>CM063455.1:27427500-29827500 GCA_032191425.1 Lymantria dispar
TATGACTAATTGATAAACGTATCAAGATTTTTTACTTTAGAGAGACAATCATTAAATCCTACAAAGAGATTATTATGAACAGGCGTTAATATTCTCTTACAAAAGTTATAACAGGAACTTCAGTCACCAAATTCACCTACCACGTGTGGCGATTATGTCAGTTCCTCTCCTTTTTATCAACGGGTGTGCAGATATATTTCGCCCAAATTATCAGATGCAATAGAAGGGCGAGCTGTGGCTCCAAAATCTGCTATAGACTCTTTTTTCTATTGCAAATTAGGATCACCAGCGGCGCTAATTCCTTAATTTGACTGGGTAGCTCCATTTTGAGCTGGCCCAAACCGGACTACCATTTCGAGTATCATTGCTGTTTATTGCCGAAGTGTAACCCTCGCGCGGTTGCTCTTTTTGAGTAATAATACTCGAACCGTATCCCCTAGGACATGAGCTGGAACCATAGCCCTTCTTAGGGAAGCCTATATCTAAAATGAACCCTCAAATTCTAATGAATCATCATCATCGTCATCTCAGCTCATATACGTCCCACTGTTGGGCTCAGGCCTCCTCCACAATGGAAGGGTAATTGACCTACTATACCACGCTGGTCAGACGTGTTGGTATAGGGTTTTATTTCGAGTTTTCCTTCTCTCGCATAGATGTTATATGCGTTTTATATCCCTTAGTCGTCTCGTACGATCACCCACGGGTAAGATAGGGGGTGGTGAATTGTATTCTTACTCCGTCACCACACGGATAATTCTAATGAATAGATGGAATTAATTTACGGCAATGGACAAACATGTCCGTGTTGCTGTGTTAGAAACAACAGGTTTCTCGTAGCTGTATCTAAATCCTCTAATTAATTAGCTTATTAGAGAATTTTGCTTCATGTTTCACGCTTTGCATAGAACGGAAACGGATATTTAAAGTCTTGCTTTTTTACTTTTCTAATTAAATTAGTTTCGGTCTCCAAGATAATTCAAAGCATTTTCCTGGACTTTCTTAAGGTGAAACCTCCATGTGATTAATGAAGACCATTGTGAATCCAAGCCAACAGGGACTATAGTGGTGAGAATATGGAATAAGACTAAAAGAGAAACTTCTCATACCATCATCATCTCAGCCCGTATACGTCCCACTATTGAGCTCAGGCCTCCTCCACCATGAGAGGGAAATAGACCTACTATACCACGCTAGTCAGACGTGGTGGTATAGGGTTTTGTTTTGAATTTTCCTTCTCATGCCTAGATGTTGTATGCATATTATAATCCCTTAGTCATCTTTTACAACAACCACGGGTAAAAGAGGGGGTGGTGAATTGAATTCTTACTCCGTCACCACACGTCATATCATTCATCATCATCATCATAATAATCCTGCTCTTATTCCAAGATTTGGGGTCGACTTATTACGTTCCATCGCACATACTGCGAAAGTTATTGGCAATAGTTTTATGACCGATCACCTGCCTGACGTCAACCCTCCTTGTGAATGTAATTTTTGACCAGACAGCATCAGATAGACTTGGCGCAGGTCTATGTAAAGTTCTTAGTCATCTTTTACCACACGAATAATGTAAGTATTTATATTCATACACCATACAGGAGAAATTTGCCATACCTTTGTTAATAAATATAGCTTAATAAATAAAGAATCCTCTGCCATTGAATAACAATAAGCGGTTGTAACATATGCCTATAGAATATGCCGATGTACTATAAACAATAGCCGTTTGGTTTGTGACATGTGATTTATCTAGACAGCCCTTACTAATGTTCTTAATTCACACCAACGAATATATTTCTGTACAACAGTATCAGGCAATAAATATTGCACATGGATCCCATTGCTTAATTTTGAACCCGTAGCATTGTCTCTGTCGCACACTACCAATGTGACGTTTGTCAGTCATACTATAAGTGTGAGAGAGAAAGATATATACATATACACACACACCTACGTAAGTAAAGTAAAATCACAATTTTTTGGGGTTGAGAGCCCTCAGCGCTCACCCACCAGTCCGGGTAAAGTTGTCACAGTCATCTAAGGCTAACAACTAAATCACACAAAAAAAAAACTACTACTTTATTAGTGCTACTACTTTATTAGTGCTACTACTTTATTAGTGCCGCATACAGCGTTATAGGTGTGACAGTGACAGGGACAATGCTCTACGAAGTCGAAACGAGTCAATTTGCTCTTTCTAAAGGTCGATGCGCAATACTTATAGCCCAGTGCTGTGGTTTGCTATTTAGATCACTTTTTCGCATGGTCACAGGTTAAGGATACAATCAGATGCTTGCGTGAGAGTCATAAGCATCACCTGATGAATTTCTAGAATAATATAAAATAGTAATCTCTTGATAAAATTATAACATCTACTCCAATCAACAAACCTCGTACGACAATGGCATAAGAACACATTTCTCTCCACCTCTTACTTATCAGTTGGAATTAGGGATGTGAAAAAGTAATCGATTTTTATAATAATCGATTATTACAAAAAAAATATCGATTAATAATCGATTTTTACAATCGATTATCAAAATAACAAAAATCAATTATTAATCGATTTTTATTGTTCGAAATTCGATCGAAATTAATCGATTATTCACTGCCAGATTTCCAAAAAAAAAAGTCGTCACGATCGTTTCATACTATATTAAAAAATAAAGCTCACATTTCCTAAAAAAAAAGGTCATCATAATCCTGTTGGGAGAAAAATCGATTATTTTATAATCGATTATTCATTTTTAATTAATCGATTATTTTATAATCGATTTATTTTAAAGAACAAAAAATCGATTATTTAAAAAGACGATTATTTGCCCTCCAAGTCACATCCCTACTTGGAATTCTAAAAATCGGTTTAAAGCTTACCAGAAATGTTGGTAACATCGCTGTCTTGGAGAAAAGTGCACCATACTACGATCACCAACCAATCTTGCAAAGTGTGTTGATTAGTGCAATTAAGTCTCAAATAAATGACGGCGATATGTGGCTTTAAAATAAATGATAATTAAAAAGGATTGTTAGCTGGTTAGACGTGTTTGTATAGGGTTTTATTTCGAGTTTTCCTTCTGTTTGCATAGATGTTATTTGAATGTTGTATCCCTTAGTCATCTTTTACGATATTCATGGTTAAGATAGTGGTGAATGTATTCTTACTCCGTCACCAAAAGAAAAATATTTACTACAGTCCATCAAGTTTCGAGTTCGTATGCTGGACCCCGCAACATTTTATAGAGTTTTATTCGAGGAAAAATAACCTAAGTTATTCCTTTTATAGACAGCTACCTGGTATTAAAATATTATGAAAATCGATCCAGATGTTCCGAAGATTACCCAGAACAAACAGACAGACAAAGTATATTTAAACTTGTTTTTAACCATGGGTATTATGTAAATAGCCATATGAGCTTGAAAATAACCTACTGTGCCATTACAAATATACACTTCAATTTTATTTATTTCTATAGATAAAGGATATAAACATGTAATAAAGGACATATACTTAATAATATTCTAAAATACCCATGATATAAACATTTAGGAAGGAAGCTGCGACACGACTGGGGCCCAAATGACGTCACAAGTTGACATTCTATTAAGTGCTACATTTCCTATTCACGAGACAATTTGGAAAGGTTATATCATAAGAGAAAATTTTAAGGAACAACAAAACGTGAAATGTTTTGTTACAGAAAACTGTTATTGTATTCAGCATATATGTGTACATTCATAGTCATCATTATCATCATCATCTTGCTCTTATCCCAATTACTTGGGGTCGACGCAATATGTCATATGTTTTGACATATTGCAAAAAGTTTCGGCAATGACTTTTATGACCGGCCGCTTGCCTGACGTCAACCCTCCTTAGGAATGTAATCGTTGACCGAAATGGTACCAGATGGAGTTGGTCCGGGTCAATCTAGGGCTCTTAGTCGTCTTTTGCGACACCCACGAGCAAAGCAAGGGTTGGTAGTATTCGAAGCCGCTACCACACAGCAGTGTACATTCATAGTCTGAAAATAATAATAATTAGTTTTATTTTCATCTACATGTGTCATGGCGGAGTAAGAATACAATTCACCACCCCGTCTCTTGCCCGTGGTGCAAAAGACGACTATACTCGTTCCAACCATTTATTTTACTTTTGACACATGCTTTAGGACGTAACTGTTTCATTATACGCAATTATTAACTTTGAAACGAGTGAACAGAGAAATATATAAACTGCCCAATAAAATTTATATATCTTAATTATTACCCACTAAATACATTAATATGCCGTAAATAGCTCTATTCATAAAATTTAAGTGATAATTCATTTCCGTTATAAAAAAAGTTACGTTCTATCGCATCTAGTGACAGGATCAAAAGTATTCGGTGCAAACTAATGAATCGCAAATAATCGATTACACTTATTTGCAGTTAAGTCAGCTGACAACTGAGTTTTGAATTGTTGTAATAGACAACACGTTAAAATTGTATCAGGGAGATATAAAAATCTTCTCATCATACCTATAACATGAAATAAAACAACCAAAATATTTTAATATTATTTTATTATAACGAATCGTCAGATTCTTCATACGAACTCGAATCGTCACTTAAATCATCTGCAGTGTTTATTATTAACTCTTGTGTAGGTATGTTGTCAAATTCAATTTCCCGATCCCAATCAGAGAATATTATATTTTTTGTCTTGTTGACGACACTCGCCCAGTTTTCAGGCGTCACACTAGCACATGCGTTTTTTAAAAGTTCAAGCATTTTATTTGCTGTGAAAGGAGGAGTTGTATTGTTTCTTGCGGCGTGTCCTTTGACTTGTGCCCAGATCATTTCAATTGGATTATATTGACAGTGGTACGGAGGAATTCTGATTACAACATGCCCATATTCTGCTGCCATTTCGTCGATGACATATCGTTTTAGCTGCTTTTTACTTTTTAATATTTTAAGTAATTCTACTTTTAGTAGGGATTCGTCCACATCTTCCCCATTATCACGAAGCCAGTTTATAATGTCGTGTTTTTTGTTGGCCTGTGTTGGCATTTTATTAATTTGGCGAGAGTGATAGGGTGCATTATCAATAAATATTGTTGATGGCTCTTCAAGTGATGTAAGCATTTCTCTGAACCACTTTTCATACACGTCCGCATTCATCTCCTCATGATAGTCTCCTGTTTTTTTTATTTGAACGCTAACAGAGCGTCTGGTACAAATCCCTTTGTAGTTCCCGCATGGCAAATGATGAGGCGTTCACCTTTCCCCATTGGCACTGCAGAAGTAGAAGCAGCAGTATCGTCAGTCCAACCTTTTGGTATGGAATGATTGGCATTGAGCCAAGTTTCATCTGTGAAAACGACATTCGACAAGTCTTCTATTTTCTTCGCTTGTCTTAAAAATTCACAGCGAGACAAGGCTATATCACGACGTTCCATTAAAATTTTTCTTTTGTCGGATTTCTTATACAAGAACCCGATTTGGTGCAGCACCTTTGACAAAGAAGATTTTTGACCACGAAACAAGCCACAATTTCGTAGAGACGCTACTAATTTTTTCAAAGTAGGAATCTCTTTGCTTGTGTAATAATTGTATATATGACGACGAATAGCATCAGTATCAAAACTGTCAATTGCTGTCACTTTACGGGGCTGACGTTTTTTCTTAGGCGTAGATAGCTTGTTCTGTTCAATACCACTACTACCATAGGCTTCTTTAGTGATTTTCGCCACCGTTGGAGCACTAATACCTAATGCTGCTGCAACATGGTCTCTAACTTGGGTTACTGGTATAAGGAATCCGTCATTGCGGCTTTCCTTTTCAAAAAATTCACGAAGCCGCAGCACTAACTCTCTGGATTGTCCTTTAAGCACCATACCTTTCGGCATTTTGCAAGTAAAATCTTACTGGGAGGAACTATACGCTCAACTCAATCAAAGTAAGAACAATGAAATCAATACGGTGGAATATAAATACTCAACACAGCGTATGAAAAATATGAAAGAGCACTTAGCGAACAGAAATGTGACTAGCACGGGAGTCTTGTTGCGAGTGACAGACAACACAACAAAATGGCGTCGCCGGCGCGCCGTTCAGTGTTGCCAATTCGGCTTAAAAAAAAAGGGGTAGGCTGGATGAGAAAATTAGTGATTTACTACCGCAGACGAGGGCGCCATTGTCTCTAAGTAAAGTTTGGAGCAGCGGACCCCGCTTAATGGAAAAATGCTTCATAAAGTAGTTATTTTTTATTTTGCAAAGTACAAAGTAAAATATTTTGGGAGGACTGAATTAGCGGGTATGCAAAAATTAATGTGCCCAAATAACAAATATATTTACAGAAGTGAAGTTTTTAAATAATATGAAATATGTATTAAAGCAAAAATAAAATATCCGTGTTAAATCGATGAAAAGTTCTTCCTGACTAAAATCGATTATTACAAAACATAGTATCCGTAATACATTGGTACAACACTAATTGATCAGAATTCGACCTGCCAAAAGTAAAATAAATGGTTGGAACGAGTATAAGGAATATAATGTGCATATAATATCTAAGCAAGAGAAGGAACACTCGAAACCTATATACCAACACGTCCGAACGGCGTGGTATTTTAGGTCAAATTCCCTCCCAAGCAAGCCCGAGCCCAACAGTGGGACGTGTATGCGCTGAGATGATGATGACGACATCTGAGAAATAATATTGTAACAATTTTGTTTTTAGTAAACAGCACACCTGATGGTAATTTATACTGTCGTTCATGGACTTTTGTTAGGCCGCTGCCTACCATGAAGAAAATGAAGGGAGTCTGAATGTGGGCAATGAGGTTCGGTGATACAAAACGCGTCCAAAAAGTTGGCCTTCCAGCTCTCTTGCTCGACAAACGCACTACAGTAATAAATTGCTACTACTTAGAAGTCGATTTTCTGCGAGAGTGTGATACTACCCGGAACGGACCGATCCCCGGTTGTAGACAGAAGACTATTGACAGTGGGGTCCTACCACTTTTAAATTAACAAAATTTGGAAAGTTTTTGTGATATTCTGGATCTATCGACCTCCTCTACTGAACATAGTTATCTACAAAAGCACACAAGTACAAAGTACTCATTGGATTCTTTATTTGACACAATATTGGGCGAAATAATTCTGAACAAAAAAAACCTCGACTTCAACCGCTTTTCCCATGGATATCATTATCAGAACTAGACCAAATTGAAATGCGACACGTAAAACATTGCTACTACACGGGAAGCACCAGCTTTCAAATTAATAAAAAAACCATCATAATCGCTTCAATCAATCGAAAGTTCTGAGGTAACAGACATAAAAAATACAGTCGAATTGACGATCTCCTCCTTTTTTCAATTCGGTTAAAAAGATATAAAAAATCTATTAAGTCGTTGTCAAACGCAAGGTAACATCGAAAACCAATAGTACACCGTTAGCAGTGACAATGAAAAGGGTAACTCTTCATGACACATGTCTACTACTCCTATAAGCGAAAGCCTTAATTAAAGGTTGTCTCGTTTCGTTTGAGGTCGCAACAAGGGACGTTCCCCCTCAACAATTGTTTTTTAATTAGCAACAAATAGAACGGGCGTATTTTCTTGTAATTATGTTTGCGCCTACATCCTTTAGAGCAGGAAACGAAAAGGTTCACAAGGCCGTGTAAAAGTGTCTTTAAATTAATTAAAAATGAAGAAATGGCTGCTTTTTTTTAAAGACCCGCATTAAGGTATTAATCCTTGTATCGCAAGGGACTTAACAAACATTAAATTAATGAATACAATTTTTTTTTTCTTAATTATTTTTAGTGGCAGAGGAGAAAGTAGCCCATCTAGTGAAAATGATTAATAGCTGCTCATGGACTTCTGCAATACCAAGGGCACAATTAGGTCTCTGCCTGCCGGGATTTATTTGGGCTTGTATTTTTTGCTCATCTATCGAATCACAGTAGCAAATTACCATTAGTTCGACTTTAATTTTCCGTCAGAGTGTGCTATGTTACTATTCCATACGAAACTGACTATTTATGGCTGTAGACAAAATACTGAGAAGTATGTCGTTACTACATAAATTACGCTTAGATTCTGTAAAATAATCTGTGAATTTCACAAAGCATTATTCTACTAGGGAATTGAACCATCTATATCATTCCTTATATACCGTTCATTCATCACCATTTTAGCTTATCGCCGTTCACAGCTGGACACAGGCCTCCCTCATGTTACGCCACAGAGTGCGGTCCCTTGCCATCTGCATCCAACGACGCACAGCAATTTTTACCAGGTCGTCGGTCCACCCAGTTGGGGGCGTCTACACTACTTCGTCCGATACGTGATCGTCACTCGAGAACTTTTCTTCCCCAGCGGTTGTCGATTCGTCAAACGATGTGTCCTGCCAATTGCCACTTCAGCGTGCTAATTCTTCATTCTATGTCGGTTACACCCGTTCTCCTATTTCAGATACTTTTTCACAGAGGAATTTTCTTTAATACATACTACATCAATACTAATAATAATTACATCCTAAGTGCAGTGCGTTGTCTTTAAAAAAATACATCACCCTGCACAAAGGAAATAATCCTTGCATTGTGGAGAACTTTACAAATATATAATTAACCGCCACAAATTACATGCAGACTCACAACAACAATTTCAGGATCGCACAAAATGTCCTACATGGGAACTAAGCCCAAAAGGCTATTAGATACTTACAAAGCTATTTTCAAGGTTTTCCCCTAACGCAACCTTGACAGCTTTCCTGTAATCTACAATTATGTCTAATAATAGATATAACTTTATACGCTTCGCGTTTCATATTGGACATTAATGAAAGAAATTAAAATAACTTCTTTTGATATGAACACTATCAAACTGCACAGAATTACTCTCTAGGTTAATTTGAAAATTTAATGAAATTTTCATCTAAATTGGTCTATTTTGGAATATTAAAGGAATATACACTGATTTTAAATATATACATAGGTAACACTGCAACACACGCGCAGCTAGCCAGTTACAAGCTAAGCTACCCATTTTTTTTGGGGGTGGGTTACGGTCGGCACACTCCTCGCACCAATCCATCCGGGGCGGCAGAGGGGCGTAAGCACGCACACCCATAACCCACCCGCACCACGTCGCCTTCGTCGTTGGGCCGATCACCGGAGAAAGGTGACTTGACGTCAGTGGTCGGCACCTAAGCTATCCTAGAAGTATATAATTAATTAAATTATCATTATATAGTTCACCATCATCATTGTCATCATCATCATCATCACAGCTCATAAACGTCCCACTACTGGAATCAAGTCTCCTCCATATTAGAAAGAAAATTGATCTACTATATGCTGGTCAGACAGATTGGTATAGGCTTTCAGCCTATACCAATCTGTCTGACCGATTCGAGTCTGACCTTTCGAGTTTTCCTTTCTCTTGCATAGCTGTTTTCTACTCATTATAATCCCTTAGTCGTCTTTTACGACATCCGTGGGCAAGATAAGGAGTCGTTTAAGAAGAACGCAGTCACGTACACCTGCACAAAAGTAAGAATAATCCTTTGTGTTACCAATCTATTCATATTTTTCGCATTTAATTATATAAATATCTGGTTGACCGAGCTTCACTTGGTATATTTTTTTTTTTGTATTTTTGCCGAACTTATTTATGATCAAATAGTGAAAAAAATATCAAAAATTACAAAAAGAGAATAATAAGAACACCAAGATTCGATCTCACACTGTTTGAATGCGACTGAACAACTTCCCAACTGAGCTATTGTCACTCTTGACGGCGACGGCGAAATTTGAATTCAAATTTCGCCGTCTATCTTGACATTTTATGTAATTGTATTGATTAGCTAAAAACA
Source organism: Lymantria dispar (assembly GCA_032191425.1). NCBI lineage: Eukaryota > Metazoa > Arthropoda > Insecta > Lepidoptera > Erebidae > Lymantria > Lymantria dispar. The sequence goes on from CM063455.1 coordinate 27,437,380, forward strand.
CCGACAAAACAACATTCTCTATAAATAAAACCTAGCTAGATCGATTTTTAGGCCCGAAACCTCTAATATGCTAAATTTAATGAAAATCATTGTAGCCGTTTCGGAGATCCTAAATATATATACAAGAATTGCTCCTTTAAAGATATAAGATATATTCCATGTGGTGACGGAATAAGAACACAATTCACCATTCTCTATCTTGCTCATGAATGGCATAAAAGATGAATAAATATATAATATCCAGATAACGTCTATGAAAGGGATGAAAAACTTGAGATAAAACTTTGTACCAACCTTGCCCGACTATAATGATAAATTAGGTCAATTTTACTCCTATTGTGGAGAAGACACAAGCCCAACTGTGGGATATACAGTAAATGAAATGATAATGGCAAAAATATACAATATATTTTCTATTTCATACACATATTATTTTATAAGATATATCGTTCCTTTTCAATAAATTCATCTTCTAATTTTGCCAATCCCATTTTCTGAACAAACCAAGGAATATGTGCTCCCCCTCAGTAATTTCTTCGAAGATACGAGTCTCATTAAGAAAGCTATCTGCAGTATATTATGGAAAGCGTCACAGAATCTTTGAAATAACGAAGTGGAATTACGAATGATGGAAAGGTAGTCACTGTTGATTTAACTACATCTATTTATATGTATTACTTGCTTTGCCAATGGTTTTACTTTCTTGTATTGTTTATATAAGTAATGATATCAAATCAAATCAAATCATTTATTTTGCGAAATATGGGTATAAAATATTAGGTATTATAGGTAGACAGTGTATCACCATATTTGACCGTCAAGCGGCATGCAAAAACTTCTAAGAATTAATGGCTTCATACATTTTGCCAATTTAAGAAATGAATTTACTTATTATATGAATTTACACTTACAGTTGTGTCATACCTAAGGTTATTAGCTTATTAGTAATCATTTAATTATATAATGCCAATAATAATATACAATCTCAATAGTAATATACAATGTCAATAATAATATACAATGTTAATAATAATATACAATCTCAATAGTAATATACAATGTCAATAATAATATACAATGTCAATAGTAATGTCAGATTAATAAATAATATGAGAACAGAAATATTATAACGAGAAAATATTAATTACATGTCAATCAAATCAATTTATCATTCAAATAATCATTGATTGAGTAGTAGACTTTCTCTAAAAGCACATTTTTTATTTTATTTTTAAAAATATTAATATTAGTTATTTCCAAAATAGATTTAGGCAAATGGTTGTATAAACGTGGGGCCATACATAATATACTTTTATTTAACATAGCTGTCTTATTGCTTGGTGTACATATTTCGTGGTGACGTCTTCTACTATTTAAATTACTAAATAAATCTATATTTTTACGAATAAATACTACCACTTCCAGAATATAAATACAACGTAGCGTTAACAATTTCAAATTTTTAAATATAGATTTGCAGCTGTCTGTTTGTTTTAAATGACAAAGCGCTCTCACACACCTCTTTTGGGCAATGAATGCAGCGTCTTTATCAGTAGAATTGCCCCAATATAAAACAATATCATTAAACTGCCGCCATAACAGCACCCACTATAACATTAGGTTTGATAAACCACAAATCCTCGCAAAAGAACACCGATACTTGTCTAGAATGGTACGCGAGGCTATTAAGATCAAAAAACATAAAAAATTTAATAGAAAAAATGGCTGTTATGAATAAGCTGGGATCGTATTATAAGGATAATGAAAAATAAAACCAATAAGACCACCACAAGACTGAAAGACACCGTGAGCACTTATTGTATAGATTTGACCCACAATAATTGTTGAGGATTAATCTACAAATCAAAAAACTTTTAGTAAGATAAAGTAAGGCGCCTTTAAAAATAAATAATAATTTAACATCATAGGTACCCTCTGAGTTTTCCTGCCGTACCTTTCTCAGTGTGGCCCCGTTTCGATCCAGTGGTAGTATATTAGATTTGTTAGTTTAAATTAATAAACTGTTATAATAATCACTACAAATTAAATGTTTTATAATTACTAACCAAAAACAATATAATTTTTCACGTAGAATCATTTTCTTCTTGTACTGGCAATAAATTTCAATTAAAATGTGGGTCAAAATAATTAATAACTAATGAACTAATGTCTGTAGCGGGTAGACATAAATCTCTGTAATAACGATGACTTGTTGAAGTGAGACATCTTAGTCCGCCCGTGAACATGAACGCTGTAAAGTGTTCGAAATGTCGGGCAATCAAAAATGAAACAAAAACGCAATAAAATCCGCAAAGTAGTTTTATTTACAATGTAATACTAGATTTTATTATAATTATTATAATTAACCATTTATAGTGCATGCTGTGTTAATCTTTAAATAATTAATACACTTAAGAATGTAAGTTTTTATCAATGTATTCATAATTGTTATGTGTAAATCAATTGTTGATTAACCTAAATAAATAAATACTCGCGTAAACATCAGAATTATTTTAATTGTTGTTCGTGGCAAACAAGCAAACAGCGCACGTGATGGTAGGTGATACTGTCGTATGTAACTGAACTCCTTCTAAACGACGTTGATGATTTTTTGTGAGAATTCTAGAACAGTCATTTCATCATTTCATTTCTACTCATTTACGTCCCACTGCTAGGCTCGAGCCTCCTCCATAATAGGAGGGATATTGACTTAATATTCAACGCTGGTCAAACGGGTCAGTTAGGTTAGTTAGTTATAGCGTTTTATGCAGAGTTTGCCTTATCTTGCATATACGTTATATATGCATATAACATCGCTTAGTCATCTTTAATGACATCCACGGGTAAAAAAGGGAGTGGTGAATTGTATTCTTACTCCGTCAACACACGGAAAACTAGAATTCTAGAATAGTATTAAATTATTAATTAATTTGACTCGATATTTGGCTGCAATCAATTCCAATTACAAGAATACTTCACCATACCTATTCTAGAATTAAATTCCATGTGGCGACGGAGTAAGAATACAATTTACCACCCTATCTTACTGTTAAGTGTCGTAAAACATGACAAAGAGATATTACGTAATAACATACAGATAACATATAGATGATGCAAGACAAGAAGAAGTCGATATCCGAGAACACGTCAGACCAGCGCGGTATAGTGGGTCAATTTCCCTACCATTGTGGAGGAGGCCCTAGCCCAACAGTGGAATTTATGGGCTGAGATGATGAGGATGATGATCATAAAATTTTCTTTCCATAGATTTTAAATTACCCCCATGACGGAGTAAGAATACAATTCAACATCCTTTATCACACCCAGTCGTAAAAGATGACAAAGGGATATAATATAAGGTAATATCTATAAGAAAAATCGAAATAAAGCCTTATACCAACACATCTGACCAGCGTGGTATAGTAGGTCAATTTGTCTGCTATTGTGGAGGAGGCTCGAGCCTAACAGTGGAACGTATATGAGCTGACATTGAGACGAAAACTGTTTTTTTTTTTCATGTATCTATTATTCTGTAATTAATTGTTAATAAGAAGATTGAGGATTTGAATATTTAACAATTTAAAATTTCCAGGACATTTATCACACAATGGAGATATCAGACAATCGACTGATTACGAAATTATAGAGTTTCTTTTTTAAAACAACCAGGTTCCTTTTTTATTTTCCCTTTTGTCTCTCGCTTTATTGAGGAAGGAAGTCAATGTTTGCTTTCTTTTCTTTTGCTCTGCTTAGGCTCCTTGTAAAATCAAGCGTTTTTTTATTAATATTCAAAATTACAATATTTACAAGGTTTTTTTTATTAATATTGAAAATTTCGATAATCCTTTAGTCAAATAAATATGTAAAAGTTTGAATTTTTTTTTATTAAAAGTACCGAGTATGATAGCATTTCCTATGCGTTATTTGTTATCTTCTCTTTTGGATTTTCACATCCAAAATATCTCAGTGTTTAAAAACATAAGTTTACGACCTGTGTGTGTGATAACTTATGGTACGAAAACGTGGTCGTTAAATGTAATCCTCAAGCTCAAAGTCGCTCAGCGAGCATAGCAATGCTCAGGACTTCTCTGCGAAATATAATATGAAATACAAAAATCCGCGGGCGTAACCGACATAGCACAAAGAATTAGCAGACTAAAGTGGCAATGGACAGGGCACGTCGTTAGATAAACGACAACTGCTGGGTAAGAAAGGTTCTAGAGTGCCGACCACGTATCGAATGATGCAATGTAGAAAGGCCACTAGGTAGGCCGACGACCTCGTGAAAGTTGCTAGTCGCCGTTGAATGTAAGTGGCACATGACCGCAATATGTGTCGAACATGAGGGAGACCTACGTCCAACTGTGGACTACGATGAGCTGACTGATGATGATGATGATGACTTTTAAGTATTTTCTACCACCATAGCATAATTAATTATTTTCTTCTGTATTTCATAACAATACAATGCGTTTATAATTCATTCACGTCAGCGGGTTGAATTTAAGCTACAGTTTTCTGCCAGCATAATACAGTTAATTATTTCCTTCTAAATTGTAGAACAACACGCGGCGCATTTATTCATGCAGTTAGGCCGAGTTACAAATTATGATATAGACTTTATTTCACTTCATATCCCCTAGGACGAGAAAATTTACAGGTTGAATTGCTTGCAAAAATAACAAAAAATACAATTTCTAAAGTACCTTTCAGATAAAATTAATGCAAGAGAAAGAAATAAAAAAAAAATTAAAAACTGTGGAGTTTTTTAATAGTCGACAAACTCAACTCCATAGGGGCTTTTACATACTGACAATGTTTTCTATCTCAAATTAACCCAAAACACTAAAACTGGCCCAGAGCCCAATCGCACTGAGAAGAAACTCAGTGGGTTTCTATATGCTTTCTTTATACCGAATTTTTTATATAAAATTATACACAACATTTACAGTAAGTGTTAGTTCCTGTCTGATTTTTTTTTTTGGGTTTGGTCTATGGCTCGTGCACCCGCCGCCCGGCTCCGTCCGGGGCGCCAAGGGGCGGCGCGCGACCTCACAACCCACCGAAACAAGCCACCTTCGTCGTTGGGCCGACCACCGGCATCGAGTTCCTTGTCCTGCATGTCGGCCCGACAAGTTCCTGTGTGCTGTCTGTGATGCCCTTCGAACCACGACATAATATAATTCTCAAATATATTACAGAAGATTATAGCTGAATCCAGAAGCAGATCCCAAAAGCGGCACCCGATCACAATTTACTACTTAAGCAGTCATAATATTGTAATAGGTACTGAAGATATGAGAAGCATAAGAGTTTATTAAATAAATTTATTTCAAAACATCTTAGAACTGATTTAAAAATAAAACACCTTTTAAAATTCGTTGCCTTGCTTCATACAAGATACCCGTTAGCTCAGCTCCGGGCATAAGCCCCTAAATCCCTTACCAATCTAGATTACCTTAGAGACACTCTAGGGCTCAATGCATTCTATAACACGTAGACTAGCTGTCTACATATTACGTTGTATGAAAGATTTTCTTCGAATAAAATCATCTGTGGTACAATATTTTCTGAACATTTAAGATTTTTCTTTAGAAATGAAATTTTTAACACCTTTATAAATTATATTATATTTATTATAAATTAAATGAAATTAATTTAATGATTATAAATTAAATGAAATTAAATTAGTTAAATGTTTATAAATTAATTGAAATTAAATTAATTAAATGATTATAAATTAAATGAAGTGAAATTAAAAAAACCGGCTAAGTGCGAATCGGAGTCGCGCACGTAAGGTTCCGTACCATTCTCTTCATGCGTGACTCCGACTCGCACTTAACCGGTTTTTTATGTGATATAGAAAAAGTTGTAATAACCAGCTATTAGTCTAGTAAGCAATCTAATGTAATGTAAATACTCCATTAGGTTTATTACATGATCGCAAAGTAAGGCGATACGACAAACAAAACTACAGAGGTCGCTGATCGAGTTTAAAAGTTAACAGTCTCAACGCTTGAGAGCAATTAATGTTCCGCTTGAGATTTACTGCTTGAAATAAAAACTAAATGAACTATTAGCAGTAAATTGTTCTACTTGTAGATATTTTCATGGTTTTACTATCTGCCCTTCTGTTTGATAAATTGTGACTAAATAAGAATATAATTCACCATCATCTTCGGCGTAAAATCCCCCATCTTGCGCGTGTATAATTTTCTATCTTACTATGGGTGTCATAAAAGATGAATAAATGATATAATATTTATATAACATCTATGTAAGAGAAGAAAAACTTAAAATAGAATACTATACCAACCTAGACAGGTTGGTATAGGGTTATATATCTAAGCCTAGTAAAAAAAAAACTGGCATAGCGCTGACTTGTCGGACATCAATAATCTTAATCCTCCTATGACATTGAAAACTAAAAAGTAAAAATAAACCTAAAATTAAAACTGAAAAAATATTGAATACAAAATAAAAAAACGATAAATTTCATAGAAATATTATTTTATTGTTAAAAATTGCATAACTATTAAGTTCAATATAGCAAAAAGTCACCATTAAAACTCAATGTAATATAAAAAAAATATTAATGTAAATTGGTATAATAATTTATTGATTTTCTTCACTGATAATAACAGTGTCTATTTTATCACAGAGTTTTATAAAGATCTGAACCAAATTTAAACTTAAGAAAACTTAAAGTTACAATCCTAAGTTTTGAAATTGAGACCTTTATTAAGTTTATTGGTCTTTCAACAGGGCTACGGCTGCCTTTATCCGCTAGAATATTCATCACTATTTCAAAGTTTCTATAACAAATTACTATCGTCTTCGTCTCAGTTTATACACAACCCACTGCTGAGCTCGAGCCCCCTTCTCAATAGGAGGAAAATTGACCTTAATATACCATGCTGATCAGGCATGTTCGTGTAGGGTTTTATTTCGAATTTTCCTTGTCTTGCAAAGATGTTATATGCATATTATATCCCTTTGTTGTTTTTTTGCGGCATCCAAGGGCAAGATATGAATTGGTGAATTATATTCTTACTCCGTCACCACACTGAAGTTACTATAATTATATTGAATTTTTATATTGTAATTGAAATGAAGCCTTACATTTAAGATGTAAGTAATGCCAATAATCTATCGGTTTCTTCTGGCGTGTCATAGTCTGAACGGCTACGCGAGACAGTTCTCTGTGCAATCCATAAACGATTTTTCTGAATATAGCTATTATTTGTGTCCATAAATTACATATTTTCAAATATCCCGTATGTATGTGTATGTACAAAAATGTAATACTTATGAGGTAATACTTATGATTGTACAAAAATGTATACTTATTTCAGAAAAATAATTACTCAATTCAATATTTTGATATTTTGCCAATCAGTCGTTGATTGATGGCTTTGATTGATTGTAATTGGACGTTACGGCAATTAATATAGGCTAAGTATATCATATTTTAAAGAGAAACATTCCTAGCCAACATTTACAAATTCAATCTTTTGGTGATAACGGAGTATGAACGCCATTCACTAGCCCCCACTAGGTGTCGCAGGTGCGAGTACCTGCGCCTGCTGCCGCCCTAGCCGAAGTCGCGGGCCGACGTATCGGGATTAGTCCGCCAACCACAATGAAGCCCACCGCGTGAGGACGACGCTCCATTAACACTGTCTTGTTGCCGGGACGTCGAAGGAGGCTGTACCCGAAAGGGTAACCCATCGGGTCGGCCACGAAAATCAAGCAATCGGTACCAGTAACCGGCCCAAAGACGTTGGGGAGGGAATAAGGTGGGTTATGGGATCGCACGCCGCTCATTCATCGCCCCGGGTAAATTGGTCGGGGTAATTCAGATAATAGCCTACCAAAAGAAAAGATGTCGTAAGAGACGACCAAGGGATGTAATATGTAAATAAAATATATTCAAAGGAAAGAAAACTTAAAATAAAACTCTATACCAACTCGTCTAACCAGCTAAGTACAATAAGTCGATTTCTCTCCTATTTGAGATAAGGTAGTAGTAGAACACAGCTGAGATGACAGTTGTGAAATAGAAATATCCACTATGAAGGCGGCTATGAGTAACAATATAACTTTTATATTGATTACAAGAAAAAAATATAACTCTTTTAAAAAATAAATTTTCACTAAACTTATACTATCTTATAGAAACAAATTCAATTACAAAAATAATGGTCTATTTTGACTGAAATCCAATATAAAATGTATTTGATGTTACGTAAAGTAAATATTTAAAAATACAAAATAAACATTAAACATTGCCAAAATTACTGGTTTATACTACTAACTGCTAGCCGATTGGCTAGCGCTTTCTTCAAGACTGTTACATATTCCAAAGTTATTTTACTGTTCCAATAGGCAATAGTTTGTTCTTTTTTTGTTAAAAAATACTCTTATTAATACTTTTTCAATGGACCTCGCTCAGAACGAAGATCCTTTTCACATTTTGGTAGACTTATATATGGGTGATTCTCAGATAGCTGTGATTTTTCGTGTCTAGTACTATAATTATTATTCAACATGATTTTTTCGATCAAAAAACTATAAATATAATAAATTTAATAGTATTTTACCTCTGACATTGTATATTGAAGCATAGGTATTCTCATGGACTATGAATAACTTACAGAAATATACCCAAAATGTCAGTACCGTGGCATGTCTGATTTTCGTTTTTTAAACTAAATGTATAAATTTCTATAAAACCTCATCTTATAATCTAAAGTTGAGCTTTTCTAACTAAAATCTATTGTATATTTCATCAAATTATACTGCAATCATACCCCAATATTGATTGGTAGAAAGGAATAATAGTTATTGATTTATGTCCTGGAATTTTATTCAATTTTTAAATTCAAAATATTTGCCGCCTAATCGCCATCTTTTATTAAGTTTCGTTCGCTCGCTCTGGTGGCATTTTAAAGAAGCACTATTTGTGTACTATTCACAGCTGTGTATTTATTTTTTAGTCCCAATGTTATGACAGAAATAATTTGTTTTATTTTTAAAAAGGTAAGTCATAAAATTACATGTCAGTACCATGGTATTGAAGTTTACGCATATTAATACAATGTTTGGGTTAATTATACTAAATATTTATTTAATTTCTCGTGTGAAATCGAAATTATTTGGAAAATTATTTTAGTTATGTGTAAGTAATTAGTTTAGGTTAATTAAACATTTAAATGTCAGTACCGTGGATGTCAGTACCATGGTAAAAATAATAAATTAGATATAAATTTATATTTTCTTAATATTTTAATTTATTATCATTTAAAAATGTTCTAGTATTATGAAAAATGGCCCCAGTACTCCGGACAAGATTGAAAAATACACCCGGGCTTCAAAATTTAGGTCAAAATAAGCTGGCTACAATTAATAATTCTAATAGAAATAAATTGCCAAGATTGTTAAAATAAAGAAAGAAAATACCAAAAATATCTCTGAATAATTATTAAAGTCTTATAATTTATCATTTGTTTTATTAGTTTAAGATTTTTGACAGATTTAGGCAAGTACTTTGAATATTTCATTTAGATGTCAGTACCGTGGCGTTAGAATTTCGAATTTTCGTTCTAATTTCTTGCCCGTTAAAGTTGTAGTAGAACTACGTTAGAGGCTTAATTCTGAGCATAATCAGAGACCCTTAGTACCCAGAAAAAAATTTTTAAAGCATTTTTAATTTTTAAAAATTTTGAATTGTAAAAATCACAGTTATCTAAGAATCACCCATATAGACTACACAGTAATTATAATTTCTATTATAAAACTAGCTTCTGCTCGCGACTTCGGCGGCGTGGTGTGGCTACTTTGGGTTAACGGTAACTTTAACTTAAGACTTCGTTTACATTGAGGTTGAAAATATTTTTTTAATAATACGATTCTGTCACACATGATTTTTGCTAAAATTTAAGCTCTCAAAAGGAAAAAAAAAACGATATCGAAATATTCTTCATTGGTGCTCCGCTCCTATTAGTATTAGCGTGATGGTATATATCCTACAACCTTCCTCGATAAATAGGCTATCTAATATTGAAAGAATTTTTCAAATCGGATAAGTAGTTCCTAAGATTAGCGCGTTCAAACAAACAAACTCTTCAGCTTTATATATTAGTATAGATATTAATTGGATAAAGTTAAATTGAAAAAGTCGCTTTAATAAATTTATCACTCTATATATAGAAATGAATGTATATATCGAAAGGAATGTATTATTAGTCTCACAAAAAGAGTCGAGAAAGGCTGAACGGATTTGCCTAATTTTAGTTTTGAAATGTTTATAGAAGTCTAAGGAAGGGACAAAGGGTGGTAAAATTAAAAAAAATGCTAGGATATTAGTAAAAGTAACTATTATATTTTCTCACACAACCTGTTCTTAACTGTAAAAAATTTTATGGCAGCAAACCGGCAGCAAACAATTATTAACAGCATCCCACTGTTAATGTTAACTTGCTGTATATGTCCATGACAGTCTTGTACCTAGTCCTATCTCGCGAAGATTGCTTCTAAAATATCGCTCTTGGTGCATTGATCATATTTTCTCCCTTCATTAGCATTTAAAGTTATGCGATGGCAAGTTAAAATAACGATGTTTTAAGTTAAGCGAGCCTAATTTTAGCCTTATTATAACCTAAATTTCTTTAAAAAATTTCCAGAAAATGTTTATCTTTCCCAAAATTCTTTCAACAAATAAAAATTGGACCAGAGACCTTTTTTCCAGGCTATACCAGGAGGTATAGAGCCTGAAAAAAAAAACGAAAAAAAAACCATAGTAATAGTTGGTCCGAATCCACTTTAGAATGATAGAGGTTATGAATTATCTCACGCTAGCCATATGAGTTACATTCTTACAGGGTTCGGTTTCAAATTTAATACTATGATAGGAGGCCGTGGTCATCTGGGATAGGAGCCGCTAGCTCTCACCAATAGTGGTAACGGCTATACATAGACAAAAATTATGTAAATCAACATAAAAAATAGTAAGTTAATTAAGTAAATTTATTTTTCTTAGTTTTATTGAAAGGATAGGAATATAGTTTACGAGTTCAAATTTGAAAATAAGTATATTTACAAAAAATATATACCAGTACAGTGTTAACGTTTTTCTCAAATGTTGTAATAGATATTTAATATTAGAGACCCAGATACAATGTAGAAACTTAAAAAGAAAAATTCCTTATTTAATTGACTAAAATTAATAACACTTCATACTTAAGAATAAACTAACACCAAGTATTTTAATTCAGAAAATACAAAAGCATATTCTTAAGCACACCGTGTTTAAAGCAATCTAACTTTATCTGCTGAATGTAGTATGAGCAATTTAATATCGTCTATAGTACCGACTTCTATACAACAGGCAAACCATTTGCAGCTAGGAAAGCGAACAGAGTGCGCGAAGTCTCTATGGACTCAGATTATATTGGCTTTTCTTTGGCAACTGCGTGTTTTTCTAAAAATACGATTGTCAAGGATTGTGAGTTAAGACTTCGACAAATTTTATTCTATATTTTATTATAAATGGTCGCGAAAAATCTATATATTTAACAGTACTAAGTGTTCAATCAAAAGAGGGCATTTTTACGACAAGCGTAAAACGATTCGCGTAATTTTCGTTGCATTTCTTATAAAATTTGTTTGTGTCATACGTAAGTGCAAAATGTTTTTTTTTTTAATTTCAATTGAATTGAGTTCGTGGTAGGAATGCAATAATAATAATAATAAACGTAATTTGAGCTATAACCAACCCTTTGAGCCAGTCGTTATCTCACTATGGGACTAAAGCAAACCTCGGAAGAACATTATATGGCTCTCTAAGTCCTTTTGATATAAAAAAATATATATCACAAGATTTATAGGAAAGCCAATAAACCGTAGGGCAGCTTGTGGCGTGCTGAATGTGAGTGGCGACACTGTGGTCCTGAGTGCCCCAGAGAGTCGGCCAGGGCCTCGTATCCAGCTCACCTTTACTGGCTGGCCGGAGTGGAAACCGAAGAGTGCCCGCAGGTTTCTCAATTCTGGCTTGCCTTAAACGGCTGGTCAGAGAGGGGTCGCCATAGCTATATGCTTGGGGGTGGCAGTGTCATTTTTAAGGGCTTAACTACGGGGAAACCACTGCGGGTCGCCGTTTATCGGGGCCTTACAATGGTGAAACCGGCGCCGCTCCGCTCGACATCCCAAGCCACTTGCTTGGCTTATCGGCCGGGTCAGCCACGGATGCCAAGAAGATACTAGTGGTTGGCGCAATAGTGATGGCGAGGAGATCCAGTAGGTTATGGAGCCTCACGCCGTCCATACGTCGCTTCGGACAGGTTAAGCGGGATGTATTCAGACCGGTCTACCCGGATGGTCTACCACAAAAAAGGGGCTATCATTTATTATAAAAAAATCTTCCCGCTCTGCTCAAGGCTGTGTTCATAACTTTACAAACGCGCAGTATGTATTGTAGATGCGACTCAACAGACATGACTGAGCTATTTTATACATCCAATGTACCACTACGCTAAGTATTTTCAAGATATTTCTACATGTATTGCATGTAAACTTCGTGACTTCATTATGCGACATCTGAAGATATATCTTAAGATAAATTAAGTTTTACAAAATTATTATCAAGATTTTATTAAATTGTAATTTGTAAGTCTTGGATGTTCCAAATTTTTAATCAGTTTTAAAATACTTCCTGAAATGGTTCAAGTGAAATTTGATATATTTTGTTTCATTGCCCATATTTGTATGTACCTTCCACTATTGAGAATAAAATTTCTCCAGGTTAAGAAGGAAATTTACTTGCTGACCCAATGGTTTGGGCCATTGATGACCAAATCAGATCTCGGAGCGAAACTTTGCGCTAAAGAGAAGCACTCGGCGCGCTATGATTTCGCTCGCCAAGTGTTTCTACTACCCCGACTGGATCGGACGGAGCATGACACACCAACACATGCATACATTGCCATAATTTTCTTTCCAGTCTACCTTCATTTTTTAAAAATGGATAATCGTAGACAACTTCAGTATGCCACGATGATTTTTAATGTTAAGATAAAAAAATTAAAACCAACATATTCATATAAGTAATTATTATGAATACAGGACCATTATAAATAGGTACCTTATGAGAGCAACGTATTAATTATACCATCACTGTAACTTTTGTTTGTATTTTTATTTGTATTGGCTACCATCATCATCATCATCCCATATACGTCACACTGCTGGGCTCGGGCCTCCTCCAATATGGATGGAATATTGACCTCCTATACCAGGGTAGTCAGAGTCACACGTGTCGGGGTTTGTTTCAAATTTCCCTTCTCTTGCATAGATGTTGTATGCATATTATAATCACTTAATCATGTTTTACAACACCCACGGGTAAGAGGTGATGAATTATATTCTTACTCCGTCACCACAAGGAAAATGTATGTGTATGTGTATGCAATATGGTCTGGACGAATGCCATACGTTTCGTCTGGGGTGACAAAAGGGCAGCCAGCGGTGCTATAACCCACTGTATTCCCTCCACTCTACCATTAGGCCGACAAGTGGTACAGAGTCCTTGACATCCGTGGCCAGTCCGGCGGGCCTACCCTTTCGGTCGACATCCCTCGCCGATGCCCCCGGGGCGTCGCCCTCAGGCATTCAATCTCTCTGCGGGTAACGGACTATTCCCCTGTCAAGTCACCCGAACACTACATCTCTTTCTTTATATAGTAGGATATGGCTGGACCCACCCCGCCCGATCTGCCCGGAACGATGGACGGCCTGCTGCCCAATAATCTGTCATATTCTCTCCTCATCGTCATTGGGCTGACCACTGATACCCATTCCTTGATAACCGTAGCCGGCCTGGCGGGTTACCGTTTCGGGTGCCGTCCCATTCAACGCCCCGGCAACAAGAGTGTTGCCGGAACGTCGCCCTCACATGGTTGGCCTCTCTGTGGGTCCGTCCACCTGCGGCCTCCGCTGAGGTGGCATCAGGTGCAAGTACCCGCACCTACACAGCCCGACGCGCCGGCAGCGGAGCGTTTCGTGGTAGAGGCATTCCTCCCCGGAACTTTTCCGTCGCCTCCTTCTGTGAGACAGTCGTCGACGACGCGTCCCAGTTCCTGACACTGAATGGGCGGTATAATGAGCTGAGAAGGAGAAGAAGGAGAACTTTAAAAAACTTCTTTCTGTTGTTAATTTAACATTTTAAATGATAGGCTAAATGTAAAATTATATTTTGGAATCGTAAAATAATTATCACAAGTTGAACTTGAACAAAAACCTAAAATGCTTAAAATTATAAGTAAGAACAATCTATAAGCATGTTCTAATAGATAATGCTATATAAAGTCAATTTAAAGTCGAAATGCGCCCGATAATTTGGTTGTTACATGTTGAAATTATACTAGACGAATTAGTATAGTGGTTGAAAATATTTTGTAGTTTCAAAACCCATGTGTGAAAACCATTATTCAGTACGCAAATAAATGTTTAGAGAAGAAGTGCTTTGATAAAAATTCCAAGGAAATTTTAGCCAATATATAGCTTGATACTTAAAGCTCTGTTACAGTTAAAAATTAGAATACCTCCCTATGGAGTTTACCCTCGTTAAACTAAATTCGTAACGATCGCAATTTCTGGCGATATCTCATCGAATCTCACTTTATTTTATACATATACTTATACTTATATTTATTTAAAGTGCAACTAATTTTTGACCACAAATTTGTCCGCTTAGAATTCATGTGCGACAGAGACAAACAGATAAAGCTATGCACTGTTCAAGTTACCTATATTCAGTCTACAAACTAAACTTTCTGTTATATAAAAAGGTTATCCGACATCTTACAATTATTAATTGAACAGAAAGATTATGAAATAATCTTTATATATAAATTTCTTGTGTATGTGTGTATGTCACTGAACTCCTCCTAAACAGCTGGACCGATATTGATGGAATTTTTTGTGTGTGTACAAGTGGATTTGAGAATGGTTTAGATACACAATGGGAGCCGGTAGGTGCCGCTGCTATCGATTTCAAGGAGAATTCCTTTTATTTTATTTGAACAGAACAACGTCTGTTGGATCAGCTAGTATCATATAAATATCTGCGGTGATATTTTTTTTCTAATTTACACCTATTCTACGCATCCTATTTTACACCTGTAGAGGTTAAAAATTCACAAACGTTGAAACTCTTGCTTATACAGGATGTATCAGGTTATGGGGCAACTGGTCAAAAGAGAGCTAGGCAATGGTGGTAGGAATCCATGAAAAAAATTGGCCGAAAAATATCGATTCGTTAAGGAATTAGAGACATGTAAAGTTTTCAATTTTGTCATCGTTTTATCGTGTAAATTTGATTGAAATGTATAAAGTCAATGATACTTAATACGCAACATATTCATAATTTGTTAAATGTTCATTTGAAATTGAATAAATCAATGATTACAAGATAAACTTCGCCCTAAAACAGCTGATCAGCCTATGATCGTTGACCGCTCACGTTGTACCTACGATGTCATTGAAACGTTTGCGCAATTCTAGGTATTAATGGACCAAATTATACTGTCGGAGCTTTACATGCCTACATGTATTCTGTCTGTACATGCCTACATAATACGTAACATTTAAGGCATAGACTCTTAGACACATTTTTTGTAATCACTATAACTTTTATGTTATACTAGCAACCCGCCCTCGCTTCACTTCGGTTTCAGTCGCTTTACCCGCGGCGTAGTTCCCGTTCCTGTGGGAATACCGGGATAAAATATAGCCTATGTTACTCCCTGATATTATAGCTTTCCATTGGTGAAAGAAATTTTGAAATCGGTTCGGTGGATTAAGCGTAAAAGCCTTACAAACAAACAAACAAACAAACATCCTTGCTTTCGCATTTATAATATTAGAATGGATTGTTTTTTGTGTAATGTACATTCTAATTACGATCTATGACCGTTAAACTACAACATACTTGAACAGTTGCCCCATAACCTGATACACCCTGTATATTTTTATTAAAGAGTATTTGTGCATTCTTACGTTCATTCTTTATAAATTGATTTTAATGTAAAATAATACCATTATCTATCGTGTGGTGACGGAGTAAGAATACAATTCACCAACCCGTTTCCCGTCCCTGGTGTCGTAAAAGACGACTAGAGGATTAAATATACATAGGTATAACCTCTATGCAAGAGAAGGAAAACTGATAAAACCCTATACCAACATGTTTGACCAGGGTGCTTATAGTAGGTTAATTGCCCTCCTATTGTGAAAAAACCCGAGCCTAATAGTAAGACTTATGTGGGCTGAAATTAATGCGAATGTGTAAAGAATAAAAAGAACCCGCAACCTAAACCTAACCTCCGCGCGATGGCGACCGACGTCACGGAACAGGGACGTCGAGAGGTGAGGGTACCCGAAAGAGTATTCCATCGGGCCGACTACTGACGACAAGTCACACTGCTCCGGTGGACGGAATGGACCGCGTGTGCCCTTACCATAGCCCACCCATAAAAAAAACCTAAATTAACCTCTTTCTTAAAGCAGGTGTTAGAGAATCCTATTAATGATTATATTTATTATCCTGCTTTTTTTTTTGTGGGTGGGTCGCGGTCGGCGCGCCTCCACACCACTCCGGCCCGACAGAATTTATTATCCTGCTAATGATTATTTTATTACATATGGTTTGTTCGTACTTTACTCTGTACCCAAAGACAAAAAGCGAGTTATAAATCATATTTTTACTCCGTTACCTTACGGAATGATAAAAAAAAATATCTTTATCTAACACTCTAGGATAGCACAGACTGCCTACTACAAAAATATAAAAGCGTAACACTAATAAAAGAAATGAATGCGATGAAAGAAGAATAAATTCTCCTCGAAGTCACAATGAAAAACAAAAGTATCCCCCTGACTTCGAATCACCGAATTAACGTGTTCTTCGTTGAATATTTCACGTTGATGTTAAGGATTGAAGCGCGAAGGGTGCGCGGCTGCTTATTGATGGTGCCGCTACACAATTTATAACCGAGAACATCTCGGTAGCTGAACATGTGTTGCGTGAACGGATTAAACAATGTTGAAGTAGAAATTTGAGTTGGAAAAAGAATGTATATATTTCTCATATATTTTTTTTTTTAATAAATCAACCTTTTTATGGTCTAGATACACTCCACCCAATTCGCCCGAGGCGACGCTTGAGCGACGTCCGGACCCATAACCGACCGTATTCTGTCACCAGCTCCATTGGGCAGACAATTGATATCGATTCCTTTACATCCATAGCCGGCCCGGCAGGTTACCATTTCAGGTACTGGCGTTGAATAGGAATTCAACGCCGTGGCAACAAGACAGTGTTGCTAAACCCCTCACGCGGCCGGCCTGTCTGCGGGTAGCGGACTAATTCCCAGTTCATCCACCCACAATCTCGGCTAGGACGACATCAGGCACAGGTAAATACAAGAACTTGGATTAGTCCTTTAGATTAGACAATTATGCTTACACTGCAGGTTGTGCAGTTTCTAATTTTACAATTGATTCATTTTAATGAGGCTGCCAACTTTTCTCTTACAAAATATTCTCGATTGTGGCAGTTAACTATATAAGTAGTTAATTATCATTATGATTATATAAACGTCGAATTAACACATTTTCAAATAAAACGTATCCAAATCGACATATTATTCCCCCTGGATAAACAAGGAAATATACAATATTGACTTATTATAATAAATAAGAAAATGTTTTTGAAGTTAAAAATACAATTTTAATTTCGTGAATTTCAAGTATCTATTCAGTTGGAATATCGCGTTTAAGTACCACGCAAAATATAGGATATTTGACTGTTAAATTATATAAATTTTAACTAAACAACATTAAAAAAACTGCTTGTAATCACTTTTGATGACCTCGTTATCGATACAAATTGGAAGAAAAGAGACCCCTCTTTGATCTAACCTTACGTTTTATAAGACAAATATTTCTCTGAATAATGATAATAATTATATTAAGATCTAATTCAAATACTCACAGTTAATTATACATTTTCGAGAATCAGCAAATCGATATATTTTATCCGTGCTACCCTTGTGAGCAACTTAATCAAAAAAATAAAGCTAACGGAAAATTAGCTTGATAGTAGGTAATCAATTTTAAAAATAAACCATGGACCCTGGACTAGAGGATTTAACAAACATACCATTAACAGAGATTTGTTTCTGTTAATGTTTACAACCAGACTAGGAACAACAATTTGTTGATCAGATGAAGTATTGTTTAAGTATCGAAACCACAATAATGGGTCAGTATCTTTAATACTAAGACATCTGTGAATTTAACTAAGCCGTCCGTCTATCTGTCACCAGGCTGTATCTCAATAACCACGATATCTAGACACTTGAAATTTTTACAAATTATGAATTTCTGTTGCCGCTATAACAACAAATACTAAAAACAAAATAAAATAAATATTAAGGGGGGTCCTCATACAACAAACGCCTTTTTGCCTATTTTTGTTCGGTATCAGTAAATTTGTGTACCCACTGTTGTTTACCTAGTCAATGTTATGGAACCCTTCTTGCGCTGGTCCGACTCGCACTTTACCATTTTTTTACTTTTTTAGGTTGTGAGCCCTGCGTCACCTCTCTCTGTCGTCAAGCGGGCGAACCCAAACTTGTCATCAGTGGCCCGTTTAGGGCAATTACCCTTGTGGGTACCGTCTCGAGTAGACGCGCCGGCCGCTTCCGCCGTAGAGGCATCGGCCTCACACGATTGGTCTCTCCTCGGGTGACCGGACTATAAAACCCCGACCCAGTCACCCACTGCCTTACCTTTACCATTATGTCAATGTTTCATATTTAACTGTGATTATGCACAAGCACTCGAAGAACGACGTCTCTTTCCCGGGACGTCATTCGCTGTCGCGCGGTGAGCCTCTCTGAGGAAGACGGACTAAACTCCTCGGATCTATGTCGATAGAGTAAAGTTACAATTCACCACCCCATTTTTCTATCCGTGGTTTAAAGACAACCAAGGGATATAATATACATATAACATTTATGCAAGAGAAGGAAAACTCGAAATAAAACTCCATACCAACACGTCTGTCTAGCGTGGTGTACTAGGTCAATATTCTTCCCATTGCGGATGAGGCTCGTACCCAACAATAACACTTATGTGGGCTGTGATGATGATGATAATTATGCAAGATTAAAAAAAAAATTAAACGCTTTTCATATGGTGAAGGAATAAGAATGCTATTCACCACTCCCTATCTTGCCCGTGGATGTCGTAAAAAATGGCTAAGGGATATATTACGCATATAAGATCTATGCAAGAGAATGAAAACTCGAAACAAAACCCTATATCAACCTGTCTTTTTTTTTTTTTGTTTTTTTTTTACACTGATGGAAAATGCTTTTATGCATGTCCCCCTTTGGTGGTATTGGGGGGGGTATGTGGGACTCACCGGATGGCGTAACCTCCCGGAATACCCACTAAAAACCATCAGCGGCTCCACTACCCCGTCATTCTGGGGACGTCAGAGGGTCGCCTTTCGGCATTCAACTCGGACGCCCCGACATATCAACCTGTCTGACCAGCATGTTATAGTAAGGTTTTCCTCCTATTGTGGAGGAGGTTCGAGTCCAACAGTGGGACGTATATGAGTCGAGCGATGAGAAAGAGATGATGATATAATTCTTGCATGTGGGTGTCGTTAAAGACTTCTAAGGAATTATAATATGAAGATAACATCTACGCAAGAGAAGGCAAACCTGAAATAAAACCTATTTAACCAGCAAGGTAAGTCAATTTCCTTTCCATCATGTAGGAGGATCAAGCCCAGCAATGGTGCATATATAAGCTGTGGTGATGATGACGATTAAAAAAAATATGTAATCCAAAAAAAAACTAAAATTAAATATTAAAAAAGAGAAGCTCACTTTACTCCTGAATCTAAAGCTTTAATACATATTCTTCGCATAATTCATAAATAAACTTTATTGCCAAAAGCATAGAATTCAGTTTCACTTGATATTCATAGCGGGAAGTGGACAATTTATTGCTGAAACTGCATTAGGAATGTGGCTGCCGATTGGTTTCTGACATAGAAAAATTTCACCAAGTATTTTTCAGGATACTTGAACTAAATCGAAATACTGTCAAATGCAGATGTTACAGACGAAATACAGTATATTTATTCTCTTGTTTTGTTTTAGGGTTAATCTAAAAAAAAATTTTAAGATGCTTACAGCTGGGTATGATGACGGAATAAGAATACTACTTATCAACGCCTTTCTTGCCTGTGGGTGTCGTAAAAGACGACTAAAGGATTACAATATCATTATCATCATCATTTCAACCTATCGCCGTCTACTGCTGGACGTAGGCCTCCTTCATGTTACGCCACAGAGTGCAGTCCTGTGCCACTTGTATTGAGGCCCAGCAACTTCACCAAGTTAGGTGAACCGATACCTAGGCGTCCTGATCGTCCAATACGTGGTCGCCACTCGAGAACCTTTCTTCCCCAACAGTTGCCGGTTCATCGAGCGATGTGGCCTGCCCATTACTGTTTTAGCAAGAAAATACAAATTAAGTGAAGCCCAAGTAATTGAGATAAGAGCAGTAATGATGATGATTATGGGTTCATAATGTATGTGATCATAAATTTTCATACTAAAATAACTTTTTTTATAAATCATTTAAAATAGTAAATATCAGTAACTTAAAGTATATATTAATCAAGGTTAAATCTAGTTATCCGTGTGGTGACGAAGTAAGAATACAATTCACCCGTGAGTGTCATAAAAAGAGTGGTAGGACCACACTGTCGACAGTTATCTGTCTACAGCCGCGGGCCGGTCCGTCCGGGGTAGTACCACACTCTCGCAGAAAATCGACGTCTGAGTAGTAGCAATTTGTTACTGCGCTTCGTTCGGTGAGCGAGAGAGCCGGAAGCCCAACTTTCTGAGGGTGTTTGTGTGTGGAGGGTTTTGGTGGTGCCCTTGGTATCACCGAGAATTAATGCACGCATTCACTCTTTCTTCGCGGTAGGCAACAACCCTGTAAAGGTCCATGAGCGGCAGCAACACTTACCACCAGGTGTACTGTTTGCTCGTTTGCCACCGTTTGCAATAAAAAAAAAGGCGATTAAGGGATACAATATGCATATAAAAATCTATGCAAGAGAAGGAAAACTCAAAAGAAAACCCTATACCAACACGTCTGACCAGAGTGGTATAGTAGGTCAATATCCCTCTCATAGTGGAGGAGGCCCGATCCCAACAGTGGGACGTGTATGGGCTGAGATGATGATTAAGGCTGATGAAATCTAGTTATATTTATTATAACAGTGAGATTTGTTGACAGGTTACTCACTCAATAATAAGTCTCAGATTATTTACTTCTTAAGTAAACTAAATTTTAAGCAATAGACATACACAAAACTTCTTGACTATATGTATATTCCAAGTAAAGCAACAAAGGCTAAAACTCCTTAGGGACCCAAAACTTCAGCAAGTCCGACATAATAAGCTGAAAATGCCTTTTCGTCCAGCACTGCCTTTAAAAACCTACCCGACTTGGCTAATAAATTATTATTTTAACCTGCCATTCCTCGTTTTCATAACAAAATTTCTCTTTTGAGATCTTACGTACGTTCCACGTAACTTGCTGTGGGAATCGGGACTGGTTCTCTTTGAAATTATAATATCAAAGAGTCGGGATAAGAAGTACTTGTTTCGTAGATGTTGTAGTCGCAAATACAAATTTTTCTTTTAATGAAACTTCTGGATCTTACTTTATAAATACACTTTATATTATTAGACTCAAAAGGTATAGACAGAAATGTGCAACGTCTTTCTATTTCTTTTACAAACTAGAAAACAGTTTTAAAACCTGTTTGATTAAGATACAGCTTGTCTTTGAGGGGAATGTAACGTCGGCATGGACCCCATAACCATTGGTATTTTCACTCTTCTCTCTCCTAACATACACCACCTTCAAAAAGAAATAGGTCGATTGGATAATCGAGTAGTCTAATCCGGACAGACCTAGTCCGAAACTTGGTTTTAATTTTGCCATTTTATTTTATTTTTACATTTTGGAGTGCGTGAGACATGACATGGATAGTCTAGGAGTGACTGCAGAGATGACGTCTGATAGGACCGTATGGAAGACTATGACATGTTGCGTCGACCCCAAGTACTTGGGATAAGAGTAAGATGATGATGATAGGGTAAACCATAGAGTGATTGCCCAATGACGGTGATTGCCCGCGTTTAGAAAAATATTGCAAAGTGTGTAAATGATTTTATTCTAGTTCGAATTGTATTAATGATATAGCGTTATGATTAATGTATAATGGATTAAAAATTAACACTTGGCAATACTGACGAAAAAGAAACAGTAGTGGCAGGTTTTGTTAAGATGGGTGACCATGTTACCTAAACAGGTAAACAAATTTTAAATAAAACTACTTTACGGATTTTATCGCGTTTGTATTTGATTTTTGATTACCCGACGTTTCGAACACTTTACAGCGTTCATGATCACGGGTGGACTAAGATGTCTCACGTCCAACAAGTCATTGTTACTGCAGAAAATTTATAATTATCTACCCGATACAGAAATTATTACTTAGTTTTTAATAGGTGGTAGTATACTAGATTATTATTGTAAATAAAACTACTTTTACGGATTATATCGCGTTTGTATTTGATTTATGATTGCCCGACGTTTCGATGTGACATGATACTGTGAGCACTTATTGTATAGATTTGACCCACAATAATAATAGTTAAAGATAATTTTATAAATCAAAAATCTTTTAGTAAGCCGCATCTAAAATTAAAAATCAATATTAATTTAGCATCATGTCCTCTGAGTTTTCTTGCTGGATCTTTCTCAGTGTGGCTGCGTTCCGATCCGGTGGTAGTATATTAGTTTTGTTAGTTTTAAATCAACAAATTGTAATAATAATTGCTACAAATTTAATAATTAATAATTACTAACCATAAACAATATAATTTTTTCATATAGATTCATTTTCTTCTTACACTGGCAATAAATTCGTACTAAAATGTGGGTAACAATTTAATAAATTTATAACTGTTTTCTGTATCGGGTAGATAATTGTAAATGTCTGTAATAACGATTACTTGTTGGACGTGAGACACCTTAGTCCGCCCGTGACCATGAATGCTGCAAAGTGTTCGAAACGTCGGGCAATCATAAATCAAATACAAACGCGATATAATCCGTAAAAGTAGTTTTATTTACAATGTGTAGTGCTCGCGTAAACATCAGATATCATTATACTAGATTATTACTTAGTTTTTAAATATAATTACTATTAATTTTAATGTTTAATTATTAGTAACCATAAACAATATAATTTTTTCATATAGAATCATTTTCTTCTTACACTGGCAATAAATTTTGTATCAAAATGTGGGTCAATATTTAATAACTAATTTCTGTATCGGGTAGATAATTATAAATTTTCTGCAGTAACAATGACTTGTTGGACGTGAGACATCTTAGTCCACCCGTGATCATGAACGCTGTAAGGTGTTCGAAACGTCGGGTAATCAAAAATCAAATACAAACGCGATAAAATCCGTAGTTTTATTTAAAATGTATAATACTCGCGTAAACATCAGAAATCATTAGGTAAACAAATTAGCAATTTTCTTAAGGAATTACTTGCTTAGAGGTTAATTTTTTCGTCTTTAATTTAATATTCAACTATTGGTGTAAAGTTATGATGAAATCATTAGTATTTTCTTAGTTATTAATGAAAATATATGTTGAAATTTGATTCCTGACCATTATTTTGACTGTGGGTATTCACTAAACTAAAAATTGCATATTTTTAGTTATTACCCACCCTCATTTTAGTAATTGCCATATGTTAATCTCTATAGTTATTACCAGGGCAATAACTGTAATCAGCGATTTTTTGATCAAAGTGTGTTGCTACACACTTTAATACGCTCTGAATGACAAAGTTATACAATTAGCTCTCAAAATTTTAGAGTAGCATTATATATTGAACAAAAAGAAAAAATCTGTTAAAAGTAAAAGAAGAGAAGAAGTTGGTTAAAGACAAGAAAAAACTGGAAATGCAAACAATAAGACTAAAAAAAATTGATAAAATGCCAAAATTATAAAAAATTAAAATTCTATATAGCTTGTGGCGTGCTGAATGTGAGTCGCGACACTGTGGTTCTGAATGCCCCAGAGAGTCGGCCAGGGCCTCGTATCTAGCTCGCCTTTACTGCCTGGTTTTAGTGGAAACCAAAGAGTGCTCGCGGGATTCTCAACTCTGGCTTACCTTAAACGGCTGGTCAGGGTCGCCAGAGCTATATGCTCAGGGGTGGAACGGTGGTGCGGGCAAACCACGGCGGGTTTCCGTTTATCGAGGACATGCGATGGTGAAACCGGCGCTGCACTGCTCGACACTCCAATCCACTTGTATTCTATTGTTCATTTGGCCTGCGGGTCTATAGCGACCGTTTATGGGGGCCGTGAGTTGGCGAGTCACCGTCTGCCAAAGTTCAAGACGTATAAGGTATTGAAGGCAGGCGACGGTTTTTACATCAATAGTTTTTAGTTTAACCAGTCCATCAAACCTCCAACCCCATAAACAGATATTAGATACCATCATGACGCTATAGTTTTACACCGCCCGTTGGCAGTCCATGAGTGTTATATGCAGAGGTGGAGTGTCATCGGTAGACGTCCATTTTTAAATTAGATTTCTTCAAAGGTCTTTGCGAGTTAGATTCGTGTAAGCCTTTGAAAGTGCCAGATTACGGGTATCGATCCCGTGAAAACGGAAATACATGAAAATGAAAATAATAACAATAAAAGTAAAAGGATACCTGTTTTAAATAATATTATAATAGAACCTAGTAACATTGTACTAAAGCGTATTTGAGGTGTTTGTCATTTTAACGTAATAAAAATCTTGCAGTGCTTGTTCAAAACTCTTTCATGCACATTGTATTACACGAAACCATAAGAAACATATACAACAGCTCCGATCTACATTTATTTTTAGGCCATAATTGTTTTGAAATAGCTGATTCTGACTGGCGATTCTGACTCTTGTGATTCTGACTCATTAACATTAGCAAAAGAAATATTTGATATACCTAATTAATAAAGCTAAACGCAATTTTTTCTGAAATATTGAGGACTATCGTATAAGATTTAACTTTAATCTTTTGTTTTAGATACTTAGTTACATTTTAAATTTAATTTATCATTTTAAGATACTGGGCAATTACTGTGCTGCGATGTTGGCAATTACTATAAGCTATGGGCAATGACTATACTTTTGGATGAGTTTTATTTCATTACGTTTTTTTACATAAACTATGTAAGTTTTAAGAAAAAACTGTTGATAGTATATTAGAGAATTTATTAGGTTATAAGAAAAAAATAGTAAACAGTGAACTGTTTACTATTTTTTTACTATAATATTGTTAAGCTTTTTGTTATGTAATTGTCTTTGAAATCCTTAAGTGGACAATAATTATATAGTTTACCCTTTATAGATATAATAACATTTCAATATATTTTCTAAAAAACATTATATCAGCCCATAGACGGCCCACTACTTGGCGCGGGCCTCCTTCACTATAGAAAAGAAATTGACCTACTATATCGCGCTAGTCAGACATGTTAGCATAGGAATCTATTTCAAGGTTTCCTCTTACGTAGATGTTATATGCATATTATATTCTTTAGTCACCTTTTTCGACTCTCACGGGTAAAATAGAGGGTGAAATAACTAAAAAACATAATTTACTAAAAAAATATCGAGATAAGCAGATTCATCCCAATATTGATTAACTAGCTGTTGCCCGCGACTTCGTCCGCGTGGAATAGTTATTTTTGACTAACGCTAACTTTAAGTAGCGATTTGGTTTAACTAAAAGGTTAAAATATTTTTAAATAATAAGATACTGTCACACATAATTACGCAGCGTAAGCTCACAAAAGGAAAACAAAACGATTTTGAAACATTCTTCATTGTTGCCCCGCTCCTATTGGTCTTAGCGTGATGATATAAATAGATAGATATAGCCTGCCTTGATAAATGGGCCATCTAACACTGGAAGAAGTTCTCAAATCGGACCAGTAGTTCTTGAGATTAGCGCGTTCAAAAAAACAAAGTCTTCATCTTTATATATTAGTAATAGATAATAGATTATATATTAGTAATACATAACCGATAACTGTGGTAACTAATAGACTGTTATTCCTTAGCATGGAGTTGAAAAAATATTACGGCATGCTCCATTCTTACAGGTATATTAAATCCTTAATTATTCTTTGAGTTAAACGTCAAAATAAAATAGCGTGATTCTTAAATTAAAAAGAGTTCTCCAAAGAATTCATTTTATTTGTATATGGGCGTGACTGAAAGTTAATCGATAACGGTATTAACGGAACGCACGGTGATTAATGCGAAGCAAAAGCTCGTTGTAAAGCCACCTTAAATTATTTGGTGAAACGTATTTTGAATTAATGCTCTTATCGAGGAATTAACGAATTTCATGGTTCGATTCCTGGATAATCTGGAATTGATGACACGTAGATTATTACCTATATCCGTATGGTGATGGAGTAAGAATTTTAAATTTACCACTCCGTCCATCCCCGTCCGTACCACCTGTGGGTAGGCACCCATAGGTTTAGTAAAAAGCGACTAAGGGTATATCCGTCGTCGTTTTTCCCATACATATAACATTATAAATAAATCTGTTTTTACGGATGTTATCGCGTTAGTAGGTATTTGATTGCCGATTGCCCAACGTTTCGAATACTTTTCAGGATTCATTGTCACCGGTGGATTAAGATCAACAAGTTATCGTTTTTATAGGTATATATATACCCTCTACAGAATTAAATATTAAACTTTGACTCACATTTTGATACAAATTTATTGCCAATTCAAAAAGAAAATTATTCTATACATACGTCTTATGTAAACAGCTACCTGGTAGTATACTAAATAAAATAAACATTACTAAAATCGGCGCAGCTGTTTTCAAGATTATCCGGAGCAAACAGACAGATAGACAAAAAAAAAATGGTTTTAGGTATAGGTACCGTGCAAGTAACGGAAAGAGCATGAAAAATACCTACTATTATTACATCTCAAGCAGGCACTTAAGATTTTCATTATTTGTATAGGTAAAAGGGCGTTTATAACTTAGTCTAAGCTGAACAATGCGTGTATGAAACTTTAAGACGATTGGTTGAGTAATAAAAGCGAGAAAATGTAACAAACTTGCATTCGTTTTAATAACATTAGTTGCGATTAACGTACCCTCATAATTCAACATGTACTTCGTACTTTTATAAGTTACCATTGGTCGTCGAATGTTTCTTTCCTTCAAGTATATTAATATATATATATATATATATATATATATATATATATATATATATATATATATATATATATATATATATATATATACTCGTATATATATATATATTTGTTAGCCCACGTGGATGAGTTTTGCAAAATGAATCTAGACAGTTATCAAGTTGTCTACTTTACCGCAACATATGCGATGTACATAATTTAAACACAAAGATGGAAGAATATCCGTTTAGCACACATATCCAAGTCACGAAGGCGCTGATATGTAATGCTTTTGTTAGCAAATCTTTTATAAAAGATTGCTTTGAACATTTTATTAGAGGTGTATACGTATTGACAGGGTTGTACAATTCATGTTTATCTTAAGAAACTTAACCAACATTTTTGCGCTATTTTTGTTGATGAGAATATTTGAATACCATCAAAAACAAAACTTGTAAAAAAAAGCCAAGCCTCGCAACTGAGTTCTTCTACCATAAAAAGTTGTGAGATCTATGTTATTCCAAGCCGGTTAACTCATTCAGTCGCTGCTTAAGGGACCTTTCTTCTTAAGTTATTACGTAAATAGCTAACCTAACAACTTCTTATAGTGACTGTATCAGTATTAAAGATCTTTTATGTTTTAAATAAACTCAATTTCATTAACTGCAAATGTAACTTTGTAATCCTATATATTTATATGGGTTTACAAAATTATTTATGCAGTTAGTGTATCTCGGAAACTGGATGAAATTTATAATGTTTCATAATTTTTTCCTTCATTTATACACTAAACACTAATTGTATTCTAAATTTGAACCTTCTATGTCTGCTAGAAGTGCCTCTTTAATATTGATGATCGGTCAGTCAGGCAGTGAGTGACAACATTACGAAATTTTAACTAGTTATAATTCTTAAACTATTAGTTCAAATTGAATGAAATTTGAAATACACAATGTATATACAATGCCGGTGGTTACTAAAAATTCAGGTTTCTAGCTTTATTAACAACGAAGTTATAGCGGGTCGAAAATGGCCTGAATGCCTTCGAGAAAAGTATGTTACGGCAGTGTTGCGTTTTGCCCGACTTTTTTTTGCTCGACTTGGCGGGGGCACTGCCGTGCCCCCAGATAAGGGTTATTTATGTACCATAATATATTCCGTGTGGTGACGAATTAAGAATACAATTCACCACTCCCTATATTGCTCCTGAATGTCGTCAACGAGGACTAAGGCACATAATATCATGCAAGGGAAAACTCGAAATAAAACTTTATGCTAACACAATGATTTCTAATGTTTACGCGATTATACAAATTTATTGCCAGTACAAAAAAAAATGTGGGTCAACATTTAATACCTAATTTCTATAACGGGCAAATATAAATCTCTGTAATAACGATGACTTGTTCGACGTGTGACGTCTTAGTCCGCCCATGATCATGAAAAGTACTGTAAAGTGTTCGAAATGTTGAGCAATCAAAAATCGATTATAATGCGTTAAAATCCGTGAAACTAGTTTTATTTATAATCTATACCAACCCTTCTCATCAGAGTGGTATAGTCCGTTAATTTCACTCTTAATTTGGAGGAGGCTCAAGCACAGAAGTAAAACGTGTATGAGCTGGGATGAATGTACCGCTGGGCAGAATTTCATACTTACTATTTGCTATCAATAATTATTAAAAACCTATTCACATTTTTCCGTGTCATCTCGACTCAGGTACCCAACTGTTGGGCTTTAGCTTTCTCCACGCTAGGAGGGAAACTTAAACTACTATATCACGACGATTAGACGTTTCGGTATCTTCCATCCTATGATCTCTAGCATATTATATCCCTTAGTAATCTTTTGCGACACCCACGAGTAAAATAAAGAAAATTTTTTATCTATGTACGAATATGAGAAAATAAAAATATAGTTTATCACTCCGTTTCTTTTATGTGGATGTCGTAAAAGACCACTAAGAGATACGATGTGCAATCAACATTTCTGTAAGAGAAGAAAACTAGGGTTTTTTTTACATTGGTTTCCAAATGGTCCTATTCAAATTCAAATCATTTATTATGCATAAACCCCGAGAGGGCACTTACATATTGTCAATTTTACAAAATAAAATTAAATTATCCAATAAAAATAAACTACCACCGGCTCGGAACGCGACCGCTACTGAGAAGATCCGGCAAGAAACTCAGCGGGCTTGTCTATTATTTTAATTTTTTTTTTCTTCTTACTAGATATAAATTTGTGTACATGTTTTGTAAGACCTAGCTCCAGTGTGACGCCCTTCGAACTGCAAGATACTTAATATAATTCAAATGATTATGGCTGGACCAGATCCCACAAGCGGCACTCGATCACGAGTTAACTACTAGAGCAGCCAAGATCCTTCAATTAGCATGACCAAGACCATATGTTACAAACATGTAAAAAACGACGAAAATGCAAAATTTCGTTAGGCAAAACACGCTACGCTTTACAATATTAGAGTTATTAAAAAAGAGTTTATTTAAAATAACAAGGAAATTGCATAATGAGGAGCTGCTCACAACCAATCTGTATTATCATCTACATAATCCGAGATTTTATAATAAGCTTTCTTACAAAGTCTATTCTTGATAGCTTTTTAAACTTTTTTGTTGGCAGGTCTCGGATATCTTAGGTAATCTATTGTAGAAACTATGATGTCGGTCTTGTCTTAAATAGTAACAGATCTAAGGTTATGTACGTAAACTCTAGTTATATGCGGCATCCCGGATCTTTTAAAATAAGAGCACATGCTCATAACTGTTTACATAGCACAGTCAATATAGGTCAATGTTCATGTGACAATATCGAAGAAGTGGCCCCATACCTCGGATTGATCGTCGACAATGGACTCCCCTGGAATTATAATATTGATGGCATATGCGAAAAGTTACGTGCCATACTTGCTAAATTTATTATAATTAAGCATAAAATACCTTTTTTAGTACTCTTAAATATGTATGTTACTTTAGGTGAATCCATAATATCATATGGTATTTCAAGTTATGGTCGTACATTCAAATCGCATTTAGACAAAATATTTTCTCTTCAATCTAGAATTTTAAAATGTATTGCACCCAAACATGTATTCAATAAGTCGAAAGACAACGTTGCTGGGCTTTTCTCCCATTGTAATAAAGGAGAGAACATGTCGTTATTAATTGAACAATATAATAATAGTGCAGTAAAAATAACGATATCACATAATATAGGTACTAGAAGTAAAACACAAAATAAATTGCAGAGTGTTAAAGCTTGCGATTATTACGGGCAAAGACAAGCAAGGCAAGACAAACACTTGCTTACATAATTGCCTCACTAATAAATGAAATACCAATACGAATCAATACAGAAATAAATAAAAAGAATATGAACTACAAGCAAAAAATTTTAAAAATACAATTTGAGAACGATTTGTTGAACATTAATTTCAAATTCTACAATTCAAATCGATTGCCTTATACTTGGAAATAAATAAGCAATCTATACCAATAAATAAAATTGGAGTGTCTGTTTGTAATGTTAAAATAATAGGCTTTTTTCATGCTCACACGGTTATTTGCACGACACCTATGCCTAAAATACAGATTAAAATAAATTTGTCTGTCTGTCTGTCTGTTTGTTTCGGGTAATCTTCAAAACGGCTGGACCGATTTCAAAAATTATTTCACCAATGGAAAGCTAGAATATCAGGGAGTAACCTAGGCTATATTTTATCCCGGTATTCCCCCGGGAACGGGAACTACGCGGGCAAGACTGAAACCGAAGCGAAGAGAGGGCGGGTTGCTAGTAACAAATAATGAAATAGCATGTATGTATATGAAACAGGCTGTATAAGGTTCTCTTGCTCATCTGTCGCTAATGAATTTTATTTTTATTACCCTCTTTAAAAAGAATGAAAATATGCCTTTTATTATTAAGATATGTTTCTTATTTATTTTTAATTCTCGATTGTCAAATAAGTTATTATGTATTGGTAAAATGTAACGTAAGTACTACTATCATAAGACTCGTTTATTGTCCTCGTTGTTTGAATGTGAGTACCGATACAAACTTAAAAAAGTTTAAAGGTACAATAACAATTAATATGTATTTTTATTTTTGTGAATTAAAATAATGAAAATAAAAATTAAAAAAAAATAGACAAAATTCTATTCCATCTGACCGTGGTATAGTAGGTCAATATACCAACGTGGAGAAGACTCAAGCCTAGCATTAGACATGTGTATATTAGGTGAAATGATGATAATTCACTCTTTTAATTCAACCCAGGATTAAAAAGCGGAACCTCATGATCAAAAGTTATAATTGTTATATTCGAGCCATATAAATCCTGTTAATATTCATTTTCATGGAGGCAATAAAAACTTTCCAGACTACCAATTCCAAAATATTGTCTGTAAAGATAGTTCTGAATATTTTTTTTATTATCTCTACATTGTAAAAACATTACAAAATAATTATTAAGTTTTGCTTTGCTTTTTTTTATTTTCACTTCGCTCACTATTCTCATACCGAAGAAATCACGGACATCAGCTTGTACAAGATCAGAATGGCTCTCAAATAACTACGAAACTGTAAGACACCGGAAGATGACAGAATTACAGCAGTGCTCCTGAAGGCAGGCGGGAAGACCTTTAAAAGCTATTTAATTTTGTTATCCTCAGGGGCGACGTTCCAGAGTCATGCTCCAGGAGTGTGGTGGTGCTGCTTTTCAACGATAGCGACCAAGCTCTTCTAACGAACTACAGATCCATCTCACTCTTGAGCCACGTCTAAAAGTGGTTTTCGAGGGTTATTATCAATAGGCTCCCGTGCAAGCTTGATGACTTCCAGCCGCTCGAATAAGCCGGCTTTCTTAAAGGCTAAAATAGTACCATAAATCATATCCTCAAGCTTCGACAGATTATCCAGAAAACTGAGAAATACAATTGGCCTCCATGTAGCATATATGGACTATGAAAAAGGCTTTGAGTCAGTCGAAACTCGGATGGCGCTGAAGTCCCCGACTAATGTTATATCGAAGTGCTGAAGTGTTTATATAGGAAGGCCACAATTTCAGTCCATATCTGGGATAAGAATAAGAAAGGCGTGAGACAGAAAAGTCATCATCTCTCCGGAATTTTTCACCACTGCACAGAAGATGTCTTCAAGCTCTTGGACTGGACCGGATCTAGCAACAACATTAACAGCGAATACATCACTCACCTTCGATTTGCAGACGATATCGTCGATATGGCAGAATTCACGAAGGACTTTAGCAGCATGCTCGACGATCTCAGCGGGGTATCCCGACTAGTGGGTTTACGAATGAACATGGACAAGACGAAAGTCATGTCAAATGCCCATGTCATTGCCTGTACCAGTCCTAGTTGGCAATGTGATTCTCGAAGTTGTCGATCATTATGTTTACCTTACACAACAGTTATAATAGGTAGATCCAATTTCGAAAAAGAGGTCAGCTGAAGAATCTAATTTGGTTGGGCAGCGTTCGGGCAACTTAAGAAGATCTTCTCATCCAACATACCTCACTGGCTGAAAACACAGGTCTACGACCCATGTAAACTGGTTACACACCAGTGATGACTTACGGCACGAAACGTAGTCCATAAATGTAGCCAAAAATTTTCCTAATAAGTTCTATTGTCTAATCTTTTGATGATCCTTCAGCTATTTTTTGAACACCCACAGGAAAGTAATGTTTCTTAATTCGTTATTTTCTTAACAAATCACAAATTGTAAATTCAGGTAACTAAAATAAACAGAATAATAACAAGAAAACACTTTAATTTTATCTTCACCAACAACTAAAAGTATTCTACGGTAGCAGCTAAAACAATATATCTCAGTAAGGATGAATTATGACATCCGAGTGGAATTCCGCCCAAAAAAACCTTGATTTATACACAGAAAGATGAACATTATATTTTCAGAAAGGGCCCCTATACATTTCAATCTAGGAAGGAATAAGTTTTACAAGAAATTAGTTCGATAACATATGTCTATAAAAATTTGATATCTGTACTCGTTGATCCAAATAAAAGGACTTCGGAAACAATGGGGCGTATTGCAGAAAGAAATTTTCTGGACAATACTGCGATCATATCGAACGATAATAGACTTTAGGTAACACAAAATAAAGGAGTTATGTGATAATTTTATGTTAAAAATTATTTTTGTAATGAATAAGCAAATAAAACCACAGAGGCGGACGGTAAACATGTTGATAATTTTAATCTACCCACCTTTGCAAAGGGCTGTTTACTGAGAGCGCGCTAAAAGGGTTGCCAGCTTGAATTAAGGGCCCTTTTATTTTTGTTGTTAGGGTCCGTGCTTGGTAGAGTTATTGAAGATTTTTTTATAGTTACAAGGGCTCTTTTAGTCCGAATTTTATTTATATAAATTTTGTTTATTTGAGAATTATCTACCTGAAGGATTTACGTAATCATGAAGATGTGTAACGAATTGAGAACAAAATATGTGGCCACTTCTTTTTCTCCTGTTATAATCGTAAAACCAGCCAAGCAACCTATCACCAGGCAAAATAGCAACATTGTTCGAGGAAACTCATAACAGCTATTGTGATCACGAAGCAACATGCTTGGCCAGCAGATTGATTGAATTAAGACATTTATATTCTACTCGTGACAAGACCTATATTCAAATGCGGATGATGAGAGGCCAATATATTTTTTTCATATAATTTATTTTTCATATAATAAAATTCTTCGTGTGGTGACGGAGTAGATTCATCACTCCCGCTTAGGGATTTTATCGAGTTTGTATTTAATTTTTGATTACCCGACGTTTTGAACATTTTTCATCATATAATATTATTGTTATTCCGCTTTGGGTATGCGGTCGTAATTTTAGAAAATATACTAGCTAACTCGACCCTTTTTCAAAGTACTTGCCCACAGAAATTGTATATCGAGCTAATCAACCTTTTAAGCAGAACCCGTTTGTGCATATTCATAAAACATATTTTAAATTGATTAGGAGATTTCGCCGAATAAGTAACATGTCATTTAATTTTATATAATTATTATATGATAAGATAAAAGACAATTCAGTTTCCCCGCTATCGCTTACCTCCCCACCATTACTCAACCCTGCAAGCAATTTTATTTCGTACACCAGTACTCGACGCGTCAGTAATTATCTTGATTAGTGGCCCATGAGCCCAATGTTAATATTTTCCGGGGAACGATTTAAGGGTTTAATTAGGGCAAAATTGTTTTTCATCTTCACGTTATTGTGTGTTAGCATTTTGTTATTTTTTTTTTGTTTTATTATTTATAACTAGAGCAGCTTAAATGTGTATTTTAATGCATTTTATGATTTGAATACTAAAAATGCCAAGTCTTTATTTATTGCTGGTCATTTGTGTGGTGACGGGGTAACAATACAATTTACCCATCCCTATCTTGACCGTGGGTATCGTAACAGATGATTAGGGGTTATTCTATGCGTACAACATCTGTGTAAAAGAAGTTAAATCCGAAATAAAACCCTATACCAACCTGTTTGACCAGCTTGGCTTTAGCTAGCGAAGGAGGCTCTTGCCCAATAGTGGGATATAGGAGCTAAGATGATGATGATGAGATAAATTAGCTGTCATCCGTCAAATTGTTGATTTCAATAGTAAATGGACACATTATTATCGGATGTGTGAATTGTGGCGGAAAACAAAAACACCGGTAAAATACTGTTATAATTTTATTTAACACTTTCTCTGCATTGCATTAAATAGAATTGTATTAAAATACAGTAGAACCCGTTTAATACGATTACGTTTAATACGATTTCCAAAATTTAAAAACGTATCTAGTAGTAAGTATATTAAATAAAGAAAATAAACACCATTTTATTTAGGTAATTTTTAAATATTAAATTCAATACGTAGGTATTCAAAATAATAATATAATATAATAAATAATAATGGCATGTTTTTTCCCTTGCCCGCATAATACACTTTCCCGCCTAAGACGCGTTTTTGGTCGGGTCCCTGCGAAATCGTCTTAAACGGGTTTTACTGTAATTTAATACTATTTTTATCAGCAGTTACGCTAGCATGGATTACTTTTTTTATAGGAAACGGTGGCAAACGAGCAAACAGTACAACGTGATGGTAAGTGCTGCTGCCGCTCATGGACCTTTGTAAGGCCGTTGCCTACCGCGAAGAAATTGAAAATAGCGTGAATGCATGCAATGAGGTTCGGTGATACTAAAGGCATCTAAACTAGAAACCACCACACGCAAACATACTCCGAAAGTTGGGTTTCCGGTTCTCTCGCTCATCGAATGAAGCCCAGTAACAAATGAGAAAGGGGAACCAATGAAGAATGTTTCATAATCGGGGCTTTTTTTCCATTTGAAAACTTCCGCTACGTAAACGGCTATATTTTCGCAAAAATCATATGTGACTGAATAGTATTATTAAAAAAATATTTTTGACGTGACAACATCTAAAAAATCGATGAACGCTGGCTGCATGCTTGGAAAAGTGTCCCGTTACGCTCCTTGTCCCGTTACGCTCATGGTTCCGTTACGTTGATTCAATTTTATTCATAAAAGTATGCAGTCATTTCATAAATTTTTTGTTATGACGGTGTCACGTTAAACCATCGTCCGTATACCGACTTTACAGACAACCATGTTTAATTTTTTTATCTTCCACGTAAACAAAGTGTTAGGTTAAAGTTAGCGTTAATCCAAAGTAACTACACCACGCGGACGAAGTCACGAACAGAAACTAGTATTAAATATAATGTAAAACCGCCACATGACACCTTCACGTTACCGCCAAAACTCCGCTTCAAAATATATTAATTTGTAAGATGATTAAGACGCGGCGTGGTTTTATAATTCCTTAGCTTGTAGCTACGTGTGATAATAACTACATAAATGTAGGAATAATTATTATTCATGCCTTTTTTTAGGGTTCCGTACCCAAAGGGTAAAAAAGAGACCCTATTACGAAGACTTCGCTGTCTGTCCGTCCGTCTGTCCGTGCGTCTGTTCGTCCGTCTGTCCATCCGTCTGTCTGTCCATCTGTTTGTCACCAGGCTGTATCTCAAGAACTATGATAGCTAGACAGTTGAATTTTTTGCAAATTATGTATTTCTGTTGCTGCTATAACAACAAATACTAAAAACAAAATAAAATAAATGTTTAAGCGGGCTCCCACACAACAAACGCGATTTTTTTGCCATAATCTTTAAGATTATGGTACGGAACCCTTCGTGCGTGACTCCAACTCTCACTTAACCGGTTTTTATCATTATTTAAATATTTTTATATAGCTTCTGTGGCGGCTTCGGCCACGTAAAAACTATATATTCAAGGTGAGATTTCATCCAAATCGGTTTAACAGATAATGCCTACTATCCCAAGGCAACATATTAGCGGAATGCAAAGTATCCTATTTGGTAATCCAGGCAATGGTGTATACATATATTATACACCCCTTTTTTGGGACGGGCTACGGTCAGCGCAGAGAGGCGGCGTGCGGACCCGTAACCCACCCATATGTCGTAGCATGTCGCCTTCGTCGTTGGACCGACCACCGGTGCAGAGTTCCTTGACTTTGGTGGTCGATGCGACGGAATACCCTCTTCCATCGACGTCCCTACCCGAGGCGCCGATCGCCGTCGCGGACTAATCCCCAGTCCGGTCACCCGCAGCTTCTACTAGGGCGGCATCAGGCGCAATATATATACCCCTTTTTTTATATATACCCCTGCCGCATTTGTTTTTTTATTGCAAACGGTGGCAAATTAGCAAAAATTCCACCTGCCACCGCTAGGCCGCTGAAGAGCGAAAGTGAAGGGAGTGCAAATGCGTTCAATAAGTTTCGTGAATTTGAATCAACATTTTATGCGATCCACAAATTGTAGTTCTTCGTCTGAATGTATTTTGTGTCTGTTAATTATATGTTTGTAAAGACCTCCGCAATACTAGGATTATTTCCTTGTAGGGTTTTGTTCTTTTAAAAAAAAGCATTACCCCACTCTTTATCTTGGTTACGGATCTTGATGTGAT
This sequence comes from Lymantria dispar, assembly GCA_032191425.1. Taxonomy (NCBI): domain Eukaryota; kingdom Metazoa; phylum Arthropoda; class Insecta; order Lepidoptera; family Erebidae; genus Lymantria; species Lymantria dispar. The sequence continues at coordinate 27,474,858 of CM063455.1, forward strand.
TTTGACGTAGTTTAAAATCGTTAATGTTGCAAAATTTCAAGACAACGTCTTTGTAGTGATCGAGTTCGGTAACGTTATTAATTTAAAGTAATAAAATACGACACATTTAGTGAAAATAATAACGGCAAATGCGAAGAATTCATTCTCAAACCTGTTTAAGAGTTCCAAATATAAGTTTGGTGAGATTGGAATTGAATCGGGTTCGATATTAGAATTGATTTCAAGGGTAAGCTCACTGATGGTTTCTACTTGCCACTGCGATTCAGTAACAGATTTATGAATTAATCATTTTATCTATATACGTTCCACTATTGGGCTCGAAAAGTTTATCCTCTCTTTCATAGATTTTCTATACATATAAAGATTAACCTTAGTCGTCTTTTACGACATCCACGGGCAAAAAAGGCAGGTGGTGAATTATATTCTTACTCAGTCACCACATAGATTTATGAATTAATTTCAAACAAAATATAAACCTAACAATATGTAAGGGTATGTTTCTTGACAAATGTATGTTTTTTGCTACGCTCTCACGCCAAAGCCACTAAATCGATTTTAATTATTCTTTAACTAATAGAAAGCTATATTATCAGTGAGTAATATGGGTTGTATTTAATGCCTGTCTTCCTACAGGATTGGGAGCTACACGGGTGTAGCGGTGGCAATTTGCAAGTAACAAAAAATCATTTGAATTCTAATTAGTGAATGAATATTTTTTTGGCTGAATACCACTGTGCGATTCGTCCGTGGTGACTACCGTGGGGGTGCGATGATGTTTCGAACGAGCCCGCCGCCGCCGGGTGCGTACGTTTTTACAGCGTCAAGTGGACGAGCCACCGGTAGCCGACTTTGCCACTCGTAGCCATTGCAAAATATGAGCCTTGCCTAGCCTTGGTATTAATCCAATTTTTATTAATATAAAGGATAATATGTCAGTATTTTTACAAGATAATTAACAAATATAACAAAATTAATAAAAGCAATATAAAATTATAGAAACATCAAAATTATTCTGTATTATAACAACGTTGGATAAAGTGGCTCTCAAATAACAAAACTGTAACCGAAAGGGACGGAAGTCTCGACGGCCTATCAAAGGTTCCGTCGAACAAAATAGTTAATTACTTGTATTTCGAGTCGACATGACTGGGCGTCTGATGGTAAGCAAGTCACCGCGAAAATTACTTTTAGGCTGACGTCATTATTATGTCCACCCCCTCTCTATTCCACTTTCCCCGCAGTCTGTTGGTAGCAGCGTTCGATTGGAAATAAAAATCAGTAAGTCCAACTTATATATTATTTTTTTATAGATTAGTTGGTTTTTTCTATGGAGTAAGAATACAATTCATACAATGGATGTAATTTGTGTCCGTTAATTATTTGTTTGTAAAGTCCCCCGCAATACAAGGATTATTGACTTAGTGCAGGGTGTTGTCTTAAATAAAATAAAAATAAAATTCACGTACCAAGTACCGGCTTCTAATAAACTATTATTTAAAGTAAAACTGATTTACGGATTTTATCGCGTTATTATTTTATTTTTTGATTATTGATTGCCCGCATTTCGAATACTTTTCAGCAATCATGATCAGTCTACCCGTGACCATGAACACTGAAAAGTCTTCTAAACGTGGGACAATCAAAAATCAAATACAAATGTTGATAAAAACCGTACATATAAGCGATAAAATTACGGATTTTATTTATAAAAGAATGATCCCTAATGTTTACGCGAGTATTACCGATTATAAATAAAACTACTTTACGGATTTTATCGCGTTTGTATTTGATTTTTGATTGCCCGACGTTTTGAACGCTTTACAGGGTTCATGGTCACCTCCACAATGGTAGAGAAATTGACCTACTATATCACGCTGGTTTGACGTGTTCGTATAGGGTTTTATTTCGAATTTTACTTCTTTGATATGAAAGATCACTATTTTCATATTTCATGAACACAGACAATAATGATGACATACTTCAGTATGTCATCATCAACTAGCTCTTATCCCAGTTACTTGGAGTCGACGCAATATGTATTGACCCACCTTCCATTGTAAGTTTTCAAAATATTTTGATAAAAGTTTTATGACCGTCCGCCTCAACCGTCAACCCCTGTATGGGAATATAATCTTTGACTAGACGGCATCAGGTGGACTTAACTCAGGTTATCGTAGTCGTCCTATACGACACCCATGAGAGAAGCCAGGTTGGTTGATATTTTTTTAATGCAACCGATGATAAACGCGCAAACAGTACGCCTGATAGTAAGTGTTGCTGCCGCTCATGGACCTTTGCTAAGCCGCTGCCTACCGTGAAGAAAGTGTAGGGAGTGTGAATGCATGCAATGAGGTTCGGTGATACTAAAGGCATCACTAAAACCCATCACACGCAAATACCTTCAGAAAGTGCCGGCTCTCTCCCTCACTGAACGAAGCGCAGTAACAAATTGCTACTACTCAGATGTCAATTTTCTGCGAGAATGTGGTACTACCCCGTACGGACCGGCCCGCGGCTGTAGACAGTCAACTGTCAATACTGTGGACCTACCACTAATAAAGTCGTAGCATTCGAACCCGCCACTGCACAATAATTAGCAATTGAATATGAATGTATTATTAATATAGAAAATGTTATAAAGTCATCAAGAACACTACAAACTTGACTTTCTGTTTTATTACCCTACCCGCTGTTTACGGGTAACTGTAATTTATCATTGAAATTAAAAGCCGCATTGTTTGAGTCATAATAAAGGCGAATTTAGAATGATCTATTGAGTTACTTCTAATTATTATTCATTTATTTCTCTTTGTACATTCTTCGGGTTTCTTATAAAATTAAAAACTCCGCCATTTCTTGCGTCACTTTGTCACAAAGTACAGCATTGTTTTGAGCGAAAAATATTATATTTTCCTTTGATCACTGATTGATTTTTAATTTTCAGATGAATAAATTATATTCCAAGACCGGTTAAAATACAATTTTTATTCATAAAAATGTAGCTTAAATTGATGTGGGAGGTGCAGAATGGAATTATGATATTAATTGGAACAGACGCTTATTTCCAAATAGGATCTGTAAATTTTTATTTTTTCCTATCAAAAGACCTTAACTTAATTTTTACGAACGGTTTTAGAGAACTGCAATTAACATAAATAAAATATAATCACAATCATATGAATAAATAATTTCGATAGAGCTACGTTACTAACAGTTTTCTTCCTGCAGCGATAAATAGGCCGTTTCTTTTGGGATAGCATTACATTTTCGCAGTAAATTGACACATCTAAGTAGTACTAATTTGGACTTAGTTCGAGAGAGCCAGCAGCTTAAGCTCTACCTTCCAATGGCCGGCGACCTAGCTGTACCACTGGTATACCAAAGTAATAAATTGATCATGAGCGGCAGTTAGCACTTACTATTATGCTCCTCCTCCACCAAAAACATAAAAAATAGTTTGCGAATTACCTAAGAAAATATTCTGCTTAATAATAAAATCTATCACAAATAATAACTACTTAGACTACAAAAATTTTGACTATAACATTCAATGAATTAGCCTATAACGTTTTGTGTGATGACGGAGTAAGAATACAATCCAGTACTCCCCATCTTACCGGTGGGTGTCGTGTAAGACGACTAAGAGATGTAATATACATATAACATCTGTTTTAAAGAAGGAAAACTCGAAATAAAATCCTATAAAAACATGTCCTACTAATGGTAGGTGAACTGTACTTTTATTGAGGAGGAGGCTCAAAGCCAGCAGTGGTTTGTGTATGAGCTGATACTTGACGACGGCGATTCAAACAATAAATATTTGACTGCACAGGTGGCGTAGTGGTTGAGATATCGAACTACAGTGTTAGTGTCACAGATTCGAATCCCACATAGAAAAACACTTTGTGCAAGTAATTGTTGTTCTGAGTCTGGGTGTGATTTGTGCCCGTTAATTATATGTTTGTAAAGTCCCCAGCAATACAAGGGACTTTGACTGTATTTATCTTATCCTCCTATCCCTTTACCTGTATAAGTTTTACTTCAAAAATACGGCACATTCTAATGGATCACGAAATAATTCTTAGTACCTAACCATGGGGAGTTTTTAAAAATCTATATTTTGTAAACAGATAGAAACTGCTATTACCAAAATAAATAATCATAATTATATTTACACACAAAATTTTGACAGCGCAGCACAAAATGCTAATTTTGTACAAACATAAGCCTTTGTTCATGTTTGCTTACGTTTCGAAATAATTAATTGTCACCATCTTTATTTACAGACAAAATGGCGGAATTGAAATTAAAATGTGATTGCGTTGCGTGGATAATAATGCTAAGTGGCTGTTAGGAAATTACGGAGGAATGAAGTGTACCGTTATTTGGGATCTCTTAGCAAAAGATAATAAGATGGTACTTCTAAAAATACGTTGGTTATGAGTTTAGAAGAAAGGCAAAAATTAGATAAATAACAATTTCTTTACTATAAAAATGAATTGATTTTGATCCTTGTAACTTCAAACTTAATTAAATGAATTTAGACATATGAGCTGAACGTAATTATATGTCATGGCCCTAAGTGCTAATACTTAGATGACATAGAAGGTGCCTAAGAGAGATTTCTTACTCTACTAATTGGCGAGGACTTTTCGATCGTATAGGTAAGATTATACAGAATTAAATGTGGTATTTTCCAAAGCTTTTTAGGAATTAGGATATGTCTTTCACATAAATGTATCAGCAATCCGTAAAAGAACGGATATAACGATATTGTCCGAAGAATTAACATGTTAAAAGTAAAAATAACAGCCACATCGCTCGTTGAACCGATAACCGTTTGGAAAGAAGGGTTCTCAAGTGGCGACTATGAATCGGACGACGCAGTCAGATAAAAAGCTGCGGACGATTCCCTGCTAGGTGGACTGACGACATCTTGAAAATTACCACCGTTGGATGCAAGTGGCATAGAACCGTTCCTAGTGGCATTCTTGTGGGGAGGCCTATGTCCTACATTAGACGTCTATAGGCTGATGGATGGATGGATATATATGCAAATCAAACATAGAGTACGATCTTTGTGGCTTCGCCGCAGTCAGATAAAAAGTAGAAAGTTTTACTAACATTGTTTTATTTATTATTGCCATTTACCAATGGGTTAGTTGTAAAACTTAGCTGATTAGTTAGTTTGTATCACAAAATAAAGAAAGAGGGTAAAGCAATATCAAATAATTTTACTGCTGGTTCATAACGAGTTGAATATTTTCATCGTAAAAGTTTCAATTTCAATTTTCATTCTTGTTTGTTAAAGTAATAAAATTTGTTCGAGATATAGTTAATATCGGCTTTTATAGAGCACTGAATAAGTTACACTAGGCTTTTAAGATTTATTTTATGTATGATTGAATTACTCACCGATCGATCGATGTACATGAGAAGCGACTTTATTTCACTACTAACGTATATAACACAATTTCAGAACAGTTCAGTTTCAAACGTTCAGAATATACGTTCTTCAGTCCCGGTGTATATCTTTATTTTAATAATTAGCAACCCGCCCTCGCTTCGCTTCGCTTCGGTTTTAGCCGCCTTATTCGCGTAGTTCCCGTGCCCGTGGAAATACCGGCAAATATAGCCTATGTTACTCCCTGATATTATAGCTTTCCACTTGTAAAAGAATTTTTGAAATCGGTTCGGTGGTTTAAATGTGAAAGCGTAGCAAACAAAAAAACTTACTTTCGCATTTATAATATTAGTAAGAGTTGTCATTTTATTATAAAATAATCATCATCATCATCGTCGTCGTCATCGTTATCACAGCTCAAATACGTCCCACTGCTGGGCTCGAGCCTCTATTTTATGAAACCGAAATTTAACTAACAGTATATGATTAAATGATATGCCGATAACATATATGCAAAAGCAAGAAAACTGACATTAAACCCTAACACATCTGACCAGCGTGGTATAGTAGGTTAATTTCTGTCCTTTTGTGAAGGAGGCTCAAGCCCAAGAGTGAGCTGGAATAATTGTATATTTGAGTTAGTTAATCATAATGTAAATTTGGTTTTTAGAAAGTCAGACTTGCAATTAATGTGAGGTTTGCCTCAAATTACTAACTTAATATTTAAAATTAAGAATTTAATCCTTATATCATTTATTTGCGTAAAGATGGGATGGAAGAGTTAAATATAAAATTATATCTACGCGATAAACGAAACAAATATGAAATTTATTACACTTAGGAGCGTTTCGAGATACATAAAATATTTACCCTAATCTCTTAAACAATTAGCTTTATAAAAAACGATACTTTTTTAAGAGGATTATGAAGATATTAAGATCATACCGTCCCGTGTGGTAATGGAATATGAATACTTTTCACCACTCCCTGTCTTGCCCGTAGATGTCTTAAAAGACGACTAAAGGATATGGATATGCACATAAGATCTGTGCAAGAGAAGAAAAATCGAAATAAAACCCTATACTAAACTTGCCTAACCAGTGTGGTACAGTAGGTTAAATTCCATTCCATTGGGGAGGACGCTCGAGCCCAGCAGTGGGTCGTATGTGGGCTGCGATGATGATGATGATGATGATGATGAAGAGCATAACCTCAACTGTGATAGTTGTTAATAAGATCTCACAATTCTATCATTTCTTTAATCTAACAGTAATTATCTTATCATTTATTTCCAATGGCCAGATTGATACTCCAACTAATTGCTACAGAGTATGAGTCTCCCCGGAATCATTTCGTACAGTTTGAACTTCGCCAATTAAACTATAAACTATAACCTAAGATTAGAGAGGATGTATGAATATTTCATCAACACCATTCATCATTTCGGCTCATAGAAGTGCCACTGTTAGGCTCAAGAATTCTCCATAATAAAAGGAAAATTCACCTGCTATACCACGCTGTTCATTCGGATTGGTATAGCATTATTTTGTTTTTTCCTTCTCTTACATTAATTTTATATGCATATTAGCCTTAGTCGTCTGTTACGATATTTATGGGCAAGATAGGGTGGTGAATTAGATTCTTGCTCTGTCACCACTCTGAAAGTGGGTTCATTTAATATAAATTCATCCAAAATTAAGGTAAAAGAAATTTAACAATTTACAACTTAAATATACTCGTTTGAAATAAAACTATTTTTAATGGATTTCATCGCGTTTGCATTTAATTTTTGGTATGCCGAAGTTACGGCAATTTTTATGATCACAGTAGACACATACGCGTAAACATCAGAAATCATTAAATTCTTTTTTCCATTGTAAACGGTGGCAAACGAGCAAGCAGTTCACCTGATGTTAAATGTTATTGCCGCTCATAGACATTTACAAGGCCGCTGCCTACCTTGAAGAATGTGAAAGAAGTATAAATGCATACAAAGAGATTCGGTGAAACTGGAACCCACCACACGTAAACACCCTCAAAATGTTGGGTTTTCGGCTCTCTCGCTCACCGAATGAAGTGCAGTAGCAAATTGCTACTACTCCGACGTCGATTTTTGCGAGAGTGTGATACTACCCCGGACGGACCGGGCCGCTGCGGTTGTAGACAAACAACTGTCAACAGTAGTAGCAATTTGTTAATGCTCTTCGTTCGGTGAGCGAGAGAGCCGGAAGCCTAACTTTCTGATATCGTGTGTGTGGTGGATTTTAGTTGATGCCTTTAGTATCGTCGAACCTCATTGCATGCATTCACATTCCCTTCAATTTCTTCGCATTAGGCAGCAGCCTTGCAAAGATCCATGAACGGTAGCAACACTTACTTGTACTGTTGCTAGTTTGCCACCGTTTGCAATAAAAAAAATAATGACTTGATCCTTATTAAATTATTCTGCTTTTCTTCTATTTACCCGAGAGGAAGAAATCAGATCGCCTTGAATCTATACAAATTAGGGTGCAAGTTAAATATGAGTGCAATTAATTTTTGTCTTTTGTCATTATCATCTCAACTCATAAAGATACGTCCCACTGCTGGGCTCAAGCCACCTTCAGAATGAAAAGGCAATTGACCTACTATACCATGCTATTATACTATATACTGTGACTTTTTTATCGTCTTACCAAAAAAAAAACCATAAAAGTATCCGACCAAAGAAACATATCTAACATATTTAAATGTTAGTTATGAGCGGTGGCAGCAGAGGATGCAAAAAAACCCGATGTAGTATAACGAATTTAATATAAACTTAAAGTTACATAATTAATATTATAATTTACTTCTAAGGGTGACTATAACGATCGGCGATCGATCGAAAAGTAACGAGCGTTCCCATCAGTATTCGTCAATTCGTGAGTCGTCTACGCCAGGTGTTCTTGAGTCATCTTTCTCTGTAACCACCTATGTTGAGTGTCGCAATTGATGTCGCTGATATTGAGACAACACGATGAACTAGCGATGTCCCCTGGCTACGTTTGCGTAACATCTCCCCCCGAAGAACAGCGATTATTGGTGACAGATGTCACAAATTGAGCTGGGAGATTATTTAAATCAATTCTTCTTGTAACTGGGATGGCATAGACAGCTTGTTGCTTCATTTGTTCGTCATTCGAGTTTCTTGTTGGGATCTTATACGATTGAGATGGTATCTTCGGTAAGCCAAATCGCTAATGAGTATAGATGCGCCCAACAAGAGTAGATACATTGGTATAGTTGTATGATATAAACTGCTGTTAGTCGGTTGAACTGCTATTTGTAGGAATATCTTCCTGTTAGTTGCATGTAAGTGATCCAGATTGATTGAATTGGGTTTAAATGATGGCAGTGATTTTTGGGCTTTTTTTTTCAATTCTCGATACATCTATAAATTTCAATACTTGTCCTTTGAGTCGATCTTTTCCATTGGGGATTCTGAATTCAGGTGTCTCCAGGTAACAGTTATTTAGGATTACAACAAGATAACTGCCTTAGACTATCTTAAAGAGATCTTGATCGCAAGATAGTCTTGTCTTCATTGGTTTTGGGAAGTTAGTTTAATGATTGATAGTATAATGATTGATAGTATAATGTCGATCATCGAGTTTTTCGTAAGCTGGTTGGTTTCTGTAGCGAAACAATGTTTGAATTGCATTCCGGTATTTCTTGTTACTGAGTGATGAGGCCATGGATACAGTCCTGGGGCTTTTGCCTATAAATGTTGCGTATCTCTTCGCATAGATACTCTTTTATGGACTTCGGGCATTCAGCCTCTATGTACTTGTAATCTTTTAAATGGATTGCAAGGAATTGGGAATATGGGATGAGTATTTCATGATGTTTATTGGGAACAATGGATATTTTATATAAATCGTAAGTATAAGGTAAGATTATTGAGAACTTGAATACTAAGACTATTTCATTATTCATGTAATAAGAGCCGAACCTAATTATATCGTAATATTCACGTATGTCTAAATCTAATATTTTATTTTTACCGTATATACTTACTAATTAATTTAACGATTATAGCCTAGATAGAGTTAAAACTAATTGCAACATAGTGAGTCATAAGATTTTATAAATGCTAAAATGTTCTGCAATTTATCTACCTCTTGAGAAATTATATCTACGTTATCACTAAGGATTAAATCATTTGTGCTAAATTTGCGTATCTAGCCTGTAATGCTTTTAATGACGGAACCGAGACCATCAATGAGACCTCTTTTACTACGATTCATTTCAAAAGATTGAAGTTGCTTCACTTTTCTATTACTATCTATGAGGCTATTCCTATTCGATAAGCTAGGCGACCTCGTACGGGTCTTTTTGTACTTCGTGGGTGAAAAATTTTGAAAAGTATTTAACGAAACGCGTAAAAAAATCACTTATAATTCACTAGTACTTATAATTCAATTAATTTATATAGTTATAATATATAAGGTGGAATTAGCTTAATTAGGTATGGGATATTACGGGTAAAAATGGGTAAATACTTAGGTAAGATATTAGGATAATTAAGTAAGGACTTGAAAGATTCAAAGTACTTACAACATAACAGGTTTTGATTGCTGAATCGATGTCTGGATTCACCTCGCTGGTACCACACGTGGATTCTGGATCGCACGGGTCGATATTAGAGCCCTATCTACGATCCTACCAAGACTGCGCCAGTTATGAGCGGTGGCAGCAGAGGATGCAAAAAAACCCGATGTAGTATAACGAATTTAATATAAACTTAAAGTTACATAATTAATATTATAATTTACTTCTAAGGGTGACTATAACGATCGGCGATCGATCGAAAAGTAACGAGCGTTCCCATCAGTATTCGTCAATTCGTGAGTCGTCTACGCCAGGTGTTCTTGAGTCATCTTTCTCTGTAACCACCTATGTTGAGTGTCGCAATTGATGTCGCTGATATTGAGACAACACGATGAACTAGCGATGTCCCCTGGCTACGTCTGCGTAACATGTTCAACAGTAGTAGTTATAAACAAATAACAAAATAAAATAAATTTAATTTAATATTTTGTAATAGCAAAGAAATCATGCGGAATTTCGTTAGCCAATCATAGGTACAAAGTCCACGTGGACGGCTTTTACAAAGCGTAATCCTTACGCTAGATACCTAATAGGTATCCTTTGCGATGCCCAATTGGCACCGCGGTAAAGTGGTCGTAGTACCTACATAGTAAATCAGCTGTGTTGAGTACCTATGCGCTCGCTACATGCTATTCCTTACTATTTTAATTAGTAATTATTTATAATCATTTTTTTTAATATTCTAGTAAATATTTTTTAACCTTTTAATTGTATAAATGAATAGTAGATACTGGATACTTTAATTGACCTGCTTTTGTAAGATGACATAAATGTCACCGTGTATAAAAGTTTGAATGGCATCACACTGGAACTATTAATAAACTTGTTGTAAAATGTAATTTTATTTAAGTGTAATTAGAAAACAAATAAAAAATATACATTCCCGCTGTGTTTCTTGCCGGATCTTCTTAGTGCAGTCGCGTTCCGATCCGGTGGTAATTTTAAGAAAAATGTAAAAAATGACAACATGTAAGTGCCCCCACGGGGTTTATACAAAATAAATGATTTGAATTTGATTAGTTAGCGAACAGCATAGCAAAAATAAAAAGTGTGTATGTGTACTTATGTACACACGGAAGAATTCATACTTCTTTGGCGTAACAAAATAAAAATCTTCGCAAAAATCTTATCCTTCGCCTTACGTTTGTTGACGTTTCTAGAAAAAACGACACTAATTAATAGAACAAAAGGTTAATTAATTGAAAGTTTTATCATAACGCATTATCTAGTTAACATTTGTGACGGTGTGCGTGCGCATCGTTAAAAATGTTGACTAGTTAACTTGAGGGTGACAGTTTTTCGTGACGGTGTGAGCACGTATTATAAAAATTTACTCTCATAATTTTTTCCTAAAATGCCAAAAGAAATGTAACTTCCAAAAATATTAATGTATTTAAGAGTATATGAATTACGTAGGCATATTTCTATAATTTTATTTAGATATGCCATATTCCTAGAAAGCACTTTCGTGGCTAACAAGTACAGTTCACAGGCGCTTTTAGCAAAGTAAAATATAATAAAGTACTCCGCATCTACTTTGAGTTAAAGCCACAAAGAAAAGGTGGAAATACTTTGGCTGTTAAGTAAACTTTTCTCTCCATTTAACTCAAACGAAGTATTGAAGTATCTTGTTCGAGGAAATTTAAATTTTCAAGTCATGATATATTGTACAGGCGTAGTATGGGCTAATGGACTAACGCCGTGTTTGACAGAAGAACCTAAGGTTATAGTTTGATGTACCTAAAGCCCTTAAGTTCTTAGCCTATATGATGGGATACCTGCACCGCGCTACCTAAGGTGACAGGTAGGTGTGAGATGGATGTTTGGGTGGAGGATTGGTAATTCTCACTGCCGGTCAAGCAGACTCACAGGACCGGTCAGAACTGACGGCTAAGGGTGTCTTGGCCACAGTGAGATGGAGGTTTGGGTGGAGGATTGGTAACTCTCACTGCCAGTCAAGCAGACTCACAGGACTGGTCAGAACTGACGGCTAAGGGTGTCTTGGCCACAGTGAGAGGGATGTAAATGAGAGATGAATAAATTCAAATCTGATTTATTTTACACAATGTACACCTTATATACTACTTATTGCTAATACACACATATACCATTTTGTGTTAGTGTGTCGTACGTGTAAAGTATAACGCAGTGTCTTTAAATCATGTCAGTGCTAATTTTGCACATTATGTTGACATGCTTTACTTGTATGTTGACATGCTCTACTTTTGAGTTTGCTGCGTTGCATGTTCAATGTGCATTGAACATTCTGGGGTCTCTCAGGAACACGACTGCAAGTCGTATAATTCGATAACCTCATATGGTCCAATGTGTCCTTCCGTCGTTTGTGGTGTTTGGACTGTAGTCTGGGGACGAGGTTTCCCATACCGTGGCCGTGGTTGTGGTGGAGCTGTCCGCTGTTTGTCTGTATCTGTGGCTTGTGTTGTAGTTGTTTCCTTGTTTTGTCTTCTCGTAAGTCTATCTCGACATTGTTTGAGTGGTCTGAAATAAATTAAAAGACAAGCTAATACTATTAAAGAAAGAGATGTCACGGTGCTAACCACATAGGAATGAGACTCTATTCGCCTCCATATTGTGTTATCTAATCTTGTTTTTAGCTTTGCTTCTGAAGCGGCTAAGTGGTCAAATATACTGGTGGAGCTATCTAATACTTCCTCCTTCGGTATGTCTGGTATCTCTGATTGGACTACTTGTGTGTCTAGAGTAAAATTACTCCTTTTAAAATATGATGCTTGCACAGTTGTTGTTGTTATTCGTTTAGCTGCAAGAATGTTGTTCAACGTCTTTACTACACAGCTTTCTGAAATGTGTAGTACTCCTATATCCTCTAGGTTAATTTCTTGTCTTTGTCCATCACATATTATCGAAGCTGATTGTGTTTTTGTAGTGATAAACATCCACGTATTCTGCATGTAAAGTTGTTTCCATAGAATTGTAGATTGAATGTTGTATCTTCTTGATGTGCATTGTGATTTAGTGTTATTATTGTTGCTGAATAGCTGGTCAACAATGCAATTCTTGTTCAATTGCATGTTCTTAACAGCCACGGGATAGCAAACAAACTCCGATTTTTTGTGTAAACAATCTTTGAACTCTTCTTTACTTAATTCAAAGTATCGTTCATTGTTATAGTCGAAGCCTATGAATGCTCTTGGGATTGACAAGCATTCAAAAGAACTCCCGGTCAACTTTTGAGGAATCGCCGTTATGTGTATTAGCGTATATTTTCTTATGTCATGAATAGGATAGTACGCAAATACGTTTATATGTGTTGCATTTATTTCCATGTTAGTCTGTATTAATTGATCCTGAATTATCCTTAAGTTTCCAGGTAACTTTTGATTGGTTGTTTGTATTATATCATTAGCGTATTTAGGACTCAAAATCGTGTATATCGATGCGTTATTTAGGTATATCTCAAGTAACCCGTTGTAATAGTGAATAATCTCTGTTATGTAATTGCTCGCTAATTGATACGTTTGTATTACTTGTATTTTCACATTGTTAGCGTCTACCATCTTATACCATACGTCGTTATCGTACATGAATGCTATAGCTTCATTTAACTTCTTTTCAAAATTCTCTAACTTTTTCTTAATCCGCTCCTCGGTTTGGTTTACAGCGGATACTGTAGATATCATTATGTTTGTTTGATGATTGGCGGCGTTTATAAGTTCTTGTTGATTGCTACTCAATGAGTCAATACTTCTGTATACTTCATCGTTTACTCCGAACACGTATGTTAACATTTGTCCTAATAATCCACGTCTCCTTCTAGAAATCTTTATCCTAGTAAGGTAATCCTTTATCTTCTCAAATCGTGCTTTCTCTTCGTTCAAATGATAATAAAATTCTGCACAATGGGTGTCTTTTGTATACTGTTGCGTGTCAGTGCATAACTTTTGAAACTGATTAGTTATTTTTATCGTATTATTTAAATTCAGTTCCAAATCACTCCTTTCGTAATTAGTTTCTATTCTAAAACTCCCTCTGTTTATTGTTGAAGTACCTATTTGTTCTACATATAGGCCTGGATTTAAATGTTTCATAGTAAACATTGATGTACTTGTTACTTGTCCGATACACAATAATAATGTAGTATAGAGTAACACGCCTGACTTAAGTGTCTTAAACTTTTTATTTATGTTATTTGCTATGTTACTATTCACAGGCGTTTCGGTATTTTTTCTTAATGTATTCGTGTTAGTCATTAATTCTTCCTGATATACGGGTAAAGGAATTAATGTATGTATTGATCGTTTTTGACATAAACCTGTCGATTTTTTGAGTGTCACTACTCTTATCACCCCGTCGCTTCCTGGGTGAACGCTTTCCACTTTTGCCAAGGGCCACTTACTTGGACTTATGTTTTCATCTTTTATTTGTACTATGGTTCCAATTTTGATATTTTCTTGAGTTTCTTTCCACTTGTATCTTTGTTGAAGTTGATGTAAATAATCAGATGACCAGGCTTTCCAGAAATCTTTCTTCATTCTTTGAATTTGTTTCCATCTATTTATTAAATCAGTATTTATGTTTGATAACGGATCTGGGATTCCAACTGCTTCCCGACCAATTAAAAAGTGACTAGGCGTTAGTATTGTATTATCATTGATGTCTTCGCTTTGTGCACATAACGGCCTCGAGTTTAGGCAAGCTTCAATTTGATGTAAAAATGTTATCATTTCTTCGTACGTTAATGTCGATTCTCCAATTACTCGACGTAAATGGTACTTTACTGATTTTACGCTGCTCTCCCAAATCCCACCAAAATGGGGGGTTGCTGGCGGATTAAAATGCCACTGAGTACCTATACTGGTCATCGTATTTTGGAATCCAGGTGACTGTGTTATTTGCAATAATTCTTGTTCCAAAAATTTCGCTGCGCCTACGAAGTTCGTGCCATTGTCACTATACATATGTGACACGTGTCCTCGTCTGGCCATGAACCTCCGCAGTGCCGCAATAAATGTTTCAGTTGTCAAATCTCCCACTAATTCTAGATGAATTGCTTTTGTTGCTAAGCATACAAATACAGCAATATATGATTTGTAGGACTTGTGACCTCTTCCTTTCATTGTTCTTGTTTGTATTGGTCCCGCATAATCCACTCCAGTGTGACTAAATGGATATGATTGCGTGACTCTTGCTTTTGGAAGTATCCCCATTTTCTGTACTTTCGTTTCGGACCTGTATCTCGCGCATTTGACGCACTTTTTTAGTATACCTTTGACAACTTGTTTTCCACCTATAATCCAGTATTTTTGTCGTAGGACAGCTGTAGTTAGTTTATTTCCTCCATGTAATGTTTTCATGTGTGCGTTTTGTATTATTAATGACGTTATATGATGTCGGCGTGGTAATAGTATAGGATGTTTTTGATTATATGGCAAGTCAGCGTTTTCTATTCGACCTCCAACTCGTAATAATCCATCGTTATCAATAAATGGATCTAGTGTGGATAATTTACTGTTTTTCTGCAGTGATTTTTTCTTTCGAATAATTTCTTTTTCATCGTAAAATTCTTCTTGTTGCAATATGCATAGAATTCGTTTCTCTGTTTCTTCTAGTTCCGTACAGGATAATGGTTCGTGCTTTTTGCGCTTGCTGATAAATCTGTAGCAATACGCTAATGTTCTTATCATTTTATTGTAGTTAGAAAATCGACTCCAGATGTCATACTTTTCATTCGTAGTATTAATTGTTGTTGATAAACAGTACTTGGCTTCTTCATTTGGCTGTGGTGCTGTTGTTGTAATAGGTATATCACTCGTCTGTAACCATGGTGGGCCGTTCCACCATAAGGAACAGTTTATTAATTTTTCTGGCTCCAATCCTCTTGATATAATGTCCGCTGGGTTTTCAGACGATATGACATGATTCCATTGAGCGTTAGGTATTATGCTGTTAATTTCTGACACTCTGTTGGCCACGAACGTATGCCATCGCCCAGGATCTCCTTTTATCCATCCCAACGTGATCATAGAATCCGTCCAGCATGAAATCACGGTATTGTTATCACCGTTTAGAGCTTTTTTTATTTTTTCTATTAAATTAGCCAATAATACTGCGGCGCATAGCTCAAGACGCGGTAATGTTGTTTTTTGTTTTTTCGGTGCAACTTTTGACTTAGCTTGGAGCAATGTTATGTAGTAACTGTTATTCACCATTACTCTGCTATAGACGACAGCCCCGTATGCTTTTTCTGAGGCGTCGCAGAATCCATACAGCTCAAACTTTGTCCTGTCTATCGTGTGACACCATCGTGGTACTTGTATATTTTCTATGTTTTTTAACTGTTTTTGTATTTCTGTCCATTTATTTCGTATTATGTCATTTACTGGTTGGTCCCATTCCATCCCAGACGTCCACAGTTGTTGTACTAGTAATTTTAGTGTTATGATGATGGGGGCCAACCAGCCCAACGGATCAAATATTTTCGCCACCTCTGACATAATGAACCGTTTAGTGGGTTTTGTGTTTTCTGTTGTAGTTATTTGAAAACAGAATTTATCTTCGCCTGGAGACCATATAATTCCCAATGACTTTCTTGTTTCGTCTAAGGGAAGTTTCAGCATCCGACTTTCTTCTTTATCGCATGTTAAATTGTTCAACAATTCCGAACTATTTGAAGACCATTTTCGTAGTTGGAAACCACCTTTGTTTAACATTGCTATTAATTGTTCTTGTAATTCCTTGACGGAGCTTTCCTGGGATTCTCCTGACAAAATATCGTCAACATAGAAATCCTGTAACGTTACTCTACTGGCGATAGGGTAATTGTCTTGTTCGTCTAATGCTAGTTGTTGTAATGTTCTCACGGCCAGATAAGGCGCGCTTGTTGTGCCATACGTGACCGTTGTTAGTTCGTATTCACTAATGGCCTTTTTTGGAGAAAATCTCCATAAAATTCTTTGATATTTATAGTCTTCTTGGTTTATTTTTATGAACCGGTACATTTTCATAATGTCGGCCATGAAAGCAATCTTATGCGTTCTCCAGCGTAATAATATGTTTGATAAGTCTTGTTGAAGTCGTGGTCCTTTATGTAAATTTTCATTAAGGCTTATTTTACTACTTGTTTTACTACTAGCGTCAAATACCACTCGTAGTTTTGTTGTAAGAGAGTCTTCTTTTATTACCGCTTGGTGGGGAATATAATACTCTCCTGTGTAATATTCTGGTTTAGGTACTTTTCTCATATGACCCATATTTAGGTACTCGTACATAAATTCCTTGTATTGTTGGCGTAAATTTTCATTTTTTTCGAACTGACGTTCTAGTTGTAATAGTCGAGCCACGGCTTTTTTCCTTGACTCGCCATATTTTATGTTCGCGTCCTTAAACGGCAGTCGTACCGTATAAGTGCCGTCGAAACTTCGTATTGTAGTATTTGTATAGTAATTTTCACACAACTCATCATCTTTGGTGAGTGCATAGTGTCGTGGAATTTCTTCTAATTCCCAAAATTTTGTTAATTGTTGTATGTCGTCGGTGCGAGTCATCATGCTTAATACTTTGATGCCACCGTTTGTGTCTTGCGGATATAACCCGGATAAAATCCAACCCAATTCTGTTTCTTGAGCGATTATACCGCCTTGTAGTCGTTTAAAACCTTGTAATAGTATTTTACTATATTCTTGGGCACCTAAAATTATGTCTATAGGTCCCTTTTTGTTGTACGTTGGGTCTGCCAATAGAACATTGTCCAACTCTTGTAATTGTTGTAAGTTACTTCTTGGTAACGAGTTTGTAAGCTTTGGTAGTACTATAAGTGTTACAGGTAGTCTGTACTCACTAGAGTACCTTGGTTGTAGTTTTATGTTAATTGTATATTTCGATGTCTTAGGTTCGTTGTCTCCAATGCCTTTTATTTCGGCTTGAACCTTTTGTCTTGGATACGACAGCAGTTGTGCTACTTCTTCCGTGCAAAATGACGCTTCTGAACCTTGGTCACACAATACTCTTAATAATTGTGGTGTTCCATCATACGACGTGGTTTGTAATAGCGCTGTGGCTAATAAGACCGTATTTTTTGCCTCTAAATTGGTAGCTGATAAGTTCGATAACGTTGTGTTTTGTTTTTTATCACTCATAGTTGGTTTAGGAGTGAACTTTTTCGTATACTCAGAAGACTCTGGTTGTCTTTTAATTGAATCGAATGTTCGGTGTAATAGTGTGTTATGACCTTTATGTTGACATATTTCACATTTTGTATAAAACTCGCTCGTGCATTTTATTTGTTTATCATGATTTAAGCAGCGTTTGCACATTTCTTTGTCTGAGACTTCCTTATATCGTTGCGTCACGTTCAAGGTTTTAAAACTAGGGCATTTATTTATATTATGTTCTGTGCTTTTGCAGTACCAGCAATGTTTACTTTTTGATGATTCTGCTATTGGTACGAGTGTTCCCCGGTATTTATTTATTGTATGATTCACCGAGTTATTACTCAGGTGATTGTACGTAATTTTTTGCTGATCGTAGGACTTTAAACTTTTAAATCTTTTTTCTAAAAACTGTAACATTTCTTCAAACGATTCCAATTTGTTTGGGTGTTGTAACTGATCCTCGTATTTTGAATCAGTTTGTTGGTCCCATTTCCTGGCCAAAAGTCTAGCCAAAATAGGGTCCCATGTTGAAATGTCAATTCCTTGATGTTTTAAAGATTCCAAACATTCTTTTATGGTGTCGTGCATGTCTCTTAAACCCGCTGCATTCGCAACATTTAGCTTGGGTAAATCTAATAATTTATCGATGAATTTAATTGATATCATTCGTTCGTCTTCATAACGTTGCGTAAGCAATTTCCACGCGGTTTCATAGTTCGATTCACTTATCGTTAGATGACGTATGATTTTTGCTGCGTCACCTTTTACATTTGTCTTTAAATATTGCATCTTTTCTACCAATGAAATATTTTTATCTTCATGAATAATTTTTTTGAATAAATCATGAAAAGTATACCATGAGTCATAACTCCCAGTAAAAGTTGGAATAGAGATACGGGGTAGTTTTCCTGACGACTGTGTTAAGGTTATTTTTTCGCTGGAACTGTCATGGATTTTTTCTTCCAGCATCTCCATTGTAGTATCGAACTCAATTTGGGTGTTTTCAAAATATTTATTTTTGAAGTAAAGGTGTCCCGATGTATCCTCCTCCAATAATAATTCAATGTGTGTTTCTTCAATATCCTGCCATCGTTTTTGTAAATTGTTTATTGTAGTTTGTAAATGCCATATAGGTTTGTTTTCAGTGACTGATTCTTTCGCCTGAATTAGCCTTTTTGACATCTGGGATATCCTGAACATTTGTATAAACGTCTTGGGATTCCCTCTCCCTTCTTCTTCGTTTGTGTTTTGTTCTTCAGGTTCATATATCGCCTGAACAAGTTGAAGTCTTGCTTCATAGTTTTGTAGGTGGGCTAAGCCCTCGTTGTATTGTTTTTGGATATTTCCAAAGTAATTTGTAGTGATATATTTGTGAGATGATAACATCTCTTGTTTTTCCAGTTTCGAGTGATTCTCTTGCACCCGTTGGAAAATAGTAGTTAGTGTTTGTCTTTTTTCGTCAATGTATTTTTGTGTTCTTCGGCTCACGGAGTCCTTTTTAATGTTTGTAATTATCCTCCTGATCTCGTTATAATCTTCCTCCTGGCTCCTGATTGCTGTGTTTATTTCTTGTATGTCCATAGTGCTTCTTTTGTCTTCTTCCCTAATAGCCCTACCCTAACTTCCCTACTACTAATGTTTTAAGTCAATACTTATCGTACCTGCGCTCTCGCTATAACACGTCCCTGAAGGTGCGACTTCTCAATCAGCTGGTGAGTCCCGCTTGTGGGAGGCCAGTGACCGAACCGCAACGAGAGGCTTTCTGACAGAGTACGTAAGTAAAAGTCCTTCAGTCAATTCCGAAACTGATGCTTTGTTGAGTACACCAGCCCGTTCTTAACTGATTCGTATGTCTGTTATGTCAAACCTACGGGGGGGCTAGAGGGAGGAAAATCTTTACTTTTACTCGAAGGACCAAATGTACAGGCGTAGTATGGGCTAATGGACTAACGCCGTGTTTGACAGAAGAACCTAAGGTTATAGTTTGATGTACCTAAAGCCCTTAAGTTCTTAGCCTATATGATGGGATACCTGCACCGCGCTACCTAAGGTGACAGGTAGGTGTGAGATGGATGTTTGGGTGGAGGATTGGTAATTCTCACTGCCGGTCAAGCAGACTCACAGGACCGGTCAGAACTGACGGCTAAGGGTGTCTTGGCCACAGTGAGATGGAGGTTTGGGTGGAGGATTGGTAACTCTCACTGCCAGTCAAGCAGACTCACAGGACTGGTCAGAACTGACGGCTAAGGGTGTCTTGGCCACAGTGAGAGGGATGTAAATGAGAGATGAATAAATTCAAATCTGATTTATTTTACACAATGTACACCTTATATACTACTTATTGCTAATACACACATATACCATTTTGTGTTAGTGTGTCGTACGTGTAAAGTATAACGCAGTGTCTTTAAATCATGTCAGTGCTAATTTTGCACATTATGTTGACATGCTTTACTTGTATGTTGACATGCTCTACTTTTGAGTTTGCTGCGTTGCATGTTCAATGTGCATTGAACATATATGTATTTTTAAAGTTAAGATATTTATACCTCATTACTTACTTCTTGTTGTAAATATTTATATTCAGTTTCATTATAGATTTTACATAGCTTCAGCATTTACGTACGAGCCAATCGTTCGAAGATAAAGTAATAATAAGTTAATACTTCAGTTTATATCCGAATGAGTGGTTCTTATAATAATAGTAGTAGAAATTAAAATCAATAGTTTTAAGTAAAATAGTCCACCAAACCTCACAACCCCATAATAAGGTTTTAGATATCATCATTTTACAATAGTTTTACATACACCTACTCCTACCGTTGGCAGTCCACGAGTGTTATGTGGAAACGTGGAGTGTCATCGGTAGATGTCCCATCCCATTTTAACATTAAATTTCTCCAAAGGCCTCTGCGTGTTGGATCCATATCCCCATGTAAGCCTACCAAAGGACCGGGTATATATCTTCCTTTTAGGAATATATCCGTGACAATCGGATATATAATAGTAAAAACATATTTACCAGCGTCTCTCATCATCTTACCAACCAGACTCATTTTTTTCTCTTTTCTTTTCAACACACTCACGGCCCAGCCCCGTCCAGGGCGACGAATGGGTGGCGCGCGGCCCCATAACCCACCGTAGCTCTTTTCCTTTGTCGTTGGGCCGACCACCAATGTCGAGATCCTTGTCCTCCATGGCCGATCCAAGACCAGACTCTCTCAAGGGATATAATATGCGAATAACATCGAAACAAGAGAAGGATTTTATTAGTGGTTGAGAGTTGACTGTCTACAACCGCGGGCCAGTCCGTCAGGTAGTACCACACTCTCACATAAAATCGGCATCTGAAAAGTAGCAATTTGTTACCGTGCTTCGTTCGGTGAACAAGAGAACCGGAAGCCCAACTTTCTGAGGGTGTTTGTGTGTGTTGAGTTTTAGTGATGCCTTTAGTTTCACCGAAACTCATTGTACATATTCACACTCTCTTCACCTTCTTCAAGATATTTACATATAAATAAAGAGTCTTCAAATGTTATATATCGTGCAAAATATAATAATAATGAAGAAGCATGTACAGTGAAGCACTGTGTTCAGTCGTCGCTGTCAAAACAACTGCTGGGATAACAAAAATTGTTATTCATATATGAGTACTATTAATATGGACATTATTAAAACAATCATAAAATAAGTGTTTAAATAAAATAAATTTTCCGTGTGGTGACAGAGTTAGAATACAATTTACCACCCTCTCTCTTGCCTGTGGATGTTGTAAAAAACGACTAAGAAATTATAATATTCATACAACATCTATGCGAGAGAAGGAAAATTCGAAATAAAACCCTATAGAAACTCGTTTGACCAGTATAGTAGATCAATTTCCCTCTCATTAAGGAGGAGGTTCATGCTCAACAGTGGGACTTATATGGGATGATGATGAAATAAAATAATAGTATTAAAAAATAAAGTAATCCACGCAAGCAAAGCTGAACATAGCTAGTACTGAATATTATGAAATTTGTTGAAAATGATTAATGACAATGTTTTCTACCGAATTTATTTTACGGCACTTTGCTACGTCTACAAAAAATATATATATCAAATACGGCATTCTTAACTTATGACTCAGCTGAAATTCTTTCCTTTTCTATTAAAGCTTGGGTATTTTAAATCACAGTTGGCTTCGAAGGCTCACTGACGATGGTGTATCGCTGAGCTCAAATGATCATTTCAAAGGACCCTTCCGTTTCATTAGGTAGTGAGGTTCATTCAGAGAGTCGGTGACGGCTGTACGATAAGTATAGTGGTACTCAAAGATGGCCCCTTTTTGCCGAAACGTAAAATTCAGCTGAATATCTGTTTTAGTATTAGGCAAATGTTTGAGGTTGCAAGGAACTTGCAATAAAAAAGAAATGGTATTTATGTTTTGATTAGATAACTTTTATTATAAGTTTTTATATTATATTCTATCTGATGCTTACGTGACTATAACACATGGTTAATAAAACTACTTTACGGATTTTATCGTCTTTGTATTTGATTTTTGATTGCCCGACGTTTTCAACACTTAATAGTGTTCATTCCGCCGGACCAGTCCGCCCGTGACCATTTTTTATTTACACTGTATAAGTTTTTATATATTGTTCGCAAGAAAAAGTTTATCCGTGTGATTATAGAGTAAGAATACAATTCATCTTGCCTTGCCCATGAGTTTTGTAGACAACGAAGTAATAAAAGAAGAAAGTAACATATAATACCATATACAGATAACATTTATGCAAGAAAGGGCAAACTGAAAATAAAATCCCGTCTGACCAGCGTATAATAAATCAATTTCTCTCCTATTATAGAGGAAGCTCGAGCCCAGCAGTGGGACGTATAGTGACTGAGATAATGATAATAATAAACAGGTTTATTATGGTGTGTCTCATAAATTTTCTAGCTAAATCAACAAATACCTACTGCCATAGTGGTAGGACCACACTGTTGACAATTGTCTGTCTATAGACGCGGGCCGATCCGTCCGGAGTAATACCACTCTCTCGCAGAAAATCGACGTCCGAGTAGTAATTTGTTACTGCGCTTCGTTCGGTAAGCGAGAGTCGGCAGCCTAACTTTTTGAGGGTGTTTGAGTGTGGGTTGGGTTTATGAGTTTTAGTGATGCCTCGGTCCGTCGTAAACGTAAACTCTGCCAACCAAACTGCCCAACATTCAATGTGCAATATTTCTTGAAAATGTCTGTAATAAAATATTTTTGAAAAGAAAATAATTAATATATTGAATATATCCGTGTGGTGATGGAGTAATAATACCATTTATCACCCCTATTTTGCCAGGGGGAGTCATATACTTTTTCATTATATTGTCGTAGGTCTATCGAGTGGATTATTTTAATATACACCATCAAAAAAACATTTTAAATGTTAAAACAGATAGAAAACAATAAAAAAACATTGCATGTCAACAGAAATAAAGTACTTACTTATCTTAAAATTAATCACAGAACCACTAAAAGGCCGTGTCATGGCACTTAAAAAAGTTTTAACGAATTTCCATTAACTAAAGCTTCGATTTAGAACCGGGGTCGTTCAAAAAAGTTTGACAGCCAATGATGTTACATAATAAGTGACACGGTTTAATAGTGATATCTGCACTTATCCGTTCTCATATAGAATAGAATAATATATATTTTTATAGTGACGGAGTAAGAATACAATTCACCACCCCTCTCTTATCCGTGGGTGTTGTAAAAGTCGACTAAGGGATTAAATACAATATAACATGCAGCATAGCATAGCATATAACATGTATTCAAGAGAATGAAAACTCGAAATAAAACCAACGTAATTTAGTAGGCTCGAGCCCAACAGTAGGACGTATATGAGCTGAAATGATGATGAATGATGAAAATGTAAAATTTCATCATCTTTATTCTCTCAGCTCACAAACGACCCCACGCTGCGATTGAGGCTCCTTCACAATAGAAAGAAAGTTAACCTACCATAACATG
This sequence comes from Lymantria dispar, assembly GCA_032191425.1. NCBI lineage: Eukaryota > Metazoa > Arthropoda > Insecta > Lepidoptera > Erebidae > Lymantria > Lymantria dispar. Next base: position 27,499,033 of record CM063455.1, read on the forward strand.
CTGGACAGAGGAGTTGCTACAGGGTTTTATTTCGAGTTTTCCTTTTCTTGCGAAGATGATATATGCATATTATATCCTTTACGAAATCTACGAGCAAGATGGAGTGAGGATTCATATTATTACGTCAACACGCTAAATGTAAAATCTACAATATCTAATTGTAGCTGTGGAGTTCATGTCTAACAAATAAATTTGAATATAAATAACTATTTACTATAATCAGACCAGTCTAAATTCATGATGGCGTTCATAACTTTGACAAGCGCTGTCCATACTTGTGTGTACGTACGTTCATTTACATACCTGTGTGAAAGTATTCATGTCTGTTTTCATGATAAAAAAAGGAGTATGTGTAGCTTTCGTTCTTGTGTTTTATTTTTTTTTTTTCACGTGGATTTCGTACTTATTTTATCTTTTTACAAAAGCTTTGTCGCTCGCTCGACTACCATTCTGTCATTGCAAACAAAATAGAGCTTTCGTATCTTCTTTACCTATCTGGTTTTAGTATTCTAGCTATATAATAGCTGCTAAAACTAGCTGATCTATTAGATGTTGATCTGAAAACTAGATGCTAAAAATAGGTGCTAATCTGTATAAATTAAAAAAAGAATAGATTTCCTTGAAATGCATCACGGCGCCACCTACTGGATCCTCGCTCTTGAATCTGAAATCTGAAAAATCACTAAATCTGATCAGCTTTTTACGAGGACTTCAGTCACAAACACACAAATAGACATATAAAACAATTCACCACTCCCTATCTTGCCCGTTGATGTCGTAAAAGACGACTATGGGATATATATAATATGCACAGAACATCTGTGCAAGAGAAAGCAAACTCGAAATGAAACCCTATACAAACATGCCTGACCAGCATGGTATAGTAAGCCAAATTTCCTCTTCTTGTGGAGGAGGTCCGAGCCCAATAGTGGGATACATCCCACTATGTGGGCTCAATGATATAATGATGATAATGCAAGTTTTTTACGCAAGTGAAGTGAAGCCAAGAGGGGTAACTAGTAAAGTAATAAAAACCAATAGCTCAATTAAATTCTAAAATTACGAAGTAATCGTCTGAAATAATTTAAATGTACTAATTTCCATAAACATTCGTGCCATTCAAATATAATTTTAACGTGGTATTTTTTTCAAATCTTTATTCTAATTGTAATAAAAAGATACGATAACGATTGAGGCAGTCTTCTGACTACTTAGTGGTCTTCATAGTAATGAAAAATAAGCACTCTTTTTATGTGGTTGATTGCTGACAGTAAAAAAATTCTCGCTTTATCAATTCAGTAGTTGGCAAGCGTAACTTCGTTTGCGTTACTACAGATAAGAGAAAGAGAGTGGGTCGTTGATACCTACCACACTCAACGCATGCAATAGTAGCTCTCAAAATAAATCGATTTGCCTCATTTTTGCGAAATATTCAAATTATTTGTACAAAAGTACTATTCTTTTTTTCATTCTAAAAAGACGCTTTCCTCCACAAAGGTAATTATCCTTGAACGGCTAGGAACTTTATAACATGTAAATTAACGAACATGTAAATTAACGAACACAAATTACATCCAGACTCGGAACAACAATTTGTGAATCGCACAAAGTGTTGTCCTGCGTGGGACTCGAACCCCTGATACTGGCGCGGTAGGTATATCTTAACCGTTACCCCATCTGTGCAGTCGATATCGATTATATCAATAAAACCTATATATATATATATATAATACTAATTGAGGGTATGGAATTAAATCCGTTCTTGATACGCGTCTATGTTGCCAAAGCATTACACAAAATTTGAAGTAAATCGGATGTCTTGGAGATTTCGTGATGATTATATATACTTTGTAATGTTACTTAACTAATTATAATCAACGCTAATCCATTCGTAACTGAAGTGTTAATCTTAAATGAAGGAGCAAATAATTTAAAGGACGTTTAGAAACATTTTAAATGCAACATTTTCATTAGCTTGTCTTCAGACTATTAAGGGCCTTTTGAATTCCCTAGCCGAGGCCGCGGGTGACTGGACCGGGGAGTTAATCCGTCACACGCCGAGAGGCTGATCGCGCGAGGGAAGTAGGAGGACCCCCTTGGGAAGGACGTCGGTCGAGGAGAGGGTACTCCTCAAGGGGTATTATTCCGTCGGGCCGACCACTGACGACAAGTCACCCTGCTCCGGTGGTCGGCCCAATGATGAAGGCGACGTGAGTTACATGAAAGTCATAATACATCTATGTCGTTAACTCGAAAATTCATTTTATTATTAGTATAATACTAAGTTTCTATTGAAAATAAAATAACAGTTCGTTAAAAGGCAGTGGATAGGTACATAGCATCTAAAACGATTATATCATTTTTGTGCCATCAAAAATCGTTCAGAAATCCATAAAGCATTTTAGCATTCATTTCTTATGGCTATTTATTTCTTTTAAGTCTAGCCTTTATCTCAAGTTTATAGGCTTAAATTTGCCGATAATCTCCTATAAAATCACAACTTTAGAGATAAAAAGAAGTGGTTCTTGTTGAAAGTTTTCTACTGAAAGTAGAAAAAGTGTTTTAACAGCTACATAAGCATTTGTCTTCGAAGTGAAACTTGTTACATTGTTGAACATGGATAATTATTGTAACTTTTATATAAAAATATTAAGATTATTTTGAAACTTAAATAGACACATTATTATCATCATCACAGCCCACATACGTCCCACTGTTGAACTTGGGCCTCCTCCACAATAGGAGGGAAATTGACCTTACTATACCATGCTGGTCAGATAGTTTTGTATAGAGTTTCATTTTCAGCTTTCCTTCTCTTGCATAGATGTTATATACGCATTGTTTCCCTAAAGGTGCTATTCCAACCTCGGCTGCAGGCTGTGGCTGCAGGCAGCACATGCAGCGGCTACACGAAGCCGGCTGCGGCTGCAAGACTGGTTTTCTATGTAGTAATATGGATTTCTGTGAAAAACATTCCGAATGCAGCTGCGGCTGCATGTGCTGCCGAGCCTCGGCTGCAAGTGCTGCTGCGACTTGCAGCCGCAGCCGATCGCAGACCAGTAGTGCTGCCGCTGCAAGTCGGTGCGCACGTAATTACGGCACTCCAACCTGTTGAGACAAGTCCCAAGTAGTCGCTACTCGGAGCCAATTTCACCAAACTTAATTTGCAATTCAATTAGCGCTCATATTGAATAGAATCATAGAATTTTTATCGGCTCTCTGGTCGCCACTTACTGCCTGCCGCAGCACGTGCAGCCAGCCTCGGAATCACTATCGGCTGCAAATGCAAGCAACGGCTGCGTGTCATGGGTGTGCTACCTGCATCCGCAGCCTACAGCCGAGGTTGGAATGGCACCTTTAGTCGTATTTTCAGCAAGATAGGGTGTAATGATTTGTATTCTTACTCCATTACCAAACTGATAACGGTCTTATTACTTGAGGTTTATGTACTCTTCCTTCATGGTACATATTGCAAAGGTTTTGGCAACACTTTTAAAACTGGCCACCTGCCTGACATCAACCCTCCTAGGAAATGAAAGTGTTAACAAGATAGTATAAGATGTAGTTAACAGTCGGTAGTATTCGCAGTCGCCACTACGCATCATTAAACTTAAATGGCTATATACTACAAAATCTATTCATAATTGTCAGCCCATATACGTCCCATAGTTGGGCTCAGGCTACCTGAGCCTGGCCCTTATGGAAAAGAAATTGACCTTCTATACAACGCTGATCAGACGTGCTGGTATAGCGATTTGTTTCGAGTTTTCTTTCTCTTGCATAAATGTTATATGCATATTATATCTCTTAGTCGTCTATTACGACGCCCACGGCCGGGAGAGGGGATGGTTGTATTCTAACTCTGTCACCACCACACAATATATATTATTTTTCATAAAATATACGTTTTTTTTTTTTTTGTGGGTGGGCTGCGGTCGGCGCGCCTCCGCACCACTCCGTCCAGGGCGACAGAGGGGCTTAAGCACGCAACTCCCGCAACCAACCCGAAAACCACCTCGCCTTCGTCATTGGGCCGACCACCGAAGCAGGTTTACTTGTCGTCAGTGGTCGGCCCGACGGAATACCCCCTACGTGGGGTACCCTCCCATCGACCGACGTTCCCCCCTCGGGGAGGACGTCGGTCTTTCCTCACGCGGTCGGCCTCTCGGCGGGTGACATAAAATATACACTACAGTATAAGCTCATTAATCCGGCATTTCAATAGACCGACACGTCCAATAATCCGACACACTCCACTCGTGTCTCCCTCGCCCGATTACAACATTATATTCAATTATTCTTCGCAATATGCGAGAAAAGGTTTTTAAGCAAGGACTTCAAGTTGCACAAAAATAGATCTCGATTAAGGATTACATATTTTAAAACTATGTAATTACATAATCTATATATATAAAAATGAATCTCTATTTCCCTTGGTCATCGCATCACGCGTGAACGGATGTAACAATTTTGGTAATTCTTTTTTCAATGTGTTCGTTAATGCCAGGAAAAGGTTCTTATGAAAGAAAAAAATAAGAAAGTTGAGCAGAACATTGGAAAATTTAAGAAAACTTAACAACAATATTAATTTTATATGATTATCAGTTGTTTGACATAACGGCCAGTCGTTTGAAATAAATGTCAGCTATTGCCAGAATGCGTGCTGCAAATATCGTTTAACATAGATGAATCGGTTGATATATAGTTTATTTATCATTTTGCGTAATTTAATTTCAATTATACAGTAAATTTTTGAGAAGTGTTTAGTCATCACGCTTATATTTAAAGTTCACATTAATATAGAGATTTTGGTAGGTTTTAATTGTCTGTTTTTATTGATTTGAAATACAAAAGAATAGAAAAAAAGATCATAAAATATATATATATAGAAAACATTTATTTTTAAAATATAACAGAATATTTTTTAAATTGCAGTAGATTGCTTTTAAAAATGGTAGCAATCAAACCTATAAACATAAATCGCAAAACTCGCAATCCTGAAAGTTAAAGACATACAAGGGCACGTCAAACGCGGAATAAAGTTAGAAGAATCGATGGAATTGTAATCAACAGCATGGAAATGTTGCTTTTAATCCTTATCGAGCTGCATTTAATTATAACGTGGAAATATGTTATTAATATTGACACAAAAATGTTGCCATTTGATTTTTCTTTATTAATTATACCAATTCGTATTCATAGTTAAGGCATGACAACGTCTGTCGCGTCAGCTAGTAATATATGAATTTAATACATTATTTGTATTCTCTCTATGAAATGCTTTATTTTTCTCTATAAGCCAGTAATCCGAACATTCCAATAATCTGGCACCCTCTGATTTTGAATAGTACCGGATTAATGACATTATATTGTATTTACGTCACTAAACGTAGCCACATGCAATACTACACACAATTAATCTTCTCTTACAATTAATCTTCTCACACGAATCATCATCATCATATCAGCTTATATATGTCACCGTATTATTGTACGAACCGTTAGTTTATAAACTATCTAGTAAGATTATAAACTATCGATAGATTGTGAATGGACACAAATTTTCGTAAGTTTATAAACTGACTATGTTCAACCGTCAAATTGTGATTTTAATACTTTTAACCGTCAGTTCAAAACGAAATGACCCAATCACAGCACCGTCTTACAATTTCTCGCCTGCGAATTTGTGAACCGTCCTCTGATTAGTTGGCGTTATAGATAGCACGTGCTCGTGTGCATAGAGTTACAAACAAAATTATTAGCAATTAAAAAGCTCATAGTCAGCAAATATTAACGTACATTAATAAATCCCACCAAAAAACTGTTTTTAATATCTTTAAATTGATGTAATGTATTAATGTCGCTAAAATACTAAAATAATAATGGCGGTGGGGCAGCGTGTGAAAACAATGATTCGTTAAACCAATCAGCGTGCACTTTGCGTTTTGTTCACAATTTGACGGTTGAACATGGTCAGTTTATAAACTTACAAAAATGTAAGCGTTAGATTGTAAATTGTTCTATCCGTTCACAATCTACCGATAGTTTATAATCTCTCTAGATAGTTTATAAACTGACGGTTCGTACAATAATACGGTGACATATACATTCCACTGCTGACCTCGAGCTTCCTCTATAATTAGAGGAAAAATGATATACTATAATTTCTGATGTTTATATGAGAGATACAAATTGTAAATAAAACTGTTTTACAGATTTTATCGCGTTTGTATTTGATTTTTGTTTGCCCGACGTTAAGCAACATTCAGCAGCATATTAGCATATTAGATTTGTTATGTTTAAATTAATAAATTGTCATAATAATTATCACAAATTTAATGTTTCATCATCATCATCATCTCAGCCCATATACGTCCCACTGTTGGGTTCGGGCCTCCTCCATAAAGGAAGGGCAATTGACCTACTATACCACGCTGGTCAGACGTGTTGGTATAGGGTTTTATTTCGAGTTTTCCTTCTCTCGCATAGATGTTATATGCGTTTTATATCCCTTAGTCGTCTCGTACAATCACCCACGGGTAAGATAGGTGGTGAATACTCCGTCACCACCACATTTAATGTTTAATAAATACTAATCAAAAACATTATATTTTTTTCATAAAGAATCATTTATGATTTCTGATGTTTACACGAGTAAATTGTAAATAAAACTACTGTACGGATTTTATCGCGTATGTATTTGATTTTTGATTGCCCGACGTTACGAACACTTTACAGCGTTCATGGTCACGGGTAGACTAAGATGTATCACGTTCAATAAGTCATCGTTATTACAGATATTTATATCTACCCGCTACAGAAATTAGTACATACCCCCCTACTTGGGGTACCCTCCCAACTTGGGGTATCCGCCCAAGTATAAAGATACCCTAACCCTATAACAAACCCTGTCGGGCCGACCACTGACGACAAGTCACCCTGCTCCGGTTGTCGGCCCGATGACGAAGAGAAAGCGCGAGCCCACTAGTGAGTTATAAGAGTAGAAGCATATGTTCTTCTACCTCCCTTTTAAAGACTCCCACAAACAACATAAGCGTAGCTGACACATTAAGTACATATCTTTAACCCGTTTTATTTCACGAAGAAACTAAACAGAAATACTTTTCCTTTGTTCCAATAAACCGACATTTGTTCTTTAATATTTGAGCTGTTCAATCTAGAGCCTTTTTCTTTTAACGTTACGTGAGGTCGAAATGTTCTTAACGGCTTGGTAAAGGAACGGGTAATGAATTAACACTTGAATGTTCCAAATGTGGTATAAAACTTTCTTACAAAAGTACTTTTATTTTCCTTTCGAGTAAGCAATTATTGGCGATTGTCGATATTAATTTGTTCACACTAATGATTTTTATATATATTATAACAAACCAATTGTTTTATAAGAGTTATATAAGAGAAGGAAAACTTGAAATAAAACCCTATGCCAACACGTCTGACCAGCGTCTGGTGTTGTAGATCAATTACCCTCCCATAGTGGAGGAGGCTTGAACCCAGCAGTGACGTCTATGGGTTACTATGACGATGGTGTGATTAATTGTTCTATCTTGTGACTATTTTAAATGATAACCAAGGTATAAATTTGATAACATGCATTGTAAGAAAAGGGAAACTTTAAAAAGTTTTTTGGCTAAACTATAACTCAAAAAGAAATTTGCCTCAGTCTGGCGTCATTGTGTCCAGCAGCTCCATAGTCAGAGTTTTCCATAACCTTCCATATTGCCCTTTTTCGCTTATTAAGCGGGTTATTTTCACAGTATCCTTGTCTTTGGTGGCCTATGGGTACTTATTCCTACCGATGGCCCAGCCACATATCGGACATTGCCTCTACATAATAATTTATAAGTAAACATCGGATTACTGTAATACCATTATGCTTCTAAAGGTATGGCTGCGCTGCTAACAGTTTTTTGCCTACAAACCATAAACTGATCGACTCTTCTAGAGTAAAACCACACTCTGCCAGTAAACTGAAGTCTAAGTAGTAACAATTTAATACAACGCTACGCTGGATAAGCGAAAGAGCCAAGTTTAGACTCCTTACCCGACAACCTTGCTGTGCCTTTAATGTGGCAGAGGTCTAGAGTAGCAGATATCGTTAACCGTCATGCTGCCTGCTAGGCTGCCACTAAAGGCAATAAAAATATATAAAATTTTAATTTCCTTTCCATAATTGATTTATTTTTTATTGGCGTTGGTGGCAAACGAGTGAAAAGCACATCTGAGGGTAAGTCATATTGCCACACATTGACCTTTACTAGGCCGCCTGCTAGTGAAGACAGTAAACGGAGTGTAAATGCACTGCAATGGGGTTCGGTGATACTACAGGCATCACCAAAACCCACCACAAGCAAACACCCTCAGAAAATTGGAGCTGCGGGTCTCTCGCTTACCAAACGAAGTGCAGTAACAATTTGCTACTACTCATACGTTGATTTACTGCGAGAGTGTGGTACTAACCCGGGCGAACCGGCCCGCAGTTGTAGACAGACGACACAATAGGAGAGAAATTGACCTTACTATACCATGCTGATCAGACAGGTTGGTATTTGGTTTTGATTCGAGTTTTCCTTCTCTTGCATAGATCTTATATGCATTTCATATCACTTCGCCGTCTTTTGATACATCCACGGGCAAGATAAGGAGTGGTGAATTGTATTTTTACTCCGTCACCACACGAAGAAAACGTACTCGTCTTCCACAAAACCTCAATATCATCTCTGCGATCCCTCTCTATACATTCCTTCAACATTCATACATAAGTTTTCTCACAATATTCCTTTCATTCCGTCTCATCACATTTCCATATCACGTCAGGCGTTCACTCTATAACTTTGCCGTCACTTTCAAACTTTAACTAAGCTTACGTCCTATGAGACGACGTAAATAAACTGATGAATGTTCTAGATTTTACTATTTTTTTCGAAAATATATCAATCCTGCAATCTCACAGTCACCTTTTATATACTTGTCGTGCTAACTTAACGATTTCTTAGCATAAGAATTTTATTTACTAACTAGCAACCCGCCCTCGCTTCGCTTCGGTTATAGGTTATAGTCGTTTTACCCGCGTAGTTCCCGTTCCCGTGGGAATACCGGGATAAAATATAGCCTAGTTTACGCCCTGATATTATAGCTTTCCATTGGTGAAAGAATTTTTGAAATCGGTCCAGCCGTTTTGAAGATTACCCGGAACAAACAGACAGACAGACAGACAGACAAAAAATTTTTAATTACTATTTTAGGCATAGGTGTGGTGCAAATAACCGTGTGATCATGAAAAAAGCCTATTATTTTGACATTACAAACAGACACTCCAATTTTATTTATTGGTATAGAAGAGATATTTTTCTACCTTAGAAGATTAAAACAATACAGTTCCTTGGGGCTTGAGGGGGCTATTAAATGGAGACAGCATGAGGTATTTTATGGGGCTATAACGGAGATCGTCGCAGATCTTGCTCGACTAGCCTTTTGGGGCATTTCCCTTAAGTGGTCTAAGTTGAAAGGATAAGCGGTAGAGGCGAAATCTTAGTTTTATATTGCTTATTATTCATTAGAAACTCATGTGCTGTACAGGTACAGCTATCCATTAGATTCATCGTCGCATCTTGGTCAGTCCTTAGTGGGTATTTCATGAACGTCGGTCTGGCCGCGAACGAATAGGAACTTGGTACCAGTTGTCAGCCCAATGCCGAAGTGGAGGGTATATGAATTATGGGTCTGCGCACCACCCTTGTATCGCCCTGGACGAAATGGACATCATGTGTGCGAACTATAGCCCACCCAAAAAAGGGGTATTCCCCTAAGTAAGCTAAGTTATAAAGATTTTTAACGCTAGCAGCTAAATCTGTTTTTATATCATTTATTATGAGCCGTCTCACGTTGGTGTGCTTAGAAGGTACTTTTAGTAAAACAACGGTGTTAGAATACAATTGCGAGAACCACTTTCCCGTGGTTATCGTAAAAATAAAATAATCCTTCGTCTTAAAATCTTTTCATATGTTATTTATTTCTACATTATTTTATTGTGTTTAAATTTTTTTAGTGGCATTGGAAGTGGTAGAAAGAAAAAAAAAATATGTTGACAAACATACACAAATTGTACACAAAAATAATATAACAAACATAATGATTTCTGATGTTTACGCGAGTATTACACATTTTAAAATAAACTACTTTAGGGATTTTATCGCATTTGTGCTTGATTTTTGATTGTCCTACATTTCGAACACTTTACAGCGTTCATGGTTACGGGCGGATTAAGAACATGTAATGCTACTCATCATAATACGCCTCCATCTCAGCATATTGCAGGTTAAAAGAATCTACGCTAAACGTTTGGTTGCAAATAATGACGCTAATAGGGATCAAATTAATAAAAACCATTTAAAATAGTGAAAAGTTGATAACTTGGGCCACAAACCTAAATAGCTGTTTGTACCACTTTCGCGGCAACCGTGTCCGAAGCAGCACTAACGTGACCAATAAAAATAATTGCGTCCTTGACCCCTCAATCTTTATTAGCTCACATACTACGGTACTTACCTGTCAACCAAATGGCTTGTAATTTTAAAAATACAGGTATAGTCCAGCGATAAAACCAAAGACTTCTTAGATAGTGTTGTACAGTGGCGTGATCAGAAATTACAGTCAGGGTATGGAAAACTCGCCTGATACCACCCTACGCCGGCGCCCCCGTCGCTCGGCCCCGTCCGGAGCGACAGAGGGGCGTAAGCACGCACACCCGCAACCCACTCGTGAGACGTCGCCTTCGTCGTTGAGCCGACCACCGGTGCAGTGTGACTTGCCGTCAGTGGTCGAATGGAATACCCCTGAGGAGTACCCTCTCTTCGACCGACGTCCCCCACCCCCTGGGGAGGACCTCGGTCTTTCCTCACGCGGTTGGCCTCTCGGCGGGTGACGGACTAACTCCCCGGTCCAGTCACCCGCGGCCTCGGTTAGGGCGGCTTTTTTTTGTTGGTATAGCTGTTAGCCTCAGATGGCTTTCACAGCTTAGCCCGGACTATGGGGGAGCGCTGATATTTCAAATAACTTACATTTTTAAACTCGTGATATCTTTCGCATGGAATGTCCAATTTGAATAATTCAAAAAGTTATATAATGGTATTAAAGCAGTCTTAAATATGAAGTCATTTATTCTGATAAGGATTAATACCAAAGTATAAATAAAAGTGCTTTAATAGCGGTGGCAATTGAACATATTTTTTTAAATAAAAGAACACTCAGTGTGACATAACTATCGACCCACCCACAAAAAAAAAAAAAAAAAAAAGTGTGACATAACTATAATAGTTACACATATGCTGTCGCGATATTTTTTGTAGATAATTATATGTTTTGCAAAGTCGTAGTACATTATTTTATTCTATAATCAATAGTTTTCGCAGTGCACGCGATGTAAGGCAGTTTTTTGTAATTTTTTCACACCTTGGGTTACATTATAAGAGTTTTAGTATGGGTCCTTAACTTTTTGAAAATGTAATTTTTTTTTTTTTTTTGGGTTGGGCTGCGGTCGACGCGCTCCTCGCACCACTCCGTCCGGGGCGACAGAGGGGCGTAAGCACGCAACACCCGCAACCCACCCGAAAACCACGTCGCCTTCGTCGTTGAGCCGACCACCGGAGCAGGGTTACTTGACATCAGTGGTCGGCCCGACGGAATACCCCCTATTGGGATACCCTCCCATCGACCGACGTCCGCCCATCGTGAAAATGTAATATAGCCTATATTCACCGGGGATAGTGTAGATTCTCAACAGTGAAAGAATTTTTCAAATCGGTCAAGTAGTTTCGGAGCCTATTCATTTCAAACAAACAAACAATCAAATCTTTCCTCTTTATAATATTAGTATAGATAGTATAGAAAAAGTGCGTGTGTGTACCTTCGTATGCGCGTAAGAAGTTATACTACTTTCGCGTAAAAAAATAAAAATCTTTCTATAAATTTTATTATTCGCATTATCGGAAGTTTGTAGAAAAAACGACACTAATAGACGTAAAAAAAAGTACGAATTGGAGTCGCGCATCTAAAAAAATCGCGTTCGTAGTACGGGAGCCTCCCTTAAATATTTATTTTATTTTATTTTTAGTATTTGTTTTTATAGCGTAAACAGAAATATACATATAAATTGTAAAAAATTCTAGCTATCGTGGTTCTTGAGACAGATAGACAGCGAAGTCTTAGTAAAAAAGGTATTTAATATATTGAAAGTTTTATTATAACGTATCTATTTGAAATTTGACTTACTTCAGACTATCGGTTTGCCGTGACAGTGTGCGCAAGTATCCTAAAAATTTACTCTCATTATTTTTCCCTAACGCGTCAAACGAACTTTAAAAGAAAAAATGTGTCACCGCAATGAACGCAATGTAATTTGAACCTTTATTCAGTTTTTATAATAACCATAAAGAAAATTAAAGTTGGTAATATTCATTACTATACAGCATAATCAGATGATGGATGTACTTCATAATAAACCATTTACATACAATGTATTAAATAAATTATGATACTATAACAATACAAACAAAAGCATAAGCAACAGTCTGAACAAGAACATTAACTAAAATTACAATGAGTTATAAGCACATTACGTTCACCCGACCACCTTGAATACAGCATCATTAGTTCATGACAAAAGATCCACCTACGTTTTAAGCAGGGTTGCCAGATGAACTAAACAATATTGCAATTCAAGGAAAAAATATTATTTCAGCTCATATACGTTTCACTGTTGGATCGAGTCCAGCCTCGTCCACAAAAGGTGGGAAATTGCCCTTACCCGGTTGGTATGAGGTTTCATGTCGAGTTTTCCTTTTCTGGCATAATGTTGTATGCGTATTATATCCCTTAGGTACTCTTCTTTTACGACATCTACGAGCAAGATAGGGAGTGCTCAATTGTATTATTACACGATCACCACACGAAATAAATAAAGTACACTGACTAAATAAAGTGAAAACAATATTTAAACATTTTCTAAAATAAATTACGCTTTCCAAAAATACAATTAGATAATACATATTATAATTAGACGATAATGCTTGCGTTTTCCTTGTGGTGGATTAAGAATACAATTCACCACCGCTATCTAACCCGTGGGTATCGCAAAAGACGACTAAGAAATATATATAACTAGCAAACCCGGCCACGCGTTGTTATGGGTAATGTTTTTATTATATTACGATTTATTAAACTATTTAAGTGGAACTGTAAGAGAACATCTGTCATGGAGGTCGTTATATTTTTTTTACAAATGGCATCTATGTAAAAAAGCAAGTTAAAATCGTGTATGACACGTTTGTAGGTTTAACATAGCAACGCCATCTATTAATTAATTACTCAATCCAGTCAACAGATATCGCCATCTGTTAAAATCGTTTCGAGTTAACAGATAATTGTGAATGTCAAATAATCTTACTAATATTATAAATGTGAAAGTAAGTTTGTTAGTTTGTTTGTTTATTTGTTTGTTTGTTACACTTTCACGCTTAAACCACCGAACCGATTTCAAAAATTCTTTCACCAATGGAAAGCTATAACATCAGGGAGTAACATAGGCTATATTTTATCCCGGTATTCCCACGGGAACGGAAACTACGCGGGTAAAGCGACTGAAACCGAAGTGAGGGCGGGTTGCTAGTAGACAAATAATTTCCAATAAAATAATATTGCGACTGTAAATTAAGATGTAAGCTATGCTATCCTTCAAGTTGGATCAAACTGCACACGGTGTGCAAATTTGATTAAAATCGGTTAAGTGGTTTAGGAGTCCTTCGCGAACAAACAACGTGACACGTAATTTATATATATTAAGATATGCACATAACATCTATGCAAGAGCTGGCAAATTCGAAAGAAAACTCTATACCAACACGTCTGACCAGCATGGTATAGTTGGTTAATTTCTCTCACACGATGGAGGATGCCTGAGCCCAACAGTGGGATGTACACGAGCTCCGATGATGATGATGAGGACGCTTGGCGTCATCACCCTATTCTTTTCCCAGTTACTTGGAATCAGATTAATATGTACATATTCTTTCGTAGTAGGTACATATTGCAAAATTTACTGGCAATAGTTTAATGACTGACCACCTGCCCGACGTCAACCTTCCTTGGGGAAGGCAATTGTTGACCAGACGGCATGAAATGGAGTTTGCCCTGGTCTATGTAAAACTCTTAGTCGTCTTTTACGACATCCACGAGCAATCTAAGATTGATAGTATTCGTAGCCGATACCAGACAAGTCTAGAAAATGTGAAATATTAAAACTAATTTATTTGGATGCTTTAATAGATGGTGCTGAAATCAACCTTATGGAGAATTTGAAAAATATATGCGTTAAAAACTAATAAAATACTTGAATAATATGTGAGTTTTTGCATGCAATTTAGATTTTAAGTTTTTTTTTTCCAGGAAAGTGATCAAGGAGAATAGGCAGCCGTACTATCCTGGACAACTAACATAAACTGCGTTCACTAACACACCTGATAATCTACGCCATTATGAAATAACCTCCTTTGAGTAGGCTCTATATCCGACATAGTACATCGTATATGCTCATATATGTCCCACTGCTGGGCCTCCATAATAGGAGAGAAATCGACCTACCATAACCACGCTAGTCAGACGGGTTGGTATTGGGTTTTACTTTGAGTTTTCCTTCTCTTACATAGATTTTATCTGCGTATTATAATCCCTTGGTCGTCTTTTATGACACCCACGGGCAAGAAAGGGGGTGGTGAATTTTATTCTTACTTCATCACAAATACGTAATAGGAGCAATAATTTAGTTGCAACTCTTTAAATAACCAAAACCAAGCAACTAACAACCCTGTTTATAACAGACGACGTCTCTTTCACATAGAAATTGAACGATAAAGCCTTTGAGGTCGCTATAATTTGCAACCTTTTCCTACAGCTGCTAATAACTGATGGCGTGTCATCATTTCGAAGTGACTTCATAAAAACTTTCAGTCATGTGATGCAGACTGCTCATATAATAAAGCGCTTCAAGCGCTTTTCAATGTAGGTATATAATTATATATTTTTTTTAAGAAATATGTATGACTAGTCAATCTATAGATCCTCAAGTGTAATCTATGCGTAGAGGCTTTGCAGCAAATGTACTCAAAAGATGACTTTTTTTTTTTATTGCAAACGGTGGCAAACAAGCAAACAAACTTACCATCAGGTATACACCTGATGGTAAGTGTTGCTGCCCCTCATGGACCTTTACAGGGTCGCTGCCTACCGCGAAAAAAGTGAAGGAAGTGTGAATGCGTGAATTGAGGCTCGGTGATACCAAGGACACCACCAAAACCCTCCACACACAAACACCCTCAGAAAGTTGGGCTTCCGGCTCTCTCTCTCACCGAACGAAGCGCAGTAACAAATTGCTACTACTCAGACGTCGATTTTCTGCGAGAGTGTGGTACTATCCCGGATGAACCGGCCCGCGGCTGTAGACAGTTAACTGTCGACAGTGTGGTCCTACCACACATAAACAGGAAACGTAATTCCCAATGGTAAAGAAATTTGATCCAGAACCATATAGCAACCGATCAACGTGGCATAGCAGGTCAATTACTCTTCTACTACGGAAGATGTCCATACTCAAAATATAAACGCATAACAAGGCACTAATATTGTCCTAAATGTTTTAGGCTAACGTCTAGCGATTGATACCAGCCAAATATCTCTCTACTCTCTCACTCTTCCTATATGATGACGGGTGCAGAACACAATTATATGGTGTTACCAGCCATTACCTGCTTGTGGCAGACAATTATAACACTTTTCCCCAAAATAGAGGCTTATGTCCAGCAATGGACGTTTATAATATAATATATTGGTAATACCATCAGTATAAATTCGGATAATATATAAAACATAAATGAAAACAATATTTAACTATAATATATGCAGCTAATTATAAGCATTTTAATGTTAATCTTATATCTTTAAACAAGCAGTTCTTGTATATATATATACTAGCAACCTGCCCTCGCTTCGCTTCGGGTTCAGTTGCTTTACCCGCGTAGTTCCTGTTTCCGGAGAAAACCGGGATAAAATATAGCCTATGTTACTCCCTGATATTATAGCTTTCCATTGGTGAAAGACTTTTTGAAATCGGTTCGGTGGTTAAAGCGTGACAGCGTAACAAATAAACAAACAAACTTACTTTCGCATTTATAATATTAGTAAGGATATATATACCTATATATAGATATAGGTATATAGATATATTTTCAGGATCTCGGAAACGGCGCCAACGGTTTTGATGAAATTTTGCATACTAGATATTTCAGGGCCAAAAAATCGATCTAGCTAGGTTTTATTTATAGAAAATATTATTTTGTCTGTGTTTTTAGCTAATCAATACAATGACATAAAATATTATTGACATTCTCTGAATAGGAATTCGAATTTCGTCGTCGTTGTCAAGAATGACAATAGCTGAGTTGGGAAGTTGTATAATTTTTTTTTTGTTTTGTTTTGGCATTCAAACAGCGTGGGATCGAATCTCGGTGTTATTATTATTCTGTTTTTGTAATTTTTGATATTTTTTTCATTATTTCAATTTTATTTTTTATTAATATATATCTAAATAAATTTGACAAAAATACAACAAAAATATACCGAGCAAAGCTCGGTCAACCAGATATTGTTAATAATTAAACAGAGAGAGCATTGTGATGTCAATTTCGCAATCACCATACTAATCTACGTCTGACCTAAACAAGCATTGTTTTGCGAGAAAGTGATAAATTATAATACCAAAAAACTTTCAAAGCTTGTAAGTTCCTCAATTGAACAGTCTTCTTAAATTTACATCTATACCAATAAATAAAATTGAAGTGACTGTTTGTAATGTCAAAATAATAAACTTTTTTCATGCTCACACGGTTATTTGCACTATATGCCTAAAAATCATTTTATATTTTTTTTGTCTATCTGTCTGTCTGTCTGTTTGTTCCGAGTAATCTTCAAAACGGCTGGACCGATTTCAAAAATTCTTTCACCAATGGAAAACTATAATGTGTGCGCGCATCGTAAAAATTTACTCTTATAATTTTTCAAAACGTTAGCAATATCTTAGTATTTTGATAGTAGTCCAGTAGGTATCCAATTGTCTATAAAATCGTAGAATTGATTATTTCAGCGCTTACCGCTTTAGCTGCACACCAGTCTGATGACGTCACCAGTTGCAAAGGCATCATTTCAGAGAGTAATGAATAGCTCCAATTAGTGAGAGTCTGCCGTTTCAACGACACTCGCAACTTGCCGTACATTTACAGCCGACGCACGTTGGGATAAAAATGAGTTCGTCTAACTCGTAGCTATGTAGAACTAGCTTCTCTGTGTTTTAAAGTACTTTTGTTCCTTAAACTTTAATTGTAGTGAGCGGTGAATATAAAGAGACTACCCTCTTAAAAATTATACTTCATACAAAATCGTGGTAAGTTCTCTTAAGTTACAAATGACACACATTAAGGGCCTCTATTATTTTAGTCATCTATACAAATAAATAAAATTAAAGTGTCCGTTTGTAATGTTAAAATAGTAGATTTTTGAAGTTATACTTTTAACGCTTTAGAGAAAATGATGAGAGTAAATTTATACGAAACGTGCGCACACTATCACGAAAAACCGACACCCTGAATTTAGCTAATCAATATTTTTAACGATGCGTGCGCATAACGTGGCAAATTTCAACTAGATAATGCGTTATAATGAAACTCTCGATGTTTTAATTTTTTTTATTGCCAACGGTGGCAAGCGAGCAAGCAGTACATTTGATAGTAAGTAATACTGCCGCACATGGACCTTTGCAATAACAGGGACACAGCCAGGCCGTTGCCTACCGTGAAGAAAACACTCTTCTTAAACCTCGTTTAAAGAAGGACATGTCATAGCGCTCGGGAAACACAGCAGCAGGTAGTTCATTACAGAGCCTACACGTACGTGGGAGAAATGATCGCTGCAAATACAACATACATTAAATAAATTTTGTTCTATTATTATTGTCGTTTCTTCTACAAACGTAGGATAAGGGGAAGGATAAAATTATAGAAAGCTTTTATCTTGTGACGTCAAAGAAATATAACTTCTTACTTGCGTACATAAATACAAACGCACTTTTTTGTCTTACACAGTTATTTGCACAATACCTATGTTTAAAAAACAATTTAAACATTTTTGTCTGCCTTTCAAGATTATCTGGGACAAATAGTACCAGATAATCTTGTAAACAGCTGAACCGATTTTGATAATATTTTACTGTCTGGTAAGCTGTTCCTATATGGAATAACTTAGGCTATTTTGCTTCTCAATAAAAGCCTATAAAACTTTTACTTGGTCCAGGAATCTAACCCGAAGTCTCATGGACTGCAGTCGCGTGCCGTAACATCTTAGACGATATTGGTGATTTAAAACGCGTTGGCAAAATATCTGAAACCGAAGCGAAGCGGAGGCGGATTGCTGGTCTGGTATAAAATATTTTTAAAAATATTTATCTTCATCTTATTATTATTTAGCCTTTCTAGTTTACTACTCAATAGAATGCCAATGTGTAGTTGTCAACGTATCACATATATAAACCAAGATTGAGGATCTAAGTAAAGGCATAATATTATATACCAGCCTGAAATGGTCTGAAAAAAGGTTACTACCAACGAAAAGTATCCGGTAATAATTATCATCATCCCACATATATTTTTTTTTTTATTGCAAACGGTGGCAAACGAGCAAACAGTACACCTGATGGTAAGTGTTGCTGCCGCTCATGGACCTTTACAAGGCCGTTGTCTACCGCGAAGAAAGCGAAGGGAGTGTGAATGCGTGCATTGAGGCTCGGTGATACCAAGGGCACCACCAAAACCCTCCACACGCAATCACCCTCAGAAAGTTGGGCTGCCGGCTCTCTCGCTCACCGAACGAAGCGCAGTAACAAATTGCTAGGAGGCCCGAACCAGACAGTTGGATAGTAGTATATCCAACTGTCTGGTTCGGGCCTCCTCCAAAGTGGGAAGGAAATCGATCTACTATACTGCACTGGTCAGACATGTTGGTATAGGCTTTTATTTTGAGTTTCACTTCTCTTCCATAGATGTTCTTTGCATATCGTATCCCTTAGTTGTATTTTACGACGCCCACAGGCAAGATAAACAATAGTGATTTGAATTCATACTCTGTTATCACACGGAATTACTAATTTTTAATAATAAAATTAACGTATAAATCAACACTGAGAATTTAAGAAAAGTGAGTTATTGCACGCCTTTAGCACCTGGTTCCTGACAAATAGCCGAAGGGAGTTAGAAAGTATGCATGCATTCAAAATACGTACTAATGCTACTTCGTTCAAGTCAAATCCTTACTAATATTATAAACGCGAAAGTTTGTGAGGATGTGAAAATGTGAAGATGTTTGTTGCTCTTTCACGCAATCACTACTGAATGGATTTTGATGAAACTTCGCAATAATATAGCTTACATATCAAAATAACACATAGGCTATAATTTATCACTTACGGGAATATTCTTACGGGAAGAGGAGCTGCGGGTAAAACCGCAGGGCGCAGCTAGTAATATCTGGATATCTTTTTCTAAAAGGAGGATAATGCTATAATCGCAAGAGAAAAATTTGGCAATAAACCCCTATACTTTTTACTCGATGTGTGCCTACAATTTTCGAGGGATTCTCTCGGTTTATAAGGGTTTCCATCATCAGATCCTGATGTGGTGGCAACGAGACCATCATCATCATATAAAAAAGATTAATCAAAATCGGTTCATAAACGGAGAAGTCATCCGCGAACAGACATAAAAAAACGTATATATACACTATCGAATTGAGTAATATGTACATGTGTAGTCCATTTAAATCACCGTTATTTCCGTAACTATAAAAATTATTATGTAAACAAATTAATAAAGTATAATACGATTTATTTAGTATTTATAAAATTTATCCATAAATTAAAACTCCAAATCAACGTGATCATTCCTCACTTCGCCGACAGTAATTACAATTTTTCGTAACGAAAGTCATTAAAACTTCGAACAAAACGAGCTTTAGTAATTTAGTTATACACTTCGTTCGTTATCTAACTACTTAACTTTTTTTATTTTTAATAAATCAGTGAAGAGGATATAACAAGCGGAAAATAAAAAAAAATAGCATAATTGTTTTGAATAGATTGATTGATTAATTATGCAATTGGGCGTTTTTATTATTATTATTAGTATCTCATAGTTATTATAATATTTACACACGGAGGTCTACGACCAGTGTGTGTTACCAGTGATAACTTACGGCACGACACGTGATCCCTAAATCTAAGCCTCATAACTAAGCTCAAAGTCACTCAGCGTGATACGGAATGGGCGAAGCTCGAGATTTCTCTACGAGATAGAATCCGAAATACGGAAATCCGTAGAAAAACAGGTGTAACCGACATAGCACGAAGAATTAGCACGCTAAAATGGCAATGAGTAGGACATATCGCTCGACGAATCGACAACTGTTGGAGAAGAAAGGATTTCAAATCGCTCGACAACCGCTGGGGAAGAAAGGTTCTCGAGTGGCGACCACGTATCGGACGACGCAGTGTAGGACGACCCCCCACTAGGTGGACCGATGACCTAGTGAAAGTTGCTGGGCGTCGTTGGATGCAGGCGGCACAAGACCACACATTGTGGCGCAACATGAGGGAGGCCTACGTCCAGCAGTGGACGGCAATAGACTGAAATGATGATGATGATGATGAACCGACATAGCACAAAGAATTAGCACGCTGAAATGGCAATGAGTCGCTCGACGAATCGACAACTGTTGGAGAAGAAAGGATTTCAAATGGCGGCCGCGTATCTGATGACGCCGTGTAGGACAAGCTAGATGGACCGACGGTCTGGTGAAAGTTGCTGGGTGTCATTGGATGCAAGCGGCACAGAACCATTCCAAGTGGTATTCTCGTGACGAGACCTATGTCCAACAGTGGATGTCTATAGACTGATGAATGGGTAATATCTTTAAATAATTTGATACGGAAGAGGATAAAGAGATTTGGAAAGAAAACATCAATTTTGCAATATTATATTTCGTTCGGACGGTGACGGTGATGAAGTAAGAATACGATTCGCCACTAGCTTTCTTACCCGTGGATGTCGTAAAAGACGACTATGGGATGTAATATGCACATAACATCTTTGCAAGAGTAGGAAAGCTCGAAATGAAACCCTATAGCAACATGTCTGACCAGCATGGTATAGTAGGTCAAATTCCCTCCCATTGTGGAGGAGGCCTAAGCCCAACAGTGGGATGTATATGAGCTAATGATGATGATGATATTTCGTACTTATAATTGGTAATTGTGACTATCGTTGTATTAATATGGCACATATAAATATTCTTGACGAGTTATATAAGAAAATAATTAACGCGTTATGCCAAGCAGCCTCAGAATGTCATAACCAAATCTTTTTTAGGAGTAGGAAACCGGTTATAGGGTGGAATAGGCATGTGAAGTATGCTCATGAGGAGGCCAGGCGACAGTTTGAGTTGTGGGTATGGCATGGCAGGCCACACGAGGGTCGTGTTTGGAGTGATATGCGATTGAGTCGCAAAATATTTAAGTCTCGTTTGCGATGGTGTCAAAATAATAAAGATCAAATTAAGATGGATATTTTGGCATCACATCATTCCAAACATGATTTTCATAGTTTCTGGAAGTCGACGAATAGACTAAATAGCAGGCCTGGTCTGCCTACCAGCATAAACGGTACTAGTGACTTGACAAACATAGCCGAAATATTTAAGGACCACTTCAGAGTAACATCACCTTTGTTATCATCACAGTCTGTTATCGATGATCCTTACAGTGCTAAGGAGGTTGCCGACCATTTTACGGCAAAGGATGTTAGCCAGGTTATTGCTTCTATGTCACGGGGAAGGTCTCCTGGCCATGATGACTTAAGTATTGAACACCTCAAATATGCAGGCCCCCATCTGCCCACAGTGTTGGCAAGGTTTTATTCTTTGTGTGTGAAACATTCTTATTTACCTGCGCTGATGATGAGAACTGTAGTGGTTCCCATTTTGAAAAGCAAAACCGGCGATATTAGCGATAAAAACAATTATAGGCCTATTTCGTTAGCCACCATTATCGCGAAGGTACTTGACGGTTTGCTTAATACTCAGCTTGATAAGTACTTGCATATACACGACAATCAATTCGGTTTTAAAACAGGTCTATCTACTGAAACAGCTATATTATGTTTAAAGCAAACTGTCAAGTATTATACCACCAGAAATACGCCTGTCTTTGCCTGTTTTCTTGACCTATCCAAAGCGTTTGACCTAGTCCGTTACGACATACTTTGGCAGAAGTTGCGACAGACGTTATTGCCTGATGGACTCATACGTATTTTTAAATACTGGTACGAAAACCAGGTTAACGTTGTTCGATGGTCTGGAGCTTATTCAACTCCGTATACATTGGAGTGCGGAGTAAGACAAGGTGGCTTAACCTCGCCAAAATTGTTCAATTTGTATATAAATGCGTTGGTTGAGAGTCTTAGCAGCACACATGTGGGTTGTCACATTGGCGGTGTATGCCTTAATAATATAAATTATGCCGATGATATGGTACTTTTGAGTGCTTCGGCGGGTGGGTTGTCGAGGCTTCTTGGCATTTGCGAAAATTACGTAAATGACCACGGATTGATGTATAACGTTAAGAAGAGTGTGAGCATGGTCTTTCGGCCCCGGGGTAAGTGTCTAGGTGAGACACCGACTATAAAACTTAAAGGGAGTCCTCTAATTAAAGTTACAACATTTAAGTACTTAGGACATATACTTAGTTCGGATCTGAAGGACAATGCTGACATAGAGAGGGAGCGTAGGGCATTGTCTGCTCGTGCTAATGTGATAGCTCGTAGATTTGCACGTTGTTTGAGGGATGTCAAAATCACATTGTTTAGAGCATTTTGTACGTCCTTTTATACGTGCAGTTTGTGGGAGGGTTATTCGCGGGAACAATACAGTGCACTGCGGGTACAGTACAACAATGCGTTCAGGGTGTTGTTGGGGCTGCCTCGGTTCTGTAGTGCGTCGGGCATGTTTTCCCAAGCGCGTGTAGATTGCTTCTACGCAACTATGCGCAAGCGGTGCACGTCTCTGCTGCGTAGGGTTCGAGCCAGTCGCAACAGCATACTGAGCGCATTCGCAGAACGTTTTGACTGTCCGTACTTGAATCACTGCAGCATGATTCATCTACGGACTAATGTAAAAATATTATTTTAATTTATTGTTTCTATATATTTCAATTTTATTATATTTGATGTATTTAAATGTGTTCTTATATCTATAATTTATTAATTCAATTTGTAAATGATCCTGGTTGGTCGAATAAATAAAATAAATTAAATTAAATTAAATAAATTATAGCCGAACTAAGCTTCAAAAGGGCGTATCAAACATTAAAAATTATGTTACTACATCAATTGGCACAAAAAG
Organism: Lymantria dispar; assembly: GCA_032191425.1. Taxonomy (NCBI): domain Eukaryota; kingdom Metazoa; phylum Arthropoda; class Insecta; order Lepidoptera; family Erebidae; genus Lymantria; species Lymantria dispar. The sequence goes on from CM063455.1 coordinate 27,522,598, forward strand.
TTAAGAAATAAATTAAGCAACTTTAAGAAATGATGTATACAGTTAAATTATATTACATACTTAAGAATTATAACGCATGGCATATTTGAATCGCCAAGCCTCAGATTCAAAAACCTTGAAACTCTCCCCGAAACACTCGACGAAGAAAATTGTACTGACGTCGAGGGACCGGCATAAATTCATAGCTTTACATCATCATTTAAAAAGAGAAATACGAGAGACAAGTTAATATTACACGCAAAGAAAAATAACCTTTACAGCAACAGTATTAGGTCATTTTATCATATGAATTTTGATTGCCTTACAGACAAACTTTTGTCAGTACTAACTTAGAAGTAATAAGAAATATGTTTCAGTAATTTTTTCAAAAGAATAAATTGAACGTTTCAACTTTTTGGATGGGATCGTTAAAAGTATTAAGAAGAATGTGTTCTCGCAATTTTCTAATGTCATAGATGGAGTATTGGGCAGTTTAATGGAAAAATCCAGAGATTACTACGCAGAAGGGTCCAGTTCAAATAGAGATCTTCTTTCAATCAACTCGTGATTGGTTGCCGCTTGTGTGATCTGTTCCAACTATTTTTTTTTATTATTGTATTATGTTTAAAACAAAAAGTATATTATATTTTGAAGAGCATCAGACTGGGCTACATGTTATATAGATGCAATTTAATTTTAAAGTTTTTAAAAAAAATTACAAACCCCATAAATTTTTTGTCGGATCTTCTCAGTATGTGGCCGGTTTCATTAAATCACCATTATCATCATCATATATATATATATATAAAATACCAAATAATGTAGTGCCCTTTATGACGCTTCTCTCGTGTAATAAAGAAAAAGACTTCAAGCCTAGCATGACAAGGTCGATAATTTTTTAAACCAAAAAAAATAACAGTAGGATGAAACCCATTAGAAAAGGAGGGGAATATGATAAAAATGAAAGGAAAAATAAATTACGGGCGAACCGAGTTCGGGAAGTGGGAGGGGGTGAGTTTTTAAAGGTAAAAAATGGTTTATATTGATTTCCGGCAAAACTACAAGTCCCATGTAAAAAAGTTAAACGGCAAAGTTGTAGGTAATCAATAGATCTACAATTTTTGTATTTGCAATTTTTTCAATTTTTGATTGAAAATTGGGGTTCTTTTTTGATATTAAGTTAAAATAAGGCGAAAAAATAAATATTTTAAATCAAACAAATTACAGTGTGTTTGAGACATAATAAGGTAAGCCTTCACCAAATTTCGTGAAATTTTTATTTTTGACAAAGAATAAAAAACCAAAAACTTGGTTATTTGAATTTTTCACCTAAATTTTGAGGTTATATGAAAAAATTATGCATACAAAAGTTGTAGATATTTTTATTACCTACAACTTTGCTATTTAACTTTTTTCCTTAGGACTTGTAGTTTTGCCGGCAATCGAAATAAACCATTTTTTACCCTTAAAAACTCACCCCCTCCTACTTCCCGAACTCGGATCGCCCGTAATTTATTTTTCTTTTCATTTTTATCATATTCCCCTCATTTTTATCATATCCTTTCCTAATGGGTTTCATCCTACTATTATTTTTTTTCACTTTTTATCATTTTTGAAGGCTTCGGCACTGGTCTAAAGATGGTAAATGAAAAAATAATATTAAATACATACTTGGTTTCAGAATCAAAAACACAGACAGAAAATTTCAAAACTTTTATTATAAACTAGCAACCCGTCCTCGCTTCGCTTCGGTTATAGGTTATAGTCATTTTACCCGCGTAGTTCTCGTTCCCGTGGGAATACCGGGATAAAATATAGCCTAGTTTACGCCCTGATATTATAGCTTTCCATCGGTGAAAGAATTTTTGAAATCGGTTCAGCCGTTTTGAAGATTACCCGGAACAAACAGACAGACAGACAAAAATTTTTTAATTGCTATTTTAGGCATAGGTGTCGTGCAAATAACCGTGTGAGCATGAAAAAAGCCTATTATTTTGACATTACAAACAGACACTCTGATTTTATTTATTGGTATAGATAACACATATACTGTCATATGCATTTACGATTGTTGATTGAATTAGGCGATACATAGCGGCAATCCATTTTTATTTTAAAATGGAAGGAAGGAAGGAAGATCCACCACTTTCCCATGATAATCAATATACCGCGCATCACAATAAAAGGAATACGGGATAGGATTAAGGTGGACTAGAAAGTAAGGAAATCTTACCCTCACGTGATGAGCACCTTCCAGAACATCAACTTGCGCATTTGAAGCCGAACGTCCTGAGGATGCCTCGTTTAGAGGCGAAACACGTGTCGAATGAATATTCGAAGTTCTGCGGAAATTTCAGTCTTTCGGAAAACTTAGTCCCATATTCCTTTTATTGTGGTGTGCGGTATATTGATTATCGTGGGAAAGTGGTGGGTCTCCTTTCCTTCCTTCCATTTTAAAATATACATTTATTAAAAAAAACGTCATTATAAAAATGCAATACAATTTAATTCATCTGTTAAGAAGATCCTCAAATACAAAATACAATAATAATCGAAATAAAAAATTAGGTAACTACTAATTATTAAAAATTTAATATTAATAAAAATGTAAAAATGTACTCTCAAATGTACTTGAGAGTACATTTTAGAATTACCTACCATAAAATTTTGCCTTTGAAAACGTAATAAGCTTAAGATAGTGTCAGAATTATAAACTCGTGTAGCATAAAATCTTGCCGTTGATATCCACACTATTCTGTACACTGTAACAAAAAATATTAAAAACAAAAAGAGAACATATAAAAATAAGTTAATAAAACCATTAAAAACGATGGTCAGAGCAGGACTTAAATTTATTTTAAATTTTAACTTTGCATTTGGCGATTAAGTAAAAATACAATTCACCATCATCCCTTACTTTGTTGTGGGAAAATTAAAAACCGGCTAAGAGATGTCCAGGAATATCATCATCTCACATCGGCCTATATAAGTCCCACTCTTGGGCTTAGACCTTCACTATTGCATGCTGGTCAGACGTATTAGAATAGGATTTTGTAACGAGTTTTTCTTCTCTTGCTGTTACCTTCACACATCTCATAGTCGTGTTTTATGACATCACGGTCAAGAGTGGGGGGGTGGTTAACTGTATTTTTAGTTCGTAATCAATCCAGGAATGTATACCTATACCTCCTTAATCTAGGAATATAGGCAAAACCAAGCACCAAGAAATAATACCTTGTGTAGCAAAGTCTTCACATACGTATAATATTCGTACAAAGATTACACCTAAATTAAAAAAAACATTTGTAGCCTATACAAAGGATTATCCCGGGTGAGAATCAAACTCAATAGTACTCGGTACAAGACGTTGTTACTTGAAAGAAAGAAAGAAAAAGCTTTTATTTTCACGGTCTCGACACAACAACAATAGCAACACTCCTAAACACAGATTATGCTTAAATAAAAAAAAAAAAAAAAAAAAAGTTGGCAATTGCATGTGTCGTGAGCGTGTCAACGAGGCGTACACTCAGCATGATGCTGCATTGTGAGGGCACAACACGGCGCTGATTTTCAGTGTCAACCTCAAGTGACTTGCGTGATACAATTACATAACTAAGTTAACCTAACCAACAACATAAAACAATAACCTATATAAAAGCAAAACATTAATAATAAAAGTGAAGAGTGAATAGCAATAGAATTACAATACATTCAATGAAATTATAGTAAGTGAATTACATATATACACATTAAATAAATACATTATATTCAGCGTATACAAATATATAATACATTACAATATGATACATACCAATAATCTAAACATATATACTTCTGTACATCATCTATACCAAAAAATAAAATTGGAGTGTCTATTTGTAATGTCAAAATAATAGGCTTTTTTCATGCTCACACGGTTATTTGCACGACACCTATGCCTAAAATAGTAATTAAAAAAATTTTGTCTGTCTGTCTGTCTGTTTGTACTTGGACTACTTTATCATTATTTCTGATATAATCCCATCTTCCATATAGGGAGATACTAGTACAGAATAGGTAATATAGTTAGCAACTAATTCAAACAACAATCCCCCCGTTAGATCTAAGCTTTTAAGTATAATCTCTAGAAAATATTTTCCACTAAAACATAGCTTTGAAAATAATGTGTGAAGTACATTTATATTTTTATCCTCTTTTGAATCCTTGATGGTGTTAGGAGTAACGCTAACTGAGAATGATTACTCATACGGTGCCTCGTTTGAAATCATAGTTACTACTGGATATACTGGTTATCGTTATATTTCCGTGGTGATGCAGTAAGAATATAATTCTTCCCCCTATCTTACCCTTTGGTGTCGTGAATGTCAACTAAGGGATGTAACATGCATATAATATCCATGTAAAAGAAGAAAAACTCGAAATGAAATCTTATACCAATCCGTTTGAACAGCGTGTAGGTCAATTTCACGTCTATCCATGAGGAGGCTCGAGCCTAACAGTGGGACGTGTATAAACTAAAATAATGATTTATTATTGGTTTATTACTAGATTTTAATAATAAATTTATTTTAGCATTGAAATTATCGCGAGATTGATAAATATATATAAATTTTTTTGGGGTGGACTACGGTTGGAGCACTCCTCATCCGCTCCGTCTGGGGCGACAGAGGGACGTAAGCACGCACACCACTCGCGCGACACGTCGCCTTCGTCGTTGGGCCGACCACCGGAGCAGATGACTTGACGTCAGTGGTAGATTGATACATATTATAATATTTATAACGGCAGAACACTCACGTACTGAAATCGATTACGTCGACCCGGGTTTTGTGTTCAAGAGACTGATATTCTCTGATATGACAGATTTCGTCGTATCCATGCTCTTCACTCTTGATGGCGATGCTGTGTTGGGTTTGTCCGTAAAGTTTTGGTTTGGAAAGTGACATGGTTAGCGTGATATGTGATGGTGACGACACGTGGAGTGACACCGTATCAACAACATCGATTAACCCCGGCTATGATGAAGTCTCGTTGGACGATTCCACCGATGACGCTTAAGAGGCAAGCACCGCCCCGCATCGCCGGTAGCTGTGAGGCGTCGCGCCGCTTGTCACGCGGCCCGCAGTGTACACCAGGGCCTCGCACACACCGCTGCGCACTCGCCTTGAGGACGAGCATCGGATTTACTCGAAACCCAGATCAATGTAATCGATCTCAGTACGTGAGTGTTTTGCCGTTAAAGATATTCATCATCAGCTTGCTCTTATCCCAATTACTTGGGGTCGACGCAATATGTCATTTGTTTTGACATATTGCAAAAAGTTTCGGCAATGACTTTTATGACCGGCCGCCTGCCTGACGTCAATCCTCCTTGGGAATCTAATCGTTGACCCAAATGGTACTAGATGGAGTTGGTCCGGGTCAATCTAGGGCTCTTAGTCGCCGTTAAAGATATTATAATAAATTAATTTGTTAGAGAAATACAGATCTATATTACCTTGGTTATACTTTATATAATATATTCCTTTTTATAGTCTTACTTATTTTTCTTTAAAGCTGTAAAGTGTAATATTCCATCAAAATTTTGGCATTTATAACCATATATCTTTGTTTGTAATAAAAAGTGTGCCAAATTTTAGTGTTAAGATATTCTAAAAAAATATGAAGAAGTATCTAATATTTAAGAAGCAAAGATACAATTGGACCTACATATATACATAGAAATACAAATCATATTCGACCAAATCAACCATTGAAAACAACATTAATTTTCATTTATGTACGTATGTTTTCAAAACATTCATTTATTACCATAGGATGTGATGACGAGCTTCTTCATCATCATCATCTTACTCTTATCCCAATTACTTGGGGTCGACGCAATATGTCATCTGTTTTGACATATTGCAAAAAGTTTCGGCAATGACTTTTATGACCGGCCGCCTGCCTGACGTCAACCCTCCTTGGGAATCTAATCGTTGACCCAAATGGTACCAGATGGAGTTGGTCCGGGTCAATCTAGGGCTCTTAGTCGCCTTTTACGACACCCACGAGCAAAGCAAGGGTTGGTAGTATTCGAAGCCGCTACCACACAGCAAACGAAAAGCACAGCAAATGATGACGAGCTTCTTAAACATTAAATATTTTGCACACTTACTATTCGGCCGTGCAAATAATAATAATGTTTATTAGGCCAAAAAAGTAATGTTACAATAATTTCCTTATATTAAACATATGAGAAACACGAGTGCTTTGGCATTCGTACTAGGATACCGAGTGAGACGAATGCCGCCACCTTCCTTCGTAATCAAATGTACAAAGTTACGGCAAGATATATTTTTTACTGCTATTGGTGACAAACGAGCAAATAGCACCCCTTTTTTTGGGGGTCGGCACGCTCCTCGCACCACTCCGTCCGGGGCGACAGAGGGGCGTAAGCACGCACACCCACAACCCACCCACGATGCACGTCGCCTTCGTCGTTGGGCCAACCACCGAAGCAGGGTTAACTTGTCATCAGTGGTCGGCCCGACGGAATACCCCCTATTTGGGGTACCCTCCCATCGACCGACGTGCCCCCATCGGGGAGGACGTCAGTCCTTTCTCACGTGGTCGGCCTCTCGACGGGTGACGGACTAATCCCCGGTCACGTCACCCACGGCCTCGGCTAGGGCGGCATGAGGCGCAGGTACTCGCGCCTACGCCCGCGATCCGTCGCCTCAGCATATAGCACCACTGAAGGTAGATGATACTACTGGTGCTACTTTGCTTTTTTTTTTTTTTTTTTTTTTTTTTTTTTTGGGTGGGCTATGGTAAGCGCACGCGCGGTCCTGTCCGTCCGGGGCGATGAAAGGACGGCGCGCGGGCCCATAACCCACCCGTACCCACGTCACCTCGTTGTTGGGCCGACCACCGGAGCAGATGTCACTTGTCGTCAGTGGTCGGCCCGACGGAATACCCTTTCGGGTAACCTCTCGACCTGGGACGTCGGTCGCCGTCGAGCGGTTAGCCTCTCTGCGGGTGATGGACAATTCCCCGGTCCGATCACCCGCGGCCTCGGCTAGGGCGGCATTAGGCGCAGATACTCGCGCCTGCGCCGCCCGAGTCGCCGACGGCGGAACGTGTCGCCGAATAGAAGCTCTACTCGCACACAATCCGCCGCCTCCTTCCGTGAGATAACGGCCTCACAGAAGGCGGCGACCGCGTCCCAGTTCCTGACGCTGACGAGCATCTCCCTGGCGATGGTCGGCAGCGCCAGGTCGGCACCGATAATTGCGACGAGTTCACGGCGATCCTCCTCCCATGCAGCACACTCCTCGAGCGTGTGCTGCGCCGTGTCCTCGTCGCAACTGCAGTGGTGGCAGGACGGTGTGCTCTCCCTCCTGACAATCTTGTGCAGGTACTTCCCGAAGCAACCGTGCCCCGTCAGTGGTGCTACTTTGCTAGACAGCTGTCTACCATGAAGAAAGTGAAGGGGACGTGATTGTGTGCAATGACGTTCTGTAGTATTAAAGACGTCACCAAAACCCACGCAATACCAAACAAACCCACCATAGTCAACCACCCTAAGAAAGATGGGCTTCCGGCTCTCTCGCTCACTGAACTAAGAGCAGTAACAAGTTACTACTACTCAGACATCAATTTTCTGCGAGAATGTGGTAAGGAGATTAAAATTATTCTTATAAATAAAACTATTTTACAGATTTCCTCACGTTTGTATTTGATTTTCTATTGCCCGACGTTTCGAACACTTTACAGTGTTCGTAATTACGGGCGGATCAAAAGTCAAATTTAAACGTGATAAAATCCGTAAAATAATTATATTTACAACTAGCAACCCGCCCTCGCTTCGCTTCAGTTTCTGTCGCCTTATCCCCGTAGTTCCCGTTCCCGTGGGAATACCGGGATAAAATATAGCCTAGTTTACTCCCTGATGTCATAGCTTTCCATTGGTGAAAGAATTTTTGAAATCGGTCCAGCCGTTTTGAAGATTACCCGGAACAAACAGACAGACAAACAGACAAAAAAAATATAAAGTAATTTTTAGGCATATGTATAGTGCAAATAATCGTGTGAGCATGAAAAAGGCCTATTATTTTGACATTACAAACAGACACTCCAATTTTATTTATTGGTACAGATGTGTAATACTCGTGTAAATATCAGAAATCATTTATATTTATTCTATTATTGCTTCTCGCATAAGTTACTCGCATATCCCTCATCTAAACGCAGCATAACATTATAAAAGGTTTTCCAGATACAATATTAATCTCACTAGACTACTTTATTATATGTAAAATGAATTTACAACCGGCGTACATTGCATTTCCGGGGGAATAACCATTATGAGGTGTTTGTTAAGTAGCGTGGACTAGAAACATCCTTATGTTTGTACTTTATATGCACGAGAACAATCTCTTTAATAAAATATAAGAAAATACTTCAACAGATTTCCATAAACTCAGATTATCATTAAATATATTTTGCTTTGTAACTTTTAAGTTGAACGTAATAGGAGTCCATAATTAACTTCTTCCTAAATTTTAGGTAATTTCGCCGTCGTCGTCATCGTCTAAGAAAAGTCAGGTACAATAGATATATGTATTTCTTCATTCTTCTGGATTAAACCTCTGTCTGTACCTTTTCCGTGTGGTGACGGAGTAAGAATACAATTCTCTACCCTTTTTCTTGCCCGTGGGTGTCGCAAAAGTGTAAGGGATTACAACATGCATGAACACTTATACAAGAGAAAGAAAACTCTAAATAAAATCCTGTACCAATCCCTCTGACCAGCGTGGTATAGTAGGTAATTTCCCTCCTATTGTGGAGGAGGCTCGAGCCCAACAGTTAGACGTATATGAGCCGTGATGATGATGAGGCCTGTGCCTTTTAATAACATGAGTATTAGGCCTGAAGAGAAATATGAGATTAAAATATTAACAATTTACTAAGCATGATTGCCGTGTGGTTCCACAGTAAGAATACAATTAACCACTCTTACCAGTGTTGTAAAAGACAACTAAGGGATATATGTAGATAAATTGATGCAAGAGAACGAAAACATGATTTAAAACCCTATTCTAATGTCTGAGCAACGTGGCATAGTTAAGTGAATTTCCCTCACTCTGTAGATAAAGTGTGAGTCGAACAGTGGAACTTATATAGTGGTAGGACCACACTGTCGACAGTTATCTGTCTACAGCCGCGGGTAGTGTTGCCCAAATGCAAGACCAAGACGAGACTTGGACCGGTCTTGGTCTTGGTCTTGCAACATCACACCTGGTCTCGTCTTGGTCTTGGTCTTGCGCACCCGAGTCTTGGTCTTGGTCTTGGTCTTGCGCACCCGAGTCTTGGTATTGCAGCAAGAGTCTTGCAAAGTTTTGCAGTTAGAATAACGTAACAGTAATTTATCATGGCAATGAAAAATCCAACTAAATTAATCAAATATCCTATCCTATCTATCCATCTGCTAGCCTATAGTTCACTATTGAATACAATACTTACCACTGGAGAAAATTACTCTTCTGTTCCCCTGGTGTTCCATTAGACAGCGTTACTACTCTTATGACAGGACTTTCGACCCTATTTTCTTAAGACGTCACCACACGAGTCAGTTGATACAATAAATTTTATGTCATTTTATAATCAATGCGATATTTTACAATTAATGCGATTGTTTATATTTCCCTTCAAGTTAAGTGGTATGTATCTATTGTATTTCCAGTTTAGTTACTGATACTCTGGATACTTGCAAAAACCTGTTGCTCTATTGCCTATATAAATACTTTGGCCGCTGGATCCATGTAGCTCTTAATATACTATTTATTCAAGATCATATAAAACTGATTTAAAATTTTATGGTTTTAATACTTGTAAAATGTATGATATTCGTCGTCATCGTCAAAGCTCATAAAAGTACCACTGCTGGGCTTAAGCTTCCTTCCAGTAAGAGGAAAATTGATCTACTATACCACGCTGGTCAGACATGTTGGTACAGGGTTTTCTTTCTAGTTTCACTTCTCTTGCACATATGTTATATACACAGGGTGTATTAGGTTATGGAACAACTGTTCATGTATGTTGTAGTTCAACAGTCATAGATCATAATTAGAATGTATATTACACAAAAACAATATAACGTAAAAGTTATAGTGATTACAAAAATGTGTGTCTAAGAGTTTATGCCTTAAATTTTATGCATTATGTAGGTATGTACAGACAGGATATATGTAAGCATGTAAAATTTCGACAGTATAAATAGGTATTAGATTTGCGCGAACCTTTCAATGGTTACGTAGGTACAAAGGCGACTCATCAACGGTCATCGGCCGATTAGCTGATTTATGTTAAAGCGAAGTTTGTCTTGCTTATGCAAACGTAATCATTGATTTATTCAAATTCTAATGAACATTTAACAAAATACGAATATGTTGTAGATTAAGTATCATTCCTTTATACATTTTAATCAATTTACACGAAAAAACGATGACAAAATTGAGAACTTACATGTCTCTCAATTCATTAACGAATCGATATTTTATTTCAATTTTTTTTCATGGGTTCCTAACACCATTGCCCGATCCGATTTGATGCGACATCCACGGGTAAGAGAGTGGTGAATTATATTCGTACTCTGTCTTTTTTTTTTGTGTGTGTGTGTAGCTGTTGGTCGCAGATGACCTTGACAGCTTAACGCGGTCAATGGGTGAGCGCTGATGGCTCTCAACCCGGTAAGTAAGTTAAGCGAACATCGCCCGAGGGCTCTCCCCTGTGGGGAACGGACCTCGGCTCGGGGCGTCGCTGAGAGCAAAGTGGGCGTGGCCAAGTTTAGGCTAATGACTTTTACGCGGCGCGGTTTTCGACCTCGACGGCGAGGCCGATACCGCGGAGTTTTATCTGTTATCGCTGCGCGAGCTGTGTAGGTCCTTTCTTGGGCGATCATAATAGCGTCATCTTCTTCAAGAAGATGACGAGGACGTCGGACCGCGGATATTTTTGAGGGGACGTAGTTTACCGCCCCAACCACTAGTGGATTGGGGTGAGTCGTGGCAGAGGCAAAATAGCGCTGGGAGCAACGCTTCATCTACTGCCTGATGGTGATCGTACTCTGTTCCTACATGGACATTTATATAGATTAATTGTAGGCATATTTCTATGTCCAACAGTGAACGTCGTTGGGCTAATGAATAAACGGATATATAAATATGTATAATGGGCAAGAGCACTCTCGTGATTACGGTATTTTTGTCCTTAAGCCTTTCCGAAGAGTAATTCTGAAAAGCCAATACCAACATTGGGAATCGATTGGCCAATAGATGGATATCTCAAGACTGATTTGACTTGCCGTGTAGTGACGGAGTAAGAATATAATTCATCACCCCCTATTTTACCCGTGACTGCGAACCCACGACTAAGGGCTATAATATATAACATCGGTGCAAGAGAAGGAAAACTTGACATGTATGACCTGTAACAACACGGCCGATCACCGTGGCGATTCCCCTCCGGCCACGGCCGATTCTCCTCCTGTTATGTAGAAGACACGAGCTCAACCGTATATAAGCTGAAATGGTGATTTGAATTAAATGCAAGACCGCGAGACTCTTGCAGGCCCAGTCTTGGTCTTGCTCAAGTCTTGCAGGGCCAGTCTTGGTCTTGGTCTTGCAAAAATTAAGCGGTCTTGGTCTTGGTCTCGGTCTCGCATTTCTCGCAAGACCAAGACCAAGACCGCAAGACCAAGACTTTTTTGGGCAACACTAGCCGCGGGCCGGTCCATCCGGGGCAGTATCACGCTCTCGCAGAAAATCGACGTCTGAGTAGTAGCAATTTGTTACTGCGCTTCGTTCGGTGAGCGAGAGAGCCGGAAGCCCAACTTTCTGAGGGTGATTGCGTGTGGAGGGTTTTGGTGGTGCCCTTGGTATCACCGAGCCTCAATACCGCATTCACACTCCCTTCGCTTTCTTCGCGGTAGGCAACGGCCTTGTAAAGGTCCATGAGCGGCAGCAACACTTACCATCAAGTGTACTGTTTGCTTGTTTGCCACCGTTTGCAATAAAAAAAAAAAAAAATATAGTCTGAGATAAAGCATGATTGATGTTTCAACAGAGTAAATATTTTTACAGATTTCTTTTACTGTTTTTTATGGTCTTTAGAGATGAGTAAGCGTCACTAGGTCAGGTCACTTACTGCGAGTTGGTAAATGAACCTGGCTCTTTCGCTCACCAAACTGCCTATAAATATGACAGAGATTGTGGGACGCATAGCTGCCGAGATATCGCGAAAAAGGTGTTTGCACCCCTTTTTCCAAGATGACGGCCGGGGACGAGGGTGACAACCCCAAAAACTTGGGGTTAAGTTTCTATTGGTCCTCCACACATGTCCCAAAAATAAAATTGCGTCCTCTAAAAAATGTAATATTAGGTCCTTAAATTGTAACATTTCAATGGACTAATAGATTAAAACGATAATTTTTCTTAAAATAATTCCAATCGAAAATTCAAAATCAACAAGATTTTAATCCAAACATAAGTTAACATAATCCCTTCTAACCCTCTTCACCTATTCGTTGAACGATTCAATAGTAATGCCATTGATGACACAATAAATAGGCATCTACTAAATGGGAAATGAAATTTGTGAATAGATCTAAGTAATCAGATGTATTCACCGTGTAGTGAATTAATAATACAATTCAACACACAATATCTTGCCCGTAGATATCGTAAAAGACGACTAAGCTTTTTAATATGCATATATAACATCATGATAAAATCCAGAATACGTCAATCCGTAGAAAAACGGGTGTAATCGACACAACCCACAGAATTAGCTTGTTGAAATGGCAATGGGTAGGCCACATCGCTCGTCGAACCAACAACCGTTGGGGAAAAAAGGTTCTCAAGTGGCGACCACGAAGCGGACGACTCAACATAGGACGACCCAAAGTAGAAGTACTTATTTTACTTTAAGACTTTTTCTTTAATTTTCTAATTCGTCCTCTCAGCACATACATGGCTAGACCACTATTGGGCTCGAGTCTTCTCTATATAGGAGGTAAACTGACCTATAATACCATTTTAGTCAGACATGTTGATGTAGGGTTTTATTTCGAGTTTTTTTCTCTTGCATAGATCCGATCCATCCATCAGCCTACAGACGTCCACGGCTGGACATAGGCCTCCCCATGAGAATGCTACTCGGAACGGTCCTGCGCCATTGTATACAACGGTTCCCTGCGACTTTGAGTATGTTTTGAGTCCACCTAGTGGGGAGTCGTCCTACACTGCGCTGTTCGATTCATGGTCGCCACTCAAGCACCTTTCTTTCCCAACGGTTGTCGGTTCTACGAGCGATGTGGCCTGCCCATTACTATTTCAACGTGTTAATTCTGCGGGCTATGTCGGTTACACCCGTTCTTCTACGGATTGCCGTGTTTCGGATTTTATCACCAGAGAAATACCGAGCATAGCCTTCTCCGTAGCACGTAGAACGACTTTGAAACTTTTTTTATGTGGTGGGTTAATACACAGAATCGCCACCTATTACTTTCGGTGCAAGTTATATTATTATTCTTCACAGCTATAATACCCATATTTTTATTCCATATTCTTACGCCTCTATTCTCAAAGGAGTATAAGGGTCTCGCGATTTTATTATACCACTGGACTAACGTGGTAGGCATATAAACAAGCAAAACTTCAAATTCAATAGCTGATATAATTTAGAGTATACTATGTTACGAATGGGGAAAATGATTAAATTATTTATTTTTCCTGTTTGATAAATGATCTTTACCAACACTACTTGTATATTTCTATATAATATATAGAATCTTGGTGGCGGGTCCAATCATTTTCGTGAGCTTTAGTGTGTAGATAGTTTGAAAAGTGATAAACCGGTCTAACTAGGTTTTATTTATAGAAAATACCGTTCTGTCAATGTCTTCAGGTAATTTAAAAATTAGAATATGTAGACCAATTGGCAACTATCATCAAAAATAAAAAAAGCTTAGGGAAATCGAGCTTGAAATCAAGAGATTCAGACAGACCCGCTTCGATTTTTGGTTTTTTAAAATTCTTTTTCATCCAGTATTTTTTAACATCTAAATATGATTTCCAAAAAATTTACAAAAAAAAAACATGAAATTAGCTGGATTATCTGGATATTTAAATACTACACAAGACACCACATGACAGTTTTAATTTACCCCCAAAAGTCACAACATTTTTTACCCGCGTGCCAAGCACACCGATTATGATGACATCCGCCTTAAGGAGGCCTTTCCCTAAATAGTCATGTCAATGACAGCCTTTTTTTTCTTTTCGTTCACGCTGTGGAATTGTATTTATGTACTATCCAATCTCCCCCGGCACTTAACAGGCGGGGGAGTGTGTGCAGGACTCGCCTGCCACATAAGTGACCGAAATACCCACAAAAACCACAGCGACCCCTTCCACGTTTTCACGGGGTGCCGAAGAGATCGTCTGATGACATTCTATCATCGACACCCCAACGCTTGGTCGTCTGGCCACGTCCTGTCATCATTCAGGGCGCTGGGAGATGGAGTTTATATATGTATATATAATCTTCTGCTCTCTATTTTTATAGATTTTAGAGACCCACACGGGTCAACTAGTTTATATGTAAAACAAATGTATGTAATATTTTTTTGACATTCAAATACTCTAGAAAAATCTCATAAGAAATACGAGATAACCAAATTAAGAAAAAAACTTAGTAAGGTCTTATTTCACCTTTCTGATAATTAATTTGATGCTTAGTTTCTAAGTTAGTTAAAGTTCTGCCTATGAGTAAGTAACACAGTATATATTTTATTTTCATTAAATACGCAATTCTGGTCCCTCCTTTGGCTTGTACGTACCTGTGTATAAACTAACATTGACATTGGTCCTTGGAGAAATTGTAACGGGGGTCTAAGAGACCCACGAAACCATTTCCTCGAACGTGCTCTTTAAGCGGTATTTCTGGTGTAACCAACTGAAATAGCGTACAAATGAACTTTAAATTTAAAGGGTTATTTGTATGTTTGGTAGTATTCATACCGATAATGAAATTAATGAAAATTATATTTAGGTAATCTAGTAATTATGTACTCAAAATGCAAAGAGTCGGTTCTGTTTAGCTAATCCTAGCTATATAATTCTACTGCTTATCATAACAATAATGTATTAAAGGCGATTAAACTGGAAAAGCCTTGCTGATATTATTCCCATTGCCTCTGAAGGAAATCTTTCTTATTAAATGTTTAAAATTGTGTTTGTTTATTAGTTTAAAAGTTATTTTAAACGTGACTTTGATTTGAGAATTTTCTACGTTAAATTACTCAGTTGAGGAATAAAAACGCCTTGTTAACTGCAAACATCCATCAGCACATAGATGTACACTGTTCGACGTAACCCTTGAATTCCACTGAATATGATTTTTTGGCGACAGGCATGGTTTGATCCATCCGGGACAATGGAAGGAGCGACGAGCGAGCCTATAATCTGCCGGATTGTCTCCCAAGCGCCAAGTGGACGACACGTCTGACCAGCGTGGTTGCAGTAGGTTAATGGTGGTGGAGGCTTGTGTCCAACAGTGGGACATATATAAGATGAGAAGAGAAACTGAGGTTACGAATAAACAATACAATGTCATCTGAGTTTGCGTTTTTACAAAATGGAGTTCATTTAATTTTCAATATCCTTTTTACATGTAAATAAGATTGATAAACTTTTAATGGCTTCGTACTACGTCTGTGAGATGTATACCTTTAGTTATTACAATTTAGTATAATTTATTTCTTTGTAATAAAAGCTAATCTTTCGTGTAGTTATTTCTCAGCCAAGATCATCATAATCATAGCTCATATACGTACTATTGGGCTCGAGTCTCTTCCATATTAGGAGGGAAATTGACCTACTATACCATGCTAGTCAGACGTGTTGGTATAGGGTTTCATTTCGTTGTTTCCTTCTCTTACATAGATGTTATATGCATATATAATCTCTTAGTCGTCTTTTACGACAGCCACAGTCAAGAGAGGGAGTGGTGAAATGTATTCTTAATCCGTCACCACACGGAAAGACGTATTCATCATCATCATCATCATTTCAGCTCCTATACGTCCCACTATTGAGCTCGAGCCTCCTCCATATTAGGAGGGAAATTGACCTTACTATACTATGCTAGTCAGACAGGTTTGTATAGGGTTTTATTTCAAGTTTTCCTTCTCTTGCATAGATGTTATATACGTAATATATCCCTTAATCGTCTTATACGACATCCACAGGCAAGATAGAGAGTGGTGAAATGTATTTTAACTCCGTCACCACACGGAACGACGTATTATTCACTCATCAAATATATTATAATGATATGGAAATCAATATAAAACTATGCCAACTTAGGGAGGGACTTTTTTTTTTGTTATTGCAAACGGTGGCAAACGAGCAAACAGTACACCTGATGGTAAGTGTTGCTGCCGCTCATGGACCTTTACAAGGCCGTTGCCTACCGCGAAGAAAGCGAAGGGAGTGTGAATGCGTGCATTGAGGCTCGGTGATACCAAGGCACCACCAAAACCCTCCACACGCAATCACCCTCAGAAATTTGGGCTGTAGGCAAATTTCCCTCTTACTACGAAGGAGTCCCCAGGTCCAATAGTACGGAACATAAGGGCTAAGAAGAAGATAAGACTTACAAAATAAATTAGTATTTATTGATTATATTGTTTACACGAGCATTACACGTTTTAAATAAAACTACTTTACGGTTTTTATCGCGTTTGTATTTGATTTTTGATTGCCCGAAGTTTCGAAGGTCTTGCAACGTTCATAGATACGAGTGGACTAAGATGTCTCACGTCCAACAAGTCATCGCTATTACAGAGATTTACAATACATTGTATATTGATGAAAGGTACATTGAAAGAGTAGTACACAATGATTCGACCCCATAATATAATGAGAATATCCGGGTTGGCCACAGACGATAAGGAACCGGTGATTGCCCCAATGGCGTGGGGGGGTATGGTACGGTGGATTATGGGACCGCTGCCTTTAGGTCACCCAGGACGGAGGGGACGGTGGGTGATCTGGCCGTAGCCTGCCTAAAAAAAATATTTTGGAATCAGGGCGGAATGATGATGATGATTATGACACAGTGATAAAAAAGCCAGAACCAGCCGAATAAATTTATAGAAATAAAATACGATTTTTGATTCTATAAACCGTAGTGTAAATCCCCTTTGAAATAAAACCTAGTCGGCGAATAGATCGTGACATGAATTCGTTTATTAAATATCAAAATCGCCTTTCATAGTTTTTAAACTCGCATGTCATACAAAAGAACCGAATAAAAATACGTGTCTGTGTTATTGATTTAGTCGATATGAACGTGCCTATTATTCTGAAGCTCGCGGGTTCGAATCCCAGCGGACTGAACACACTAATTAATTACAACAAGCCGATAAAGCAATTTATACTCCACTAGCTTATACCTGCTTCTTCGTCCGCGTGGAACAGTTACCTTGGACTAATGGTAACTTTAACTCGCAACTTTATTTACATAGAAGGTGAAAATATTTTTAAATAATACAATTCTGTCACATATGATTTTTGCGAAACCTAACCGTTTATATAGTGCACGTAGCGGCAGCTCTTAAAAGAAAAAAGGTCCAGAGTCTGAAACATTTTTCATTGTTACTCCGCTCCTATTGGTCTTAGCGTGATGATATGTAGGCTATAGCCTTTCTCGATAAATGTGCTATGTGTATGGCTAACAATGAAATAATTTTTCAAATGGGACTATTAGTTCATGAGATTAGCGCGTTCAAACAAACAAACTCTTCCGCGTTATATATTAGTATAGAAGTATATTCTTACTCCGTCACCGCACGGTAGGTCATGTCAGTAAGAATATAATTCACCACTCCCTATCTTGCCCGTGGATGTCGTACAAGATGACTATGGGATATGAAATGCACATAACATCTGTCCAAGAGAAGGAAAACTCAAAATAAAACCCTATACCAACATGTCTGACCAGCATGGTATAGTAGGTCAAATTCCTTCCCATTGTGGAGGAGGCCCGAGCCCAACAGTGGGACATATGTGGGCTGCAATGATGATGATAGAAGTATAGATGAGATGTCTCGATTTTCCGTGTAGTGACAGAGTAAAGATATAATGCACTGTCCTCTTTCTTGCCCTTGGTTGTCGTAAAAAACGACTCATGATCATCGTCATCTTAACCCATATATGTCCCACTCTTGGGTTCGGGGCTCCTCCACAATGCGAGGGAAATTGACTTACTATATCTCGCTGGTCAGACGTGTTCGTATAGGGGTTTGTTGTAATCTCTTAGTCGTCTTTTACGACACCCACGGGCAAGAGAAGGGGGGGGTGATGAATTGTATTCTTACTTCGTCACCACACGGAAAAAGAAAGACAACTAAGCGATTATAATATGCAGATAACATCTAAGTAAGAGAAGGTATACTTGAAATAAAACCTATACATGATGACGATAATGATGACTGGATTTGATTCGTCTGAAGTACAGATATCAAGGCCAACATACAAATATCAAATATATTTTTAACAATTTTAAGTGATTGGAGAACATTAAGCATCACAGGAACTGGGATCTTCTTAATGTGGCTCTTATTGTAGAGGAAGCTCAAGACCAGTAGTAGCGCTTATGACCTGATATGGTGATGACATATATTTTGCAATAAAAGGCTTGCCTTATGGCAGAGACCAAAAAAAAAATGTAGTTTCAGGAATTTCATTCATCATTTCATCATCATTTCGGCTCATATACGTTCCTCTATTGGGCTCGAGCCTCCTCCACAGTAGGAGGGCAATTGACCTTACCATGTTGGTCAGACAGGTTGGTATAGGGATTTATTTCGAGTTTTCCTGTTCTTGCATAGATGTTATTTGCGTATTACATCCCTAAGTCGTCTTTCACGACATCCACGGATAGGAAAGGGAGTGGTGAATTATATTTTTACTCCGTCAATACACGGCAAATTAGGTAATAGAAAACTTTAATATTATTTTCTTTTTTACTAGTGATGGAGCCTGGCTGCTTATAGTTTTCTATCTGCAGCATATAGGCCGAAGGCCCAAATCTTTACAGTAACTATCGAATTAGCACTGGTTTTGCTGAGTTTCACAAGCGGCAGTTACCACTTAGCACTGAGCTCGTCTGCTACCAAAGGCATTTTTTATTTTCTATGTAGGGCAAAGGGAACAAAGCCCATACAGCCAAGTCTTAAACAATTTTCTTTAAATATTATTTCACACTTCTTCATATTGAGTAGCTTATTAATAATCACTATCCGTTAGTATGACAAGTAGTTACATCAATCGGGCGCTGAAAACAAAATTGTGATTTTTCTGGAAATTTCGATAGAATACGAAAATACCCGTAAACAACACTATTATATCATATTCACACACTTCAACATCCTAGTTACGTTATATTACGTAAAATATCAACAAAATTATTCAATATAACACTATAAAACACTAAAAAATTAAAATAATTCATGAGCGTGACCTGATACTTAGATATTCCCGTCGAAACTCGCTAACGAAAAAAGCCGCTACCAAATATAGAACTTAAACTATAGTGTTACCGCTTATGAAAATATGTCATAGCACTCGATATTAAATAATAATTTTTATTAATGATCTTTGATGTTTAAGCGAGTATTACACATTGTAAATAAATATTTTTTTTTACGGAATTTATCACGATTGTATCAAAACGTGGGTCAAAATGTAATTACTAATTCTATAACAAGTTGATATAAATATCTGTAACAATGCTGACTTGTTGGACGTGAGACATCTTATTCTGCACATGACCATGAACGCTGTAAAGTATTCGAATCATCGGGCAATCAAAAATCAAATACAAACACGATAAAATCCATAAAAATAATTTAATATATTATTATTAGTTATACTTAATTGCCTATCACGATATTCACCACAAGTAGCATTATTATCCCTTAGAATCATCCAAAATTACCCAAAAACCCTTTGCTTCTGCATATCAATTTACGTTAGAATAGCAAGCTCAGTTTCGCATCGCCTTTAGTTATTATTTCTGCCCTGTATAGCAGGTTCGCTCAAGTGGATCGACTGCTTACCGAAGCGTATAAATTGTAAGAGCAACTAAGATTTACCTCCGTTTACCCTCGGGGTATGTTGCTACGGCAACAGAAAGCCAACATGTTACACAAATGCATAAGAGAATTAATATTGATCGCCGAAGAGCTTCTGAGGTCACCTCATTATTATTAATAAAATTCAAATTATGAAATGACATTATTTATTATTGGGAAGTCAAATTATCAACTAAATTACCTTTAATTGCCTAACCTAATTGCTTTCTTTTTCTTTTAAAATAATTTTTAATCTTAATATATATATCATCTTCCAAGGTAAATGAAAAAAAATAATAAAAAAAGAAACGACTAAGGGTAAATCGAGAGAGAGGTAATTTATTGTTATAGCGGCAACAGAAATACATAATTTGTAAAAATTTCAACTGTTTAGCTATTGCGGTTCTTGAGATACAGCCTGGTGACAAACAGACGGACAGACAGAAAGCGAAGTCTTAGTAATAGGGTCCCGTTTTTACCCTTTGGATACGGAACCCTAAAAATATAAAAGGACGCGACGAAATACATCATTTTTTGTTCAATATTAATAAAATCCTTTTCCGTGTGGTGACGGAGTACAAATACAATTCACCACCAACCTTTCTACCCATAGGTGTCGTGAAAGGCAACTAAGGGCTTATAATGAGTAGATAACATCTATATAAGAGAAGGAAAATTTAAAAAAAAACTGCACCAAGAAGTTTGACCAGCATGCTATTTAATGGTGGTCAATTTCCCTCTCATCATGGAGGAAATTTGTGCCCAGCAGTAGGACGTTTTGGAGCTGTGATGATGATGATGATGAATCCTTCCTTACTAATATTATAAACGCGAAAGTTTGTGGGGATGTGAAGACGTTTGTTGCTCTTTCACGCAAAAACTACTGAATGGATTTTGATGAAACTTCACAATAATATAGCTTACATATCAGAATAACATATAGGCTATAATTTATCCCGATATTCCCACGGAAAGAGGAACTGCGGGTGAAACTGCAGGGCGTTAGTACTATGTAATAGTCTGAAGGTTGTAGTATGTGGTACACTCGTCCGCCTAACTATCAGTTCGGGATTAACAGTAGAAGTTTGCCGGAGCGAATAAAATCTATTTTTTCGTACAGATCGCTGTTTAACCGACAGCAGATAGTGGATAAACGTCCTGCCTCTTATTACACACAAGTGTCCTGTATTTGGAACATGCTAATTAGATAGAATGGTATAGGATCTTGTATCAATGTTTTCAACACTTGTCATCGATGTGAAAGAATAGGTATCCGTGGGCAGTCCAATTAGCAATTGGGAGGTCATATGGTTTTCAGGCCGCAGGATGCCTTTACTTTACGTTACTCCGGACGATCCTCAGAGGTTGTTAATAGGTAATACTGATGTTTACGAAAGTATGTATTACACATCTTTTATATATAAATATCTTGTGTACGTGTGTATGTCACTAAACTCCTTCTAAACGGCTTGAGCGAAGTTGATGCAATTTTTTGAGTGTCTTTGAGGGCATTCGGAAATGGTTTAAATTCACAATTGTACCCGGTAAGTGGCGCTGCTGTCCATTTCTAAGCGAATTCCTTTAATTTTATTTGAACAGAACAACGTCTGTTGGGTCAGCTATTATGAAATAAATCTAGAACTATTGTTCTGATTATAGACCTTACCGAAAACGCTGTAAATTATTCAATACCTCAGGCAATTAACACGTTGACGGACAGTACTGCCTGTGGTCGTCAAGATAGCCAGAATTAATACGACAGTACGCCCATCGACGTTCAAGTTACATCTCACATAAAATCAGTATATCTCTAGAGGTACAATTTTCGAGGCAATTATATGGAATAGCATGTTGTACTATCACCAAAGATTTAATTTAGACTTTCTACTGTCACTACATAATGTTCAAAAATCCATTCCAAAAAAGTATCTCAACACATACAATCATATTTTCACATGGATAGAATTTTACACGCACACTGCTCCCGTAGACGTCGTATTTCAATACAAACTGTGCAGTACTGCGCCTTTGTGATACGCCGATACATGTCTGAAAAAAATTGCTGTCTCAACACCTGTGAGAGGTTACTTGTCCATCAACTTGTTAAAAATCAAATACATGCGCAATAAAATGCTTTAAAATTATTTTAAGTACTTATATACTATAAATTTATTCTAGTATAAAGAATTTATACTATTATACTAGCTGACCCAACAGACATTGTTCTGTTCAAATAAAGCGCCACCTACCGGGTCCAATTGTGAATCTAAACCATTCTCGAATCCCCTTGAGCACACACAAATTACTTACTCAGTCCAGTCAATAGATATATCGCCATCTGTTAAAATCGTTTGGAGTTAACAGATAATTGTGAATGTCAAATAATAGACAAATAATTTACAATAAAATAATATTGCAACTATAAATCAAGATGTAAGCTATATATCTTTCAAGTTGGATCAAACTGCAGACGGTGTGCAAATTTGATTAAAATCGGTTAAGTAGTTTAGGTGTCCATCGCGGACAAACAACGTGACACGTAATTTATATATATTAAGATTACTTATTAAACTTATTTATAGATCCAATTTCGATAAAGAGATCAGCCGATGAATCCATCTCGGTTGGGCAGCGTTCGGGAAACTTAAGAGGATCTTCTCGTCCAACATACCTCAGTGTCTGAAAACACAGGTCTACGACTAGTGTGTTACCAGTGATAACTTATAGCATAGAAACGTATGCCCTAAATGTAGGCCTTATAACAAGGCTCAAAGTTGCTCAGCGTGCTATGAAACGGGCTATGCTCGGGATTTCTCTGCGAGATAGAATCTGAAATACGGAAATCCACAGAAGAACGGGTGTAACCGACATAGCACAAAGAATTAGCACGCTGAAGTGGCAATGGGCAGACCACATCGCTCGACGAATCGACAACCGCCGAGGAAGAAAGGTTCTCGAGTGGCGACCACTTATTGGACGACGCAGTGTAGGACGTACCTCCACTAGGTGGACCGACGACCTAGCGAAATTTGCTGGGCGTCGTTGGATGCAGGCGGCACAGGACCGCACTTTATGGCATAACATGAGGGAGGCCTACGTCCAGCTGTGGACGGCGATACGCTGAAATAATGATGATGATATACAATTGCCCGTATGGTGACGGAGTAAGAGTACATTTCACCACCCCCTCTCTTATTCGTGGGTGTCGTAAAAAGCGAGTAAGGGATATTTTGTGCATATAACAACTATGCAACAGAAGAAAAACTTAAAATAAAACCTTATACCAACCCGCCTGACTAGTGTGGTATTGTGGGTCAATTTCCCTTCCAATGTGGAGAAAGCTCAAGTCCAGTAGTGGGACATTTATGAGTATTTTGAAGAAGGCCCGAGCCCAACAGTGGGAGTTATTTGGGCTAAGATTATGAGATGATTACACTAAATAACTTGTAAAACCAATGAAGGGACATTTGCAGATTTAATTTTATGATGTAGTTTATTACTTATTTATCACGAAATTATATAAAAATGACTAATATTTATGTTAATTAGCCTATGAATACTTAATAAATTAAAAATTATGCAAAAAAAACAACATAAGGACCCAGAAAATTGAAAAACCCTCCGAAAATTTCTCCACGGGTAATTTCGTGAAAGTTTCTCAGTGCGCCATTAAAATTTATTCTAATTTATATTTTTCTTTAATTAAATAAGACACGGCTGAAGTAGTCGGGACGTGACTCAGGGGGAGTAAACCATTAGACATTAGGGCGAGTTGTTACTGCGAGCGATTAAATCGCTGATGTGTCACAATATCTGCATCATTAGAGCGTATATGAATACGTCCCACTGTTGGCCTCGAGCCTCCTTCTCCTAACCTAGTATGAAAATTAACGTACTTATTGTATCACGCTGGTCAGACGTGTTGAAATAGGATTTTATTTAAAATTTTCCTCCTCATTCAAAGATATAAGCTGCATGTTATCCCTTAGTCGTCTACAGGCAAACACGGGCAATAAAAGGACTTGTGAATTATATTCTTATTCCGTCACTACACAGAACGTTGCAATGTAGCAGTTGAAAATTAGGTCCATAATTCTAATAATATTATCAATGCAGTAATTTACGAGTCTATAAGTGTGTGTTTTTTTTTACAAAATGGTTATCTAATGATTTCTGATGTTTACGCGAGTATTATACATTTTAAATAAAACTACTTTACGTATTTTATCGCGTTTGTATTTGATTTTTGATTACCCGACGTTTCAAACACTTTACAGCGTTCATGATCATGGGTGGACTAAGATGTCTCACGTCCAACAAGTCATCGTTACTGCAGAAAATTTATAATTATCTACCCGATACAGAAATTAGTTATTAAATATTGACCCACATTTTGATACAAAATTTATTGCCAGTGTAAGAAGAAAATGATTCTATATGAAAAAATTATATTGTTTATGGTTAGTAATAATTAAACATTAAAATTAATAGTAATTATATTTAAAAACTAACTAATAATCTAGTATACTACCACCGGATCGGAACACGGTTACACTGAGAAAGATCCGGCAAGAAAACTCAGGTAACATGATGCTAAATTAAAGTTAATTTTGAAGGCGGCTTACTTTATGTTACTAAAAGGTTTTAATTTATAAAATTATCTTTAGTTATTATTATTGTGGGTCAAATCTATACAATATAAGCTCACGATGTCTTGTAGTCTTGTGGTGGTCTTTTTGGATTTGTTTTTAATAATGTTTATAACAGGATCCCAGCTTGATGGTAACACCCAGCCATCCTCTCTATTGAAATTTTTGTGTTTTTTAATCTCAATAGCCTCGCGTACCATTCTAGGCAGGTATCGGTGTTCTTTTGCGAGGATTTGTGGTTTATCAAACCTGATGTTATGGTGGGCGCGGTCCTGACTATGTTCACAGACTGCAGACCTAGTGTCCCGGCGGTGCTTCACATCGGCTATGTGTTCTTTGATCCGAGTTCTTATGGATCTCTTTATTTGTCCAATGTAAGAGAGACCACAGTCACAGTCAAGTTTATATACTCCTGCATCTTGTAAAGGGATCTGGCACTTGACAGGTGGTAAGAATTAGCTAATCCTCTTCAGTGGCTTAAAATAAGTTTTAATGGAAGATCGTTTCAGGATGTAGCCAATCTTGTCAGTGACTCCTTTGACATAAGGTAGTATTGCAGGAAGGCGCTCAACTGTGGGTGGTTTCACTCGGTCTCTGCAACGGGGGCGAGGAACTGGCAGCTTGTTTGCACGTAGTACCTGCTTGACATGCTGCAGCTCCCCAGCCAGGTGTTCATCGTCACAGATTCCTCGTGCTCTCTGCAACAAAGATTTACACACGGTAGCTAACTGTGAAGGGGGATGATGAGAATCACCGTTCAAGTATCTGTCTGTATGTGTTGCCTTACGATACACTGTATGACTCAAGGTGTTATTAGGGTTACGTATAACCAAAATGTCTAAACTAACTCTTTAGCCTTCTTAGACATTTTGCAGAGAGCACGAGGAATCTGTGACGATGAACACCTGGCTGGGGAGCTGCAGCATGTCAAGCAGGTGTTACGTGCAAACAAGCTGCCAGTTCCTCGCCCCCGTCGCAGAGACCGAGTGAAACCACCCACAGTTGAGCGCCTTCCTGCAATACTACCTTATGTCAAAGGAGTCACTGACAAGATTGGCTACATCCTGAAACGCTCTTCCATTAAAACTTATTTTAGGCCACTGAAAAAGATTAGCCAATTCTTACCACCTGTCAAGTGCCAGATCCCTTTACAAGATGCAGGAGTATATAAACTTGACTGTGACTGTGGTCTCTCTTACATTGGACAAACAAAGAGATCCATAAGAACTCGGATCAAAGAACACATAGCCGATGTGAAGCACCGCCGGGACACTAGGTCTGCAGTCTGTGACCATAGTCAGGACCGCGCCCACCATAACATCAGGTTTGATAAACCACAAATCCTCGCAAAAGAACACCGATACCTGCCTAGAATGGTACGCGAGGCTATTGAGATTAAAAAACACAAAAATTTCAATAGAGAGGATGGCTGGGTGTTACCATCAAGCTGGGATCCTGTTATAAACATTATTAAAAACAAATCCAAAAAGACCACCACAAGACTGCAAGACACCGTGAGCTCATATTGTATAAATTTGACCCACAATAATAATAACTAAAGATAATTTTATAAATTAAAACCTTTTAGTAACATAAAGTAAGCCGCCTTCAAAATTAACTTTAATTTAGCATCATGTTACCTGAGTTTTCTTGCCGGATCTTCCTCAGTGTAACCGTGTTCCGATCCGGTGGTAGTATACTAGATTATTAGTTAGTTTTTAAATATAATTAATATTAATTTTAATGTTTAATTATTACTAACCATAAACAATATAATTTTTTCATATAGAATCATTTTCTTCTTACACTGGCAATAAATTTTGTATCAAAATGTGGGTCAATATTTAATAACTAATTTCTGTATCGGGTAGATAATTATAAATTTTCTGCAGTAACGATGACTTGTTGGACGTGAGACATCTTAGTCCACCCGTGATCATGAACGCTGTAAAGTGTTCGAAACGTCGGGTAATCAAAAATCAAATACAAACGCGATAAAATCCGTAAAGTAGTTTTATTTAAAATGGTTATCTATCAAACTATAGATTTCCACTGTTAGATATGGGATCAATATGAGAGGGATAATTCTTATTGAGTCTTAAAATCACTCGTTCCCTTTGTAGGTCCCCCAAGGGAAAGTAAAAAGTACACCTTAGAATAATAACATATAAAAGGATAGTTGCGCTACTTAAGCAATCAAAACTGGGCTCGAGCCTCCTCCAGATTGGGAGGGAGATTGACCACTGTACGACGCTGGTCAGACGTGTTGGCTTTATTTCGAGTGTTCCTTCTCCTGCAGATATTATATGCATATTATATCCCTTAGTAGTCTTTTACGACACCCATGGATAAGAAAAGGGGTGGTGATTTGAGTTCTTACTCTGCCACCACAGTGTAATCATAATTTTCACCATTTTGCAAGACTATTTTCCATCGTATTTAAATCGCCTTTACGAATTAATCCCTTTCAGTAGAATACAATTGTTACACGAACCGCCTTTTAATAAAACCTCACCAATTCAATGAGGTAACTATTTTCCAATAAATAAAATCACAAATGTAAATAAATAAAAAATACTTTCATTCATCATCATCATTTCAGCTTATATACGTCCCTCTGTTGGGCTTGTACCTCTTTCACAATGGGAGGGAATTTAATCTACATGCCATGCGGGTCAGACATGTTGATGTAGGTTTTCATTTCGAGTTTTCTCTCTTGCACAGATGTTATGTGCATATTATATCCCTTAGTCGTCTTTTACGGCATCCACGAACAAGATAGGGAGTGGTGAATTGTATTCTTACTCCATCACCACAGAAAGGTAACCAAATGTAGGTAAATAAATAAAAAATAATTGAATAAAGATTAAATACACGCTATATAACTAACCATATCCTTACCACCTACTAAACCGGGGGAACGAAAGAGAGTAAAGTGCTTCAAAATAGCCCAGTAGATAACTGTAAATATTAGGTGTCTTATTTAATTTTTCTAAACGAGAGAGCTCCATTCGTCCACTAAGTGTCTGGTGAATCTCGACCTGCTACTTTCTTAAAAACAAATTGGTATTTCTATCCTATTGCGGAAGTAATTTAGAGAGCAAATTAAATTTGATCTCGGTTTCCTTTGTCAACGGTTTAAAGAGACAACAATTCACCTCTTATATAGAAATAATTTAAGTGGTAAATACTAGTCTTTTTTTTTTGTGGGTGGGCTGCTGTCGGCGCGCCTCCACACCACTCCGTCCGGGGCGACAGAGGGGCTTAAGCACGCAACTCCCGCAACCCACCCGAAAACCACGTCGCCTTCGTCGTTGGGCCAACCACCGGAGCAGGGTTACTTGACATCAGTGGTCGGCCCGACGGAATACCCCCTGTTAGGGTACCCTCCAAATCGACCGACGTCCCCCCCTCGGGGAGGACGTCGGTGGTAAATACTAGTCTAAATATTAGTGTTATTTTTTATAATGAGTTCTGATGTTTACGCGAGTATTACACATCCTTACTAATATTATAATTGCGAAAGTAAGTTTGTTTGTTTGTTACGCTTTCACGCTCAAACTACTAATTTCAGAAATTCTTTCACCAATGGAAAGCTATAATATCAGGGAGTAACATAGGCTGTATTTTATCCCGGTATTCTCACGGGAACGGGAACAACGCGGGTAAAACGACTAAAACCGAAACGAAGCAAGGGCAGCTTGCTGGTTGTAAATAAAACCACTTAGCGGATTTTATGGCGTTTGTATTTGATTTTTGATTGCCGGAGGTTTCGAATACGTTACAATATTCATGGTCATGGACGGACTAATAATATTTCACGTCCAACAAGTCATGGTTATTACAAATTAATAATTAATTACCCGCTACAAAAATTAGTTATTAAATGTAGGTCAAACATTTTGATAGGAAGAAAATGATTCTACATATAAAAAAATCATATTGTTTATGGTTAGTAATTATTAAACATTAAATTTGTAGTAATTATTTTGACAATTTATTAATTTAAATAATGATATCTGATGTTTACGCGAGCACTACACATTGTAAATAAAACTACTTTTACGGATTATATCGCGTTTGTATTTGATTTATGATTGCCCGATGATTGCAGCATTCGTGGTCACGGGCGGACTAAGGTGTCTCACGTCCAACAAGTAATCGT
The DNA here is from genome assembly GCA_032191425.1 of Lymantria dispar. Classification (NCBI taxonomy): domain Eukaryota; kingdom Metazoa; phylum Arthropoda; class Insecta; order Lepidoptera; family Erebidae; genus Lymantria; species Lymantria dispar. The sequence goes on from CM063455.1 coordinate 27,551,576, forward strand.
TATTACAGACATTTACAATTATCTACCCTATACAGAAAATTAGTTATAAATTTATTAAATTGTGACCCACATTTTAGTACAAATTTATTGCCAGTGTAAGAATTATTACAACAGTGTAGCAATTATTGTTACAATTTGTTGATTTAAACCTAACAAATGTAATATACTACCACCGGATCGGAACGCAGCCTCACTGCGAAAGATGCGCCAAGAAAACTGAGGAGGGCATGATCCTAAATTATCATTAATTGTTAAAAGGCGGCTTACTTTATCTTACTAATAGGTGTTGATTTAACAATAAACAATGTATATTTTCATATAGAATAATTTTCTTCTTATAATGGAAATAAATTTTTACCAAAATTTTATAACTTATTTTTGTAGCGGGTAGATAATTAAAAATATCGGTAATAACCATGACTTGTCGGACCTCCGACATTTTATTCCGCCCATGACCACGCACTTTGGAAAGTCGAGTAGTCAAAAATATAATACAAACACTATAAAATCCGTAAAGTAGTTTTATTTACAATGTTATTTTTTATTTTCAGCTTCATCATTTAAGTCATATACCTCTCACCATTAGACTTGAGCTTCCTCTGCAATGGAAGGGAAATTGACATACTTTAACCCGCTGGTCAGACATGTAGATTTAGGGTTTTATTTCGTGTTGGCTTTTCATGCCTAAATGTTATCTGCTTATTCTAATCCCTTAGTCGCCTTTTATAACACGAGCAAGATAGGGAGTGGTGAATTGTATTCTTATTCCCCCACCATACGGAATACTTTTTTTTTGTTTTGTGTGTTATTGATATGAAAACAGATTAAAAAAATTAACGTGCGATCTTCTCTTTCTATTAATGAGGGGAATAAGGAATATATGTCTTATAATATTACTACAAGAACTCTGAATAAATCCCTTTTTTGGGACTAGGCTATGGTCTAGGAACACCTCGCCCAATCCATCTGGGGCGGCAGAAGAATAGTGTGCGGCCCCATAACCTACTATATTCCCTTTCTACTGCCATTGAATTGGTTACTGGCACCTTTTTTTTTTTTTTTTTTTTTTTTTTTTTTTTTTTATTGCCAACGGTGGCAAACGAGCAAGCAGCACACCTGATGGTAAGTGAAACTGCTGCACATGGACCATTGCAATACCAGGGGCACAGCCAGGCCGCTGCCTACCGTGAAGGAAATACTCTTCTTAAACCTCGTTTAAAGAAGGACATGTCATAGCGCTCGGGAAACACTGCAGCAGGTAGTTCATTCCAGAGCTTGCACGTACGTGGGAGAAATGATCGCTGAAAACGTACAGTTGAAGACCATAACGTTTCCAGGTGAAATGGATGAACCCTGCTGCGATGTCGAGTGGTACGTTGGTAGAATGGTGACGGTGGTACCAAGTCAAACAGTTCCTCGGTGCACTCCCCGTGAAAGAGTCGGTAGAGTACACAGAGTGACCCAAAGTCTCTCCGCTGCTCCAGCGACTCCAATCTGTCCGTAAGATTGGGATCCCCGACGATTCGAACAGCCCGTCTTTGCAGGGAGTCAAGTGGGTCTAGCTGATATTTGGGCGCACCTGCCCAGAGATGTGAGCAGTACTCCACATGAGGACGAACCTCTGATCGCTATATAAGCTTTTCTTTCTCAATGCATTTCAATTTAAGAATAAAATAAGCAAATAATTCCGCGAGAGGTTGACGCCCTGGTAACATTGTTTGTTTTATCGATGGGGATGATACCCGATAGAGTAACCCACCTAGGGATGTGAAAATTATCGATTTTTATATTTATCGATTATTAATCGATTATTTTTTTGTAATAATCGATTATGATCATCGATTATCTAAATAATAAAAAACGATTTAAAAAGGAATCAATTTTTCTTTATATTAAAGTTAATCGATTATTTTAGTATTTCCTTTTTTGTTTAAATTTAAAGTGTTCTATTACATTATAGAAAATAATTATCATTATCAGATTTCCTAACAACGAAAAAAAAAGGTTATCACAATTCTGCCAGGAAAAGTGCTCGACCGAATGTCAGTGTTTCATACTATATTAGAAGATAAATCTGAGATTTCCTAAAATAAAAACGGACATCATAATCTTGTTGGGAGAAGAACTACGAATAGTAAAAAAATCCATTAAAAAAATAATCCATTAAATAAAAATAATTAATAGATTTTTTGTAAATCGATTTATTTTAAAGAAAGAAAATTCGATTATATTTATTAATCGATTTTTCCCCTCCAAGTCACATGCCTAAACCCACTCAAACCTAACGTACCAGTGGTCAGGCTAAATGTCAGCTTCAAATTAAGACAGCACGGCTGCCCGCTGGCTATTCTGTCAACCCGGACGGTTTTCGTTTACTTAAACATATTGTATTTGTTCTGAGGGCTCTTTTTGCATGCCGCTTGACGGTCAAATATGGTGATACAATGAATATTTTAATACTACTAATATTTTATAGGCATATTTTGCAAAATAAATAATTTAATTTGATTTGAGCGACGTATATGTTCCATAATCTGTCAAAAAAGTCACATAGCAGATGACATCATTACTAAATGAGAATAACTCTAAAAAACCCCTAAGCCAACAATTTGCGAGTGACCGGACCGGGGATTTTAGTCCGTCACCCGCAGAAAGGCTGATCGCGTGATATAGATACCAGAGCCCACCCATAAAAAAAGCCAACAGATTTAGTGAAGTACAGTTTTTTCTTTTTTTTGTTTGGGTTATGATCTGGACGCACTTTTCGGTCCGTCCGAGATGTAGAAAAAGCGGCGCGCGGCTCCATAACCCACCATATACACTCCCCTTCCCAATAAGGCGACTTTTGTCTTCCATTGCTAGCAAAGCATACGTCCAAATATGGGGCATATACATTTTGTGTCAATATATACATACTAGCTGACCTAACACACGATGTTCTATACAGACCTAAAAATACTGTAAAGGTCCTCCTTGAAATCGAACGCAGCGCCACCTACCGGGTCTAATTGTAAATCTAACCCTTTTTTGAATCCCTTTGAACACACAAAAAATTTTATCAATATCGGTCCAGCCGTTTATGAGTTCAGTGACATACACGCGTACACAAGAAATTTATAAATAAAGAAGACATTTTATTAAAAGACAACACCCTGCACTAAGGAAATATTTTTGTATTGCGGTGGACTTTACAAATATATAATTAACGGACACAAATTACATCCAAACTCAGAACAATAATTTGTGGATCGCACAAAGTGTTGTCTTTTTTTTTTCGGGGGGAGTGGGTACTTCGCCTTCATCGTTGGACCAACCACCGGAGCAGGGTGACTTGGAGTGGTGGGCCCGATGGAATACTCTTCGAGGAGTACCCTCACGCGGTCGGCCTCTCGGCGGGTGACGGACTAACTCCCCGGTCCAGTCACCCGCGGCCTCAGCTAGGGACAAAGTGTTGTCCTGCGTGGGATTCAAACCAGCGACACTGGCACGATATCATAACTACTACGCCATTTGTACAATCAAAATATAAATAAATCTTTACTCTTGTAACAATAAGTATGCATATATATTGACATAAGTATCTACATTAAACGTTAGGGACGGCAAAAAGCGTTTTTATTAGTACAGTAAAAACGGCTGAATCATTGGGTTGTTATGTAGATTTTTTCAGAAAACCGTGGGGGCGTACTGAGATCCTACTCGTTGTAAACTCTGATTAGTTTTATCCTAGCCGTTTTGTCTCAGTCCTTTTACCATGTTTTTTTTATACATTCTGCTAAATAGCAGCGTGTTACATAAGCCTAAATTGTGAAATATTTTTTAGGGAAATTTACAGCATGGCTACACAGACCTTTGTGTTAAACCTTTATCAGTTATCACTTCATTTAAAGTTGTTATCCGTTATTAATTCAATTTATAGTTTTTAATTTGATGCTCGTCAACCATTAGAAAGTTTCTCTGGGAATTTAAGCAAAACAAAATAGTTTAAACTGGTATTTAGGCTATTATTATCGTTTAAATAACTGTATCATGCTCATACAGTTACCTAAAAAACCTACTATTTTTAGACATTACAGACACTTCAATTTTCTTTATTTGTATAGATATAGGTAAATTAATAACTGCACAGATGGCGTGTGATTAAGGTACTGACCTACCGTGCCAGTGTATTGGTTCGAATCCCACGCGGGACCACACTTTGTGCGATCCACAAATTGTTGTTCGGAGTCTGGATGTAATTTGTGTCCGTTAATTATATCTGTATAATTCCCCGTAGCATAAGGATTATTTCCTTAGTGTTGCCATTTACAAAAAATTAAGTAGTTTATGGAATATCGAATAAGAAATTTTAATTTCTTTCCCATTCAGAAGGAGGCCCAACTGGCTGGGCATGGGCCTTGTTCACAATTGGAAAAAAATTTACCTATAATGCCGTGCTGGTCAGATGTATTGGCATAGAGTTTTATGTCGATTTTTTCTTCTCTTGCATCGATTTTGGCTGCATTATCTTAGTCGTCTTTGCCGACACCGACGGGTAAGAGTGGGGTAGTAAATTGTATTCATACTCCGTCACCACACGAAAAAATGATCTAGCAAAGACGACAGTTTGACTTAACCTCATAGAATGACTAAATGAAGAGATAATTCAATTTTAAAGACAAATTTACTTTACAATCAAAATAATGTCTTGCATTATATTTCCCTTCAATGGTTTATCTGTCCCACGATATGGTTTTGTATATTTTTAAATATAATCAAGGTAAAAATACTTAATATTTATCAATTTAAAAAATTCAGTGAACTTATTTTTATTGTTCTTTTTTTAACGGTCCCGGCCAATAGGCACGCTGCCTCCGTCGCAAAAGAATTTTACCCTGGACCACACTTTGTACGATCCCCAAATGTTTGTCCTGAATCTGGATATTATTTGTATCTGTTAATTAAATGTTTGTAAAATACAAGGATTATTTTCTTAGTGCAGGGTGTTGTCATTAAAAAAAAACCTTATGTAATAAACGTGTTAATATCTGATACAATAACAACATTTCTTATTTTTTTTTTATTTAATACCAGTTACCACAAGGTATATACAAAGCGAAATCATTTTAAGACCATTTATTTAATCATAATTGTACTAGCAATATTCCTCAAGCAAAAAATAATTATTAACTAATACCTACATAATTAAATGAAAAACGCAATAATTTTTTTTGGACAGTGGATTATTTATTATTTTTCATTCTCTACGGACTTGAATTTTTTCATTCCTTTATTTTCATATTTAATATGTTTAAATAATATTTTTTACGAAACTGTTAGAAGTTACGCAAGCCAGGGTACCCGTTTTCGGCGCTACTTTCAGCCCACTGGGAAAATTATAAATATTTTTCCTACAGTTTCAGCAGTTGGGCATTTTTAATTATTTTCTTCTCTTTCAGACTCTTATTTTTAATCCCTCTTGCACCATAGTAGGATTATTTGTACAATACTAGGATTATTTGTTTAGAGGAAAGTGCTATTTTTAAAAATATATATAATTAATTTTATTGATAAGTAAAACCTATAAGAATTAATGAAAATAAAACTATTTATTGGAGTGCTACCCAAAAATATATATATATTTTTAAACGTTTGTCTGTTAGACGAGCTTGAGCAGTGACTATTCCGCCAGCTTTCAAAAACAGCCTTTCCTTAAAGAATATCACCACAGACTTCATCAGTTTGCAAAGTTTCCCGCAACACAAGAATTATTCCACCGCCCCCGGGCCCGACGGTGTTCCAAACCGCGTGTTGGGCCTGGTCCTTGACCACCTGGGTCCCCGCCTCAGGGAGCTGTTCGACGCGTGTTTAGCGTCCGGACGGTTCCCTGGGTGCTGGAAGGAGGGAAGGCTGGTGCTCCTGCCGAAGCCGGGACGGTCTCCGGGGTCGCCTTCGGCCTACAGGCCTATCGTGCTGCTCGATGACACGGGCAAGCTACTGGAGAGGGTGGTAGCTGCCCGCATCGAGCGGCACCTCGTCGGCACGGGGCCCGATCTGTCGGACGCCCAGTTTGGGTTTAGGAGGGGTCGTTCAACGATCGCGGCTCTGTTGCGCCTGAGGGCCGTGGCGACTGAGGCCGTCACCGGTGGGGGAGTGCTGTTGGCGGTGTCCCTAAACATCGCCAACGCATTCAATAGTCTGCCATTCAGCTGCATCAGGGAGGCGCTCCGGTATCACGGAGTGCCAGCTTACCTGAGGCGGCTAGTGGCAGACTATTTGGTGGGGCGCAGCGTCCTCTGTACCAACCGAGCAGGGGACGTTGTGCGAACGCCCATGACGTGCGGTGTCCCACAGGGGTCGGTCCTCGGACCCACCCTGTGGAACATCGGCTACGACTGGGCGTTGCGGGGGAGCCTTCCGCCCGGGCTGGGCGTGATTTGTTACGCCGACGACACGCTCATCACAGCCCGCGGTGGGACGCTAGAAGAGGCGGTAAGCCTGGCGACCTATGGCACCGAAGAGGTCATCAGGCGGATCGAGGCGCTGGGGTTGAGGGTCGCCCTGGACAAGACGGAGGCCCTCTTGTTCCATGGGCGCCTTATGAGCCCTCCCATCGGCGTCTCGATCACCGTCCGATCGGTTGACATCAGCATTCGGGCCCATATGAGGTACTTGGGCCTGGTGCTCGACGGGCAATTGTGGTTCCGGGAGCAATTCCGCAGGCTCGCTCCGCGGCTCGTCGGCGCGGCGTCCGCCCTATCGTGGCTTATGCCGAACGTGGGCGGACCGAGCGCTACGTGCCGACGGCTGTACACGGGGGTCATCCGGTCGATGGCCCTGTACGGCGCACCGGTGTGGGCGGGGTCCTTGACCGTCCGACTTAGGGCCCTTCTGTGGCGACCACAGAGGGTCATGGCGGTCAGGGCCATCCGCGGATACCGCACGGTGGCGACGGAGGCAGCGTGCCTATTGGCCGGGACTCCCCCGTGGGACCTGGAGGCGGAAATGCTCGCCGAGTTGTATCGGCGGGTGTCGGGGGTGCGCGGGGAGGGCGGTGTGATCTCGTTAAGGGATCTCACCGCCTGGCGCGTCGACGCCCGCCGAGACGTCATTGCCCATTGTGCATTCCGGCTGGAGAGGCCTCGGTTCGGGGTGCGAACCGTGGAGGCCTTCCGGCCGGTGCTGATGCAGTGGTTGGAAAGGCGGCACGGGGTGCTCTCCTTCCGACTAGTGCAGGTGTTGACGGGGCATGCTTCGCCAAATACCTGCACAGGGTCGTAAGGAGGGAGAGTACACCGTCCTGCCACCACTGCGATTGCGACGAGGACACGGCGCGCCACACGCTCGAGGCCTGCGCGGCTTGGGCAGTGCAGCGCCGTGAACTCGTCGCAATCATCGGTGCCGACCTGACGCTGCCGGCCATCGCTAGGGCGATGGTCGACAGCGTCGGGAACTGGGACGCGGTCGCAGCCTTCTGCGAGACAGTGATCTCGCAGAAGGAGGCGGCGGATCGTCTGCGCGTGGAGCGCAGCCTCGATGAGGAGATCCGCCGCCGGCGACTGGGGCGGCGCAGGCGCAACTATCTGCGCCTCATGCCGCCCTAGCCGAGGCCGCGGGTGACATGACCGGGGATTAGTCCGTCACCCGCCGAGAGGCCGACCGCGTGAGGAAAGACCGACGTCCTCCCCGAGGGGGGGACGTCGGTCGATAGGAGGGTACCCCGCGTAGGGGGTATTCCGTCGGGCCGACCACTGACGACAAGTAAACCTGCTCCGGTGGTCGGCCCAATGACGAAGGCGAGGTGGTTTTCGGGTGGGTTGCGGGAGTTGCGTGCTTAAGCCCCTCTGTCGCCCCGGACGGAGTGGTGCGGAGGCGCGACGACCGCGACCCACCCAAAAAAAAAAAAAAAAACACAAGAATTATTTTCTTAGTTCTATCGTTAAAAAAAATGTATGGGATTTGAAGTAGCACCACTATCGGACGATAGAGGTACTACGTCTAATCCATACAAATTAATCTCGATAATAATATAAATACTTTGACGCAAATACACATGCTAAGTCCACTAAACAATGTCCCGTACTAGTACCTAAATTTAAAATTAAAAAAGAACTAAATCATGATTACGTTTTCAATGTTAAATCATCACAAAATATAATATTGTAAATAAAACCACTTTACAGATTGTATCGCGTTTGTATTTATTTTTGATTGCCTGACGTTTCGAATACTTTGCAACGTTCATGGTAACGGGTGGATAAGATGTCTCACGTCCAATAAGTCATCGTTATTACAGAAATTTATAATTATCTACCCGATACAGAAAATTAGTTAGCTGCAAAGTGTTCGAAACGTCAGGCATTCAAAAATCAAATACAAACACGATGAAATCCGTCAAGTAGTTTTACTTACAATGTGTAATACTCACACATCAGAAATCATTACAAAATATAATAGTTTAAATTGATTAAACTATTAATATCGAGCGATAGCCCATAGAGAACAAAGTTTATAGAGTTTCATTTTATAAATTCATAGTATGCATGAAACAACTCCATCGGCTTTATGCGGTTATATTGAGTTAGTTCACAAGTTGTATCTCAGGGGATGGAACTGCACCTCATGTACTTTACAAGTGAATATTTTAGAGTGAGTACAAAGAAGCTTGGTATATAAGCTGACTTTAATAGCTATTATATCATTTAATAGTATTTATAACCTAGTTATTATAGCATTATAATTCGCCATCATCACAGCTCATATAAATCCCATTGCTGGGCTTAAACCTGCTACATTTTCCGTGTGGTGACGGAGTAAGAATACAATTCAACACTCCCTATCCTGCCCGTGGATGTCGTAAAATACGAGTATGGGATTATATGCACATAGGATGTGTGCAAGAGGAGGAACACTCGAAATGAAACCCTATACCAACATGTCTGACCAGCATGATATAGTAGGTCAAATTCCATCCCATTCTGGAGGATGCCCGAGCGCAATAGTGGGACGTATGTGGGCTGTGATGACATAATGGGGGTAAAATTGACCTAGTATACTATGCTGGTCAGGCGGCCCGGTGTAGGGTTTTATTTAAAGTCTTTCTTCTCTGGTTTTGTTTTTATTCCACAAATAAATGTGATAAAGGAAGCAGAAATGTAGTAGTCGCCTTCACCGATAAAAGAATTGAGATATAAATAAGTTGTAAATTAAACTCCTTTACAGATTTTATCGCAGTTGTATTTGATTTTTGATTGCCCGACGTTTCGAATACTTTACAGCGTTCATGGTCACGGGCGGACTAAGATGTTTCACGTCCAGCAAGTCATCGTTATTACAGAGATTTATAATTATCTACCCGCTACAGAAAATTAGTTATTAAATTTAGACCAACATTTTGGTACAAATTTATTGTCAGTACAAGAAGAAAATGATTCTATATGAAAAAAATATATTGTTTATGGTTAGTAATTATTAAACATTAAAGTTTTAGTAATTATTAAGACAATTTATTAAATTAAAAGACCTAAGAAATCTAGTATACTACCACCATATCGGAACGCGGCCACACTGAGAGAGATCCGGCAAGAAAACTCGGGCGACATAATGGTAAATATTCAGTTTTATTTTTAAAGGCGGCTTACATTGTCTTACTAAAAGGTTTGGATTTATAAAATTATCTTTAACTAATGATTTTTGATGTTTACGCGAGTATTATACATTTAGTAATATTACTAACCATAAACAATAGAATTTTTTCATATAGAATCATTTTCTTCTTACACTGGCAATAAATTTTGTATCAAAATGTGGGTCAATATTTAATAACTAATTTCTGTATCGGGTAGATAATTATAAATTTTCTGCAGTAACGATGACTTGTTGGACGTGAGACATCTTAGTCCACCCGTGACCATGAACGCTGTAAAGTGTTCGAAACGTCGGGTAATCAAAAATCAAATACAAACGCGATAAAATCCGTAAAGTAGTTTTATTTAAAATTATCTTTAACTATTATAATTAAAAAAAAAACAGGCCATGTGCGTAAGGTTACCATATCTTAGAATTGGTCCTGACATCTCAGGATTCTTAGACTCTTCTCGAGATTCTGGTGACGCGTTTGGATTTAGAAAATCTTATGATTTTTAGAATAAGTTTACAAAAAAAAGCGCAAAATCTCACAATTTTTCAATATGTATCAACCATATTTTTATTTCTTAATCCTACGCGTCCTATTCAGTATTAATTCGATTTAATACCAATATACGTATGTTCAAGTTCTGCCTATGATAATATCTTCTCCAGTTCATAGAAGATTTTTACAAAGAACTTAATTCCAACGTACAATCACCCCAGGGGTTTCTTGGAAAGTTGATCTGGTGCAGAATACGTGCACGGAATTTTGACGACTGTTACTTGCAAATTTATACATTTATATTTGAAGACATTTTATTATAAAAAGTTACTTTCAGGTTTCTGTTTATTTTTAAACTCCAGTACTGAAGAATAAATCTTTGTAACGCAAGTGAATGTAAAAATATACAATTAACTGACATAAATTATACTTTGATTGAGAACAATCTTCTGTGTGCTAAAGGATTGTCCTGCATAGGGATCAAACATACGACATTCGATGGCAGAAAATGTAGATAGGTCCTTATATTATTTCGTTATTTGTGCAGTCAAAAAATGTATGCAGTTACCTAAGAAATATACTGAATTTTTTAAAAGACTTTATTTTAAGAAGAAATACTTCATTACCCCATCTTACGTATGGGTGTTGTAAAAGACTACTATACATATAACACTATACTAACTCGTTTGACTAGCGTGGCGTAGTAGGTCAATTTTTCTCCTATTGTGAAGCAGGCTAGAGTCTAGCAGTGGGACGTATATGAGTTAACATTTCTGAAAGTTATGTGTTTCGTTGCTTGCTGTTGTTATTGCGATATAAATATTAGTTCACCTTCTAAAGAATACGGCTCAAAATTTAATTTGGCATTCACACTTAAAGCTTCAACTTTACTGCTATTTTATTGAGGCAGGTAATTTATCAAAACTTTAACAGTATTTATTTATGTTTATTAAAATAAAATATCCCGTACTGAGAAATAAAATCACCACCTATAAGCTTAAAAAATCTAAGGGATCGCTAAACACTGTTTCTAGAAAAGAAAATTTAGAACAAAATTTTGATTTGCCTCTCTAGCCAGCGTCTTTAACCCTTAAATTGGTAGTACACGGTTACATTGGTAGTATTAATACGGGTAGAACAGTTGGTTTGAAAAATTCTAGTGACTTAATTAATAGGCAGTTCTACCATTTCATCATCATCATCTTGCTCTTATCCCAATTACTTGGGGTCGACGCAATATGTCATCTTCTTCCATACGGTCCTATCAGACGTCATCTCTGCAGTCACTCCTACGCTATCCATGTCATGCCTCACGCAGTCCATCCATCTTTTCCTCGGTCTTCCTTTCCCCCTAAAGCCTTCAACATTCATACCTAAAACTTTCCTCGCAACATTACTGTTCTACCATTTATGTACGTGAATAAGTTGGTAAGATTATTTTTGATTGAAATAATATAGCATATATAGCAAAATTTCACTCATCTGTGCTAATTGTCAAGATGATTCCGAATCGGCCAGATGCGTTTGCGTCACGGGTAAGTTTATTAATTGATTTACTGATATTTCTGTGCGAGATTGGTGGTGATAGGCTTTATATACATTTTATAACTCATAAACAATACCTTTGAGTAGTTTTTGTTTAACTAAATCGCGTAACAGCTATTTTATGAGCTTCGATATTTGTGTGTGCTACGGGTATCCCGTTGCCCATTAGTGGATAAAGCAATTCAAATAAACTGCGTCATACCCGTAGTACATTGCCAATAGCGTTATAAGATTTACCCATGCCTTTTTTGTTTATTTTATTATGAATATGATGTGTTTTGTTGTATGTATAGCATGTTTTATTTCTTTTGATGCAACAAGTTTTATTTGTTTTAGCAGATTTTACAAAGCTGGTATATCCAAAGACTATCGCGTAAAGTGCAATACGCATTTGTGTTTCACCACTGGTGACAATAAATGAAACCGTGTCTTATTTCACACTAAATAAATTATTCCAGCATCCATCAACCTATAGACTTCCATTGTTGGACGTAAGCTACCCTAAATCGGGGGTAATATCACAATTGCCATGCTTGGTAAGCGGGTCGGCGTTCACAGTACCTATGATGTTATTATACATTTGTCTGTTATTTATCGGCTTTTACGATACCGACGGGTAAAGTAAGGGGTAATGATGCATTGCATCCTTAGCCGTCACCATACGGAAAAATAAATTATTAATAATTAATTATAATAAACGATTAAATTAAAATAATAAAAAAAAACTGGGACAAAATTCTTTTATTCATATCATGGCAATGTCATACCGGTAGTACATAAAAGAGCGTAAGTATTTTCTGTAATATTTGGCAACGTCATACCCGTAGTACATAGGTTTTTGCGAAAACTGTAATTGCAAATATTTTTTTTATTTTTTTTGACTCCCTAGGATTATTATCCTAATTAAACTGAAAAAATGAAATAGAAACACATTTTACAAAAAAAAATACGTTGCCAATTTAAGGGTTAACTTTGAATATATGTTTGCCGAAAATAAAACTTAGAATAAGAGGGATGAGAAGAATTTTATATTTTAATCGTTGCATTTTAGACAAACTAACAAAGAAAGCTAACAAAGAAAGTCGCGAAAACAATTCACTCAACATCTAAAATGAATAAAATATAATATTCATGATTCAATCGTCAGACTTCTTCGTAATGTGTCAAAAGCGATCCACGTCCCTCCTCATGAATACTTAAAGTAATTCGTTGGGTCTCACAAGAGAATAGGTACAATTATTGGGCATCATTATGCGGAAAAAGTGGGGTCCTTTCGCAAACAGTAGGGCGGGATAGAGAAAACATCTTAAAAATCTCAGAACGTAAAGTATCAGAGACCGCACTTTTTAACATCAACATTTGGGAGTATATTTATTTTTTAATATTTGACATGCTAAATTTTCTAAAGAAAAACACAGAATACCGAAATAAATCACGGAAGGTAACTGAGAATTATGTTAATGCGAGTTTTACACGTTTGAAATTAAACTATTCACGTTTATGGTCACAAGACAAATCAATCCTCTTATTCACGCGAATATTAAAACCTCCCGTGAGTAGGTAGACGAACTCAATCCTCCCGTAATCATGAACGCTGAAAAGTATTCGAAACATCATCAGGAAATCGAAAATGAAATACAAACGCAATGACAATACTTTAAAATGGATTTATATCAAACGTCAACTGAGAGTTATTTTCATGCTGTATGCAAAAATATTTTATACTAGCTTCGTCCCTGTGAAATTTAAGTTTCTCAGAGTATTATCCCAAAACAAGGATAAAATGTGGATTTTGCCTGTGTGAAAATTAACTTTCCCAAAGTTGCAATATTATCCCAAGGGAACATATTACCTGTATATATTTTTAGATATCCTAATTATCATTCAAATCTGGTCAACGGTTTAAGCGTGATTTAGTAATAAATATGCTTATATTTAATCCTAATAGCATTTCATTAATTGAAAAATATTAACACAAGTCTTACAACCCACGGTTTCACTCGCATAGTTACATTCTGGTAGGAATACCGGGGTAAAAAATGCCTATGTATACGCTGATATTATATGTAGCTTTCCATTAGTGAAAGAAATTTTAAAATTGGTTAACAGCCAATGGATTTTACTCGCATAATTCTCGTTCCCGTGTATAAGAATATAGACATAATAATAACTTACGCATGTTGCTCGTTAATAACTTAGCTTTCAATTAGTGAATACTTTTTATAATCGAGCAAATCTCCTGTGGAGTTACCCGCACAGTACCCGTTCCCGTGAGAATACCAAGATAAAAAAGCTCATGTTACTTGCTGATAATACAGCTTCTAAACCTAAAAGATATTTTAAAATTGGTCAATATCCAACAATATCGTGGCTGATATTAATAGTAGTTCTCGTTTCCGTAGGAATACTGGGATAAAATGTAGCCTACAAATGTTACTCGCTGATAATATAGCTTTGCATTTTTTCTTTTTTTTTCACTTTATTGGGTAAACGAACAATATCGCAATACGGTTTAAATAAAATAGTGTGGAGCTATACAATGTTAATAATAGTGATACCAACACCGTTTATCATAAATTCAACGGATAAATTAATATATTACAAAGTAGTAGGTATATGTTAAGTAAGAGAAGTAGGCGTATTTTTTTTTATGATTAACTAGCAATCCGCCCTCGCTTCGCTTCGGTTATAGGTTATAGGTTATAGTCGTTTTACCCGCGTAGTTCCTGTTCCCGTGGGAATAAAGGGATAAAATATAGCCTAGTTTACGCCCTGATATTATAGCTTTGCATTGGTGAAAGAATTTTTGAAATCGGTCCAGCCGTTTTGAAGATTACCCGGAACAAACAGACAGACAGACAGACAAAAATTTTTTAATTGCTATGTTAGGCATAGGTGTCGTGCAAATAACCGTGTGAGCATGAAAAAAGCCTATTATTTTGACATTACAAACAGACACCCCAATTTTATTTATTGGTATAGATTTATATCTTCAAGCAGTTTCTTGAACAACATTTTTTTATAGACAATTTTGCTACTCGCATTAATGTCAATGTGACTGAAATTATTGTTAAAAGTGTCAAGTACGCAAAGAATGGGTGTACGCATTATTGAAAGAATTTTTAAGATCAGTCAACATTAAGTAATTTCATTCAGGTAATTACCGTTCCCGTGGGAATATCGGGATATAGAATTGAGAGAATAAAGGTTCTGAGGTAAATGCAATGCAAATTGAAGTGATGGAGGCAGCTCATCGGAGAGGAGTAGCATTTGTCTTATGTCCTATTCAATCTTCATCTTATCCCACATTCCTTCATTTCTTTTAGTATAATATGTATTAATTAACCATGAAAAAGTATTGGGTCTCTCTTCCTTCCTTTTATTTTAAAATAATAATGGATTTCCAGCACGTATCGCCCAAACTCAATCAATTATTTCTTTATCTACCATAAGGTTGGGTTTGGACTACCGTCTCTCTTGCTCAACGAACAAAGCATAATAGTCAATTGCTAATATTTAGACGTTGATTTTCTGGACTATTTATGGCTGCAGGCACAAAACTGTCAGCAGCATGGTCCAATATAATGAATCAATATAATCAATCAATATAATGAGAATCCTATATCTTTATACAAACACTTATTGTATATTTCTATGTATATTTTTAGAATCTCAGCAAAGGCTTAGTAATTTACATATAATTTGTTATGCAAGAGGTTTCGAGGGCGATAAATTGATCTATCTAGAATTTATTTATAGAAAACTAGCAACCCGCCCTCGCTTCGCTTCGATTTCAGTCGCTTAAACCGTCGTAGTTCCCGTTCCCGTGGGAATACCGGGATAAAATATAGTCTATGTTACTTCCTGATATTATAGCTTTCCATTGGTGAAAGAATTTTTGAAATCGGTTCGGTGATTTAAGCGTGAGAGCATAACAAACAAACAAACATCCTTACTTTCGCATTTATAATATTAGTAAGGATATTATCTATTGATCTCATCGTATATAAGTTGCAATGCTAATTAGGTTTGATCATCTTTAATCCAAGTTACAAACAAATAAATTATTGAGATACGAAATTCATCGAGTCATCCAGTCTTTTTTCATATAAAATTAAAATACCGCATCCAATTTTCGTAGTTCGAACGCGAAAGCACTTAAACCACCATTAGATCGAAGGCAAGAAGGTAACAAGTTTGGTTCCAAATTTACCAGATTCATTAATTACATAATCATTTTCGATGTCCTTGAATATAATTTATAGTTATTAATTTAGTTATAAATTCATAATTTCTATACTACAGAGCAGGGGGCAAATGTTAAGATAATAATGATGAATTTAAAGTTGTCAATTGAATGCTATTACTGAGCAACAGCTATGTTTATCAATCTGTCTGTCTACTAATAGACTTCATCATCATCATCATCACAGCCCACATACGTCCCACTGTTGGTTCAGATCTCCTCCAAAATAGGAGGCAATCTGACCTACTATAGTTACTATATACCGTGCAAGTCAGACATGTTGGAATAGGGTTTCATTTCGAATTTTCCTTCTCTTACACAGATGTTATGTGCATATCATATAATAAATATGATAATATTTATTTAATCTTCATGCATAAAAATAAAAGTACATAGACGGACTTAATGCCATAGGCATTTTCTTACAGTCAACCTTAGGGTGATGATGAAATAATATGGTAGGTGCAAGTATTTAAAACTGATTTGAGAACTAATTATGTTAATAACTAAATAACAATAAAATGAAAATAATAAACCCATTATCTATAATACATACTCATAGAAAAATATATACCTAAATATATATATATATATACACTTATACCTACACATATATACTCTCGAAAATTTATGAAGGACAATCTGCCAAAAAATCAATATAAAACTTACGAACTTTAGATTTGAAAATGTCACGCGTATTGGACATCCTGATTTCAAGAGGGAGGGCGTTCCACAGTAAAATAGACTGAATGAAGAAAGAAGAATGAACCAAACTGGAGCTATGAGTGGGACAAGAAAGAAGAAGATTGTTAGAGGAATGAAGATTGCGGTCATATCCCTCAGTCGTCTTTTACGACATCCACGGAAAAGATAGGGAGTGGTGATTTGTATTCCTACTCCGTCAGCACGCAGACAAGATCTAAAAGAAAACAATTATAAACTAGTTTAAGCGTAGTGTTATTTATTATAAGTCTGACCTGTGAGAAATTTTCTATGTTGATGTGTGACTTCCGCTCCAAAATTCTCAGGCCAGTTATGTCAACGAAAATTGAATTAAGCGTGGGACTATAAAACAGGCGTAATTAAACAATATTCTACTTTTTTTTTGGTGTAGGCTACGGTCACCCGCCGCTCAGCTCCGTCCGGGGTGACAGAGGGGCGGCGCGCGACCCCGTAACCCACCCATAAAGCACGTCACCTTCGTCGTTGAGCCGACCAACGGTGCAGAGTTCCTTGACTACGGTGGTCGACCCGACGGAATACCGCATCGACGTCCCCCCGGGACGCCGATCGCCTTCGCGAGGCTAACCTCTCCGCGAGTGATGGACTAAATCGCGAGTCCGGTAACCCGCAGCCTGTACTAGGGCAGCATCAGGCGCAGGTACTCGCGCCTGCACCGCCCCAAATGCCAGCGGAGGACGGTGTCTGCGTGGAGGCGTTCCTCACGCACACGGTCCGCCGCCTCCTTCTGCGACCAATATCTTATATCTTTAAACGAGCAATTCTTGTATATATATATATATATATATATATATATTCAGGATCTCGGAAACGGCTCCAATGATTTTGTTGAAACTTGGCATACTAGAGGTTTCGGGTCCAAAAAATCGATCTAGCTAGGTTTTATTTATAGAAAATGTTGTTTTGTCCGTGTTTTTAGTAAAACAAAGTGACATTAAATTTTAAAAGAACATGAATTCAAATTTCGTTGTCAACGTCATGCGTTACGATAGCTGAGAAGGAGCGGGAAGTTGACAGGGTCTAATTTTGATTTTGTTGATATTCAAATAGCGTCGGTTCGAATCTCGGTGTTATTATTATTCTCTTTTTGTAATTTTTTATATATTTTCATTATTTATTTTTTATTAATATATATCTAAATAAATTCGATAAAAATATTCCGGTCAACCAGATATTTTTACTATAAGAGAACCCGTTATTGTCCACAATATTCTGATGATAGAATATTTACTAATACTAGCGACAAAGCTTCGCACGGGTCCAATGCTGATACTAAATATACTACAGAATATCTTTATATACAACGTTCACAGCTTTTTATCATTATGCAATACAAACATGTTTCTTTAGAGGTTACTCTTGAAAGAGCGTCATATGATTCATGTATTATTACTTATTAATCTAACCTACTTTAAGGTCTCACATTTTTTTTAAATTAACTGCAATTGTGTTAGGTTTCCAATAAAACAAAGAAATAAAGTTTAATACTTGTTCATAATGTTATTTTGTTCCTATAAATACATATTTGGATTTTGCATAGAACTTGGCACTCATTTACATCTCCATTCTTTTTGCCGCGAAGTCCACATCCAAGCATAATTTTTGTATTGAACTTGGTTCTCCTTTTTTACATTTATGTTTTTGGTGGGATAATATGTAGTGATTATAAAGCTATAGAGTATACGTGATTGAACCTGTTAAGTTCAAAAACTACTGGTTTTCATTGAAGTATTGAAGAGGCCATTTATCAAGGAAGTCTATACAACATCAGGCTACGACCAATTGGTGTAGAACATCAATCATCATCATCATCATTTCAGCTCATATATATCCCACTATTGGGCTAGAGCCTCCTCCAAAATAGGAGGGAAATTGACCGACTATAAACACGCTGTTCAAACGTGTTGGTATAGGGTTTTATTTCCTTCTCTTGCATAGATGTTTATATGCATATCATTGCAGCCCATATACGTCCCACTGTTGGGCTCGGGCCTCCTCCACAATGGGAGGGAATTTGACCTACTATACCATGCTGATCAGACACGTTGGTATAGGGTTTCATTTCGAGTTTTCCTTCTCTTGTACAATATGTGCATATTGTATGCCTTAGTCTTCTTTTACGACATCCACGGGCAAGATAGGGAGTGGTGAATTGTATTCTTACTCCGTCACCACATATATGATCCCTGAGCCGTCTTTCACGGCATCCACGGGCAAGAGCGGGGGTGGCGAATGGTATTCTTACTCCGTCACCACACGGATAAGTATCAATGTAAAATGAAAATTCATTTTGAGAGTTTCTCTTGGGTATGCTGCGCATTAGGTACCTACAATCCACTCTCTCTAACCCTATCTCTCTTTTATTTGACGCAGTTGCGCGGATCAGCTAGTATAATAAAATTATGTGGACACATAACTTATTATGTCTGATAACTTAAAAGTTAGGTACCCTTTGGATGCAAGTGGCAAAGGATCGTTCTGAATAACAATGTCCTGAGAAAGTCTAAAAATAATAATGGGAATGTAATGCCCGATAAAGTGGCTTAGTATAAATCTCTAACCTTCGTCTGCCATGGAAATCATAGACAATCAATTTAGAAGTAAAACTTCTTTAGCGACTTATGAGTAACCCGGATATTTTTTACGGACGGAACGTTTGGGGAGTCTTAACTATAATATGAGCATGGGTTATTTATTTCTATACCAATAAATAAAATTGGAGTGTCTGTTTGTAATGTCAAAATAATAGGCTTTTTTCATGCTCACACGGTTATTTGCACGACACCTATGCCTAAAATAGCAATTAAAAAATTTTTGTCTGTCTGTCTGTCTGTCTGTCTGTCTGTTTGTTTGTTCCGGGTAATCTTCAAAACGGCTGGACCGATTTCAAAAATTCTTTCACCAATGGAAAGCTATAATATCAGGGCGTAAACTAGGCTATATTTTATCCCGGTATTCCCACGGGAACGGGCACTACGCGGGTAAAACGACTATAACCTATAACCGAAGCGAAGCGAGGGCGGGTTGCTAGTATTAATATATAATTATATATATTTTTTTTTTCGTGTGGTGACGGAGTGAGAATACAATTCACCAATTCACCCTATCTTGCACGTGGATGTCGTAAAAGACGACTAAAGGATATAATACGCATATAACATCTATACAGGTGAAAGAAAACTCGAAACGAAACTCTATACCAACATGTCTGACCAGCATGGTATAGTAGGTCAAATTCCATCCAATTATGGAGGAGGCCCGAGTCCAACAGTGGGACGTATGTGGGCTGCGATAATGAATATAAATAGTTTTATTTAATATGCATAAATATTTAAGAGTAATTTTTCTCCAGCCAAATTACATCCCATTTTGAAAAATTCAAAATCAAACACAATAGAATTCATGAAAATATTTTATTTACACTAGCAAAAGTTCGCGGTTTCACCCGCAGAATTCCCGTTTCCGTTGGAATACGGTGATAAAATATAATCTATATTACTCCCTAATAATGTAGCTTTATATTGTTGAAAGAATTTTTAAAATCGGTTTATTTGTTTAGGCGTGAAAGTCGCAACAAGGAAACAAATAAATTCATTCGCATTTATGTCAATTAGGATTCACTCTTAAAACTAAGTACAAAACTACCAAATTAGTTCATCCTCGTTTCTAATGGCCCAACACGAAACACAAAACGCTTAAACCCGTGAAATCAATGTTGGAATTGTTTCAGCCTGGCCTTAAACTTAATTAAATATAAATAACTCCAAAAGCCAAACAGTTTAAGGTTCTTTTGTGGGCTATTCCGTATGAATAAGTTTAACTTGGTTAACTAACTTAGTCAATTGTGTATTTAAACAGTTTTCCTTATCTATAACAGTTAGCCAGTAAGATAATAGGCTGCGGGTGACTGGAAAGGCGAATAGTCCGTCCCTCGCAGAGGCTGACCGTGTGAGGGCGCGCACCCCAGAAAGAACGTCGGTGAGTGATAGTATCGCGCCGAGCTGGCCAGGGACGACAAGGAACTCCGTACCAGTGATTGGCGCAATGGCGAAAGGGAGGGAATACAGTGGATTATTGGGCCCACGTCACCCTTACGTCACCCTGGATGGAACAGACGACATTCTTCCAAACTAATAGCCCGTCCAAGAAAAAAAGTGATAACAGGCTAAGAATATCACTTTGCACGAAACGGGCAGCGTCAAACCACAGCCCCCAAAAGTCCTAGAAAAACGTGGTAACAAGCTAAGAAGCAACACCACCTCTTACTTTGCGTGGGTATGGTAACCGACCAAAAAGTCAGTAAGTGCTCTCTGCTAGCAGCTACCAATACCAACAAATCTTACAATGCTTGTGAGTATTGTAAAAGACGACTTAGAGCTTACCTACTTGATAAGGCAAGGGATGAACTGGAAAAATTGTGCCACAAAATTCCAATTTGAATCAAGATGCAAACCCTGACCTTTTATCTGCGCTCGTACTGGCACAGCAACTACGGTTACACTAATGTTTGATCCTCGGAAGAGACCTCGACGTAAGCCATGATAAAAGGGGGCTTCTGTTTTATCCAATGAGACCCTCGCTCCATAGTACCGGAGCGCCTCCTTCAACATCTGTGGGCGTTCGTTGCAGGCGTTCTTTAGAGCAAGTCTACCAGGCGGCATCACTAACCCGCTACTAATTGTAAGTGATTATGATAATATCGTAAAAACAGGCTAAAGATCATCGGAAGAGTGGGCAGAAGTACTTTCCTGTGCAACTTATAATACAAAGTGTTGTGAAATAAACGTCGATAGATAGAAGTTTATAAAAAGAAAATATCTAAAAATATAACAATTATAATTTTATCAACTAACCGCACAATTTTTTATATATTTTAAAATTGATAAGAGCGCCATCTCTGTATAACATAGATAACCTCTATGCCACGTCAATGTGAACTAACAGCGGCATCTATGAGTTAATCAATGAACGATTCAAGTTCTTTTAGCGCTGACATGTTACAGTAAATTTTCTATTATCTCTTTGTACTAACAAATTTATTATCATGCATTGAGCAATAATTTATGCTCGATGCCGCTACGTAACTTTTTATATCTATGCAAGAGAAGAAAAACCCTATACCAACCAATCTGACCATCGTGGTATAGTAGGTCAAAACACCTCCTACTAAGGGGAGACTCAAACATAGCAGTGGGACATATATACGAGCTGAAATGATGATGAATAATGAAGGTTATAGCTAACTTTGCAGATAAAAGAATGAATACCAAAATTATAGCATATCTTACATTACAAACTACTGTATCTCGCACAGGAACTGCAAACGCTTAGCTAAAGCAAAAGAACGTCGATGTAAAACAAAAAAAAGCTCACCATTGTCGGAGAGAAAGGCCCCTGGGGCATAGAGGTCCTTAATTGCGACGTTCATCCGTTAAGATTTTCAACCACTTAAAGCTAAGCTATATTTTACTCGCATAATTGAGGTTTATTCGTCTTCTTAAAATAGTATAAATAGATTAATATTATTTTACTATAAAGTATGCTTCGCTGATTTACTAACATAAGTATGCTACTGTTTGAATCCTGGACTAGATCAAAAAATATTGGGATTTTCTGTCTCTCATTACGTCCCACTGTTAGTCTCGGGCTGCCTCCACAATTGGAGGGAAATTGACCTACTAAGTCACGCTGGTTAAACGTGTCGGTATTTTTTTTTTTTCTGGGTGGGCTACGGTAAGCGCACGGGCAGTCCAGTCCGTCCGGGGTGACGAAATGACGGCGCGCGAGCCCATAACCCACCTGTACCCACGTCACCTCGTTGTTGGGCCGACCACCGGAGCAGATGTGACTTGTCATCAGTGGTCGGCCTGACGGAATACCCTTTCGGGTAAGCGCTCACCTCTCGACGTACTGGGACGTCGGTCGCCATCGCGCGGTCAGCCTCTCTGCGGGTGACGGACAATTCCCCGGTCCGATCACCCGCGGCCTCGGCTAGGGCGGCATTAGGCGCAGATACTCGCGCCTGCGCCGCCCGAGTCGCTGGCGGCGAAACGTGTCGCCGAATAGGAGTTCTACTCGCACACGATCCGCCGCCTCCTTCCGTGAGATTACGGCCTCACAGAAGGCGGCGACCGCGTCCCAGTGCCTGACGCTGACGAGCATCTCCCTGGCGATGGTCGGCAGCGCCAGGTCGGCACCGATAATCGCGACAAGTTTACGGCGCTCCCCCTCCCATGCAGCATACTCTTCGAGCGTGTGCTGCGCCGTGTCCTCGTCGCAACTACAGTGGTGGCAGGACGGTGTGCTCTCCCTCCTGACAATCTTGTGCAGGTACTTCCCGAAGCAACCGTGCCCCGTCAGCACCTGCACCAGTCGGAAGGAAAGCACCCCGTGCGTCCGCTCCAACCACTCCATCAGCACCGGCCGGAGGGCCTCGACGGTCCTGACACCGTACCGAGGACTCTCCAGCCGGACTGCCCAACGGGCAATGACTTCTCAGCGGGCGTCGACCCGCCAGGCGGTGATCTCTTTGATGGAGACTATACCGCCGCGGGCGCGCGTCTCCGACACCCGCCGATAAATGTCGGCGAGCATCTCCGCCTCCAGGTAAAAACGTGTCGGTATAGGGTTCTGTTTCAAGTTTTCCATCTCTTGCATAGATATTATATGCATATTAAATCCCTTAGTCGTTTTTTACGACCAACACACACGGAAAGCTTCTTACGTTTCAGCTCATATACGTCCCACTGTTGGGCTCGCGCCTCCTTCACAATAGGAGGTAAATTGACCTTACTATGCATGCTGGTTAGACAGATTGGTATAGGGTTTTATTTCGAATTTTTCTTCTCTTGTACAGGTACATGTTATGTGCATATTATATCCCATAGTCGTCTTTTACGACATCCACGGGTAAGATAAAGAGTGGTGATTTGTATTCTTATTCCATCACCACACGGAATGCTTCTTAGCATAGTGTAAGAATAATGTTCTGTACTATAAAGTGATTATAATCATCACAGTTTATCGTCGTTTTAGTCGATAAGCACAAGTTAACTAAAGGACATAATCCTTTAGTTGACTTTTACGATAAGCACGGACGAGATAGGGGTTTGGGTCTTAGAATAATAACTCATA
The DNA here is from genome assembly GCA_032191425.1 of Lymantria dispar. Classification (NCBI taxonomy): domain Eukaryota; kingdom Metazoa; phylum Arthropoda; class Insecta; order Lepidoptera; family Erebidae; genus Lymantria; species Lymantria dispar. Next base: position 27,575,353 of record CM063455.1, read on the forward strand.
GAAGCTCAATTCACGCACAAAGTTTGAGGTTTTAAATGGGCGCCAGAAATGGCTCCCTATGCCGGATCGTGATGTAGTGTACAAGGTCACTGCGTACAAGCAACTCTATTGTATAGTGATGTGCGTATGTACATGTGTAGGTAATCGCTTTCACGCATGTAGTATTGTTAGCTTCACGTTTTTGATCGCTTAAGTACCGACACTCTCCTTCTATATGTTATTATTGTAAGGATTTGTGTATTATATTCTTATTCCGTCACGACACGAAAATAGACAATTCTTTGTTTGTATACCAATTGCAGAAAAAAAATCTCTTATCTATTATACCAATAAATAAAATTGGAGTGTCTGTTTGTAATGTCAAAATAATAGACCTTTTTCATACTCACACGGTCATTTGCACTATACATATGCCTAAAAAACATTTTATATTTTTTTTGTCTGTCTGTTTGTTCCGGGTAATCTTCAAAACGGCTGGACCGATTTCAAAAATTCTTTCACCAATGGAAAGCTATATTATCAGGGCGTAAACTAGGCTATATTTTATTCCGGTATTCCCACGGGAACGGGAATTACGGGGATAAAGCGACAGAAACCGAAGCGAAGCGAGGGCGGGTTGCTAGTTTAGTAATATAAATTCACCAAGACGGTATAATAGCTTGCCTTAGTCCCTATATAGTTATAGGATGTATAGAAAAAAATTAAACAATTATGCCGCTCCCGTACAGTTTATACTTTACAATTGGTAGGTGTAACAAAATTTTATGAACAACATTAACAGCGCTAATTTTCAGCCATCTCTGTGTATTTATTGTATTGTGCGTGTGTGTATCTTTAAGAGAAGGAAAACTCTAAATAAAACTCTATACCAACCTGTCTGACCAGCATAGGTCAAGGTCAATTTCCTTCCTATGGGGCTGCTCCTCTGTGTATGAGCTGAAATGATATGTGTCTTTACTTGTAAGCTTATGTCTCTGTGTGTGTGTAAACGTGTCCGTTTACTATTCCGTCCATATTCTAACCCATCTGACCTTCGTGGCATAGTAAGTCTTTTCCTCTTCCATTGTGGACGAGGCTCGAGCCCAGCAGTGGGACGTATATGAGCTATTATCTCAACTCAATATGCGTTGTGATGTTGATAGTAAGTTTAATTAGAGACAAAAAAGTCTGTTAACTCGGCTTGTGCTGCTTCTTTGAAATAATGCTAATATTCTGGCTACACATAATTAAGTAAGATGTAAAGACTGAAACAGAAGCGATATTTAACCTTATATCAAGAAGTATAAAACGTCCTAATATAAGTCTAACTGCTGGTATTATGAACTAGATGTGGAGGACTGCATTGGCTGGTCGTTGTTTGAATTGTGATATTATTCATTCAGCTACACAGCAAACTAAAGTGATATTACCTTTCAAATAGTTAAATGTTTTCTTGGTTCAATGCAATGATATTTTTTTTTACTTTGCTACCTTACCTTACCCTAACTTACCTATGCTACCTATTCTCAATTATTAAGCTATCTCGTCTACTAACGTACTAGTCACAATGTTAGCCTGATAAAAAAAAAATGTTTCAATTTCTAATTAATATTTCATACTTAATAAAGATTCGGTCCGTGTGGTGACGGAGTAAGAATACAATTCACCATCCCCTATCTTACCCGTGGGTGATCGTACGAGACGACTAAGGGATATAAAACGTACATAACATCTATGCGAGAGAAGGAAAACTCGAAATAAAACCCTATACCAACACGTCTGACCAGCGTGGTATAGTAGGTCAATTACCCTTCTATTATGGAGGAGGCCCGAGCCCAACAGTGGGACGTATATGGGCTGAGATGATGATGATGAATAAAAATTCATCATTGATTGTAATAAACTTCCACTGCGTTTTATTTAAATTCAAGTATTGTTCGTTGTTTAAACAATTATAAAACATGTTAAATTTGATACCTAATTCCAGAATACTGGTTTATATTTTTTGATAACTATTATATTAATATTAATAACTTTTATACTATATTATTGTAAGTGTAGGTAAGTGGCTCAATATTGACTTCCGGCAATATTTAGAAAAAGATGTCGCTCTTTTGTAAACATTTCCAGCAGGTGGTAATTTTTATTTAATTTTAAGTAACTGAGCGAATTGGTGATAAACTGATAACTACTACAGACTTGTATCCTGCGTTGAAATAAGAACGGCGTTTATATTTGAATTGGAAAGCTGTAACAAAAAAATATCAACCTACAAACAACCGTCATCTAACAAGGACAGCAGTACCCTGCCATCATTGTCCTCGTCCTTCGCTAAGTAGGATCGGTATAACATGCCTTCCATAGACTCCTATCAACCATATTATCTATATTCATTCCTTTCATGTCTTTTTATTAAAGCTCACATACGTTTCACTGCTGGGCTTGGTTCTCCTCTACAATAGAAGTGAAATTGACCTACAATACCACGCTGATCAAACCTGTTGGTGGTATTATGTCGAGTTTTCCTTCCACTCTTTTCATAACCATATTCTTATTCACAAAACCCTGGACGGATTTTCGCTTTTTGGGTCCTACAAACAATCGATAGAATTTAATTTTATTTACAATAATATTTAACGTATATTTCGAAACTAGGGCACAATCTAAACTTTGTATTGCTTACTAATAAAATATAAAATTCGCTGATAATACATTTCGATAATAGGCTAACTAGGACTTACATAAGTATTGGTAAATCCCCGAATGTGTGTTGCCAGTATTGAATAAATATGGCAATATTTATAAAGTCAAAATTTTAAAAAAGTTTGACATATAGGAACAGATTATATGGGAAAATAAAGTAACTGTTTTTTACTACTTTGCAATTTCTTCATATAGGAAATAATTAATGTATTTGCCACCGCACATACATTACAAGCATACAATTAATAGACACAAATTACAGAAAAATAATATATGGAATGTACAAAGTATTGTTCTGCGTGGGATTCTAACCCGATACTAGGCAAGGTAGGTCGATATCTTAACCATTGCGCCATCATTCCTTTCATAACCACATTTTTATTCACAAAAGCTTGTTTTTTTCTTTGGGGGTGAGTTACGGTCGCCACACTCCTCGCACCACTCCATCCGGGGCGACAGAGACAGAGCGTAAGCACGCACACCCGTAACCCACTCGAGACACGTCGCCTTCATCGTTGGGCCGACCACCGGAGCAGGGTGACTTGACGTCAGTGGTTGGCCCAACGGAGTACTCCCTTGAGGGGTACTCTCCTATCGATCGACATTCCCCCCTCCGGGAGGATGTCGGCACCGATGATTGCGACAAGTTCACGACGCTGCCCAGGCGGCACAAACCTCAAGCGTACGCTGCGTGTCCTCGTCGCAATCGCAGTGGTGGCAGAACCGTGTAATCTTCCTCCTAACGACCGTGTACAGGTATTTGGCGAAGCATCCATGCCCCATAAAAACCTGCACCATTCGGAAAGAGAGCACCCCGTGCCGCCGTTTTAACCACTGCATCAGCACCAGCCCGAAGGCCTCCACGGTCTGCACCCTGAACCGAGGCCTCTCCAGCCGGACTGCACAACGGACAATGACGTCTCATTCCCAAAACCCTGGAATAATTTTCTCTTTTTGGTTCCTATATACAAACGATAGAGTATAAGTCTATTTACACAATAAATATTTAATGCATATTTGTAAACTAGGGCACTATCTAAACTTTGTATTGCTTACTCATAAAATATAAAATTCGCTGATAATACATTTCGCTGATAGCCCAACTAGGGCTTACATAAGCCTTGGTGAATCCCCGAATGTGTGTTGCCAGTATAGTATAAGAAAACGTTTTGCAATTGATCAAATAAAATAATACATGAATTGACCTTCAAGAAGGGACATTTACCGGACACGCTGATGCAAATGGTTCATCATAAAGCTTTATTGCGAGTTTTCGCATAGAGTAATATTATTTGCTTATAATAATCTTTTTGTTTTTGGTAGGTTATGGTCTGGACATCTGCTTATAATCTTAGCTTGTCTTTTGTTATATCCATAGGAAAAGCAAATTATATTCTTGCTCTATCACCTATAAAACCTTTTTCTTTTTACGTTTTTGTTTTTTGGGTAGGCTACGCTCAACGGACGGACCAACAGACCACCTGTACCGAGTTTCCTCCGTGGTCGGCCCGAGCAGAAAATAAAACCTAAATTATTATTTTGAAATCACTACATAGTATAAAACAAAGTCGCTTTTTCTGTCCCCATGTCCCTATGTATGCTTAAATCTTCAAAACTACGCAACGGATTTTGGTGCGGTTTATTTTAATAGATAGAGTGATTGAAGAGGAAGGTTTATATGTATAATAACATCCATTAAATAGTGGAGAAATACTGTTATTTTTGAGGTTTCTAATGTGATGTCGTAAATAATTACATTTTTTCCGCTTACATTGCAAACGCAGGCTGAACCCTACGAGATTTATCAAAATAATGTACTAAATATTGTACACATTGAAAAAGTCTACAGAAAACTCCGCGATGGTATATGTCTCTCTCTTATGGATATCCCACAATAACATTTTTTTGTCATTTACTTTTTACGACAAATAATGGCTAATTTTCGAAGCAATTTTAACCAATATAGTATTAATCCTTATCCAATTAAATACCTTAAATACATTGTAGATTTAATATAGATCTATATGGCCCTTTACAGCATATGATTTAAATGAATATTTTCAAAGATATTACAGATTTAAAAATTGCGGGATGTAGCGTTGGTGTGGCACTCGGCTCGGCACAACAGAGCCAGAGACTTTTTCAAAGTAGCTGCTTTCTCAAAATCTAATAAACCAAACTAAAAAGTAAAAAATAAATTATAGTTTATAAACTAAAAAAAAAACACTCTTTTAAAATTTATTGAATTAAAAATTAAAAAGAAAATTGTAGTAATCAATTGAAAAATTGATGTTATTGTACAAAAAGCGTGGGGGGGGCTTGACTGTTGTTAATATTTTATCAATAGTTTATTATATCTGTAGTTATCACAAGCACCCCACGTGTTTTGTTCAATAATATCAATTTTTCAATTGATTACTACAGTTTCATTTTTAATTTTTTAATTCAATCAATTTTAAAATCGTGTTTTTTTAGTTTTTTAAACTATAATTTTTATATACAACGTTCACAGTTTTTCTGTAGTGTATTTAATATCAGCATTGCACCCGTGCGAAGCCGGGGCGGGTCGCTAGTGATGAATAAGAAAGACTGCTCCTAAAACCGTGAGGTCCTAAAAACATTTCGTTTCTTAACATGTTATACTTTATCACTTTATAGTCCATAAAATATAGCTTGATCTCTGTGACAGTTGTCACTAGTGCTGTCACGCTTACGATGAAAGCCGTAGTTTTTTTATCGATAAAACTCTTTATATTTATAATTGTGATTTTCTATTATAATTGAAATACAATCAAAAAAAAATCTTTTTGAATTTATTTCAAACGAAAACTGTTTTTCGACTATCCTAATTATTCGAAAAGAGTATAATCAAGGTCAACGCCACTATTATCGTCATCACTGGAGCGTTCCTGCAAAAACATTTATATTGTTTTGCCAAAATAGGAACAGCAGTTAGATCAGACTGTTTTATGGATAAATATGTTTAGTTTATTGACAATAATGTGTACATATTATTATCATTTACTCTGAGACAAAAGGTAGTTTTTAATGTTTAATTAATTCAATTTTGTATTTTATAATATACTGTCTGTTGTAATTGTAAAAATATTTTGAAAGCTTTATGTAGGTACTGGATTGGGTTTATTCCTTTTATGAAAAATTTAATAAAGATCGATTATCGATTTTCGTATATCGACTGTCCCATCTCTTTTTTATTTTCAGTCCAGTATGTCCTTGTACGTGCGTGAGCGTCATTTTTCTATAAATCGTTTACTAGGTATTTCAGTACTTACGAGGTACATTTTAGGCAAGAATATTAATATTTTTATATTTATAATATATTGCACTTCAGTTTCAAAAAAACTGACGTGTAAAAAATGAAAATATATGTGATATAAAATAAAATTGTATTCATGTCGCTCGTTCAAATTTATTTCGTCGATTTCGTTGACATCTGTCACAAAGATCAAGCTATATTTTATGGACTATAATTACCTGTAATTTCAATCAATTTTTACAGTCACAGATTGCCGTAAGGTGACAGAATAAGAATACAATTCACCACCCTATCCTCCATCTTGTTCGAAGGCTTCGTAAAAGATGACTAAGGGGGATATTTTTCATATAATATAAATAAGAGATATTTAAAATAAAAGAAGAACCATTCGAAATAAAACCCTATGCTAACACGTCTAACCCTAGTCAATTGTTGCCTCTTCTTGCCCGTGGATATCGTAGTGACGGAGTAAGAATACACTTCACCACTCCCTATCTTACCCATGAATGTCGTAAAAGAGTCGTCTTTTAAGATATATAATACATATATAATATATATGCAAGAGAAATAAAACTCGATATAAAACTCTATACCAACCTGTCTAATCAGCATGGTATGGTAAGGTCAATTTCCTTTCTATTACAGAGGAGGCTCGAGCCCGGCAGTGGGACGTATATGAGACGAAATGAATATATATCCGTGTGGTAACGAAGTAAGAATACAATTCACCGCTTCTTATCTTGCCCGTGGATATAGAACCCTATGCCGTCCCAAAATGGTGATGATGAGGGACGATTCTAAAATACAATGTGTCACCACTTTTTACGTTCTATTGGGAGTCGTAAAATCAGCCATAGAGTTTCCAGAATAATGGGTTGCAGCATTCCTAAGAAACTTTGAACAGCAAATGCAATCGCTAACCCGCTTGCAAGCAACTATGAATTGCATAGAAACATAGAAACTATGGCGCTATTCCCATTGAAGGAGGTGCCCTATGACCAATATTAGACGTCGATAGGCTCATAGATGGATGGAACGCAATAGTAGCTATTGTTCTCAGTTGAGTATTGTTGAGTTTCTCACAATGAAATGATGACAGTTGCAAAGTTTCGTGGACATGAAAATATGATGCGTAAAAGAAGGATCCTTAAGAGACTGATAAACGGATGAAAATATTAAAGTAATAAATCAATTAATTCAAATACAAATGTATCGTGAGATCTTTAATGACAATTATAAAAATACAAATTAAACATTATAATATCTATAAAAATACTATAAAAACAACAAATTTAACATACAATGACAGATATGTGCATCTATTATATGTAATGAGTCTGCTATCATGCAAAGATGCACATCAAAGAACGAGTTGTCAAATTTACAAAGCAGAATTTTCAATGGCTCCAGGCAGGTCACGGGTACTTATTGAAAAACTATTTCTTACAAACATTCGTGATTTATAAAACTTATACAAAACCAAAGCGATTAATATAATCAATATTAAAGCCACGCAAATTTCAGTAAAGACTGATTCTGTATTTGAATTATTGGAAATTAATTTCTCGTGAGCTGTTGCAGTTGCAGGTAAAGATTGTGTTTGAAAATATTTACCTTCAAATTCATTTATAATGTTATGTTTTTCAAGAGCTATGATCGCTTGTAGTTCTTCTTTGACTTTATTTATATAAGATATAATGTTTGCAGTTTGATTTACCTCTGAGACATTAGTTAGTGTTGACATATTAGTAGTTGTAAGTAAATTTGTTTTTGTTACGGGAACAGGAGCTGTTGTCAATGTAGTGGAAACTATAGGAACGGAAATACGATCAAATAGTTTCGTCATCTTATCAAGCATTCCAAAAGTATTGTTATTAATATTAGATGTATAATTAACTAGTTGTAATAGTGTTTTATTGTAAACGGAATATGATTTTTCAAAGTCGTCTGCCATTCTTTTTAAATATTGCGTATTTTTATCGTTCCTATCTATATTTTCATTAGTTAAGTTTAATAAAATATTTTGTAATAGTTTAAGCATATCGTTACTATTTCCTATATTTTCAGATACATTTATTGGCTGATATATATGATCATTGTTACATGTTACGCCATCTACATTCTCATTGCTATGTTCGTCTATTCTTAATGCAGTAATAACAAAAGGTACACCTTTTTGTTTTACTTTTACTAAAATCTCACAAGGTAAGGGATTATTGCCAATGCTTAATTTTGAAAGAGTAGTACCTAAAAATTCTTCTGCATTGATTGTATCAATTTCGTTATAGTCGACGATTAACTGAGTTAAGCTCTTTACTTCATAAAATCTTTCCGTTTGTAAATCTTTTATTCTATTATATGACATATCCAAAACTTCTAAATATATTAATCCACGAAAAATGCCATATCCGACAGATGATAAATGGTTATGGGATATATTTAAAGTATGTAAAAGAGTATTATCTTTAAACACGCCTGGTTGTATGTATGATATTTCGTTAAAACTTAAGTCTAAAAGTAAAAGAGATGTTAATCCCATAAAATCTCCAATTTGTAACTTAGTGATATTATTTGACATTAAACGTAATGATGTTAAATGAATCATTTTATTAAGACCTAAAGCACTAATATTTTTAATATTGGCATTTAATATTACCAATTCTAATATAGGACAACTCGTTGTCATATTTTTAAAGTTCATAGCACTTTGTACACCTGACACGTTCAAAGTATTTAAATTATTCATTTTTTCTAATATCTTCATAGTAAATTTCATTTTTATATTGTTAGATAAATCTAAGTGTTTTAGATCAACCAAAGTATTGAATGCTTCATCGCTTACACTCTCTATGGTATTATGAGACAAGCTTATCATATTTAAACGTAATAATCCACGCAACGATGCAGCAACAATACTAGTTATTCGATTATTATTTAAGAATAGTGTCGTTAATCCAACCAGTTCTGTTACATTGACAAAAAAAATATTTATGTTGTTATGAGATAGGTCCAAAGTTTCTATGTATCCAGTGTTAATGAATGCATTGTATTGTAGTTCATATATTTTGCAATAAGATATATTTAGTTCTTTTAGATCAGTCATATGTTCAAATGAAGCATTTTGTACTATTTTCAGCATATTGTGAGAAATATCAAGACTGGGTAGTAAAACTAGACCATTGAATGTGCCAGTTTCTAGAGTACCATTTAATGGATTATTATAAATTCCTAAATTGATTAAATTTTGCAGTGATTGAAATGAACTTCGTTCTAATCTAGAAATCAAATTATCCGATATATCTAAATATTCCAGACTTTGTAGAAAAATCAATTGTTCTTGTTTAATTTCAGTTATGCGGTTATTTTTGACTACCAATATTTGAAGCTTGCTCAAATCTTCTTTATTAAATGCTAAGTTAGTTATTTGATTATTAGATAAATCCAATTTTTTTAGGTTTTGTAATGTTTTAAAACACATATTTGACAGATACTGGATATTATTAGAATTGAGGAATAGAGTATCAAGTTCAGTGAGGCTGTTAAAAGCATAATCCTTTACTTCTGTAAAAAATTGATTACTAAGATCTAACATTATTACATGAATACCATCGAACATACCTTTAAGCAAGGGTCCTTCTATCAAATTTTCAGTAAGTGTTAAAGTTATTACAGAAGTGTATTTAAATAAGTTCAATGGTAAAGATTTTAGTAAATTTTTAGAAATTTTGATATTTTTTAAAGAATTTAAATTATAAAACATGTCCTTATTTAGATTTGCCAGTTGATTATTACTTATGTCTAAATCCTGCAATAAAATCAACGAATGAAATATATTACTATCAACCGTTTTAATGAAATTCGAACTAAGATCTAGATTAATGAGATTAACCAGCTGCTCAAAATCATTACCCTTAAGATCTTTCAGTCTATTGCCTCTAAGATTTAGAACTTTTAGTTCATTAAATCTAAAAAATGAATTACTAATATTTATCAATCTATTATTAGATAAATTTAAATTGATCAATTTTTTTATTCCTTCAAAACTCAATTGATTCAGTGTATCGAGGAAGTTATCTGACAAATTTAGTATTTGTAATTCAGCAAAACCATCAAAAATAGCATGAGTAATTTTAACTAGATAATTATGAGACAAGTCAAGTTTGGTTAGTTTTTTATATCGATAAAGGTAGCTATTTACTTCAATATTGCTTATAGTATTGTATGATAAATCTAATTCGGTTAACTGCTGTAGTTCTTCCATGTTTGATAATATTGCTGTCGTTAGAAGGTTTCTTGATATGTTTAGTATGGCGAGATTTTGCATACCTTGTAGCAATGGGATTTCTGTATATTCATTGTTACTTAAATCTAAACTGTAAATTGCCTGGAGCATATTATTGCCATACATCCTATTATATTTTGGCACTGCTTTTTTATCATGGTTATTATCTTTAAAGATAAGTTTCATTCGATATTGTCGCATTCCATTATAATTGAGAAGCCTTTGGCACGATTCATTGTAATCTTGGTAGTTATGTGTGTGGGGATTACGCTGTAAAATATTGAAGTCCATATTGCTGCCAATGTAATTTAAACATGTCATAGTATACATACATACTGCCTCGTCGAAAAAGACAGGGCAATAGTCTTCGCAAGAAATTGATATTGTAGAAATTAAAATATCTGAAATAATATTTAAGTTATAGGTTTGAGCATTTTGGTATGTATATATTTATATATATATATATATATATATATATATATATATATATAACGAAAAAGTAATACTTACAAAACAAGGGTATTCGAAGAAGCATTCTTTTCTGAAGTCTCTAGAAATTAAAGAAGAAAATAAGTTCATTTGGACGTAAGCACAATCTATACAAATAAATAAAATTGAAGTGTCTGTTTGTAATGTCAAAATACTGGGCTTCATTCATGCTCACACGGTTATTTGAACGACACCTATGTATAAAATATAGAATAAAAAATTGTTGTCTGTCTGTCTTTCTGTTTGTTTGAGATAATTTTCAAAACAGCTCTACCGATTTTGATAATAATTTACTACCAGGTAGCTGTCTACATAAGGAGTAATTTAGGCAACAATTTATCCGGGTATTCCCACGGGAACGGGAACCATACGGGTAAGGTGACTGAAACCAAAACGAAGCGAGGGCGGGTTGCTAGTATATAATAAGTATTGAGCAAAGTCCAGTTTGGCAGTCATTTAGTGGACGAAGCCATATTAGTAAGCAAAAAGTTGGGCGCCCTGAACAGCTCACATCTCTAGGCAAGCACACCCAAATATTAACTTGACCCTCTTGACTCCCTGCAAAGGCGTACATCTGCGAATCGTCGGGAATCCCAATCTCACGGACGGATTGGAGTCACTGGAGCAGCGAAGAGACTTTGGGTCACTCTGTGTACTCTACCGACTCTTTCATGGGGAGTGCTCTGAGGAACTGTTTGACTTGATACCACTCAACATGGTGGTAGAGTACATCCATTTCACCAGGAAACGTTATGATCTTCAGTTGTACGATTCCAGCGATCATTTCTCCCACGTAAGTTTATTTTATAATCGATAGTGGCAAACGTGCAATCAGCACACCTGATGGTAAGTGATACTGCCGCACATGGACCTTTGCAACACCAGGGACATAGCTAGGCCGTTACCTGCCGTGAAGAAATGCTCTTCTCAAACATTTTCGTTTTTTCTCTTCTTTAACCACGTAGGTACTTATGTGCAGGCTCTGTAATGAACTACCTGCTGCTGTGTTTCCCGAGTGCTATGGCATGGCCTTCTTTAACGGGTGACGTAACCGGGGATTAGTCCGTCACCCGCTGAGAGGCCGACCGCGTGAGGAAAGACCGACGTCCTCCCCGAGGGGTGGACGTCGGCCGATGGGAGGGTACCCTAATTAGGGGTATTCCGTCGGGCCGACCACTGACGACAAGTTAACGCTGCTCCAGTGGTCGGCCCAACGACGAAGGCGACGTGGTTTTTGGGTGGGTCGCGGGAGTTGCGTGTTTAAGCCCCTCTGTCGCCCTGGACGGAGTGGTGCGGAGGCGCGCCGACCGCGACCCACCCACAAAAAAAAAACAAAAAAAAAAAATGGCCTTTTTTAAACGAGATTTAGGACGAGTATGTGCGGCAGTATCGTATACCATAATTTCACCATACTTACCGTGTTTGGCACTGGTTTGTCTATATTAGCTAGTTTTTAAGACGGAGTAGTAATGAAGGGTCACCATCATTCTTATCCATTCCCCAGTGTGGTGCTACGTTAAAATACAATGTGTCTTTGTCCCGTATTTTCCTTTGAGCGAAGTACCAGGAGAATAGACTCTCATGTGCTATGCCAATTATGATCACCAGCCCATCTGTCTAACTTAGCTTTTATTACATTATTTTACTTCCTTATACATGCATATGCGCTCTCAGGCCCTGTACGTTACCGTTGCTTAACGGGACGGCCAGTTATATGAGGCTTTCCACAGTGCGTGGTCTGCTTTGAGGCACCTTCAGGACAAACGATCGCGGGCAGACGGACCGAGGATTAGTCTGCCACCCGCAAAGAGACCAACTGTGTAAGGCTTACGTCCCAGTAATACTGTTTTGTTGCCGGAGACTTCAATAGGACGATACCCGAAAGAGTAATCCGCCGGGTGGGCCACAAAAGTAAAAGAATCGATAACAATGGTCGGCCTTATGGCGATGGAGAAGAAACACGTAGGTCATGGTACCGCACGCCGGTCACCCATAACCGCAGATAGATTGGGTCAAGACCATAGCCTATCGTAAAAAAGAGGGGTGTCCTCCGAAACTAAATTCAAGTTGGCGGGACGTGGGTCGCGAACTTCAGTTGTCATCTTGGTAAACACGTTTCATTAAATATCTTGTTAACTGTGAATCGTACGCCAAAAATAATAGTAATCATTTTCATAGATAATCAAGGTCCCTTCTTTTTTTTTGCGGCGTGGGTTACGGTCATCGCGCTCCTCTCTCCACTCCATCCGGGGCAACAGAGGGGCATAAGCACGCACACCCGTAACCCACCCGTGACACGTCGCCTTCGTCATTGGACCGACCACCGGAGCAGGGTGACTTGTCGTCAATGGTTGGCCCGACGGAACGGATAATCAAGTTAAACCCTAAACTATTATAATAAATCTGCTTCTCTATACTGCTAAAAAAAAGTTCTTATTTACAACGCTCTACACTTTTGTCAATGTGGTTATTACTAAATATATAATTAACGATACATGCTAGATTATAAATCATAGTTACCAAATTTGTAGAACATGAAATTTCTTGTAAGTTTAATTCAAAACTTTTTGCCCCACATTTACAGTTAAAGAGATGTAGCTTGGCAAAACTTCATCACCATTATGCTCCTCGTAAATTATCAATACCACTGACGTTAATCTGAAACGGCCTGAAATATTATAATAGCAGTAGTTATATTGAGAAGTACCGTGTGGTGACGGAGTAAGAATACCAATCACCAAACCCTATCTTGCCCGTGGATGTCGTAAAAGATGACTAAGGAATATCATATGTATATAATAACTATGCAAGAAAAGAAAACTCGAAATAAAACCTTATACCAACCTATCTGATCAGCATGATATAGCAAGGTCAATTTCCCTTTTTCTGTGGAGGAGATCGAGTCTCCTCCCCAGCAGTGGGACGTATACATATAAGCTGAAATGATGATGATGAATTATGATATTGAGAACAAGATGTAGATGAGAGTGATAGTATTCAACGCATTTAAAAACTATTTTTGAAAATTAAAACGAATTAAAATTATTTTTACACAAAGAGTGCCGCATTATGTTATGAAGTTTCATATTTTTCGAAAGCTGGACCTTCATCACCTTGTAAATATGTACATATTTTTGACGTGACAACGTCTTATAATTGCACTGCACACACGAAAAAACATGACGTATGCGGCGTTACCTCGCTCTGAGGCGTTCCATTTAAGGCTTGATCCATACAAAATATCTATCAAACAAATAAAATTAAAATTTTCCTTTGAAAAATGAAACCATTCCATCAGTATTTTCTTATGACAATGTCACGTTCAACTATCGTCAGTAATCCGACTTTACAGACAACCGATTTTTTTACTTTTACTATATCCAAAGGATAATTAATTGAATTAGGCGATACATTGCGGTAATCCATTTTTAATTTAAAATGGAAACCAGGAAGGGTGATCCACCGCTTGCCCACGGTAATCATTATACCGCACACTACAATAGAAGGAATACGGGATAAGATTAAAGTGGGCTAGGAAATGTCTTTCAAATGCTTTTAAAGCCGAACCATCCTGAGGATGCGTTGTTTAGAGGCTAAACGCGTGTCGAATAAATACGGCAAATTGCAAGTTGATGTTCTGGAAGGTGCGCATCACGTGAGAGTAAAATTTCCTTACTTCCTAGTCCATCTTAATCCTATCCCATATTTCTTCTATTGTGATGTGCGGTAGGTTTATTGATTACCGTAGGAAAGTGGTGGGATTCTTTCCTTCCATTTTAAAATATAGCCAAAGGACGAAGAAAAGACGACGACAATGCAAATTCGAAATAAAATCCTATACCACGCTGATCAGACCGGTTGGAATAGATTTTTACTTCGAATTTTCCTTCTCTTGCATAGATGTCATATCATCATCATCATCATTTTATCATCATCATCATTTCAGCCCATATATGTCCCATTGTTGGGCTCGGGCCTTCTCCATAATGGAAGGGTAACTGACTTACTATACCACGCTGGCCAGACGTATTGATATAGGGTTTTATTTCGAGTTTTCTTTCTCTCGCATAGATGTTATATGCGTTTTATATCCCTTAGTCGTCTCGTACGATCACCCACGGGTAAGAATAATTTGTGAATTGTATTCTTACTCCATCACCACACGGGAGATGTCATATACATATTCCTTAGTCGTCTTTTACGACACGAAGGAGCAACCTCAAAATCAAGCATCAAATCATCATCTCAGCATCTCAGCCCATACACGTCCCACTATTTGGGTCGAACTTCCTTCAGAATAGGAAGTAAAATCCTATACCACGCTGGTCAATTCTGTTGATATAAGATTTTATTTCAAATTTTCCTTCTCTTGCATAGATGTCATATATTATATTCCTTAGTCGTCTTTCACGACACGCTCAAAATCAAACATCAAATACAATCGCAATAAAATGCGTAAAAACAATTTTATTTTATAAAATAAATTGATAAAGAGGTACTCACAATTAGAAATTACACTTCGTGGCAGACAATACACAATAGAATAATGATTATTTAGTGTTAAATATGACTGCTCTCGAGTTACAAGCCAAGCGAAATGTGCAAAGTACACAGTAACAGTTAGGGTTCAACAAATTAGGTGAACGTAGTTGTAAAATTAATACTGTTTTGCCTCAAACTGTAATAGCAGTTTAGATAATAATATCCAGGTCCACTCACGTACTGATTGTAATAAATAGTAAAATATTTATGTTTGTGCAATAGAAATAAGAATAAAATAATATTGTGCACTTTGGGACCGTGTGACAATAGTGTATCCAGTTTTGCATGATCGAAGCTTAAACAAAATAATAATTTCATCATTATCATCGCAGCCCACATACGTCCCATTGTTGGGCTCGGGCCTCCTCCACAATGGGAGGGAATTTGACCTACTATACCGTGCTGGTCAGACATGTTGGTATAGGGTTTCATTTCGAGTTTTCCTTCTCTTGCACAGATGTTATGTGCACGTTATATCCCATAGTCGTCTTATACGACATCCACGGGCAAGATAGGGAGTGGTGAATTGTATTCTTACTCGGTCACCAGACGGAAATAATAATTTAGAAGAAAATTATTTAATAGAATGTTAGCTAAAATCAATTTATATAGTTATGAATTAAAAACGTCGTCGGAGCCTGTGGCACTTAAAAAAATAGCGTGAGTACTAATTACACTTGTCAGAAGTGAAAGTTCTTTGGTTCCATGTATTTTTTATCAGAATTAAAAAAATGAAAAAAAAACTATCGATCTTTCTCATTCGCTTGCTTCCTACTCTCGCCCCGTAGCTGTGCTTCGTGCTGTGTTCGCCCTTTCTCACTCTCTCTCAATCGATCTCAATCGCTCTCTACCTCTTCTTCGACAAAAACGCTGCACATCTTCGTGACGCTAAATTATATTTCATCCGTAAAAAATTTACCCTCATGCGCACAAAGAAGTTTCACTTCAAAAATCAAATACGTATCTTCGAATCTCGTAAAAACGGCGCTGTGTGCGCGTGTCTGCTTGCGAAAGTAGAAACAAAATACTATCATGATAAAATCCATAAAAAAAGATATATTTTATCATATCATCACAGCTGATATTGGTCCCACTGCTGGGCTTGAGCCTCCTCCACAGTGAGGCAAATTAACCTACTACACCATATTGGTGGGATAGATTGGCATAGGATTTTATTTCAAGCTTTTTTTCTCTGGCATAAATGTTGTTTGGATATTACAATCCCTTAGTTGTCTTTTACGATACTTACGGTCAAAAAGGGGTAGTGAATCGAATTTATTCCGTCACCATACGGCAATTTATTTCATATAGTAGAAAAATATCAAAAAGCTTTGCATAAAATTGTTAGTATAATAAAAAAAAACAGATAATATGTATCACCGTTCATCATTTCGACTCATATACGTCCCACTGTTGGGCTTGAGCCTCTTCCATAATGCGAGGGAAACTGACCTACTATATCTTGCTGGTCAGACTTGTAGGTATAGGGGTTTATTTCGGGTCTTCCTTCTCTTGCATCTTGCTATAGATATTATGTACATATGTAGACCTTAGCCGTCTTTTACAATACCCACGGGTAAGAGAAAGGGTGGTGAATTGTATTCTTACTCCGTCGCCAAACGGAGACCATAATTTGTATGTACATATACTAACATATAAAGCTGAAAAGATTATTTGTTTGAACGCGCTAATCTCAGGAACTACTGGTCCGATTTGAATAATTCTTTCAGTGTTAGATAGCCCATTTATCTATGACGGCTATATGCTATATATTATCACGCTAAGATTAATGGGGGTGGAGTAGAAATGAAGAATGTTTATAAATCGGGGGTTATTCCTTGTGAGAGCCGCTGCAGCGTACGCTACGTAAACGGTTAGTTTCCCAAAAAATAATCATACATGACAGAATCGTTATATTTAAAAATATTTTCACCTTCTGCGTAATGAAATTCGCGGGTTAAAGTTAGAATTAGCCCAAAGTAACTATTCCATGCGGACGAAGTCGCGGGCAGCAACTAGTAATGAAATATTTTTATACTTTTAAGCTATTGCATAGCTTTTATCGCGGGCTTGGCGCAAGGACCGAATCAAGAAATTCCATAACGAAAATAAACCTCACACCCCCCTACCATGTAACTAGCTACATGGTCTCGTACCATACATGGTAAGCGGGTGGCGACAGCTCGGCCGAGCGTATGGTCGTCGACACATTCTGCGTTCGTCCGTCTCGGTGCGCATACGTGCCACCGCTTTGCGTAGCTTACGTCACAAAAGTGTTTTCGCACGTTTTCTAACGGTCCCAACGATCTTCAGCGGACGACAGTGGTAATCTAAACCGCCTTTATTGTTATAGATATAGTACATTTTATTCTTATCGGTCACCAGGCTCAAAAAGTGTAACTTGAATTAATATCAAAGAAAAAACTTGAATTAATATCAAAGAAAAAACTTGAATTAATATCAAAGAAAAAATAATGCATAAATAAAAAATAAATAAATAATTATAATTGCATAAGTTGATAAAAAATGGTACGCAATAGCTTTACCGCGGCAGTCCCCGAGTGCCACACGTATTTTTTTTTTTTTTGGGAGGAGCTACTGTCAGCGCACTCCTCGCTCCACTCCGTTTGGGGCGACAGAGGGGCGTAAGCACGCACACCCGTAACCCACCCGTATAACACGTCGCCTTCGTCGTTGGGTCGACCACCGGTGCAGAGTTCCGGTTCAGTGGTCAAATATTTTTATACTGAACCATATTGATAATATAAATATACTTAACAAATTTATCAGCAAAGCCAACAGGACGCAACTCTTCATTTATCGTTTGTCTCATATTCATGAACAAACTATTATATTGCAATACTATCAATTTTTGTATAAAGCATAACAATTGTTCTACTTGTCTTATATAACATGTATCTATCTATCTATATATTATGAAGCAAAAACTTTGTACCTACCCCTTTTACGAAAATTACGCGCACGGACCAATATGAAATTTGGCACAGTTGAAGAATATATCGATGCGAAGTGCAGAAAACTAAAATTTGATTTAATAATGAATTAAAAATAAATTATATTCATTAAAAAAGGCATTACGCACACTACAACGCAATCGCTACACACACACACACACACACGTTTGTGTGAGTGTGTTGCGTAGCAACGCTTATACACTTTGGTTTACGGTTAAAATCTCTGGTCTAACTGAATGTCAAACAATCATAATTATGATGACAATGTCTAATAGAGATATGTGAAGTAAGTTTGAACGAGCGACATTTTAACAATTTCATTTTGTCTCAAATATATTTTCATTCTTCGCGTGCCAGTTTTATTGCAACTAAATTGCAATATATTATAAATATAAAAACATTAATATTCATGCCAAAAATGTACCTCATAAGTACTGAAATACCTAGTAATCATTTTATACATAAATGACGCTTACACACGTACAAGGTTTTACTGGACTGAAAATAAAAAAGTGATGAGACAGTCATAAATCGATAACCGATCTGTATTAAAGACATACATAAATCGATAACCGATCTGTATTAAATTATTCGTAAAAGAAATAAACCCAATACAGTACCTATATAAAACTTTCAACATATTTTTTACAATGAAAACAGACAGTTACATTATAAAATACATAAATTGAATTAATTAAACATTAAAAAACTACTTTTCGTCTCAGAGTAGATGATAATATTATGTACGCATTATTATCAATAAACTAGACATATTTATTTATAAAACAGTCGTAATAGATTGATTGATCTAACGACTGTCCTCATTTGGCAAAAAATGATAAATATTCTAGCAGGAACGCTCCAGTGATGACGATAATAGTGACTTAGACCTTGATTGTACTCCTTTTGAATAATTAAAACAGTCAAAAAACACTTTTTGTTTGAAATAAATTCAATAAGATTTTCATTGATTGTATTTTAATTATAATAGAAAATCACAATTATAAAAATAAAGAGTTTTATCGATAAAAAACTACGGACTTTATCGTAAGCGTGACAGCACTAGGGACAGAGACAGAGTCACAGAGATCAAGCTATATTTTATGGACTATAGTTATTCGTGAAATACAGTTAGCTCAATTTACAATTATACATAAATAAAATTAAAGAAAATTGGGTAGCAGAAAAATTAATTAAAATGAATTATGGCCGAATTTCGACCACACGGCGACCACTAGTATCTATAAAATTTTCCGTGTGGTGACGGTATAAGTTTCCTACGAAGAATTCACCACTCCCTATCTTGCCCATGGATGTCGTGAAAGATGACTATTGAGTCTTTGTCTCATCGCATAAACGTCGCACTGTTGGGCACGAGCCTACTCTCTAATAGGAGGGAAATTGACCTACTATACTTCGATTTGATTCTATTTCGAGTTTTCTTTCTCTTACATATTTTTCTGTGTGGTGATGGAGTAAGAATACAATTCGCCACTCCCTATCTTGTTCGTGGCTGTCGTAAAAGACGACTAAGGGATATAATATGCATATAACATCTATGCTACAATACTTTTTTACATACATTTGTTTTGGATATATTGTTGCTGCCGCGACTTGATTGTACGGGTCCATCAAAATATCAGCGGTGTAGTATCATATTTACTGTACCATAAGCTGAGATGGGCACCATATTTTGGCCTCACATATTCGACTCCTTGTTATTAGTTCTTATTTCTTTCGTTGGTGTTTATATTCTGTGAGGTTTACAAAATAAAATTTCTTTCTTTCTATGCCAACCTGTATGACTAGCATCATATAGTAAGATCAGTTTCCTTTCTATAGTGGAAGAGGCTCGAGTCCATTCCATATTAGGACGTATATGAGCTGAAATGATTATGATATGTATAAAAAATAAGAATAGTTTTTGATTTAATTTGCCAGACGATTTATAGTAATGTCATCTTGCTCTTATCCCAATTACTTGGGGTCGACGCAATATGTCATCTGTTTTGACATATTGCAAAAAGTTTCGGCAATGACTTTTATGACCGGTCGCCTGCCTGACGTCAACCCTCCTTGGGAATGTAATCGTTGACCCAAATGGTACCAGATGGAGTTGGTCCGGGTCAATCTAGGGCTCTTAGTCGTCTTTTACGACACCCACGAGCAAAGCAAGGGTTGGTAGTATTCGAAGCCGCTACCACACAGCACAGACGATTTATAGTAATAAGGCTAAATTATTGCCACCGAGTTCACGAAATTGGTACCGATGATCAATACAATGGAAATGAAGAGATTATATATACTATCATACTTCGCCATTCCATCGCTCCGGATGAGTCTATCTTTTCCATAGTGGGAGGGAAATTGACCAACCACACCACGTTGGTCATAAGGATTGGCATAGTTTTTTTTTTTTTTTATATTGCAGACCGTGGCAATCGGCAAACGTACACTTGATGGTAGGTGTTGCTGCCGCTCATGAACCTTTGCGTTGCCTACCGTTAAAAAAAAGAAAGAAGTGCGAATGCGCGCAATGAAGTTCGGTGAAACTAAAGACATCACCAAAACCCACTACAAGCAAAAACCTTCAGAAATTTAGACTACCGGCTCTCTCGCTCACTGAACGAAGTGCAGTAACAAATTTCTACTACTCGGACATCGATTTTCTGCGAGAGTGTGGTTAATATCACACTCTCGAACGAATTGGCCCGCGGCTGTAGACAGACAACTGTCATCAATGTCATCTTATCACTAACGGGTAACATTTCAAGGTTACCTTCTCTAGCATCAATTTTATCTGAATATTAATACCATAGTCGTCTTTTACGACACCCACGGGTAAGAGCGGGGTGGTAATTAAATTATATTATTACTAGCAACCCGCCCTCGCTTCGCTTAGGTTTTAGTCGTTTTACCCGCGTTGTTCCCGTTCCCGTGGGAATACCGAGATAAAATATAGCCTAATTTACGCCCTGATACTATATTGGTGGAAGAATTTTTGAAATCGGTCCAGCCGTTTTGAAGATTACCCGGAACAAACAGACAGACAGACAGACATAAAAAATATAAAGTGAGTTTTAGGCATGTGTATAGTACAAATAACCGTGTGAGCATGAAAAAAAGCTATTAAATGTCATCATCATCATCTTGCTCTTATCCCAATTACTTGGGGTCGACGCAATATGTCATCTGTTTTGACATATTGCAAAAAGTTTCGGCAATGATTTTTAAGACCGGCCGCCTGCCTGACGTCAACCCTCCTTGGGAATGTAATCGTTGACCCAAATGGTACCAGATGGAGTTGGTTCGGGTCAATCTAGGGCTCTTAGTCGTCTTTTACGACACCCACGAGCAAAGCAAGGGTTGATAGTATTCGAAGCCGCTACCACACAGCAAAAAAGCTATTAAATGTATACATTGTTATTTTCCTCGCTAGAAAGCTCCGATAATAAACGTGTCCGATCGCTGCTAAATTCAAAGTGCTATAAGGACTATAAGGAGAACCGCGGTTAGCCGCAAACGCTACGTCCCGCAATTTTTAAATCTGTAATATCTTCGAAAATATTCATTTAAATCATATGCTGTACAGGGTCATATAGATCTATATTAAATCAACAATGTATTTAAGGTATTTAATTGGATAAGGATTAATGCTGTATTGGTTAAAATCGCTTCGAAAATTAGCCATTATTTGTCGTCAAAAGTAAAAGACAAAAAAATGTTATTGTAGGATATCCATAAGAGATAGACATATACCATCGCGGAGTTTTCTGTAGACTTTTTCAATGTGTACAATACTTAGTACATTATTTTGATAAATCTCGTAGGGTTTAGCCTGCGTTTGCAATGTAAGCGGAAAAAATGTAATTATTTACGATATCAAATTAGAAACCTCAAAAATAACAGTATTTCGCCACTATTTAATGGATGTTATTATACATATAAACCTTTCTCTTTAATCACTCTATCTACTAGAAAAAACCGCATCAAAGTCCGTTGCGTAGTTTTAAAGATTTAAGCATACATAGGGACATGGGGACAGAGAAAGCGACTTTGTTTTATACTATGTAGTGAAATTGGGTGGTAAGAGGGTGATAAATTGTATTCTTACACGAAAAAATATTCATTCAAAATATTGTCAAACTTGGATTGTACACAGTTAAAAGGATGCATTTGTAACTGATAAGTGTTCCCACGCATTTATAAATCATCATTATTTTGAAATAGTATTTATCCATCTAATCATATCCACTATGAGGTAATGCCATGCGTCACGCTTGGTAAACAGACAGGCTTATAATCAAAATCCGTTACTGGTAATCTGCTAAGGCAAGGAAAGTAATGATGAATAGCTTATTCTTTAATCAATTTATGAATATTTTAGACTGTCCATTTTGGGACGAAATGGGATCACCATTATTACCATCCTTCAGCCTATCGCTGTCTACTGCGGGACGTAGACCTCCCTTATGTTTCTTCACAGAGTGCTGCCCTGTGCCGCTTGAATTGAACGATGCCCAGCAACTTTCACCAAGCCAGTTCACCTAGCCAGTTCGCCTAGTGAAGGGCGTCCTACACTGCGTCATCCGATACGTGGTCGCCACTTAAGAACCTTTCTGCCCCAAAGATTATCGGTCTGTCAAGCGATGTGGCCTACCCATTGCTATTGTCAGCGTGCTAATTCTTCGTGAAATGTCGGTTACGCCCGTTTTTTTTACGGATTGCCGTATTTCGGATTCTATCTCGCAGAGAAATCCCTAACACACCCTGCTCCATAGCACGCTGACGTTGAGCAGAATTTAAAAAAAAATCACAATTCCCTTTCTTGCACGTAGTTTCCGTAAAAAGCGACTAAAAATGTGATATACAAATAATAAATCCTACTAATATTCATCATCATCATCTCAGCCCATATACGTCCCACTGTTGGGCTCGGGCCTCCTCCATAATGGAAGGGTAATTGACCTACTATACCACGCTGATCAGACGTGTTGATATAGGGTTTTATTTAGAGTCTTCCTTTGTAGTCTTTGTGAAGATGTTTGTTGCTCTTTCACGCAAAAACTCCTGAATGGATTTTGATGCAACTTCGCAATAATATAGCTTACATTACAGAATAACACATAGGCTATAATTTATCCCGCTATTCCCACGGAGAGAGGAACTGCGGGTGAAACCGCAGGGCTCTGCTAGTACGACATAAATTACTATACCGACGCGTCTAATGAACGTGGTATACGGTAGGACATTTTTCCCTCAAAATTTGGAGGAGGCTCGCATCCAACGTAATAGAACGTAACAGATAATAATGATAGTGATGATGATTTTAGATCATACAAAGAAAGAAAGAAAGAAAAATAATTTATTACTCCTTCACGGGAGGGCAACATCACAAAAGCTCAAACAGTGAGTACAATATAGAAAAACAATAAATTATAATAAAAAAAAAATACAAAAAGAAATTGATATCAACATTGGTTTTCCCTTCGTGAAAGAGAAAAAGGATCGCTGCTCAGCATAATGTTGAGGCATCTATTTTAAGAGAGATACCGCAACGCTGTTATTCTGCAGCGTCCTGCGACGTCTGTCAGCAAAGTACAGGTAGCAGCCGAATATAATTAAACCAACAAATTACAGCTGCTTTTGTAAATAATATTCAAATAAATTATATCATACCAATATTTTTTTTGAATCAATGTCCAATTCGAAAAGATAAACAGACATTCTTAACACCATTCTCATACCTTTATAGAGCACTAGCTGACCCAATAGACGTTGTTATGTTCAAGTTATAAAAAACTGTAAAAGTATGTTTCTTTGAGATCGATCGCAGCGCCACCTAACGATTCCAATTATTAATCTAAACTATTCTCCTATCAATTGGAATAGCTACAATAAATATCATCAAAATCGGACCAGCCGTGCCAATGTCATGGATTTGATTCCCATATAGGACAACACTGCGCGATCCATAAATTGTTGTACACATTGTATCGGCCCTAAATTATTTAATTGGGACAACAGCAGAAGGATTGTTTAGTGGTGGGACCATACTGTTGACAGTTGTCTGTCTACAGCCACCGGTCCGTCTGGGGTAGTACCACACTCTCGCAAAAAATCGACGTCTAAGTGGTAGCAGTTTGCTACTGCGTTTCGTTCGGTGAGCGAGAGAGTCCAACTTTCTGAGGGTTTTTGCGTAGGTATGGTAGGTTTTGGTGATGCCTTTAATATCAACGAACCTCATTGCACGGCATCACACTCCTTTCAATTTCTTCGAAGTAAGCAGCGGCCTAGCTGTGCCCCTGGTATTGCAAAGGTCATCAGGTTTATCAGTGGCGGCCTTAGGGGGTGGCGAACAGGGCAATCGCCCGGGGCGTCGCGCTTACAGAGGCCTCGCGCTTACAGCGGCCTCACGCAACAACCCAAGCAAATTTTAAAAAATATAGATTTTAAATTACATTTTTACTTATTAATTATATTTTCACTTTATTTTCAATATTATAAAACTTAAATTTTATTTATTTGTACAACTTTAGTATTTTTCATCAAACATGACAAATCCCTAAACCAAACAACCAGACCTACTTTCGTAGGTATCTCATACTTTTCACGAAGGACAAAGGGCCTCGCAAAGACCTGTCGCCCGGGGCCTCGCAAAGACCTGCCGCCCGGAGCCTCGCAATGGGTAAGGCCGCCGCTGAGGTGTATTGTTTGCTCGTTTGCCACCGTTTGCAATAAAAAAAGGATGGTAATGAGAATTGACTAATGTACAAGCTGTGGTAACATAACATTCAAAGCGTGACTAAAACTTTATTAACAGTATCCTGACAAATAGAAATCGGTCATTCGTTCATCATTTCTGCTAATATACGTCCCACTGCAGGACTTTTTTTTTGGGTGGGCTGCGGTCGGCGCACTCCTCGCGCCACTACGTCCGGGGTGACAGAGGGGCGTAAGCACGCACACCCGCAACCCACCCGAACACCACCGTCGCCTTCGTCGTTGGGCCGACCACCGGAGCAGGGTTACTTGTCATCAGTGGTCGGCCCGACGGAATACTCCCTATTTGGGTTACCCTATCATCGACCGACGTCCCCCCCTCGGGGAGTACGTCGGTCTTTCCTCACGCGGTCGGCCTCTCGGCGTGTGACGGACTAACTTCCCGGTCACGTCACCCGCGGCCTCGGCTAGGGCGGCATGACGCGTCCCACTGCAGGGCTAGAGTCTCGTCCATAATATGAGGAACATTGACCTTACTATAACCATGCTAATCAGACGGGTTTTATTTCAAGTTTTCATTCTCTTTCATGGATGTTATATGCGTAGTATATATTCCTAAGTCGTCTTTTGCGACACCCACGGTCAAGATAGGCAGTGGTGAATTGTATTCTTACTCCGTCACCACGTAGAAACCATTCATAAAACTATTGTATTATTAACTATTAACCTTCCTCCCTACCATTTAGTTTTCAGTAATTATTTTTCATCATCTCAGCCCATACGCGTCCCACTGTTGGGCTCAGGCCTTCATCACTATGGAAGGATAAATGACTATACCACGCTAGCCAAACGTGTTGGCATAAGATTTGAATTCGAGGTTTTCCTCTCTTGCACAGATGTTATACACATATTTATATTTCTTAATCGTCTTTCATAACTCCCAAGGGCAAGAGTTTGTATTCTTACTCCGAAATATAATTGTATTCTTACTCCTTCAACGCACAGGATATTTATTATTCATTAATATAAAATAAAAAAAAAATCTTGTTTAATAGACATACCATAAAACATATATTTCTATTCTCGTTTATCACATAAATTAGTATTTTTACAGCTTACTACTTAATCGAATTGTCTTATTTATTTTACACTAGCTGCCCGCCCTCGCTTCGCTTCGGTTTCAGTCGCTTTACCCGCGGCGTAGTGCCCGTTCCTGTGGGAATACCGGGATAAAATATAGCCTATGTTACTCCTTGATATTATAGCTTTCCATTGGTGAAAGAATTTTTGAAATCGGTTCGGTGGTTTAATCGTGAAAGCGTTACAAACAAACAAACAAACATCCTTACTTTCGCATTTATAATATTAGTATGGATTTTACAAGCTGTATTTTAACAATTTTGTAGTTTTCCATTAAAAGTAATTTACATGAATAATACCCATTTTTATACAATATTTAAAAATATTAAATTAAATAACAATAGCTTTCACATATTAATTTTATTAATGAATACAATAAAAGTAAAAAAAAAGTAAATACCTACCAGATTAGTATCTATACATGTATACAAAATAGTAATCATATAATATTAAGAATATTTTTGTCCTTCAGTGAAATAGTAGCTTAGCTTATATAGCTAGTCGCCCCTGAGTATAAACCGTATAAACAGGCATCCCAAAATAACACCTCTAGTCCAAACAAAAAAAAACAGTGTTCTAGCAGAGAACATGAAATAAATTGCTACATATAATTTAAAAAAAAATGATAGAACAACAAGAATTACACTATTTTATTCAATAGGAGAAGTAATTTATACAAAACCTTGAGTAGGTCTTATTGATTACAATATTGTTAATACCTATATAACATTAAACGATGAAGTATTGACAAAAGTTAAAACACTTATTCCAATTTAACCACAGTAGACAGACCGAACGCTAGTTGTTAATTTTGGTTCGACCACTGACGACAAGTTAACGCTGCTCCAGTGGTCAGCCCAACGACGAAGGCGACGTGGTTTTCGGGTGGGTCGCGGGAGTTGCGTGCTTAAGCCCCTCTGTCGCCCCGGACGGAGTGGTGCGGAGGCGCGCCGACCGTGGCCCACCCACAAAAAAAAAAAAAAAAAAGTTGTTAATTTTGGTTAGCTGTATAAAAAATGTCCTAAAAGATAGTATTTTCTACCGTATCAGGTAGCTCACGTGTATTCTGTATAAAACTATTTTTTAAAAACATTCTATGCTTATAAAAATTGTATAGAAATATCCCAATCAAAGATATTAATATTAAAACTAGACACGTATCTGTAAATGTTGATGTGGATACTTCTCTTTCTATTACGATCTTTTCGTGTTTCAATGCGAGTGCAGACTCATTGCTACCTTTATTCTTTTCTCCATATTTTTCAGTACCATTTGCAACGTTGCTATTTTGACTTGTTACTACATTTTCTAAATCACCTTGCGTACTACTAATAGAAGGGGTATAACTCAAGTTAGAAATACTCTTATAATTATTGTTTAGAAAGGGCATTTTCGTGTCATTAATATAAACAAGAGTTTGGGCTAATAATTTAATAACTGTATTGGTACTATTATACAGCGCAGATATTTTTTCTTCATAAGCAGAATTCATATTTTCCAAAATATTTTTAATCTTTTCCAAATACGAAATTCCTTTATCTTCGAATCCAACTTGTTTATAAGAAGAAAAATTCTGTGTTGTATTGACGTTATTATATTTTGATATTAAGATGGATTCCTCAGTTTCACGTACATTGTTACATGTTACTCCATTTACGTTCTCGTTGAAATGTTTTTTCAAAGCAATAGCAGTAATTTCGAACTGAGCTTTCTTATGAAGTTGAACTAATATTTGACATGGTAAAGGATTATCACCGATGCTCAGTGATGTTAAACTTGGCAATTCTATTGCTTCAACGAAATCAATTTTGTTATAGTCTAATATTAATTTTTTTAAGTTTGTTAATTCAAAAAATCGTTCACTTCGTAAATCTTGAATGTTGTTATGTGACATATTTAAAACTTGCAATGCTGGTAGTCCTCGAAAAATACCATAGTTGATAACAGACAAGCGGTTATGAGAAATATTCAAAGACATTAATTCTGTATTATCTTCAAATACACCCGGTTGGATGTATATTATTTCATTGAAACTTAAATCTAGGTATTTAAGGTCGGTCATTCCAGTAAAATCACCAATCTGTAGAGTCGAAAAATTATTATGACGTAGGTCCATGGAATCTATATGATTCATGCCCTCAGGATTCAAACGATTTATTGTGTTATGAAATAATGTTATTACAAATAAATGAATTGTATGTCTCAAAACAGCAGGTGCAATAAATTCTATCAAATTATCATTTAACAACAATGTATGTAGGTTAACTAATTCCGTTGCATTTATAAAAAAGTTTGTTAATTTGTTGTGAGATAGATCAATTAGTTCTATATAACCTGTATTAATAAAACCATTATACTGCATTTCGCTAATATCACATCCGGATATATTAAGTTCTCTTAATTTGCCCATATTACGAAAAGATGCATTTTGTACTGTAGTTATCATATTATGTGAAAGATCTAGACTTGGTAATAAAATCAACCCATTAAATGTATCGGTTTCTAAAGTATTAACCAGTTTATTGCTATAAATTTTAAACGATATAACATTTCTTAACGAATTTAATGATAATGGTTTTATTAGCGAAATTAGGTTCCCCGAAAGATCTAAATATTTTAGGCTACCTAAATTGAGTAACTGAGATTCTGTTATTTCTGTCAAACGATTGTTATTTAAAAATAATGATTCAAGTTTTATCAAATCTTGTTTGTCAAAGTCAATATTAGTTAGTTGATTATTAGAAAGATCCAGTTTTTGTAAGTGTTTTAATGTTTTGAAACTTAAATTTGATAATGATTGAATACGATTAAAACTCAAAAGCAAAGTTTCGAGGCTAAATAAGTTGTAAAATGCATATTCTTGAATTTCTGTTATAAACTGTTTACTGATGTCTAATTCGACTACATGTAACCCGTGCAATAAGTCTTTAGTCAGGGGACCTTCTAGCTTATTTTCAGTAATAGAGAATTGAAAAATAGTATTATTTACAAACAAACCCTCGGGTAATTCTTCAATGAGATTTTTAGAAAGATCGATATTTTTTAGTAGCTTAGAATTGCTAAATACATTTTTAAATATAGTCTTTATTAAATTATTCCTTAAATCAAGATTTTCTAGTGCTGTCATTGTCTGAAATATATTTTCATTAATATCTTTTATAATATTTGAACTTAAATCAAGGTTTACGAGACTTACTAATGATTTAAAATCATCTTGTCTGAGATTCGTTATTTTGTTGCCGCTTACATTAAGAGCGGTAAGTTGTTTGTAAGCTAAAAGTGAATTATTAAAACTTGTTAACCGGTTTTGCGAAAGATTGAGTACTAACAGTTTACTTATACCCTTAAACGTAAATTTATTCAACGTTTCTATGTGATTATATGACAAATCCAAAACTTGTAGCTTCTCAAATTTATCAAAAATGAAATCTGTTATTTTAGTTATTGCGTTATGAGACATATTTAAACTTGTAAGCTTTGTATATGCATATTCATTGTTTTTAACTTGAATATCACTTATATTATTATATGATACATCCATTTCGGTTAACGCATCAAGTTCATTTGGATTTGACAACACAGCCGTGGTTAAAGAATTATGTGAAATATTAAGAATAGCAAGATTCTTCATTCTGCTTATTATAGGAATCTGTTGACAGCCACTGTCACTTATATCTAAACTATATATAATATCCACGAGTATATTAAAATGATAAGAAATATCATAGTAGTCACTATAATCGATGTTTAACTTTGGAATTGTATATCTATGGTCACAGTTATCGTTATTTCGTGTAAGGATTAGTTTAACAGGGTAGAATGTCTCATAGTTGTGTCTCACTAATTTCAAACACCTGTTGGGCGATAGTTGATAGTCATTGGTATAATAACTATGGCGAAATTCACTAACATCAACATTTTGGTTAATATATGCCTGGCAATTTATAATATACTGACAACGATTTCCGTCCATTTCTATCGAGCATGTGTGGACGTAACTCATAATAATTGTGCAGGCAGTAAGACCTAAAAAAATAGAAAATTAAGTTAAATAAATTGATGTTCTTATAAGTGTATTTTTGTTTATTTGTGGCGATGAGTAATATGTTTTTAATAATTAACAATACGTAGTGAATATAGAAAATAAGAAATGTGAATGAAGCACAGTTAATATTATTTCATCTAAAATAAAAGTCGCTGTACGACATGATAATGGACTCACAAGACACGATAATAGTTCGTCACTTATAAACAACGACTATATAAATTAGCTCATTAAAGGTTAATAAAGTTTTTGGTACTAGGTATTATGGGGGAAAGTTTATAAATTATAAGAAATATAGACCTCTATAATAATGAGGACACTATGCGGCGTAAAATACCTTAGTGCTCCTATGAATCATGAGTTATAGGAATACTAAGGTCATATTTATTTGTACTGCTAAATTATTTTGAAAACTTTCTGTGTAATTTCGATAGAGTACTTTTTAGCATACATGCACCCAAGCTGTGACCATAAACGTTAAAAAGAATTCTAAATGTCGAGATAGATAAAGCAAACATGAAACGCGATAATCATTATTAATAACTTCTGAGGTCAGAATTCACTAAAATAATTTATTGTTAAATATTGCCTAGCACATATATGCATACTTTAGATTCGTGGTAAAAATACTTACAAAATATTAAGAAATCCATATTCTTCTTGAATATCTGAAAGTAAATACAATTCAAATTACATTTTTTCTATAAATGAAATTATTGTAAAAAAAGAAAATTAGTTCGTACTCGTATACCGAGGAAAATTTTTCCAAATAGCGCCCTATTATTAAAATTATCTAACTGACATTGGGGTCTTAAGGGTCTTAACCCTTAAACTAATTTTATTATTGAATTTCTTTCTAAGTTTTTTGAAGAAATTAATAACGGTCGTTACAAAGGTCGAAGACTTTTAGAATAGCGTTATAATACTTTAAGGAGCTATAGCCCACTATGAGATTCAGCATCACATACACACATAAAAACTCTTTACGTAAAATATTCATGCCGAGTCTGAATTTAATTTATATCTATTAACTATATTTAGGTAAAGCCAAAGAGCAGTATGTAAGAACATGCAAAAATATAGACAATAAAAGATTCGACCCCTTTTAATTTTTTTTTATTGCAAACGGTCGCCAATCCTACAAAAAGTACACCCGATGGTAAGTATTGCTGCGGCTCGTGGACCTTTGCAAGGCCGCTGCCTACCGCAAAGAAAGTAAAGGGACTGTGAATGCGTGAAATGAGGTTCGGTGATACTAAAAACATCACTAAAACTCACCATAAACAACCTCAGAAATTTGGGCTTCAGGCTCTCTCGCTCACCAAACGAAGCGCAGTGTGGTTTTACCCCGGACGGACCGGCACACGGCAGTAGACAAACAACTGTCAACGACCTTAAATAGGACTAAATATATGTGTGGATTAATAAATATATTAAAGCGTATCGTTACAATATAAAAGACAACTCACCTTTTAAAATATTATTTTTCAAAGTCACTCTAAATAGAGTGACTTTGAATAGAATTAATTTAAATAAATTAATTTGATAAACTTCTACAGAATATCTGTCCTCTTGCTATGTTCCACGGGGAATGTTCATACTTCGCATATTTTTTATTTATGTTAGAATTGTTAGAGTTCAGTGATGACGAGCACAAATATTCTATCCAAGTTATTTTTTTTTCGCAGCTTTTATGTTGCGGATGTACACCGTCCGTACTGTCCAGGACGACGAAAGGGTGGCGCACGTCTATGTAGCGTCCCATCCCGAGCTGTGACGGGTGGTTCCCAAGACCAACCCCTGCGGGTCACCCCGCAATTTGGACGCCCGCACAACGCTACCCAGTCGGTTCGTGTAAAGGACGCTGTGCACCCTCCAAATAGTCTGCCATCAACCATGTCAGGTATACGGGTACCTACCCCCATAATTTCAGAACGCCTCCCCGATGCAGATTAATGGCAGATTATTAAACGCGTTGGCTATGCCGGGGACAGACACTAATACAGCGATAGTGCGGCACCAAAATATTTTTATTGAGCAAAACCAAATGACTAAGCTAAAGACCAATGACGGTACTATCATTTCATCCCAGACTTAAATCTTGAGAGAAATCGAAAAGTTCTATGTGCAGTTATATAAATCATCCCGAAAGTCGAAACCCTGTTGTCGGCCTGGTCCAAGACCTAGCTAACTCAACTCTATACCGTAGAAATCCCAGACCTCAGTTTGCACGAAATCAGAATAGCTTTCAAATAAGTAAAAAATGGTAAGGCACCGAGAGATGATAAAATTACAACACAGCTCCTGCAGACAGCTAGAAAGTCGGTCTAAATGTTCTACAGAGGCTATTCAATTCCGGTGTTTTTGAAGTCCACGTTTACGAGTCGTGGACTAAGAGTCTAGAGGTGATCTTCAAGAAGAGTGACAAAGCTCTTCTAAAAAACAACAGATCCATCTCACTCTAGAGTCTCATATAAAAAAAAAATATCTAGAAGGCCAAGAAGTATAATCAGTCTCTGTGTCTTGGGCGGTGCTTTTTTTTTTTTTTTCTTTTATGGGTGGGTTATGGTAAGCGCACGCGCGGTCCAGTCCGTCCGGGGCGATGAAAGGACGGCGCGCGAGCCCATAACCCACCCGTACCCACGTCACCTCGTTGTTGGGCCGACCACCGGAGCAGATGTGACTTGTCGTCAGTGGTCGGCCGACGGAATACCCTTTCGGGTACCCTCACCTCTCGACGTCCTGAGACGTCGGTCGCCGTCAGCCTCTCTGCGGGTGACGTACAATTCCTCGGTCCGATCACCCGCGGCCTCGGCTAGGGCGGCATTAGGCGCAGATACTCGCGCCTGCGCCGCCCGAGTCGCCGACGGCGGAACGTGTCGCCGAATAAGAGCTCTACTCGCACACGATCCACCGCCTCCTTCCGTGAGATTACGGCCTCACAGAAGGCGGCGACCGCGTCCCAGTTCCTTACGCTGACGAGCATCTCCTTGGCGATGGTCGGCAGTTCCAGGTCGGCACCGATAATTACGACGAGTTCACGGCGATCCCCCTCCCATGCAGCACACTCCTCGAGCGTGTGCTGCGCCGTGTCCTCGTCGCAACTGCAGTGGTGGCAGGACGGTGTGCTCTCCCTCCTGAAAATCTTGTGCAGGTACTTCCCGAAGCAACCGTGCCCCGTCAGCACGTGCACCAGTCGGAAGGAAAGCACCCCGTGCGTCCGCTCCAACCACTACATCAGCACCGGCCGGAAGGCCTCGACGGTCCTGATACCATACCGAGGACTCTCCAGCCGGACTGCCCAACGGGCAATGACTCCTCGGCGGGCGTCGACCCGCCAGGCGGTGATCTCCTGCAGGGAGACCATGCCGCCGCGGGCGCGCGTCTCCGACACCCGCCGATAAATGTCGGCGAGCATCTCTGCCTCCAGGTCCCACGGGGGAGTTCCGGCCAGGAGGCACGCTGCCTCCGTCGACGCCGTGCGGTAACCGCGTAGGGCCCTGACCGCCATGACCCTCTGTGGTCGCCACAGGAGGGCCCTAGGATGGACGATCAGGGACCCCGCCCACACCGGTGCGCCGTACAGGGCCATCGACCGGATCACCCCCACATACAGCTGTCGACACGCAGCGCTGGGTCCGTCCACATTCGGCATCAGCCGCGAAAGGGCGGACGCCTCGCCGACAAGCCGGGGAACAAGTCGATGGCGGTACGCAGGCCATGGAACAAAAGGGCCTCCGTCTTTTCCAGAGCTACCCTCAACCCCAGCGCTTCAATCCGCCTGACAATCTCCTCGGTGCCGAGAGTTGCCAGGCAAGCCGCCTCCTCTAGCGTCCCACCCCGGGCTGTGACGAGTGTATCGTCGGCGTAGCAAATTACGCACAGCCCGGGTGGGAGGCTTCCCC
The DNA here is from genome assembly GCA_032191425.1 of Lymantria dispar. NCBI lineage: Eukaryota > Metazoa > Arthropoda > Insecta > Lepidoptera > Erebidae > Lymantria > Lymantria dispar. The sequence goes on from CM063455.1 coordinate 27,609,413, forward strand.
TCAACGCCCAGTCGTAGCCGATGTTCCACAGGGTCGGACCCAGAACCGACCCCTGCGGGACACCGCACGTCATGGGCGTTCGCACAACATCCCCTACTCGGTCAACGTAGAGGACGCTGCGCCCCTCCAAGTAGTCTGCCACCAGCCGCCTGAGGTACACGGGCACCCCGTGATATCTCAGCCCCTCCCTGATACAGCTGAATGGCAGACTGTTGAAGGCGTTGGCGATGTCCAGGGACACCGCCAACAGGACTCCTCCGCCGGTGACGGCCTCCGCTACCACGGCCTTCAGGCGCAGCAGGGCCGCGATCGTCGAACGCCCTCTCCGAAAACCAAACTGGGCGTCCGACAAATCGGGCCCGACCCCGACGAGGTGCCACTCGATGCGGGCAGCCAACACCCTCTCCAGCAGCTTGCCCGCATCATCGAGCAGCACGATGGGCCTGTAGGCCGAGACCGACTCGGGAGACCGTCCCGGCTTCGGCAGGAGAACCAGCCTCCCCTCTTTCCAGCACCCAGGGAACTGCCCGGACGTCAAACAAGCGTCGAACAGTCCCCTGAGGCGTGGTCCCAGGTGTTCGAGGACCAGGGCCAGCACACGGTTTGGAATAACGTCGGGCCCGGGAGCGTTGGATTTGACTCGCATACGCGCCACCGCCGCCCCCATTTCCGGCTCCGTGATGGGCGGAGCACTTTCATCGTGGGCCTCTCGGTCGCTGTCCGGCGAAGCCATGACCGGGGGCGTGTGCTCCGCCCGCCGTGGAAAGGGGTCCTCGACAACTCTGGTGAGGAGGCTGGGCTGGCGAGTCTCGGTGAGGGGGGGGGGGGGCCGCCTGCGGAGCTTGTTCAGCGCCGCGAGGTAGGGGCGACCCCAGGGGTCACGCTCGAGACTGTCCAGTATCTCCCGCCGACTAACGTCCTTGGCGGTACGGACGGCCAGCCTGAAGGCAGACCGCGCACTGCGGTAAGCCTCGTACAGCTGGCCCTCCCGCTCAGCGTCGCGGTGACGCGCTCGGCTGCGGGTGTAGGCTCTCCGGGCACGTATGCACGCGGCTCGAAGGTCCGCCAATTCTCGGGACCACCAAGGGACCGCACTCTTCGGGGGCAGACGCCGCACACGGGGCATGGCCGCATCGCAGATCTGCGTTAACGCACAGCGAATGCGGCCAGCCTCGGTATCCACCTCGTCCGCCTGGGGCGGTGAGGACAGCCACGTCTTGGGCGGTGCTACAGATCTTTATGCGGTGCCAAATCGACTAGCGATATATTAAAGAGTTTAGGTGTTTGTATAAGAAAGCCACAGTGTGGCAATTACAAAAAAGTATAAGATAGGGATATGTCATATCTGCCTAACTATTCAGCAACTTGGAAAATGTCTTCAAGCTTTTAAACGGAATCAAACTCGGTCACATCATCCGTGAACCTTTAATTTGTAGAAGACATTGTCGTTATGGCAAAACCCATGAAGGACCTTGCCACCGTGCTCAACAATCTGAGCAGGATATTCCAATTAGAAGTACTGTTACCCAAATGCAAGACCAAGACAAGACTTGGACCAGTCTTGGTCTTGCAACAGCACACCTGGTCTCGTCTTGGTCTTGGTATTGCACACTCGAGTCTTGGTCTTGGTCTTGGTATTGCAGCAAGAGTCCCGCAAAGTCTTGCAAGTCTTGCAGTTGGAATAACGTAACAGTCATTTATCATGGCAATGAAAAATCCAACTAAATTATAATCATATATCATCCTATCCTATCTATCCATCTGCTAGCCTATAGTCCAGTATTGAATATAACCCTTACCACTGGGGAAAATTACTCTCCTATTCTCCTGGTGTTACATTAGACAGAGTTACTACTCCTATGACAAAGGAAGGAATTTCGACCCTGTTTTCTTAAGACGTCACCACACGGGGCAGTTGATACAATAAATTTTATATTATTTAACATTCTCCCTTTCCAACAAAAAAGATTTTTTCAATTTGATTGGCAAGCGACGGAGTTATTTGACCACTGACGACAAGTCACCCTGCTCTGGTGGTCGGCCCAACAACGGGGCGACGTGGGTACGGGTGGGTTATGGGCCCGCGTGCTGCCCTTTTCTCGTCCCGAACGGAATGGACTGCGCGTGTGCTTACCATAACCCACCCATAAAAAAAAATAATGGCTTCCTAACACCATTGCTTCGGTCCGATTTGATACGACATCCACGAGTAAGAAGAGTGGTGAATTGTATTCGTACTCTGTCCCTACACGGACATTTATGTAGATTAATTGTAGGCATATTTCTATGTCCAACAGTGAACGTCGTTGGGCTAATGAATAAACGGATATATAAATATGTATAATGGGCAAGAGCACTCTCGTGATCACGGTATTTTTGTCCTTAAGCCTTCCCGAAGAGTAATTCTGAAAAGCCAACACCAACATTGGGAATAGATTGGCCAATAGATGGATATCTCAAGACTGATTTGACGTACCGTGTAGTGACGGAGTAAGAATACAATTCATCACCCCCTATTTTACTCACAAGTGCGAACCCATGACTAAGGGCTATAATATATAACATCGGTGCAAGAGAAAGAAAACTTGACATGAAACCCTGTAATAATACGGCCAATCACCGTGGCGATTCCTCTCCGGCCATGGCCGATTTCCCTCTTATTATGTAGGAGACACGAGCTCCACCGTGTATAAGCTGGAATCGTGATTTGAATTAAATGCAAGACCGCGAGACTTTTGCAGGCTCAGTCTTGGTCTTGCTCAAGTCTTGCAGGACCAGTCTTAGTCTTGGTCTTGCAAAAATTAAGCGGTCTTGGGCTCGCTCTCGGTCTCGCATTTCTTGCAAGACCAAGGCCAAGACCGCAAGACCAATTAATTTTTTGGGCAACACTAATTAGAAGGTATTCGTTAACCTTCGTTGAATATGGACAAGATGAAAATCATATCAAATGCCTATGTCTATTCCAGTACCGTTACTAGTTGGCAAAGCCATTGTTGAAGTTGTCGATCTTGATAACGCTTTATGAATCACACTTGGTGAGCGTATAGACCTCGCATATAACGGTTGGAGTTTCCCAGAAGAGTTTGCTGGTCTTTTTTCTGGTAATACCTCCATCAGCTCTTATAACTTCAACAGTATGTATTGATGATATATTATTCTAAATCCATCACCACACAGACAGCTTATAGTGGTCATCCGTTACTGCTAATTATGCTAAGTAAATAAAGCAATAATAGCGTATGCTTTAATCGGTTTACGAATATTTTAGACTCCGTGTCATCAACTCGACATTGTAAACCGAATAATCATAGAAAATAAATACAGGATATAGCGTCACACGAAATGGCATTATCCGCACTCCGTCCGGATCCGTTCTCTTTTACAGCATTTTTATAGCTTTGATTCGTCACTCTTTGTTTGATATTAGTTTGACACCTTAAGAATATAATCGCTGATCTAAAGAGTCTTCTTCAGTTTTGCTACACTTATATAGATGTTACTACATATCATATTCCTTAGTCGTCTTTTACTACAACGTAGGGTTGGATTGTATTCTTACTCCATCATCATACGGTAATACTCCTACGGAACCTATTCAATTAAAATGTTATCGAACTTAGTTTGTATACAGCGAATATAGTAGGATGTGACATCACATGCTTGATAAAGATTTCCAGTTATTCATAAATGAACATTTGTTTTAAAATAATATCTGGATAATCGAGCTTATCCGTACAGTGATAGAGTAAAAATATATTTTACCACTCTGTTGCCCGTGGTTATCGTAAAAGACGACTTAGGGATTATATATATTAGGGATTATATAGCTTTTTAAAATCACCGCAATATAAGGATTATATCCTTGGTGCTTGTCTTTAATAATGAAATAGAAATATAGAATCATTCTGTCAAACCTTGGGCGGTGCTGCAGTCTCTTCAACGGTACTGAATCGACTATAGTTATATTGAACTCCTGAATTATTTGAATATGAACACCATAATACCATAACCATACCGTGTCTGAGATAAGACTAAAATCGAAGAGGGACATTATCCCTCCGAAACTGCTCACCACTGCATTGGAAGGTGTCTTCAAACTTTTAGACTGCCCCGGACTCGCCGTCAACATCAATGACAAATATATCATTTACCTTCGATTTGTCGCGATATTTTCATTATGGCAGAAGCTATAGAAGACCTTGATCCGCGATCCGCGATCTCAGCAGGGCACCTTAACTAAAAGGTTTACGGATGAATATGAACAAGACGAAAGTCTTGTGAAATGCACACATCATTCTAGTACTGGTTCTAGCTGGCAGTGCGATTGTCGAAATTGTCAATGAGTCAATCATTGTGCTTACCTTGTACAAACAGTCCAGTTATGTAAATCCAATTTCGAGTATGAGGTCAGGCAACGAATTCAACTCGACTGGGCAGCGTTAAGAAACCTTAAGAGAATTTTCTTGTCAAACATACCTCAGTCTGATAATATGAATCTACTACTATGTTGTGTTACAAGTGATGACCTGGGACACGGAAACGTGGTCTCTAAATATAGCGTCACAACCAAATTCAAATTCAAATCCTTTATTATGCACAAACCCCGCGAGGGCACTTACATATGGTCACTTTTTTACATTTTACCTTAAATTACTACCGGATCGGAACGCGACCGCACTGAGAAGAAACTCAGTGGGATTGTCTTCTTTTTTATTCATTTATTATTTTTTTTAAATAAAATAATATACAACAACATGTCTATTAATAGCTCCAAATTCAAAGTCGATCATCATGCAATGGAGCGGACTACATTCGGAATTTTTCAGTAAGATAGAATTTAAATTACACTACAGTCGTAATGGACAGGCCACATCGTTCGATGAACCGACAACTTTTGGGAAAGAAAGATGCCCGAATGGCAACCAACCTATCGGATGACTCAATGTAGGACGGATCAAATAGATCGAAGACCTGATGAAGGTTACAAAGCGTTATTGGATGCAGGGAGCACATGACAAGATAAGAAGTTGCGAATTGTATTTTTACTACGTCACCACATGGAGCTAATAAACCATAGAATTAACGGGCAGAAATTATATCCAGACTCAGAACAACAATTAGTGGATCGACGAAATATTTTCCTTTGTGAGAATCCAACTCTCTCTACTGGCGTAGCACGCCGGTATCTTAACAAATACGGCATCTATGTTGTCAGTCATGTTTGGGTTTGATTTCATCCTTGCCCAACGTTTTGAAAACTTTTCAATATTCATGATCATTGAAAGAGCAAGGTTTTCTCACCTTGATGCTCTCACAGCTGGCTGTTACAACTCCTTCAGGAAGATAAGGTTGACACATTAGGTATATGTACTTATCCCATCACCAAACTTTTAAATAAAAGCTTTATTATACATATTAAATCATTTATTAAAAAATAAGGTAGCATTACAATAACAATTAATTATTCAAATCAATTAAATGTTTAAAATTATAAATACATTTATTAGTCTTTCTTGATATTTGAGACCGTGTTTACAATAAGCTGCTTACAAATATTACTTGGTTACATAAAATGTATAACATTAAAAAAAATACTGTGTGCTTAACACCGCAGGACAGAACTAAAAACTTCATCAAAGCGAGTTTAATAATGCGAAATACTGGGATGAATTCTGCTCTAACTGATCAACATTTGTATTGTACTCTTAGAATTCTTCCTTAGTCGAGGGTAGGTGATGGTACTCTAATAAGTGATACATAGCCAAACGTGACGACCCAGTCATTAAAAATCCACAAATAAAGTACACAGCGCGCCTAAAGAAGTTTTCACATCAAAAAACAAATATATCATTTTAATAGTAATAACTAAAATAAAGTATAACTAGAAATAATTGAATATTAAAACATAATTATAATCTTAAACTATTTTTTGGATTTATCTGATTCTTCAAGAAGAGAATGCAACATAACTTTTCTCAAATAATAATTTTGTTCACGCATAGCTTCAAGAATTTTCCTGGTTATCACCAACAATCTATCATCAGCCATAGTATACTGAGAACTAGCATCTATTAAAGCAGAAAGTTTATCAGCAACACAAGGCACACCGTCCACCGAATTAAGAGATTTTATATGCACTAAAACTGCAGGTCGTACTCTAGAATAGCCATTATTAAAATCATTCATTGCTTTTGCCAACCAATCGCAACTCAATTTGTTATTATCCACATAAATTAATAAATCAAATTTATGACCATACCAACTCCTGCAATCCAAAAAGTTCATGTCGTTTGATCGCACAGATAAAAATTGAAGAGATTTCAAATCCATTAGTAACTTAGAGTCCAAAAATTTTATTCCATTATAAGATAAATCTAAGCTTTTAAGAAGAGGTAGACCTTCAAATGAGCCATATTCTAATTGACTGAGTTGGTTATGGCCTAAACGAAGCGTTTGTAAGCGACCAAGATTATGAAATGCGGAAGGACCAATTCGGCTTATTCTATTAAAACTTAAATCCAAATTCATAAGACTTGTAGGTAATAATAATGATGACATATTTAATTCTTGAACAAAATTTTTTGTCATATCTAAATTCTGTAAATCTGTCTGCTGTCTTAAATCTATACGCGTCGTGTCAGTAATATTATTTGCATGTAATATTAAAGTAACTAAACGTATACCTTCCCCATACGGAACTATTAGCTTATACAATTTATTATTAGAAAGATCTAGAATGCCCCCGTCGCTATGAAACATTTTTATATGAATACCGTTCAATTTTTCAATTTCATTGAAGGTCATATTTACAACTTTTAAATGATAATTATTGTTAAAAGCCAAATCAGGCATTAAATCTAATTTATTGTATGACAAATCAAGTTTCTGTAAGTTGTTCATAGAGGAAAAACTCTCAAAATACAAATGCGTTATTGAATTACTGCTCAAGTTTAAAAATTTAATAAAAGTAAGATGATCGGTATTCACAATAAATTTATCTATTTTATTTTTAGACAAATCAAGAGATACGATACGTATCAAAGATTGAAATGCATTATATTCAATTATGGATATATAATTCATTGATAAATCTAACTCAGTAAGTATATCTACTGAATGTTTGTCTGCAATTCTACCATATCTATATGAAATTTCTTTGATAGTAGCATTAGGTACCAGAGAAATATGGTTTTCTGAAAGTATAATTTTGCAAAGTGAATGGTTATCGAAATGATCCCAATGCCTTGAAAACATTACTGGTTTCAAATTTTCTAATTCATTTCTAGAAACATCAAACGTTTGTAAATGTTCAATTATTTTTAGAGATTCGTCATCAACATTTTGTATATAATTTCCTCTAAGATATAAATGATTTAAATTCCAGAGATTATTTAGAGCACCATTCAAATCTTTGATTTTGTTATTATTTAATTTTAATATTTCAAGATTTGTCAAATTAGCGAATGGTTCTTCAGTGAGATCATGAATAGCATTATATGACAGATCGAGTTCTTTTAATGAAGTTAAATCCTCAAACGTAGATCCAGGCACATCTTCGATTATGTTGTGGGCTAATGATAACTTTCTAAGCTTAGCGGTATCTTTAAATTCAAACAATTCTCTAATATCCGTCAGCTTGTTGTAAGATAAATCTAAGTCTTCTAGATAATAAAGATAATAGAAAGGAGCACTAATAATTTTTTCTATGCCTATATGAGATAAATACAAGGTTTGTAATTTGCTTGTATATTGTAGAATAGCTAGATTAGTCGCTTTCCAATTAGCAGATACTTTGAGACTGGTGATACTCTTCAATAAATCAATATCGTTATTTTCTAACCTGTCAATAGCCTCGTTAAGATTGACATGTACAATAACGGGATAATTGCTCGATTCAAGACATTTGCTGGGTAATTGCAGGCCACGGATCGAGCTGATGCAGGTCATACGAAATTCACACTGATCTATGGCAATGATCTCATCTATGGGGCAATCACACGAGGCTTGAGACACCGCAACCAGCAGATAAAGAATAGTATTATAAACTGAAAAAGAAAAACTATTTTGTCACATTTGGCCTATTCTGATTAACAACACGGCAGTCTTGTGATGGCTAATGATATACTTAAGATGGTAAATTGTTAATAATATTGATGAATAGATGACACTCAGTGAGATGAACAATCTGTAGACATTTTCAAAATTATTATATATATGATTAATTGTTGTTATAAAATTTTATTTTGACCACTCTTTCGTAGCTTGAAATAAACTCATTTGCAAAAAAAACGGGCGGTTTTGATTTTCATTCATATTTAAAAAGATACAATACCAAAAAGGTTTCAATCGTTTGTACACGTTACTGGCCGGTTTTAAAAATGCTGTGGTATTTAAAAAAGTACGTTCTAAATTCAATTTTTCATTTGATGTTCATTTTTACAGAAAACCCCTTTTTATCCTACATTTTTGGCGCGAAGTTCCAGAAGTTAACATCGACTTTCATAACTTTTATTCAATTTTTATCGATTAATTTCATATCCTTGACTGTCAAAGCTTTATTTAATGCTGTTTGGCTGTATCAAAAATGGTAGATAAAGTGGTAAAAGCTACCAAAATTATCGCGCTGCTTGAAGAGGGTTGCAGCCAATGTTTCGTGGCTAGGAGGCTAAATGTTAGTCGCTCGACAGTCCAAAGGACCTGGCAGCGATATCAGGAGACTGGTTCCGTCGAGAGAAGGCCTGGTTCTGGAAGAAAACCATGTACCCAACCACGGGATGATCGTTTTCTTGTGAGTCGCGCATTGAGAAATCGCAAATCTTCGTATGTGGATCTTAAGAACAACCTCCAAGAAGTAAGAAATGTGCATATTAGTCTATGGACGGTCAGGAGGAGGCTTCTCGCTGCCAATATACGCAGTCACCGCCCGGCCCGCGGCCCCAAATTACTCCGTGAGCACAGAGTTCACAGGCTTAGGTTCGCTAGAAATTGTGAATCATGGACTCAAGACGATTGGAATAGGGTTTTGTTCTCTGATGAAGCCAGGATATCTCTGTTCGGTGAAGATCGACGTCGGCGAGTGCTAAGAAGACAAGGAGAACGCTTTGCAGAGGCATGTTTCGAATAAATCACACCTTATGGTGGGGGCTCTGTTATGTTTTGGGCAGGAATAAATTCAATGGATCGTACAGAGTTAGTCTTCATTGAAAACGGCTCACTGACTGGGCATCGATACATAACGGAAGTTCTAATTTCTCATGCACAACCCGCATTGGCCGCTCTAGGTGAAGACTCGATTTTTATGGACGACAATGCTCGCGCCCACCGATCCCGCGATGTTAATGCGTATGTGCAAGAGGTCGGCATTCGTCGTTTGGATTGGCCAGCTCGAAGTCCCGACCTCAATCCCATAGAGCATGTCTGGGACGTTCTGAAACGGCGTGTGAGATCAGTACACCCGGCTCCGCAGACCATCAGAGAGCTGAAGAATGTGATTACTGCGGAGTGGGAACGTATTCCGCAAGCAAGTATCCGGGATATACTCGCTAGCATGCCCAGACGAATTCAAGCTGTGATTTTAGCTAGAGGGGGTCACACTCGATACTAAACATTTATCTGCTTTTACTTTATTAAAGAAAAACAAACAAAAAAACTTTTTTATTTTTACTTCATGAGCATATGCACTACTAGCGAATATACACTACTAGCGAGGTTTAGCATTATTTCCCATAAATTGTATCTAAATTTTATGAAATACTGATGAAAACGATTATTTTCTTATTAATTTAGCAAATTGTGTGGATAAAACTACCTATAATTATCAAACAAAGAAATATTAACATTTGAAATGGTTCATTGCTTAGGTGCCCGTTTTTTTTGCAAATGAGTTTAGTATGTATTAATACTCCAATACGATTTATACGTTGTAAAATAAGGAGCGGTAATATTGTATACCATTTGTAAGCAATGATATACGCAAATGCCTTTAATTTGAAATAAAACTATTTTTACGGGTTTTATCGCGTTTATATTTGATTTTCCTCGCCCTCACCCTCGGTGGTGACAGAGGATGAAAACAATTCATCAATTCCTCTTTTGCCAGTGGTTATCATAAAAGACAATTAAGGGATAGGATATGGAGATAATATCTATGCAAGAGAAGGAAAATGCGACATAAAAACCCTATGTCAACACGTTTGATCTGCGCGGTATAGTATGCAATTGCCTCTCATTGTGGAGGAGGCCCGAGCTGCCCGAACAGTGGGACTTATGTGGGCTGAGATAATGATGATGACGATGATATTTGATTTTTAATTCTCGATATTTCAAACACTGCTTAGAACTTCTTCAAAACAGGAAAAAAAATAAAAGTAAAAATAGTTTCCTTTCAAATCTGGGGGCACTGCAGTGCCCCCGCCAAGTCAAACAAAAAAAAACGCAACACTGCCGTAACATACTTTTCTCGAAGGCATTCAGGCCATTTTCGACCCCCTATAACTTCGTTGTTAACAAAGCTAGAAACCTGAATTTTTAGTAACCTAGCAGGCATTGTATGTACATAGTGTATTTCAAATTTCATTCAATTTGAACTAATAGTTTAAGAATTATAACTAGTCAAAATTTCGTAATTTTGTCACTCACTGACTGACTGACCGATCATCAATATTAAAGTGGCACTTCTAGCTGACATAGAAGCTTCAAATTTAGAATACAATTAGTGTTTAGTGTATAAATGAAGGAAAAATTATGAAACATTATAATTTTTATACAGTTTCCGGGATACACTAACTGCATAAATAATTTTGTAAACTTATATAAATATATAGGATTACAAACTTACATTTGCAGTTAATGAAATGTAATTTTGTAAAAAAATAAGAATACATTTGTTGCCATCATTGTTTCTCTATGAGAATCGTAACAACCGGTTTAAGACTGCTTAGATGACTTAGTGGTTAAGATACCAACGTACCGTGCTAGTGTCACGGGTTCGAATCCCATACAAGACAATACCTTGTACGATCCACAAATTGTTGTTCTGAGTCTGAATGTAATTTGTGTCGGTTAATTATATGTTCTTTCCGTGTGGTGACGAAGTAAGAATACAATTCACCACTCTCTATCTTGTCCGTGGCTATCGTATAAGACGACTATGGGATATAATATGCACATACCATCTGTACAAAAGAAGGAAAACTCGAAATGAAACCCTATATCAACATGTCTGACCAGCATGGTATAGTGGGTTAAATTCCCTCCCATTGTGGAGGAGGCCCGAGCCCAACAGTGGGACATATGGGGGCTGCGATGATGATGCGATATTGAATTATATGTTTGTAAAGTCCCCCACAATATAAGGATTATTTGCCAAGTCATTCTGTTTATTTAAAACATAAAAGATCTTTAATATTGATACAGTCACTATAAGAAGTTGTCAGGTTAGCTATTTACGTAATAACATAAGAAGAAAGGTCCCTTAGGCAGGGACTGAATGAGTTAACCGACTTGGTATAACATGTATCTCACAAATTTTTATGGTAGAACAACTCAGTAGCGAGGCTTGGCTTTTCTTTACAAGCCTTATTTTTGATGGTATTTGTTATATTCGCGTAAAAAATAGAAATCATTATTGATGTAATTTTATCATGAATATACAATTTTTATAGCACTGCTAATTTCTAAATAAATTTTTTTTTTGGGTGGGCTACGGTCAGTGCACCCAAAAAATGCTTCGACCACTGGTGCAAAGTTCCTTGACTTCAGTGGTAATTTCTAATTTCATAAAAGTATTTCGACTTCATAAGTGTATCCGTCTGGTGACGGAGTAAGAATACAAGTTACCATTCCTTTGATACCCGTGGGGATCGTAAAAAGCGATTAAAAACGACTAGCGACATTACATGCAGAAAAATTCGATAAAAACGCGACATAAACTCTATGTTAAACCATCTAAACGGCGTGGTATAGTAGATCAGTTGCCCTCCTGCAGTAGACCTGAGCTCAATATTGGAGCGTATACTTGTTTACAACAATATATTAAAACAATTTAAGTTTAAAAAATAATATAAAACAGTTTACCTTTTAACATTTTGAACTTGCCTACAGCACCTGTAAATGAAAAAAAAATTGATAATTAGATCAAGCAAAATAAATAACCGGATTCAAATGATTATACCTTCTCTTTTTCAAAATATTTTTTACAAAACATTCACTTAATTTCGTTAAATTTGCATATTTAATAAGAGTTATCCTTACTAATATTATAAATGCGAAAATAAGTTTGTTTGTTTGTTTATTTGTTCGTTTGTTTGTTTATTACGCTTTCACGCTTAAACCACTGAACCGATTTCAAAAATTCTTTCACCATTGGAAAGCTAGAATATCGAGGAGTAACATAGGCTATATTTTATCGCGGTATTCCCATGGGTACGGCAACTACGCGGGTAAGGCGACTGAAAACGAAGCCAAGTGAGGGCGGGATGCTAGTTCAGATATGAAGATCATCTCTTCATATAGTTACATTGTCGTCGATATCTATCTGGATAGTTGCATTTAATCAAAAGCCGTCTGACGACAAGTAACCCTGCTCCGGTGGTCGGTCCAACGACGAAGGCGACGTGGTGTTCGGGTGGGTTGCGGGTGTGCGTGGTTACGCCCCTCTGTCGCCCCGGACGGAGTGGTGCGAGGAGTGCGCCGACCGCAACCCACCCCAAAAAAAAAACAATGTTAACTGCGTGTTTTTTTTTTCGTAAATTTTAGTACATAGGTATACAAAAATTAATGCGATGTACAAAATATGTGACTTGTGTGCTTAAGAAATCGGTCTGATGGCTGGTGTTCAGCGCATTAACGATAGGGAGATTATACGGTAGATAATGGGGCCACACGCCGCTACTGCTAGGTTCAAGCATCCTCCACAATAGGAGGGAAATTGATCAACTATACCACGCTTTTTTACCTCGGTTTTATTTAGAAATTTCCGTCTCTCTCAAAAATTTTATCTGAAATATCAAATCCCTTAGTCGTTTTTTATGAAATCCACGGGCTGTAAATTGGTTAGTGAATTGTATTTCTTACTCTATCATCATACAATGAAGACTATAGTCAACCATAATTAATATTGATAATGTCGTGAGAATACAGCATGACACCATTTTTACTTTACCATGGGATGAATAAAAAGTAGTTGAGGACACAATAGGAGACTAGTAAGCAACACTTTAACAAAAAATACTTATTACACCAAACCAATCCGCCTGTTAATCATAGCGATTCAGAGATTATGCATCTTGGGAGATCTATATTCTGGATAATGGCTGATAAATGAGTTGCAAGAGAAGGCAACGTAGATAGGAAGAGAAAAAAAATCGATAAAATCCCTATACGACCCCGTCTGATCAGCGCTGTATAGTAGGTCAATATCCTTCCTATTATGAATGAGGCCCGAGCCCTCTAGTGGCATATATATATGACTCGAGATAATAATGATGAATGCATGGATAATTTAGTGTTAAAAACACTCACCTGAAGCGATGCATAAGATTACGAATATTGCGACACAATTGAAGCGAACTCAAAGTCCAAATGAATATTAAAATCTCTATCTAATGCGACGCTTGGTATTTTTGCTGCGTTCGTGTAATGAGAAACTGGACACTATAGATTAAATGTATAGAATCTTTTTTATAACGTTACTGCCTATCAAATTATGCCTCAAAGAGGACTGCACACCAGTATCCATGAATAGTAAGTTCTTCTTTGTCTGTTGGTGGCAAACGTGCAAATAACCTCGCGGTAAATGATACTGTCCCTCATGGACCTTTGTTAAGTCACTGCCTACCATGAAGTGAAGGCAGTGTCAATGCGTGCAGGATTCGATGATATTAAAGGCATCAGCAAAATCCACCACACGCAAACACCCTCAGAATAATGGGCTGCCGGCTTTCTTGCTCAATAAGTGCAGTAACAGATTGTCGTTGAGAGACTCAGATGTCGATTACCTGCATTTTCTGCTAGAGTGTGGTACTGCACCGTACGAACCGGCCCGCGGCTGTGGATAGAAAACTGTCGACAATCTGGTTCTACCACATATAAAGCTAAGCCATTACACATTGGTTTTTAGTACGAACATCATCGTTGACTAAAGTGCAGCAGTACAGTATAGAATCAAGTAGCAGTGCGGGCTTCCTATAGCAGAGAGAAATTTTCCTCCTTTTGTGTTCCATGCCATGTGTGTGTGTGTGCGTGTGTCTGTGTGTGTTTGTACTTGGTGTCGATGCAATATGTACTCGTAGGTATTGGAAAATAAAATTGGCAATAGTATGATAACATACCGTCTACCTGACGTCAACCAGCCTTGAGAAAGTAATTTTTTACTAGAAGAGGGATTCCCAAAGTGTCTGCCGCGGAACCTAGGGGTTTCGTAGCATTGTCATTAGAGTTCCCCCAAAATTAAATACCGCAAAATTAGCGATGAGAAGAACTCATTACTATTTTGTAAGTAGGTAAATAGCAAGAATTCAGATCCGACTATGGCACTGCAGTGCACCTAGGACATGCGCGACGTCGCGCGGCGAATTTAGATCCTCACACACACCCCGTTCAAATGTATTATCATTTGATATAGGGTGCCGTGAAATAGAAGATATTTGGTTGGTGCTTGGCGTGTACATTTAAACAGAGAGAAATAAATCCAAAAATTAGATTATTGTTTTTCTTTTGTTGCTCTATTAAAGACCTCCTATTTTAATGCTTTTTCTAAGATTATGTAAGTCCTAGAGTTCTGTTGCAGCTAATAGAAAAAAAATTGACCAGTCATACGTCATCACATTCCTATGCTAATCAAACAACGATCAACAACCTAAAATATACAATAATATAAGTTGATTCAATAAAGTGTAAAGGTCTTTTATGTTTACAATTTAATAGCTAATATTTATTTACTAAGCAAATTAATAAATTCTTATGTGCTAGATTAAAGTGTAATAAAAAAGATGACGTAATAACATAGTTTGGTGACGGAGTAACACAATTCACCACCTATCTTGCCCGTGGATGTCGTTAAAGACAACTAAGGGATATAATAGGAATTTAACATCTATGGAATAGAAGGAAAACTCGTAACAAAACCCTATTCCAACACGTCTGGGATGCTACGCCAGAAACCTCCGCGTGGTGTACCCTGGGCACGAGCGACAATTCCTTGGACTGCTCTTTGGAATTGTCGCTCGTGGCAAATATCTGGCCCGAGGGGGGGCCCAGTTTGTGGGATGCCCCAAATTCGCTCCATGCCCTCTAATTGTAGAGGGTATTGGACGCGAAAATTCGACGGGCCCAGTCACTCATTCGTTTGAGGACTGGGCAGGCATTTGCCAACCGCGACAAATCGTAGACCTGATTCTTGCTTCGGGACATTTGTCTTGAGGCCTAGATTCAGGAGCGAGGGTCTTGGCTTAACCGCCTGGACCGCGAGGAAGAAAACCTCTATAAAACAATCACCCAGAATCCTAAGTTCTGGCGCGCGGCGAGAGAATGCATGGCTGATGGGTTGTTCAGTCGTTAGCGCGCCCCCAGCCAGGGTACCTGCGGACCCCCTGTGTTGGGATACAAATGTACGCTTGCCTGGGTATCGGGATCTCTGCCCGGGTCGACATTTATTTCTCCCATACTCGTGGGAACTCGATGGATCATTGTTCACACACACGCACACCTGATGTAGATAGGAGGGGTGAGACGCCCAAAATTACCACCACCACGGAGGATTCAATTAGTTCCCACCCAAAAGCCCTGCCAAGCTACAGGAAAACTGGCACAGAGGAAGGAGAGGCCTCGTCCGACTGCAGCTCGGCTGCTAGTCGAGCACTTGAGGCCACAAGTTCAGGCAAGGGGCCCCCGACACTCGAGGCCCCAGATAAAAAAGAGGAAGAACATGGGGACGGGGAAGGCCACGAACGTAAAGAGGCGCGAGTTGACCAGGCAGGAGCGGCTGGCTAGGGAGGCCGCTGCAGCCGCTCCGACTGCTGACGAGGGCGGCAGTACTGCCGCAGAGCCGTCGGACACCGACATGTCGGCTGCTGAGACCGTCGGTGGGTCATCCCGGTCTCCGGCATCGGCCCTCGCGGCAGCCCTAGTGGTTGGGGAGGAGGCCCTCCCCTCGATGGTGCGGAAGCACCCCTGAATATGGGTGGCACCTCAGGATCCACCTCCGAGGGGAGTGGCGCTATCATGCCTCCTCCCAAGGTTCCGGCCTCTCGTAGAGGACGAGGGGCTGCAGTGGTGGCGGCGAGGTCAACGGCTCCTGCGTCAATCAGCCATGCGCGGGGGACTGATGCCCAAAAGCGGGCGAATGAGGCGGCTGCCGCAAGAATGATGAGGGTCTTAGCGGGCATCCCTCCCACCAGCGCGGCAGCTACAGAGCCCGCTGTTGGTATCGACCCCCCACCAGCTGATGTGGCAACCCTGCAGGCCGAAAATGCCCGCCTTAGTGGCGAAGTTTCAGGCCTGCAGGAGAAGAACGAGGCCCTCCAAAAGGAGCTGTCGGCGGTGCAGAAGGCGAACCGCGAGTTAGCCAAACAAATGGCCGACTTGCGGCGCCTGGTTGCGCAGCTGGCGAGAACCGCGCCACCGACAAGTGCCGCCGCCCCCGCCGTCCCCGTTGCGCCAACTCGCGCTGCGGCGAGTCCCCAGAGGGCCCAGCCGGCCGAAGCGGTCCCGCTGCCCGCAGTGGACGGCGTGCCGGACCAGACCATACGCGCCATGGTAGATGTTTTCGCCAAGATGCTCGACGCGTGCATGGCAGCTCTGGAGGCGAGACTGCAACGCAGCCGCGGCCGTGACTGCTGCGCCCAGCACCCCTGCCGCGCCTGAAGAGGGTTGGCAGACGGCCGAGCGCAGCCGAAAAAGTCGCGGCCAGAAGAGGAGAGCGGAGGCCAAAAGCGCCGCCAAAGCCTCCGCTCCCAAGGCAGGAGCCGGTAAGAAGAGGTCGCACAGGAGGCTCCGGCCGCCGAAGTCAGCCGCGGTGGTGATCACCGTGCTGCCTGAGGCGGCCGAAAACGGCCTCAGCTATGAGGGCGTCTTGCGTCGCGCCCGGTGGGAGCTTAACGTCTCCGATTTAGGAGGCGTCGAAGCCAGGACCCGCAAGGCCCGGACAGGGGCTCGAATTTTAGATTTCTCTGGGGCCGAGGGCGCCAAGACGGCCGATAGCATGACTGCCAAGCTGAGGGGTTTATTTGCTACGGAGGATGGCGTCAAGATCGCCAGACCCGTCAAGTGTGCGAAACTGCGGGTCACGGGTCTGGACGACTCCGTGATGGTGGATGACATCCGGGAGGCCATCGTCTCGAAAACCGGGTGTCCCGTGGACACCGTCCGAATTGGCGCCATCCGCCCTGGTCCGGGCGGCGTCGGTGCTGCCTGGGTGCAGTGCCCGCTGGAGTCGGCCAAGCAATTGGCCGGCTCAGGCAGGCTCCTCGTGGGCTGGAGCTCGGCACGGGTGACCGTGCTGGAGTCCCGGCCTGCGAGGTGCTACAAGTGCATGGCGGTCGGACACACTAGGCCGACATGCACTAACTGTTTTGACTGCAGCGACCTTTGTTTCCGCTGCGGTCAACCAGGGCATAAGGCGGCATCGTGCGCCGCCACCCCCCACTGCCCCGCGTGTGCGGTGGGCAATAGGCCCGCCACACACCGCATGGGGGGCAAGGATTGCAGACCCCCGGCTTCGGCCCCAAAGGGGCGGAGCGGCCCGACGACCCCGGCCGCTCCCACCCCTAGCGCGACCCGATCGTCCGCCAGCGCGGAGGAGGTGATGGATACGGCCCATTAATGGCGGCCGAATCATACCACCTCCTGCAGGCCAACCTCAACCACGCCGCCGAGGCACAGGACGTTTTCCTGTAAGTCATGGCGGAGTGTTTGATCGGTGCAGCCGTAGCCGCGGAGCCGTACGTGGTGCCTGACCGGCCCAATTGGCTGGGCAGCAGTGACAGCTCTGTGGCAATCGTCGCCTCCACGTCGTGGTATTCCCCGCCCTTATTGCTCAAGGACAGGGGCAATGGGTATGTCGCGGCGGAATAGGGAGAGGTTACGCTATTTGGTGTTTACTTCTCCCCTAACAGGAGCGCGACGGATTTCGGGGCCTTCCTCACCATCCTGGGGGCCTCGATAGGGCGACTGGCACTGCGCCAAGTCTTCGTTCTGGGGGACTACAACGCCAAGTCCACGGCGTGGGGGTCCCCCAGGATGAATGACCGCAGGCGGGCGGTCGAAGAGTGGGCGGCGGCACTGGGCCTCTGTTTGCTGAACAGGGGCTCGGTGCAAACGTGCGTGCGGCAGCAGGGCGGGTTGACAGTGGACTTGTCGTTCGCTAGCCCTAATGTCGCAGCACGTGTGAGGAGCTGGTGCGTCCAAGAGGAGGTTGAGACCTTATCCGACCACCGATACATCCGGATAGAGGTCTCCCGGACTCTCCTGCAGCCCAGCAGGGGTCACACGGCGGACGGAGCTCCTGCGTTTCCGCGGTGGGCTGTGGGTAGATTGGATCAGGACCTGTTGGCGGAGGCAGGCTCCTGGCCGGAACTCCCCCGTGGGACCTGGAGGCGGAGATGCTCGCCGACATTTATCGGCGGGTGTCGGAGACGCGCGCCCGCGGCGGCATGGTCTTCCTGCAGGAGATCACCGCCTGGCGGGTCGACGCCCGCCAAGGAGTCATTGCCCGTTGGGCAGTCCGGCTGGAGAGCCCTCGGTACGGTGTCAGGACCGTCGAGGCCCTCCGGCCGGTGCTGATGAAGTGGTTGGAGCGGACGCACGGGGTGCTTTCCTTCCGACTGGTGCGGGTGCTGACGGGGCACGGTTGCTTCGGGAAGTACCTGCACAAGATTGTCAGGAGGGAGAGCACACCGTCCTGCCACCACTGCAGTTGTGACGAGGACACGGCGCAGCACACGCTCGAGGAGTGTGCTGCATGGGAGGGGGATCGCCGTGAACTCGTCGCAATTATCGGTACCGACCTGGCGCTGCCGACCATCGCCAGGGAGATGCTCGTCAGTGTCAGGAACTGGGACGCGGTCGCCGCCTTCTGTGAGGCCGTAATTTCACGGAAGGAGGTGGCGGATCGTGTGCGAGTAGAGCTCCTATTCGGCGACACGTTACGCCGCCGGCGACTTGGGCGGCGCAGGCGCGAGTATCTGCACCTAATGCCGCCCTAGCCGAGGCCGCGGGTGATCGGACCGGGGAATTGTCCGTCACCCGCGAAGAGGCTGACTGCGCGACGGCGACCAACGTCTCAGGACGTCGAGAGGTGAGGTTACCCGAAAGGGTATTCCATCAGGCCGACCACTGACGACAAGTAACATCTGCTCCGGTGGTCGGCCCAACAACGAGGTGACGTGATTACGGGTGGGTTATGGGCCCGCGCGCCGTCCTTTCATCGCCCCGGACGGACTGGACCGCGCGTGCGCATACCATAGCCCACCCATAAAAAGAAAAAAAAAAAATTCCAACACGTCTGACCAGCATGGAATAGTAGGTCAATTCCCCTCTCATTATGGAGGAGGCCTGAGCCCAACAGTGGGACATATGTGGGCTGAGATGATGATGAATAACATAGTAACGAGCTCCCATATCATGGATCGTGGGTTTGATTCCATTCCTTTTTGCAATCCGAAAAGGTTACTTTTACTTACTGTACTTAGATGTGACGATATTGAGACGTAAAAGCATGTCGTGAAGAGAGCGTTGCCCATGTTAACCTGTACCTAACACCTTAAAAGAGGTCACAGTTCGGATTTGGTCGCTGCTCTCTGTGAGGCAATCATCTCACGGAAGGAGGCGGCGGAGCGTGGGCGAGAGGAACTCCTCTGCGACACGGTCCGCTGTCAGCGACTCGGACGGCGCAGGCGCAAGTACCTGCGCCTGATGCCACCCTAGCCAAGGCTGCGGGTGACTGGACCAGGGAACAGTCCATTATGTAGTTCACTTTTCCACCAAAAGAATAATTAAATTGAAGGTCGTTACCTGTCATTTTGAAAAATCTTCGAACTGGTCATAGTCGTCGCCATAATCGACGGGGAACATGACAACACATTCATCTTCACCAATAGTAGCATCTCGGCTAACGTGACAAGGATTCAAATCTACTAATTGTAGCAATGCTATATCGCATTCTATCGATACCATGAAAGCAATTTTTATTTCTTCCCTGGAAGTATATATGTATTAAGTAGTTGTCCGTGTGGTGACAGAATAAGAATATAATTACCTCATCATCATCATCACAGCCCACATACGTCCCACTGTTGGGCCCGGGCCTCCTCCACAATGGGAGAGAATGTGGCCCACTATACCACGCAGGTCAGACGTGTTGGCATATGGTTATGTTTCGAGTTAGTCGCTTGCATTTTTTCATGCTCACACGGTTATTTGCACTATACATATGCCTAAAGTGCACTTTATATTTTTTTTGTCTGTATGTCTGTTTGTTCCGGGTCACGGCCCTCCGACTAGAAACACGAAAAAAGTATCGATACTTTTAGGTATCGAGTACCTTTCTTTCGATACCGATACTTTTGTACTCGATACATTCTATTCGATACTTTTACTCAATGAGTACTTTTAAGCAAGTATCGTATCGAACAAATTGTAAAAAGTATCCATGTTAAACTTGACCATACGGCTTATGATAACGCCATGTAGTTAAAGCGTAATGAACCTTCTAAAAAGTGACTCGACATCATTTTAATCCGAACACAGATGGATAAATTCCTAAAATAAAAGCTTATCACGACCCAGATTCTAGGAAAAGTACTCAGTACTCGATACTTTGAAGTATCGATACTTTTGTTTCGATACTACTCATGAGTATAGTATTGATACTTTCGTTTCGATATCGTGTCCCTACCTCCGCCTCAAGAGGGCCCCGACTTCAGCTCACTAGTAAATTTTTAACAATGTATTTACATGATTTATATAACACTAGTAACCCGCCCTCGCTTCGCTTCGGTTTCAGTCGCTATACCCGCGGCGTAGTTCCCGTTCCTGTGGGAATACCGGGATAAAATATAGCCTATGTTACTCCCTGATATTATAGCTTTCCATTAGTGAAAGAATTTTTGAAATCGGTTCGGTGGTTTAAGCGTGAAAGCATTACAAACAAACAAACAAACAAACATCCTTACTTTCGCATTTATAATATTAGTATGGATGTACTTTACTTAAATGGTTTATTGAAATTAAACTAAGTACAACGCGTATTTAATTTCTTACTGTTAGGGACCCATCAAAAAAAATTGCCACGGGCCCCATAGAGTATAGTTACGCCTCTGCCTTCTAAACTAATGATGATTGTGAATGCACAAATAGCGTAAAGATTCATCCATCCATCAGCCTACAGACGTCCACTGCTGGACAAAGGCCTCCCCACGAGAATGCTACTCGGAACGGTCCTGCGCCACTTGTATCCAACGGTTCCCTGCGACTTTGAAACTGTCGTCAGTCCACCTAGTAAAGCGTAAAGATTAATAAATGGAAAATGATAATGTCGCACATTCGATTCCCATGCAGAATAATACTAAGTGATAGACGAATTGTCGTTCTGAATCTGAATTTATGTCCGTTAATTATATACTATCAAAAACAAAACTTGTAAAAAAATCCAAGCCTCGCAACTGAGTTCTTCTACCATAAAAAGTTATGGTAGAAGAACTCTTTATGGTAGAAGCATAACTTTTTATGGTAGAAGAACTCGGTTGTGAGGCTTGGCTTTTTTTACAAGTTTTGTTTTTGATGGTATCTCATTTCTTTTTGTAGATAGACCTACTTATTTCCCTTTCCGGGACCTTCTACTTCTTGAATACCAACAACGGATTTTCTTAGAGCCCACTCTCTGAAAAATGAGACATCTCTCCTTTCCGTTTGAGTCATTTCTACCTAAACTAAGCGGAGAGATGTAGAAATAAAGAAATTTGATTGGTTTTTTGAAATACATCTCCTCTAGTCTCCTCTCCGCTTTGATGGTAATCGAGCCTAATGATGGCGTTATTTCTTTCAGGTAAAATTTCAAGCAATTTAGTTTGTTTAATACCTTGGGAGATGTTGGTACAATTTCTTAAGACATGTCCCACTCTTGCTTTTTCATTCCGTTGATTGATCATTTTACAAGTTATCTTTGAACATAAATATATCTAGGTATCTGTCTACACCTATTATGCCAATTCAGCCTATCGCCGTCCAGGGCAGAACATAGACCCCCCTCATGCTTCACCACAAAGTGCGATACTGTAGCACCTGCATCCAACGACGCTCAAGGGTAACAGAGTTGCCATGACTAGGGCTCATTTTTCTTCGCCATATGAGGAATAATGCCGTAATCGCCACGTTTGGTAGGCAGGTTGGTTTAACAGTGAGATATCATGCTGCCCACTCTCCTGTTGAATCTTTTTTTTTAAATGACAATGACTTGCACTAAGGGTATAATAATCCTTATATTGTGGGGGACTTTACAATCATATAATTCATTATTGCATCATCATCGCAGCCCTCATACGTCCCCCCTACTATACCATGCTGGTTAGACAGATTGGTATATGGTTTTATTTCGAGTTTTCCATCTCTTCCACAGATGTTATATGCGTATTATAATCCCTTAGTCGTCTTTTACGGCATCCACGGGGAAGATAGGAAGTGGTGAATTATATTCTTACTCCGTCACCACACGGATAATTATAACTCCAAAAATAATTATTATCTTTATATAATATATATATATATTTCTTTTGTACGTGTATGTCATTGAACTCCTTCTAAACAGCTGAACCGATGTTGATGAATTTTTTGTGTGTGTTCAAGGGGATTCGAGGATGGTTTAGATCAGGGTTCGCCAAATAATTTTGCTAGGGGTCCGTTTTAAGAAATGAAATAACCATCACGGTCCGTACATGCTTATAATAGAAAAAAAATCAAATGTAATTTTTAGTTAACAAATGTATTTTCTTATTTCGACATTTTTGAATGGACGACGTCAACAAAGATAAATTTTTATTAAATTACGTACTCTGTAGTGCTAGTTGCTGTATTATTCTTTCGGTTCGCACTAAATGGGTCGGCGGTCCGGATGCGGACCGCAGTCCGCCATTTGGCAATCCCTGGTTTAGATTTACAATTGGTTCTGGGAGGTGGTGTTGTTCGGGCAGGACAATAACATAACTTGAAAACGACTTTACCGATTTCGTCCATCTTTCTTTTTAATTTTTCTATTACTTTGAGAAAGGCTTTTACGAAAAAAAATCAGAAAATTTAAGAAACTTAACGACTAGGTATATAGGTTATTTATCTATACTGCAACTAAACGGCAGGATGAATTCGAAAGAATTTTTGTGAATGCATTCAAGTGGGGCCTGGATGATTTAGATTCACAAATCAGCCCGGCAGATGGCGCTGCAGTCGGCTTATATTACTGCTGTCGATATCAAAGAGAATTCCTTTTATTTTATTTGAATAGAACAATGTCTGTTAGGTCAGCTAGTTTAGTAGAACTTTAAAAATAATAAATCAGTTACTTTTTTTTTTTTTTGTGGGTGGGCCGCGGTCGGCGCGCCTCCGCACCACTCCGTCCGGGGCGACAGAGGGGCTTAAGCACGCAACTCCCGCGACCCACCCGAAAACCACGTCGCCTTCGTCGTTGGGCCGACCACCGGAGCAGCGTTAACTTGTCGTCAATGGTCGGCCCGACGGAATACCCCCTGTTGGGGTACCCTCCCATCGACCGACGTCCCCCCCTCGGGGAGGACGTCGGTCTTTCCTCACGCGGTCGGCCTCTCGGCGGGTGATAAATCAGTTACTAGACATAAGACAAGTAAGCGACAAACAGAAGCGTCAAAGTTTCTTATAATTGTTTACTTACAGATTCAAAGAATTCTTATCGAAGGTGTCGAATTGCTTCACAGTATATGCAATATGCATACCATCATATGCTGACGACGCTTTGAATATACCCATCTGTAAATTGACTCGTTAGTTTTATATAAATACTATCCTATACTCGTGGCTTCGTTCGTATAATAAATATAAATTATAGTTTAAATAAAACGGGAGCCATCCTTCAGGATGCCTGACAAATGTTTAACATCTAAATTATTTTGTACAAGTATATCATCATCTTGCTCTTATCCCAATTACTTGAGGTCGACGCAATATGTCATCTGTTTTGACATATTGCAAAAAGTTTCGGCAGTTATTTTTATAACCGGCCGCCTGCCTGACATCAACCCTCCTTGGGAATGTAATCGTTGACCCAAATGGTACCAGATGGAGTTGGTCCGGGTCAATCTAGGGCTCTTAGTCGTCTTTTACGACACCCACGAGCAAAGCAAGGGTTGGTAGTATTCAAAGCCGCTACCACACACCATTTTGTACAAGTATATATGCATAAAAAACAGATTACGACAGGGAACTAATATATCATGAAGTATTAATTAAATATTACATATTTTTCCAGAAAGTGATGATTTTTATTTAATAAACATTTATTTTCATTAGTATATGCTATAAGTATGTGTTTAGGTTAATAATTTATTGTGAGCTCACTAGATGGCATTGTACAAAATTCTAAAACAGGTTATGGTTTCGTTACACAAATGTATATATCCAAACGTGGCGTTAACGCCACGCCAACGATCAGGTTCACCCTCGCCAATAGATGTTTCACCTCAAAAAACTAAAAAACACGTTTACAAGTTAGGTACAAGTTAAGTAGTTACTAGTAGTTTACTTTCATCTTAAAAGTTTTGAACGCACCTACTCTTTGCTGCAGACAGCCCGAATCATAGATGTTTCGAATTTCACGCATGCGTAGTTCGCAAACTAGCTCTATCTCTTGCTCATATGCAAAGGATACGATTAGAAATTTCTAAATCCTAGCAAATCTAATCAGGATATTCGGCTATTTTGATCGAATTATTGCATTGTCTTTGACGAGTGTACAAAGTTTAAATAAAATCTGTTACTTAAAAGTAGGGCAAAATGAACGTCATTCTGTTCCACATAAGATTCCGTTACATACATAGACACATACATACATACATACAGGTGAATCTAATAAAAACGTGATAAAATCACGTGTGACAGAAGCAAAAAGGGAAAGTTGTAAGAATGAATGAATGACAATGAGTGAAAAACAGAATGTTTACGGTACGATATTCTTCTTCGCATGGTGACGGAGTAAGAATACAATTCACAACCTCCTCTTTTGCTCGTGAGTATCATAAAAGACTACTAAGGAATTATAATAGACATATTTTTTTTTTTTTTTTTTTTTTTTGTGTGTGGGCCGCGGTCAACAATAGACATATGACATATACAAGAGAAGGGAAACTGCAAATAAAGCAGCCCGTCTGACCAATGTGGTGCAGCAGGTCAATTTCGCTCCCATTATAAAGGAGGTTCGTGCCCAGCAGTGGGACGTATATGATCTGTGTCATCATTTCAGCTCATATACGTCCCACTGTTGGGCACAGGCCTCCTCCATAATGGGAAGGAAATTGACCCACTATAACACACTGGTCAGACGTGTTGGTATAGGCTTTTATTTCAAGTTTTCCTTCTCTTGCATAGATGCTATATATATATATATTTAGTCCGTTAGCCGCCTTTTACCACACCTACGGATGAGAGACGAGGTGGTGAATTGTATTCTTACTCCGTTACCACACGAAATATACAGATATAGGAGAATACAAAACTTACATGTAAAATAGCATTTTTATAAGGTGCAATGGCTTCAATCGCTTTATATCTCTTTTCAATTTCAAGCATGACTAGAACATGCGGTGGTAAAAATTCAGGCAGCGGTATCACCCGTTCTTGGACCAACTAAAAATAACATCGAACATCGTAAAGTGATACTACGGTAGTTTGTCTGCGGGTGCCTGCACTGGTAAGTTAGTCCGTCACCCGCCGAGAGCTCCAGAACAGCGGGGGAACGTCGGTCGAGGAGAGGATACTCCTCAAAGTGTAGTCCGTCGGGCCGACCACTAACGACAAGTCACCTGCACCGGTGGTCGGCCCAACAGCGAAGGCAACGTGTCGCGGGTGGTTACGGGGCCGTGCGCGCTGCCCCTCTGTCGCGCCGGACGGAGCCAGGCGAAGGTGCGCTGACTGTAGCCCACCTCCAAAAAAAAAACAAAAAAAGAAGGTAGTTTGTCTAACACTGTCACGTGAACGAAAACTGGAAAGAGAGCTCAGGTACGATTACACCCATTTACCGCAGACGCCTGTGCATTAAAAGCCTATACTTTGATATCCTAACTGTTTAAGTTTAGCGTAGACCAGCGTAAATGCTGCCCTAAGTAACGAGTCCATGTACTGGCAATTAGGTATACAAAAATTAAGTAATCGCTATCGAACCAAGGTATATTTTCCCAAGATACAATCATCATCATTATAGCTCATAAATGTCCCAATATTGGGCTGGAGCCTACTCCAAAATACAATACAAAACTAATAATAGAAAATTATAGTCTAAAAAACTAAAAATCATGCTTGTTAATAAAACTACTTTTACGGATTATATCGCGTTTGTATTTGATTTATGATTGCCCGACGTTTCGAACACTTTGCAGCATTCATGGTCACGGGCGGACTAAGGTGTCTCACGTCCAACAAGTAACCACAATAATAATAATAGTTAAAGATAATTTTATAAATCAAAAATTTTAGTAAGACAAAGCATCTAAAATTAAAAATCAATATTTATTTAGGATCATGTCCCCTGAGTTTTCTTGCCGGATCTTTCTCAGTGTGGCCGCGTTCCGATCCGGTGGTAGTATATTAGTTTTGTTAGTTTTAAATCAACAAATTGTAACAATAATTGCTACAAATTTAATAATTAATAATTACTAACCATAAACAATATAATTTTTTCATATAGAATCATTTTCTTCTTACACTGGCAATAAATTTGTACTAAAATGTGGGTAACAATTTAATAAATTTATAACTATTTTCTGTATCGGGTAGATAATTATAAATGTCTGTAATAACGATTACTTGTTGGACGTGAGACACCTTAGTCCACCCGTGACCATGAATGCTGCAAAGTGTTTGAAACGTCGGGCAATCATAAATCAAATACAAACGCGATATAATCCGTAAAAGTAGTTTTATTTACAATGTGTAGTGCTCGCGTAAACATCAGATATCATTATAAAAATCATGCTTACAAGCTGACAGCCTGACTGACAGAAGTTTTGAATTTCGCGCTAGCTCTATCTCTCTTACTCTTATGCAAAGGATACGATTAGAAATTTCTAAATCCTGGCGAATCTAATCAGGATATTCGCCTATTTTGATCGAAGTATTGCATTATCCAGGGCCTTTGACTAGTATGCAAAGTTTAAATAAAATCTGTTCGTTCAAAATGGGGCAAAATGATTCAAAGATTCCGTTACATACAGGTGAAACTAATAAAAGCGGATTAAAAATTATATATGATTTGATCAGATCCCAGAAGCGGCACGCGATCACGAACTCACTCCTAGAGTAGCCATCCGTCTCCTCAATCACGATGGAGAGAAGGGGCTGACGCGCTCCACAAAACCAAAAGCCATATAATATTCCTTAAAGGGTATCATTTATTTATTTATTTACACTTTATTGTACACCATGTTAAATACAGAAGTAGAAACTTATAATAATATTAGTACTATGGGCGGCCTTATCGCTAACTGCGATTTCTGCCAGGCAACCTTTGTATGGAGAAATTATTAAACAGAGAGACTGAGTGGTAGATTATGGTGTAGTAGTGAATATAAATTACCAATATACATACATACATATACACATACAAATATACAACATCGAGTTAACCGAGCTTCGCTCGGAATATTTTTGTTGTATTTTTGTCGAATTTATTTAGATATATATTAATAAAAATAAAAATTAAATAATGAAAAAAATATAAAAAATATACAAAAAGAGAATAATAATAACACCAAGATTCGATCCGACGCCAAAACAATACCTACTAAAAGAAAACTGGGCGACTTCCCAACTGAGCTATCGTAACTCATGACGTTGACAGCGAAATTTGAATTCATATTCTTTTACAATTTAATATCATTATATTGTTTTGCTAAAAACACCAACAAAACAACATTTTCTATAAATAAAACCTAGCTAGATCGATTTTTTGACCTCGAAACCTCTAGTATGCCAAGTTTCAACAAAATCGTTGGAGCCGTTTCCGAGATCCTGAATATATATATACAAGAATTGCTCGTTTAAAGATATAAGATACACTATTATCATTATCATCTCAGACCATAAGGTATATGATATTATTTTATTAGTCCACTAGCAACCCGCCCTCGCTTCGCTTCGGTTTTAGTCGTTTTACCCACATAGTTCCCGTTCCCGTGGGAATACCGGGATAAAATATAGCCCAGTTTACGCCCTGATATTATAGCTTTCTATTGGTGAAAGAATTTTTGAAATCGGTCCAGCCATTTTGAAGATTACCCGGAACAAACAGACAGACAGGCAGACAAAACTTTTTTAATCTGTATTTTAGGCATAGGTGTCGTGAAAATAACCGTGCGAGCATGAAAAAAGCGTCTTATTTTGACATTACAAACAGACACTCCAATTTTATTTATTGGTATAGATATACTGAGTAGATGACTCAACATAAAACCGTATACCTGTGTGAGCAACGTGATATAGTAGATAAATTTCTCTTTCATTGTGGGAAAGGTTCAATCCCAGACGTGGAACATTTATGAGCTATAATGATGAACGAATTAATACTTAAGAGATAAAAAAAGCACATTGAATTACTTTAGGAAATAGAACCGCTAATCCATTAACTTTTGCTATATCATTTGGTGGTGCGTAGAATCCAGGGATGAGTAAACCTGGAGGTGGAAAATCCTCATCAGGTTGTTCTTCTTCTGACGACAAGTTTTCTTCTTCGTCAGGCAGCTCCTATTAAACATAAGTTATTTACTACAGTTCGCTGTCATGTGGTGACGGAGTAAGAATACAATTCACCGCCCCCTCTTTTGCCCGTGAGTATCATAAAAATTTACTAAGGCATTCAATATATATATATATATATAACATCTACGCAAAAGAAGGAAAGCTAAAAATGAAACCCTATACCAACACATCTAACCAGCATGGTATAGTAGGTCAATTTCTCTCCTATTGCAGCAGTAGATGTAGTTGGCTAAAGATTGGCTAAGGTCTATGTAAAACTCTTACTCGACTTATACGACACCTATGAACAATGTAAGGGTTGGTAGTATTCGTAGGCGCTACCGTTATGAAACAGAAGCCCTATATAAACAGTAACAGAAATTTATACATATGTCTACTAGCAAATTGCTGTGGTGTTGCTGGCACAGTTCCCTTTCATGTGGAGTTACGGGAATAAAATGTAGCCCATATTACTTGCTGATAATATGTAACTTTGCATCGGTGAAAGAATTATTAAAATCAATTTTCAGGTTTAGACGTGAATAAAAATTAAATAAATTTTCTCGCATTTATAATATAAGCTCAAATTGTTTTTGATGGCATTCGAGCATACAACACATCTGCTGATAGTAATTTCAAATCTAGTGGTAAGTAGATTAGGTCACCTCTGGAACTGCTATATCGACATCTCCATCTTCAGTCTGTTCATTTAACCTCTCTAACGCTGATAAGTCCTGTAAGAGCAAAGCGATTAACTAATTTTCTCTATGATTTTAGAAACGTATCAAGCTTCTATTGCTGCGCCCCACTCTTTGTAGACTATGGCCTGTACTTGCGTTACCACACCATTTTGGGCGGCAAAATCTTAGTGTAGGATCCATAACTTGAAGTGTTCCCCCACTCCAATACCCCCCTACGAAACTTCTACGATTTTCTTTTCTTGTGAGCAATGTGATTGCCAAGAATGCAATCTCTACCTCCCGCTAGGCAATATAGTAATTAATACTTTTAATTCTTATATTATCACGTAATAATATAAACAGTAGCTTAATGGATTACAAATAATGTTTAGAAAAATAAATTAATACGTTTTAAGCTGTTACAAAAATACAAAAGTTTTAAATAAATTAGAACGAAGTAAAATATATTCAATTTGTTCACAAATAATTCTGAAACTATAAAAGTCTCATAAATACTATCTTTAAGATTCATAAAGAGGAGAAAACTTCCAATAAAATGTCCCAACGCCTGGCATTTTGTCCTTGACCAAAGACCTCTGTGCCTGGGCGCCGCTAGCACTGACCCCTTTATAATACTGTAAGTATACCACTGAAATAATGATCCGATCTGAAAGAATGATCCATTCTAGAGTCATAGAGTGATCTATGGTAGATAGTTTTTAGGCCTCAAAGCCACCACACCCAATGATCTCACACAAAACAACTGGGCGAGAAATAAAATTGACCAAAAAATACAATTTATCTTGCAAATATTATTAGACCAGGGTCGATAATTTCTGAAACAAAAAAAAAAATAGTAGCTTATCTATATATGCTTTGTAAAAGGGAAGAATATAACAAAAATGAAAGGAAAAATAATTTACGGACGATCCGAGGTCGGGGAGTGGAAGGGGGTGAGTTTTTAAGGGTATAAAACAGTTTATCTCGATTTCCGGAAAAACTACAAGTTATAGAAAAAAAAATTAAATGACAAAGTTGTAGGTAATGAAGAGATCTACAACTTTTGTATTTACACTTTTTTCAGATAACCTCAAAATTTACGTGAAGAATTCAAATAACCAGGTTTTTCGTTTTTTATTCTTATCTTATACAAAAAAATATATATATTTTTAACGAAATTTGGTGCAAACTTATCTTTTTATGTCCCAAACACACTATTTTTTTGATCAATTCATTTAGTAAGTACCACTAGAGCGGTTTTGAACACGAGTTTGTTACCGCATTATCTCATTGCTTTGCCAATTACAACCGCATTACCAGATGCTTAGCGAATGATGGATAAAAAACTTGCTTACGCCTGCTTTCAAAAGCTCCAGCTTGTGTTTCTCCCTAGCAACTTTTTTTGCTTCAAGAGTGTCTGCTATAGCTTCTCGAGCTAACCTTTGCATCACGGAAAGCCGACGAAAACGGCTCTCTTTTAATTCCTCCTGTAATATTGCATTCTATTTTATGTAGTCCTATATACCAGAAGAAGAAAAAGGGTAACACACCTCCGATGCACATGTCGTCATCATCATCTCAGTCTATATACGTCCCACTGTTGGGATTGGACCTCCTACTATGTGGGAAGGAAATTGACCTTCTATGTCACGCTGTTAGACGTGTTGCCATAGGGTTTTGTTCCTTCTCTTAGATAGAAGCTCTATCTATCTATATGCATATTGTATCCCTTAGTCGTCTTTAAGAACACCAACGGGCTAGAAAGGGCATGGTGAATTATATTCTCACTCCGACGCCACATGGGAAATGCATAATGTGCTCCGATGCAAATTAATGTATGTTCGTTAATTAAATGTTGTAAGTAGTTGTAAAGTCCCACGTAATATAAGATTTATTTCTTATTGTTAGTGCTGAATATTATTTTTAAATGAAAATACTTTTAAATTTGCATAAAGAAAGGTAAATTTAAGACCTTTATGTAACCAAGAACAGTTTCAAAGTTTGAATTTTTATAATTAATTCTTTCAAAATTGAGGTAACTTGAAAAAACTCAAACATACACTTTAAATAAAACTACTTTCCGGATTTTATCGCGTTTGTATTTGATTTTTGATTACCCGACGTTTATCGAAACGATGTTTATCGAAACGACGTTTATCGAAACGACGAAAATAATAATAACTAAAGATAATTTTATAAATTAAAACCTTTTAGTAACATAAAGTAAGCCGCCTTCAAAATTAACTTTAATTTAGCATCATGTTACCTGAGTTTTCTTGCCGGATCTTTCTCAGTGTAACCGTGTTCCGATCCGGTGGTAGTATACTAGATTATTAGTTAGTTTTTAAATATAATTACTATTAATTTTAATGTTTAATTATTACTAAACATAAACAATATAATTTTTTCATATAGAATCATTTTCTTCTTACACTGGCAATAAATTTTGTATCAAAATGTGGGTCAATATTTAATAACTAATTTCTGTATCGGGTAGATAATTATAAATTTTCTGCAGTAACGATGACTTGTTGGACGTGAGACATCTTAGTCCACCCGTGATCATGAACGCTGTAAAGTGTTCGAAACGTCGGGTAATCAAAAATGAAATACAAACGCGATAAAATCCGTAAAGTAGTTTTATTTAAAATGTATAATACTCGCGTAAACATCAGAAATCATTATCAAACATACACTTTTTTTTGTTCTACCCAGCATTTGAAATTCTCATAATCCGAACTCAGTGTGAAGGGCTCAATTATACTTTGGACCCCAAGGCCCAAAAATATTTTAACAATTCGGTATTAAATTCATTTATAACAATCAGAGAGCAGGAAAATATACATAACTGCAGCGCTAGCATAAAATTTTGTGTTCTGCGATGACATAAACTCATTATTTTAGATAGTGTAAATAAAACTACGTTTACGGATTTTATCGCGTCTGTATTTGACTTATGATTGCCCGATGTTTCAAACACTTTACAGCATTCACGGTCACGGGCGGATAGTTAACGTTATTACAGATTTTATAATTACCCGCTACAGAAATACAGTTATTAAGTTTTGACCTACATTTGTGGCACAAATTTATTGCCAGTATAAGAACAAAATTATTCTATATGAAAAAAATAGATGATTAAGATAGATAGATGATAACGTTAACTTGTTTGGACGTCAGACATCTTAGTCCGCCCGTGACCATGAATGCTGTAAAGTGTTCGAAACGTCGGGCAATCATAAATCAAATACAGATGCGATAAAATCCATAAACGTAATTTTATTTACAATGTGTAGTTGCTCGCGTAAACATCAGAAATCATTATTTTATATAGTTTTAACGATATTTCTTCGCAGTGATATAAATACAAGGAATATAAAACATGATGACGATTTTGGACCAGACCCCACAAGCGGTACTCGATCACGAGTTAACTACTAGAACAGTGATCCTTTCCTCAACCGCTATGGAGGGAACGGACAGAGCAGGCGTGCTCTTAGGCTCCTATTTATTATCTACGAGATGCTTCCATCGCAATATTGCCCTACATTTAACCAGATTTGTTTACTCATTCTCCGGTCACTGGAACGTACCTTATGGGTCGAAGCGATCTATTTTATAGCCTATAAATTTTCTCAACTCATAAACAGAGTCCTTTTTCAAATCAGATTAGTAATTCCAGATATTTGCCCATTCAATGAATACAATCCTATAATCTCACGGTATTCTACGCACTGTGTGTAAAGCAACAAGTTTTTTGAACTGGCTACGTGATTTTCGTATTCTAAAAACATTTTTTTTTTTGTTGCAAACGGTGGTAAACGAGCAAACAGTACACCTGATGGTAAGTGTTGCTGCCGCTCATGGACCTTAACAAGGCCGTTGCCTACCGCGAAGAAAGCGAAGAGAGTGTGAATGCGTGCATTGAGGCTCGGTGATACCAAGGGCACCACCAAAACCCTCCACACGCAATCACCCTCAGAAAGTTGGGCTTCCGGCTCTCTCGCTCACCGAACGAAGCGCAGTAACAAATTGCTACTACTCAGACGTCAATTTTCTGCGAGAGCATGGTACTGCCCCGGACGGACCGGCTCGCGGCTGTAGACAGATAACTGTCGACAGTGTGGTCCTACCACTCCTAAAGATATTCCATATAATGATAATAATAATTAATTAAGAACATAATCGTGACTTTTCCGTATGGTGACGAAGTAAGAATACAATTCACCACCTTCTCTCTTCTTGTGATGTAATGGATTAAATATGCATATAAAATATATGTTAGAGAAGGAAAACTTGATATAAAACCCTATTATACCCTATTTTATTATTATACTATTATATTTTGACAATATTTTACTTCCAAATAGCTATCTATATAGGGAGTAACTTAAGCTAACTCGTAAATTATTTCATTGGATGATTACCCTCTTAATTTCTTTTTCTTCCTGTCGTATTCTTAAAATTTCTTCTTTTGTCGAACTGTAGCTCTTATAATAATCGAATGCAGTCATCATTTGTAACTGTTCTGTACACTTTGTTCCATTATTTGGAGGAGGCTTTATCTCTTCGTAAAGTATTTGACGTACCAAAGCTAGGAAACAATCCTACTAATATTATAAATGCAAAAGTTTGTTAGTATGTGCGGATGTGAAGATGTTTGTTGCTTTTTCACGCAAAAACTACTGAATGGATTTTGATGAAACTTCACGATAATATAGCTTACATATAAGAATAACACATAGACTATAATTATCTCGATATTCCCACGGGAAGGGGAACTATGCGGGTAAAACTGCAGGGCACTGGATTATTTAATATTATTTTTTATAATCTCGTCCGGAGGAGTGAAAATATAATTCACCACTCCCTATCTTGCTTGTGGATGTCGTAGAAATCCGTCTAACCACTGTGGGGGGTACATTATCCTCTTATTGTAGCTCGAGTCTAACAGTGGGACGTATATGACTTGAGATAGAATAGGAGCTCAATGAATAGTCTCAAACCTTATTATCAAAAGGGAAAAATCTAGTTTAACACCGTAATTTTCCGTGTCATTTTAGTTCTATATGATACAGAGCTTCTCCATATAGACTTGGAGTTGGAGTAAAAATACGTTAGACACCGGCACATTTTCTACCTTTATATATATAAATCTTCTGTTCATGTATAATAATTCGTGTAATTGAACTCCCAAACGGCATGACCGATTTTTATAATATTTTTTGTGGCTGTTAAGTCAGCTAGTACATTAAATATTTAAATTATAATAATTAAATATTTTAATAGCAAATTAATAACTTATTTACCGGTAAAACATTTATTAGAGTCCATTAATCGCAAACACAAGGCCAAAGCTGGGCCTGAATACAGTTTATGTAAGGAAGCCTCGTTTAACGGAGCATCACCCGCATAAAATATATCAGCTGCGGTCTTCTCTGTAACATTAATCACTTCACGACCAACCATTACAATATCTGAAGATTTAATTAACTGAATTAAATGACTACTATAAAAACTTATTTACGAGCGAATAATGATTATCACGCATGGCCCTCGAACCTGCGCCGTCCGTCCGGGGTACCACATTTTCCCAGAAAATCGACGTCAGAGTAATAGCCATATGTTACTGAATTTCGTTCGGCGTGCGAGAAAGTTGGAAGCCTAATTTTCTGATAATGTTTGCGTATGATAAGTTTTGTTGATACTTTTAGTATCATCAAATTTCATTGCACGCATTCACACTCCATTTTCTTCACGGTAGGCAGCGGCGTAACAAAGGTTTATGAGCGACAGTATTCATTATCAGGTGTGCTGTTTGCTCGCTTGCCACCAACCAACGTCCTACCAACTGGACCAGTGTGATCGCTGCCGTATTAGTGGTCAACCCAATGAGGATTACGGTACGTACGGCATAGTACGGTAGGTTTTGGGGCCCATCCAGGACAGATAGGACGGGGTTAGTTCAGACGCTATTACCATAAAAAATTATGGCATGAATATGAGACGATTGTAGTAATATTGTGAAATAAGTTTCAAACATGAATATTGAAGGCATAATACGTACATATAACAAACATAAGGGGATAAGCCAAAGACAAGATGGATGAATAGATGGACTTCGTGAAGCATGACATTGATGGACTGGGAGTGATCTCTCTACAATAGGTATTATTGTATGGATAATGAGGACATATCCCGTCGATTCCAAATATATTTTTATTTTTTATTACAGATAACACCATGCACTAAGGAAGTAATCCTTGTATCGCGGGGAACTTTGCAATCATATAATTAGCGGACACAAATTACATCCAAACTCAGAATAACAGTTCGTGGATCGCACAAAGTTTTGTCCTACGTGGGATTCCAATCAACGACACTGGCAGCAGGTAGATCGCTATCTTAACCTAGTGGTTGCCTGACTACTATACTACTATACTATACTACTGACTACGCCATCAGTGTAGTCAGTAATTGGGATAAGAACAGAATGGCGATGACTTGAAGATAAAGGTACCTTAACTCATCATCGCATAGGGTAACTAGTTAAAATAATTCTAAACTCAACTGTTATAGTCCCATCTCTCATATAATTCTGGATGAGCGTTCCAGCAATGAGGCCAGTATAGTACGAAATTAAGGTCATTTAGATGTGGAATCATCAGCTCAGCACGGTGACGCTTTCTAGCAGCTTGACGGGCATTTCGGCGAGATATGGCAGAGCTTAGTTCTTGTTCCTTCTCTAATGCTCTTACTGTCATCCATTCCTATCAGAATATTAGTCTACATGTATTAATAGGGCTTTGATACTACAGAATTTTCCGTGTGGTGACGGAGTAAGAATACAATTCTCCACTCCCTATCCTGCCTGTGGATGTCACAAAATACGACTAAGGGACACTCGAAATGAAATTCTATACCAACATATCTGACCAGCATGGTATAGTGGGTCAAATTTCCTCCCATTGAGGAGGAAACCCGAGCCCAACAGTGGAACTTATGCGAGCTGCGATGACGACAGTACAGAAGTACTGTCTCTATTTTTTTTATCAGCTCAGATCAATGTATGACACATTAGCAACAGCTATACATAGTAATAGACGTGCGGTATAGTGCCCTTAAACTGCTAGCAGTCCACTCTCTGTCCTTTGAGCAGACCACCAGCTCGACTGCCCTATCCGCAGTGGTAACTATCTATTTCGAATAGAATGCCTCACGTTGTTCTGTCATTTCTATTGAGGATCTTTTTTTAACAAATTAAAATAGACACCAGGCATAGAAACTACTGGCTAACAGCCTGGTTTCGTATAGTAATAAATTAGTCTAACATCAATAGTCCCCATAGGGTTAGATAAGATAAAATGTATCACCGCCCCTACTACTCCATGAAAATTGAAATAACCGACTAAGAAATCACCAGAAAAACGAGCAAAAGCAATCCAAGTTCTCTTAAAACGTTCAACTTCGATCGCTAATCCACATAAGCGTTGACATTTTTGATATTATAGTGTGTAAAATTTTTGTACGATAATGCTAACTTCAATGCTCTATTAGATGAATTCTGAAATGAACTCAGCTCATATATGTCCCACTGCTGGGCTTGAGCCTCCTCCACAATGAAAGGAAAATAGACCTAGTACACTATGCTGGAAGGGAAATAAATTTACTATACCACGCTAGTCAGATGAATGGTACAGCATTTGATTTCGAGTTTTGCTTCTCTTACATTGCTGTTAACTGCATATTATATCCCTTAGTCGACTTTTACGAGACGAGAACCTCACGGAAAATTGGATGGATAAATGAACACCAGTATTTAACTATATGTATTATGGTCGAAAACATATCCACATACGGCACACGTATAGACAAATAAAAAATTTAAAAAGGTCTCTACCACGCATATCCAGGAACATAAATTCTCAATGCGCTTGCAAATGCTTGACAGGTGTCTGTTATATCTGGCAATGCCCTAAATCTGTTCTGTGACCATAAATTATGGCGTAAAAGAATGGCTTATTTATTGCGGGCGACAGGCCTTATCACCAACCATTAATGCTTTAATTTATTGAATGAAATTAAACAATATTTTATGTTATTTATATTACATCCTTTTTGCGAAACAGTTTTTGTCACAACAATGTTACTGGTCTTTAAAAATCGGTTGTAAAAGCTCTACGTTTTGGACTAAGTTATAAACTCGAGGAGACAGGTACGAAATAAGTATAAAACATCAACATCCTGTACTTGCCTTAAAAAATTTAAAAAGAATTTGTCTGCTGGGGTCGTAAAAGCTGTTGTGGAATTACCAAAAGTATGGTCGTTATACTTTTCTTGTAGTCGGCTATGATCTAGATACGAGTACGCCCCGCTCAATCCGTCATGGGTGACGAAAGAGCAGCGTGCGACGCCATAAACCTAACATTAATTTCTAACACACACAAATTACTATATATTATGGATATACTCGTAACATCACAATCATAAGATTATAGGTGGTAAGACTCACTGTTGACAATTATCTGTCTCTACAGCTGCGGACCAGGCCGTCTGAGGATGTACCACACTCTCACAGAAAATTGACGTCTGAGTAGTAGCAATTTATTCGTTCGGTGAGTGAGTTAGCTGAAAGCCCAACATTTGGAGGGTGTTTGCATGTGGTGGGTTTTGCTGCCTTATTGCCGAATCACCGAACCTTTTTGCACGCATTCACACTCCCTTCACGTTCTTCAAAGTAAGTAGCAGCCTAGCAAAAGTCCATGAGCGGCAGCATCACTAGCCATCAGGTGTGCTGTTTGCTCGTTTGCCGCCGTTTGCAATAAAAAAAAAAATAATTTTGAATTTAAAACAAACTTATAAATGAATTGAATGTTATTGTTTGTTAACATAACAAAGGCTGGTTATAAATTTTGCCCAATCTATCCACCATATCATCAACCATTGTCCAATATTGAATTATTAATAGTCCTCTTCAAGGTGGTTAAAACTACAACAGCGACAATGACATAGTGTAGAATAAGTTTCTCAGGAGAAACTTGCTGACTATTGATTTTGCTCCTGTTATAATAAATCGGTATTTTAAGACTTTTACAGGATGATGACAGTTTGTTTTTTAATCTGTCGCCATAGGAGAATATTCAATCTCATCTCATTTCAGTCCCTATAACACTGTTGTGCTCTGGTCTCCTTGGGAAAAAAACCTGTTGAAATAGGGTTTTATATCGAGTTTTCCTTCTTCAGCATATGTGTTACCTGCATATATCCCTTAGCCGTCTTTTACGACACCTACAGGCAAGGCATGGGGTGGTTAATTGTATTCTTACTTCGTAAACACACGGAAAAATAGTCCAGTCAATTTACAAGCTTACATATTCATCTATGGTGGGTTCATCTAGCTCATAATATTCTCTGTCTATATTTAATCCATCTTTTTCCTCGCGAAAGAACTGTAGTTCTTTCTTTGCAATTGCCGCAAATCTCACCATATCCACACCTCGAAAAACTTTTGTAACTTTTGTGTTCTGCAATTTATTGCAATGTTATATTAACAATAAGCCAAAACTGCACCGGTGGTCGGCCCAACGACGAAGGCGACGTGTCACGGGTGGGTCATGGGGCCGCGCACCGCCCCTCTGTCACCCCGAACGGATCCGGGCGGATGCGCTGACCATGGCACACCCATAAAAATAAAAAATAAAAGGATTTGTTATCAAAAATTGAGTTCCAGAATATAATATATCATCATCATCACAGCTCATATACGTCCCACTGTTGGGCTCGGGCCTCCTCCACAATAGAAGAACTAAACTAACCTACTATACCACGCTGGTCAGAAGTGTTGGTATAGGGTTTTATTTCGAGTTTTCCTTCTCTTGCAAAATGTTATATGCATATTATATCCCTTAGTCATCTTTTACGATACCCACAGGCAAGAAAATGGGTAGTGAATTGTATTCTTAGTCCATCGCACGGATCAGAAAAACCCTTTGCGGCTTTTGAGTAATTAAAGAAATATCCCAACATTTGAAAGAAAGAAAGAAAGAAAACTTATTTATTTCGATCTCATACTAATAAAAATCGGTACAAAATCTACAGAAATTTCTTAAAACTATACTAACATATAACTTAAAAAGAAAAACCTATACTTAAAATAATTGTACTTTAGTACAATTATTATTATTATTACAATTATTATTACTATATTACAATTATTATTACTTAAAATAATTGTACTTTAGTACAATTATTTTAAGATATATGTCTTTTGAGAAATATTTAAAAAAAAACAAAAGCGAAGATATATAAGATTAATTAAAATATGGTACATAAAGAGATCGAAAAAGGTTCTATATCAGCATAAGCTGCACCGAGACGGTGTAGCGCTGGTTTTCATATATATATATATAGATATATATTTCATATATATATATATATAGAACCATAGTGGTGAAATCACGGGTAGTCACATCTAAAAATATGAAATAAAGCGTTCAAATTATATAAATTCAAGCTGATCGTATTTTAATAAATTAATAATACCGAATGACGCGTACCAACGCCATCAGTTTTATAAAATATTATTGCATAGATAAGTAAAGACATAGCAGATATCAAGATATAGACAGAATAAATGTAGTACTTACAAAGAGTAACAATCACTGTTTATGTATACACATAGTAATCGATTAAACTAAAGAACAACAGCCAGTTTATATGATGTGTTAGAATTGGAAGCAAATGGCAATAGTTTATAGATACGCGGTAAAAAAGCCATAAGGATCATTAGACATACATACACACATACAAAAGATATTAAACATATACATTAAATATACATGCATAAACATACATACATAGAAACACGTACATATATACATACAGATATGCTTAGCAGCTATCCTGTTGTTGGGCCAATAAGTATTGCTTGTAGCTGGATTTAAAGGTTTCAACAGACTTTTTGAGTCGATACGGTGGTAATAAATCGTTCCAACAGCGAGTTGCGGTAAATTTAAAACTACCTCGGAAAGCTGCGGTCTTATGCGTAGGAGTAGTTAATAAATATGAAGATGCTCTTGTATTTATTTTATTAAATTCACGTGACCACGACAACTTACTATAAAGATAGTGTGGCTTTTTAGATAATATAATATCAAACACAGACTGCACAGATGGCGTAGTGGTTAATGCTAGTGACCTACAGCGCCAGTGTCGGGGGTTCGAATCCCACGCAGGACAACACTTTGTGCGATCCACAAATTGTTGTTCTGAGTCTGGATGTAATTTGTGTCCGTTAATTATATGTGTATGTATTTCTCGCGGAAAACGCAATGAGTTTCAAAAATTAAAAAAAAACTGTACGAATGGCGGCGATGTGGTTCGCGACACGTCACGTCTCGTTTCCGTCGGGGGCGAAAAGTGGCCCACAGAGAACCGCTCTGCTACGCTGAATATGTCAAAGATCGTAGCAGGTGGAGGGCAGTGGACTCTGCCTACCCCTATGGGAAAAAGGCGTGAATATATAAAAAAAAAAAAAATAAAAAAAAAAATAATATCAAACAGTAAGGTAGCCAGGTGAAGCTTTCTACGTGCAGACATTTTCATCAATTTTCCCTTATTCAGATATGGGGTAACGTGCGAGCAAGGCAGTATATTGTAACAGAAACGTGCGCAAGCATTTTGAACGCGTTGGATCATTTTTTCGGTTCTAGTTAGTAGACAAGGACCATATACTGAATCGGCATAGTTTAGCTTCGACCGGACTTTTACAGAGCATGACACGTAAGTCGACATCAAGGAAGGGACGTATGCGGTAAAGTAGCTTTAAATGGTAAAAACAATTTCGTACAGCGTTCAGAACATGAGTCTCAAAGTGTAATTGACCATCAAATACCACTCCCAGATTGCGCGTCTCTTCTACTTGGGATATAGGACAGCCATCAATATTAATATCAAGATAAAGTGATTGATATTTATTTAACATTGCTCTTGAGCCCATTAATATATATTTTGATTTATTAGAGTTCAAGACTAAGGAATTTTTTCTAGACCAGTCCAAAATCCTAGTGAGGTCATCATTTAACTTATCAACGGCTTCAGCAATATCATTGGGATGGAAGGAAAGGTACAGCTGAAGTTCATCAGCATATAAATGCCAACTAGAGTGTTTCATACAGCTTGTAATATCAGCGCTGTATAAAATAAAGATAAGTGGCCCAAGGATAGAGCCTTGAGGGACACCTCTATTCACCTCTTTTGTGGACGAAGATGAATAAGTACCGTCTCTATTGTGTATCTGGACAAATTGTGAACGAGTGGAAAGATAGCTGTTGAACCAATTTAGAGTTTCAGGATGAAATCCATAAAAAGATAATTTAGAAAGAAGCAACGAAGTATTTATACAATCAAAAGCGCGAGAAAAATCTAAAAGAACGAGCAAAGTAGCTTTACCGTGATCTCTGACTTCAAGTATATTCAAATTCAAATACTTTATTATGCATAAACCCCGCGGGGGCACTTACATATGGTCACTTTTTTACATTTTACCTTACACTACTACCGGATCGGAACGCGACCGCACTGAGAAGATCCGGCAAGTAACTCAGTGGGCTTGTCTTCTTTTTTATTCATTTACTATTTTTTTTTAATAAGATAATATACAACAACATGTCTATTAATAGCTCCAGTGTGATGCCTTTCGAACCATCATATAATACAGTTATTAAATATAACGAAAAAGTACCATGACTGGACCAGATCCCGCAAGCGGCACCCGATCATGAGTTAACCACTTGAGCAGCCATCACTCCCCTCAACCACAATGGAGGGAAGGGAGTGACCCGCTCCTCGTAGCTACCGCAAGCAGACCCTTCAGTGAGCATGACCAATACCATGGGCCACAAACATAAAACACAGATTAAACAACAAATTCGTTTGGCAAAACACGCTACGCTTTACAATTATATTAACAGCAACAGAATAAACATGTATAACACCTTTTGAAATAATGAGAAAATGCCTGAATGAGGAGCTGCTCAAAACCAGTCTGTATTATCATCAAGATAATCCGAGATTTTATAATAACCTTTTCTACAAAATCTACTCTTAATTGCTTTTTTAAACTTATTAACTGGCATATCTCGAATATTAATAGGTAATTTGTTGTAGAAGCGTATACATTGCCCCATGAAGGATCTGTTAACTCGTTGAAGACGAGTACTGTGTACAACTAATTTATCCTTATTCCGAGTATTTACATGATGAATGTCACTATATTTTTCAAAGTTACCGATATTTTTCTTTACATAAAATACATTTTCATATATATATTGAGATATAACAGTCAGAATATTTATCTCTTTAAATTTCTCCCTTAGTGACACTCTTGGGCCTAAATTATATATCGCGCGGACCGCCCTTTTTTGTAGAATAAAAATTCTATTCAATTCCGCGGAGCAGCCCCAAAGTAATATGCCGTATGACATGAGACTATGAAAGTATGTGAAATAAACTATTCTGGCTGTTTTAACATCGGTTAACGCGCGAATTTTTTTTACCGCATAAGCCGCTGATATTGTCAACGACATCCAGGAGAGCAGTTGTAGTACTGTATTTTTGTCGAAAGCCAGATTGCCTGTTCGGCAGTATGTTATAGTGCTCAAGATATAGTCGTAATTGGTTGCTAACCAGCAAATGTAATTTTCTCAGATGGTAATTGTGAACTATTCAGGAAGATATCTATATATTATATATTTGAGGTTTATCAAAATTCCGATTAATCAAATATAGTGGATGTTCCTGGGCGTCGTTGGATGTAGGCGCCACAGGACCACACTTTTTGGTGGAAAATGAGGGAGGCCTACATTCAGCAGAGAATAGCTATAGGCTGAATGAGGATAATTATGAAAAGATGTTATTAGACTCACGACGTCTGACAACTTTGTTACTTTGAATAGCTGGAGTACTACATTAAAAAATAGGTTTTCAAGATAAGGCGTCTATTCCTAATATCGTCGTTCGTTCTCTCTAAGGCAAAGATTTCAAACATTTTTAATTGTTGTTAAATGAAATACGAAAAATCTAAATTAAACGCATTTCTAATTCCTTTATAAAAATTTAAATTAAAACCAATGATAATAACAAAAAAATAAAAACACGGTTTAATTTATTAATAACTTCCAAACTCCTCACTATTGTACTATTTAATAAACTACATTTACATTTAGAAGCTAAAGGATAGATTATAAACGGTTTATAAAAACTTCATCACGTTTGAAATACTAATCTAAGATAGCCCAATTTTTTTTAT
Source organism: Lymantria dispar (assembly GCA_032191425.1). Lineage (NCBI taxonomy): Eukaryota > Metazoa > Arthropoda > Insecta > Lepidoptera > Erebidae > Lymantria > Lymantria dispar. The sequence goes on from CM063455.1 coordinate 27,653,366, forward strand.
CTTAAGCTCTTTGTACCTAACCTAAACCATTCCACACCGCTGACAATTACGAGTCATCGTCATTTTCAGTACCAAGGTACTGGGGATTAGCATAACGGTGGGGAAGTAATACAACAAGTTAAAAGGCTACACGTCGCCCTCCCAACTATTGCTAAAACTTTTCTACTATATGATTAGGGACTTTACTAACCAATATAAACATATAAACTGGTTCACTTTGATCTTTAAATCTTTGTAAAGCTTTTATTTCATCAGCTGGAACCTGAAATTTTTTGAAATGGAACCTTTATATAAATTCGTAATTTTAATTCAATCGAAAACACTAACTCCGAGTGTTGGCACGTTATTGAGATACAGACTACTCCTTTTAGAAGTCACAAGTTTGAATAATAAATATTTTTGTCCTTTCTTGTTCTGTTTTAATTCCCTCAATCCTTTCCATATCGTGACGGAGTAAGAATACAATTCTCCACCCCCTATCTCGCCCGTGGGTGTCGTACAATACCATCTATGCAAGAGAAGAAAAAAAATGTCGCATAAAATATGGCAATCCATCTGAACCGCGTGGCATACATAGTAAGTCAATTACCCTACTGTTAAGGAGGAGGCCCGATCCCAACAGTGGGACTTATATCGCCTGAGACGACAACATCATCATCTCGCTTTTATCTCAATTACTTCTAGTCGATACAATATTTGCTCAACTCCATTAAGAAGAGATATAGCAAAGATATATATGATATTGCAAATTTCGTTTCATGACCGTTCACCCGCCTGGCGTTTTCTCAGAAATATAAATGTTGACCAGACGGCATTAGATGGAGTTTCGGACCGGGATTAGCCCGTGACCCGCAGAGGGGCTGAGCGCGCGACGGCGATCGACGTCCTGAGAAAGGGATTTCAAAAGAAGAGGGTACCTCACAGGGTTTTCCGTTGGGCGGACCATGAAGGACAAGCCGGACGGCGGGTGCGCTAACCACTGCTCGCCGCAAAAAAAAAAGAATCAGATGGACCCAGCTAAATGTAAAGCTCACAGTTTTCTTTAACAACAAGCATGAGCAATCTAAGGATTCGTAGCCGCCACCATACAGTACCTATACTAACTTTAGCTGTCTGTTATAAAGTAAATAAATCATATCGTACTCTGAAAACCATTACTACTACCTTTAATAATATCATTTTTCCATCACTCCAATCCAGTTTAATTATAGTGAACAGCCTATCCAAAGCCGTGCAGAAGCCAAATGCATAGCTGTATATCTCTGCACCTATTTCAAAATATTGTATCAATATGACATTTGTGCTTATGTTTAAAAAAGTATGCGTGTATGTTCGTAACTTGAGGACTGGAGGCTGAATTACATAATTCGAAAATGAACGTTTTGAATTGAAACAGCAAAACACCCGATGGTAAGAGATACTACCGCACATAGAACTACTCTACAATACCAAACGCGCAGTTAGGCTGCTGACTACCGTGAAGAAAGTGCTGTTCTTAAACCTCATTTAAAGAAGGCCATGTGATAATTTATATTTTTAGTCACTACACATGAAGCCTTCTACACTAAATATTTCTATTTATATAGAAGACTACACTGTAAACCATCGTATCATCGAAAACCATTTGTATCAAAGATATTAAAATTACACTACGATACCTCGTTGACCCTTCCATCCTTCCGTACTTCTATTTATAGCCGGTTAAAAGTATTTAAGGTTGCCGCAAACAAGAAATAATTTTAATAATATCTATCCTTTCCGTATGGTGAAGGAGTAAAAGTATAATACCACCCTTTACCTTCCCATGGCTGTCGGAAAAAACGACTAAGAGATATAGTATACATAAAACGATAGAAAAACTCGCAATAAAATTCTATACCAACACCTCTAACCAAATTGGTATAGTAGGTTAATTTCCTTCCTATTTTGGAGGAGGTTTAAGCCCAATAGTGGGATATAAATGCGCTAAGATGAGATGAATATCCATCCAGCTATTCACAAGCTCATTGATGTATACTGTTAGATATGATCTCATTACACAAGAAATATTTCATAATCCATGTTCTTATGCCCCCCACAAGCAAATAGGGTGTGGTACCTAGTATATTCAGTAGATTAAGAGCGTGAGATTGTCTTGATGTGGACATAAAAATGCGTTAGAGCTTTTTAGGCAGGCTGTGGACAATACACACATTGTCCATTCCATCCAGACATTTTTTTTATGGGTGGGCTATGGTAAGCGCATGCGTGGTCCATTCCGTCCGGGGCGATGAAAGGACGGCGCGCGGGCCCATGACCCACCCGTACCCACGTCACCTCGTTGTTGGGCCGACCACCGGAGCAGGGTGACTTGTCGTCAGTGGTCAGGCAACAAAAGGGTAGCGCGGTGTCCCATAACCTAGCATATGCCTTCCCCATAACAATTTGCCGACCACTGTTACCGATTCCTTTGCCATGCTGGCCAGCCCGGGGTTAGGAGACTTAAAAGGATGTATCTGTCTGAATGAGGATATAGTTATAATAGAGTTGAGCAGATACGACGTCTGACAGAAGACTACCGAAGGTAAAAACATATAAGACTGAACCGAGTTGATGTGAGGGTAGTTTTATAATTAGTCCGGGCACCTGCGGAGAGGTTAGCCTCGCGACGGCGATCGGCGGGTGGGTTACGGGTGTGTGTGCCTACGCCCCTCAGTCGCCCCGGACGGAGTGGTGCGAGGAGAGTGCCGACAGTAACCCACCCCCAAAAAAAAGGGTAGTTTTATAATTATGATATCCAATAGTTGTTTTCATTAGATAGGATAGATGGAAGTACATTACTTACAAATTAATTGTTCTGCACCGCTTTTAATAATATTCTCAAATTCTTTTTCATTGTGAATTTCTGTGAATAATTCAATTTTCTTTTTGCCTGCAAACATTTTCGATAGATCCTATAATATAATCTTGACCAACTAGTTCATAGTTTATTTCCTACTTGTTTTTGCAAACTTACCTCAATATTTTTTATAATGAATTCTGATGTTTACACGAGTATTTTACACATTGTAAATAAAACTATTTTACCGATTTTATCGCGTTTGTTTTTAATGCAAGCTGGAAAGTGTTCGAAACGTCGAGCAATCAAAAATCAAATACAAAAAATGTTATACATACAAACGAATTGAGAACCTCCTCCTTTTTTGAAGTCGTTTAAAAATAAAATCCGTAAAATAGTTTTATTATTATTTTTTTAATGTAAAGTGCTAATGCATTTTTTTTTTCTTGGGCTTGGGCTATATAAGCACACACGTCGTCCGTTCCGTCCAGGGTAACGAAACGGCGGAGCGCGGCCGCATAACCCAACGTATTCCGTTACCTTCGGCATTGGACCGGCCATTGCTACAGAGTTCCTTGACGTTCATTACCAGCTCGGCGATTCTCTCATTTCGGGTATCATCCCTCACGCAATGTGTCTCTCTGCGGATGACTGGCTATTCCCCGGTCCAGTCACCCATGGCCTACCTACCTAGGGCGGCATCAGCCGCAGGTCATTCGATAGATAGTCTAGGTGATATTCATCGTCATCATCATCTCAGTTCATACACGTACCACTGCTGGACTGAAGCCTCCTCCGCAATGAGAAGAAAATTGACTTGTAATACTACACTGGTCAGACTGATTGATATAGTATTTATTTCAAATTTTCCTTCTCTTGTATAGGTGTTGTCTGCATATTATTTACCTTAGTCGTTTATTACGATACCCACGGGTAAGATAGGAAGTGATGAATTATATTCTTACTCTGTCTTAAGGGTTAAGGGTATCTTCTGAGAATTTTGGTGGAAACAAAAAGGTATGTATAGCAGTCTTAGAATAATAACATATAGAAGGTAAGTCCACGCACAAAAAGTGAGGCATTTCAATTGGAGCCTAATGGAGCCTACCCCGGAACAGTCCCGTAATGTACAAGTCATTGCACTGCACGAACGTACGCAACTCTTAAAATATAAATAGGTAATTATGACGGCTTGTGCATTCAAATGGTGCCACAACACATTCGAAAAACATAAAAAGGTTTTTAACATTACTTTTAAAAGTATTTCGACGATTTATGTTAATAAAAACAAAATTTGATTTCATAATTTGTATAGTGGTTTCCGTGTGTACGTGTATAATCGTCTGCCCGCCATTGGTATTTTTAGATTCAAATTTTTAAAGTTCGAAGTACTGACACTATCCTTCTATACGTTATTATTCTAAGATAGCAGTTTTATATCATATTCACTACACCTCAGCAGTTTTGCCACTATATATTACATAAAATGCCATCAAAATTATTTAATATAACACGTTAAAACACTAAGATATTGAATATAATACAAGAGCACCACATGACACTTCAGATTCCCGCCAAAAACTCCCCACTCCCCTCTTACTTACATATTTTTTTTTTTTTAGTTTTTGGGCCACTCTTACTTACATATTCATATGTTAAATCAACTTGTACTCTGAATCCCAAGACACAGGCCTTTTCGCCTAGTTTGGGGATCACTGCTTAATGTAAATTAATATGTAATGAGTTCTTTGGTAATAAACTGTATTATTATTATATTATATTATTATTATTATATGGAAGTCGTGAATTCTATTCTTATTCTGTCAACACACTGCATTATTAACTAAATTATTATTGATTTTTAAAAAAGCCAGCTTATATCATTGTTTTAAAAAAATTGTTGCTTTATAAAATAACTAGCAACCCGCCGTCGCTTCGCTTCGGTTTCAGTCGCCTTACCCGCATAATTCACGTTCCCGAGGAATACCGGGATGAAATATAGCCTATGTTACTCCCTCATATTATAGCTGTGAAAGAATTTTTGAAATCTGTTCAGTGGTTGAAGCGTGAAATTGTAACAAACAAACTTACTTTCGCATTATTAATATTAGTAAGGATCTTTAAGTATTATTGTGGGTCAAATCTATACAATAAGTGCTCACGGTATCTTGCAGTCTTGTGGTGGTCTTATTTATTTTATTTTTATTTATATTTATAACAGGATCCCGGCTTGATAATAGATAATAGTCAACCATCTTCTCTATTCAAATTGTTATATTTTTTCATTTCAATAGCCTCGCGTACCATTCTAGACAGGTATCTATTGATGTTCTTTTGCGAGGATTTGTGGCTTGTCATAATTGATGTAGGCAGGTGCGGTCCTGACTTTTTCACGGACTGTTGAAGTGTTGGAAAGGTGGGGCAATCAAAAATCTAATACAAACGTGATATAAGTCGTTAAAATTGTTTTAGTTATAACTTAAGGATATGTTTACTTTTTTTTCCCTTAAAGACAAGCGCGCTAAGGAATAAATCCAATTGACGGACACTGAACGTAACTAAGCGAAACAAACATTTAGGTATTACACATAGAATGGTTCTACGTAGAGATTGAACCCTAGACACTCAGCACGACAAATTAGCAGTTAGACGAATACGCCATCTGTGCAATCATTGAATATGGATAGATTTTTTAGAACCAACCACTGAAGTAGGAAACCTAAGGTCTATGGAACCAACGCACACGACAGCTGTATATTTCTGTCAAAACCAACATCTCATTGACTTTTATCGTGTGCTTTGTAGTTCAAAACTAATTGCAGAGATGGCACTATATTATTACTATTGCATCAAATTGTAAACATATTTCTACAGCATACAAATCAAAACCTTTAGTATTACGCACTTAATGAAATTTTTAAAATTATCAAATATAAATTAATTTTAATTTCTAGACGTGTGACATTCATCGAACTAAATTTTTGAAACCATACACTCTATATGTTACATAATTATTATATTTTGTCACTTATGGTCGGTATACACGACAACGATATATCGTAGCGATATAACTGCGCAAACCGTTTGTGCAGTTTTATCCATAGTGTGGACGAAAATCGACGCAGTTATCGTTGTCGTGTGTACGCTCTATGAACGTTCGATTAACTGCACAAACGGTCTGCGCAGTCAGTGTGCCTACTCTTGAATCTCGATTCAAACCCTAAATCCAATAGCAGCTCGAATTTGAGAAAAAATTTGGTACTCTTGAAAGCGACACTAGCGCCCGATTGGTATCAAATTAGGTGGAACGTTTCTAAACTAAATGAATTCAACTCTCGTCGATTAAGTCAAATATTTGCTACTCCCGACGTAATTTTGACGTAGTTTAAAACAGTAAATGTTGCACAATTTCAAGAAAACGTCTTTGTGGTGATCGAGTTCGATAACGTTATTAATTTTAAGTAAGAAAACATGGCACATTTGATAAAAATAACAACGACGAACGCGAAAAATTCATTCTTGATTTTGTTCAAGAGTACCAAATATAAGTTTGGTGAGATAGAAATCGAATCCGATTCGAAATTAGAATTAATTTCAAGGGTAGGCCCACTGATCGCTATGATATATGGTTGTCGTGTATACCGACCTTTACTGACCATTTACACACACATACATAACACGCAGGACTGTGCAGTTAATGAACTCTAAACGAGTTAACGAGCAACGAATTCTGGAAAGCATAACGAAAAATACCTAATATTTTAATTACCTACTTTTCAACACTCAAGTCCAGGGGTTCAAGACCCCATTTGAATATAGTTCGAACGTAAATTTTCTTCTCACTTTACCTGATCGTGACAGCCTAAGCCCTGACATCCAACTCCCCCGAAATGTAGAAATATTACTTCTATGATATGTAGGAAGACTGTATGTTAGGGAGCTCCCGCTTGATTCGCTTATCTATTAACAGAAGTAGGCGATGACGTTTCTAAGCACTTGAAATCATATATTATTCATGTCTAGTTGCTTAAAAAAACCAGATAGATTTATTTTTCAAGGAATATAATAATGAAAATAATTATTTAGTTAAGAATTAAATTATTAAAAAATCTTTATCATTCCCACGGGAGTTATTAATAGTGCATTGAGCAAGTGCAAAATGTTTGTTAAAATTAATTTTAAAGTTTTATGAAATTATGTAATTATTTATGAAACTCAAATCTTGCTCTTATTAAGACAACTGGACGCTTTTGAATCCTGGAAGCTTTTGAGAGATAATTACACTGAAAAGCAAGTTAGCTATGTGGATTTTATATGTAATTTCATTTCAAAGAGTTTCTCTTATTTTATTTCGTTTTTTTACGGTACGTGGTACGTACGTAGAGAAGTATCTAAATCATACAAGAAAATGAACCCAAAATAAAATCGCATGTCAAAACGAATGAATAGTGTAATAGACGAATTTGCTTCTTCTAAATATGAGAATGTTTATGGCGTTTGTGAGGTATGATAACAGTAGCCGAAGAGAATACAAATGTTAAGGCCATAGAGGAAAGTAATGCTATTCAAGAGTATTATTCAATTTGGCCATTGTCTACGGCGGTCGTTTTGTTGTATTTGTACAATATTTTCGATAAATGGCAAAGTAAAAGTTCTCGTAAAGACAAGAAATACGAGCGGATTTCTATCACGTAACTGCCAATCGCTTTAATGGTAAAATAGTTGGGAAGGATTTTCAACAAGTGTATTCAAGTCTTGCTTGTGATATTTTCTTTTTTGGTTCACTAGTCAGTCGTATAAAAATATATAACATGTCATGTATGAACTAATTATCATAGAAAATATTACTGACAGCGTACTTCTTATTATTGTCTAATATTTTACCGCAGTAAATAATTTTAGGAAGCAACAGTGTGAACCAGGAGTTAAAGTAATCCGATCAAATAGATAATAGTATAAAAACAAAATTATCGACCATGGCAACATCATGCGCGGCCATATTGTGAATTTTAGTGATTGGGAAATTATCGTCTGCGATGGAGTCATATTTTTGCTTATCAAAATTTGATGGTATTTTTGTTGAAAATTCTCCGAAATTATGTCATATGTTCATTGTTCCTCAATCTGGTCGCGGTCATTACAAAAAATCTTCAGTCGTTTGACAATATTCGCTTAAGAGTAATATTGTTGTTATATTCACTGTCGACCCTGGAGACATCTTGTGATAAAAACCATTATTGCAGCAAGTTACTTGAATACTTTGCTGTCTGAGTTTGTCTTCACGTGAAACGAGTAACAAAATATATTGGTGCTATTCAGAGGTCCGCAATCATGGATGTGTCGTGGGGTAAGAGTTTTTACAAAGTAAAAGAAATCATTTGTTCTATGTACAGTGATGTCATTGAGTGGTAATTTCCAGACGCTGATAATTTTGAGCCCAAACTCCCGACCACGTTGACTACGTCAAATAAGTGGGAAGGCGAAGATGAAGATGATGCCGTGAAGGTAATCTATGCACTGTTATAATGTTTATTTATACCTATAACGTTATTGCTTTTGTGTTAATAAATTTCTATGTGAAGTGTGAACTTAGTACTTAACCTCAACCATTGTGCATACGTGTTGACGTCAGTGATTTTGCAGGAAAGTTGGGAAGACGAGGAAGAAGAAAAGAAAGATGAAGAGAAAACTGAAGTACCCGTGGCTCCAGCGAAGCCTAAAAAGAAAATCCAAGACAAAATAGCCGAGAAAGAGGTGAGTTTATACATAAAAATCGAACATATGTGATTGTGACTCTTATTTGGCAATGTTACAAGGACGATAACAAAATATAGCCTTGTCATCAATATTGCGGATATTTCTAGTGTTTTACGCGTAACCTTGGTAATATGAATACATTTTGTATTCATAATATGTATCTGTATTGTTAAAATATAAAATTTGAAAATGAACTTATAAAATTTCTGCATACATTAGTTACATTGACAAAAGTATACTTTAATGTCAACATAGTAGATTAGTGAAAGTATTAATTTTAAATTAGAAATATACATTCCAATAGAAAGTATTACACTTGACCTGCTTAAAAATATTAAATCTTGAATAAAATTACTGTTGTCTATTCTTTTTATTTTCTTGGGTAGAAGGATGTATAAACCATCTTCATGGAGTGATAATTTCTTAATGAATATTTCATTAAATATAATTTAAAATAAAAAAATAATAGGGCAATTTTAACATTTGATATTGAAATTTTGGCTCAAAATAATAAATTAATAACAATTTCTATTGCACAATTGAATGATTTTTATATACCCCTTGTATTACAATGTTATCGCAGTTTATACATGTCCCACTGTTGGACTAGAGCCTCCTCCACAGTAGGAGAGAAATTGACCCACTACAGCAGATGCTGATCAGACTTATTAGTGTGTTTTTTTGTTATGAGTTTTACTTCTTATGCCGATGTCGCCTATCATTATCATAGTTCACGTACGTCTTACTGCTGGGCTCAAGCCTCTTTCACTATAGGAGGGAAATTGACCTTTCTATACCATGGTCAGACAGGCGGCTATATGGTCGTTTCAAGTTTGGTTTCTCTTGTGTAGATGTTAAATGTATGTGTATTATATCCCTTAGTCCTCTTTTATGATACCCATGAGCAGGGAAGTGGAATCTCTTCCAACTCCTCCTGTTTAACTTGTCTAATTAAATTTGTTGGTGGTTCCAAGACAAAGTCATTTACCGATACTGCCTGAGGGTCAAACCTCGGTGTGATCTATGGAGACCACTGTGGCTCCTGGCTTACAGGAGTTACAATACTGGTAATGTGTGGTGGCTTAGTACCAAAAAAAAATTATCCACAAGCAAGATAGGGAGGGGGTGAATTGTATTTTTATTCCATCACCATGCAAGTGTTACCTAAATGCATATTATATCCCTTAGTCGCCTTTTATAGCATGATCAATTTAGGGACTGGTTAATTATATTCTAAGCCACCACATGGAAAACTAAATGTATTTAAATGCCATTTAGCCGATCACTGATACGGATTCCTTGACTTCTGTGGCCGGCTTAGGATTTTTCTGCTTTACTCTAGGTCAACCGGTAGATAATGCCTAAGGCCTGTCGGCCTTGTAGCTTTTTTTGTGTACATAAGTTTAAATAAATACGACTCAGTCTCTTCAATGCTTTTTTTACCCAGAGGTCTTCTAGTAGATATTAAAATTATGTTAATTTTAACTTCCTCAATAATTAACCAAATCTCATAAAAATATTTTATACATATTAATGACAGATAACACCAGGAGTTCATGAATGTTTATAACATATTTCTCTCTTATAATCTTAGCTCTAAATAATTGACATAGATAATGTTTTTTAAACAATCTGAGCCATTATAGTAGTACTTTAATGATATTCAAATTATTCTGAAATGGAAGGAAGGGAGACCCACAACTTTAGGAAATAAGGAAATCTTATCCTAGTCCACCTTAATACTATCCCGCATTCCTTCTATTGTGGTGTGCGGTATATTGATTACCGTGGGAAAGTAGTGGGTCTCCCTTCCTTCCCTCCATTTCACAATAATAATGTATTTCTGCCATGTATCGCCTGATTCAATCAATTATGATATTCAAATATTTAAGAGTTTTTACTTATAGGAGAATCTATAATTATCTAGAAATATCTATAATTCTTACTGCGCAGGTTACTGTGGTCTAAAGTAATAAGGAATGTATGTGTGGCTATACTATGGACCCCATTTTTTACCCCGTTCCTCGCCTCGTTGATCACTTATAGTATTTGCCAAGATCTCCCCCCTCCCTCTCTAATAATCATGTAGAACTTCGTTAGTATGATTTTAAATAACTTTTTCCAACAAGGAGTTTAAAAATAAATTTAATTTAATTAGAATTGTGACGAAAATCTATTCCCCTCCCTTGCCCTCGCCGTATTTTAGAAACAACTCCGTCCCCTCTCAATATGTCATGTAATATGGTTCCCCAACCTCCCCTGTTTTGAGTTTGTTCTTTGTTTTTCTGCAGACTTATCATCATCTTAACTCATATGTGACCCACAGTCAGGCAGGAGTCTCCTTCCCAATGGAAGAGAAATTGACATAGGTACCACACTGATCAAAACGGTTAGTATAATTGTACTCCGTGTGTTCCTTCTCTTGAGATGTTCATGCATATTATGTTTATCTCTTAGTCATTTTTTTACGACATCCATCTGCAAAATAAGTGGTAATCGATTGTATTTTGTCACCATGCATCTTATTTTTCTGTTTTAAAAGCTAACTATTGGGATTTGCTACAGTAATTACAATACATGTATTTTTTACAGCGTATGGAACGTGAGAAAGCTGAGCGTCTATCAGCCGAGAAGTCAATGGAGGTTATGACGCCTGAACAAAAACTGGCTGAGAAATTGCTCCAGCAAAAATTACAAGAAGAATCCGATTTGAGACTTGCCATGGAAACTTTTGGTAATTGTTGCATAATTTTTTTAAAATATTATTGGAATTATATTTAACAGCACAGATGGCGTAATGCACTTCGTACTGATTATCCATGCGAACTGTCGGAGGGTTCGACGGCCATAAAGGACCATTATTTAAACCATCTACAAGTGATTATTCTTAGACAGTCAAGCCCGCTATACATGTTGACCGAGCATAGATCAACGCGAGCGTCGTCAAATAGGTACAAGGCAAGCGCTAATGTCTACACGGTCGACAAGTTCGTCGCACGCCAATGCAAGCAGCCAATATAGATATATATTATCTTATACATTCCACTATTCAGCTCGAGCCTCCTCCACATTAGGTGGGAAATTGAACTTAGTCTTCTTTTACGACATCCACGGGCACTGAGAGTGAACACAATTCACCAGGGTGACGAACTATGAACACAATAGGTGTAGGCAGATGTTTACGTCGCGTAATTCAAGCAAATTCATCATCTTCATCTCAGCCCACATAAATCTCACTGTTGGACTTGGGCCTCCTGCGCAATGGGAACTTGACCCACTACACTGCCTTGTGTGCCTATTTTCTTTGTAGTGAAGGAGTAAGAATACAAATCACCACTCCCTTCCCTTGCCTGTGGATGTCGCAAGAGACTACCAAGGGATATAATACGCATATAATATCTATGCAAGAGAAAGAAAACTCGAAATAAAATTCTATATCAACCTGTCTCATCAGCATGGTATACAGTAAGGTCAGTTGCCGTCCTATTGTGGAGGAGGCTCGAGTTCAATAGTGGGACGTATATGAGCTGAAATGATGGTGATGATGATGATACTGCGCTGGTCAGACGTGTTGGCATAAGGTCTTATGCGGAGTTTTTCTTCACTTGCGTAGATGTTATCTGTATAAAGTCTATCGCAAGTATCTGCCCAACAGTAATATGATAACAGTAATTTTTTTATCTTTCCAGGTATCACAGAGGGTGCTGTTGGTAAAATAGATAGTTTCTCTCCAACTAGCCAAGCAGAATTCACAGAATTTACAGATATGCTCACAAAGAAGATATGTTTATTCAAAGCTAGAGACGAGTTCCCTGGTTTCATTGATGAACTTGTTAAGAATATTCTTGTACAAAGTAAGTTTATTATTTACTAGCAATCTGGCCTTGCTTCACTTTGGTTCCAGTCGCCTTGCCTCTGCATTTTAAGTCTCGCACGTCTAAAATATTATGATAAGCGACTGCAGTGCATGACGCCTCTGGTTCGATTTCCAGACTCAGCAGAGTAATATAGGAGTTTCTTGAGAGGAAAAATATTTATAGGGAAAATATCATCACCATCATCATCGCAGCCTACATACATCCCACTGTTGGGCTTCAGCCTCCTCCACAATGGGAGGGAATTTCACCTACTGTACCATGCTGGTCAAACATGTTGATATAGGGTTTCATTTAGAGTCTTCCCTCTCTTGCACAGATGGTATGTGCCATGTTATATCCCATATTCGTCCTTTACGACATCCACGGGAAAGATAGGGAGTGGTGAATTGTATTCTTACTCCGTCACTACACAGAATGATTGTATAGATACAGTTCTGCATATTTTACTCTTAAATTGTTAGAGCAAAAATATACTCCTACATAAGGAGTAATTAGTTACTCCATATATAGAAAGGAACCTGGTAGTAAAATATTAAAATCAGTGCAGCTGTTTGGAGGATTAACTAGAACAAACAGACAGACAGACAAATAAAATGAAAGTGGATTTTAAGCATAAGTGTACCGTGAGCGTGAAAAAAAACGTATTATTTTGACATACAAACACTTCAATTTTATTTGTTTGTATAGATCATTTACAAGATACTTATACTGAGAGAAATAAGATGGTATTGACTATCATATAGATAACCTTAGCTAAAGATAACCCTATCTTATGAGATATTACCTTAACACTAGCTCGTGGGTCAATAGGATGTTTGTATGAATGATGATTGCGAATTTTAGGTTTTGAACACCTGGCTCGATGAAATAACTCGAACTTATTGTTATGGCTTCATCGTCGTAGGATTACCACGAATTTGTTGTAGAGTAGTTGTGGTATAGTAGTTATTTTCACACATGTAGAAATTAGGAAAAAGTGACAGACACAAGTAGATCGGTATTCGAAGATGATTGGTATTTGTGTTAAAGTATTATTAATATCTGGTTGACCGAGCTTAGCTCGGAATATTATTGTTGTATTTTTGTCGAATTTATTTAGATATATATTAATAAAAAATAAAAATTAAATAATGAAAAAAACATAAAGAAATACAAAAAGAGAATAATAAATAACACCGAGATTCGATCCGACGCCGTTTGAATACCAAAACAATACTAAAAGGAAACTGCACTACTTCCCAACTGAGCTATCGTAACTCATGACGTTGACGGCAAAATTTGAATTCATATTCTTTTAAAATTTATATCATTATATTGTTTTGCTAAAAACACTGACAAAACAACATTTTCTACAAATAAAACCTAGCTAGATCGATTTTTTGGCCTCGAAACCTCTAGTATGCCAAGTTTCATCAAAATCGTTGGTGCCGTTTCAGAGATCCTGAAAATATATATATACAAGAATTGCTTGTTTAAATATATAATTATGTGGTGATGGAATAAGAATATAATTCACCACCACCTATTTTGCCTATGGTTATCGTAAAAGATGACTAAGGACTATATATACACATATATCATCTATGCAATAGATGGCAAACTCGAAATAAAACCCAATACCAACTTGTCTGATCAGCATAGTATAGTAGGATCAATCTCCCTCCTATTATGGAGGATGCTTGAACCCAGTAGTGGGACATGTTCGAGGTGAGATGATGATGTTTATTATACATTCATTTACTCGTATTTCTATTTTTAAAAGCAGAAGTACTTTGACATTTTGGGACTATAATCTAATACATTATTATTGATTTTCATAAAGTTTGATAAGATTTTATGAATATTATTTTATTCATTTGAAACTGTAGCCAATTTGTGACATTTAGTGCCTAAGTTATAAGATAGACATTTTTATTGACATGTTTAAATTGGTTTCCAAAATAAACAAAATATCAGAGTTATGCAGAGTATGTTAACAGAGCCCGCATGGTGGCATGTTTGGTCAAATGATGCATTTAGTTTTTTCCTAACTTTTACTGAAGTGAAATAATCCTATCCATTTGGTGATGGAGTAAGAATACAATTCACCACCCTCTCTCTTACCCGTGGGTGTCGTAAAAGACGACCAAGGTATATAATATGTATGCAAGAGAAGGAAATCTCGAAATAAACCCTATACCAACATGTCCAATCAGCATCCTTTAATAGATCAATTTCCCTACCATAGTGGAGGTGGCCTGAGCCCAACAGTGGGACATGTATGGGCTGACATGATGTTGATGATGAAATAATCTTATCAATTTTATCACTAACAATTAAAATTATATTTCTAGTGCCATCAGCTGACATAAAAAGGATAAAGTTGACAGTAGACAACTTGTATATTGAGAAGCAGAAATCTGAAAAGAGTGATAAGAGCAAGAAACCAACCAAGGGCAAAGGGAAGGCCAAATTAAAAGTTGAAGGTGATAATGTAAGTACACAATTAAAATTCTTTATTTGTACAAATAACTACATGTATTAATATTGTAAATGCTTATACTCTCTATGTGGTGACAGAGTAAAAATAGAATTCACCGCCCCCTTTCTTGCGCATGGATGTTGTAAAAGACGACTACGGGATATAAGTACATATAACATCTATGCAAGAGGAAACCTCGAAATAAAAACCTATACCAACCTGTCTGACCAGCGTGGTATAGTAGGTCAATTTCTCTGCTATTATGAAGAAGGCTCGAGTTCAGCAGTGGGATGTATATGAGCTAGTAGTCCCCTTGCCGTTTTACAACGCTCATGGAAATGTAATGGTTGGTGATATAATGGATGGGTTGGTAGGGTTTTACTTTGAGTCTTCTCTTGCATAAATGTTATATGCATATTTAATCCCTTACTCATCTTTTACGACAACCATAGCTAAAATAGGGAGTGGTGAATTGTATTCTTACTCTGTTTCCATATAGTAATTATAAAATTCATATTGTGAAAATTATTTTGTTTTTGTGTAGGAATTGAACCTAGAATACATTGCATAGATGGCTATATTTCAAACCTGTACATTATCTTTTTAGACATTTATCATCGATTTTATTTACGTGTCTTATCTACCCATTTTATCTGATAAATAACGTAGATATTTTTAGGTATTATCCAATGACTAAGGTCAAGATTGCGTATCAACACATCAGGCATCATAATTAGTGGTGGACTAAAGGGGAGATTGCAGGTCAGGGCCAGCCCGTCTCCGTCCAAGGGCTATTTTTTTGAGTTAGAATTTGGAAACCTCCCAGACTCCCTCTGACTATACAGATAGTGTAGTGGTTAAGGTACCGACCTACGATTTCAGCGTCGCGGGTTCGAATCGCACTTTGTGCGATCCACAAATTATTGTCTAGATGTAATTGTCCGCTAATTATGTTTGTAAAGTCCCCCGCAATACAAGGATTAATTCCTTAGTGTAGGGTTTTGTCTTTCCGTATGGTGACGGATTAAGAATACAATTCACCACTCCCTATCTTGCCCGTGGATGTCGTAAAAGACGACTGAGGGATATAATATGCACATGAGATCTGTGCAAGAGAAGGAAATCTCGAAATAAAACCCTATGCCAACATGTCTTACAAGCACGGCACGATTAAATTCTTTCCCATTGTGGAGGAGGCCCGAACCCAACAGTGGGACATATGTGGGCTGCGATGATGATGATGTAGGATTTTGTCTTTAACAAAATACAAAATTAAAACTAAATTCAAACTATCTGTTAACTATTTCCCAACATAATCAAAATGTATCCAGATGGCTTTTCAAAGGTAGTTTATAATAGGAGTGTTGTGAAGCTATGTAACGGTCACTGCAACTATTGGATATCCAAAATTAAAATAAACAATAACCAAAACTGTTATATAAATCTTGAATAATTTCTGATAGCAGTGCAGTGCCTCTATTATCATTATCTCAGCCTATATAAGTCCCACTGCTAGGCTCAAGCCTTCTCTACAATGCGATTGATCTACAATAATTGAGGACCTTGCAGCAAAAGGGGGGCAGATCCAAATTTCAACATTTTTGGGTATTCAAATAAAACATGTCTAAAAATCAGTTGTTACACTTACGTCTTATAGTTAAATTTTACAATATAAAATATGCATATTTAAATATTTTAATAAATAATTTAAGGTAAATAAATAAGTTTTAGAATAACTACGATTTTTTAAAGTTTGGATCTGCCTCCGTTTTGCACCAAAATTAAAGAAAAATAAAACCTTATTTTTTATTATAGGTAATAAATAAAATACTTAAATATAAGTACGTCTTTATTTCAAGAATACTAATCAACACATGGATGGTTTAATAATCAAAAGAAAAACAAAAACGAATGAATGTTTAACAAAAATAACAAATTTAAAGGTCAACTTCAGCTTGATCAAATTGTGTGGCAGATCCAAATTTTGATATAGGGCGCTTGTTTATTATCGGCTCTGTCTCGTTCTTGCACCAAACGATAGTCCTATTTTTCTTTAAAATGTAGGTAAAAAAAGAATAACGGCTAAAATTTAGATCTGCCCCTCTTTTGCTGCAAGGTCCTCAATTTCACACTGGTCAGACATGTTGGAATTGATCTTTATATCAAGTCTTTCATGTCTTACATAGATGTTATTTGCGTATTATTATTCTTTAATCACCTTTTATGACACCTACAGGTTGGCTATTGCAATTGGCTGCAATAGCCAAACCACCTGTCAAGCGTGGCGATTATTGTATTGCCGTATTTGGCTTATCTTCACCAATATATGAGACCCAACTAAAAAGTTAAATATGCACAGGCGCGAGCACCTGCACCGCCCTAGCAGACTGCAGGTGACCGAACCGGGGATTTAGTCCGGCACCTGCGGAGAGGTTAGCCTCGCGACGACGATCGGCGTCCCGGGGGGACGTCAATGGGAGTGGGTACTCGTTTGGGGTATTCCGTCGGGTCGACCATTGAAGTCAAGGAACTCTGCACCGGTGGTCGGCCCAACGACGAAGGCGTGCTACATGGGTGTTTGTCGTCCGGGACGGAGCCGGGTGGCGGATACGCTGACCGTAGCCCACACAAAAAAAAGGCGTAATTCTTATTGTATAATTTTACTTTACCGAAGCAGGGGCTAGGTAATGACGAAAAATATTTTTCAAAATCCTTAATTCTAATGGTTCTTATAAATAAAATGAGACAATTTTTTTAATTATTAATCGAAGCACGTAATAATAATTGGTTCCTTTTGTTGCAGGCTCATCTCAATCAATACGACACATATGGTAATTACGACGACGATTACGACGATTTCATGTAAAACACAATCACACTATGCCTCGATAAGAAGTACCTGGTGTCAAAATAATCCATCATATGCAAACCATTCTATGACTTACCCCCCTTCATGCATGGACCGTTATTGCTTGAATAATAATCGAATATATTGTCCCCCGTAATGTATAATTTTTTGTTTATAATTTAGCATAATAGTTTAATCTCTATTAATATGTCTGTAATATTTTAACACCAATGTGGTAATAGGTTAAAAATACAATGTGTCACAGCCCCCTTTACTTTGGCATGTGGTTTGTTATAAGTGACTGAAAGTATCATTGATCAACAGAAAATTGGGATGCAGTAGAGAAATTTATAACAAGAATCCCTAATCCAACTAACAAATTGATGATTATGGCATTAAGACTCCTTTTAAACCCCCTTTTGGAGTAATGGATATGTGCAAAATTTGTACACATGTGCTTCTCATCTATATTCTAAATAGCTGGATAGATTTGGATGAAATTTTGTGTGTATATTTGTATAGATCCCTGGGTGGTTTGCAATTAAACCCACTAGATGGCGTAGTGTTTGCCTTTTCATGAAAAAGTGTGCACTTTTATATTCATGAAAGCCTTCATTTGCCATTATCTCTAAAGTACATTTGTCTGGTCGTTTTGTAGAAAATAAAGTATAAAATCTTCCGTGTGGTGACGGAGTAAGAATACAATTCACCACGCCCTATCTTACCAGTGGGTGATCATACGAGACGACTAAGGGATATAAAACGCATATAACATCTATGCGAGAGAAGGAAAACTCGAAATAAAACCCTATACCAACACGTCTGACCAGCGTGGTATAGTAGGTCAATTACCCTTCCATTATGGAGGAGGCCCGAGCCCAACAGTGGGACGTATATGGGCTGAAATGATGATGATGAAGATATAAAAATATGATTTTTGTTACACATTATTGTTCGCATAACATATAAAACGAAAAGGATTTTTTTTCTATCTACAGCCCATATTCATCCCATAGTTGAATGTGGATTCTCTTACATATTACAAGCAAAATGGCCTATGTGTTAAATGGGACTTCCTTTGCTTGCAATGATGTTATTATAAACATGCAACGGTAAAGAATTGTCTGACTTTTGTATTTTTAATTACCACACTGAAATTATTAAGTGGTTTTAATAAGGATCGTGTTCGATATTTATGATGAGTTTTTTTTCGAAAGATACCCCCCCAGCATCGAAATTATGAACGTGCGAGTTGTATTAAAAAAAATAGATTTTATTGTTGTCTATTAATTGCTTATTTATTTATGCCTTTGACACTAGATACTTGGCACGTTACAATAACGTTAAAAAAAGTACTTATTGTTTTTATTAATAATGATGAAAATTTATATTACTGTGAAAGGGTACTAAAATTGATAAATTCTTAATGGATATTAGCAATCATGTATTAAAAGAAATAAATAAACAAGAAATATAACAGGATGTGTCATAACATCACATTATGGAACTGAAACTTGTATTACAAAGTAACATTTTAATTATTCATAACACATATACGTAAGTACGCGATGTTATCAGTCGCTTGAGCTTTTCTCTCGCGAATTTTTTGTTAAAACAATAAAGTTAATTGAATTTTCCAAGTCCAATAAAAATATTCACTTCAAAAATTAATATATATTTTCTAAAGGTGTTATGACCACACCACATTTCCCATAATACTTCCTCAATATAGTAGCAACATTTAGAAAATTATGTCCAGATTTAAAATGAAGTTCCACAAAAAACTGATTTTTATAATGTAAAACTAGGATTAATTGTTTATGGTTATGATATAATATAGTTGTGTTAAAAAAATGTTTGAACGGTAGAATGCAGTATTTGTTTAGGCATACTAGTTATTATTAAAATTATCCAAAAAAAAGCAATTAGCAGCTATTTACAATTAAATCTCAAAAGACAGAAATTGGGAACACTTGAGAAATCCAATTAAAGTCCTTCTATCCCTTTTCTGACGGACCTGGTCAGGTTGTTAAAAAAAAAAAAAACAAAAAGCTATGAGGACCATCGACAGAAGGAAAAACTTAAAACTAGGAACATACAGTTACTCTTTGATATTCGAAATGTTTAAACTTAAAACGTTTATCTAGTTTTGACATCCATCATTACAGACATTGTGACATTGGCATAGCTACACACTAGAAATTCCTCGGCCTATCTCTTTTAATTGCCTTCTTTCGTTCTCCTCCTCTCAGCATATTTTTAAATTACTTTCTCAATTTATAAATAGGTACAATATCAAATTATAGTTATCTCTGTTACTAATTCCTATTTTAACTGTTGTTTTATGCATCTTCTATTGTTTTACCCTAAATATTGTCTCAAACTTTAAATTAATCACTCTGGTTATTTAATTTTATCGGCAGTGTAAACAGGTTAAATTTACCTTACCGCTATACTCTGCTCTGTTTACGACACTACCATAACATACATTGGCGGATTTTCGCAAATTAGTCGCATAGCCATAAGACGATGAAGTGAAGTGACATAGTTACAGATATAGTGTTAACGTTAACGCGGAAGTATGTCGAAGACGACTTACTTGAATTTACTCCCCATCCCAAACTGCCTGTAGAAGTTTTCACTTAAAAAATGTTACAAATACCTATCTGACACATGTCTTTATAACAATTATAAATAATAAAACAAAAAAGTATATGATTGATTTTGTCGTATTATTTTTTTAATGAGTATTCATTAAGAGCTCAAATAGTATCATAGGTGTGATTTTTAGTTTTTATTACTAATAAGTAAGTTTTATGATCACAATTATTGCTATCATTTTATGACTGCCCAGATAGCGTAGTGGTTAAGATTTTAAGATCGAACTACACAAATTTTTGTTCAGTCTGAGTGTAATTGGTGTCTGTTAATTGTATATTTGTAAAGTCCCCTGCAACTCTAAGGATTAGTTCTCTTTAGTGGGTATTGTCTAACAAAAGGCAAATCATATAGTTCATGAGTCTTCATCCAGCCTTTATTGACTTCCACTATTGTACATAACTACTAACGAAGGAATGAAGAGATCAAAACTTCTGGCACCACGATTTTCACGCATATTACGATAATAGCAACGCATATTCTTGATCCGTCACCATTGGTTAAGAGAATTGCTTGCTGGTAATCATCTACCTGATTATAATCCTTTTTTAACCATTTTCAGCATTATCATTAAGGATTTGGACAACTACCCTCTTTTTTATTATTGTTAATTTTATAATATCTTAATTACAATAACTTTATACAATTTTACTGGGCTGACAAATGATAATTTATTACATAACATATATTTTGGTATATTTCATCCATTTGGTAGAATATTTGTTATTCCTGGCAACACTTCTCGGTTATTGTAACGTGCCTAAAGCTATGTATAGCCTTATATACCTACAAATATATATGATATACAATGTATTATACAGTCGTTTCATTCTACGGTTATGGTCCGATGTTATGTTATATAGATAATAAATTTTTTATTGTGATAATTTGTTTTTATTTGATAATCTACCCTTTGTTAACCCCT
The DNA here is from genome assembly GCA_032191425.1 of Lymantria dispar. Lineage (NCBI taxonomy): Eukaryota > Metazoa > Arthropoda > Insecta > Lepidoptera > Erebidae > Lymantria > Lymantria dispar. The sequence continues at coordinate 27,674,711 of CM063455.1, forward strand.
TAATTGGATAGATTGAGAGTTTTGGCGGCAAAGTGAAACTACTATGTTTTATCATCTCGGGATACGTCTCTCTGCTAGATTTGAGCCTTTCCTACAATAGAAAGGTTTTTGACCACACTGTCCTGGTCAGAAGTGTTGATATAGGATTTTATTTAGTTTTCTTGCCCTCACTTAAATATTATTGGCATCCTCACTAGTATTATAAATACGAAAGTATGTGTTTGTTTGTTTGTTACGCTTTCACACTTAAATAATCGAACCGTTTTTAAAAATTCACTAATAGAAAGATATAATATCAGGGAGTAACATAGGCTATATTTTCTTCCGGTATTCTCACGGGAACGGGGATTACGCGGGTTAGGCGACTGAAACCGAAGCGAAGCGAGGGTGGGTTGCTAGCATTCATCATCATCATCGCAGCCCACATACGTCCCACTATTGGGCTCCGGCCTCTTCCAGAATGGGAGGGAATTTGACCTACTACACCATGCTGGTCAGACATGCTGATATAGGGTTTCATTTCGAGTTTTCCTTCTCTTGCACAGATGTTATGTACATATCATATCCCTTAGTCGTCTTTTACGACATCCACGGTCAAGATAGGGAGTGGTGAATTGTATTTTTACTCCGTCACCACACGGAAAGTATTATATACACGTGAATCGTCTTACGATATGCACAGGCAAGTAAGGGGGCACTGAATTGTATGTTTATTTCATCACCACGTGGTGATATTTATATTCAATATGTTAGTTCTTTAACATATGCTTAAAGCATCTTTGATAACATTTTATGTAATAAGATGCAGAGAAAGTGTAATGAACATGGTAAGGGGTTTTTATATTTTATAGGGTTTTAGGGAAGTACATATTTTTAATTTTGAATCAAGGTTTATCTGTAAACCGTTATTACTATTTATTTCCTCTCCTAGTAGATATTATCTACTATGTATTCGGTTATCATGAAATACACTACATTACATTTACAAATAAATATATAAAAATCTTTTATTTTCAAATATGGCGCGTTAGTACGACAGTTTGCAACTAATACTTCGACTAAATCCTCGCTTAGATCCTATATCTATGTCGTTTGACCCTTTGCTCTTTTGTCTGCACAATACTTTGCTTTAACTTTAACTACAGTTTATATACCACACAGACACAGCAAAGAAAATTGATTTTATTTTATAGCTTCATATGGACATTCTTAAAAGTTTGTCCTAGTAGCTATGTTAGATAACCAAGAAATAAAGTCGATAACGCAAGTCTATTCGGGGAAGAAACATGAAGGGAAGCAAACATAAAGATAATAAGTCTTTATCGTCTAGGCAAGCACACAGGTCAAAACTTCACAATCGGTGGTTCTTTCAGATTAAAGAAAAGCATATTATGCTGAAGTCCACGAGGTATATTTCGACTGCACAGATCTTGGCATATGTCCAAATTATTTCTTTTTTTGGTAGACTATGGTCTGCACTTTTTTTTTTTGGGATGGTCTGCGGTCGGCGCGCTCCTCGCACCACTCCGTCCGGGGCGACACAGGGGCGTAAGTACGCACACCCGTAACCCACCCGCGATGCACGTCGCCTTCGTCGTTAGGCCGACCACCGGAGCAGGATGACTTGACGTCAGTGGTTAGCCCGACGGAATACCCCGGGTACCGGGTAACGGGTACCCTCCCATCGACCGACGTCCCCCTCTCGGGGAGGACGTCGGTATTTCCTCACGCGGTCGGCCTCTCGGCGGGTGACAGACTAACTCCCCGGTCACGTCACCCGCGGCCTCGGCTAGGGCGGCATGACGCGCAGGTAGTTGCGCCTGCGCCGTCCCAGTCGCCAGCGGCGGGTCGCTTCGTCAAGGCTGCGCTCCTCGCGTGCGCGACCCGCGGCCTCCATGGTCTGCACACTAGCAGTCCATTTCGACCGGGGTGCCGAAAGGGGTAGCGGGGATCCCCATAACACCGTATTACCTCCCCTTAAGCATTGGGTTGACTACTAGTACAGAGTTCTTGAACACCGTGGCCAACCTGCTGGGATACCCATTCGCGTACCGCAACGGCGTCACTAAGTGCAAACACTCGTACGAAGGGCACTGGTTCCAATTCTCAAGCCTGATAATTCTTTGTTTGGTAAAATAATTGTTCTAAATCTGAAAAAAATAAGCCTTATTCCTTAGTGCGGGTTGTCTTTAAAAAAAAAATAATCCATCCAAAATTGTTTATGGTATGAAATGATTTCTAAATAGGTATCTAACTAATAAGGAGTAGGTATCCAACTATGGTTTGTCTTAAGTCTTTCCAAACCATCAATCTTTCTGTCAGACATTTCTAAAAGCTTGTGAAATTTTTCACCTTGTATTACTTGCTGCTAACCAACTCCTACATTTTAAGCAATAAGTGTTTGTTTTTTAACCCACAACCACTTAATAGATCAAAATAACTTACATATCGACATCTTGAAATAGGTATTTATTTCAACCTTATATCTTAACATTGAAGGCACGTATTGCTTTGAAATTTGATCAACTATTCCTAACCTTGTGTTTTTGTGTAGGAGTATGTTATGGTTTTTAAAAACGCCTTCTGATTCTGTCCTACTTCTCAGAGAAAGGAATAGACAATTTTTTTGGTATAGGAACCGCTATAGTTATATTTGATATAAAATTGAATAAAAGCTCAGAGTGGTAGTACCTACTTACTTTTATTGAGGCAGGCTATAGCACACTCACACACCGCTCGAACCGTTCGGGGCGAAGGAAGGTTTGGCGTGCAATCCCATAGTCTGCCGTGCACGTACCTCCCCTTCGTCATATGGATGTGGCCGGGACACCAGTATCAGTTCTTGTCATCGGTGTAGGTACCTAGAGTGAGAGTACTTGCTCTTAAAATGAAAAAACAAAAACAAAATTAACGGGCAACGGTAAAAAGTCGAGTCTTGCATTTTAATCAACATTTCAGTGGTTTATTTTTTAACTTTTTTGTACTTACTACAGAGAAAGTACTAAAGTACATTGCGTTTGAATTATCTGTGTTTATCATGTTCATGATCAGCCAAAATCCCTGGAGAAGAGATGTTACCGGCATATCATATCCCATAGTCGTCCTTTACGACACCCACCCACGTGGTAAATTGTATTCTTACTCTGTCACCACACGTTTTCATTTTTTTTATTATTTCTCAAATTTAGTAAGTATTAGGTCCAGTATGATGTTCCTCGTACCAGCGATGAGCATTTCTTTTCTTCAAAATATAATACAAAAAAATCATCTAAATCAGATAGCGCAAACGGCACCAGATCAGGAGTTAAATGCTAGAGCAACCATCATACTCTTCAACCACATTGGAGGGAAGGGAGATACCTGCTCCACGTAGTTAACGCAAGCACAGAGTTCTTAGTCCGGATCAACGGGCCAAGGACTCTGCAACTCATACATTTATCACTCTCATTACAGAATGTCGCCTCGAAAGTTTAACGTCCATCTGTATCTGAATGTTCTCCGCAACTATTATTTGGTTGTCAGTCCATCTGATGACCTCTTCAAATTCTGCTAGAACAGGTTCTACACTGTGTCGTCCCATTCTTGGTCATCACTTTCAGTGTGCTGAAGGAGAATACAATTCAACACCCCTCTTTCTGTGGGGAACCATGATCCTTAAAAAGTTTGAATATAAAAATCAAATACAAAAATCTTAAAAAATTTTTTATAAAATGATTTCTGATGTTTACGTGAGCATGTAATGTATAATATACATTACAAATAAAACTATTTTTACGGATTTTATCGCGTTTGTATTCGACAGAATGTGCGCCCGTGACCATAACGCTATAAAGTGTTCGAAACGTCGGACAATCAAAAATCAAATACAAACGCGATAATATCCGTAAATATAGTTATATTTATAATTGCTTTATGAAACAATTGTGCAATACATCTACTGCATAGGTAAAATTGCATTTTATTATCAAGAGATCAAGAGGTAACAGCCGTGAGAAATTAAAAATAAACTATAAAAATATAATAATAATGGTAAATTCTTATCTAAAGTCTATTGTGATATCCTATATGCATTGTTTTAAAACTATGTACAACAATAGGAACGCGATGTTCGAGCTACAAGTTGAATAGAGAAATTAGTGTGTTTTATTGTGTCTAGAAATTTATTCACTTTCAGAAACAGTTCTTTAGGATTACAACTATTAAATTGGATATACTTTTACGCTTTACACTTCTATGTACAATTTAAACTAGCTTTCGTCGACAGCTTTGTGAGCAAGCTCTTTATAATTATACTAGTTAACCCAAAAGACGTTGTTCTGTTCAAATAAGCGCCACCTTCCGGGTCCAATTGTGAGTCTAAACTATTCTCGAATCCCCTTGGATGTGCACAAAAAATTTCATCAACATCGGATCAGCCGTTTAGGAGGACTTCAGTGACATACACACAAGAGCTTTATGTACAAAGATAGATCTTTTGGAGGTTAAGCGGAAACGTTTAGTCTTCTACTCGCTGAAACGGCGAGCAAGTGAGGTCGACTTGGCGTTAGTTGCCGTGCGCGGCGTCGACGTAGGTTGGATTCCAAAAAAATCTGGAACTACTGGAATCGGGTAGTCGGCCTTGGTGATTCGCTTACTTGGCGGTGAGTCGTAAGTCCGCAGATTATGGAGCCACACGCCGTCATTCAATCTCCTCTGACGAACTGGACAGAATATGCAAAAGCTGTCTGGAATGACAGAAGGACGGCGTGCGGCCTAAACTGACGTATTAATCCTCAATTGCTATTAGGGCTAACCACCGATACCGATTCCTCTTTCGTATACTAATCCCCTGTCATCTTTATCATGCTAACATACATATCATCACAACATTTCATTAAAATAAAACCGTTTTCAAATATTAGCGTAAACGAACATCGAGATACGTGATCTTTTATGTACAGTACTAGCAACCCGCCCTCGCTACGCTTCGGTTTCTGTCGCCTTTCCCCATAGTTCCCGTTACTGTGGGAATACCGGGATAAGATATAGCCTAGTTTACTCCCTGATATTATAGCTTTCCATTGGTGAAAGAATTTTTGAAATCGGTCCAGCCGTATTGAAGATTACCCGGAACAAACAGACAGACAGACAAAAAAAAAATAAAGTTATTTTTAGGCATATGTATAGTGCAAATATCCACGTGAGCATGAAAATAGCCTATCATTTTGACATTACAAACAGACACTCCAATTTTATTTATTGGTATAGATGAATAAGATGAAGACATCAAACCGTTCCACAAAATCTAATAGAATATTACAATGCATGTATAATTTTAAAAATACTAACATTGTCACAAGGAAATACTTATATAACATCGATTCAACACATCGCTCTTCAATTTGGCACAACGATTAGTTATAGTAACCCCTATTATATAAAAGACTAGTGATCCACCCTTGCTGCGCTTCAGTTACAGCCGCTTTGATCCCGCATTTTAAATCTACAATATCTCCTAAGATATGGTCTCGGGTTCGAGTCCCGGCGCGGACAAAATTTTATAGGAGTTTCTTGAGCGAAAAATGACCTAAGTTACTCCTCAATTTAATTCAATTCAATTTAAATACTTGGTAGTAAAGTATAATCAAAATCGGTCCAACCGTTTTAAAGATTACATGAAGTAAACAGACAGACATAAAAAAAAATTTAAACTGTTGATTAGGCATAGGTATCGCGCAATTAACCAATTACAAACAGACACTTAAATTTTATTTATTCGTATAGAAGTGGCATCCTAATCCTTTACATAAGTTAGGAGCATAGCTAGTTTTTCTTGTAGAGTGTACAGCTGTTAGCCGCAAATTGTTTTGACAGTTTGACGGAGACTATGAGTGAGCGTTGAGGGCTCTCAACCTCGTAAGGCTAACTACCGTGCGGGTCGCGAACGCGAGAAGCACAGTCTCGACGAAGCGACCCGCCGCCAGCGACTGGGGCGGGCTGGGTCAATAGGAGGGTACCCCAAGTAGAGGGTATTCCGTCGGACCGACCACTGATGACAAGTAACCCTGCTCCGGTGGTCGGTCCAACGATGAAGGCGACGTGGTGTTCGGGTGGGTTGCGGGTGTTGAATGCTTAAGCCCCTCTGTCGCCCCGGACAGAGTGGTGCAGAAGCGCGTCGACCGCAGCCCACCCCAAAAAAAAAAAGCTAACTACCGCCCTATTATCCGTATCAGTGATACTGGGCCTCAAGGGTATAGAGGTCCCATATCATTCGTGTGTCAGCAAGAAATCATAAAATCTTATTTTGGACTAGCAACCCGCCCTCGCTTCGCTTCGGTTATAGGTTATAGTCGTTTTACCCGCGTAGTTCCCGTTCCCGTGGGAATACCGGGATAAAATATAGCCTAGTTTACGCCCTGATATTATAGCTTCCCATTGGTGAAAGAATTTTTGAAATCGGTCCAGCCGTTTTGAAGATTACCCGGAACAAACAGACAGACAGACAGACAAAAATTTTTTAATTGCTATTTTAGGCATAGGTGTCGTGCAAATAACCGTGTGAGCATGAAAAAAGCCTATTAGTTTGACATTACAAACAGACACTCCAATTTTATTTATTGGTATAGATTTATGAATCCAAAATGAGATTTTATGATAACGTTTCTGAAAACAACTGCTGTGCCAACAATTTCATTATTTTTATTGTTGTTGGTGGCAAATGAGCAAACAGCACACCTGATGGTAAGCAATACTACCGCTCATTTTTGTAAGGCCGCTGCCTACCATGAAGAAAGTAAAGGGAGTGTGAATGCGTGCAATGAGGGTCGGTGATACTAAAGGCATCACTTAAACCCACGCAAACATCCTCAGAAGGTTGGGCTTGCGGCTCTTTCACTCACCGAACGAAGCGCAGTAAAAAATTGCTACTACTCGGACGTCGATTTACTGCTCAATGTGGTACTACAATCTTTGGGTACTACTCCGGACGGACCGGCCCGCGACTGTAGACAAACAACTGTCAACAGTGTGATCCTACCACTATTAGATTAATTAGGAGGCGTGCCCATACGTGACCTGTTTATGACAGTGTTCAAAAATACTATGTTTGGTTAAAATTGGGTATCAGCTTGTACGTAACTACGTATGGTGCGTACGGTCACCGAATGGGAGAAAGGGTTCATTCATAATTGTAAAAATAGGTCACGTAATATCGTCACGTCACCTTAAAGAATTATTGTATAATCCATCTTGGGGAGACCTATAAACAAGAGTGCTGATAAGCTAAGGAATAAATAAACGAATAAAGATAGTTTATAAAAAACGAAATAAAACACTCTTTAATGAAAAATCAACAGGTGAAAACATTATAACCAGTGTGTGTTACCAGCGATGACATACGGCACTGAAACGTGGTCTCTAAATGTCGGCCTCATAAAAAAGCTCAAAGTCGCTCAACGTGCTATAGAGAGAGCTACGCTTGGTATTTCTCTACGTGAAAAAATCCGGTGTACGGAAACCCGTAGAAGAACGGCAGTAACTGACATAGCCCGCAGAATTAGCGCGTTGAAATGGCAATGGGCCGGCCACATCGTTCGTTGAATCGGTAACCGTTGGGAAAGGAAAGGTTCTTGAGTGGCGACCACGAATCGGACGACGCAGCGTAGGACGACCCCCCACTAGGTGCACTAACGACATCTTAAAAGTTGCAGGGAACCATTGGATGCAAGTGGTGCAGGACCGTTCCAAGTGGCATTCTCGCGGGGAGGCGTCCAGCAGTGGACGTCTATGTCCAGCAGTGGACGTCTATAGGCTGATGGATGAATGGAACGATAAATTAAAATAGAACGTGAAAAATAACTCTGAAGGATTTACGATCTTTGAAGCAGGCAGCATTACATACAAGTCACTTGGTATCTTGCACCTCAGAGCCAAATGAAACAATTGTAACATATAAACTTACTAGCAGACCCGGCCACACGTTGCTGTGGGTAATGTTTTTGTTATATTACATTTTATTAAACTATTTAAGTGGAACTGTAGGAGAACATCTGTCATGGAGGTCGTCATATTTTTTACAAATGGCATCTATGTAAAAAAGCAAGTTAAAATCGTGTATGACACATTTGTAGGTTTGACATAGCAGCGCCATCTATTAATTAATTACTCAATCCAGTCAACGGATATCGCCATCTGTTAAAGTCGTTTGGAATTAACAAATTCAAATTATTTTATTATGCATAAACCCTGAGAGGGCACTTACATGTTGTCAGGTTTACAATTTCCAAAAAAAAATATACTACACCGGATCGGAACGCGACCGCTACTGAGAAGATCCGGCAAGAAACTCAGCGGGCTTGTCATTATTTTTAGTTTTTATTTTTTTTTTCTTCTTATTAGTTATACAATTGTGTACATGTTTTGTAAGAACTAGCTCCAGTGTGATGCCCTTCGAACCGCAAGACACTTAATGTAATTTAAACGATTATGGCTGGACCAGATCCCACAAGCGGCACCCGATCACGAGTTAACTACTAGAGTAGCCATCACTCCCCTCAACCACTATGGAGGGAAGGGAGAGACCCACTCCACGCAGCTACCGCAAGTAGATCCTTATGTGAGCATGAAATAATTGTGAATGTCAAATACCTAATAGACAAATAATTTGCAATAAAATAATATTGCGACTATAAATTAAGATGTAAGCTATCCTATCTTTCAAGTTGGATCAAACTGCACACGGTGTGCAAATTTGATTAAAATGGGTTAAGTAGTTTAGGAGTCCATCGCGGACAAACAACGTGACACGTAATTTATATATATTAAGATTGTAATAAATAAACTTATCCACATCCACATACATAATTATATTAAACTAAACTTCATATACCTATTGCAAATTCTTAATGTAGGATTAAAATAATGAACGAAAAATATAAGCATTATTGTGAAAAAGCAGGCTTTGTATGGCACTAAACGCTCCATCTTTAGTACCATTTATGTACTAATCGTCCCGATCGAATATTTTCGAGAACTGTTTTATCGAACTCCTCACTAGGAATGTTATGGAGCTTTGTAACCGTAATTGAAATTACCGGATATTAAACCGTAGGGTCGGTATGAGACAGCCTATGACAGATTTTCTATCTGCCAGCCGACTTGACAGCCTAAAGATGAGCCTCTCTAAATCCGTTTACAATTCCCTAAAAAATCAATAGCCGAAACCGAAATTGTTGGATCATCACCATCATTTCAGCTCATATACGTCCCACTGTTGGGCTCGAGCCTCCTCCACAATAGGAGGGAAATTGACCTTACTACCATGCATAAGGTTTTATTTGGGGTTTTCCTTCTCTTTCATAGATGTTATATTGCCTACTATAATCCCTTAGTCGTCTTTTAAGACATCCACGGGCAAGATAGGGATAGATAATTTACCACTAAATTATATTCTTACTCCGTCACCACACGGAGAACTGTCGGATAATTCGAAATAATTACATAACTATAACCGATATCCTAATATCAGTAACCGTATCCAAATACGGCATTTCATATCCACAATATCCCTATTCTCCACGCCTTATTCACGATATCTATTCAACTGTGTGTACCCCACAGTTGAATAGATGGTATCCTACAATATTATTGCAATAAGTAAGAACACGATGATTGCACATTACAACTTATTATTTGAAGTACCAGATCTTCTGTTTGATATTAATCGTTATCTAGATTGGCCATCTTCAAAATGTATTTCTAAATTGTGTAACTATGTTCACGTCTTATTTAAAATATTATACTTTTAATTTAAATTAATGGAGTCGATTTCAAGTCCACGGCATCGACCTTAATGAAGTTAAAATTTTAAATAGTTTGCTTTGAAATGCCGAGGAATGTGTTATGTCGAATTTAATGCATTGAATATATTTATCTATCTCTCTTGAGTTTTCACTTCATTAAGAACACATAATCCGTATGGTGACGGAGTAAGAATACGATTCACCACTTCGTATCTTGCCCGTGGATATCGTAAAAGATGACTAAGGGGTACCAAATGCATATAACGTCTATGCAAGAGAAGGAAATCTCGATGTAAAACCCTATGCCAATCCGTCTGACCAAGGTGGTATAGTAGGTCAATATTCATCCCATGGAGGTGACTCGAGCCCAGCAGTGGGATATATATGAGCCGAAACGATGAAATGATGAAAACACATTCATCTTATTTCATATATTTCAGCTTGACATTATCGATTTAACCAGTTTGTCTAGCTGGAGGTCGTCCTACTTTTCTTAATAATGTTGCCGTTCACCAGGGAATATAATCGGCAACAGCCTAGCTGTGCCCCTGGTAGGCAAAGGTCCATTTGCGGCAGTATCACTTAGCATCACGTGAACTGCTTGCTCGTTTGCCAGAGGTAATAAAAAAAAGATTAGATTAAAATGTCTTCTCTGATCTGTTAAAATCGCACCATAATAAGTAATGATTTGACTATCGATAACTTGTTTAATAAATTATTTTGAGTCACTAAAAGTGATCTTATTAGTCCTCTTAGTTAGGAAATTGACTGATGTAAAATGTCCTTCTTCTTCTCTTATCTGTTAAAGTCTAACAATACGAGCAATATTATTGGATCATCGAGGATTTGTTAAATAAATTATCTTGAGTCAATAAAAGCGATCTTATTAGTCCTTTTAGTGAGGGAATTAAGTAATGATAAATGCTCTTCTTCTTCTCTTATCTGTTAAAATCTCACAATAATGGCAATATTATTTGACCGTCGATGATTTTTAAATACGATTATCTTGAATCACTAAAAGTGTCTTATTAGTCCTCTTAATGGAGGAATTAAATTAATTATGTGCTATACTTTTTTAAATAACAACTTCATCGCAAGCCTACATCAAGGAGTATTACTTGCAAATCGATAATTTATTTGTGTTCGATTATCTTAAGTCACTAAAAAGTAACGTTGTCGTGAGTGATCTCTTCATGAAGGAATTAACAAATTATATAAAAGATTTTTAAAGTCTATTTAATCTTATCCGCAAAATAATAAAGAAATATTATTTGATAACGATAATTTACCAATTTAAGATTATCTTGAGTCACTAATAGTGATTTTATTAATACTTTATGTATATATAATATATCAAAGTTTTTTAATAAGATTCTTCTTAAGCTCAGAACCCTCGGTGTTCACCCATAGTCCGATCAAAGTTGTGAAACTCATCAGAGTCTAATACACGACCCCAAAAAGCCCTACAGTTTCACACGGTCATCCCAGGCAATAGGAAATGCGTCCACGTAAATGTCTAACCATACTTATTTCCCGGAGTAATTTATTTAATAATTCTCACAAATTGTATATTTCCTACGTTTTGTTTGGACGTCTCCGTAATAATTATAAGATATAATTTAGACCACCGATGTTGTAACCTGTTATTTCTCACTGAAAAATGTTGCTTTAAAAGAAAAAAATATCTTTAAAATTTGTAATTATAACTCTACATTATTACTGTCTTCCTTGTGGTAACGGAGTAAGATTAAAATTCACCACCTTTTCTGTATTTTCTACGTCTGTTATCTTAGAATTGAAATTTACATTTAAAATTTACCATTTCGACTAGCGTGGATTATGACAATCAAATTTCCGGCATTATGGGGGACGTGCGCCGTCAAGAATATTATTGGTTACTACATTGTAGTAATTCTTTTTTCTTAAAATTTTGTATAATGTATTTTATTATTTGTTATTGGCATTAAAAAATATGAGAGAAGACCGAATACTACCGAGAGGCATATGCTAAGATGGATATAGAGTTATAAGGTTAGATAAAATAAGAAATGAGTATATTCAGGGCAAGTCTGAAGGTGGCACCAATTGTAGAGAAGATTAGAGCGCGAGATTGTTTTAGTATCAACACGTGATGAGCAGGGAAGAGCGTCATGTGACGAGGAGGGTTATCAATATAATCGTGGATGGATGTAAGAATTGTGGGACATCCAAATAAAGATAGATGGTTTGTGTGAAGATGATATGCGTATGAAAGCAGTGATGAGGCCGGACAAATGATGATGACTTAGAAGAGTACACTGAGAGACTGTTTGTGTTTAAATTTTATGCCCAACACAATTCCTTTATCATCATTATCATTTCGGACCACACACGTCCCACTATTGGGCTTGTGCTTTCCCCATAATAGGAGGGAAATTGACCTTACAATACCATGCCAGTTAGAGGTTGGTATAGGTTTTTGTTTCGAACTTTCCATCTCTTGCATAGATGTCATATATGTAATATATCCCTTAGTCGTCTTTTACGACATCTACAGGCAAGATAGGGAGTGGTGAATTGTATTCATATTCCGTTACCACGCGAAGAATGACCAGGAACTAGACGAGTACAATAGACAGCCTGATTTTGCTTAAATTTTATATCCAATATATCCTTAATAGTCCACCAATATTTATTTATAAATTAAAATGAACGTTTAAAATAAGATCAGTAAAGTTATTGACTGGTTGAAACTTATTATTGTACTATAGAATCATAAGCCTCTTACGTAATATTTCACACAATAAAAGTTGCCTAACATAATCTCAACAAAATTATCACAACTGGACACTATTGACATCATAAAGCGCATCATGTTGCTACACGCAATTTGTAGTAAATCGGATAATAAGATTAATACGTAGCCATAAACGTACAACTTAGGTAATGTTTTGTGGATTACTTAAGGTAATCTGCTGCTTATTGTGTATTTAGTATCCTAGTATTTTTTTTATTGCAAAATACATAGAACTTTTTTGATACGAAGCATCTATCTATAGGGGGGTGAACCTTATCGTTGGCGTGCGATTAACGCCACGCTTTGATATATAACAACAAAAATTAAGAAAAAAATATGTACACATTTGTGTAACGAAACCATAACCTGTTTTAGAATTTTCTACAACGCCATCTAGTGAGCTCAAAATAAATTATTAACTATAGTATATACTAATGAAAATAAATGTTTATTGAATAAAAATCATCATTTTGTGGGAAAAAAATTAATATGCCATATTAGTTCTTGTCGCAATCTGTTCTTATATGCATATATACTTGTACAAAATAATTTCGATGTATCACATCTGCCAGGCGTCCTGAGCGGCGGCTCACTTTTTTTTAACATAAATAAATTATTTTCCTTATTTTCTCATCATCATTGTTTTAGCTAATGTATGTGTCACTGCTGTACTCGAGCCTCTTCCACTATAGGAGAGAAACTGAGCTACTATACCACGCTGGTGAGATGGGTTGGTATAACCTTTTACATCGAATTTTCCTCTTCTTGTATAGATTATAGATGTTATATGCATATTACGTCACTTAGTACTCTTTAATGACACCCATGGGTAATTACAGATGGGTTAGTTTATTTTCCGTATGGTGACAGAGTAAGAATACAATTCAGCATTCCCTATCTTGCCCGTGGGTATTCAAAAGACGACTAAAGGATTAAATATGTATAATTTATCCAAGAGGAGGAAAATCAGAATAAAACCCTATACCCAACCCATCTCACTAGCATTTTATAGTAGACGATCCGTACTATGTCAATTTCCCTCCTATTGTGGAGGATGTTTAGACCCAACAGCGGGACAAATATAAATTGATGATGAAACCATATCATCATACATACAGTGAAAAAAACAAATTAAATTATTCGTGAGAAGACATGCAACTAAGTGTACATTAATGCACCCAGGAAGAGATTATGCTACTTAAAACTAAAACAAAACCAACATTATTTTAAGATGACATAATACTTACAAAATTTGATAAATTACACGCGACAAATATTTCTTCATTATGTATGTCGTGGAGGTCATTGTCTTGGCACAAAATGAGTCAGTACAACGATGACACAAGCGACATCCTCAGGAAAGAAACGTGCTTCCTTACGGTGAAAGTATCACGCAAATATGTTGAGTTTTAAAACTTGTATTCATTGTACGAAATACCAGTTAAGTATAGGTCATAAGATGTAACTAGGTAGAGACATACTTTTTTTTTTAAAGGTAGAGATTCGTTTTTTTATTGCAAACGGTGGCAAACGAGTAAACAGTGCACCTGATGGTAAATGTTGACGCCGTTCATGGACCTTTGCAAGGCCGCTGCCTACCGTGAAGAAAATTAAGGGAGTGTGAATGCGTGCAATGGGGTTCCGTGATACTAAAGGCATCACCAAAACCCTAAACATCCTCAGAAAGTTAGGCTGCCGGCTCTCTCGCTCACCGAACGAAGCGCAGTAACAAATTGCTACTACTCAGAGGTAGATTTTCTGCTTACTATGGTACAACCAGGGACGGACCTGCCCGCGGCTGTAGACAGACAAGTGTCAACAGTGTGATTCTACCACTAGTATGGTGACGAAGTAAGAATATAATTCACCAACTCTTCCTTAACCGTGGATGTTGTAAAAAACGACTAAGGGATACATACATATTAGTATATAAAATCTGTGCAAGAGTCTTGAAATGAAACCCTATACCAACATGTATTCGGGCCGACCACTGACGACAAGTCACCTTGCTCCGGTGGTCGGCCCAACGACGAAGACGACGTGGGTACGGGTACCCACCCGTACCCACGTCGTACCCCGTATGGGCCCGCGCCCCGTCTTTTCGTCGCCCCGGACGGAATGGACAGCGTGCGTGCTTATCATAGCCCACCCATTAAAAAAAAAATACCAACATGTATGACCAACGCAGGGCAATGTCCCTCCCATTGCGGAGACCGGAGGCCAATAGTGGGATATATAAAAAGAAATGAGATGAATTAAAAAATGGCAAGCCCGTCGAGCTTCTTGATGGATACTTATCAGCTTCGGGCACGTGCCGATCCAATAATAAATCCTTATCTTGCCCATGGATGATAAAAGATGACTAAAGTATATAATGTACATATATATCTGTACAAGAGAAGGGAAACTCGAAAGGAAACTCTATACCAACACTTATGACCAACGTGTAGGTTAATTTCACTCTTATAGTGGATTAGGCTCGAGCCCAGCAGTGGGACGTATATGAGCTGTGATTATGAGATGATAATGTTAATTAGTAAGATGTAACTAGGGCTTCCATGATCTACCGAGATATCGGTATTGCGGGATCCCGCGCTATTTTCCAATCCTGCATGATGCGGAATTACGGGTGCGGGATCCGCGGGATTTGCGGGACTGAAAAAAGTGTGCATCAACCTCAAACTTAATCAACTATCAAACTCAAACAGTAACATATCCTATATAAATTTACTGTTTTTAAGTGTGGTTAATTTTTTTGGGTGATTTTTAAATTTTTTTGTGTATTTTTGAAGATTTGTTTTGTTTTGATTTGTTTTTATTCTGTATTTGTTACTGTTTGTGGTGAAGAAAAAAACGGTGTAATTTGATTAATCTCATACTAGTAGTAATACCTACTTAAATAAATATGGAGTTAATTGATGATTCATAGGGTTTTTGTGATAAATAAACGGAGTAATTTCATTGATCTCATATTAATATAATAAATGTGTAGTTAGTTGATTAATTCATTTTTTTTGTTACAAATAAACGTCGTAATTTCATTGATCTCATATTAATAGTAATATGTACGTAAATAAATGTGGAGTAGATTAATGTTTTATTTGCCTTAAATAAATGTGAATATTTTCGATATGCGGGATCTCGCAAATACCGAGATCCCGCGGGATTGAGAATTCGTAATCCCGCAAATACCGAGATTGAATTCATGCTGCGGGATTGGAAGCCCTAGATGTAACTATAAGGCCTTATAAAAATAACGTATAGAAGGATAGTGTTGGTACTTAAGCGATCAAAAACGTGAAGCCAAAAATACTATATGCGTGCAAGTGATTACACAGGTACCCACACACGCACACCACTATACAATAGAGTTGCCTTGCGTACGCCGTGACCTTGTACACTACGGAACGCTCCGGCGTAAGCTCCAATAGGCTCCAATTTAAATGCATTTTTGTGCGCGGAGTTACCTTCTATGAGTTATTATTCTAAGGTAGAGAGAGGCATAGACAGGTTAGTTTTTTGAAGAGGATTGGTCCACGTTTATAGAAACTAGATTAAGTGTATCGTAAAAAATATGATAGAAATTAAACTTTTGTTTAACAATGACTGCACAGAAGGCGTAGTGGTTAAGATACCGACCTACCGTGCCAGTGTCGCGGGTTCGAATCCACGCGTGCGATTTACAAATTGTTGTTCTGAGTCTGGATGTACCTAATTTGTGTCCCTTCATTATGTTTGTAAAATATCCCCTAATATAAGAATTAATTTTATTAGAGCAGCGCGTTGACTTTAAAAAACATTTTAATTATTCATTAATCAGTTTTGAATAGCGTAGATATATTGTGTTTCTCGCTCATTTATTTAAAAAAAATATGAAAATTAGAAGATATCTCACTCTTGTCCAATGCCTACTCGAAGGTAAGCGAATATTAACATAATTATCTACGACTAAAAGTTCGTCTGATTTTCGTGTGGTGACGGAGTAAAAATACAATTCACCACTTCATATTTTGGTTGTGGATATCGTAAAAGAAATAAAGAAGAAAGAAAGAAAAACATTTAATCTGATAATTTTAACGAGAAACAAAAAAGGCTAATGACGTCGTCTTAATTCTTCTTCTTTTTTGTCTTGGCAATCAGCTACAAATACGAGCCATTTTTGCCAGTGTCGAGTTATAATTATCTTTTCAAGTTCTCAGTTTCTTCATGTCAGTAATGGTCTGTCATTAAGTCAGTGTCGCCCTCAACAGTGTAATGGCCACTATTAAGGGTATCTTCTGAGAATTTTGGTGGAAATACAAAGGTATGTATAGCAGTTTTATATCATATTCACTACACCTCAGCAGTTCTGTCGCTACATATTACATAAAATGCCATCAAGATTATTTAACATAACACGTTAAAACACTAAGATATTGAATATAATACAAGAACACCACATGACACTTCAGATTCCCGCCAAAAACTCCTTGTCGTCTTAGTTCTTCTTCTTCTTCTTTTTTGTCTTGGCAATCAGCTATTAATACAAGCCATTTTTGCCAGTGTCGAGTTATAATTTTCTTTTCAAATTATCAATTTCTTCATGTCAGTAATGGTCCGTCAGTAAGTCAAAGTGTCGCCTCCAACAGTATAATGGCCACCGTTAGGGGAGGGGTATCTTCTGAGAATTTTGGTGGAAACAAAAAGGTATGTATAGCAGTTTTATATCATATTCACTACACCTCAGCAGTTTTGCCATTATATATTACATAAAATGCCATCAAAATTATTTAATACAACACGTTAAAACACTAAGATATTGAATAAAATACAAGAACACCACATGACACTTCAGATTCCCGCCAAAAAACCGTCGTCTTAGTTCATACATGTCCCACTGCTAGGGATGTGACTTGGAGGGAAATTATCGATTTTTTAAATAATGGATTTTTGTTCTTTAAAATAAATCGATTGTAAAATAATCGATTAATTAAAAATAAATAATCGATTATAAAATAATCGATTTTTTCTCCCAACAGGATTTTGATATTTTTTTTTTTTTAGGAAATGTCAACATTATTATTTTTTTTTAGGCAATCTGGCAGCGAGTAATCGATTAATTTCGATTGAATTTTGGATAATAAATAATCGATTATTATTATTTTGATAATCGATTATAAAAATCGATTATTAATCGATTATTTTTTTGTAATAATCGATTATTATAAAAATCGATTATTTTTTTCACATACCTAAAATTAACCTTATTATATTATATTAGTCAGATAGGTTGATATAAGGTTCTGTTTCGGGTTTTCGTTCTCTTGCATATATGTTATATGCGTATTGTATCCCTTAGTCGTCTTTTACGACACCCACGGGCAAGATAGTTGTGAATTGTATTCTTAATTCATCACCACACGGAAAATATTACGTAAATAAATTTATCATAACTTTAATATCAAAAACATAACTTATGTATTATGTTCTAACAATACACTTTTTCAGTCTGCAAAACTAAAACAAAATAAGATATTTATTTTTACTAACAACAGTACCTAACTCGTAACAGACAATTAAGAACAATGAGATTGACTGTCATACTTACATTAACATAAAAATAATAATAAAATAAACCTACTTACCTACAGTAGGCTATTCATAAAATCAGTGGCATACTTCCAGTATTAATTAATTAAAAACATTCGCGTCAAAGCGGAAGACCGGAACAATAGCGACGTTCTTTTGAGTTGCGTAACTGTTATTTAGCGGTTAAAGCTTCCTAGATCACAATCTGTTTCGGTGACCGTTGAGAAAGTAAAGCTAAACCAATTATTATTATGTTCTGTTATGAATCTGTCAGTAAATTCCTTGAGGTGGCAAAACATATATACTCATTTCAGCTCATATACGTCCCAATGTTGGGCTTGAACCTCCTCCATAATGGGATGGAAAGTTGACCTTACTATACCATGCTGATCAGACAGGTTGATATAGAGTTTTGTCGAGAGATTTCCTTCTCTTGCATAGATGGTATATGTTATCATAAAATGCCTAAGGGTTAGTCGTCTTTTACGACATCCACGGGCAAAATAGGGAGTGGTGATTTGTATTCTTACTCCGTCACCACACGAAAACTATTATAATTATTAAAAAAATATATATATGTGTGGTGACAGATTAAGAATACAATTCACCTTCCTATCTTTCCTGTGGATGTTGTAAAAAATGCCTAAGGGATATAATAAGCATATAACATCTGTGCAAGAGAAATAAAACTTGAAACAAAACCCTATTCCAACACGTCTGACCAGCGTGGAGTAGTAAGTGTCAAGTGTCAAAGTATCAAATCATTTATTCTGCATAGGTCCCTTGAGGACACTTACATATTCTCAAATTTATACATCGTTTGAATATAATACAATATCTACCACCGGATCGGAACGCGGCCACAAGCTGAGAAGATCCGGCAAGAAACTCAGCGCGCTGTCATTTTTTTTACCATCTTATGAATACAATTAAGTATGCAACATATAGTCTTAGCTTCAGTGTGATGCCCTTCGAGATATGATATTACTATTTTTTTTTTATTTAGTTCAAATAAAAAAAGAAAGGAAAACATGGTTGGGACAAATCCCACAAGCAGCACCAGATCACGAGTTAACTACTAGAGCAGCCATCACTCCCCTCAACCACATTGGAGGGAAGGGAGTGACCCGCCCCACATAGCTACCGCAAGCAGAACCTTATTCAGTGAGCATGACCAAACCATAAATTGCGAACTATGATAGGAATACTAAAAAGACCAAAACCAAAATTCGTCAGGCAAGTTAAGTTAATTGCCCTCCCGTTATGGAGAAGGCCTGAGCCCAACAGTGGGACATATATAGGCTGAGATGATGATGATGATATAATATACCCTAATAACCGATTGTAAATCCTATAACAACTCGCTTGACCAGTGTGGTATAGTAAGGCAGTTGCCCTCCCGTTGTAGATTAGGCTCGAGCCCAGTAGTGGGACGGATATGAGCTGTGATTATATTTCCAAATATTACGAAAAACGATATAACATAGTCACAAGTTATTACTAAGAGTTTGTACCATTTAGCGTCAAACTAGAACACGTAACAATGGATTTCAAAATAAATTGTGATTAAAGATGGCGGATCTCAGTGTGAATCAAATCACTTTATATACCTAATGCGACCATAACGTCCGGTATTGAACGGGACAATCCCGTTTTTCAGGTTGTGTGTCTCGTTGTCGGCGGGCAGATAATATTTGGACGTATGCTGCCTGCTCCATCTGGGGTAATAAAAGGGCTGCGCGTGGCCCCGTAACCCACCGTACTCCCTGTTCTTTGCCATTGGGCTGAATACTAGTACCGCGTCCTTGGCGTCCGTGGCCAGCCTGGCGGTCCGTCGTCATCTCATTGTCTTGATACGAATATGTTCTTTTAGTTTTTAGGTTGTAAATTCATAGTATTACTTACTCTTGCAAAACTCTTCATGTGTCCTTGTTTTTTAGCTTTTAATTTAATTATCATCATTACAGCTCATACACGTCCCACGGTTGGGCTCAAATGGCCCCCACCAACCCCTGTCTTGCCAGTGGGTGTCATACAACACGACCAATGGATATAATCATCATCTTTATCATTTCAGTTCATAATACGTTTCACTGTTGGGTTCGAGCCTCCTCCACATTAGGAGAGAAATTGACCTACTATACCACGTTGATCAGATGGGCTGGCATAGGCTTTTATTTCGAGTTTGCCTTTTCTTGCATCTTTCTGCATTAATCCCTTAGCCGTCTTTTATGACACCCACGGGTAAGAAAGGTGGTAGTGAATTGTATCCTTACTCTGTCACCACACGGAAAAAAATTTAATATTTTCAACTAAATCTTCTAGTGTCCCGTTCTGAAACAAAAAAATAAAGGGCACGTTACTTAAGCGTCCCGTTTTAACGTAAAAAGAATATGGTCACATTACGTATACCTACATCATAGACGGATTCACACAAGTTTAAAAAAAAATGTGTAACAAGAAGGATGTTTTCGTAATGATTTGGTAATATACAGAATAATAGATATGAAATGGAATTCTGTTTATTGATTGTGTGTTCTGTCTTATCTGATCAAATCTGTGTTGCGGTCTGGGAAAAAAATGTGAATGGAACTTATGAAATTTGTATTATTATTAAAAACAAAAACGATTGCATAGATGGCGTAATGTAATAACTTATGTATAACCATGCTTTTTTTGCTGGTGAACCATGGCCAGCGTACCGGTCCAGCTCCGTCCGGGGTGACGAATTGGCGGCGCGCGATCTCATAACCCTCTATTCCCTCAACTTCGACCGACCGACCACCAATTTCCTTGTCGTCCATGGTCAGCCCGGCAGAATACACTTTCGAGTACTCTCTCTTTCTACGGTCCTTTCCGGGAGGGAACTTTCCATGCTGAGGGTTATTTGGTTCGATTCTAAAGCAGGAAAATTTTCAGAGCAATCAATAAATAAAAGTAGTTTTCCGTATGGCGATGGAGTAATAATATAATTTACTACCCTCTTTCTTGTCCATGGGTGTCGTAAAAAGATGATTCCATCCATCCATCCATCAGACGTCCACTGCTGGACATAGGCCTCCCCACGAGAATGCCACTCGGCACGGTCCTGCGCCACTTGCATCCAACGGTTCCCTGCGACTTTGAGAATGTCGTCAGTCCACCTAATGGGGGGTCTTCCTACGCTGCGCCGTCCCAATCGTGGTCGCCACTCAAGACCTTTCTTCCACAACGGTTATCGATTCGACGAGCGATGTGGCCTGCCCATTGCCATTTCAATGTGCTAATTTAGCGGGCGGCTGAAAAAGATGATTAAGTGATTTTAATTTGGAGATTATATACATACAGGAGCAGGTATACTGAAAATAGAACCTTATTTCAACACGGTTGACTAACGTAGTAATTTGCCAATTGCAATTTGTGGTGATCAATTTGCCTCCTATTATGGAGGAGACCTAGCAGTGGGACGTATATGATATGTGATGATGATGAGACAAATGGCTGTTATGAGTTTGGGTGTAATTTATATACGATAATTGTATTTAATTGGTTCTAAGTGTGACAACAGATTAAGGATACAATGTAAATACCCATTAAACTTCGATAAAACTGTTAACCCAACAGATAATCGGGTTAATTTGTATATGCTTAGAAATATTACTTTTATTCTTAAAATCATCATTATCGTCCAGCTTGAATTTCATGAGGTTTATAATTTATCAAATTATAATAATCATCTTGTCTCTGGTTAAATATCCCTTCTTATAACGTGTAAATCATTATCATCATCATTTCAGCACACAAATGTCCCACTGTTGGCCTCCTTCATAAAGGGAGGGGAATTGACGAACTATTCCACGCTGGTCAGGCGTATTGGAATAGGGCTTTATTTCGAGTTTTCTTTCTCTCGCACAGATGTTATATGCTTATTATGTCCTTTAGTCGTGTTTTACGACATCCACAGGCAAGATAGGGAGTGGTGAACTGTATTCTTATTCCGACCAACGTACAAATAGATTCAAAAATAATTTACTCTTAGAATAATAACGTATAGAAGGATAGTGTCAATACTTCGAAAGTTCGAAACATGAATCTAAAAATACCAATGGCGCGCAGACGATTACACACGTACACACGACCACCACTATACACATTATGAAATCAAATTTCGTTTTTATTAACATAAATCGTCAAAATACTTTTAAAAGTAATGTTAAGAACCTTTTTAAGTTTTTCAAATGTGTTATGACACCATTTGAATGCACAAACCGGCATAATTTCCTATTTATTTTTTAAGAGTTGCATACGTACGTGCAGTAAAATGACTTGTACATTACGGAACGGTTCCGGCGTAAGCTCCATTAGGCTCCAATTGAAATGCTTCACTTTTTGTGCGCGAACTTACCTTCTATACGTTATTATTCTAAGAATTTACTATTACTCTAAATGTAACTTCTGTGTGAGAATTGAATACGAATTTGGTAAAAGAGGCCGTAATTTTAAAACCACTGCCTCAACTAAAGTGGCAATGGGCAGGCTGCATTGTCCGACGAACTGACAACCGCTAGGGAAAAACGGTTCATGAGTGGCGACAAAGTCTAGGACGCCCAATGAAAACTGGCGACCTATTAAAAGTCACTGGGAGTTTAAATGCAAGGCGGCACAGGACCACACTTTGTGGCAATACATAAGGTCTACGTCTAGTAGAGGACAGCGAAAAGCGAATAATAATGATCATGCGTCAACATTACATTCTATTTCATTAAAATTTCGGCAAACGTATTTATATATAATATCGAATTAAAATAAATTCTATTCCGATAACTCTTGTCTACTACATATGAAGGTCAAAGCCGTAAGCTTACTTATTATGGACAGAATTACCAAACGCGACTTTCAGCGCAGTTACAAAATCGAACGATGAAGATAAGCTGATTTTAATAAATTAAAAGAGCAAGCTGCTTATCTAATAAAGATTTCATTGACGAGATTATTTATTATAAACTATCTGCCTTCGCTTCGCTTCGGATTCAGTCTCCTTAGCCAGGTAGTGCCCGTTCCCGTGAGAATACCGGGATAAAATATAGCCTAAGTTACTCTCTGATATTATAGCTTTCCATTGGTGCAAGAATTTTTGAAATTAGTTCGGTGGTTTAAGAGTGAAAGCGACAAACAAACATAATTTCGCATTTATAATATTAGTAAGGATGTTCTTCGGTCATTATTATCATCCGGCTTTTATCCCAATTACTTAGGGTCGATGTAATTTGCACTTTTCCTCACTCATACATATTACAAAAGATTTGGCAATAGTTTCATAAGCAGCTTACATGATTCCAACCAAGGGCATGTAAATGTTGAACAGACAGCATCAGATAAAGTTGACCAAGGCCGAAGTAAAGTTTTAGTGGTTTTACGACACCCACCAGCAATGAAAAGGGTTGATAGTATTCGCAGCTGCGAAAACACTCTTTCGTTTTTTCATATGACTGATTCCGTATGGTGACGCAGTAATAAGCGAAGCGAGGGCGGGTTGCTAGTTTATAATAATTACTAGCAACCCGCCCTCGCTTCGCTTCGGTTTCAGTCGCCTTACCCGCGTAGTTCCCGTTCCTGTGGGAATACCAAGATAAAATATAGCCTATGTTACTCCCTGATATTATAGCTTTCCATTGGGAAAAAGTTTTGAAATCGGTTCGGTGGTTTAGGCGTGAAAGCGTAACAAACAAACAAACTTACTTTCGCATTTATAATATTATTAAGGATATTATTGATTACAAAATACAAATCTATAAATTAGCCGCGTCTGAAGGCAATTCAATGAACCGCAGAAATAACTAATGAATTGAAGAAATTATAGGCAATTTCGTAATATATTTTTCAAGTTATCACTATATTCTCCAGCGAATGTATTGGCTGCCTTGAATCAATATGCGAGCATCTATAACTGGGCATAGCACAATTGCGTACGCGCTATAACTAAACCGTCTACACTATACAAACAGTCGTGACGGAAAAATCTTACACTTTTTAGGGTTCCGTACTCAAAGGGTAAAAACGGGACCCTATTACTAAGACTTCGCTGTCTGTCCGTCCGTCTGTCTATCTGTCACCAGGCTGCATCTCAAGAACCGCAATAGCTAGACAGTTGAATTTTTTATAAATTATGTATTTCTGTTGCCGCTATAACAACAAATACTAAAAACAAAACAAAATAAATATTTAAGGGTTCCCATACAACAAACGCATTTTTTTGTCCTTTTTATAGATAGTGGTACGGAACCCTTCGTGCGCGACTCCGACTCGCAGTTAGTCGGTTTTTATTTTCGCTTAGCCTCCGGTCGTCAAGCCCGTATCACGCTATAATAAACTTCGTTCCCAAACCATAAAAAAGTGGACCATCGCTCAGGACGGCTGGCAGATGTGAAACATCCAAATTATTTTGTACAAGTATATATGCATAAAATAACACATTACGACAGGTACTATTATGGCATAATGTATACATCAAAAATTACGATTTTTCCAGAAAATGATGATTTTTTATTCCATCCATCCCTCCATCAGCCTACGGACGTCCACTGCTGGACATAGGCCTCCCCACAAGGATGCCACTCGGAACGGTCCTGCGCCACCTGCATCCAACGATTCCCTGCGACTTTGAGAATGTCGTCAGTCCACCTAGTGAGGGGTCGTCCTACGCTGCGCCGTCCGATTCATGGTCGCCACTCAAGAACCTTTCTTCCCCAACGGTTGTCGGTTCGACGAGCGATGTGGCCTACCCATTGCCATTTCAACGTGCTAATTCTGCGGGCTATGTCGGTTACACCCGTTCTTCTACGGATTGCCGTGTTCCGGATTTTATCACGTAGAGAAATACCGAGCATAGCCCTCTCCATAGCACGCTGAGCGACTTTGAGCTTTTTTATGAGGCCGACATTTAGAGACCACGTTTCAGTGCCGTAAGTCATGGCTGGTAACACACACTGGTTATAAACCTTTGTTTTCAGACACTGCAGAATATTGGACGAGAAGATCCTCTTAAGTTTCCCAAACGCTGCCCAGCCGAGTTGGATTCGTCGGCTGACCTCTTTCTCGAAATTGGATCTACCTAATTGGACTGCTTGTCCTAGGTAAACATAATGATCCACAACTTCGAGAATCGCATTCCCAACTAGGGCCGGTACAGGAATGACATGGGCATTAGACATTACTTTCGTCTTGTGCATGTTCATTTGTAGACCTACTAGTTGAGATACCCTGCTGAGGTCATTGAGCATAGTGCCAAGGTCCTCCATGGATTCTGCCATGACTACGATGTCGTCAGCAAATCGAAGATGAGTGATGTATTCGCCGTTGATGTTGATGCCGAGTCCGGTCCAGTCTAAGAGCTTGAAGACATCTTCCAGCGCAGTGGTGAACAGTTTCGGAGAGATGACGTCTCCCTGTCTCACACCTCTCTGCAACTGGATCGGTTTCGTACTCTTATTCTGGATGCGGACTGACATAGTGTCGTTTCTATACAAACACTTCAGCACTTCGATGTATCGATAGTCAATTTGGCACCGCTAAAGGGACTACAGCACTGCCCAAGTTTCGACAGAATCAAAGGCTTTCTCATAGTCCACAAACGCTAGACACAGAGGCCGATTATACTCCTCGGTCTTCTGTATAATCTGGCGTAGCGTGTGGATGTGGTCTATGGTACTATAACCTCTTCGGAAGCCGGCTGGTTCGGGCGGCTGGAAATCGTCGAGCTTGCAAGCGAGTCGGTTCGTAATGACTCTTGAGAACAATTTGTAGACGTGGCTCAAGAGTGAGATAGGTCTGTAATTCCTTAAGAGCGTTTTATCGCCCTTCTTTAAAAACAGCACCACCACACTCCTGGTCCACGACTCTGGAACGTCGCCCCCGAGAATGACAGAATTAAACAACTTCTGTAGGGCTTTTAGAACTGGCTTGCCGCCTGCCCTCAGGAGTTCCGTGGTAATTCCGTCATCTCCCGGTGCCTTACCGTTCTTTAACTGTTTCAGAGCCATTCTGATCTCGTACAAGCTGACGTCCGGGATTTCTTCGGTGTAGTGCCGAGTTAGCTTGGATCTGGGATCTTGGACCAAGCCGGCAACAGGGTTCTGGGATGATCTATACAACTGCCCATAGAACCTTTCGACCTCTCCCAAGATCTCGCCCTGGGATGAAATAACAGTGCCGTCATCGGTCTTCAGCTTGGTCATTTGGCTGTGCCCGATAGACAAATCACGTGCGTACACTTTAGAGCCACGGTTTCGCTCTATTGCCTCTTCAATACGCTGCGCATTGAATCGGCGAACGGCGCGTCGCACGGATTTTGAGATTTGTCTATTTAGCTGCCTATGTGTGGACCAGTCAGCTGAAGACTGCACCGCTATTTCTTTTCTCCGCTCCATGAGATTGAGAGTCTGGTCTGAAAGTTTTCTTGGTCTATTTGCGCGACGGGTCTTAAAAAACGTTGACCCGACAGCGTGGATAGTTTCCACGAACCTGTTGTTCATATCGTTCGAGGATTCGCACTCTTCTAGGCATTGGAAGCGATTATGTAATTCGAGCTGAAAGCTCTCGGGGTTCTGGTATTGGACAGGTGTAGGTCGGAGTGTAGACTTCATCAAGCGAAACCGCTCGACTTTCGTACGCAAATTCAATGTGCCTCGTACCATTCGGTGATCACTCCCAGTTTTTATCTTGCTGATCACAGAGACATCATTGAATATTTGTCGTTTGTCCGACAAGATGAAGTCTATCTCGTTTTTAGTGGAACCATCGGGGCCAATCCAGGTCCACTTCCTTTGTGGCCGCTTTTTGAAGAAGGAATTCATCATAAAGAGGCCTTCCTTCTCCAAAAAATCGGCCAGTTTTTGGCCCCTTTGGTTTCTCTGTCCAAATCCATATTGCCCCACTCTCAGCTCATCGTCTGTCCTTTTGCCTAGTTTCGCGTTGAAGTCTCCCATAACTACCGTGAAGTGGGTTTTGGACGTGTGGATGGCTTTCGAGATGTCCTCGTATAAGGCCTCCACATCGTCGTCGGAGTATGTCGAGGTCGGCGCGTAAACCTGTATGACCTTCAGCGAATACCGTTTGGTAATTCTGAGTATAAGGTACGCTTCCCTTGTCGACACACTCACGATCCTCTCCACGTTGTTCACGAGAGACTTTCGAATGATAAACCCTACACCGCCTTGGGACGGGTGATCTCCCTCCCGGTAGAAGAGCAGATTTCCTGACTGGAGGATTATCGTGCCCTCGCCCTCCCTTCGCACTTCTGATAATCCTACAACGTCCCAACGGATTTTGCTCAATTCCTCTTCCAGCTCGATGACCCTCTCGTCGGTCCTAAGTGTCCGAATATTGTGCGTTACCAGGGCCAAAGATCGATTTTTTTGGTAGCCGGATCGCGACCGGGGATTCTTAGCACCCCCTGCTCCGCCATCCATGGGCCCGCTACTAAAATGAGCCCGTGGAGAAGCGGAACTGCCGTGACTGGGGACCGTCATTTTTATTGCATCCATTTTTATTTTTTTTATTTGTATAATGCCATAATCGCCACGCTTGGCAGACGGGTTGGCGATCGCAGTAGATGTTGGTGTAAGATGTTTTCCCAGGAGATGCTGCCCATTCTCCTGGTGAGGCCCTCAGCCGATTTTTACGACTCCCACGGGCAAACAAGGGGTGACGACAATTGTATTTTATCCCGTCGCCACACGGGGATTTTTATTCAATAAATATTTATTTTCATTAAATACTAGAATTAAAAATTCAAAAACATTTCAAATTGTGACAACTCAATGCTTTTAATCAGTGATTTCTGTAATAATATACTGTACTATTACGTAAAGCCAACGAGTAGGTTTATTCTGGCCTGTAGATATTTCACATACAAAAAACAACCTATTCATTGATCAAATATTTAGCAGATTTACAAACTGTACGTAGATTTAAATAACTAAGATGATTTTCAAATACCTTACCATACATATAACAATGTATTTCAGCCTGTCGAACAAACGCCACTTTCCTTTTTCATTCTTCCTTTATCTTTCATTCTATTAAAACACGTAACTTCAACGAGCAAAACTTGTAAATAAGTATCCATTACAAAACATTTTGTAATACCTCCGTACACGCTTTTACAAAGAATGTAAGCATGAATTCACATCATTTTGAAAGATTTTTGATGTCCCAGTAAGCAACTAAATACAACTTAGTATGTTCGATATATTCTCTTCTATGGCGTAATCCTTACTAATATTATAAATGCGAAAGTAACTCTGTCTGTCTGTCTGTCTGTCTGTCTGTCTGTCTGTCTGTCTGTCTGTCTGTCTGTCTGTCTGCTACGCTTTCACGTCTAAACCACTGGACCGATTTTGATGAAATTTGGTACAGAGATGGACTAAAGCTTGAGAAAGGACATAGGCTACTTTTTATTGCGAAAAAATGGGTATAAGGGGTTGAAATAGGGGATGACATTTTGTATGGAAATTCGTCATTTTCGATGATAGAACCACGAATTTTTGTATTAAGGTACCTAATAATAAATAAATAAATATTCGTTCAAGCGTTTTGGAAATTTCATTTACATGGGGATGAAATTCAACCCCTAAAATACCAAAAAGCATACAGCCGAAACCACTGGGCCTAGAAACGTATTTTTTTTTTACACCATCGTATTTCTTGGGGTGCACGAGCACTAGCAAAGGATTTTTGGAAATTCACCCCCTTAAGGGGGTGAAAAGCATATAGTCTTTCACGACTAAACCGATTTTGATGAAATTTGGTACAGAGATGGACTAAAGCTTGAGAAAGAACATAGGCTACTTTTTATTGCAAAAAATGGATATAAGGGGTTGAAATAGGGGATGACATTTTGTATGGAAATTCGTTATTTTCGATAATAAAACCGTGAATCTTTGTATTAAGGCTCCTGATAATAAATAAATAAATATTCGTTCTAGCGTTTTGGTAGTTTCACTTACATGGGGATGAAATTCAACCCCTAAAATATCAAAAGCATACAGCCGAAACCACTGGACCTAGAAACGTTTTTTTTTTCACCATCGTATTTCTTGGGGTGCACAAGTTCTAGCAAAAGATTTTTAGAAATTCACTCCCTTAAGGGGTTGAAAAGCATATAGCCTTTCACGTCGAAACCACTTAACCGATTTTGATGAAATTTGGTACAGATATGGACTAAAGTTTGAGAAAGGATATAGGCTACTTTTCATCGCAAAAAATTGGGTATAAGGGGTTGAAATAGGGGATGACATTTTGTATGGAAATTTATCATTTTCGATGAAAAAACCATGAATCTTTGTAATAAGGCACTTGATAATATATAAATAAATATTTATTCTAGCGTTTTGGAAATTTCATTTATATGGGGATGAAATTCAACCCCTAAAACACAAAAAAGCATAAAGCCGAAACCATTGGGCCTAGAAACGTAATTTTTTTTTTACACCGTAGTATTTCTTAGGGTACACGAGCTCTAGCAAAGAAATCGCGAAAAAATGGGTATAAGGGGTTGAAATAGGGGATGACATTTAGTATGCAAATTTATCATTTTCGATGAAAAAACCATGAATCTTTGTAATAAGGCACTTGATAATATATAAATAAATATTTATTCTAGCGTTTTGGAAATTTCATTTATATGGGGATGAAATTCAACCCCTAAAACACAAAAAAGCATAATGCCGAAACCATTGGGCCTAGAAACGTAATTTTTTTTTTACACCGTAGTATTTCTTAGGGTACACAAGCTCTAGCAAAGAAATCGCGAAAAAATGGGTATAAGGGGTTGAAATAGGGGATGACATTTAATATGCAAATTTATCATTTTCGATGATAAAACCATGAATCTTTGTATTAAGGCACTTGATAATATATAAATAAATATTTATTTTAGCGTTTTGGAAATTTCATTTATATGGGGATGAAATTTAACCCCTAAAAGACAAAAAAGCATAAAGCCGAAACCACTGGGCCTAGAAACGTAATTTTTTTTACACCGTTGTATTTCTTGGGGTACACGAGCAGCGAGCGAAAATCACCCCTTAAGGGGGTGAAAATCGTATAGCCGAAACTATTGGGGCTAGGAACGTAAAACTATGTAGTTCTCTGTATTGTGCAATTCTCTTTCTTTTGTTGTAAATGAGCTCTAAGAAATTAGTTTTTGAAATTCAATCTCTATGGGGGTCAAAAATGTATATCCGAAATCATTAGGCCTAGAAACTAGGGATGTGAAAAAATAATCGATTTTTATAATAATCGATTATAAATCGATTTTTTTTGTAATAATCGATTTCTACAATCGATTATCAAAATAATAGAAAATCGATTATTTTTATAATTAAATCGATTTTCCTAAAAAAAGAAGGTAATAACAATACTGCGTGTAGTATTTCATACTATATTAGAAGATGAAGATTCATTTCAAGACATTTCCTAAAAAAAAATCATCATAATCCTGTTGGGAAAAATCGATTATTTTATAATCGATTATTTATTTTTAATTAATCGACTATTTTATAATCGATTTATTTTGAAGAACAAAATATCGATTATTTAAAAAATCGATTATTTTCCCTCCAAGTCACATCCCTACTAGAAACGTGAAATTATGTACAAAGTTCTCTTTCTTGGGGAAAGTGCTCACTAAAAAAGAGTTTTTGTAATTTTACCCCTAAGGAGGTGAAAAGCGTAAAACCGATATCACTGAGCCTAGGAACGATCATTTTAGTACATGATCGGCTTTCTTGGGTTACCCCATTATTTTTTCTTAATGCTCGCTTATCAAGATTACTTTTTATCGACGCAATATGTATTTGATCCTCTGCCATCGTAGATATATTGCAAAAGTTCTTTTAGCA
Source organism: Lymantria dispar (assembly GCA_032191425.1). Lineage (NCBI taxonomy): Eukaryota > Metazoa > Arthropoda > Insecta > Lepidoptera > Erebidae > Lymantria > Lymantria dispar. Next base: position 27,705,715 of record CM063455.1, read on the forward strand.
ACATTTTATGACCAGCTGCCTGCCAGACGACATAGCTGGCTAGATGGCATCACCAATTGGTCCAGGTCAATGTAAATCTTTGTCTTAGTAGTATTTTGCGACACCCACAAACAATGAAAGTGTTATAATATTCCTAGCCGCTACCACACAGTAAGTTAAAATCAAGATATTAATCCAATTTTCTATCTTTAGAAATAAACAAATTTGAAGCGTCTATTTGTTGTCAAAATAATAGGTTTTATTTATGCTCACACAATTATTGGCACGATACCTACGTCTAAAAAACCGGCCAAGTGCGAGTCGGGGTCACGCACGAAGGGTTCCGTAGCATTATCTATAAAAAAGGGGAAAACTGGGTTTGTTGTATAGGAGTCCCCTTAAATATTTATTTTATTTTGTTTTTAATATTTATTGTTATAGCGGCAACAGAAATGCATAATTTGTAAAAAATTCAACTGTCTAGCTATTGCGGTCCTTGAGATACAGCTTGGTGACAGACAGATGGACAGACAGACAGCGAAGTTTTAGTAATAGGGTCCCGTTTTTACCCTTTGGGTACGAAACCCTAAAAACGGCTCAATTTTTTTGTCTGTCTATTCGATACGGGTAATCTTCAAAACGGCTGGACCGCGATACTGATAATACGTTACCACCAGGTCTACCAAGCCTTACATAAGGAATAACTTAGGCTATATTTTATCCAAGGCTATATTTTATCCCGGTGTGGCTGGAGCAACTGTGAGAATTTAATCGACTTTAAAATTATTTCACTAACGGAAAGCTAATTTTAAGCGTGTAACATATTTAGGTTTTATTCCGTGTGGTGACGGAGTAAGAATACAATTCACCACCTCCTCTCTTACCCATGGGTGTCGTAAGAGATAATTCAGGGTTATATTACGCATATGACATCTATGCAAGAGATGGAAAACTCGAAACAAAACCCTATACCAACCTGCATGACCAGCATGGTATAGTAAGGTTAATTTCCCTCCTACTATGGAGGAGGCACGAGCCCAGCAGTGGGACGTATATGAGACGAAATGATGATGAACATATTTAGGCTATTTTTTTATCCCAATATTCCTACGGGTCCGGGCACAATGCGGGTGAAATATATAAATATAAAAATTAATTTACGAATGAAAACCTATTATCAGCGAATAACAAATAAAGGCTATTTTCATCTTGGTGTTTGCCCGGAACGAGAACTGCGAGAGAAACCGGTGGATGTTTACCAATTTTTAAAATTCTTTCAACAATAGGAAGCTACGTTATCAGCGAGTAACATAGGCAATTTTTATCTTGGATATTTGTGTGGGATTTGTTAGTACAAATTTTTTTCCACCTATGTAGACTTATAATATCAGCGAGTAACATAGGCAATTTTTATCTCGGCATTCGCATGGGAATGGGGTCTACGTGGGTGAAACAACGGTCGTTTGATCAATATTATTCTTTTTCACCAATGGAAACCTATCATGGATAATGTTATTATCAGCGACTAAGGATGGCCATATTTATCAACGTGTTTCCACGTGAATTTAAACTACAAGGGTGGAAGTAATATTCAAATATAAAAATTTGTGAAGTTATTTGGACCTTTCTTACTCGATCACGCGTAAACTGTTGACCAGATTTGGATGAAAATTGACACACAGATAGAGTATTTCTTAAATTAAGAAATATCATCACCATCATCATCACAGCCCACGTACTTTCCACTCTTGGACTCGGGCCTCCTCCATAATGGGAGGGCATTTGACCTACTATACCATGCTGGTCAGATATCTGTAGGGTTTCATTTTTCGAGTTTTCCTTCTCTTGCATGTGTATATATCCCATAGTCGTCTTATACGACATCTACGAGCAAGATAGGGAATGGTGAATTGTATTCTTACTCCGTCACCACAATAACACAATAGAAAGAAATATGCAAGCCAACTTTTACGCGGGCGAAGCCGCGGGCAAAAGCTAGTAGTTAATATAACGATTACAATATCTAGTGTCACGAGTTCGATTCCCATACAGGACAATCATCATCATTCATTTCAGCTCGTATACGTCCCATAGTTGGTCTTGAGCCTACTCCACAATAGGAGGGAAATTGACCTTACTATACCATGCTAGTCAGACAGGTTGGTATAGTCCGTTTTGAGTTTTCCTTCTCTTGCAGATATGTCATATGCGTATTACATCCCTTAGTCGTCTTTTACGACATAAACGGGTGAATTGTATTCTTACTCCGTCACTATACGGGAAATACAAGACAATAGTTTATCTGATCCACAAATTATTGTTCTTCTTCTGAGTCAAATATATGTTTAAAGCAATATCAGGATTAGTTCCTTAATACAGGATCTTTAAAAAAATCTTATTGACAATTAATTGCTAGTGCTATGGATACTACCAATCCTTACCTTCCTCGTGGGTGTCGTAAAAGACGACTAAAATACTTTACATGGAACTGGGCCAACTCTATCTTATATTACCTGGTCAATTATATTCCGAAGGAGGGTTTACGTCAGACAGGCGGTCATAAAGTTATTGCTAATAACTTTTGCAGTATGTACAAAAATAGAAGATTATATATTGCATTGACTCCAAGTAATTGGGATAAGAGCAGGATGATGATGATGATAATTAATTCCATCCATCCATCCGTCAGCCTACAGACGTCCACTGCTGGACATAGGCCTTCCCACGAGAATGCCACTCGGAACGGTCCTGCACCACGTGCATCCAACGGTTCCCTGCGTCTTTGAGATTGTCGTCAGTGCACCTAGTGGGGGGGTCGTCTTACGGTGCGCCCGTCCGGTTCGTGGTCACCTCTCAACCTTTCTTCCCCAATGGTTGTCGATTCGACGAACGATGTGGCCTGCGCATTGCCATTTCAATGTGCTAATTCTGCGGGCTATGTCCGTTACATTTTACGGATTTCCGTGTTTCGGATTTTATCACGTAGAGGAAAACCGAGCATAGTCCTCTCCATAGCACGTTGAGCGACTTTGAGCAGACTTGATAATTAATGGAGTATAGATAATAATAAATATGAGATACCTCTGGAGTGGTAGGACCACACTGTCGACAGTTATCTGTCTACAGCCGCGGGCCGGTCCGTCCGGGGCAGTACCACGCTCTTGCAGAAAATCGACGTCTGAGTAGTAGCAATTTGTTACTGCGCTTCGTTCGGTGAGCGAGAGAGCCGGAAGCCCAACTTTCTGAGGGTGTTTGCGTGTGGAGAGTTTTGATGGTGCCTTTAGTATCACCGAGCCTCAAGGCACGCATTCACACTCCCTTCACTTTCTTCGCGGTAGGCAGCGGCCTTGTAAAGGTCCATGAGCAGCAGCGACACTTATCATCAGGTGTACTGTTTGCTCGTTTGCCACTGCTTGCAATAAAAAAAAAAAAAAGAAGAATAATTATTACAACGATATTACTTCGTGATTGCATTTAAAATCTTAGTAAAGTTCTTTAGTTATTACATACATACATACACGCATTTTTGCCATAGGGGTAGGCAGAGACCACTTCCCTCCACTTGCCACGATCTTGAAATACCACTTTCGCCTTCTCCAAATTCATTAATCTCCTCATCTTTAGTTATTATTTTATTATTACTACAAACTTCAAAAGTTATTATTGCTTCAGAGGCTTAAACGTGCAAATCTTAAGGCTTGTTTGAATCCTGGGCTAAGAAAAGTTTTCATCATCATCATAGCAGTCCAAATACCTCCCACTGTTGGGCTCGGGCCTCCTCCACAATGGGAGGGAATTTGATCTAGTATACCATGCTGGTCAGACATGTTGATATAGGGTTTTATATCGAGTTTTCTTTCTCTTGCACAGATGTTATGTGCATATTATATCCCATAGTCGTCTTTTACGACATCCACGGGCAAGATAGGGAGTGGTGAATAATATTCTTACTCCGTCATCACATGGAAAAGTTTTATAGTTTTAAATCTAAATCTAAATTTTTTTTAAAGTAAAAGTTGCTTTAAGACGTATATATAACCATTAGGTATAAAAACGTGAAAATACTTATAATTTAATATTTTATCCTGTAAGAATTCTACTTAGCAATTAACTAAGCGGTCACATATTTTAAAATCAACCTTTCAGATACCTATATCATGGAGTAGTTTACCAAAATACAGATTAATGAATACAAAGTATGCTATTTAATTGTTTGGTGCTCCCAGCAACGACAACGGTCGATGAGGATGGAGAACCTTCCCTGACCGGCTACGGATTTTAAGGAATCGGTACCAGTGGTTAGCCCAATGACGATAGCGAAGGAACCCGATAGGTTATGTGGTTATGAGGCCGCGCACCGCTCTTTCATTCTAGACCTTAGCTTACCGAAATAAATACCTGCATATTTCCTCTTTCTACATTGAATCAAACTCAAAGTATTTGACCTGAGCAGTTGATACTTTACTTTGTACGCCATTTAAGCATAATGTGTATGCCTTTTATAGGAGTTTATATGACTGACAAACTGACTGAATAACTAGTCGAGGTCAACATTAATAACGTTCTTAAGATCAGATATGAAAGAAGCGTTACATAATATCTAGTAGTTATACCTGGCCTTTTAAGGTAAGCCAACAATATAAAATATCTCCATCCAATGTATGCTGCATTGGTTGGAGATATGTGCATTTTTTAATCAATGACAACACCCTACACTAAGGAAATATCCTTGTATTTTACAATCACATTCCTAACTTAACGGATAGAAATTATACACGGACTCAGACCAACATTGTGTAGAAACCAGGTAGGGCTGTTGATATTTTTAAAAATATCGTTTTTTCGATATATAGGTATTTTTAAATATATCGATATCGGTGTTCAATATATCGAAAAAAAATATTGATATTTTGATATTTTGCCGCATAACCACTTTTTAGCTTCGTCCTTTACAGGGTTTCCGTGATGAGCTTTTTTTAGCTAAATTCTAGACGTAAGTGATAACTTATCATCAATTTCATGCCGGCATTTTTACAGTAAATTAATTTTACAGTGATTTGGTAGAATGCATACTTTACAAAAAACGACAGAACAACAAAATTATTCAAATAAATGTCGACTCTCGATACTTACTTTTTAGTATTGAACTATCGATATAACGTCCAAAGAAATATCGGTGATAAGTATCGATATTTTTAAATAATAATATCGATGTTTCGATATTTTATCGACAGCCCTAAAACCTGATATTGTCCTACGTCGGAATCCTACCCACGATATTAGTATTGAGGTCGGTATCTAAACCACTATGCTGTCGTATTTAAAAATTACAATCACTATTTCAAATCTATTAAATAAAATCGTCCGTCTCCTGCTTTCTTAGTACACACAAACCGGTTACAACAAAATACTTATTCGTTAATCTACGTCCACGAACCAATCATAATCTGATCTTGTGTTATTCAATTGTACGTAGTTGTATAACCAATTATGTCAATAATTACATCTATAGCCTGAATTCGAGAAACAAAACAATGCTTATTGTTTCAAGTTATTTGGCGGTGACGGAGAAAGAATAAAATTCACCACCACCTTTGAGTGTCGTAAAAGATCAAGGAATTATATAGAAATTATATTGGATGAGCCATGTCCAAGCCATGATTTGTAGTAATAGCGTCTGAAATTCTACCACTAGTTAAATAGTTCACATATTAATTCATCATTATCATTTCAGCCTATATGTTCCACCGTTGGGCTCAGGCCTCCTCCATAATGGGAGGGGACTTTGACCTACTATTCCACGCTGGCCAGACGTGTTAGAATAGGGTTTCGTTTCGAGTTTTCCTACTCTTGCAAAGATGTTATATGCATATTATATTCCTTAGTCGTCTTTTACAACATCCACGGGAAGTGGTGAATTGTATTCTTACTCCGTCTCCACACGGCAAGTTAAGTTTAGTAGTTAAGTTTGATAAATTATTTTAACATGCACATATATGCCAGGTGTTGGCTGAATACCAGCGCCATTTCTTTAAGAAGAAGTAACACGAGCTGGTCCAATAGCCTTTTTTGTTCCTCGTTAAAATTAAATTATTTTATGTAAGAACCTGTTTTATTTAGTTCTTTGTGTGTTTTTTTTAGATTTATCGAGAACAGAATAAATGTTTTTCTATTTTTATTCTCTCTCACTTTTACTAGCTTCTGCGAAGGCGATTGAGTGGTAATGATCTCTTATTTCCTCTCAAATGTCTCGGTATGATTCCTATGGTTCCTGAAAAGAGTTCTGGTGCCCCTAAGCGCTAATCTAAGATTTGCGTACTTTTTTTGGGTTCACGGTTAGCGCTTCCACCACCCAGCTCCATCCGGAGCGACAGATGGACCGCGCACGGCTCAATGAACCACCCGTAGCACGTCGTTCCTTGTCATCAGTGGTCGGATCAACGGAATACCCACGCGGGGTACCCTCTCCTCTGGACGCCTCCCTGCCTGGACGCCGGTCGCCGTCGCGCCGTCACCCTTTCTGCGGGTGATGAGCTAATACCCGGTCACGTCACCCGCGACCTCGGCTAGGGCAGCTGCAGGCACAGGTACTCGCGCCTGCGCCACCCGAGTCACAGGCGGAAGTTGTAATGGCGTTTTTCCCGCGCGCTCGTCACCGTCAGAACTTGCGGATCTGAAATAACAAAGAGGATAGACTTCAGTTAGGATAGTAGAAGGAAAATTCTTACTCCTATATGATGAGCTCCCTGCAGAACTTAACCTTGTGATTTTCTCTTTTCTTTATCCGTGTGGTTACGGAGTAAGAATAAAATTAACCACCCACTCTCTCGCGCGAGGGTGTCGTAAAATATGACTAAGGGACATGCGCTTGTAACATCGAGGCAAGAGAAGGAAAACTGGATAAAAAACCATCATCGTCTTAACAGCGTAGTAGATCGATTCCCCTCACATTATGGAAGATTGATCCCAACGGTGAGACTTATATAGGCTGAGATTATGATGATGAATCGGTCCTGAAGCTCGATTCTTACATCACTACCTTATCTATGTAACTAGTCATTAAATAACTTATGATATTTTCTCGTCGAAAGTTATATTCTAACAACTTATTACGATTATACTGTCATATTATATAATCAATACAATCAATTGTTCTCACGCGTTTAATAACCGAATATAATATTGAAACAGGTTTTTACAGTATGTACACTTATCATTCGCTTTTTTAATGGTTTGAATTTTTTTTAAAGCTTCGCTAAGCTCTAAGGTAAACAATCTTTGTAATACGAGAGACTTTCATCATCATCATCTCAGCCCATATACTTCCCACTATTGGGCTCGGGCCTCCTCCATAATGGAAGGGTAATTGACCTACTATACCACGCTGGTTAGACGTGTTGATATAGGGTTTTATTTCAAGTTTTCGTTCTCTCGCATAGATGTTATATGCGTTTTAAATCCCTTAGTCGTCTCGTACGATCACCCACGGGTAAAATAGGGGGTGGTGAATTGTATTCTTACTCCGTCACCACACGGAAGGAGGGACTTTACAAACATATAATTAATGGATACAAATTACATCTAGACTCAGAACTATAATTTATCGATCACATAATGTGTTGTACTGCGTGAGATTTTAACGCTTAACACTGTCCCTAGGTCATCTGTGCAGTCACCTACCTACTATTGGACCTTTGGACTTACTAACTGGACCGACGACCTGGTTAGACATCGATTTTCTGCGAAAGTGTGGTACTGACGTCCCAATTCATTTCTGTACCGTCTTCTCAGCTCATACACGTCTCACTGCTGAACTCATCCTCCTCCCCAATAGGAGGGAAATTGACCTACTATACCACGCTGGTCAGACATGTTTTATTTCGAGTTTTTTTTCTCTTGCACAGAAGACCCAGATACAGATTATATCGCTTAGTCATATTTTATAACTTGCACGAGCAAAACTTATGTGGGACGGTGATGATATAATTGTACTTTTATTCTGTCACCACACGAATAAGATTATTGACGTGAAAGACATTATTAATAGTGAGTAGTAGTTAATGCAAAAAAAGACGAAAATTGTTCGACAGTTAACAGAATACATTTCTCAATATCTTTTCAAGTGCTATGCGCTTTGACCCCTAACCGCACTGATGAAATATAACATAATTAACCTCTGACTTATGGCAGTCATCACAATTAAACAAATATTTATGTGTATTGTTTACTGTGTACCTCGTGTAGTGGTGTGGTAGTGTACCTGTGTACTCCGTGGCTTAAGACTGTTCTCTGTCACTATATCATCATAACCCTGTTCTTATCTCAATTGCTGGGATCAAGTCAACGTGACAACGCGAGGCAGTTACTACCGCCCATCCTCTACGCAGGCGATATCCTTTTTTTTGTTGCTGTGGAAATGCAATTTATGCACTATCTACTAGTGATAGACGAGGGGGAGTATGGGACTCGCCGGCTACATATGCTGCTGGAATACCCACTAAAACCACAGCGGTCCGTTCCGCGCTTTTACGGAGAGGTCGTCTATTGACATTCGATCGCGACACCCCTAACGCAGGCGATATCCTGGGAGGCGGTGGTGGCACTACATGTGCTTTTTACCTTCGTGACATGAAACCAGGGCGAAGCCAGTTGATCCACCGCCGGCGCGTCGAAGTTGAGTTCCGATAGAAATACCTATCCGATGTCCGTGAAGGCGTTTTGCATCAGCGTAAAAGAAAGGAGTTCTCCTTTCTACTACTATAATAATTATTGGAAAAGTTATTGGCAATATTTTATGACCGGTCACCACCCTTTTTTTTATAAGTGGACTATGGTATGCGCGCACGTGGTCCATTCCGCCCGGGGCGACGAAAGGACGGCGCCCGGGCTCATAACCCACCCGTACCCACGTCACCTTCGTCGTTGGGCCGACCACCGGAGCAGGGTGACTTGTCGTCAGTGGTCGGCCTGACATCAATCCTATTTGGGAATTTAATTGTTGATCTAGGTAAAGTTCTTAGTCATCTTTTACGACATCCATGAGCAGCAAGCAATGGGGTGATGAACTGTATTCTTACTCCGTTACTTCATGGCAATATATTATATTACGATGCGAAATACTTACAAAGGTCTTGTAGTTCCCGTGGTGAGGCTGACCGCGCGATGTACCTCCCCAGAGGGACAGACGTTCGAAGGGGGAGGGTACCCCCCTGGAGACAAGGAAGTCGGTGCCTGTATTCGGTCCAACGGCGAAGGAGAGGAGATGGTTATGGGGCCGCGCGGCGCCCCTTCGTCGCCCCGGGCGGAGCTGGATAACGTGTGCGTTGACCATAGCCCACCCCCCAAAAAAAGGGTCTTGTAGTTATACCCGTTCTTCCCGTTCCCGTTGAAATTCCTGGATTAAATATAGCCTATGTTATTCGCTGATGATGTATATATTCATTGCTGAAAATTTTTTTAAATCGGTTTAGTGGTTTATGCATGAAAGCATAGCAAACAAACAAATAATATTATCTTCGCATTTATAATATTAGTTAGGATTAGCGATGTGCCCTCGCGTCACTTCGGTTTCAGTCACTTTGCGATACTACGGTACGTGATTGCAGTCCATGAGGCATCGGATTCGATTCCCATACTGGGCAAAATTTTTAAATTTTACTGAGAGGAAAAATAGCTTAAGTTACTCCTTATACAGAGAGTTACCTGGTAATAAAATATTATCAAAAACCAGCTGTTTTGATGATTACCCGGCACAAACAGACAGAAAGATAGATAAATAGACAAATTTTAAACTGGTTTTTAAGCATAGACATCGTGCAAATAACCGTAGGAGCTTAAAAAAATCCCACTATTTTGACCTTACAAACAGACATCAATTTAATTTATTTATATAGATACATCCTGTATGTGCTAAATGGAAGTCTGACTATATATCGACAGTTATGTAGAAATGTAAAGATGTACTTGACCCACTGATTTTTAAGCTTTCGCAAATTATAATTATAGACTCATCAAGTCTAGTCGATGTAGTATTTGCTACTAAGTACTATAATTTAGTATTTATATTAAAATGAATTTATTCTTGTGGTGACGGAGTAAGAATACAATTCACCACTCCCTATCTTACCCGTGGATGTCGTAAAAGACGACTAAGGGATATAATACGCATATAACATCTATGCAAAAGAAAGAAAACTCGAAATAAAACCCTATAGCAACCTATCTGACCAGCATGGTATAGTAAGCTTAATTTCCCTTCTGTGGTGGAACGTATATGAACCAAAATGATGAATGAATTAAAACTGAAATTTTAGCAAAGTTTTATTATTTTTCGTGTGGCGACGGTGTAAGAATTTCGGATTACTTAGATTATAATACAGAATAGTTATGAGCAGCTCCTCATTCAGCAATTTATGTTATTGTAATTGTTACAACTTTATGGCGCTCCTAATTTATTGTATGAATTCGCAGTTTTTTTTTCTTATTGTTACTCTTGTCAGGAATTTAGATTCAGGTCTTTTTAGCATACTTACTATAAGTTCGCAATTTAGGATTTGGTTATGCTCACTGAACAAGGTTGTGCTTGCGGTAGCTACTTGGGGCGGGTCGATCCCAGTCTTGGTTGAGGGGAGTGATGGCTGCTCTAGTGGTTAACTGTGATCGGGTGCTCCTTGTAGGATCTGGTCCAGCTATATATTCTTTCATATTTTATTAGCCCTAAATATATATTTCCGTGTGGTGACGTTCACCGCTCCCTTTCTTACCCGTGGATGTCGTAAAAGAAGACTAAGGGATATAATATGCATATAACGTCTATGCAAGAGAAGTAAAATTCGAAATAAAACTCTATACCAACCCGTCCGACCAGCTTGGTATAATAGGTCAACAAGCTTTCTATTGTGGAGGAGGCTCGAGCCCAGCAGCGGGACGTATATGAGCCGAAATGATGAAATATGTATATCCCATCTTGAACTCACACTGGAGCGAATACTATATTCCTACAATTCTAGCAGATAATAAAAAAAATTACAGGCCGCTGTTTCTCGCCGGATCTTCTCAGCTTGTAGATGGCCGCGTTCCAATACGGTGGTAGATTATTAGATTGTTTCAAACGATGTATAAATTTGACAATATGTAATTGCCCTTAATGGACTTAATACCAGGTTGACCGAGCTTTGCTCGGAATATTTTTGTAGAATTTATTTAGATATATATTAATAAAAAATAAAAATTATATAAAATAGTTACAAAAAGAGAATAATAATAACACCGAGATTCGAACCGACGCTGTTTGGATGCTACAAAACTCAAAATTAAAAGCGGCCGTCTCCCAACTGAGCTGCCGTATCTCTTGACATTTACAACGAAATTTGAATTCATATTCTTTTAACATTTAATGTCATTTATTGTTATGCTAAAAACACCGACAAAAGAACATTTTCTATAAATAAAACCTAGCTGGACCGATTTTTTGGACCCGAATCCTCTAGTATGCCAAGTTTCAACAAAATCGTTGGAGCCGTTTCCGAGATCCTGAATATATATATATATATATATATATATATATATATACAAGAATTGCTCGTTTAAAGATATAAGATGTAGAATAAACAATATTTTTTCAAATCAAATTATTTCAGTAATAGAATACCAAGTAGCCTATATACAATAGTGCCTGTCGATAGGTTGATAGATGTGATTCAGCTATTGGCCTGATCTATTACGATACCCCATCAGCCCCCATTAGCCCATCATCATCCGGAACGTATAATAGTGTAACAAAACAGATGCTTAAGCAGGAAGTACTGTTAGATTTATGACAAGGACACGGTTCGCTTTCACTGGCCACCTTTCTATTCGGCGCGCGTCTGCGACCATGCGGATTTATGAACGCTGTATGTGTAAATACAGCTGTGAAAGTTAGCCAGCATGTTGGATGATAAATTTGATGCCTTAGACATATGGGTAGCGGATTGTCTCTTTAAGAAAAATAAAATATACGCGTAAAATTAGTCGATTAATTGATAGACAAGTTGTTGTGTTTTTAAATATATTCTATATCTTTATATATAAATTCTTCTATATCTATATCTTTATATATAAATTCTTCTATATCTATATCTTTATATATAAATTCTTCTATATCTATATCTTTATATATAAATTTCTTGTGTACGTGTGTATGTCACTGAACTCCTCCTAATCGGATAGACCGATGTTGATGAATTTTTTGGTGTGTGTTCAAGGGGATTCGAGAACGGTTTAGATTCACAATGGGATCTGGTAGGTGGCGCTGCTGTCGATTTAAAATAGAATTCCTTTTATTTTATTTGAACTCAGCTAGTATTTATTCAGCTAGTATTTTATAAAATTAGCGTATTATGATCGTTTAATAAAAATATCTACTAATAGCGTATATCTACTTGAATTAGAATATTAATTAATATTGCTTGTGAATATCACAAGTAAATAATTACTATCCCATACTAAAATCGGTCTCAAAATACTTTACCATATGTTTATAACGAGCGATAATATTGAATAGGCAACGTCATCCTATAGAGTGCGACTACGCGAACATAGAAAGTTTGCACAAAATTTTATGAATCCGTACAAATGAATATGTCGAATCCATGACTAAAAGTATACTGATGTCCTATTACTAACAATTGTTATTCGCGCAATGTGTCCTCGTAAATATAACGTTTGAGAATTTATTCACGCAAATTAAGTTTGTACTAACGCACCAGTCTATCTGAAGTAAGATAGGACTTCTAATTGAAATTAACGCGAAAATTGTGTCACATCGTCATGGAACCGGGTATGTTTCTTGTAACTAAAAACTGGATGCTACTAGCATCCATGTCCAGCAGCAGGTGAAGCTATGGTTTGCGCTGTTAAGAAAGTACGCGTCTATTTTTGTGCGATGATCGCGTCATTCATTCACAAAGGGATAGCAATTTCGCATTCAATTAGGATATCTACTATGGTCGCTCTGACCAGGCGACGGCCATATCGGTTACTCGCGTAATGATCGCGTAATCGCATTTTCAAAATTCAAATTCAAATAATTTATTATGCATAAACGCTTTTTTTGGGTGGGCCATGGTCAGCGCATCCACCATCCGGCGCCGACCGGGGCGACGAAGGAGCGGCGCGCAGTCCCATAACCCACCGTAGCTCATCGTCTTCGTCGTCGAGCCGAAAACCATTTTTTTTTTGGGGTGGGCTGCGGTCGGCGCGCCTCCGCACCACTCTGTCCGGGGCGATAGAGGGGCTTAAGCACGCAACACCCGCAACCCACCCGAACACCACGTCGCCTTCGTCGTTGGACCGACCACCAGAGCAGGGTTACTTGTCATCAGTGGTCGGCCCGACGGAATACCCCCTACGTGGGGTACCCTCCCATCGACCAACGTCCCTCCCTCGGGGAGGACGTAGGTCTTTCCTCACGCGATCGGCCACTCGGCGGGTGACGGACTAATCCCCGGTCACGTCACCCGCAACCGACCACCGGTACCGAGTTCCTTGTCCTCCATTTGTGCATAAGCCCTGCGGGGGCACTTACGTGCATTTTTACATGTTACCTTAAATTACCGCCGGATCGAAATGCAGGTTTGTCTATTTTTTTTAATTTATTAATTTCTTTTAAATAAAATTACAACAAAATGCCTATTAATAGCCCCAGTGCTGTCCTTCGAATCACGATTCAATTATTATGAACACAATTCTCATTTATAATAGAAAAGGTTATGGCTGCACCAGATCCCGAAAGCGGCACCCGATTAAGACTTAAACTAATATTCATCCATCAAACATTCCATTTGAATGATGTCTTAGTGAGTTTAGTAGGTCATATTGTCCATCAATCTATATCGCCGTGTGTATTATTTAAACAAATATCAACCTTACAATGTCCTGTGTGACTAAGCGTATCAATTATATAACCATATATGGACTGGTTTGGGTGTGATCATATAAGTATGATAGTGCTGGGCAAGATATAAAAAATATAGGCAGTTTGCCGCTGTGATGAACCACCCTCTATTCTATCGAAGATAAAGTACGTATAATAAACTATATCCACGAAACGCACATGACTTGTTTTGACTGACTTGACTGTGCAGATAGTGTAGTGATTAAGATACCGACGTACAGTGGCAGTGTATTAGATTCGAATACCACGCAGGACGACACTTTTTGCCCTCCACAAATTGTTCTTTAGATGTAATTTTTGTCCGTTGATTATTTATTTAAGTCCCCAGCAACGAAAGGATTATTTGCTTATTGCCGATTTGCCTTTAAAAAAATGTGATTGTATAGTAGAACCGTGTTTTAGATACCGACCTACCAAGCCAGATGCCAGTGTCATCGATTCCTACGCAGGACAATAGTTTGTGCGGTCCACGAGTTGTTGTTCCGAGGCTGGGTATAACTTGTGTCTGTTAGTTGTATGTTTGTAAATTCCCCAGCAATATAAGGATTATTTCCTTAGCGCAGGATAATACGTCTATTAATAAAAAGTACAACTAAATACTGAATAAACATGATTACATATGTTTTCGCCCATCGAACACTGACATTTCTGTCTGAGATTATTTTCTGGCAATATTGTGGCTGCCGAGCGTCTTGGTTAAGTGGGATAAAAGTGAACTCGGTCAAAAAAATTGGACGGTAGTCGGTGGTGCTATTTCTTGTGTAGTAAATAGTGAAATAGAATATTGGAAGCATATAGTAAAGTATAACTGGTAGTTTACTTTACATGTCAACTCAGATATAAAATCGGAGAAAAAATTTCATCGCATTTTATACGAAACTTTGAGAGATCTTTTTCAAATTTTTTTTACGATATATATGTATCATTTTGTTCGATGACTGTCTGCCATTTTTTAGCTAATGACATAATCCTGCTTCTGTATAAATTTTGGAACTTCTAATCTAAGCAAAAAAACGCTGCAAGTAATTTTTGCAGTCCTGTAACCTGTTACGGTCTAAAGAATTCTGATGAAACTGAATCAGGTGTAAATCTAAAGTTGCAAGGTCAGCGCTATAAGGCGGATGTAAAAATTAAGATTGGGAGGTTCCAACCAAACTCTCTACAAGACCACACCCTTTCTGTTGAATAATTCCAGCCGCTTTCTCACAATTTCTTGCTTTTAACTCATCACTTGTACAAATTCGAATGCATAGTTCTACCCAGCGATAAAACTCATAATGAACAATGACCTTCCAAGCCCATCATACATACAGCATCACCTTATTGCGAGTTCACCCGAGTTTCGCCATAGTCTGTGAAGCCTGACCGACCTCTGACCACGTTTTTATTAGCACGTTCTGATCGTACGTGATCCACTTTTCATTACTAGTTATTAATCGCTTCAAGACGGTTCAGTTTCATTACTTTTTAATAAAGAATCGTAAGTGAGTAAACGGTTCACTAGGTTTCTTTCATTAAGCTCGTGTGGCACCCAAATATCGAGATTTTTTTATACTTTTCAAATGGGTTATACTTAATACTTTTCAAACTGTTTTGTAATCAATGCCTAGATCTTTAGCTACCTTATAACTACTGATATGCCGATATTACTCCATTTTTATAAAATGGCGTTTTATCAATGACAGGGCAACCAGAACGAGGTGCATCTTTGACATCAAAATTGGCAGATTGAAAACGTTTAAACCGACTTTGCGCTACTCTTCGTGACACTGCATTTGATCCATAAATGTTAAATTTTTTTTCTTTGTTGCTGCAACACAAGATTTTTCTTTTCTTGTAATTAAATTTTAAAATGTATCGAACTTCATCATTAGATTCATTAATTTTGACAGTAAGAAAAACAAATAAAAAACGGCGGGTAAAAACATTTTACAAAATTGATTCCTTTTTTAAATGTAAACTTCTTAATGTAATCAAAACCAGCCAGATAGAATTGGTACAGCCAAAGAGATTCTATTAAAAGTTTATACAGGCTATTTATAAGAAAAGATTTTCGCCGAGCTTTTATATACCCATGTTGGGTTCGAGCCACCTTCATAACAAGCGGGAAATTGATATTCTAAAGCATGTTATTTACGTGTGATGATTGAGTAGGAAGTTTGAAAGTTGCGCCAGTGACGGCAAAGTTAAGGAGTGAACGGCTGACACGGTTTGGACATGTGATGAGGCGGGATGCAAGTTTTGGGTATGAAGATTGAAGGTTTTAGGGGTAAAGGAAGACCGAAGAAAAGATAGATGGATTGCGTGAGGCATGACGTGGATAGTCTGGCAGTGACTGCAGAAATAACGTCTGATAGGACTGTATGGAAGATAATATATTGCGTCGACCCCAAGTAATTAGGATAAGAGCAAGATGATGATGATGATTGAGTAAGAATATAATTTACTCAGCAGAATCTTGCCCGTGGATATTCTAAAAGACGACTGATGAATATGCTATATGCCTTAGAATAATAACGTATCTTCTAGGTAAGTTCGCGCACAAAAAGTGAAGCATTTCAGTTGGAGCCTAATGGAGCTTACGCCGGAACCGTTCCGTGATGTACAAGTCATTATACTGCACGTACATACGCAACTTTAAAAAATATAAATAGGTAATTATGACAGTTTGTGCATTGAAATGGTGTCATAACACATTTGAAAAACCTAAAAAGGTTTTTAACATTACTTTTAAAAGTACTTCGACGATTTATATTAATAAAAACAAAATTTAATTTCATAATTTGTATAGTGGTGTGCGTGTGTACGTGTGTAATCGTCTGCGCGCCATTAGTATTTTTAGATTCATGTTTCGAACGTTCGAAGTATTGACACTATCCTTCTATACGTTATTATTCTAAGCTATATGCATATTTTACACCTCGGTCCTGTTTTACGACTTTAAGAGAACGAAAACTAGAAATAAAACCTTATCCCAACCCTGACTATCGTAGTATAGTAGGTTAATATCTCTCTTATTATGGCGGAGGCTTGTGCCCAACAATTGGACGTAAATGAGTTGTGATGATGAATTAACACGTTCGTTGCGTTACGAGATCTATCAGATCTCTTACAGGACTTTTGTATTGTGCGTTGACTACAATCATGTTTTACCACTCCTTGCGGGAGGTGCTAACGTGTAAAGTACTTTAAATATAGGTAAGTAAGACAACTATACATATTTGCTTCCTACGTAAAGGTGAATTCAAGAACATAAAAAATAAATTAGAGATGAATTAGGTCCCTAATGCACAGTAGTATAATTATTTTCACAGTAGTATATAAATTTCAAAATTTCACAGTAGTATTTTTAGGAGACTGATTAGGTCTCAAACGCACCAAAGGGTAGGTTAGTTATGAGATCTTTTAGGTCTCGAACGCACCAGCTGAAAGGTCTTTGAAAATGATGGCGCAGGGAACGTGTTAATTATGTCAGGAGAGCAAAAGGAAAAGGAAGAAAATTAGTACTACGAGTAGAGTTTTTAAGTTTTCTTTTTCGATAGACGTCGACTCATAATAATGGAGATAAGAACATGATGATAATACATTTTCACCTCAGTAATTGAAAGCTAAAATATCTTAGTAATATACTTTCATTCACCCATGAGTCTGTAGATGTCCACTTTTGGTTATAGGGGACATAGGCTTCCCCACGAGAATGCCACTCGGAACGGTTCTGTGCCACTATCATTCAACGGTTCCCTGCGACTTTACAAGATGTAAGATATGAATTAACATAAATATTCTGAATCGTTCATCGTTTTGACTCACATATCTCCCATATACTACGCTCTAGTCTCCTACAGAAGGAGGGAAATAGACCCTACTATACCGCGATGGTCAGACATATAGGCATAGTTTTATGTCGAGTTTGCCTTCTCTTGCATAGATATCATCCCCATATGTAATCTTTAGTCGTCTTTTGCGACCCGCGGGTAAGCGAGGCGATAGTGAGTTGTATTTTTACTCTGTCACCACACGGAAAATATGCAATTAACTGAACCAAATTACATCTTCACTCAAAACATTTGTGGATCACACAAAGTTTTCGCCTGCATACAAATCAGAGCTATGACCCGATAGACTGGTATCTTGACCACTATGCAATTATTTCAACTCGTATATGTTCGGCTCGAGCCTCTTTCATAATAGGAGGGAAGTTCACCAACTATACTAGGCTGGTCAAATAGGTTGATATAGAACTTTGTTTCGATTTTTCCTTCTCTCGAATAAGTGTTATATGCTTATTATATCTCTTAGTCGTCTTTTACGACATGGATGTCGGACAAGATATGGAGTTGTGAATTGTATTCTTATTCCATCACGACGGACAATACTTTTGATAATACTCGAAAAACCGGACATGAAAACAAATTCTAATATAGCATGTATTACACAATAATATATTTAACAAACAATTTTATTACATAAAATAACGCACGGTATATTTCCCACACGCATGTTTTAATCTTGGTTCCAATTACGTATTAAGATTCACTATTACGTCATATTCTATGTTGCTTAATTAATAAATGTATTTATATGTAATTCAACACATGATATTTGTTGAAATATTTTCAATTGCATTGCATAGAGAGCTCAGAGCTTCATGTGGTGATGGAGTAAGAATACTATTTATCATCCCCTACCTTGCCCGTGGGTGTAGTAAAAGACGACTGAATGGTTAAATACGGGTATAAATATATGATCATCATCACAGCTCACATACGTCCTGGGCTTGAGCCTCCTCCACAATAGGAGGAAAATTGACCTACCTACCCTAAACGAACCTGTCTGACCAACATGGTACAGTATGGGCAACTTCTTTCCTTTTGTGGAGGAGAGATGTATATGAGTTGAAATGATTGCACAGATAGAGTGATCAAGATACAGTTAGGAGTGGTAGGACCACACTGTCGACAGTTATCTGTCTACAGCCGCGGGCCGGTCCGTCCGGGGCAGTACCATGCTCTCGCAGAAAATCGACGTCTGAGTAGTAGCAATTTGTTACTGCGCTTCGTTCGGTGAGCGAGAGAGCCGGAAGCCCAACTTTCTGAGGGTGATTGCGTGTGGAGGGTTTTGGTGGTGCCCTTGGTATCACCGAGCCTCAATGCACACATTCACACTCCCTTCGCTTTTTTCGCGGTAGGCAACGGCCTTGTAAAGGTCCATGAGCGGCAGCAACACTTACCATCAGGTGTACTGTCTGCTCGTTTGCCACCGTTTGCGATAAAAAAAAAAAAAAAAACCAGCCTATCAGGTCATGGGTTCGATTCATATGCTGGCGAAAAATTTGTGCGATCTAAAGCTTGTTCTTCTAACTGAGGATGTAATTTGTGTCCATTAATCGAATGTTTTTCATGTAGTGACAGAGTTAAAATACAATTCACCACCGCCTCTCTTGCTCGTGGGTGTGGTAAATGACGGTTTTTTGTTTTGGGTTGGCCTATGATTAGCATCCGGGGTGACGAAAGGGCGGCGCGCAGCCCCATAATCTAATCTCCTCTTCTGCGCTATTAGGTCGACCCCTGGTACCGAATTCCTTATTCTCCGTGGCCAACCCGGAGTCATAAATGACGGCTAAGGGATGTGGTATGTAAATAACGTCTATTATCTATACCGATAAATAAAATTGGAGTGTCTGTTTGTAATGTCAAAATAATAGACTTTTTTCATGCTCACACGGTTATTTGTACGACACCTATACCTAAAACACAGATTAAAAAATTTTTGTCTGTCTGTCTGTCTGTTTGTTCCGGGTAATCTTCAAAACGGCTGGACCGATTTCAAAAATTCTTTCACCAATGGAAAGCTATAATATCAGGGCGTAAACTAAAATAATAAAATAAAATAAATAAATAAATAAACTAGGCTATATTTTATCCCGGTATTCCCAGGGGAACGGGAACTACGCGGGTAAAACTACTAAAACCGAAGCGAAGCGAGGGCGAGTTGCTAGTTGAGAATATAAAGAGTGAGAGAGAAGAGAATAAAAAGCCGATATAAAACAATAACCCGCCTGTCTAACAAAGTTTAGTAGACCAATCACCCTCTTATGGTGACGGGGGCTGGTACCCGAATTGGGCACACATATGAGTTGAGATGATGATAAAGAAGTTTCCCATATTCTATTTCACTATTTACTAGAGCTTTCGTGTGGTGACGGAGTGAGAATTCATCACCCCCTATTTTGCATGTTGGTGTCGTAAAAGATAATTTGAATATGAATTAAGAATGATATCTGTGCAAGAGAAAGAAAGCTCGACATTAAACTCTATACCGAATTGCCAATACGTCTGACCAGCGCCGTATAGTAGGTCAAATTCCCTCCCATTGTGGAGGAAACTCAATAGTAGGACTTATGTGGAGATGATGATGATCAGTCTTCATCAGACTGGCATGTTTGTAAAATTTATTACAATACATGGATTGTTTGCAGCCTGCTGTTTATATTATAAAACAAAATAAAAATTATGTACAAATTCTTGCATACATTAAATTCTTCTTTATCTCAATTCAAACTATTCTTGTAGAAAGTAAATTGAAATGCATTACGCGATGGATTCGTAATGTTCAGTTTCGAATTTTATTTTATTTATCTACTTACTAGCAACCCACCCTCGCTTCGCTGCGGTTTCAGTCGCCCTACCCGCGTAGTTTCCGTTCCTGTGCGAATATCGGGATAAAATATAGCCCATGTTACTCCCTGATATTATAGCTTTCCATTGTTGAACTAATGTTTGAAATCGGTTCGGTGGTTTAAGCGTGAAAGCGTAACAAACAAACAAACTTACATTCGCATTTATAATATTAGTAAAGATATCCCTATGATACGTTTTACGATAATCACAGGAGAAGTAAAGGCTATAAATCTTCTTATTGCGTCACCACATAGAAAATATAAACAAATTAGCGTAAAAGAATCACTGCTTTCTTGTGCAACCGGTCTCCTGCTTGTCGTTAAGCTTCTTTAGGAACGTTGCTCTTAGTACCCTGCTCCGGTGGTCGGCGGAAACGACGAAGGCGACGTGTCACGGGTGGGTTACGGTTGGTCGTGCTTACGCCCCTCTGTCGACCCGGACAGAGAGGAGCGTGGAGTCCGCCGACCGTAACACACCCCCAAAAAAAAAAGGAATCGTTGTTCTTGACCAGACACCATCAGATAGGGTTATCTCAGGTTAATTTAAACTCTTAGTCGTCTTTTACAACATCAATGGGTAATGTAAAGGTTTGTAATATTCATTCACCACAATTACATCAGTGAGTACCTACTGACTAAAATTAACATCATTTCTTCTCATACACGACCCACTGTTGGACTCGAGCCTCCTCCATAATGGGAGTAAAATTGACCTACCACACCACGCTGGTATTGGGTTTTATTTCGAGTTTTCCTTCTCAATTATTATGTCTCTTTAGTCGTGTTTTACAACACCCACAGATAAGATAGGAAGTGGTGAATTGTATTCTTAGTTCGTCACCACAGGGAAAATTAAAATTAACGGATATTTAGAAAAAATAATTGGACTGAAAAAGTTAAATCACGATTACGCTAGACATTTAATGCGTATACAAAATTCTTATACAAAATTCTGGCCGAATTGCCTAACATTTATTAGCAGTGCCCTGCTCCTTTTCGTCGCAGAATTATGTAAGATAATCATCCTCGTTAAACAGACTATGTAACGCAATTAAGTTTTATAACTTCAACTTATAGTTTCAGAGAACTTTATCCGTTTGGTGACGGAGTAAGAATACAATTAACCACCCCTTCTCTTACCAGAGGATATCGTAAAAGACGACTAAGGGAATATAAGCCTTACTTATATTATAAATGCGAAAGTAAGTTTGTTTGTTTGTTTGTTACGCTTTCACGCTTAAACCACAGAACCGATTTAAAAAATTCTTTCATCAACGAATAGCTATAATATCAGGGAGTAACATAGGCTATATTTTATCCCGGTATTCCCACGGGAACGGGCCCTACGCGGGTAAGGCGTCTGACACCGAAGCGAAGCGAGGGCGGGTTGGTACTACCAATATAGGTAGAATCAATGCAAAAGAAGGAAAACTCAATAAAAAACCCTATGCTAACACCTCTGACCAGCGTGGAACAGTAGGTCAATTTTCCTCGTACTGTGAAGGACGCCTTAACCTAAAAATGGGATTTATATAGGCTGAAATAATAATGATAATTTCAGAGATTAACGCATTAAAATAAGCAAATATACAAAACAACAATTCATTGCCTTTCTAATAGAGTTATTAAGGTTAACCGTGATGGGACCCGGTTATGTGGAAGTACCAATTGTAACCGCAACTAAATATATTTTTACTGAATAAGTAATTTCTTAATTTGGCAAAACGTGTTTTGAAGTGTGTTAGTTTTAAATTTGTTCCGCGAGTTACATTTTAATACAGTCTTATTTTTACGTCTTCTTACACAATAAATGTATTAACATTAATTAAATGTTCTTCTCGTTGCATTATTTTACTCGAAATGTTTCTTATAGAAAAATCTTTCTTTTTACTTTAAAATTGCGGTCAATGTTAAGGCTTAGTTTATTTAATTGTCTATATTTTGTAATTATTTCTCTCATAAGAGGAGTTACAATTTTTTTTTATATCATCGTCATTAACATTCAATCTTTCGCTGTCCACTTTTTTTTTTCACGCTGTGGAATTGCATTTACGCACTATCCCCCGTCGGTTGAAAACAGACGGGGGAGTGTGTGTGGGACTCGCCGGCCACGGAAGTGACCGAAATACCCACTAAAACCACAGCGGCCCCTGCCGCGCTTTTACGAGGTGCCGGAGAGATTGTCTGATGACATTCTATCCCCGACACCCCAACGCTTGGCTGTCTGGCCACGTCCTGTCATCATTCAGGGCGGTGGATGGAGGAGCGCATAACAGCGTCTCCTCCTCCCTGGTCGCCGCCGGCGGAGCGAGTCTGCGGACGCAAGTGCCTCGCGTGCCTGCTCCGCGGCCTCCTTCCTTGTCATGACAGCCTCACAGAAGGAGGCCATCAACGACCAACAGCTGTCGCTGCCGAGCATCTTGGAGATGATGGTCGACAACGACAGGTCCGCTGTTCCCATGTCCGTTGACAGGACGTGGCGTTTCGCTGTCCACTGCCGAGTTAGTCTCCCTTATGTTTCGCCACAAACTGCGGTTTTGTGCCTCCTGCATTTAATGACGCCCAAAAACCAAAAGGTTTTCGGTCCACCTGGTGATGGAGCGTCGTACATTGCGTTGTCCGATACGTGATCACCACTCAGGAACCTTTCTTACCCAGTAGTGATCCGTTCGTTAAGCGATGTGATCTGCTCATTGCCACTTCAGATAATTCTTCGTGTTATGTCAGTTATACTCATTCTTCTACGGATTTCTATATTCCGGATTCTATCTCGTAGAGAATACTCAAGCATAGTCAGTTCTATTACACGCTGATATTTTTTTTTTATATAATTAGAAGGACGGTTTTCAGTTATCAGATAACAGTGTATTAAAATTGACTGCATAGATGGTGTAGTGGTTATGATATCGAACTATAGTACGGGCGTCGTGGGTTCGAATCCTAGGCAGGATAACACTTTGTGCGATCCACAAATTGTTGTTGTGTATCTGTATGTAATTCGTGTCCCTTAATTATATATTTTTAAAGTCCCCCGCAATACAGGGATTATTTCCTTAGTGCTGGGTGTAGCATTTAAAAAAATTGTTATGAGTTTATAATTGTGTCCGTTAATTGAATTTTTGTAAAATCCAGCGTAATATAAGGATTAATTCTTTAGTATAGGGTGTTATTTAAAAAATATTATACTAGCGATCAAGTACACGCGATTTGCACCTTAACCTGTCCATTGGCGATATTTTGTTACGTAGGTACGTGTGAATCCGAACCGCTATCATCGCCTCTCTAATGTTGCGTAACCTCCACTCCACGGACATACCATTCGGATGCCACAGTTGATACACTCATTGTCTTTTTTTGCTTCGATTTTTTTAAGTGGTACTACAGAACTGTGTAGTAAACCTTACTTTCCCATGGAAAACGTAAGTAGCAATTGAGGGTTTACCAGAAAAATAGGCCACAGTGCTTTTTATAACTGTTTTTGGCAAACGAGCAAATAACATACCTGATTTTAAGTGGTTTATGCGTTTTCAAGGCCACTACCGTGAAGAAAGGGAGTGTGAATGCGTGCAATTTGATTTTCAGTACAGTGATACAGTTTCGGTGATGCTAAAGGTATTACCAAAACTCATCACTCACAATCACACTCAGAATCTTGGGCTCCCGGCTCTCTCGCTCACCGAACGGAATGCAATAACAAATTGCTACAACACAGACGTCGATTTTCTGCGAGAGCGTGGTACTACTTTGGTCAGACTGGCCCGCGGCTGTAGATAGACAACTGTCAACAGCGTGATCCTACTACTACCAACTACAATTGTGAACCTACTTTTGATGAACGTGATTTATATTAATTTTTTATAAAAATAGTTCAGTCTTATGTTTAATTCTCACGTAATCGTTAACACGTTAGTTGCGTTACGAGATCTATCAGATCTCTTGCAGGACTTTTGTATTGTGCGTTGACTATAATCGTGTTTTTCCACTCCTTACGGAAGGCGCTAACGTGTAAAGTACTTTAAGTATGAGTAAGACAAATATACATATTTGCTTCCTACGTAAAGGTAAATTCAAGGACATAAAAAAAACCAATTAGAGATGGATTAGGTCCCTAACGCACAGTAGTATAATTATTTTCACAGTAGTATATAAGTTATTTTCAAAACCGTATTTTTGGGAGACTGATTAGGTCTCAAACGCACCAAAGGGTAGGTTAGTTACGAGATATTTTAGGTCTCCAAAGCACCAGCTGAAAGTTCTTTGAAAATGATGACGCAGGGAACGTGTTAACTGTACAAATGGCTTAATTTCATATAATACTCACATAAACAACAGAAATCATTATATGATATTGCTTTTTTAAGTTTCCAACTTCAATTAACATGAATATAATACCGGTTGTATCTATAAAATATCTCAACATTTTATAATAACCGATACATCAATTTTATTAAGAGATTGTTGAAGAAGCGCTATTGTTTAAAAAATGTCACTTTATATCGACTTTCACTCAAATATATTCGTGTATTGCTTTTATAAGAGCTGGTAATATTCGACTGCTGAGTTTCTCATGCCACTTAATTGGTACACGATAAAAGGTTACGGTATTCCGACAGTATAAGGAAGTACCTATAAATAAAAGCTGTAAGCGTCTTTTGACTGATCTGTCAATATTCCGTTTAGTTGTTTGAATCTATCTACATATCACATATACTATTGTAATTTATAATTAATTAATTAATACTAAATTACATTTCGCTGTGAAAGAAAACTGTTTTATAACATTAAAATGATTATCTATATTTTTTTATGTTTCAAATACCTTTTCGTGTGGTGACTAAGTAAGAATACAATCCACCTTTCCCTATCTTCCCTCTTTTTCATCATTATAGCTCATATACGTCCCACTACTGGGCTCAAACGTCAAATATTTGGATGTTGACCTGCTACTGGGTTTTAATTAGAGTTTTCCTTCTCTTGCAACTACTGACAACTATGTTGTCACAAATATTTTTTCTTGTTGTCTTTTGTCGTAAATGACTAAGCAGTCCACCTGATGATAAGTTGCATCTGGCGCTCAGAGATCTCTGCAATATCAGAATTACAGTCAGGTACGCAGTGACCATAGTGTTGTATCTTCGGTTGGATCTTCATCGGACTTTTACCAAGTCTTCGGCTTTTTCGATTACCTACTGTACTAATAAGAGGTAAATTTACTTTGGGAGCAAACAATCAGTAGAATGGCCCTACCAAGCTGGGTCTTCACAATTATACATTTATACCACTAGACTAACTGCTGCCTATTTGTCCTCCTCTTCTTTCCAGCCAATGTGAAGGAAGTTGACCTATTATATAATATATAATCTTTCTTTTTTTGCGGTGGAAAATGTATTAACGCATATCCTTTGCTTGTGACGAAAAGTGGGTACGTAGGACTCCCTGACGCAGTATGGCTTTGTTAACAGAATGTTTGTCAGAATGCTTATTAAAAACTACAGTGGTCGCGAGTGCTTGCCTTATGTGGGTCGCCAGAGGTTAGCTTTTTGGACACACGACTCAAACGCCCCGACAGTTGGCCTAAATGCTACATCAAGCATGGCTGAAAAACAAGGAACGAGGAGCGCGTATTGACTTCACCTTCTCCCCAGGTTTCGCCTACGCGGTGGGGTAGTATAGACATCCACTCTGCACTACAACGTTCTAGCAAGAGAAGGCCATGGCCATCCAATCAACAATCAAATCAAACAATCGTTATCAATCAGCCTAGTTAAGTTGGCATAGGGTACTATTTCAAATCCTCCTTCTCTTGTAATGATTTTTACGAGAGCCGTGGGTAAGGCAGGTATGTAGAATTATACTGTTACTCCATCATTATATTATTATTTCGGTTCATATACGTCCCAATATTAGGCTCAAGCCTCCTGCGATAAGTGGGCAACTGACTCACTATACTGGCTAAACGTGTTGGAATAAGGTTTCATGTCAAGTTTCATGTCCTTCTCTTGCATTGATAACCTACCTAGTGGTAGGACAACACTGTCAACAGTTATCTGTCTACAGCCGCGGGCCGGTCCGTCCGGGGTAGTACCACGCTCTCGCAGAAAATCGACGTCTGAGTAGTAGCAATTTGTTACTGCGCTTCGTTCGGTGAGCGAGAGAGCCGAAAGCCCAACTTTCTGAGGGTGTTTGCGTATGGAGGGTTTTGGTGGTGCCTTTAGTATCACCGAGCCTCAATGCACGCATTCACACACCCTTTACTTTCTTCGCGGTAGGCAGCGGCCTGGTAAAGGTCCATGAGCGGCAGCAACACTT
Source organism: Lymantria dispar (assembly GCA_032191425.1). Taxonomy (NCBI): domain Eukaryota; kingdom Metazoa; phylum Arthropoda; class Insecta; order Lepidoptera; family Erebidae; genus Lymantria; species Lymantria dispar. The sequence continues at coordinate 27,732,618 of CM063455.1, forward strand.
ACCATCAGGTATACTATTTGCTCGTTTGCCACTGCTTGCAATAAAAAATAAAAAAAAAATGCACATTTAATCCTATAGTTATATTTTACGACACCCACAGGCAGGATTTCGTTTAGTTTTACTTCTCTTGCATAGATGTTGTATGCCTATTATAATCCCTTAGTCGTCGCTTACGACACCCACGGGTAAGAGAGGGAGTGGTGAATTGTATTCTTACTCTGTTACCACAATGAAAATCATATAGACAGTCAAAATTACACACAACAAAACATTTAATAATCCTACACTTACATTTAGATAATCATACTATCCATATAGATATAACTTCTGATAGCCTAACTTGAAATGGCTATTATAAGCTCTTATAACACAGAAATCACATTACGAAACGGCCTGGCGTTCAAACGTCTATAAATCTGGAGTAGCATAGTGAAAGGACGACCGACTTAGCTTTGAACCTTTTGATAGTTTATATACAAAGATTATCTTGCCTTCCGTATAATGGTTTGAATAGTATGCAATACTTTTATTTTGTAACTTAGTTTTATCTTAATTATTTGTGGTTACATCATTTGCATTGAAGTAATTTTAATATCAATTTTATGTCATACTAGCTGACCTAATAGACGTTGCTCAGTTCAAATCTAAAAAAATAGTAAATAGAATTCTCCTTAAAATCATCGCAGTGCCACCTACAGCCTCCAATTATTAATCTTAAGTAATTCAAACCATGCTCATATCCATCGAAATAGCCACAAAAATATCATAGAAATCAGTCGTTTAGAAGGAGTTCAATTAAAAAAACACGAACAGAAGATTAATACATATTAGGTCCTTACATATGAAATTAGCGTTCTGTCGTACTGACCACTTTGATGTGAAATATTCCTCTTTGGCTAAGAATTTCAAATTCAAATTTATAAATTCATTTTATAAGTTCACTTGAGTTTTGAAAACAGTCATTTATTTGTTTTATCCTTATTATATTTTTCTTTGGCGTCGCTTATTACTGCACAATGGAAAACATGAAATATGAGATGGCAAAAGTGCATAGATAACAACAGTGCATACTATGATTAATTAAAAATATTAAAAAAAAAATTGACTTTGTATTCCTGCCGTACAAAACGCCAATTTTTTATGTAAGGACCTAATATAAAGGCTAGTGACCTGCCTTCACATCGTTCTCGTTTCAGTCGCTTTGCTCCAATACTGTAAATCTGCAATACCTCGTAAGATATTGCAGTTGATGAGGCCTCGGTTTTGATTCTCGGATCAAGCAAATTTCATAGAGGATTTCTAAGAAAAAAATAGCCTGAGTTAATCCTTATGTAGACCGCTACCTGGTAGTAAAATCCAGACCGAAGATTACCCGGAACAAATAGGCAAAAAATGTTTAAACTGGTTTTTAAACGTAGGTATCGTGTAAATAACGGCATGAGCATGAAAAAACTTATTATTTTGATATTTCAAACAGATAATTAATTTTTATTAATTTATATAGATTATAACCTACTAATCCACAAAAGCCAATCGGGTACTAGAGGTTTTCATTTCGATGGGAGGGTACCCCACTAGGGGGTATTCCGTCGAGCCGACCACTGATGACAAGTAATCCTGCTCCGGTGGTCGGTCCAACGACGAAGGCGACGTGGTGTTCGTGTGGATTGCGGTTGTGCGTGCTTACTGCCGCCCCGGACGGAGTGGTGCGAGGAGTGCGCCAACAGCACCCCCAAAAAAAAGAGAGGTTTTCATTTGTGTTTTTTTTTCGATACTATCTGCACATAGTGGTAGGTATATATCCTAGTGGTAGGATCACACTGTCGACAGTTATCTGTCTACAGTCGCGGGCCAGTCCGTCCGGGGTAGTACCACGCTCTCGCAGAAAATCGACGTCTGAGTAGTAGCAATTTGTTACTGCGCTTCATTCGGTGAGCGAGAGAGCCGGAAGCCCAACTTTCTGAGGGTGTTTGCGTGTGGAGGATTTTGGTGGTGCCTTTGGTATCACCGAGCCTCAATGTACGCATTCACACTCCCTTCACTTTCTTCGCGGTAGGCAGCGGCCTTGTAAAGGTCCATGAGCGGCAGCAACATCTACCATCAGGTGTACTGTTTGCTCGTTTGCCACTGCTTGCAATAAAAAAAAAAAAAAAAAAAAACATCGAATCCCTTAGTGGTGTTACAAGATACCCACGGGAGGAAAGAAATACAGTGATGAATTGCACTTACTCCGTCACCACACGGCAAGTTGCTTCCATTGTATTTATTACTAGCAGCCCGCCCTCGCTTCGCTTCGGTTTCAGTTGCCTTAGATCTCATTCCCGTAGGAATACCGGGATAAAATATAGCCTATGTTACTCATGGATAATTTAGCATTCTAACAGTGAAAGAATTATCGAAATCCGTCCATTAATATTTGAGTTTATTCTTAAAAAAAACATACAAATAAAAGATTAATTAAAAAAAATTAAAGGCAAGCTTTTATTTAAATTCTCAAAAATGAAGAAAAAGTGCTTGTCAAGATTATTCAAATGAGTCTAAACTTGACGGTTTTATCTTGTTTAGTTTAGGAGTTTCTATAGCCAGCTTCCGACGCCATCTTGAGACCGGCTTCATGGTACCATATTATTGCATTGTCACTGAAGTTACGTAAGTAAACCATATTTCAACCTAATCTAACGACAGGAATTGGTTCTAATTTAACTCGCAAGATTTGTCCCATACTAACAGGGCAAGTTAAATAAAAGCTTTTCAAATACAAGGTTTCCTCTTTAAAATATTTGTGTAGATACATTTATTAATATTTCATTACATGTCTTAATATTATGTCAGTAATATTACATGAACATATTAGCAATACTATAATAAACTTATAAATAAAACATATCATATAACCGTCGTATTATGATAACGGTCAAGAATATTATTAAACCGTACATGATCGAGGATGTCGTAAAAATCAACTACAAGTTCTACGGCTACTACTTTGTTATAATTTCTGACGCAAATACATCGTAATCCATGTGGTGACGGGGTAAGAATACAATTCATCATTCCTTCTCTTGTCCGAGGGTATCGTAAAAGACGACTAAGGCATACAATATTCATAAAACATCTAAGCAAGAGGAGGGAAAGTCCGACCACTGACGTCAAGTCACCCTGCTCCGGTGGTCGGTCCAACGACGAAGGCGACGTGTCACGGGTGGGTTACGGGTGTGCGTGCTTACGCCCCTCTGTCGCCCCGAACGGAGCGGAGCGAGGAGCGCGCCGATTGTAACCCACCCCTCAAAAAAAAAAGGGTTTTGTTTCGATAGCATGGCATAGCCAACACGTCTGACCAGCGTGGTATAGTAGGTTGATTTCGCTCCCATAATGGATAAGTGTAAGGATGGAATAAGAATACAATTCACTACTCCCTATCTTACCCGTAGATGTCGTAAGAAACGACTAAGGGATATAAAAACCCTATGCCAACATGTCTGACCAGCGTGGTATAGTAGGGTAATGTCCCTCTCGTAATGGGGAATATTCGAGCCTAAAATTGGCAACGAATATGGTCTAAGAAGATGATGACGTCTTCATCATCATTATCCTGCTCTTATACCAATTACTTAGAGTCGATATAATATGTACCTTCACATCTCCCATCACATCTCTCTTTCACGCTAGCTACAGATGTCAAGGATTCAGTACCAGTGACCCAAAGGCGAAGGGGTGGGATTGCAGCGGGTTATGGGTCATGCGACGCTCTTTCGTCACCCCGGAAGAAATGGACAGCTTGAGTCCAGACAATAGCCTAACCATCGCCTAAACTTTTAATTACATGCAAATAGTTTCGGTAATAGTTTTATGACCGGTCGTCTAACTGACGTTGAAGGTAATTGTTGACCAGACGCATCAGATAGACTTTAGCCAGCTCTTAGTCGTATTTATGATGAGAGCAACGTAAGGATTGATCGTAATCATAACCACCATTACACAACACCATTTTTCTAATATTTTTACGATTCTTATCGTATCTTTTTACATCCCGACGTTTTAGATACTTTGTTTTTGAGATTTCAGTATCTATAAAGATACTGTGTTTTACTGCCCCCACGTTTAAGATATTATGGTCATGGATGAACTAACTTAATATAAAGTCCAAGATATGATTATTATAGAGGTTTTATAACTTTCCCCTATTTATGTAGGCGGATTATTATTTTCTGACTACATTTTATTATCCATCCAGATGATAGGAACTCATATTATCTTGTATCCCATATCATTTCATATTTTTACCAAACTATTATCACAAATCTACATAGACTTGGAGCAATCGCCCTACAATCCAGTTAAATAGGAAATCTTCGAGCTTTCTTATGAGTGTAATGTTTTATTCGTAAGCTATAAATTACACCTCTTCACGACACCGCGATATACGTATGAACGAAACAGTGGAAGCTGATTTGTATTGTATAACAATACTTACAATGCTTCTTCGAAATGAAATCAATCTTTCATTGCATGAACCCGTTCGCAGAAGTTACATGCTAGTCCAGAGATTTCCAATCATTAGCAGCTATTTTACTACCTTTTTTACACACTTACTAATTTTAACTACCAAAGACTACTTTGTGCAATAATATACAATTATTGTTATATTAAAGATTAGCAACCCGCCCTCGCTTCGCTTCGGTTTTAGTCGTTTTACCCGCGTAGTTCCCGTTCCCGTGAGAATATCAGGATAAATTATAGCTTAGTTTACGCGCTGATATTATAACTTTCCATTGGTGAAAGAATTTTTGAAATCGGTCCAGCCGTTTTGAAGATTACCCGGAACAAACAGACAGACAGACAGACAAAAGAAATCATATAAAATGATTTTTAGGCATGTGTATAGCGCAAATAACCCTGTGAGCATGGAAAAAGTCTATTAGTTTGACATTACAAACAGACACTTCAATTTTATTTATTGGTATAGATGTATTATACGGTGACGTGTTGAGAATACAATTAAGATTCCCTTTCTTACTCGCGAGTGTCGTAGAAGATGACTAATGTAGGTATATAAAATCTATGAAAGAGAAGAATAACTCGAAATAAAGCCCTATACCAACCCGTCAGACCAGCTTGATATAGTAGGTCAATTTCCTTTATTATGTGGAGGAGGCTCGAGCCCAACATTGGACACGCAGGAGCAAAATTAGGGGCGGTCAATTTTATTTTTACTCCGTCTGCACTCAAAAAAATTAATAATTATATACCTACCGAAAGAAAAATTAAGGGGTCGCGACCCACCAAATGAGAAACGCTGTCCAAGTCACCTACTGAGAACAATTGCGGTCATTTAAACAAAAGTGTCAGTATGGAGGTCGATAATGCATTTTATATAAAGGAATACAATAGCTTAATATTGAGAGCAATTATAATCATATAGCCATCAACTATTGAAATATTAATTATATATAATATTTTTGTAATTATATTACGTAATAGAGTTTTTTGATGTGAAACATCTACAGGCGAGGGTGTTTGTAACAACATCCTTTTTTTTTTTTTTGTGTGTGTAGCTGTTGGTCGCAGATGACCTTGACAGCTTAACGCGGACAATGGGCGAGCGGAAGGCTCTCAACCCGGTAAGTAAGTTAAGCTAAAATCGCCCGAGGGCTCCCCCCTGTGGGGAACGGACCTCGGCTCGGGACGTCGCTGAAGGCAAAGTGGGCGTGGCCACGTTTAGGATAATGACTTTTACGCGCCGCGATTTTCGACCTCGTCGGCGAGGCCGATACCGCGGAGTTTTTTGTGTTATCGCTGCGCGAGCTATGTAGGCCCTTTTTTGGGCGATGGTAATAGCGTCATCCCCTTCTTCAAGAAGATAACGGGGGCGTCGGACCGCAGTTTGTAACTACACTACACTAACGCTTTGATATGTACATTTTTGTAACGAAACCATAATCTGTTTTAGAATTTTGTGCATCGCCATCTAGTGAGCTCAAAATAAATTATTAACCTAAACACATACCTATAGTGAATACTAATGAAAATAAATGTTTATCGAATGAAAAGCATCATTTTCTGAAAAAAATAATCGTAATATTTTATTAAAACTTTATGCCGTATTACTTCCTGTCGTAATCGGTTTTTATGCATATATACTTGTACAAAATAATCGTGATGTTTCATATCTGCCAGGCGTCTTGAGTTTATTTCTGTAGATGGCAAACGAGCAAACAGCAGCTCTGATGATAAGTTCACAGTACAATTTATTTATTTATTTATTTAAGACAACACCCTGCACTAAGGAAATAATCTTTGTATTGCGGGGGACTTTACAAACATATAATTAACGGACACAAATTACATCCAGACTCAGAACAATAATTTGTGGATCGCACAAAGTGTTGTCCCGCGTGGGATTCGAACCCCCGACACTGGCGCTGTAGGTCGCTATCTTAACCACTACGCCATCTGTGCAGTCAGTAATACTGCCGCCCATAGCCCTTTGCTAGGCCGTTGCCTACGGTGAAGAAATTGAAGGAAGTGTGAATGGCAATGAGGTTCGGTAATACTAATGGCATCACCAAAACCCATCACACGCAAACATCCTAAGAAATTTAGGATGTCGGCTCTCACGCTCACCGAACGAAGTGTACTAACAAATTGCTACTACTCGGACGTCGATTTTTGCGAGTGTGCTAATGCCTCGGACAGACCGCCTTACGGCTGTAGACAGGCGACTGTCAACGGTGTGATTCTACCGCATAATTTGGGAGTATGATTTTTCATTATTATCTCGTTCTAATGACGGTTTGGCAAATAATACGATACAAAACCTATATTCTCCTGGGAGCTAGAAATCTGGCTAAGGGATCCTTATGAGACTGGGTAAATTTAAAACACAGCAGCTAATTGTTATTATGCTGCCAAGCGCGGCAATTAGGTCCTTTGTCCAGAGATGAACAAAAACATTTCTTTAAATTCTTTCATCAGCACTTTAACCTACGTTAACCGTACATAGGCAGAAGTGTTACACCTAAATTATGCTATATAATTGTTTATCAACATTATCATCATCTCAGCTCAAATACGTCCCACTGTTGGGCTCGATTCTCCTCCACAATAGGAGGGAAATTGACCTTACTATACCACGCTGGTCAGACAGGTTGGTATAGCGTTTTATTTCGAGTTTTCCTTCTCTTGGAGATGTTATATACATATTATACATCCCTCAGTCGTCATCCTTAAAAAGAAAATCATCATTTTACAACATCCACGGGCAAGAAAGGGAGTGGTGAATTGTATTCTTACTCCGTCACCACACGGAAAAGGCGTTTAGAATTTAGGATATTCAGGTATTTATTTAGAGCCATTGATATTACACGATTTTTTTTTTGGGGTGGGTTGCGGCCGGTGCGCTCCTCGTACCACGCCGTCTGGGGCGACAGAGGGGCGTAAGCACGCACACCCGCAACCCACCCACGTGCACGTCGCCTTCGTCGTTGGGCCGACCAGCGGAGCAGGGTTACTTGTCATCAGTAGTCGGCCCGACGGAATGTGTTACACCTTGTGGGTAATACGAATTGTTATACAGTATATTTTTTCAAGTTATCTTGCTCTTTTATTTTCGGAACATTATGCACATGCATAATTGCATGCATACGAGAAATTGACCTACTATACCGCTCTGATCAAACGGGTTGGTGTAGGGTTTTATTTCGAGTTTTATTTCTCTTGCATACATGTCAATGCTTATTATATGCCTTAGTGGTCATTTACGACATCTACGGGCAAGATTGGGAGTGGTGAATTGTATTCTTATTCCATCACCACACGGACAAAGATCCCGCTATCAAACTTGTAACATTTTATCTCCCTGTGTTAATAGTTTTATTCAGTTATGTTGTAATCGTTAATAATAATTAGCATTCGAGGGCATCTTGGCTTCGGAGCGTTAAGTATAAGAATAATTAAATAGTTTGACAACATATCGGTAATTCTTTTGAACGTTCCAGTGGAAATGGCGGGCTTACCACAGAGCTCGTAAGTAACTTCATTTGAAGTAATGTAATTCTATAGCGTGATATTATATATTACCTATCGAAAATAACTAGGCTATCCAACATAAAAAAAATTTTCAATCGACCCCGCAGTTCCTAAGATTAGCGCGTACAACCAAACAAATTCTTTGCTTTAAAATAGTAATCTATTTGTATGTACTACTTATATTAGTTATATTATCGTGTAAGATAACCTGTCTATTAAGAAAGGCTTTAAACTATAATATGTTACACTGCAACAAATAGGAGCCGAGGAGTGCCTGTAATGATTAGCAAAGCGATGAAAATTTGGTAAAAATTTGCGCATCGCCGTTACGTGGCAACTGATAACAAAAATGGTGATTGAAGTATTGTGCATGTTAATTATATTCATATTTTTGATATGTATATATCTTTTTTCTCTGTTATCGGATATTTTTATCGCAGTGATTTTGGAAAGGGACGGTAACGTGTATATTAAATCGGAGAAGCACGCGCTATTTGATTTCATCAATGAGCGCGCGCGATAGAGAAGAGATGTCTGTGAGACGGTGCCAGGTCATTTTGCATAAAATTGATACCACTATGTTCTACCAGCCAATATCATGACTCATCACATCATCGCAGCTCATATCTACCACTGCTAGGATCGAGCCTCCTCCACAATTGGAGGTAAAACCATTCTACCAACGTACCACTCGACATCGTAGCAGGGTTCATCCATTTCACCTGGAAATGTTATGGTCTTCAACTGTACGTTTCCAGCGATCATTTCTCCCACGTACGTGCAAGCTCTGGAATGAACTACCTGCTGCTGTGTTTCCTGAGCGCTATGACATATCCTTCTTTAAATGAGGTTTAAGAAGAGTATATCCTTCACGGTAGGCAGCGGCCTGGCTGTGCTCCTGGTAGGTCCATGTGCAGCAGTTTCACTTACCATCAGGTGTGCTGCTTGCTCGTTTGCCACCGTTGGCAATAAAAAAAAAAAAACCTACTATAATCACGCTAGTCAGACAGGTGGGTATAGGGTTTCATTTCGAGTTTTGCTTCTATTGCATAGATGTTAACTGCGTATTATAATCTCTTAGTCGTCTTTCACGACACCCACGGTCAAGAAAGGGGGCCACCTCCTAAATTGTACCCTAGCCGAGGCCGCGGGTGACGTGACCGGGGAATTAGTCCGTCACCTGCCGAGAGGCCGACCGCGTGAGGAAAGACCGACGTCCTCCCCGAGGGGGGGACGTTGGTCGATGGGAGGGTACCCCACGTAGGAGGTATTCCGTCGGGCCAACCACTGATGTCAAGTAACCCTGCTCCGGTGGTCGACCCAACGACGAAGGCGACGTGCATCGTGGGTGGGTTGCGGGAGTTGCTGCTTACGCCCTTCTGTTGCCCCGGATGGAGTGGTGCGAGGAGCGCGCCGACCACGACCCACCCCCAAAAAAAAAAAAACCTCCTAAATTGTATTCTTACTTTGTCATCATGCAGAAAATATTATAAATCTTTATTATTTTTTTTTTGGGATTTGCAAAAAGTCCTATAAGTAGCTAATCTAAAGTAACTAACTGGAATATAAAAGATTTTAGTAAATAAATGAATTTTGTAAAGCAAAATGGCAAATATATTTCGGCGGTCAAATAGAAAATATTGTACCGTATGTTTTATAGGTAGCGTCTTGTTGCAGATACCCGTTCCGATAGGTAATATTATGCCGAATAATTACCGTTAACCTTCATTGACCAATGGTTATGCAAGTAAACTTTTTCAACTTTACGTAGCTTTTCTTCAATATATATTATTAACGATACTAAACTTTGTTGTGTAATATGGTCATTATGAATAACAAAGTATCGTACATTGCAAGAATTGAAATCAGGCAGACAGCAGCTACTTATTTCTACTCTCCTATTTGTTAAAAGGCAATAAATACTAAATACTATTGCAATAAATACTATTGAAGGCGATGGGTTAGAATTGTAAATTTTGGGGCCTTAAAAATAAACTTTCTCGACTTATATTATTAAAGCAAGTATTAGAAGCGATTGCTAAAAACAGAACTGCAAAAATAGGTACACATATTGGCATATAGTTTTACGTTGAGTTTTGCTTATCTTACATGGATTATATCTCCATAATATATTCCTGAGTGGTCTTTCCTGACCTTCAAGAGCAAGAGAAGAAGTGGTGTATTCTATTCAAGAGAAGAAATACTTGAAATGAAACAACCGCCTGACCAGCGTAGTACATCAATTTCCCTCCCAATATGGATGAGCCCCGACCAGCAACTCACTGCTATGGTAGAGCTGCTGGGGATGAGCTGTAATGATGATGATGATGAATCAAGATTAATTCTTTGCAGACATTCGCATTTTATACAGTCTGAAATACTAAATATAGTATATACATATACTATATACCAACTGCGCCAGCAGCTAGGGAAGCTGTTGGCGCAGTTGAATTAAGTACCTAGATCGTCATGTTTATCATTTTGGCTCATACAGCACGTCCCACTTCTGGGCTCGAGCCTCCTCCATAATAGGAAGGAAATTGACCTTGCTGGTCAGACAGGTTGGTATAGGGTTTGTGTCGAATTTGTCATCTCTTGCATAGTCATAAGCGTAACATATCCCTTAGTCGTCTTTTACGACACCGACGGGTAAGAGAGAGGGTGGTGAATTGTATTCTTACTCCGTGACCACAAGGAAAGTACCTAGATATTTAATGTTATTACATATTTTGTTTGAACACATATGTTGCTTCCTAGCATTAATTAAAAGAAAACGAGCGGGCCTTACAGTACTTCTATATGATGAATAGTGAGACGTATATAAAATACTAGCAGTGCCCTGCGGTTTCACCCCCAGTTCCTCTTCCCGTTATGTTATTCTGATATGTAAGCTATATTATTGTGAAGTTTCATCAAAATCCATTCAGTAGTGTTTGCGTGAAAGAGCAACAAAACATCTTTACATCCTCACATACAAACTTTCGCATTTATAAAATTAGTAGGAAGATGCTGATGATGGTAACTGATTCAGAATACAACATATTCCAACTAAATATTTTAATCATCATTCCGCTCTTATTCTAATTACTTCGGGTCGTCGCAATAGACATTAACTCATCTTCCGATAGAAGACGTACCAGATGTTATAAAAGTTATTGTAATAGTTTTACGACCGACCGCCAACTCCCTTTAAACTCCCCTCTTTTTTTGGGATGTGCTGTGGTCAGCTCACACGCTATCCAATCCGTCAGAGGTGACGAAAGGGTAGCGCCGTGGCCCCATTACCCACCGTATTCAAATTAAAATTAATTTTTTTATTTGCTCCATAATCGGGTGTACATTGTGTTAAGGAATATTTGAAATTGGATCACCTATTTGGCCATTAAATAAAAGCATGCAAATATAAATACTTAAAAACTATTTTAAACTACATGCCTCATTCCATACTACTTACTCTTTATACGTCAAAAATTCATTAATTGAGTAAAATGCCTTTTCTAAGAGCCACTTTTTTAGAGTTACCTTAAAAGAACTTAGTACCAATAATTTATTTTTTTCTGGAATGTTATTATAAATATTTCTACACATCACGTAACAATTTTTTTGCATTCGACTACTTTTCGGAACCTCTTTTAGTACCAATCGATTTGGATTTCGAGTATTTCCTCTAATACACCCCGCTGACGTATATACCGCTATATTAATTTTGGTAAATACTGCACATTCAAAAATAACTATATATACATGGCAGTGTTAATATTTTTACTTTTCTAAAATAAGGCTTTTTTTTGGGGTGGGCTGCGATCGACGCACTCCTCGCACCACTCCGTCCGGGGCGACAGAGGGGCGTAAGCACGCACACCCGCAACCCACCCGAACACCACGTCGCCTTCGTCGTTTGGCCGACCACCGGAGCAGGGTTAACTTGTCATCAGTGGTTGGCCCGACGGAATACCCCCTATTTGGGGTACCCCAAATAGGGGGTACTATTTGGGGTACCCTCTCATCGACCGACGTCCCCCCCTTCGGGGAGGACGTCGGTCTTTCCTCACGCGGTCGGCCTCTCGGCGGGTGACGGCCCAACTCCCCGGTCACGTCACCCGCGGCGTCGGCTAGGGCTGCATGACGCGCAGGTAGTCGCGCCTGCGCTGCCCCAGTCGCCGGCGGCGAGTCGCTTCGTCGAGGCTGCGCTCTTCGCGTGCGCGACCCGCCGCCTCCTTCTGCAAGATCACTGCCTCGCAGAAGGCTGCGACCGCGTTCCATTCTAAAATAGGGCTTGTAGGACATATCTGGTGCAATCTCACATAAGGAACGAACACATCTTTTTTGTGCAATAAATGCTTTAATTATATCTGTACCGCTATTATATTACCCGCCCTTCGCCCTTGGGCCGACCACCGGTACCGAATTCCTTGTTGTCCGTGGCTACATCAACTCTCCTTGGGAATGTAATTGTTACTCAGACAGCATTAGATGGAGTTGACCTCATTCCATAAAAAGCTCTTACTCGTCTTTTACGATAACCACCCAATGTGAGGGTTAGTAGTATTCTCAGCCGCTACCACATTGCAAATATATATTTTAATGTGTAAGTTATAAAAATTGGTTAAGAGAGCACTAAGACAATCGATAGCAGTCAGCCTAATTAGGGTAGGGGGAGAGAAGTTAATACAGCAGGTGGGGCAGCATGCCACCCTTCTGACACCCTGGACAGTACGGACAAGATATTCCTGACTAGAGATGTTGCTGATATGAATTTTCGGATCTAGATACGAATACGAATATTAGAATAATATTATAAATGTTTCGGATACAGTTACTGAGATATGAAATTATTTCGGCATATTCATATATGTAGACTTTTTATGGAAATTGAACTTTGTAAATTGCTACTAATGATGATTACCGTATTAGTGAGACTTACGTTTAGACTGCCAGTTCAACTAATTGAAAGAAAACATGTAAATCGAATTATTCCCCTTTGGAGAGGCTCACGTTTAGCTTTATCTAATCGGTTGATTAAAAGAAAACATATTGTAACGTTTCTCATATAGACATCGATCCTATCCGGAATTATTTGAAACTTTTACGTCGCTTCGATTACGATTTCGGATATATCATTTCATTTCACAGTCGGTGTGGTGATGGAATAAGAATACAATTCACCACTCCCTATCTTATCCGTGGGTGTCGTAAAAGATGACTGAGGGATATAATAAGCATATAACATCTATGCAAGACAAGGAAACCTCGAAACAAAACCCTATACCAATCTTTCTGACCAGCATAATAAATCATAATCAATTTCCCTCTTATTCTGGAAGAGGATGGAAGCTGTCGTCAGCATGGTTACCAGCTCTTAATACTGCCGTGAGTCGTAAGGTGATGGTGTGCATGGAGAGTGACGTGACCAGCGTGGTATGTGATGGTGACGACACACGGAGTGACATACCAACAACGCCGCTTAACTCCGGGTGTGAAGTTTCGTCCGACGTTTCCGCCGAGGACTATCAAGAAGCGAACACCTCTCCCGCACCCCTCATGGCTGTGTCGAGGCGCGCTGCTCGATATGCATCGCGCAGTGCACGCCGGGGCCTCGCAGACGCCGCTGCGCACTCGCCCTGATGATGAGCATCGGACATGCTCGAAACCCGGGTCGACGTAATCGATCTCAGCACGTGAGTGTTTTTGCCGTTTTAGATATTATAATTCTGGAAGAGGCTTAAGCCCGGCAGTGGGACGAGCTAAACTGATGATGATAATGATACATTTTCATTTCGGATATCTTACAATTTTATTCGTTTACGGAGCTCTATAATATCTCTAATCCAGAACACAGTATGTTAAAAAAAAGATTAACTAAGTGATTGAGCTGTCCTGGAAAATTCAAGACACTATAGTCCATAAAATATAGGATGATCTCTGTGACAGTTGTCCCTAGTGCTGTCACGCTTACGATAAAGTCCGTAGTTTTTTATCGATAAAACTATTTTTATAATAGTCATTTTCTATTATAATTAAAATACAATCAATGAAAGTCTTTTTTAATTTATTTCAAACATAAGTGTTTTTCATTTATTATTTAAAAGGTCAAGACAATCAAGGTCTAGATCTGCAACTGCTAGAACATTAAAATTTAACGTTTTCTGCCAAATTAGGAACAGTCGTTAGATCAATCGATAAATTACGACTGTTTTATAAATAAATATGTCTAGTTTATTGACAATAATGCGTACATACTTTTATCATTTACTCTGAGATAAAAAGTCGTTTTTTAATGTATAATTAATTCAATTTAAGTATTTTATAATGCAACTCATCATTTTCCTGCCGTCATCCCACGCTAAGTGGGGTCGGCACAACATGTTTTTACCTTCCATAGCCTCCTATCAGCCGTCATATGTGCACTCACTGCTTTCATACGCATATCCTCATTCACGCAGTCCATCCATCTCTTTTTGGGTCTCCCACGCTTTTTTCGTCCATCCACAATCATATTGACAACCCTCCTTGTCACATGCCTTTCATCCCTCCTCATCACATGTCCATACCATGACAATCTCGCGCTCCTAATCTTCTCTATTACTGGTGCCACTTTTAGCCTTCCCCTAATATACTCATTTCTTACTTTATCTAACCTTGTAACCCCACACATCCATCTTAGCATTCGCATCTCTGTAGCATGCACTCTTCTCTCATCCGTCTTTTTCAATGCCCAACTTTTATAATGCAACTGTCTGTTTTAATTGTAAAAAATATGTTGGAAGTTTTATATAGATACTGTATTGGGTTTATTTCTTTTATGACTAATTTAATAAAGATCGGTTATCGATTTACGTATATCGACTGTCCCATCTCTTTTTTATTTTCAGTCAGTATGACCTTGTACATGCGTAAGCGTCATTTATGTATAAAATGTTTACTAGGTATTTCAGTATTTACGAGGTACATTTTAGGCATGAGTACCAATATTTTTATATTTATAATATATTGCAATTCAGTTGCAATAAAACTGGCACGAAAAGAATGAAAATATATTTGATACAAAATGAAATTGTAAACATGTCGCTCGTTCAAATTT
Organism: Lymantria dispar; assembly: GCA_032191425.1. NCBI lineage: Eukaryota > Metazoa > Arthropoda > Insecta > Lepidoptera > Erebidae > Lymantria > Lymantria dispar. The sequence goes on from CM063455.1 coordinate 27,747,727, forward strand.
ACTTCGTTGGTTTCGTTGACATCCGTCACAGAGATCAAGCTATATTTTGTGGACTATAAATGCGATTGCCAACCCGAATGTCAACTGTGGCAATTACAGCCATTGACATATAATGTACGCACGCGTTTTACTCTCTTAGTGTTCTAGTGCTGCATGTTATAATAGTTTGGATCAGTCCAATGAGAAAGGGAAGGGAATACGATGGGTTATGGGCCACACGCCGCTCTTGCGTCATCCTGAATGGAACGGAGCATAGCCTACAAAGAAAGGCATTCACCTAGTTATTAAATTTTATGTTTTGAAAAACGTGCGTACATGTACTATACAGAGTGTAACTAAACTATTACTATTCAAATGTATTATTATGTATTATCTATTATTGTCGTTAAAATTAAATGCAAGCAGAAATGTAAAGGCAAGTTAGCACTTAATCAAGGATATGTAATTGACTAAACACCTAATATAGTTACAGTGTCACAAAATCGCGAGCGTTAAGTGCCTACACAGTGACGTAGGGCGCACGGCGACTGACCTCTAGATCATATGATATTAAGTTTTGTAAAGATTGCCTTTTTTCTCATCTGAGTAGTGACGTATTTTTTATGAAATTATCGTTACATGGGAGTGTCCTAATACGATGGAGTGTTAAAAAAACTAAAAAACCTTTGTGGCAAAAAAAAAATTCGTCCATATCGTTTTTTTTTTCTAGCCTATCACAAGTAGGACTAGTACTATCACCTGTCTTTGTTTTCGGGAGCGGTCCCCTTCCACCCTGTATATCTTAATGATTACAGCACTATTTCTCCTTTTTGGGTATGGTAATTTAAATAAAAGATAAGCTAAATGATATTTTATAACATGTTATAATATATTATAACATTTTACATCATCTAATTACACACTCGTTACTGAACCAAAACATTGCAAACGAGACTTTAATATGCATAATATTGTATCTTGTGACACGGAGAGAGGATCGTGTCGGACTCATTACTTCACATCGAGTGCTAACTGTTCATGTTATTCAATACCAACTGACCCAGGTTCTGTTGAAATTTTGAGAATCCGTTCAGTAGTCACTATACAAATAAATAATTTCGTGTGGTGACGGAGTAAAAATATAATTCTCCACCCCCTTTCTTACCAAGGGGTGTCGTAAAAGACGAATAAGGGATTAATTATGCATTTAACATCTATGTAAGAGAAAGAAATCTCGAAATAAAACCCTATACCAACCAGTCTGGTGGTGTGGTGGTGTTGTGTAGGAGGCTCGATCCCAACAGTGGGACATATTATGAGCTGAAGTGATGATGATACAAGTAGATAAAATTGAAGTTGCTGTAATGTTAAAATAATAGGTTTTTTCATGCTCACACGATTTCATGTCACACGACACCTATGTCTAAAAAGCAGTTATTGACCTACTATACGAAGCTGATCAGACGTGTTGGTATAGGATTTTGTTTCGAGTTTTCCTTCTCTTACATAGATATTATGTGCATAATATATCTCTTAGTCGTCTTTTACGTCACCCTCAGGCAAGAGAAAGGGTGATGAATTGTATTCTTTCTCCGTCACTACAAAGAAAAGATTATACATATGCTTTACTGATCATTATATATTTTTCATTTCGTGCTATAGCGTCACAGTGAAACGCTCAAGTAACTCGGTCGGATTCGCTCGTCTCTTTTCGGCTCGGCGTAGCAGGCCACGTGTTCTACGCATTCATACAGCTGATTTAATTTAGGTATGCATGGTTTATTTATTGCGAAAATGAAGAATGGATATTTTATAAGCAACAAATGGATTACTGGTTGGATTTCGTGTGATGATGGAATAAGAATACAATCCACCTCCTATAGGATGAGCCTCGAGCCCAACAGTGGGATTTATGTGAGCTGTGATGATGACGATGATGAAATGGAATATAGTGGCGAAACTGCCGATTATATGAGTGGCTTCCAATAGTTAAGTGAACACGGTCCACAGGTCAATGGTAAAATGATAATTAAAATTTGACTAAACATTACTGCAGTTAATGATTTCTGATGTTTACGCGAACGTAACAGATTGTGAATAAAACTAATTTACGGATTTTATCGCGTTTGTTCTTAAATTTTTGATTGCCCGAATTTCCGAACATTTTACAGCGTTCATGGTGACCAAAAATCAAACAAAATCGCAATAAAATCCGTAGTTTTATTACTGCAGTGTTTTCAACGTATTTATCATCACAACTTATATCAGCATCTTATGGCTAAGCTCGAGACTCCTTCATAGTAGAAGGAAAATTTACCTACTATACCACACTGGTCAGACGCGTTAATATTCATACTACTGATATTATAAATGCGAAAGTAAATTCGTTTGTTTGTTTGTTACACTTTCACGCTTAAACCACAGAACCGATTTCAAAAATTCTTTCACCAGTGAAAAGCTATAATATCAGGGAGTAACCTAGGCTATATTTTATAACGGTATTCCCACGGTATGAGAACTACGCGAGTAAGGCGACTGAAACGGAAGTGAAACGAGGGCGGGTTGCTAGTTCATATCTAAATAAGGTATGATAGCAAATACCTAATAGCACTGAAAAACGGTTGTCTGTAAAGTCGGTTTACGGACGATGGTTTAACGTAACAACGTCATAACAAAACATTGATGCTTGATTGACTGCATACTTTTATGAATAAAATTGAATCATTTTTATTGAATTATCATTATTCTGTATGGATACAAAGGAGTGAAATGAAATCTACAATTTAATTGATAAACATTTTACAATTATAATACGGTTATCTTATTAATAAATCGTATTATAATATGTAACATCAATCAGCGTAACGGGACAATGGGCGTAACGGGACAATGAGTCATCCTTTTTCGTGCATGCAGCCAGCGTTCATCGATTTATTAGACGTTGTCACGTCAAAAGAAGAGAAAATCTAAATAAAATCCTATGGCAAACCGTCTCAACAGCGTAGTACAGTTGACTGCACAGAAGGCGTAGTGATTAAGATATCCACATAAGCACATTAGTGCCAGTGTCGTGGGTTCGCATACGAGACTACACTTTGTGCGATCAACAAATTGTTTTTTGTCTGTATGTAATTTGTGTCTGTTAGTTATATGTTAGTAAAGTGCACGATAATGCAAAAAATAATAAACAAAAACAATAGATCAAATTTTCTTGTTAATGTGAAAGAGGCTCAAGCATAGTAAGCTTACGTTCAGTATATAAGAAAAGAAGAAGATACATTTAGGTAAAGTCCACAATCTGTATGCGTATGTATATGCTAAAAGCTTGCACAAATATTTAAGCCAATATGTTTTTTTTATTGCAAACAATGGCAAACGAGTAGACAGTACACCTGATCGTGTTACTGCCGCTCATGGACCTTTGCAATGCCACTGCCTATCGCGAAGAAAGTAAATGGAGTGTGAATGCGTGCAATGAGGTTAGGCGATACCTACACGCAAACACCCTGAGAAAGTTGGGCTTCCGGCTCTCTCGCTCACCGAACGAAGCAGTAACAAATTACTGCTACTTGGACGTCGATTTTCTGCGAGAGTGTGGTACTACCCCGGCGATACCGGCCTGCGGCTGTAGACAAGCAACTGTCAAGAATGTGGTCATCCACTATTAAACCACTAGTCTAACACAGTTTCATCAACAAGAAGATGCATAGATAGGTAAAGAGCACAATCTGCTTACACATGTCATATGCTAAAAACTTGAACAAATAATTGAGCCAACACATCCAACACAGTTTCATCAACAAGTGAACGGTACCACACGTATTTATTTATGTGTATTGTATAAGAAACAATAGTGTTTGTTTTATTTATTTTTGTCCAACATACATAATTCATCGTAACGAGAACGAAATGCTTTGTTACACATTGTTTGCACGAATTATTTTATGAAATAATTTTGTTTTTCAATGTAGTTTACGCAAGTTTTAATAATATAAAATTAATTTATCTATAGGTCATACAATGTTTATTCTTAGACGTAAATCTTTTCGAGAATGTATTTGTATTACGCATTTCATTATATTTTTTTTTTTCATGTGATGTCGGAGTAAGAATACAATTCATCGCTCACTATCTTGCCCTTGGGTGTCATAAAAAATGACAAAGTGATATAATATCCGTATAACATCTAAGCAAGAGAAGAAAACTACGAAACAAAACCCTATAACAACGCTTCTGACGGCGCGAAGGCCCGGAGACACAGCAATTTGATAACTCAACACCATATAATTGAAATCTGACCGTTTAAAATAGGTCAAAATCGAGTTCAAAGGAATCGGTTATAAACAATCCAATATACAGTTGAAACTAATAAAATCATGTTAAAAAGAAACCTAAGCGATTGTATGCATAACATAATTATTATAATTAATACTTGAATATAACAAAATGTATAAAATATTAATATTAATTAACATTTCATTGTTAAGGTTTTTGTTATGTACATTTTTGCATTTTTTTAAATATTATGTTCAATGTTTCCGTGTGGTGACAGAGTAGGAATACAATCCACCCCCTATCTTGGCCGTAAATGTCATAAAAGACATAATGTCCATATAACATTTATGCAAGAGAAGGAAACCTCGGAATGGAACCCTATACCAACTTGTCTGACCAGCATTGTATAGGTTAATCGCCCTCGTAGCATTTTTTCGGGTGGCCTATTGTCAGCGTATATGCAGTCAAATTCGTCCGTAGTGGCGAAAAGGCAGCGCGCGGTCCCATAACCCACCGTATTCTTGCCCCTTCGCCACTGAGCCGACCACTAGTACTGAATTCCTTGGTGTCCGTGGCCAGCCCGGCGAGTGGAGGACTCAACTATGACAAATGATTGTATTTATGGATCGCACAAAATATTTTGGAAATCAAACCATGGCACTCGGCATGGAGGCCATTACTCAAATTATTGTGCTATTTGTGCAATCGATTGAATAGTAACTGATTGATGTTTTCATTAACTAATAAACGTCTCACTGCTGGGCTTAAGCCTCTTCCACAATAGGAGAGAAATTCAAATTCAAATCATTTATTATGTATAAACTCCGCGGGGGGATTGGCCTAATGTACTACGCCAGACTTCTTTTTATAGGGTATATATATATTTATATGTGTATATTATATTTTGATTTTTTAGTCTTTTACATATATATATATATATATATATATTATTTGCATTTAATATTAAGGTAAGAGCATCAGAAGTTGACCATTTAAAGGCATAAATTTTTTTCCCCTTTTATATTGCTCAATCTTAATTTTCACCCGAATTATCAGCAGAATAAGAATAATATCACACTGAGACACTAACTATACTTATACTTGATGAATAACCTTTCTGCCATGGTTATCTCCCAAAAATGAGTGCTTAACTGTATAGCATTTCCTGCGCTTTTGGCGATGGCTGAAAGAGAGTGTACCACAGATGGAGTAGAGCCGTTTATTTCCAGTATAATAGTGTAAACTTTGCTGCTACATATGTAATCAAATCTTATAAAAATGCTACTCTGCGCATCCGCACAGATATATGTAATTATATAATATATAGCAGTTATATAATAGCACTCCGTATGTTAGTCCGCGTCAAGCTGTCAAGGCCACACAAAAAAAAAAAAAAAAAGCACTCCGTAAACCGAATGCGCAGAGCCGCAGACTGCACTGGCGTATTCAGGTGTGCAAAGGAAAGGAATTACGCTTATGCAGCCAAATTGTGTATACTTTTTTTGTATTGTTTTAATTTTGGTTTTTTTTTCCTTCACTTTTTGTATTGTTTAATTTTTAGTTATTTTATTTTTTGAGCTTTTATAATACTCTTAACCGACTGTTGATGTTTGATTTTTTACTGTTGTTATTGTTTATATTTGTACGTGTAGTACGTACTTATTTTAGTTTTAGGTATTCTCAACAAAACAAAAATACTATTGTAATTAGTGTTGCCCAAATGCAAGACCAAGACGAGACTTGGACTGGTCTTGGTCTTGGTCTTGCAACATCACACCTGGTCTCGTCTTGGTCTTGGTCTTGCGCATCCAGTCTTGGTCTTGGTCTTGGTCTTGCGCACCCGAGTCTTGGTATTGCAGCAAGAGTCTCGCAAAGTTTAGCAGTTAGAATAACGTAACAGTAATTTATCATGGCAATGAAAAATCCAACTAAATTAATCAAATATTCTATCCTATCTATCCATCTGCTAGTCTATAGTTCACTATTGAATACAATACTTACCACTGGAGAAAATTACTCTTCTATTCCCCTGGTGTTCCATTAGACAGCGTTACTACTCTTATGACAGGACTTTCGACTCTATTTTCTTAAGACGTCACCACACGAGGCAGTTGATACAATAAATTTTATGTCATTTTATAATCAATGCGATATTTTACAATTAATGCGATTGTTTATATTCCCCTTCAAGTTAAGTGGTATGTATCTATTGTATTTCTAATTTAGTTACTGATACTCTGGATACTTGAAAAAACCTGTTGCTCTATTGCCTATATAAATACTTTGGCCGCTGGATCCATGTAGCTCTTAATATACTATTTATTCAAGAACATATAAAACTGATTTAAAATTTTATGGTTTTAATACTTGTAAAATGTTTGATATTCGTCGTCATCGTCACAGCTCATAAAAGTGCCACTGCTGGGCTTAAGCTTCCTTCCAGTAAGAGGAAAATTGATCTACTATACCACGCTGGTCAGACATGTTGGTACAGGGTTTTCTTTCTAGTTTCACTTCTCTTGCACATATGTTATATACACAGGGTGTATCAGGTTATGGGACAACTGTTCATGTGTGTTGTAGTTCAACAGTCATAGATCATAATTAGAATGTATATTACACAAAAACAATATAACGTAAAAGTTATAGTGATTACAAAAATGTGTGTCTAAGAGTTTATGCCTTAAATTGTATGCATTATGTAGGTATGTACAGACAGGATATATGTAAGCATGTAAAATTTCGACAGTATAAATAGGTATTAGATTTGCGCGAACCTTTCAATGGTTACGTAGGTACAAAGGCGACTCATCAACGGTCATCGGCCGATCAGCTGATTTATGTTAAAGCGAAGTTTGTCTTGCTTATGCAAACGTAATCATTGATTTATTCAAATTCTAATGAACATTTAACAAAATACGAATATGTGGTAGATTAAGTATCATTCCTTTATACATTTTAATCAATTTACACGAAAAAACGATGACAAAATTGAGAACTTACATGTCTCTCAATTCATTAACGAATCGATATTTTTATTTCACTTTTTTTTCATGGGTTCCTAACACCATTGCCCGATCCGATTTGATACGACATCCACGGGTAAGAGAGTGGTGAATTATATTCGTACTCTGTCTTTTTTTTTTGTGTGTGTGTAGCTGTTGGTCGCAGATGACCTTGACAGCTTAACGCGGTCAATGGGTGAGCGCTGATGGCTCTCAACCCGGTAAGTAAGTTAAGCGAACATCGCCCGAGGGCTCCCCCCTGTGGGGAACGGACCTCGGCTCGGGGCGTCGCTGAGAGCAAAGTGGGCGTGGCCAAGTTTAGGCTAATGACTTTTACGCGGCGCGGTTTTCGACCTCGACGGCGAGGCCGATACCGCGGAGTTTTATCTGTTATCACTGCGCGAGCTGTGTAGGTCCTTTCTTGGGCGATCATAATAGCGTCATCTTCTTCTTCAAGAAGATGACGAGTACGTCGGACCGCGGATATTTTTGAGGGGACGTAGTTTACCGCCCCAACCACTAGTGGATTGGGGTGAGTCGTGGCAGAGGCAAAATAGCGCTGGGAGCAACGCTTCATGTACTGCCTGATGGTGATCGTACTCTGTCCCTACATGGATATTTATATAGATTAATTGTAGGCATATTTCTATGTCCAAAAGTGAACGTCGTTGGGCTAATGAATAAACGGATATATAAATATGTATAATGGGCAAGAGCACTCTCGTGATTACGGTATTTTTGTCCTTAAGCCTTTCCGAAGAGTTATTCTGAAAAACCCAAAACCAACATTGGGAATCGATTGGCCAATAGATGGATATCTCAAGACTGATTTGACTTGCCGTGTAGTGATGGAGTAAGAATATAATTCATCACCCCCTATTTTACCCGTGACTGCGAACCCACGACTAAGGGCTATAATATATAACATCGGTGCAAGAGAAGGAAAACTTGACATGTATGACCTGTAACAACACGGCCGATCACCGTGGCGATTCCCCTCCGGCCAGGGCCGATTCTCCTCCTGTTATGTAGAAGACACGAGCTCAACCGTATATAAGCTGAAATGGTGATTGGAATTAAATGCAAGACCGCGAGACTCTTGCAGGCCCAGTCTTGGTCTTGCTCAAGTCTTGCAGGGCCAGTCTTGGTCTTGGTCTTGCAAAAATTAAGCGGTCTTGGTCTTGGTCTCGGTCTCGCATTTCTCGCAAGACCAAGACCAAGACCGCAAGACCAAGACTTTTTTGGGCAACACTAATTGTAATTAAGTAATAAGCGTTGAGTTTGCTGACAATCGTCACACCATAGGCCGCTACTGAAAAACAGCGTTGTGGTGTTTCCACAACATAAAGCTGAGTAGCGATCCTTTTACTCGCTTGCGGGTGGGATCCTAGCTCTTACATCTATGCACATATTAAATAAGTTGTACAAATATGTATCCCCCTGCGAGGGAGAAATAAACTATTTTTCTTTCTTTCTTTTCTTTCAATTCAATTTGTGTTTCTTTTTCTGAACTCTGCGGCAGTTTTTCAGCGATATTAAACTAGTGGTTATGCTTGTACAATAATGGTATAAAATAAAATAAAACCTACAACTTGAGAATCAGTAGTTGATGGTTTGATTTGGTTGATCCCACATATTGACTTTGTAAATATTTTTTTTCATATTTCACATACCACGTTACCTAAATTAATTCCAAACAAATAAAAAAAAAGAAATACATAATTATGCTAATAATTAATATTTTTAAGATAACCAAATTGTTAATATTTCATTTTTAAATTTTGCAATCCTTAAAAACCGTTAAGAAAAAGCAAATATGTTTAGAGTGCGTTACTTGAGAAACAATTGTAGTGCATTTGGAATATTAAAAAAAAAAGAGGATGCGCGATTTACATGATCCGATGACTAGATAACAGCATCGACTATTTAATATGAAATTAGTTTAACAACACGCCTTAATTTCTTATTTTACCGATTTATATGCGTTAGTGCAACTACAGGTACATGGTCAACTACTAGCTTACCTTAGTTAACTTTTACGGTCCAGGGGGTGATGAAATGCATTCTTATTCCGTCATCACACTAAGTGATCGAAGAAATATTGCAATTATGTTACAGGTTATGTCATAAGAGAAATAACCACATGATTACAGACATATATAAGACATTGAGAAATATCAATATAGTAAATTCGTTGTGATGATAAAGAAAATATAGTAGATATGACATTAGTAATTTTATTTTGTGTATATAATACCTAATTGGGAATCTGTTGGAACTGTTTTTCTTTATTGCAAACGGTAGCAAACGAGCAAACAGCACACCTGATGATAAGTGTTGCTGGCGCTCGTGGACTATGTTAGATCGCTGCCTACCGTGAAGAAAGAAGGGGGTGTGAATGCATGCAGTGAAGTTCGGTGATAAAGGTATCACCAAAACCCGCCATACGCCATACCCACAGAAAATTGGGCTTCCGCCCTCTTTCGCTCACAGAACGAAGCGCAATAACAAATTGTTACTATTCAGACGCTGCTTTTCAATTCAATTCAATTCATTTTATTTGCTAAAATATGGTTTATACAGGTGTTTACAAATCGATAGAGTACATCATATTCTGCCCCGTGGGGCGTGCAAATGGTTATATAATATAATGCTATTTTATATTAATTACATGTCAAAAATATAGTTTTATTGTCAGTAATATAATTTGTATAAAAAAGATAAGAAAAAAAAATTAAGATTTAGTTACATACAGCGAGTTTAGTTACATACATTTCTGCGAGTAGTACTACCACGCTCCGGCCCGTGGCTGTAAACATTGTCGACAGTGTGGTCCTCTTCAGCAGGACAAGACAAAATGTAATAGGTTTTTATTTTGATAATAGATTATTCATATTTCTTTTTTAGTTTATTTTAATAAAATAACAGCTTATTTAAATGTATATATAGCTTATTTAATATTAAAAAAAAAATTTGATAAGTCGGTGATTTTGCGATAATATTTTTTAGTAATAATATTAGTGTTTACGAATATTATAAGGAAATAAGGCATCTATGATATTCTTAAGTAAACCAGTAAACACCGTACGCCATCGCCTAACCTACAAATTTTATTTCATTAGGCACATTCTGGACATTAAACTCAGTCATATCTACTGAATAATCTGTGTTAGAAAATGGAAAATGATAGCAATATTTATGCGTGATGCGTGGGGCCTTCTTCTATGGTCTATTGAACTCAATTGAGTTCGTGGCATTTTTAATAAGTATGTCATTGCTATATTCGGTTGACAATTACTGCTGTTAAGTATTTTTTTTTCGATAGTTTTTCTTTCTTACTTCTGTTAGGCAGGTGGCAAACAAGCAAACTTTACACCTGATGGTAATGATTCCTGATGTTTACGCGAGTATTGCATATCCTTACTAATATTATAAATGCAAAATTAAGTTAGTTTGTTTATTACGCTTTTACGCTTAAACCATCGTACCAATTTAAAAAATTCTTTCACCAGTTGAAAGCTATGATATCAGAAAGTAACATAGGCTATACTTTATCGCGGTATTCCTACGGGAACGGGAACTACGCGGGTAAAGTGACTAAAACCTTCGTGAGGGCGGGTTACTAGTTGTAAATAATACCATTTTACGGATTTTATCGCGTTCGTCTTTAATTTTCGTTTGCCCGACGTTTCGAACACCTATGACTATGAACGCTGTATTTACAACCTGATGGTAAGTGGAGTTGCCGCTCGGTGTCATTTGAAGTATAGCATCTTATACTTATCATTGTCTTCATACTGCTTCTCAATTACTTTGGGTCGTCGCAAAATGTACTCTTCTTTTATCGTGGCAAAAATTTTGGCAGTACTTTTGACCGACTGCCTGCCTGACTTGATTTGGCGGCAACAGATGGAGTCGATGTCATTTTATCTCATATATGGCCGACTGTTGGACTCGAGCGTCTTCCACAATAGGAGGGAAATTGACCTTGACCATGTTGGTCAGACAAGTTGTTTGTAGAATTTCAATTCCCGTTTTCCTTCTCTTGCATAAATGTTATATGTGTTTTATATCCCTTAGTTGTCTTTTAAGACATCCACGGGGAAATTTGGGTGTAGTGAATTGTTGTTGAATGAAGCGATTTTACACAATTATATACTTTCGTCTGGTGACAGAGTATACAATTCTCTTCCCCTATTGCACTTGAGAAAAAGGGGATGTGCACGTAATAACTATGCAAGAGAAGGAATCTCGAAATAAAATCCTTATCAACCCGCCTGACTAGCGTGGTTTAATAGGTCTATCTTCTTACGTGAAGATTCTTACAATCTTTATATACATAAAAAGGATTGTGTTGCACGCATTCACGTATTCTATGGTCAAGGAGGTAAGTAGATCTATGTCAACGACTGAATAAAGGCGAAATGAAGGTCAAGCTAGATTAGATTGAATTAAATCGAAAAAACGAATGAATGAACTTCATTTGTAAAAGAAATGTGGGTTTAAATTATGAAAACGATTCATTCATTATTGATTCATCTCAGCTCATATGTGTCCCACTACCAGACTTGAGCCTCCTACACCTATTTTGAATATGACCTACGGAAATTGACCTATTGTATATATCACGCTGGTCAGACTATTTGCATATTATATCCCTTAGTCGACTGATACGACTCCCACAGGAGGTGAACAGTATTCTTACTTCGTCACTACACGGAAGATGAAATAACTTTTCTAGTATGTACGATGAAATTAGTGTATCGGGGGGGCCCTTAGAAAGTCCCGGAAAACGTATTTAATTATCTCGAGACCCACAAAAGAAATATTTTAAAAAGAAGGAACAGGAGTAGTAATTTATAATGCGTATTTTGTTCTAATCGATTACATGATTTTGAAATCAATTTTTATTTGTTAAAATGAAATTTTATATTATTAAAAGACTTACACTAAGGAAATATTCCTTCAATTGTGTAGGACTTTTCAAACATACAATTAATATCTTAATATATATAAATTACGTGTCACGTTGTTTGTCCGCGATGGGCTCCTTAACTACTTAACCGATTTTAATCAAATTTGCACACCGTGTGCAGTTTGATCCAACTTACAAGATAGGATAGCTTACATCTTAATTCATAGTCGCAATATTATTTTATTGCAAATTATTTGTCTATTATTTGACATTCACAATTATCTGTCAACTCCAAACGATTTTAACAGATGGCGATATCTGTTGACTGGATTGAGTAATTAATTAATAGATGGCGCTGCTATGTCAAACCTACAAACGTGTCATATACGATTTTACATAGATGCCATTTGTAAAAAAATATGACGACCTCCATAACAGATGTTCTCCTACAGTTCCATTTAAATAGTTCAATAAAATGTAATATAACAAAAACATTAGCCACAGCAACGCGTGGCCGGGTCTGTTAGTATCATTATATAATAATTATTAAATTAATATTATTATATAATATATTAAATTATTTCCAGACTATATAACAATTTCATGTGGTGACGGAGTAAGAATACAATTCACTACTCCATACCTTCCTTGTGGGTGTTGTAAAAGACGACTACGGGATCACAACATCTATGCAAGAGCAAGAAAACTCAAAACAAAACTAGGGATGTGAAAAAATAATCGATTTTTATATTAATCGATTATTTAAATAATAAAAATCGATTTAAAAGAAATTGATTTTTTTATATTAAAATTAATCGATTATTTTAGTATTTGCTTTTTTGTTTAAATTTAAAGTTTTCTATGATATAGAAAATAAAATCGCTGTCAGAATTCTTAAAAAAAAGGTCATCACGATACTGCCAGGAAAAGGGATTTTCTTAAAAAATCTCAATTTCCTAAAAAAAAGGTCATGATCCTGTTGAAAGAAATTTTTGAAAAAGAACTACTAATAGTAAAAAAAAACGATTATAAAAATAATCGATTAATTAAACATTATTAATCGTTTTTTGCAAATCGATTCATTGTAAAGAAAAAAAATCGATTAATAAATAATCGATTATTCTCTCTCCAAGTCACATCCCTAAATGAAGCCATAGGGTTTTATTTCGAGTTTGACCAGCGTGGTATAATAATTCAATTCCCTTCCCATTGTGGGGAAGGCTCGAGCCCATCAATGTGATGTATATGCGCTGTGATGATAATGATATAACAATTTATAGATCATACATAGTATTGACCTTTTTTTTTTGTGTGGGTGGGCTGCGTTCGGCGCGCCTCCCTACCACTCCGTCCCGGGCGACAGAGGGGCTTAAGCACGCAACTCCCGCAACCCACCCGAAAACCACGTCGCCTTCGTCGTTGGGCCGACGACCGGAGCAGAGTTAACTTGTCGTCAGTGGTCGGCCCGACGGAATACCCCCTACTTGGGGTACCTTCCCATCGACCGACGTCCCCCCCTCGGGGAGGACGTCGGTCTTTCCTCACGCGGTCGGCCTCTCGGCGGGTGACGGACTAATCCCCGGTCACGTCACCCGCGGCCTCGGCTAGGGAATCCCCGGTCACGTCACCCGCGGCCTCGGCTAGGGTCAATACTATATGTATTGACCTGCGTGGGAATCGAAACAGTATAGGCTGCACGGTAAGCCGTCTGTGCAGTCAAAATCAATTCTATAAAGTAGACTATGTCCAGCAGTGGACGATATAATTCAACATGATCATCATGGTACGACATTGAATATAAAATATTATCATCATCTCGGCCCACGCAAGTCCCACTATTGGACTCGGCCTCCTCCAAAATGGGAGGGCAATTGACCGACTGTTTCACACTGGTCAGATGAAAAGGAGTTTCATCGAGTTTTCCTTCTCTTATATATCTTCTGAATACAGATAAGATCTCTGAATATAAGTCAAGTGTAAAATAAAACCCTATACCAACATGTCTGACCAGTATAATAGGTCAATTGCACTCCTAAAGGGGAGGGCTCCTTGAGCCCAGCAGTGGGACGTTTATGAGCTGAAATAGGAGGAAATAGTACCATACACTATCTTCTGTTCACGCCCACGGGCCGGGCCAACCGGGGTAGAACCACACTCTCACAGAAACTCACAGACTCTCTACGTACAGTATACTCAAAAATCGACGTTTGAGTAGTAACCATTTCTTATTGTACCTCGTTCGGTGAGCGAGAGAGCCCAACTTTCTGAGGGTGTTTGCATGTGTTGGGTTATGGCTGCCTTTAGTATCACCAAACCTCATTGGACGCAATCATACTCCATTTACTTTCCTCGCAGCAGGCAGTGGCCTAGCAAAGGTCCATAAGTGGCATCATCGCTAACTATCAGGTGTGCTGTTTGCTCATTTGTCACCAACAGAAATAAAAGAAAGTGAGCTGTCGCTCAGGACGCCTGACAGATCTGAAACATCGAAATTATTTTGTAGAAGTATATATGCATAAAAGAATCCTAAAGATCGAAAGATTTTCCAGAAAATGATGATTTTTATTCAATTATCTAATTTTTATTCAAATACAAGAATTAAAAATTCAAAAATATTTCAAATTGAGACAGCTCAATTCTTTTAATCAGTGATTTCTGTAATAATATAATATAATAGTTATGTGATAATTGGTCGGCACTACACTTACTAGCATAGAACGTGGCGAGGCCTCACCACGGCATGCGCCACTTCACGCCACACCAACGATCAGATTCACCCTCGCCTATAGATGTTTTACACAAAGAAGTCAGTTCAAACGTTTCATATATTGCAATAATAACAAACTATCGTCTTGAGCACATCGTTAACCCGTTTTCTCAATAACTTAAGTAATGCGATAAACATTAAGTAAGTTCCTGCAATACAAGTCTCTATTCAATTTGAATTATTAAATCATAAATATTAAAATGGTTTATTAACCAGCATTCGTGTGACGACGAGGTTGACTGTAAATAACTACGGTGGCAAATGTCGCGGGTTTTATTCCAATGCAGGACAATATTTTTGTCTATATGTATAACTATAACTTTTCCGTGTGGTGACGGAGTAAGAATACAAGTCACGACTCCCATCTTGTCCGTGGATGTCATAAAAGATGACTATGGGATATAATATCCATATAATCTGTGCAAGACAAGGAAAACTCAAAATAAAACCATATAACAACATGTCTGACCAACATGCTATAGTAGATCAAATTTCCTCCCATTATGGAGGAGGCACGAGCCCAGCAGTGGGACGTATATGAGCTGAGATGATTCGTGGGATGACGAGTTGACTGCAAATAACTAGTGTGCCAATTGTTGGATTTGATTCCAATGTAGGTAAATATTTTTTGTGTTCAACAAATTATTTTTCTAAGTTTAGTTGTAATTTGTGTCAATGAATTAAAATTCATAATGTTTTATTTGAATATATGATAGTAAAACCTTACTACAAGGATTAGTCCTTTCTACCGAATATTGTCTTTAAATAGAACCGAGTAAGAGTGTAATTCACCGCTCCCTTTCTTGCCGTGGGTATCGTAAAAAATGACCAAGTAAAATTCCACATTTGCCGCGTGACGACGTCATAAGAAGACATTTTACCATCCCCTTTTTTTGCTCAAGGGTATCATAAGAGAAGAATAGCGTAATTGAAGGATGCAGATAGCATCTACGCAATAGAAGGAAGACTCGAAATAAAAACCTATATCAACACAACTGACTAGCCTGGTATAGTTGGTTAAGTTTCCTTCCATCATGAAGGAGGCTATAGCCCAGCAGTGGGACGTATGTGGGCTGTGATGACGATGATTACTATATAATACATTTAAATCATTTACAGTTACTATTAAATACCTTTTTCGTTAGTTACAACAACGTAATAGTTTAACAATCAATTATATATTATTTAATATCGATTAAAAAAGGTCAAACGTTTATAATCGAGAAGTTACAGTGAAAATCGATGTTTATAATTGGAGTAACGAATGGTTAGTTAAACATCTTGTACGATGTATCCATCTGCCGATATGTAACTGTTAATAATTATATTGTGTAAGTAAAGCCTTGTTCATATGAAAACTTTTGGTTTTTTTAAAAACAAATTTTTGTAAAACTATTAAATTCATGTAATATTAAATTGGAATAATGAATTAGTCAATGATTAACTTTCAGACAGTCAAACCTGACTGCGTTAAAATAAACCTACAGATTGTATATAATTTCACACTCTCTTCTCATCATCTCATCATCATCATCTCAGCCTATATATATCCCACTGTTGTGCTCAGGCCTCCTCCGTAATGGGAGCTTCATTGACCTACTATTCCACGCTGGTCAGACGTGTTCGAATAGGGTTTTGTTTCGAGTTTCCCTTCTCTTGCGCAGATGTTATATGCTTATGTTATATGTTATATGCTTCCCTTAGTCGTCTTTTAACGGCAAGATAGGAAGTGGTGAATTATATTCTTACTCCGTCACCTCGCTTCTCACTATTCGATAATTCGATATCCCTGATTTTTAATACGCTTTTATTAGCTTCAGACGTATGTATGTTAGTATGTAACGGAATCTTTGAACATGATTTTGACCCCTTCAAAACGTCGGATAAACTCGAAATTTGGTATACTTATTAAGGACCGATGACAATTCAATATTTTAAACAGTTTGATCCGTTATCCTTACTAGGATAATCAGGATTCGCGATTTTTTGTTTTCCTGAGACCGGAGTGTAAACGTATTTTTTTTAGTTTTTTGAACTATTTTTTACCCCAGATGTAAATAATTAGATATATAGATATGCTGTGTGGTAGCGGCTTCGAATACTACCAACCCTTGCTTTGCTCGTGGGTGTCGTAAAAGACGACTAAGAGCCCTAGATTGACCCGGACCAACTCCATCTGGTACCATTTGGGTCAACGATTACATTCCCAAGGAGGGTTGACGTCAGGCAGGCGGCCGGTCATAAAAGTCATTGCCGAAACTTTTTGCAATATGTCAAAACAGATGACATATTGCGTCGACCCCAAGTAATTGGGATAAGAGCAGGATGATGATGATGATATAAATAATTGGATACCCCAATTTTTAATCGATTAAAATTTTCTTTTATATTTATTTGTATTTTTTTTTTAATTTATTTAAACAGTGACACGCGCACCATCTAAGTGAATCTAATGACGTCTCATTTATCAAAATGGGTACGGTTGTAGCTGGTTATGAACGGACGTAAAACCGAATATCCTACCTATGCATTCTGTTATCGTTTTTGTATCGTTTTACGCTAGTAAGAATGTGTAATACATTCTTAATAATATTATAAATGCGAAAGTAAGTTTGTTTGTTTGTTACGCTTTCACGCTTAAACCACTGAACCGATTTCAACAATTCTTTCACCAATGAAAAGCTATAATATCAGGGAACAATATACCTAGGCTATATTTTATCCCAGTACTCTCCCGGGAATGTGAACGGCGACTGAAGCTGAAGCTAGGGCTAGTCTATATATAGTAGGTTGCTAGTCTATATATATATAAAAATGAATTGCTGTTCGTTAGTCTCGCTAAAACTCGAGAACGGCTGGACCGATTTGGCTAATTTTGGTCTTGAATTACTTGTGGAAGTCCAGGGAAGGTTTAAACGGTGAGAAAATATGGAAAATTGCGATTAAAATACTAAAAACAACAATTTTATTTTCCCATACAAACTGTTCTTACCTGTCAAACATTTGATGTTCGTCGCGTCAGTTCGATATTTTTGGCATAATTACATATAGATGTAGATTAAAAAAGGTATTGGAATCGATAAAAAAGGCAGTAGGTATATTAAATAGTTACAATACAGTTCAACAAACGGGGGTGTCGTAAAATATAACTAAGGGATATAATATGCATATAATATCTATGCAAGAGAAGAATAACTCTAAAAAATCCTGTATTAATACGTCTGACCAGCGTGGTATAGTAGGTCGATTGCCCTCCCAAAGTGTAGGAGGTGCGAGCCCAACAGTTGGACGTGTATGGACTGAGATGATGATGATGATTTATCAGCCTCCTACAAATAATGTAAAGTTGCGGTCTAAAGAAATATGACACTTTCCGTAAATTCAATTGGATTCAATTCAGTTGAATTAACAATAATTCCATTATATTGATACGTTTGAGGCCGAGTCCCGAGACCGCCCCAGCTTCGGCAACTTTACGCCATTTGTAGGAGGCTGATAAATCATCTTCATCGTCTCAACCCATACATGTCCCACTGTTGGACTCGGGCCTCCTTCACTATGGGAGGGAAATCGATCTACTATATCACGCTGGTGAGACGTGTTGGTATATGGTTTTATTCCGAGTTTTCCTTATCTTGCATACAATCTATTGCCTGTACAAAAAAAAAATAAAAGTTCATATTACTTTTAGTGAGTTATTATTAAATATTAAATTTATAGTAATTATTATATTATTACAATTTATTAACTAAAACCTAACAAATCTAATATACTTTTTTTAAGTATAACTTATTTAGAATAGTCGTGATTTCAAACTCGATAAAACGAAAAAGCGAGTCCATAGAGACACGAACATGTAAATCTATAAGATTCAGCCCGCAAAAGAATGAGATAAAAGATAAAGGATGAAGTATAAAGGATTTTATTTCTGATACTCGTATGTATTTCTTACACCGATGATTGAGTTCACGACGCTGCTCTGCCAAAAAAAACACGCTGCTCGGCCCTAATATACTAACACCGGATCGGAACGCGGCCACACTGAGAAAGATCCGACAAGAACATTCAGAGACCATAATACTAAATTATTACTAACTTTGAAAAGGCTGCACAGATGGCGTAGTGGTTAATGCTAGTGACCTACAGCGCCAGTGTCGGGGGTTCGAATCCCACGCAGGACAACACTTTGTGCGATCCACAAATTGTTGTTCTGAGTCTGGATGTAATTTGTGTCCGTTAATTATATGTGTATGTATTTCTCGCGGAAACGCAATGAGTTTCAAAAATTAAAAAACTGTACGAATGGCGGCGATGTGGTTCGCGACACGTCACGTCTCGTTTCCGTCGGGGGCGAAAAGTGGCCCACAGAGAACCGCTTTGCTACGCTGAATATGTCAAAGATCGTAGCAGGTGGAGGGCAGTGGACTCTGCCTACCCCTATGGGAAAAAGGCGTGAATATATGTATGTATGTATGTTTGAAAAGGCAGCTTACTTTATCTTACGTTATCTTATCTTAGTGTTTCCGTGACCATGAAATACAAACGGAATAAAATCCGCAAAATTAATTTAATTTTAAAAGCTTTCAAGGAGTTTTATTCTTTTATATGTACAAAAACAACGTCTGTTAGGTCAGCTCGTTATAAATAAAGCTTTACAAATTGCAATGTTATTTTCTTAGCTCATATTGTGAATGGCAACTTGCATAAATCTATAAATTAATACAGCGGCCCTGAGGCTACAGACAAGATTATTTTAAGCATCATACTCTCGAAAACATGAACATCTGTAGTGGCTACCATTAAGTAATGTGCTATTAACTTCAAATAAGAATGTTTGAATATTTAGATTGGATTTGGTAATATTAATCAACATTCCTTCCTTTCAATTTATATTTTTTAAAAAGATACTTATTCACATATTTGCGACACCTGAAGTAATTTGTAATTACATTATTACAAACCTAATTTTATAAAATAAATATAAACAGAAATCTAGTTGACTATTGTAATAAAATTTTCTATCTGTTGCACAGATCTTATATGCACATTACATACTTTAGTTGTCCTTTCCGATATTTACTTCAAAAGAAGGGGTGATAAATAGTATTCTTACTCTGTCACCACACGGAAACATTTAATTAACGGATACAAATTACTCAGACTTGGAACAAAATTTGTGAATCGTACAAAATGTGCGGGAATTGACGCCGTTAGTATAGGTATGCAAACGATACATCGATGTTTCAGAAACATTGCCATCGATGTTCATTATTGCGAAACATCGATGTATCGATGTTAATTTCTACGATGTTTTAACATCGATGTTTTGCCTGACAACAGATGTCATATTAAAAATATGTTCATTTAAGCAAAACTTGCATGACAGTCTATTTACCAGAGTAAATGACTTACATATGTACGTTTTCGTAAAAACTCTTATTTTTAAACTCTGTTTCTAAATAGGTAACATGCTACAATTATGCGAGTAATAACTTTACTGAATAGAGAAAGATATGTTAAATATAATTAAATATTTATTTCCTCAACTTTACTTCTCCCTTGTTCGAAAGACTCACCTATTCAATGATAATATTGTGACCGATAATAAATATAGCTTGCATTTAAAAATAAAGTTGTTTGCACGATCGTTATTATATCGATGTTTCGATATATCGATGTTTTTAGGGCGATGTTTTTGGTACATCGATGTTTGTTCTGAAACATCGATGTACCGATACATCGATGTTTTTAGTTTCGATATTTGCATCCCTACATTAGTGCAGTAAAACTCGAGAGTAAGATGTAATTAAATAACATTCCCGCAAAGATTATACTTGAAATAAAACAATTTGTCCATACATCTGGCGAATGTGGTGTAGTAGGCTCTCATTTGTAATATACCCAACTATATGAGCGGGTAAGAAGAAAAATTCAGCAGAAAATCCAACTTAAGTACCACACTTATAAGAAAAAGTAAATATTAGTTTCATATTTTTTTTAACAGAATCTTTTGGGATACTCCAGGATTAAAAATACAATCGTCACTATTTTTACCATTATATCAGCATGCGTATGATTTCGGGTGTGTCAAGACCCATAGCCAGTTAAAAAAGGAAATAACATTTTTTCTAACGAAATATTTGCTGGCGGTTTAACTTCGTTTTAATAAACAGGTTTCCACGCACTTGGGCCATACTATACTTTCTAATAACGCATTATGTAAATCTATAAAACTTCTATATTATAAAATATCTAGCGATATATAACTTGTCCATGTTATGGTGGAATAAGAATATATTTTATCATTCCTTTCTTGCATATGCGTATTGTAAAAGACGGCTAAGCTAACTGATATGCAGATAACCTCGATGCAAGAAAAGGAACACTTAACGTAATACTCTGGTAACATCATCATCATCATCTCAGCCTATAAATGTCCCACTGTTGAGCTCGGGCCTCCTCCACAATGGGGAGGAATTTGACCCATGCAGGTCAGACATGTTAGAATAGAGTTTTGTTTCGACTTTTTCGTCTCTTGCACAGATGTTATATGCTTATTATATTGTCCCCCGTCTGTATTATACATCTCTTAGCCGTCTTATACGACATCCACGGGAAAGGTAGGGAGTGGTGAATTGTATTCTTACTCCACACCCCACGGGCAACCATTGTATAGTGACTTTAAATGAAATTATTACGCATAAGCCACTATTCCGCGTGTTAACGTAGTAAGAACGCAATTCACCGCCACCTATCCGCCCGTGGATAATTCTAAAGATGCGAAAACGATATATGTATTTATAAAACATCTATTTAAGAGAATGGTAAAGTCAATTTACCTCCTATAGTTATGAGTGGTATGATAGGTCCATTTCACTCATATTATGGCGGCGGCTTAAATCCAGCAGTGCGACCCATTTGAATAGAGAGATGAGATGATGTTATATTTGAAATTAATCTAAAAACTTATCACTAGTTTGGAATTTGACCGCAAGCAGAGAAGAACCGGTAATAAATTCAGTAAGCTCATCACTTTTTAAACTATTATCTTTATATATAAACTAGATTTTGCTTTATTTTATTTAAACAATAAACTTACATCATTAAATATTTAATTTAACTCTAATGAAGAACAAAAGAAGAAGAGAAAAGAGGAGTGCTCCGATCGTCACCAAACTTTACAAGATTACTCGCCAGGTCAATCTGGCGATTCCCTGAAAGTTTCATTGAAATCGGTCCAGCCGTTTCGAAGCCTATACGGAACATACCACACACTGCAGACTTTCTCTTTTAGATATATAGATTTCTTGTGTACGTGTGTATGTCACTGAACTCCTCCTATACGGCTGGACCGATGTTGACGGAATTTTTTGTGTGTGTTCAAGGCAATTCGTGGATGGTTTAGATTCACAATTGGACACGGAAGGTGGCGCTGCTATCGAGTTCAAAGAGAATTCTTTTTACCATTTTTTTAGATTTGAAAAGAACAACGTCTGTTGGGTCAGCTAATTTTATATATTTACATTTTTAGGACGTCTAAAGTCCAATTCCCTTGAAACAAAAGGACATCTTTTATTTTAATATATGATACAATTAAATTATGGCCGGACCGCTGTCCATAATTCCATTCTTCTTTATTTGAAGGCGTCGTAAAAAACAGGAGAGCGATCACTAGGGATATGGGTAGCACTTTCCTAAGCTTTTAATAGCAACTT
The DNA here is from genome assembly GCA_032191425.1 of Lymantria dispar. Lineage (NCBI taxonomy): Eukaryota > Metazoa > Arthropoda > Insecta > Lepidoptera > Erebidae > Lymantria > Lymantria dispar. Next base: position 27,770,383 of record CM063455.1, read on the forward strand.
CGATCGCCAAATTGACTGGCAAGCGTAGCGAATAGGGAATTATTCCTCTTCCTGGAGGCCTATATCATTTTGCAAGTATTGTTTAGGTAATAGTGTAAATTTTATGCAGTATAAGTATGTATATACTTTTTATTGAAAACTTTTAGCCATTTGACTTTTAGTCGTTTTATTTACTCCTTTTGATTTGGTTGACATGGGTCACAAGGGTCTGATGTAGGTTTAGGCTTCATGATAGGTGGTGTACATGGGGGCGTTTGCTGCGGAGGTTCAGCTTTCGGCGTCGGAGGGTGAGGTCTAAAGTCATGAACACATTTATAATAGCAGTGAGCATCCCACCAGTATACACAGCCTGGAGTCGGCAGCGTTGGAAAATGTATTTCCTGTAACATAATGTAATGGCAACTAAGAATACAGTAGAACAGAAATAACATTAATATAAAGACGGAAAATTTTTAATTTTTTTGTGTGTGTATGTTTGTAATGAATTAACTTAAAAACTACTGTGCCGATTTCAAAAATGTTTTCACCATTGGAAAGCTTTAATATCAGGGTGTAACATAAGCTATATTTTATCCTGGTATTCCCACGGGAACTATGCGGGCAAGGCGACTGTAACGGAAGCGAAGCGAGGGCGGGTTACTAGTGTTTTATAAAAAGGGGTTTGAAGTATTTTTACGGACTTTTCAGTATTCATGGTCATGGAAAGACAATTTTCAATGTCCATGCTCCTCCCTTAACCACGAACGCACAAAAGTGTTCGAAACATCGAAAATTTAAAATCGAGTACAAAAGCGATAAATTTCGTAAAAATAATTTATTTCAAAATTTAAATAATCGCATAAACACGTTAGACGAAATAAAACAAGGCGGACGTATTGTCCAACGCAATTAAAAGTAATCTTACTCCGTGACCACGCGGATAATCTCTGAAATGATACTTAACAAAGAAAAATGAACTTCCTGTATTCATCATCATCATCATCGCAGTCCACATACATCCCACTGCTGGGCTCGGGCCTCCTCCACAACTTGAGGGAATTTGACCTACTATACCGTGCTGCTCAGACATGTTGATATAGGGTTTTATTTCGAGTTTTCCTTCTCTTGTGTATTCCTGTATTATTTACAAATATATTATCGAGTTTAATAAAAACTAGTATTTAAGAAAACAATAATCAGCCTACAATGTACAAGTAATCCTATAAATTAGTACGGTGTGGTGACGGAATAAAAATACATACACCTTATCTTGCCAATGGATCTCGTAAAAAACTACCAAGGAGCTTGAAATAACCCTATGCCAACCCATGTGACCAGTATGTTATAGCAAGGTCAGTTTTTTTCCCATTGCGAGGGAGGTTCAAATCAAATCGAATTTTATGGATGGGCTAGCGTAAACGCACGCGCGATTCCGGGCGATGAAAAGACGGCGCGCGGGCCCATAACCCACCCGTACCCACGTCACCTCGTTGTTGGGCCGACCACCGGAGCAGAGTGACTTGTCATCAGTGGTCGGCCCGACGGAATACCCTTTCGGGTACCCTCACCTCTCGACGTCCTAGGACGTCGGTCGCCGTTGCGCGGTCAGCCTCTCTGCGGGTGATGGACTAAATTCCCCGGTCCGATCACCCGCGGCCTCGGCTAGGGCGGCATTAGGCGCAGATACTCGCGCCTGCGCCGCCCAAGCACGTGTATGAGCTAAAACGAAACGAATGTGTAGTTAATGATTACTTACTGTAACACTTTTTGGCCCCACAATAGTTCCTGTGGGACCTAATTTCTTTTCAGTACCTAGAGCAATAGGTGCTACAATTGGAGGATAGACAGAATCCTTGACATCTCGTTTGTGATAATATTGATTGGAATACTTATACTCTGGTCCTCTAGGAATATCAGGTGCTGGTAGTGATCTCGGCGACAAAAGAGGCAAATACCGACTATTTGGTACGTAAGTGCGGCCTAGTAAAAAATCACGCAGCTTTCGTAAGCCGTCCGACACATCTCTAAACTTATACTTCATCTTGGACATTGTTTAAATATGAAGAAAATAATTTAAAATATTTTGTTAAATTCAGTTCTTTACAACTGAATAAATATTTATTATTTATTAATGAAATGAAAAACAAATATGTAATAAGACATTTTCAAAATTGAGACAATTTCTTTTAAAAAGTTAATGTATTCTGTCCATGAAGCAAAAAGTTTGTTTATAGCCGAGATATTTTATGTTGATTCTTTTTATTTTATAATTTTATTATCTGATCCGTTTATCTTTGATTTGTGGAGACCAAATTAAATAATTGTCGCATTCGTCCCATTGTCTCCTCCACAATAGGAGGGAAATTGACCTACTATACTAAGCTGCTACACCATCAGGCGGATTGGTATAGGGTTTTATTTCGAATTTTCCTCCTCTTGCATAGATGTTATGTGCATATTGTAATCTCTTAAGACATCTCTTAAGACATCTTTTAAGACACCACATGGAATATTATATATAAGTAAATTATTAAATCTGGACAAAATGTAAGTTCGTTTTCACTTAAGCGCATCCACATAACAAAATAACATTAACTCAAGAAAATATCCTGTTATGGAAGCTGTTCTGATGATCTTTTAAATAAGGCTTAGATATGCTTAGGGTATATTTGTAATAAAATTCATCTTACTCGTGATCTATTTCAAAACCTTTTTGAGCTAAACATCTGTGCTTTTCTTCTCTTTGTAATCATTATAAAACACACTGGACTACTTGAACTTTGAAAAAAATACTTTTATTTTTAGGAGCAATAATTAAAATGTAATAATTAAGAAAAATTATAAGAACGGGTTCGCGGTATATATAACATTTTTATTTTATCACTAATAGCATTATTTCTATAACCATTATTTATGCTCATATACGTCCCACTGCTGGGCTCGAGCTTCCTCTATAATAGGTGGGCCATTAATTTAGCACGTTAACCTATTAGGACTTCATTTTAAGTGTTTAAAATTTTCCATCCTTGCATATAATATGCATGTTTTCTTTTACCTTAACTATCGAATTCTGATTTTTATAACATGCTTGAGAAATTAATATTTTTATTGTCTCTATGTCAATGGAGCATAGATACAATACTAGTTACGATGGGAAAATTCCTTTCAAATTTATTAATAACCAACTTGCTTAATAATTAATTAAACAATTGAAATCAAAGTAACAACCGCATCATATTTAAGTCAATCAAGACATCACAAAAATCTCTACCTTTAATTAAACTCATCGTCGTCCCACACAAACAATTAACAGAACCATAAAACGAAGCCTTCTAGTCATAATGCACTTGCGCTTTTACAGTTTACATAATATATAATGTGAAGGTTGGACACTTTCTTTGGCGGGGAGGCTGTACGCGCCAACGAAGCCTCCAGTCGCAAGAGTCGCGCGGGCGTACGCGCTGGTGCAGTGTCAGTTGCCCTAACATTTAAATTATCATACTGTGTTGTGTTTGGATAAAATGAGGCTTATACATTGGGTAAGCAAAAAAATTTTTTTTTTGTGATTCCTAATAATTTTTTTGGTGAATTTTATTTTTTTTTTATGATTTGTAATTATTTTTTGTGAATTATTTTTTTGTTGGGAATTGAATTAATATTAACGTGATTTGTTTTAAGATTATGATTTATAATTATAGTGATCGTGTAATATGCTTGATAATTAGTGATTATTAATTATAATTGTTGTAAAAGTACGTAAAATTATTACGTAAATAATTTTCGTCTTCGTTTTAATTATGATCAAACAATTAAGTTGGTGAATGTGATCGTCTATGACAATAACATCAGAGTTATACATAAATATATAATGTATTATGTATGTACTTTCATACATAAATAATTCATGGACAGTTTGTAATATAATTTCATTTACATGATAATTTTGTATAATGTGAATGAAAGGAAATGTAATTATTACAAAATGTAACTTGTTCTTTGACAAAATTAACATAACCGCTGCTACATCGATTTTATTTCGAAAATTTACATTAGTTATATTCAAGTAATGTTACATTTTAAATAGTTATAAATAGACTAATCTTTAGTCCCTTTTTGTTAGAAATATTCATCATACATATAAATAAACAATAACTTGTAACAAAAATATTACGTATCCACTTAAATAAATTCAAATCTAGGTACTAATATTAATAATTTTGCTAATAACAGTAGATTACGAAAAATAAATATGTATATTTTGACTGCAAAATGTTTAAAAATATTGATAAAATTACAGACTTTAGAAATCATAAATTAAATTATAATTAAAAAAAAAATAAAAACATTAAAATCTGTTGAGATTTTTTTAAATTATATCCATTCATATCACTATTATATTTTTTATTCATTATTTTATTTAAATAGCATAAAGTCGATATGTAAATTTAAAAGTAAAATCACAAGAGAATGTCAAAAATCTATGTATAATAGTAATCCTAGAAAAAAAAAATTTCACCAACACAATGATGCAATATTCGAAGCATCATAAATATCTGAATATACATATTACTCAACAAACTAACATCCTCGCGTTACGTAAAATACAAAAATCTGCCGCAAGTGGGTCACACAGACTAGTGGCGATTCGCGAGCGGAACTTCAGAGTTCAAGAGACATCAACGCGCTCGCCTCTCGCTCGTTGCAGATCAAGTTTTTAACTATTTACTTTATCTATACGAACATATTATACAACTCTCTATATTTAACTAGTTATATAGAGACTATCTTTAATAAATCTCTAATATTATATATTTTATATTCGTTTAATGATGGGTTAAGAATTTATGAGTAAAGAAACCCTTTATTTCCTGTATGAGTCATCAAAACCGGCTAGGATATTACCAGTGTTTGAGTGGGCGATACATCTCTATTAAAATGTTTATAACAATAAACATGATCACCATATCGCAAATTATAACCTCAGGATATCTATAATATCCGTGTGGTGACGGAGTAAGAATACAATTAGTCCCTATCCTGCATATGTGTGTTATAAAAGACGATTAGGGGCTATAACATGCATATAACATGTGTGCAAGAGAAGGAAGATTCTAAATAAAGCTCCTACTAACTTATCTGACCAGCGTGTATAGTAAGTTAACTTCCCTCCTTCTCTATCATGGAGGAGATTTATCAGTGTGGTGACGGGGGGGAAGAATACAGTTCAACGCTTTCGCTCTTGCCCGTGTGTCGTAAAAGACGACTACGGAATTAAATATATACCTATATATATATATATATAACATCTATGCAAGAGAAGGAAAACTGGAAATAAAACTCTATACCGACACGTCTGACCAACGTGGTATAATAGGTCAATTTCCCTCTTATTGTAGAGGAGGCTCGCGCCCAACCCTATATGAGCTGAAATGAGGATGATGATAGAGGAGATTCTAGCCCAACAGTCAGTCATATATGTACGTGCTTAGATGCGTTAGAATGATAAAATTATGAATAGAGAGTATTTAATATACTAATATCATACTATCTAATCTATTCCAATAAATAAAATTGGAGTGTCTGTTTGTAATGTCAAAATAATAGGCTTTTTTCATGCTCACACGGTTATTTGCACGACACCTATGCCTAAAATAGCAATTAAAAAATTTTTGTCTGTCTGTCTGTCTGTTTGTTCCGGGTAATCTTCAAAACGGCTGGACCGATTTCAAAAATTCTTTCACCAATGGAAAGCTATAATATCAGGGCGTAAATTAGGCTATATTTTATCCCGGTATTCGCACGGGAACGGGAACTACGCGGGTAAAACGACTATAACCTATAACCGAAGCGAAGCGAGGGCGGGTTGCTAGTATGAAATAAAAGTTAAAAGTTCTTATAGAGCTAAATTTCACACTTTACATATTAAGTACTTTAAGTTCTCATAATAATGCTTTTATAAAATACGTCGAAGTACTAAAAACCAATTAATTGCGTTAAAAACCGTAAAATAATTTGTTGTCTTCTTTGCTCTATTATATATAGAACAATTTATCTAAACTATACATCTTGTGCCTTGTTGTATCGCTAAAGTGTGTAGACACCACTTTAAGAAAGAAAAAGAAAAATTGAGTCTACAGGTCTCCGTATCAAATTATGAAAGGCTGATTTCAATTATAATTTACCACTTGGACCACGTCGGCTATAAAAACTTCAGAGCTTTTTACTAGCAACTCGCCCGCGTGGTTCCCGTTCCCGTGGGAATACCGGAATAAAATATAGCCTATGTTACTCCCTGATATTACACTTTTCCAATAGTGAAAGAATTTTTGAAATCGGTTCGGTGGTTTAAGCGTAAAAGCGTAACAAACAAACAAACTTACTTTCGCATTTATAATATTAGTAAGGATATTGTTAAAGTTTTAAGACTTCATGTAAGTAATAACTAAATTATAGTAACCAAGAATTTATTGCGTCATTTTATGGTATTTTGATCAACGAACTTTTATATCTATACCAATAAATAAAATTGGAGTGTCTGTTTGTAATGTCAAAATAATAGGCTTTTTTCATGCTCACAGGGTTATTTGCACGACACCTATGCCTAAAATACTGATTAAAAAATTTTTGTCTGTCTGTCTGTTTGTTCCGGGTAATCTTCAAAACGGCTGGACCGATTTCAAAAATTCTTTCACCAATGGAAAGCTATAATATCAGGGAGTAAACTAGGCTATATTTTATCCCGGTATTCCCACGGGAACGGGAAGTACGCGGGTAAAACGACTAAAACCGAAGCGAAGCGAGGGCGGGTTGCTAGTAAATCATAAACTACTACTACTTACTCTACTACTCTTATCAAACGGGTAAAACCCTATACTGTACTAGTATAGGGTTTTACTTCGAGCTTGCTTTCTCTTCCATAGCTGTTATATCCATATTCAATCCCTTTATCATTTTTTACGACAACATTGGACAAGAAAGGGGTGGTGAATTGTATTCTTACTCCGTCACCACACGGACAAATCAAATAGAAATCTTATATTATTGAATAAAAACAATAAACAAGATACGCAATGTTATTATTTGCCTGTATTAAGTTACATATGAAAAATAAATATTATTAATATAAAAATTCCTTCATAATACTTTAATAGTTATAATTATACCGTCATATAACACTGCGTATGGCCATTCAAAAATGTTTACATTTTATAAATATCTATATAGTCGAAAAAAAAATATGTATTTATTATAATTTACATAAAATGATAGCTTGGAATATAATTCGCACAACATAAACATTATTTTCTGCATATAATTCGCCAGAATTTATGCAACATACATAAATCTGCTTATGCAAAAATGTTACCACTTAAATTAAATTATTTTTTTTTTCGTAACTAACAATGCGTATTATATTTTTTTTATCCATAAAAACTAAGACCACATTTGGAATACATATGTATTTCCAATCTAATCCGTGGTGACGGATTAAGAATACAATACAATACATCATAATAGACATCAATCATAATAGACGACCAAGTGATATAATTTGAAAATAATAATTACCAAATTTTCCGTGTTGTGACTGAGTAAGACAATTCACCATTCTCTATCTCGCCAGTGGATGTCGTAAAGGGCGACTTAGGGATATAATATGCATCTGTGCAAGAGAATGAAACCTCGAAATATCGGATTGAACCTCCTCCCCATTAGGAAGAAAATACAGGTACTATACCACACTGGATAGGCGTGTCGATGAAGGGTTTTATTTAAAGTCTTTCATATTATATCCCTTAGTTGTCTCTTATAACACAGGCAAGTAATGGGATAGTGAACTATATTTTTACTCCAGAGAAGAATTCTTTACTTTAATAAAAAGAACAAGTGAATTTAAATCACTAGCCTCAATTACAAAGGCGTGAAGCTCCATTCGTCACCTCTAAAGTTACAATATCCTAATACAATAGATTCTTATGCATAGCAAATGTTTGTGTCAATAGTTATAAGCGGGTGAAATAATTTTATGCATGCCTGCCAAAAAGATGTTCCAGTTTACATCCGTTTTATATCAATTATAGCTATTATACTATTAATTACATAAAAAAAAATCAAGGTTATTTAAAAGTTCATGATACATTCTCCTGTTAAGAAATTATTTGACCTTATATATATCGAGTTTTGATCATTCTTCTAATGTATCTCCGTTAATGGTAGCAAGTATACGCTATGTTGTAATGCGTGTATGTCGAGGTCGAATTGTGTGCGAAAATTTTTCTATGGCATCTTCCCTAAAATCAAAAAGTTCAAAGGACCGTGTGGCGTGTTAAGTTTATTTTGTTATTTTTATACTGGTAATTGACTTTTCCGTGTGGTGACGGACTAAGAATACAATTCACCACCCCCTCTGATGCCCGTGGGTGTTGTAAAAGACGACTAAGGGATATAATATGCATATAACATCTATGCCAGAGAAGAAAACTGGATTCAAAACCCTATTCTAATACGTCTGACCAGCGCGGTGTAGTAGATCAATTTCCCTTCCACAGTGGAGGAGGCCCGAGGCCAACATTAGGGCGTATATGGGCTGAGAATATGATGAAATAATTAATCGACTTTTATATTGAACCATAATATTTTTATTATTTTTTCGTTATCAGAGATTTAGTGATTTCGATGAAGTTAGCAGCTAGGTCTAGATCTATCGCTAGCCCCTAGCTACAAGAGTAAAGACGGCCAAAATCTTATAGCATTTCATTTATATGTATTATTAAAACCACTCATAATCTTCAGAAAAAAATAGCCCCTTATTAAAAACTGTCCACTAGTAGACAAGTCCTCACTTCCTCAGTGTTAGGCAATATACCAGGTGTGTTTTCTGTTATGTAAAGTATAACACTAAGTCTATCCGTTTGCATTAAATATAAAAAATAATAATTCTAAATATATATTATATGAATTATGATATTATTGACACATTGACATAATTTCTTTAATAATTTTGACATAGAAATAAAAACAATAACCCAAAAATATCAGCTTGATTTAAAAGCTTGTGAATTTTATACATCATACGTAATTAATCTGAACAACAACAATTAATTTACAAAAGTTTCGTAATAACTAATCGTAGAAAGTGCAAGTATATTTCGCTTTATGAATGCTAATAAAGAACGTAATAAACATACAATAAATGTAGCGATGGAAGAACAATTACTTCATAAAAGATACTAAAAAATATAGAAAATGTTTAAAATTACATACATAATCATATTAATTATAATAAAAACGAGTTAATAAAGCTGTGCCATGGAATGAATGAAGCATTAATTTGTTCTTTACGTCGATTAACAGTGATCGCGAATGTTCATACGTAATAATTGATAAAGATTTTAAATTTGAATATTACGTCGGTTATTTTGATTCTGAAGTTTGATATTATTATTATATTTACTTGTTTTATAACTGAATTTTATTTTAATATAACGCTTGTTTCTTTGAACAGTTATAAGCGATTAAGATTATTTGAAGGTTTTTCAAACTCCAAACATAGTAGGATCACATTGTTGACATCTATCTACAACCGCGGGCTGGTACCTCTGGGGTAGTACCACACTTTGAGTAGTAAGTAGTATTTTGTTACTATATTTCTTTCAGTGAGCGAGAGAGCCGGAAGTCCAATTATCTCACGGTGTTTGGCGTGTGTTAGATTTTGGTGATGTATTTAGTATCTCCGAAACTCATTGCACGAATTCACACTCCCTTCATTTTCTTTACCGTTGGTAGTGGCCTAGCAAAGGTTCATAAGTCAGTATCACATACCTTCAGGTGTGGTTTTTGTTCGTTTGTCACCAATAGCAAAAAAAGAGCAGGATAAATTGGAGGACAAAGCTAAATTGGCAAGCAAAAAGTTGGCCGTCCTGGACAGAGCCAGGCGGTACTTCACACCGAGACAGCGTCTTGTGCTATACAAAGCACAAATTCGTGCTCAGGTGGAGTACTGGTCACATCTCTAGGCAGGTGCGCCCAAATATTAGCTAGACCCACTTGACTCCCTGCAAAGGCGTGCTGTTCGAATCGTCGGGATCCCAATTTACGGACGGATTGGAGTCACTGGAGCGGCTGAAAGACTTTGGGTAACTCTGTGTACTCTACCGCCTCTTTCACGGGGAGTGCTCCGAGGAACTGTTTGACTTGGTACCACCGTCACCATTCTACCAACGTACCACTCGACATCGTAGCAGAATTCATCCATTTCACCTGGAAACGTTTGGTCTTCAACTGTACGTTTCCAGCTGTTATTTTTCCCACGTACGTGCAAGCTCTGGAATGAACTGCCTGCTGCTGTGTTTCCCGAGCGCTATGACATGTCCTTCTTTAAACAAGGTTTAAGAAGAGTATTTTCTTCACGATAGGTAACGGCCCGGCTGTGGCCCTGGTAATGCAAAGGTCCATGTGCGGCAGTGTCACTTACCATCAGCAACTTGCTCGTTTGCCACTGTTGGCATTAAAAAAAAATAAAAAATCGATAAAATTTTGATAAAATCTTCCCGGTTCATAAAATACAATAATTTACCTTTTTACTAGAAACCCATGTCTTATTTATAGTACAAACTTTGTCCAAACCGGATGACAAAGAAGGTCCGTCAGTGCGACCGTGTCATTTTGATAAAATTTACCTGAGGGCTACAAAAACAGGTGCGTATCGTGACCCGCGCCTTGTCGAAAGTAACGGTCCGTAAAGCCTTTGAGTTTAGTGAACGGAAAGCATGTTTATTTTGAATCTTGTAGTTAAAGGTCAAGACAGATTTACTGTTTCATATAAAAATATTTCGTGATTGAAATTATAATTTCGGTGTGGTGACAGAGAAAGAATATTTATTCAACAAAAGTAAAACTCGTAATAAAACCCTATGTCAACCTGTCTGACGGCGTGGTATAGTAGGTCAGTTTCTCTCTTACTGAGGAAGAGGCTCAAGTCTAGCAGTAAGGCGTTGGGCTCGACCCTCCTCCTCGATGAGAAAGAAAATCACCTAATATATTGCGCTAGTCAGTCAGTTTTATGTCGAGTTTTCTTCTCTTACATAGATGTTATCTGCATATCGTATCGCTTAGTTGTCTTACAACATCCACAGATAAGAGAGGGAATGTTGAATTATATTCCTACTCAGTCACCATACGGATGACGTCACATTACGAGACATATATAGGCCTAAAAGCTTTAAAAAACTTATTGCAAATATATAAGTAATTTTTGTTACATTTTCTCCTTCACCCGTCAAGGTTAAAAAATACTTTCAGATATTAATAACACATAAACATATATATCGTATTAATACCGTTAATTAAGATAACCTTAACTTTCAATTATATATCTGGCGAAATATTGGTTGCAATGTATTTTTGCTCAACTCTTAATGCAAGAGATTTTTTGCCCTGCATTATTATATTGTGTAATACGTCCTTGATTTACATACGAAGAATACTTTTTTATTTCTTCATGCGATATTCATAATAAATTTTTTCATTACTTTTTTTTTCTCAGCTCCTACACATCTCAGTAGGAACAGGCTTCCTTTTTTTTTATTGCAAGCAGTGGCAAACGAGCAAACAGTACGCCTGATGATAAGTGTTGCTGCCGCTCATGGACCTTTACAAGGCCGCTGCCTACCGCGAAGAAAGTGAAGGGATTGTAAATGCGTGCATTGAGGCTCGGTGATACCAAAGGCACCACCAAAACCCTCCACACGCAAACACCCTCAGAAAGTTGGGCTTCCGGCTCTCTCGCTCACCGAACGAAGCGCAGCAACAAATTGCTACTACTCAGACGTCGATTTTCTGCGAGAGCGTGGTACTACCTCGGACGGACCGGCCCGCGGCTATAGACAGATAACTGTCGACAGTGTGGTCCTATTCCTATACTTATAAGCCAATTATAGCAAAAATATGTTGTAGACACAGCATAGGAAATCAGGTTTTGGATTAGTGGTCATTGGCTGCAAAAATTCTATGGTCTAATTCGTAGATCGGCAACAGCTGGATGGCACTCCATTTGTGGACCGCGAAAGACCGAGCCTCGGAGCGCCAAAAATTGTAATGTATTTTATACCAAGTATAAAAAATAAAATCTTCGAATAACCTGTTTTTCTCGAGAAGCTATAAAAATCTTGCTCAAACCTAAAATTCAACAATACCTAACAACAATCAACACCTAAAATTAATGCGAAAAACTACACCTATGGTAGGTGCAGTTTTTCGCATTAATTTTAGGTGTTGTGTTTTACAGTTCAGAATTTTAATTAAAACCATTCAATAAATATGTAGCACTTAATTATAATTAGTTACTTTTTCTTGACCGCGGTAAAATTTTCCCATAGTATCCGGTCCCCACCTAAATACTTGCCGACGCCTGGTCTATTTAAAAATTCAATTACTCAGACTGCTTGACTAAGTCTACTTGTTAGAGCTAGGTAATTCCTTTACACCATGAAACACATTAGCTACCACGTCACTAATAAGTTAATAAGAAGAATGATAGTAAATCAAAACATTAGTGTACAATAAAGTACTTTATGTGTTAAAATAATATATTGTATTAATGATATATTTATAAGGTGAAATAAAATTACGGCAATTTAATATTAAAATAAAAATAATTAAAATGTGTGTTAAAAATTAAATATGTAATAAACAATCTACATAAACATATAATTTTTGAACTAACGTAATAAACAAAGAAACACATGATAATTATTTCTCTAACATAACATTAATTTTAAATTTAATTATATTGCACTGCAAAAAATTTTAGACTAAAAAAGCGACCATTATAGGTACCAACAATAAAACCACCTCGAAAATTACAACAGTTTTTTATTTTTTGTGGGTGGGCCGCGGTCGGCGCGCCTCCGCACTACTCCGTCCGGGGCGACAGAGGGACTTAAGCACGCAACTCCCGCGACCCACCCGAAAACCACGTCGCCTTCGTCGTTGGGCCGACCACTGGAGCAGCGTTAACTTTTCGTCAGTGGTCGGCCCGACGGAATACCCTCTATTGGGGTACCCTCCCATCGACCGACGTCCCCCCCTCGGGGAGGACGTCGGTAAAATTACAACAGTAATATCATCTTCATCATCATACCAATCATCGTCATAGAATAATTTTCCGTATGGTGACGGAGTAAGAATACAATTCACCACTCTCTTTTTTTTTATGGGGGGCTATGATAAGCGCACGCGCGGTCCAGTCCGTCCAGGACAATGAAAGGGCGGCGCGCGGGCCCATAACTCACCCGTACCCACGTCACCTCGTTGTTGGGCTGACCACCGGAGCAGATGTGACTTGTCGTCAGTGGTCGGCCCCACGGAATACCCTTTCGGGTAACCTCACTTCTCGACGTTCTGGGACGTCGGTCGACCACACCACTCTCTATCTTGCCCGTGGATGTCATATAAGACGACTATGGGATATAATATGCACATAACATCTGTGAAGAGAAAGAAAACTCGAAATAAAACCCTATACCAACATGTCTGACCAGCATGGTATAGTAGGTCAAGTTCCCGACCTTTGTGGAGGAGGCCCGCGCCCAACAGTGGGACGTATGTGGGCTGCAATGATTATGATGATCATTATATCTGTTCTTATACGTCCCACTGCCGGTCTCGAGCATGCTCCATAATAGGAGGGAAATTGATCCAATATACCGTATGGTATGCTTAGACAAAGATTTTGTTTCAAAGTTTTCTTCTGTTGAATAGATGTAATAAATATATCCCTTATTCGTATTTTATACTAGCAACCCACCCTCGCTTCGCTTCGGTTTCTGTCGCCTTATCCCCGTATTTGCCGTTCCCGTGGGCATACCGGGATAAAACATAGCCTAGTTTATTCCCTGATATTATAGCTTTCCATTGGTGAAAGAATTTTTGAAATCAGTCCCGCCGTTTTGAAGATTACCCGGAATAAACAGACAGACAGACAGATAAAAAAAATATAAAGTGTATTTTAGGCATATGTATAGTTCAAATAACCGTGTGAGCATGAAAAAAGCCTATTATTTTGACATTACAAACAGACACTCCAATTTTATTTATTGGTATAGATCACCCACAGGCAAAAAGGGATGTTAAATCGTGTTCTTATTCCGTCACCACACGGAACTACAGTTATAAATGCATACAAACTTAATTCGGATAGTGTGTTAGTGAAAACCAAGCGATTTCTTCCAACGAATAAGGTTACACATGACCGTAATATTAACTACTCACATTAAAACACTACGGAAGGACATATGAATGAGTTTATATGTATGTCATTAACGTACATTTTACTTGTACAAACAAGTTTTAATTGTAACAGATTTAAAATTAACATTGATTACAATACTGCAAGTAAATTTTCGTTAATGTTTTTGCATTGAAACTTATCTATACCAATAAATAAAATTGGAGTGTCTGTATGTAATGTCAAAATAATAGGTCTTTTTTATGCTCACACGATTATTTGCACTATAGGTACATATGCCTAAAAATAACTTTATAATTTTATTGTCTGTCTGTCTGTTTGTTCTGGGTAATCTTCAAAACGGCTTAACCGATTTAAAAATCTTTCACCAATGGAAAGCTATAGTATCAGGGAGTAACCTAAGCTATATTTTATCCTGGTACTGCCACGGGATTGGGAACTACGCGGATAAGGTGACTGAAACCGAAGCGAAGCGAGGGCGGATTGCTAGTCTATACCAATAAATAAAATTGGAGTGTCTGTTTGTAATGTCAAAATAATAGGCTTTTTTCATGCTCAGACGGTTATTTGCACGACACCTATGCCTAAAATAGCAATTAAAAATTTTTTGTCTGTCTGTCTGTCTGTCTGTCTGTCTGTCTGTCTGTCTGTCTGTTTGTTCCGGGTAATCTTCAAAACGGCTGGACCGATTTCAAAAATTCTTTCACCAATGGAAAGCTATAATATCAGGGCGTAAACTAGGCTATATTTTATCCCGGTATTCCCACGGAAACGGGAACTACGCGGGTAAAACGACTATAACCTAACCTATAACCGAAGCGAAGCGAGGGCGGATTGCTAGTTCGTAATATAATCGACTAGCAACAGGGCTTTGCTTCGCTTCAGTTTCAGTCGCCTTACCCGCGTAGTTCCTGTTCCCGTGGGAATACCAGGATAAAATATAACCTATGTTACTCCCTGATATTATAGCTTACCATTGATGACGTTACCTGCTTATATCCCTTAGTCGTCCTTTCCGAGTATTTATGGAGTAAGAATACAATTATCCACAACCTCCCTTCCCCGTGAATCTCGTAAAAGACGACTAGAGGATATATAATGTTATTATATATCTTCCGTAGTAACTATTAAATATGTCACGGTACAAGCATTAGCCATCGATATTCACGCTTCGCTGAGCACAACCTTGAAATAGACTTAAAATGTTCTGATAGACCATTGCACTGTGCATATGAGTGTATGCGGTTAAGGAGAGTGATGGCTGCTCAAATAGTTAACTTGTGGTCGATCTTTTGCATTAGGTATATTTGAGAATTATATAATATCGTACTTCGAAGAGCATAGAGAGCTAATATTTACTAAATGTTATAATTTTATATAAAACTAGCAACCCGCTCTCGCTTCGCTTTCAGTCGTCTTTCCTGCGTAGTTCCCGTTTCCGTGAGAATACCGGGACAAAATATAGCATAGATTGATATTATAGCTTTCCATTGGTGAAAGAATTTTTGAAATCGGTCCAGTCGTTTTGAAAATTACCCGGAACAAACAGGCAGACAGACAGACAAAAAAATAATAAAGTGTATTTTAGGCATATGTATAGTGTAAATAACCGTGTGAGCATGAAAAAAGTCTATTATTTTGACATTACAAACAGACACACAAGTCAGTAAAATAATATAAAATTAATAGAGAAATACGTCCTTTAGAGGTATCTAAATCCAGGCAAGTAAAGGGGTTGTGTCAAATTCCACGTGTAAGTTTCGGACTTGTGGTATGATATCGCATAGTCTAGTAAATAATAACAGTTTTAAAAAAGGTAATATAAAAATCATTTAAATATATTATTAATTTGCTTAGAAAATATGAAATTATTCAAATAAAAAATTTAGATCATTCAATAAGGAAGATAAATTTAAGTAAAGTTCAATGAAGTTAATTCGTTTCAACGCTTTCACCGTAATTCTTAAAGATTTCCTGGTTTAATATCAATAGAATTACATCACTACTAGTTAGCTAATAGTTATTCTGTTAGGTAAAATATAATATATTCATGGATATATAAATATATGAATACGATTACAATCAATAACATTCAAGATTTCATGCTGCATTACCAATGAGAAAAAAATAAAATGATGCCAATGGTTTATCAAATTAGGCACACTATGTAATAGTTATGAAATAACAAAACTGTGAAGTATTTATATTCAATTATCATTACAGAGACGGTTAAGAATCAATATTGACTATAGATTTTGCGATTTTCACTTCTTAATGCAAATATATCCGTGTGGTGACGGAGTAAGAATACAATGCACCACTCCCTATCTTGTCCGTTGATGTGGTAAAAGACGATAAAATTGAACTAAAACCCTATATCAACCTGATCTGATCAGCTTGGTATAGTAAGTCAATATATCCCTTCTACAATGGAGGAGGCTCGAGCCCAGTGGGGCGTATACACGCTGATATGTGATGAAAGAGATTGTGTGTTCTATATTATCCGTGTGATGACGGCGTGGAGTAAAAACACCACTCTGTCTTGGCCGTGGATATTGTAAAAGATGACTATAGATATTCTCTTCTTCAACAGCGCAGTATAGTATAAAGCAGAATTTGAAAGGGATTTCCAATAAATTTGGTATCAAAACCCTAATTATGTTAATCCCTTTTTCGATTTCAAAAGTTTGTTTTGATAAAATATCTTTAACGAAACGCGTAAATAAATAACGTGTCAACGTATTAATAATTCTTATAACAACGTATATAAAATAATCAAATGCATCCATAGTTAATCGATATTCACGCAAGATTTGGACGGATTATGTAACTCATAGACAAATTTTAACATCGTTCCGTACGACCTTCAGAGAAAGTTTGAAGGCATTATTGACACGTACAACGTAATAGTAAAATCAACTTTTTTGGCATTTGAATATCATTCAAATATGAATCTTATTTGTATGTGTTTAAGGGTTATGAGCGATGACTCTTACTTTCCCGTACGCTAATTCTAAGCAAATAGTTGAAGATTCACTTTCATTAATTTTATGTGTTTGTATGTTTGTTTTATGGGTTTGCCGAGTGGTCACGTACATGGTGGTTAAGTTAATGTTAAACTCTAGCAGTAAGTTGTGTTGTTGGAGATAATATTGTTTGAGACATCTTAATAACCGCATCCTCGTTGTTTAATTAAAATTAACTGAATTCCCTATATGGTTACGGGTTACGAAAATAATACAATATTTCTTTATTATAATACAATATTTTTTCCAATAAAATGAGCCGACAATCATCATCATCATCATCGCAGCCCACATACGTCCCACTGTTGGGCTCGGGCCTCCTCCACAATGGGAGGGAATTTGACCTACTATACCATGCTGGTCAGACATGTTGGTATAGGGTTTCATTTCAAGTTTTCCTTCTCTTGCACAGATGTTATGTGCACATTATATCCCATAGTCGTCTTATACGACATCCACGGGCAAGATAGGGAGTGGTGAATTGTATTCTTACTCCGTCACCACACGGACAATAAAAAGAGCGCCGACAATAAAAAATCAATAATAAAATATCGGTGTCATCATTCTTACAGATCATATACGTCCCACTGTTCCGGTTATTCATTCTCCGTAATCGGAGGAAAATATACCTACATTAGTATTATTATTTTATTTTGAGTTTGCCGTCTCTTGCATAAATGGTATCTGCATATTATAATGACTTAGTTATGATATCTAAGGGCACGAAAGGGGGTGGCGAATTATATTCTCGCTCCGTCACTACACGAAAACTTTGGTATAATTATGAGGTATCGTCTCAAACTTTGAAGGGAGTAATCAGGGAGGGCATTGCTCTTCTGGGGAATCCATGACACCAACGGCGATTATCGACCTATCGGCTAAACATCGCGATTAAGACACTATACTTCTTTCGTGGGGAGGCCTATATCTAACATGGGCTGAGAAAATGGATAGAGAGATGGAACTGGATGTGTACATTCTCTGTTAAATTAGTAAGTTGCAATAAATAACCCACTTATTAAGAAATATTATTAGCCTAAATTTTACGCTTTTTTTAATTTATTTTATTTTCATATTGTGAGGGAGTAAGAATACAATTCCTCCCTTTTCTTGCCCGTGAGTTTCGTAAAACACTACTAAATCAAATCAAATTATTTAAGGGACGCGATATACAGATTTAAAGGACATGATACTTAGATGACGTCTATACCTATACGAGAATGAAAACTTGAAATAAAGCCAAGCCAACTTGTTTGATCAGCCTAGATTTTATCGTAAATCAATATCTCTCCTACTGTGAAGAAAGCTCCAAGCCAGCAGTGGACATATACGAGCTAAAATGAGATGATGATTGTCCTTCGAGGGAATTATATCGATTAATACACGTGATTAAAATATGTTAAACGCCATCTGTCAAGTCTTGTTACTACGCCATCTGTGCAGTCTTTAGTAGGTCAAATATCTCTCATGGTAAAGGATGCTAAGTTCAATATTGCAACAGATGGCGTACTGGTTAAGGTACCGACCTAACGTGCCAGTGTCGCAGGTTGGATTCCCACGCAGGACAACACTTTGTGCGATCCACACATTGTTATTCTGAGTCTGGATGTAATTTGTGTCCGTTAATTATATGTTTGTAAAGTCCCCCGCGCCACAAGAATTATTTCCTTAGTGCAGGGCGTTGTCTTTATGAAAAAAAAAATATTGCAATATATATAAATAATCAGAGATGCGATGATTTTATTTTAGGCTTTAAAACTAATTTGTGAATGAAAATGAGATTTGGAAATCCGTTTTACCGATTTATCTAATCATCAATACATCAGCCCAAACACGTCCCACGGGTGGGGTCAATCCTCCTCCACTATAAGAAGGAAAATGACCTACTATACCATGCTGGTCAGACGTGTTGCTATAGGCTTTTGTTTCGAGTTTTCCTTCTCTTGCATAGATATTATACGCGTATTATATCCCTTAGCCATCTTTTAAGACATCCACGAGCAAATGAGGGAGTGAATTGTATTTTTACTCCGTCACCACACGGATTTACTAATTAGCAGAGTTTGCCCGAGTAGTAACCAATTTTTCGTTCAATACATGCCTTCATTTCCTGCCTTTGGGAAACACTAAAACCGAAGTCGAAATGATGTAATTTAAAGTCAAACTTGAGGTCTCTCCCTTTTTCTCCTCTCCTCTTCTGATGTCTTCGCAATCTTTTTTTAGTTCATAATTGATTTTTATAAAATCTAAGTATATCAAATATTTAATAAATAGAAAAGTAATTTCGAATGTTACGCATTCATGGTTTTCATCGAATCCACCCTATAATTATCCACAACTATAATTATTAAATGTTCCCTTCCCCCTATGACCTTTTGTAATACGTATTATTAATGTCGCTACACGTATATAAGAAAATGATTGAATACTTCATTAGTAGATTCCCACAAAATAAGTCTCTAATTTCAACTATATTTATCATTTTAGTGAAATTATTTTCATTCACTTGAAATATCTTTAACTATAAACCTTTCTATAATAATATGTAAAATACTAAACATTTGTCAGTTATTAAAGAAATCTTATTATTACATTTTGCTCGCCTCAGGTTGGACTTCAATCGTTTACTTTTTTTAAAAATGATCAGTCCATTAGGCTGGACCACAGCTTTATAATGATGCTACATAATGCATAGATTAAAATATTTAAAAAGATTATAATGTCACGTTGGCAGGGATAAATTTCGTTCGATAAATTTATAGTAATGTTACTAGTAGTATCGATAATATTGTAATCGATAAAATATAAAATCGATTTACGTGATTTAGAGCATCCAAGCACTCGTGCTAAAATGTTTGAATATGTACGTTAGTTTTTAATTTAAAATACCACAATTGAATTGAAAAATGAAAAAAGTTATATTATACATATTATTCGTTAATTGTAACGTATACAAATTAAAACCCGAGTCATTATCAGCTATCAATTTGGGATTTATCCTAGGCTTTCTTGACCACAGCTGTTATAAAAAACGGCATATTAAGGAATATAATATGCAGATGCCATCTATGCAAGATAAGAAAAAATCGTTTTTTTTCTTGTCTTGCAACCAACACGTTTGACCCTCATGATTTTTTATAATAAGTTATAGAGATATAGTAATCCTCCTTCTGTAAAAGAGGACCGAGCACAAAAGTGGGACGTTTACAAGCTTAGAAGAAAAATAAAAGAAATTTTATTAGAAAAATCTACTGGAACAAATTTTTATGCAATATTCTGTAGTTTATACTATATTATGTTAAGTATATTATACGATTAACGTACTTTTCTAAATTTTCTTCCTAATTCTATCGATTAAAAAGTGCCCATCACTATAGCTCGATTTATATAATCTGTAATCATGCTCGGTCACAAGTAAATCAATTTTAATAAAGTTTCATCTTACTTTACATATATTTTTATATCTCTACCCTGTCTGTAAATAAATTATTATAGGTTATTAATAACTTTGTTTTATGAATGATTTATTTAAACTTACAATATCTTATCTAGATAATTATTTGAAGTTTAAATTATAATATGTAATAAGATGTAATTTAGAGAAAAAATAATGTTTCTTTGATTAAATAAACATGTAACTCTTGACATCACTATGGGTTTGATTTCAGGATTCGTTATTACTGGACTTTGCCGTAAAAAGCTTAGAGTATATGTAATAAAAGTACAAAGTAGTAAGCTCGTCAGATTTCTGGACTTGATATTACTAGCTTTTGCCGTAAAAAGCTTAAAACCTATGAGAAGTAGAAAGTACCGGCTAAAGCCTTTTTAAAAAACCTAATAGATTTTGCTATTTCATGAGACATTATGGATCAGCAATTTTTTTTTGCTTTATTACAGTCGTTTAGTTAGTATTAGTTATTATTAGTTCAGTTGATTTATGTTTTTTTTTTATTAAGTTTTATTTTCTTTAAAAAACATGCTCACCCCGGTTAGAAGGGTGTCGTACTGGAACTAATAATAACTAATGTTGTTGTATAAAATAAGTATCTTAAAAAATGGCGAGCCCGCTGAGTTCCATGCCGGACCTTCTCAGCTTGTAGACACGTTTCGTTCCGGTGCTAGTATAATAGATTAATTATATACATAATGACAAATTGAGAATATTATTGCTGTTGTACATAATAAACGATTGGATTTGATTTGATTAGTGACAGATTAACAATACAATTCATTAATATTCCTTATTTTCTACTAGTATCCGTAAAGATTAGTCGAGAGTTATCAATAAAAACTTGGATATAGGCAAAGGGGATCTACGTAAAGGGGATCTTTAAATACTTATATAAATGTTCTGTTCGTGTTTTGTAATTGAAATCCTTCTAAACGGATGATATTGATGATTATTTTTGTGGCTTTCCGATGGATATGAAAATGGTTTAGATTAATAATTGGAACCTGTAAGATCGATTTAAGGCGAATTCCTTTTACTGTTTTTTTTAGATTTGAACAGAATAACGTCAGCTAGTAATTTCCTAATATCCACACGCCAAATCCGCAAAAATTGTTTTATTTAAAATATGAACAAACGTGAAAAGTAATATTTCCTACAAATAAATAACTAAAAGCATCAATAAGTGTAATTATACGCAATAAAACAGGCTTCATTCCGTATAAATTAATTTAAACTTTCACGATAATATTTACGCACAATTATTGTAAGCATTTTATATTTTACTAGTCCGTGTGATGACGAAGAAAGAAAGAATACATGCCCGTATATATATAATTTGCTTATAATATCTATACAAGAGAAGGAAATCTTGAAATAAAACCTTATACCAACACGTCTGACAGGCTCAAGCGCTCTTTATCCACTAAAGTGTAATAATATAAGTAAAAATTGATTTGGAGGTACCTACTACCTCTATAGTCCGAGGCGCTGCTCCAAATCTCCTAAATTAGTCTCGATCATGATACGAATACTTCACTGGGTCGGGAGCCCTCAGCGCTCATCCATAGTCCGGGCAAAGCTGTGAAAGCCATCTGGCTAACAGCTATACACACACAAAAAAAAAGATACGAATACTTTGACGCATATATTGGTGCTTTCATGCTAAGTAGACCGACGGCGTCAATAGAGTCGGTCCAAGTTGGTGTAAAACTCTTAGTTGTCTTGTACGACACCAACGAGCAATGGTTGAGCAAGGGTTACTAGCATTCGATGATATCACCATCCTTACTAATATTATAAATGCGAAAGTAAGTTTGTTTGTTTGTTACGCTTTCACGCTTAAACCACGGAACCGATTTCAAAAATTCTTTCACCATTGGAAAGCTATAATATCAGGGAGTAACATAGGCTATATTTTATCCAGGTATTCCCACGGGAACGGGAACTACGCGAGTAAAGCGATTCAAACCGAAGCGAACCGAGGGCGGGTTGCTAGTAAAGCATAAATATCTTACACATATAATTTTTTTAAACATCACATATGTTTTCTAATTCGAAAGGAAGTGCCCAATAATATCACTTTCATTCGCTATATATAAACGTAGCAAGTTTAAAATATCGGTTTAGCGATTTACGATTAATCTTTGAACCAATTAATATTTGATTTTTGGGTATTCGCCATCCCCTATCCTACCTATAGGTCTTTTAAAAGACGATTTATCATCATCTTGCTCTTATCCCAATTACTTGGGGTCGACGCAATATGTCATCTGTTTTGACATATTGCAAAAAGTTTCGGCAATGATTTTTAAGACCGGCCGCCTGCCTGACGTCAACCCTCCTTGGGAATGTAATCGTTGACCCAAATGGTACCAGATGGAGTTGGTCCGGGTCAATCTAGGGCTCTTAGTCGTCTTTTACGACACCCACGAGCAAAGCAAGGGTTGATAGTATTCGAAGCCGCTACCACACAGCAATTAAAACACGATTAAAGGATATAATATGCATATAATATTTATGCATGACAAGGAAAACTAGAAAAATGAGCCTGACTAGCGTGGTATAGTGGTAATTTTTTTCCTGTTATGGAGTAGACCTGAGCTCAACAGAGGGACTTATGTGGGATACAACGATAGTAGATCGATTTCCTTCCCATTGTAGAGAAGAACTAAGGCCAACAGTGGGAAGCGTGCGACGATTATGTTAATGATGAGGATATTAGGTTCATCTAATAAACTCAATAGTAATATTAATGAAATATCACCAACTTTTACGACACACATTCCATTTCTTTTTCTACATATTAGTTTAATTAATACTAAAAGTATTCAAACCCCATAGCAATGTTTGACACTATGTTGGTTACACTACTAAGCTATCTCTGCTTTCATTAGAGAAAGTAAGTAAGAAGCGGAATACCAATGACTTTGAAATTTTTATTCGGGCTTTGATTTTTATAAATAAATCTTGAATTAATTTATGTAGTATTTCGACAATACAGAGATGTAGTTAAAATACCGACCAGTTGTATCAGTATCGTAGGTTCGATTCCCACGCCGAATAATATATTGTGCGATCCACAAATTATTATTCTGTTTTTTTTTTTTATTTTTATTATGTATAAACCCCGCGGGAGCACTTACGTATTATCATTTTATTACATTTTTTCTTAAAATTACCGCCGGATCGAAACGCAACCGCACTGAGCACATCCGGCAAGAAACTCAGCGGGATTGTCTGTTTTTTATTTATTTTTGTAATTTCATTTAAATAAAATTACATCTTACAACATGCTTATTAATAGTTCCAGTATGATGATCTGAGATGATGTTCTGAGTCTGGTTATAATTTGTATCTGTTGATTGTATGTTTGTAAAGACTCTCGCAATACAAGGATAATGTCCAAAGTGGTGGTCTTTAAAAAAAAAATACTGTGTCGAGATCGAATCCATGATACTCGACATGAGAGGTCGTTAGACTACCCTGCCATCGGTGTGATCAAAGAGGTCTCTACAAGAAAAACAAGTATTACATACTCAAAGTTAAAATCCGAACACATTTAACCTCCTATCCTTAATAAAGTTAAAATACGAGGAGTTAAGAAACTTATATAATGTTACTGTTGTCATAATATTTTTGTTCACTTCATCATTATCATCATCATTTCAACCCATTTACGTCCCACTGTTGGGCTCGGGTCTCTTCCATTATAGGAGGGAAATTACCTCCTATAATGGAAGGTCAGACGTGTTGGCACTCTCCTTCTCATGCATAGATGTTATAAGAATATTATATCCATTAGACGTCTTTTACAACACCAACGGGCAATGAACCGTATTCTTAGTCTGTCACGACACAGACATTTTTGTTAGAATTACAGTAGGTATCGCTTATCGCAATCACCTTATAAAAATATCATCACAAAGAATGGCTTGCCAATATATAAAAAGCCTTGTATTAGAACCATGGATGGTTGAATAAAGGCCAAGTTCTAGATCGGTTAAACCGCAACGCTTGTTATTTATCTAAATCGATTCCGTTCAAGATCAAGTTTACTATAAAATTAACATCCTATACAGTAATATCGATAACAAAAGCGTATCATAAATAAAACTACTATACGGATTTTATCGCGTTAGTATTTGATCTTTGATTGCCCGATGTTTCGAACTTTGCAGCGTTCATGGTCACGGGCCGACTAAGATGAACATAAATGGTTTTAAATTAAATAATTGTCATAAAAATACTACAAATTTAATGTTTAATAATGACTAACCATAAACAATATTTTTTTTTCATATAGAATCATTTTCTTCTTATACCAGCAATAAATTTGTACCAAAATGTCAAAATTTAATAACTAATTTCTGTAGCGGATACTGTAGCGGAAAAGGA
Source organism: Lymantria dispar (assembly GCA_032191425.1). Classification (NCBI taxonomy): domain Eukaryota; kingdom Metazoa; phylum Arthropoda; class Insecta; order Lepidoptera; family Erebidae; genus Lymantria; species Lymantria dispar. The sequence continues at coordinate 27,795,482 of CM063455.1, forward strand.
TAGGCTTCTGTAATTTTATAACGTTACACGAATTAGATACACATTTTTTAATTAAAGTAATATTTTTTTTTGTAGTTATTTATTCGATTATACAATAAGGGCTTCTCAGCAGGCTCTTCAGCCTTTGATGAAATAATAATTATTTTTTCTTACATTTGCTAATTAATTAGAAAAGACTATTAGCTTTTTTATTATAACACTTTTGTCGAGGACTGTACCAATGCTAAATGCTTACTAAAGTGAAATCATTGATTAGCAAAGACCAGTAGTATTTCTTACCGGTTGAGCGTTTAACCGACATCCTTAGAAAATATTAAATTCCCACATCAACTCGTTTCCAGTGAAAACTTTATAACTTTGTTCCAGTATTATAAGCATAGACTAGAGACATATTATTACATGCATTGAGATAAATCACCGGGAATAACTATAAACTATAATATATATTCTCTGTGGTGACGGAGTAAGAATACAATTAACCACTCCCCATCTTTCCCGTGGGTGTCGTAAAAGACGACTATAACATCTATGCAAGAGAAGGTAAAATCGAAATAAAACTCTATGCCAATATATCTGACCAGCATGGTATAGTGAGTCAATATACCTCTTTGGAAGGAGGCTCAAGCCTAGCAGTGAGACGTGTATGAATTGATGTATGGTAGCTACGAACACTACCAACCCTTAAATTGTTCGTAGGTATCGTAAAATACGACTAAGAGTCTTACATAGATCAGCTCTATCTAATTAACTATTATATTCCCAAGTAAATTTGCCGTCAGGCACGCGGCCAATAACTTTTGCAATATGAAAGAAAAGTACACAGTATGTCGGCCCCTAGTAATTAAGATATGAGCAGGGTGATGATGAAAATGATTAACTGTAAACCTACCTTCTCTATGGTTAAGCGTAGTCTTAACATGACCTTTCACCAGTACATCTGCAATTTGATGCACAAACGTACGGCAGTGTCGGCGGCGTAGTCTTCCTTTCGCAACCGTCCCAATCACACTTGCTTTGTATATTTGTTTCGTCATTCTCTCTTCACAATTATTTTATTATTTTATTTTTTTTATTATTATTTATTTATCAGAACAAAAAAAAGTTACAATTTTATACAAGTAATGACATTTAAAACCACTTGGGTTTGTTAAAATTAATGCCATTGACAGTAGCGGTTTATAATGTAGATATGAAATACGATTTCAATTTATGTTTGATGTTTGAAGTCGTAATAATATTTCTAACTTCGGGTAGTAATTCGTTTATAATTCTCGGGACCATGTAGGTAGCCGTGCGTTCACCGTAGACATTGTGTGCGCGTCTCACACACAGTCTGCTATTAGCGAAAGCTCGTGTATATACAGGGTGTTCAATTTTGTCTTGTATATTTGTATTAAAAAAATGCTCTTTGAGTAGTACGTACTTAACTTGTAAAAAAATAGGCAAGACGCTGCAGTATTTGAAGAGAGCCATTTCGTTATCATGATACATACTTTTTATTTTATAAGGGACTATTTTCTTAAGAATTTTGAGCTGTAGTTTATAGATATCTTGTAGATATGATTTATATGTACGACCATAGCTGCTAAGGCCATATTGTATATGCGATTCAGCTAGTGAATTATACAACATTAGTTTCACTTTAAATGGTATGCGATTTTTTATGATTATGATATTCGCTAAAAATTGTCTTAGTTTATTGCAAACATGGTTGATATGAGCATTCCAATTAAATTTATTATCAATTTTTCTACATGTCCAAACCACCTGAGCATACCTTTTTTCTTCTTCTTACTGAGAAACTTATATGTGGATGTATTTTTGTGAACGTTAATTATATTTTTGTAAAGTCCCCCATAATACAAGGATTAATTTCCTTAGTGCCTTAAAAAAAAAAAAACTAAGTTCGATCCCAACTCGCGAGACTAGTGTGACGGTTATCAAATTATTACCCATTTGGGGAAGTCCCTGATTGCATAGATGGGTTATTATATTGACCTATCGTGCCAGTTACCAGGACCGCGTGTTCTATTCCTAAAAAAATTTCGGTTCTGAGTGTAATTTGTGTCTGTTAATAATGTTTGTATAGTCCCCCGCAATAAAAGGATTATTTCCTTAGTGCAGGTTGTTCTATTCAATAAAAAAGGGGTGAAAATGGATGCAAAGTTATATATATTTTAAATTGATATTTCTCCTGGTTGGCTTTAGCTAATTTTTACATATCCCATGACCAAGCAAGGTAACTATAATTGCATTCTTATCCCGACGTCACTCACAGTTAGGTTATTTAGATAAAAAAATGTCGCTTTTCACCACACAACTATAACGTTGGATATCCAAAACCGCTTCATTACGATGCGTAGCCCTGCTCGTTGCTCAGCTTTCTACGGACATTCCAGCCAGACAAGTCGAGGGCCGTTATGTCTGCAATATCACTGACTGAACTAATAATAGCTTACTCAATGCAAGTCCTTACTGGGCAAGATTTAAATTTCAAATAAACAGAAAACAAATTTCTAGCAATTTGAATACTAATTTTTACGAACTAACAATTTGAATGTTCGAATGTAAGAGCTAATCTATGGAACTACCTTGAAAATTCTTTCAATAATAATCTGATCTCAGTTTATATATATATATATATATATATATATATATATATATATATATATATATATATATATATATATATATATATATATATATCTCACAGCTGGGTTTCAGCCTCATTAATAATAGGACATTGATGTATTATACCGCGCTAAACCGACCGGCTCATGTAGTGATAAAGTAAGAATACAATTCATCACAGTGAACCATGGGTGTTGTAAAAGCCGACTAAGGGATATATTATGCAAATAACATCTTTGCAAGAAAGGGAAAACTCTCCATAAAACCCTATGCGTTTGACCTGGGTGATGGACGCCAATTTTTCCCTCCAACTGTAGAGGAGGCTCGAGCCCAATGGTGGGAATTATGTGGGCTGAGATGATGATAAATCCGACCGGTTATTACAGAGTTTTATTTCGAGTGTTTCTTTTCTTGCACAGTTGTTATAGACATATCGCAATTCTTAATCGTCTTATACGCTACGGGTAAAAGAGGAGATTTACAAACAAGATATATAAATGTTTAATTATAAATAAGTGAATATATTTCCATTTTTTGACAGTGATAGAATACAATTCACCATCCCCTATCTTGCCCGTGGATGTTATAAAAGATGACTGAGGGATATGATGTGTATCTAACACCTATGCAAGAGAATAAAAACTCGAAAGAAAACCCAATCCGTCTGACCAACGTGGTATAGCAGTTAGATATATAAGAGCTGTGATGCTAAAAATAAAAAATAATGAAACATATAAAAAAAAATAGACAAAAAGGCATACAAGGTTTAGTTTTGCCCAGTTAAATTAGTCATTTTATAATTCATATATTAATCTATACCAATAAATAAAATTGGAGTGTCTGTTTGTAATGTCAAAATAATAGGCCTTTTTCACGCTCACACGGTTATTTGCACTATACATATGCCTAAAAATCACTTTATATTTTTTTTGTCTGTCTGTCTGTCTGTTTGTTTCGGGTAATCTTCAAAACGGCTAGATCGATTTAAAAAAATCTTTCACCAATGGAAAGCTATAATATCAGGGAGTAACTAGGCTATATTTATTTCGGTATTCCCTCGGGAACGGGAACTACGGGATAAGGCGACTGAAACGGGTTGCTAGTATATCTTAAGAAAATAGCAACCACGTGAAATTGATTTATTGGCGCTTCTGATCAAGTCCGTCCTTTTGATTTTGGCTTATCGTAAAAATTAATCCCATATATTTTACATAAATATACCTACTTTTTAACTGCCGAAAATTATGAATTAATTCATCTTTAAAATCATCAGCAGCAGTTTCTAATAAAAAAATGATAAATAGATAAATCACTGATCCACATTCATCTTACAGATATAAATTAAGAAAAATGGTGACATTTTCACTAACTTATTCTCGAATAGTACAAAAACTATGACAAATTCATTCATTACTTTTTTAACAAAATCTTCATTCTCTCAATTTTATTTTCTCTTCAATATCGTTTTCATTCAAGCTTAAAATAAACAAATACAAGAGTATTTTTATTTGTTCTTTGTTGTGCCTTATTTGAAACCTGATTTCACGGTCGATTAGTGAATATAATGATTTCTTTACTGTTATAGAGTGGACGTGACAACTGTGATTCGTGACCATCTTTACGACGGATCGTTGACCCACTCAGTCATAACAAGATTTTGGTTATTAAGTAAAAGTATTTTCGAAGAGCTGTTTTATACAATTCACTTTATTTTTGCTATTCCACCGTCTTGACTCATATACATCCCACTGTTGGGTTCAAGCGTCCTCCACAATAGGAGGGAAGTTGACCTTATTGTACCATGGTCTTTTTTTTTTCACGCTGTGGCAATGCATTTACGCACTATCCCCCGCCGGTTACAGACGGGGGAGTATGTTTGGGACTCAACCGCAAAAGTGATTGAAATCTATACTAATAAATAAAACTGGAGTGTCTGTTCGTAATGTCGAAATAATAGGCTTTTTTCATGCTCACACGGTTATTTGCACTATACATATGCTTAAAATACACTTTATATTTTTTGTCTGTCTGTCTGTTTGTTCCGGGTAATCTTCAAAACGGCTGGACCGATTTCAAAAATTCTTTCACCAATGGAAAACTATAATATCAGGGAGTAATCTAGGCTATATTTTATCCTGGTATTTCCACGGGAACGGGAACTACGCAGGAAAGGCTGCAACTGAAGCGAAGTCAAGGCTGATTGCTAGTACCCACTAAAACCACAGCGGCCCCTACCGCGCTTTTATGGAGTGCCGGAGAGATCATCTGATAACATTCTATCCCCGACACCCGAACGCTTGGCCGTCTGGCCACGTCCTGTCATCATTCAGGGCGGTGGGAGGAGGAGCGCATAGCGGCGTCTCCTCCTACCTGGTCGTCGCCGGCGGAGCGAGTCAGCGGACACAAGCGCCTCGCATGTCAGCTCCGCGGCCTCCTTACTTGTCATGACAGCCTCACAGAAGGACATCGACGACCAACAGCTGTCGCTGCCAAGCATCTTGGAGATGATGGTCGGCAACGACAGGTCTGTTATTCCCATTTTCGTTGACAGGACGTGACGCTGAAGCCCCCTGGCGGGGCATACTTCCAGTGTGTGGCGCGCATCGTCGATTAGTGCGCCACACTCATGATATCCTGGGGCCTCTTCTTTTCCAATTTTGTGCAGGTACTTATCGAAGACCCCATGTCCGGTAAACACTTGTTACTCTACCATGTTGGTGAAATAGATTAGTATAGGATTTTGTTTAGTTTTTCCATCTTTTGCACAAACGTTATATGCGTATGCTTAGTCGTCTTTTCTGACATCCACGGTCATAATAGGAAGTGGTACATTGTGTTCTTATTCCGTCACTACACGGATTGCTATAGCAACATTTTGTAAATTTTAAAATACTTATAGTCGAATAAAAATTGTGTTATTGACTGTCTAAAAATATCTTTGATATCAATAACTAGCAATTTTTTGGACATTCACGTTGGTCCATTACATTAATAAGAGTGCGTGTTGTGTACAATAATAATACCAATCGCAACTGTTGTTAAATATCAACAGTTGTCATGAAAACAATGATTGCGCAAAATGCTTGACGGCTATTGTTACTATATTTTACCAATTTGATAACATACATTAGACACTGCTGTATCTGCTTGTTGCGTTGTATATTATAATAGACTAGCAACCCGCCCTCGCTCCGCTTCGGTTTTAGTCGTTTTAGCCGTGTAGTTCCCGTTCACGTGGGAATACCGGGATAAAATATAGCCTAGTTTACGCCCTGATATTATAGCTTTCCATTAGTGAAAGAATTTTTGAAATTGGTCCAGGCGTTTTGAAGATTACCCGGAACAAACAGACAGACAGACAGACAAAAATTTTTTAATTGCTATTTTAGGCATAGGTGTCGTGCAAATAACCGTGTGAGCATGAAAAAAGCCTATTATTTTGACATTACAAACAGACACTCCAATTTCATTTATTGGTATAGATAGCAGTCTACCCGGCTTAACCTTTGGGTTATCGACCACTGCGTGATATTCTAGTGCACTTAGAGTAGGTAGACCTTATTGCGAGTGACAAATCGGCTCCAAGATATTACTGAGCTTTTTCCTAGTCTCTCCTCGACAGCTTTTTCCTGAGATCATGATCACAGAAAACTTAGCGAACGTCTTTCGCTATGGACCATCGATCGGCTGGTAATGATGGATCCATTCTTTTACTAATTCTACCGTACAGAAGTTCTATCGTGATTTGTACAGAAGCATTCCACAATGATGCTTGAATCATCGCTCTATCATAATCATAAAATGACCACGGAAATTAAACAAGATCATTAGGAATATATAAAGATAAAAACATCTATAGCGAAAGCCGACTGTTGACAACGGGTTAGAAGATATTTTTGCACGATTGCTCTTAGCTATGTTTCTGATTAAACTTTCTAACGTAAGTAAAGCGTTTATTTTTACTGGGCTATAACTACTACATTAAAAACAAGTTTTAGATGTTGATTTAATTTTGTATTATGGTATGGATGCGGTGTGTGCTGATCATAACCCGCCCAAAAAAAAAAAAGTTATTCCTTTGATATTTAGTATTGACATATAAGTTTTTACCAAGTAAAAAATAAGCTAAGTTCAGCCAGTATAAGAGATCTTCATTCTTAATGCTTTTAAAATTCGCTGAGGGATTTCAGCGTAAAATATTAATCAAAAAGGTGGTCACCGTTACCGCTGGCCCGCACGTATGGCAACAAAGACTTACGTGCACGACAGGTTATTGGGTGACACTCCGTTCCTTCTATTGCCTCGAACGGATCGGGTGGGGCGTGAGTAGACTATAGCCTACCCCCTAAAAAAGCGTAAAACATGGAAGAAACTGATACATTCTTATATAAAAAATAAACCACTTAATCTCTACATAACTCTTTCATCTTATATGTATAATACTTATCATCATCATCATCATTGCAGCTTATAAAGGTATGTCTTACTATGGGGCTCGAGTCGCCTGGGGAGGGGAATAAACTTACTATACAGGTTTGTACAGTTTTCTTTCGAGTTTTTATTCTGTTATAACTAATATACAAAAATAATGTTACTAAACTACTTTGCCATGTCAACGTCAGGTTTTTTGATCACAGATCCTACACAGATAAACTAGATGTGTTAACTCTTTAACAAAGTCACTCAATTTATTGTCATAGTATAACAGACACATAAATAATCGTCAGAGACATAATATACTGTAGCAAGTCGTGGGAGTGAAGATTCGAGTGTCAAGACAAACTTAACAAGTTGACTAAACAAACATTTGTCCTCACAAAACCTGTCTTATCAATCAGTAAGTTGAGCGACGTTCAACTGTAAGCGGAATGGTTTTTAATTTTGTAAAATTTTATCATAAGGCCAGACTACACGTCGAGGTCTCACAGACACCACTGCGCACTTGCCTCAGATCACATACATAAAAGTAATAATTATTTTAAAAAGTGATAGCTAGTTAAATCAATAAAGTTACAAAGCTTAGTTGAATACTCATTAATTGTGTTGTGTTGAAACGATCGATCGGCCTAAGTCTTACGACGCATCTATCTCTGTTCAAAAAAATAATTGAATTAACGTGTGCAAATAAATATATTTAAAAAAAATACATTTTTCGCAAAAATCTCCATTTTTATAACCAACTCACAAATAGACCAAAACCTAACTTCCTTACAGATGACCTTTTTTTTTTTTATGGGTGGTCTATGGTAAGCGCACGTGCGGTCCTGTCCTTCCGGGGCGATGAAAGGACGGCGCGCGGGCCCATAACCCACCCGTACCCACGTCACCTCGTTGTTGGGCCGACCACCGGAGCAGATGTGACTTGTCATCAGTGCTCGGCTCCTTACAGATGACCTAGAAGTTTTTTTTGGCATCCCGCTAAGTATATATGTGTATAGAAAATTAAAACAATCAGAAACAATTAATTTATAAAAGTTGATATTTTTTCCAAACGATATCGAGCAAAAATTTTTGTAATTAACATTGTTTCGATTTTATTAGGTATAAAACTTAGCGGCTTTCATAATTATAACAGAAAACACTTCTTTCTTCTTAGTAGAAGAATAAGTGCCGTCATTAAATATTATATTTATTTACAAAAAAGCTGATGGAATAAGAACACAATTCACTACCTCCTCTCTTGCCCGTGGGTGCCATAAAAGACGACTAAGGGCATATGCATTTAACATCTATACAAGAAAAGAATAACTTTAAATTAAACTTTATACCAACACATGAACAGCTTCGTATAGAAGTTTGTATTCTTACTCCGTCACCACAAGGAAACGTTAATATTTACTAAATAATTTTATTAAAGTTCCCGCTTGTTATCGTACCTCGGTCAATTGCGGATGTACAATGCATGCGTAGCAACTCATTATTGCTGCCTATAGATAAATAAAGCGTCTGACGCGAGTGAAAGTGTCGCTGAACTTGATTGTTCTATTATAGATTCACTACTGTAGGTGGCGGTACTAACGCATCGTTAATTTTTGCTCTTTTTAGGCTAACTGTAGTAGTAGCCTCACATGGTTCGGTTGCCAGAGGTAAAAGAAGGATTGTCCTTCGCTTGCCTCATAAACACATGAATCCCTAATATATTTATGGACGAAGAAATTGACTCCTTTACTCTTCAATATATCGATAGTAAAATACATTTGGACATTGCTTTCAAAGCTGTTGTTAACTTAAAGACCATTCATCGTTACCATTTTGCTCTCATCGTAATTAAAGGTCGACTTAAAATGTACTGTTCTTCCATTATACATAGGTATTGGCAATAGTTTTATGGTCAGCCGCCTGTCGAACGTCAATCTTCTTTCAGAGTGTAATTGTTGTCCAGACAGCATCAGATTGAGTTAGCCTAGGTCAATGTAAAACTCTTAGACGTCTTTTACAACACTCAAGAGTAATAATAATATATAAGGATTTTTTGTTGGGGAGGTTTACGGTCGGCGCACTCCTCCCCCGACTCCGTCCGGGGCGACAGAGAAGCGTAAGCACGTACATCCGTAACCCACCCGTATCTACGACGAAGGCGTCGCCTTCGTCATTGGGCCGACCACCGGTGCAGAGTTCGTTGACTTCAGTGGTCGACCCGACATAATATATAGGGGTGGATAATATTTATAGCTGCCATAACTTATTATATGAATATCTTAAAAACTTATTCTATGTATACCCAAATTCTTGTTTACAGTGAAAGTTTGTTAAATAATATGACATATCATTCTCTTTTTTAGCATTATTTATATTATGTGGTAAGACCACACTGTGGACAGTCGTCTGTCCGTGGTAGTACCACACTCTCGAAAAAAATCGACGTCTGAGTAGTAGCAATTAGTTATTGCACTTCGTTCGGTGAGCGAGAGAGTCGGAAACCCAAATTTCGGGTGGTTTTTGCGTGTGGTGGTTTTGCCTTTAGTATCACCAAACCTTATCGCAAGCATTCACACTCCCTTCATCGGCCTAGCAAACGTCCATGAGGGCAGTATCACCTACCGTCAGGTGGGCTGCTTTGGAGATAAAATGAAATCCTCATGATTAAGTGTTAGAGAATCGAACTCGCTATTGTACATACAATGGCTGCCATAATTCACTACGTGTATTAAAAAATCCAAACAAAATTATGATAATGACCACTTGTTGAATATAATCAAAATAATGGCTTGTTTTACTATCTACTTAAATTTCAGTACAATACTGGCAACACTAACATTTTGTGAAAGTGCCGTTTGATGGGCCACATTGCTCTTAACCGTTTGTCTGTGAGTTCCATAATGATGTCCATAGAATATCGCCTATAACGATTACTATGCAAACCACAGAATAAGCAAGAAAGTTTGTCTTTCAACTAGATATATCGATGCCAATGGTAATATTTTATAGACATAAATATATATTTCTACCACGTACAAAAGCTTAGGTACATTAAACGTAGGTGTTTTTTTTTCAAACTGCACCCCATTTTAAGGATCATCTCCTTATTTATTGGATTAATCCTTACAGCCCGGTGAACTTGGCAAACACTATGGAATCCAAATTCACGTCACTCGACCCAAAAAGCTAATTAGATTTCTACTCTTATAAATAGGTTTATGTATTCGTCCGTCAACCTATCAATGTCCGCTATTAATCTACTCACAATAGAAGATAATGTTAACATGATTGCCACTGCAGTCAGTTTTACTAGTTCCCCGAAGAATACGACTGCCCATTGCTCTGTCTTTGAAACTCCCACGGTAAAATGGAAGGGCCAACTTGCTCATCGAACGTAGAAGGCCTATATCTTACATACAAAAATAGACGTCGATAGGCTGATACTGCATCGATCAGCTTGTATGGATGCATGAATAGAAATAATAAGCGTTGTAGCCAAAACCTATACATTGTTCTTAGCCGGTATGTTCTTTGTAGAGTGGTCATAATCAAGTATTGAAACAGGTATATAAAGCTTCACTATGTCTCGCATTTTTTCCCTTTTGAAGGTCATCTTAGTACATTCCTTTAAAGACCTACCCATAGTACATTTGAACTGATCAGTGCATCGCATGGGTTTTCTACAGATAAGCGTTTCCACTTTCCCTTTAACAACGAAGCGTTCTATGGACTGGCTATCACTTCTGGAAACATATCCAAAAACAGACAGTATGCGATACCGTACTATAGAAAATAGACTAGTTCGTGAAGTATAGAAAAAATCATTCGATACTTAGTCCACGGCACTTGAAACTTACAACAACCTGAGTATAATTTACAACATAATATAAGTATATTATAAAAGTATCTTGCCGGATCTTTTCTAAATCATCATCATCGCAGCCCACATACGTCCCACTGTTGGGCTCGGGCCTCCTCCACAATGGGAGGGAATTCGACCTACTATACCATGCTGGTCAGACATGTTGGTATAGGGTTTCATTTCGAGTTTTCCTTCTCTTGCACAGATCTTATGTGCATATTATATCCCTTAGTCGTCTTGTACGACATCCACGGGCAAGATAGGGAGTGGTGAATTGTATTCTTACTCCGTCACCACACGGTAGATCTTTTCTAAATAAATGATTAGAATTTGAAAAGGAAGAATTATTATAATCAAACATAGATCGAAATTTAGGCAATAATAGCTTTTAATTGGTAGAAAATTGTTGCCATTTCCACGTTGATTGTCTTACATAACTTGTTTATATTTTATAACCTACTTTACATATTATGCACGAACTAAGTAATAGGGAAAAGCCCTAATACATTTGCATATGTAGAAGAAATATATTTAGCATAATATTCTCGTTGGTTTATTCATCGCCAATTGCAAGCTAATTACAACTTTATTATCTATGGAATTATGATCGCAAATATAGGTAAACGAAAATGTACGAAAAGTGAGGTAATCAGATGTATTGTTTTTTTATTCTCACGATGAAGATAAAACGTTATATTGTTGGCAACACTTATTAGAATTTACGTTTTTTTTTTCACAATGTATGCAAATCGAGGTTCGTGTTATAGAATAACGGTGTCTTGAAAAATAAATGATCTGGTAATAATACTTTTAATCCACTAATTCGATGATATATCATCATTTTCTTAGCCTACCTTAGTGTTGTTGGAAACCTAAAACAGGGAAATTTTTTCACATGAAATAACATAAATTAAAAATGTTAACTCGCAATATGAACGAAAAAAATAATTCCATTTTATGCCGAATTTACGTTATACCCTACGATTCCTCAATCAGACACAAGACACATAAACACACATTAGCATCAAACTTTTAACATCCCTATATTAACCCCCTTTTTAACTGAGGTTTAAAAAGTGTTAGTAACATATTCCATTCCTACTCCGTTACCGCAAAGATTCTTTTGCCGGTAAACATACAATAGCATCAAACTTTTAACATCCCTGTATTAACCCCCTTTTTAACTGAGGTTTAAAAAGTGTTAATAACATATTCGATTCCTACTCCGTTACCGCAAAGATTCTTTTTCCGGTAAACACACAATAGCATCAAACTTTTAACATCCCTATATTAACCCCCTTTTTAACTGAGGTTTAAAAAGTGTTAGTAACATATTCGATTCCTACTCCGTTACAGCAATGATTCTTTTTCCGGTAAACACACATCAGCATTAAACTTTTAACATCCCTATATTAACCCACCTTTTAAATGGGGTTTAAAAAAGGGTTAATAACATATTGCATTCTTATTCCGTCACTGCAAAGAATTTTTTACCAGTATATCGCGAGTTAGATTACATTCTAAATGTCTACATACAATTCTTCTCACGCCATAATAAATGAAAGTAATTGCAATAATTAACATCACTTTCATACGCAATGGTAATTACATGCTGGTCATAGTAATACCCGGTAATACAAGTAATACTAGTAATTAATATATCATCATTTGAATGAATCTATTTGACAAGTAATCATATTTTCGGTACGGTCAATGTTTTTTTGCTGTTTGGTGGCAGCTACGAATATCACCTACCTTAATGTCTTAAAAGAGGACTAGGAGGAGCTTTACTCCAGCTTCTGATGTTGTCTGGTTAACAATTACATTACCAAGGAGGGTTGAGGCCGCAGGTGACTGGACCCGGGAATAGCTCGTCACCCGAAGAGAGGCTGACCGCGCGTCCCTAGAAGAGCGTTAGGAAGGGAGGGTACCTGAAATGGTATCCTGTCAGGCTGGCAACGGAGGACAAGGAACTCGGTGCCGGTGGTCGACCTAATGGCGAAGGGGAACGAATACGATGCGTTATAGGGCTGCGCTCTACGCTTTCGTCGTCCCCGGACAGAACGGACTCACCCAAAAAGTTTGACGTCGGGCAGGCGGCCGGTCATAAAACTATTTCCAAAATGTTTGCTATATGTGTAATGGAATAAGAATACGCGTACATATGTTGAACCCAAATAATTGAGATGAAAGCTATATTTTATCCGCTTAATCCCACGGGAATGAAAATTTGAGCAAATTCCCGCGATTACCTATGCAATCACAAAAACCGCGGGAATTTGTTCGAAATCATAAATTTTGATAGTTCGTCTCTAGATCTGTCAACCATAAAACATTTAAACACAACATAAAACATAACAGTGAAACTAATGGCATCTTAATTCCATGTTTTATTAAAATTATCATGTTTTACTTTCATTTCCTTGGATTATAATTTCATTATTATGTTATAAGCTTCAGTTATGCGAAATTGTGCAATTTAAAAGTAATTAAATTACTGTAACTGACATTAGCGTAACGAACGATAAGTTTATGTTAGAGAAAATTAAACATTTTAATTTATAAGTTATTCTTGGAATAATGTTCAATTTTTCTGTACGAATAGCGATTGTAATCAACTCTTACTACGGCGAAGACTTTGGAAAACCGGCTAAGGGAGCACCAAATGATGGCAAAGACTAATAACACCTCCCCTACCGAGCGTGATAATTATGTCACTTTGTCTTTCTCATGGGTAGGTCTATGTACAACCTACTGATGATAAAGTAGGGTACCGGTGTTCCACCCATTTCGCGCTTGAAGGTACGCACCTGGCGAGCTATGGACTCATTCACCGCTACTTCTTATCGCCCCGGACGGATCGGACGGTGAGCGACGCAAAAAAAATAGATGTCCAATAGGGGACGTATGGTTGATTGTATTTCAGTATGATAACAAAGTAAGAAAACAATACGTCAACATTTCTACCTGATTGTCTGTAGACAACATTATCGTAAACAGAAAAACGTGAAATAACACCCTATGCCAAACCGATTCGTTTGAGAAGCTGACCGCGCGACGGCGACCGGCGTCCCAGGATACCGAGAGGTGAGGGTACCCGAAAGGGTATTACGTCGGGCCGACCACTGAGGACAAGGAACTTGGCACTGGTGGTCGGCTCAACGGCGAAGGCGGTGTGGGTACGGGTGGATAATGGGCCCTTCCGTACGTCGCTGTCCTGTCGTCGCCTTAGACGGAATGAACGGCGTGTGCGCTTACCATAGCCCGCAGATAAAAAAAAAACCGAGGCGTTTAAGCAATAAACATCAGAGTGAACTGTCAAACATGTCATGTCATGTATCATCAGTTTAATAAATTAAAATATCCAATTTTAAGTGAGAAATGTAAATAAAGGTTAACATCATAGATACATCATCATCATCATCATTTCAGTCTATTGCCGTCCACTGCTGGACGTAGGCCTCCCTCATATTGCGCCACAATGTGCGGTCCTGTGCCGCCTGCATCCAACGACGCCCAGCAACTTTCACTAGGTCGTCGGTCCACCTAGTGGGGGGGCGTCCTACACTGCGTCGTCCGATGCGTGGTCGCCACTCGAGAACCTTTCTTCCCCAGCGGTTATCGGTTCGTCGAGCGATGTGGCCTGCCCATTGCCACTTCAGCGTGCTAATTCTTCGTGTTATGTCGGTTACACCCGTTCTTCTGCGGATTTCTGTATTCCGGATTCTATCTCGCAGAGAAATCCCGAGCATAGCCCGTTCCATAGCACGCTGAGCGACTTTGAGTCTTGATATGAGGCCTACATACAGATATAGATACATGTTTGTTTAAATAATACTACCATTTGGTAGATTAAAGCAATTTGATTAACCATTTGAGAGATCGTTTTCAAGCTCATCCCAGCCCTGTAAGTTATACGGTAAGGAACTGATCCTTAAAAATTTCTTGGCATGAGTCATTCTTGATATTCAGTGACAGTTCAAATCAAAATATATTGTACGCTTATGATAGCCCCTGTCAAAATGTGTGTTATCAGTTAAGTCAACTTTATGTCGTTAATTTTTTTTATTACATTCACGTTATAGGCATACCTGGAAAATGTTTATTTATTTATTAAATTACCAATTACAGCTATTACTATTTTTTTTTTAAGACAACACCCTGCACTAAGGAAATAATCCTTGTATTGCGGGGGACTTTACAAACATACAATTAACGGACACAAATTACATCCAGATTCAGAACAACAATTTGTGGATCGCACAAAGTGTTGTCCCGCGTGGGATTCAAACCCCTGACACTGGCGCTGCAGGTCGCTATCTTAACCACTACGCCATCTGTGTAGTCAAATTATTACAGGCTTCACTAATGTAATAGTGTAAGTCAACATAATCAATTTATAACAATATTTGTTAATGCCAACATTTTAAATACATTATTTTTTTTTTACTAAATAAATATTTTTATTAATAAATGTATATTATTAAATTCTTTTCTAATGCATACTTTTTAGATTGAAAATTTTTATTCATCTTTGTTAGCATAATATGCTTTTAAGAATAAAGATGTGCAAGGGAGAGACCGTGTAGTGATGGAGTAAGAATACATTTCACCACTCCCTATCTTGCCCGTTGATGTAGTAAAAGACGACTATGGGATATAATATGCACATAACATCTGCGCAAGAGGAGGTAAACTTGAAACCCTATGCCAACATGTCTGACCAGCATGGTATAGTAGGTCAAGTTGCCTCCCATTGAGGAGGAGGCCCGAGTTCAACAGTGGGACGTATGTGGGCTGCGATGCTGATGATGATGAAGGGAGAGAAAACAGATAAAACTAAAACAATCCTATTTAGTCTTACAATTAAATTTTTAGACCCACGTAACACATAAGATGACAGTTTTTTGTCCCCATATTTTTGTAGTAAATCGGTAAATTCATAGAAAAGGTCGCGCAGGAGGAAAAATCTTACACTTTTTTTTCGCTTAGCGACCGGAGGGTCGTTTTTTTTTGGAGTGGTAGGACCACACTGTCGACAGTTATCTGTCTACAGCCGCGGGCCGGTCCGTCCGGAGCAGTACCACGCTCTCGCAGAAAATCGACGTCTGAGTAGTAGCAATTTGTTACTGCGCTTCGTTCGGTGAGCGAGAGAGCCGGAAGCCCAACTTTCTGAGGGTGTTTGCGTGTGGAGGGTTTTGATGGTGCCTTTAATATCACAGAGCCTCAATGCACGCATTCACACTCCCTTCACTTTTTTCTCGGTAGGCAGCGGCCTTAGGTCCATGAGCGGCAGCAACACTTATCATCAGGTGTACTTTTTGCTCGTTTGCCACTGCTTGCAATAAAAAAAAAATATATTTATTGTGACCATTATACTTAATGATCGTTATCAATGCAAAGCAGTATTGTTAAGTTCGTTCTCATTCTGTGTTACCTAGACCGTTGCCCAGCTAACCCGTTTCCCGCCATTTATCGAGATCGCAATCATGTTTTCCATTCGTTCCCGCCCCTACCTTCCCACGGCCTAGTAAATTGTCACTAATGTTAGGCTTTGAGTGTCAGCGGTAGATATATTATTAGTGGTTTCTATGGAAGCTACTATTATTAAAGTTATTCGCTTATAACGAACTGAGTTATTTATTTTTATTTATTCGTTACTAGCAACTCGCCCTCGCTTCGCATCAGTTTCAGTCGCCTTATCCCCGTAGTTCCCGTTCCCGTGGGAATACCGGGATAAAATATAGCCTAGTTTACTTCCCTGATATTATATCTTTCCATTGTTGAAAGAATTTATTAAATCGCTCCAGCCGTTTTGAAGATTGCCCGGAACAAACAGACAGACAAAAAAATATAAAGTGATTTTTAGGCATATGTATAGTGCAAATAACTATGTGAGCATGAAAAGGGCCTATTATTTTGACATTACATACAGACACTCCAATTTTATTTATTGGTATAGATAACTAAATGGAAAAATCAAAAACGGGCGTAACTTTTCCCATCTTATTCTATCATTTATTTTTATACAAGCTTAAAATACAATCTTCAGGTTTATTTTAATTATAAATAAATGTAATATACATTTTTAAAAGCAAACTGTTATTAGCCACCATTTTAAAGTATTCTTGTATTTTCTCAACACTTATCAGGCATACACAATGTCCGTTTGTTTGTATTTTTGAATATACGGCAGTCTTCTTTATATTTGCTGTATTTTTTAATTTTTTTATATAACAAGAACTAATTTTAATTTAGCTAGCAAGGTTGACTTTGACGAACTAAATAAGGTAAATAAAATCTTGTAAGAAAACCTATATACACAATTTCAAAGCGGTACCTCATTGGATGCTCAGTTTCTAAGTCTAAAGAACTTATCTAATGGTAGATCATAATCAAAAATTGAATAAATACCTACTCCATTTTTATGTATTGACAGAGTAAGAACACAATTCACCACTGCCTATATTACCTATGGGCAGTGCCGGAGTACTTACGACAGCGCGGAGCCCGTAGCAAATTCTGTCGACGGGACCTTGGTTTGCTTCAGGTTCTCAAGTTTAGGGTATTAAATAAAACGAAACTGTTAAGGCATGCAAGATACAATGCTCCTATCTAAATTGATATTTTTTTTATTACATTCAGATAGACGTTGGAGAGCCCTCAATTCGCGGTGCCCGTAGCATTTGCTACTCTTGCTATATGGTTAATCCGGCACTGCCCGTGTGTATCGTAAAGGGCGACCAAGTGATATAATATGCAATGTTCAACGCAAAAGAGGGCAAACTCGAAAAAAGAAACCCTATACTAAACCGTCTGAGGAGCGTGGTATTAATATACCTCGCTCCTAATGGTCAATTTTCCTCCTATTATGGAGGAGGCTCGACATGTACAAACTGAAATGTTGGTGATGACATTCTCTGAAAATATCATTATGTTCATTGCAAAAGCTCTACAAGAATTTCATTAAACAAATTCTTAGTAAAAGTATATGTTTCATCATACATAAGTGTTCACAGCCTTCAGTAACTAGTATTCCGCCTTTCAATTCGTAATATTTGAACACAATATTATGAAATTCACACACGATCCGCTTTAATTGAGATGAAGATGCTTCTGAGAGTATGCGGTTTATCTAATGGTTATATTACGACAGTATTATAAATTGATATTTTTACTACAATAGACAACATGTGGCATGTGGAAGGAGTAAGAATACAATTCACCACTCCCTATCTTGCCCGTGGATGTCGTAAAAGATGACTAAGGGATATAATATGCATGTAACATCTATTGCAAGAGAAGGAAAACTCTAAATAAAACCCTGTATCAACCTCTCTGACTAGCATGATATAGTAAGGTCAATTTCTCTCCTATTGTGGAGGAGGCTCGAGCCCAACAATGGGACGAATACGAGCTGAAATGATGACGTCACTAAATATTGCAAAGGTCGTGTGCGACAAGGACAATGCTCTACGAGACCGAAATTAGTCGATCGTCTGTTTCTAAGTGACGATGTACCATATTTATGGTCGGATACTATACTTATCCACCACTTCACCTTATTATCGTCACTCTTAATAGCTTTTTTGACAAGCTGTCCGCCCAAACCATCTGCGCTAACGACGAGAGAATAAATAGCCTGAGGCATAGACAGTTCATAGACAAGCTTAACTTTGCATAAATTGATATACAGGTGGATTAGTTGTCTAACTAGCGAACTCATGTGTTGAATGGATTCGAAGAATAACGCTTGTACTGTTTCATCATCATTATCTTAGTTCATATACATACGTCTCACAGTCGAGCTCGAGCCTCCTCCATATTAGGCATTTGACCTACTATTCTATGCAGGTCAAACAGGTTGGTATAGGGTTTTAAGTTATATACGTATTATATCCAATAGTCGACTTTTACAATACTCACGGGTAAGATGGTTGATGGAGGATGATGTTGTATTCTTCTATCTATCTATCCACAATAGGAGAAAAAATGACCTTACAATATCATGCTGATCAAACAGGTTGGTATACGGGTTTATTTCGAGATTTCCTTCTTTTGAATAGATGTTATATGCGTATTATATTCCTTAGTCGTCTTTTACGACATCCAAGGGCAAGATAAGGATTGGTGAATTGTATTCTTACTCTGTCACCACTCGGATAATTTATTGACGATTTAATCTAAATATTTATATTACAGTTATTTAATTAAAATTATGAAAACGAAAAGAGTTGTACGTCTCCCCCTTCTCAATTACGTGTCCTACGTAAATAATTAAGAAAGTATGTAAATAGCAGTCGCTTAGGCTCTTTTTCTCGTAAAAAAATTCACACAAAATTTTGCATATTAGAAGTTTAAAGACCTGCCGAAAAAAATAACTTAAAACATATATTGCGTATTAAAAAAAGTAATTTGTTATTCAAGTCAAAATCAAATTATTCATCGCTTAATTCGCCTATAGAAAGCGGCATGCAAGTACCGACATCCGTATTGCGAAAAGCCCAAACACTAAAAGGTTAAACTCTTAAATATGGGGCGTAGCATAAACTCAAAAGAACTTTCTCGCTATTTCCAATATAATATTCTCTTGAGCATCATAATCACCTATTGTTATATTTAGTCACAGGTCGTAATGTTTGTAATAACTGCATATACATTATTCAAATACAAAGTTGAAATGAGACATGTATTAGATAATGTTTATTTTCTGCATAGAAACATGTACAGGTGAATAAAACTACGGCTTTTATCATTATAACAATATAATATTTTCATATAGAATCATTTTCTTATACTGGCAATAAATTTCTATCAAAATTTGGGTCAAAATTTAATAACAAATTTTCTGTGTCGGTTAGATAATTAATATCTGGTTGACCGAGCTTCGCTCGGTATATTTTTGTTGTATTTATTTAGATATATATTAATAAAAAATAAAAACACCGACAAAACAACATTTTCTATAAATAAAACCTAGCTAGATCAATTTTTTGGACCCGAAACCTCTAGTATGCCAAGTTTCAACAAAATCGTTGGAGCCGTTTCCGAGATCCTGAATAGGTATATATATACCTATATATATATATATATATATATATATATATATATATATATATATATATATATATATATATATATATATATATATACAAGAATTGCTCGTTTAAAGATATAAGATAAATCTCTGTAATAACGATGACTTGTTGCACGTGTGACATCTTAGTCCGACCATGAACGCTGGTCAAATACAAACGCGATAAAATCCGTTAAGTAGTTTTATTTACATTGTGTAGATAATACTCGCGTAAATATCAGAAATCATTATGTACAGGTGACTAAAAGTAAGCTTACGAATAGGTCTCACAATACAATTCGTCACCCCCTCCCTTGCCTGTGGGTGTTGTAAAAGATGACTATTATTGCAAATAACATCTAAGCAAGAGAAGAAAAACTCTGAATGAAGTTCTATACCATACCGTCTGACCAGTGTGGTAATTAAGTAGATCAATTTCCCTCCGAATGTGGAGGAGGCTGGAGAACAATTGTGGGATGTAACAATGATGACAATGAAGACGAATAGTTGATATAAAGTAATATTACAAAGCTGACAGCCTCTTAGAACTTATTAATATTAGTCCAATAGTTAACGGTTTATTAGATTTTTGAGCAAATATAGATAGATAGATAGATTTCTCTATGTAGTTACAGAGTAAGAATACTATTAACCACCCCACGAGTAAAACCGTGGAGGTCATAAAAGATAACTAAGGGAGTATTGGTAACATGCAAGGGAAGGAAAACTCGATATAAAATCTTATTCCAACACGTCTGAGTCGTGTGGAACAATAGGTCAATTTTCATCCCATTGTGGAGAAGGCTTGAGCCCAACAGTGGGACTTTTATATATGATAATAAATAGATATAGGTATTTAGTGGTATAGAACATAAATTTGGAGCGTACATAGAAACACAAAAAAGGCCTGTCAGATTAAGCTGTTTTCGAGAACAATTTGTAAATTATACAAGAGTATACGCATTTGAAGACTTGGCCGCGTTGCCTAATTTTATATATACATAAGTTAAATCCATATGCAGATTCAAGATAGAGATAAGTACCTACTTATAATATTACAAAACCTGTTTGCATTTTTAAATATGCGCCCGTAAATGCAGCCTACATTACAAAAATAAAAATGACAAATATGGATGACTAAGCATACTATGGCCTCATTTAAACACCTACATTCTCAATAAAGTTGAAGTTTAACAATACTATAATCCAGTTCTACCAATAGTTTTAACATAGTGGTTTTATACAAAATGGTTACTTTTACTTTTTCCACTGTGGCAACACTTGATAATAAAGATGTTGCAAAATAAAAAATAACGTATTTTGCAATGTTCGATATAGAAGGTGAACACATTTATACTATAATTGGTAAGAGGTGTTAAGAGTTATATTTGTCAAAATGCCTACTTATATATGTATCTAATTACATACATACATAGTCCCACGCCTGCTTCTCACAAGGGTAGGCAGAGACTGCGGATTACCACAAGCCACGTTCCTGACATACTTCCATCGTTTCACTCGCATTCATCAGTCTTCATGCATTCTCTACGGTTGTGTACTCATAACATTTCCTTTTACCTTCACGACTCCAATTTCATCCAGAAACGTACAGCGTGGTCTTTCTCTTATAAGACAAAAGATTAAGAAAAAAATGACTGCCCGCTGAGTTTCTTGCTGGATCTTCTCAGTTTGTGGCCGCGTTCCGATCCGGTGATAGATTATTGTATTGTATTCAAACGTGTAATTTGACAATATGTAAGTGTCCTTAAGGGGCTTATGCAGAATAAATGATTTGATTTGATAACAGTCCCAATCACACTTGCTTTGTATACATGCTTCGTCATTCTCTTTTCACTCATTCTTTCTACAGGTGCGTACCACTCAACATACCTTTTTTAATCTTCACTACTTCTTCATTCACTCCACAGCGGTCCCTTATCACATTATTCCTTGACTGCACAGATGGCGTAGTGGTTAAGATCACCCTACAGAGCCAGTGTCGCGGATTCGAATAACACTTAAATAATATTTTGCTTTAGAGCCATGTGAACAAGTACTGTAGGGATAACGTATATCGTAACTATAATCATCACTTGTCGTAACTAAATCTACCAACATCTAGTGTTAGATGAGTCTTCTTATCAGGGGGAAATGCTCACCAACTGTGAGTTTTTTTTTTATTACACACGGTGGCAAACGAGCAAACAGTACACCTGATGGTAAGTGCTGCTGCCACTCATGGACCTTTACAGGGTCGCTGCCTACCGCGAAGTAAGTGAAGGGAGTGTGAATGCGTGCATTGAGGCTCTGTGATACCAAGGGCACCACCAAAACCCTCCACACACAAACACCCTGAGAAAGTTCGGCAAAACCCGGTCCTTAACGGGTTTTGCCGAAACGAGAAAATAAAGAGTGTCATATGTTAATCCTAACTATGGTAACTATTCAGCATCATAATCTTCTCATCTCATACACGTCCCACTGTTGGGCAACCCTCCTCGACAATAGAAGGGAAATTGACTTACACCACGTTAGTCAGATGTGATGGTATAGGGTTTCATTTCCAATTTGCCCTTTCTTGCACAAATATTATATGCATACTAGCTGACCCAACAGACGTTGTTCTGTTCAAATAAAATAAAAGGAGTTCTCATTAAAATCGACAGCAGCACCATCTATCGAATCCAATTGTGAATCTAAACCATTTTCGAACCCCCTGAACACACACAAAAAATTTCGTCAACATCGGTCCAGCTGTTTAGGAGGAGTTCAGTGATATACACACGTACACAATAAATATACGTATATACTAGCCGACTCAACAGATGTTGTTCTGTTCAAATAAAACAACGCCACCTACCGGGTCTAATTGTAAATCTAAACCATTCTCGAATCCCCTTGAATCATTCATCAACATCGGTCCAGCTGTTTAGGAAGAGTTCAGTGACACACACACGTACATAAGACATTTATATAAAAAGATAAAGATTATAATCGTCTTTTACGACACCGTCGAGCAAGACAGGGGGTGGTAAATTGTATTATCACTCCGTCACCACACGGGAAAGCATAACTATTTATAAAGTTAATAAAAAACAACAGTTTCTATCGTAAAGACACACTATAGAAGAAACTTTTGTATTACAGAGAAACATTTAAATTATTCATTAATCAATTTGAATAGCATAGATTTGATTTCGTCATTTATTTATTCACATAAAATTATGAAGGCGCGAAGAAAAGAGAGTGTATGTCTCAAATTTTTGATGCTCCACTCTACACCGCTCCTATTCGTCACACAAAATGCTTGCGGATAGGAATTTCAAAGTCCCAACCTAAAAACTTTTCACTTGAAAAAGTAACGTCGACCTTATTTAAAATGCTCTCCAGAAAAAAAAGAACGATTATTTCGGAGTCCAGTCGGACAATGTATATTAGTATGGATGCTTTAACTTTCAATGGTATACTTTTAATCTTATTGGAATGCCGAAAAACTGGTCGGCCAACCAAATTTCCTTGCGTCTATTATAGGCCTCCAAGATAAGACATGAGCGGGATGCGGGTTACTTTAATATAAAGTTAATGATTTTTGATGTTTACGTAAGGCATTTATGAAAAAGAAATTTCAAATTTGTAGTAAATGGCAAGAAATATGTTTATTTATTCTCAAGCATCCAATACTTAGTTTATTTTTTATAACATTTAATATCAGCAGAAAAAGGTTTCGAAAAAGCCGTTGTTCAGACTTCACCAATTGTTTAAAGTCTAATAAACTAGAAATTAGGCTTCATAAAAAAAGAATAATGTATATCTATTCAGGACTTGTAGTAGTATCTGTAATCCAAATATGAACAAGATCTAAAATGTGGCATTATTTTGCTTCACGTGAAATACCCCACATTTGAAAAAAAAATACTGTTGTTACGAATTTTATCGCGTTTGTACCTAAAAGATTTTTAATTTCCGTTTCGAACGCTGAAAAGGCTTCTAATCGTCGGGAAATTGATAATCAAATATAAATGAGCTAAAAATTTCTTTACCTTGAGGATATGGTCGGTAGTCGTTGATACTGGTTGCAGGTATCAGAAAATCAGTTTGGAAAATATTATTATTATTATGAAGCTGCTCTCTAAAATTGGTACTTAACTATTCCAGTTCAAAGTACAAATGGAGGACCTTACCTACTTATTGTATGGAATATCTAAATACAAAATAGACTAACTATAACGATTTGGTAAAATGATGTAACAATTATTTTCGTATTGTAATAGCTAAACGCATTTCCATTTTATTAATTAAATAGAGCGAGAGCACTACAAACAATGTGACGTTAATGTCGATACTAATCTCTGCCCTAAAAAAACTTTGTACGAGAAAGGGATAGAATATGCTCCATAATAACTTCAAATGCTTGTAACTTCATTAATTGTGTATATATTTTAATGATTTTATTGCACATAATTTATTTAAATTTAATGTTCTTTAAAGATATGTATGGGAAATTTAAATATTTTATCAATAGTGAAGTACCCAGCCATAAATGTTCGCTCCACAAACTACTTTTAAATAAGTAGATACCGAAATATTATATTCGATTGCATAAAACCTTCAAACCTTCACAACGATATTCTATTGCCACCGATCACATTCACTCCATTCAAATTGAAGATCGCTTCCGCGCTTGCCTCACGAACGGCCGAAGCGACGCGGCGCTCCCAAAATGGGTAAATATCAAGTATTTTCTCAGCAAAATACTTTCTCCGTCGTTACGTTATGATATATTCTTACATCTTCTTCATAATCATATGTTTTGATGTCGGATCTTATTTAGTACTTCGTTATTTTTTGTGATTATGCTTAATAGACGCTAATAGTGAATTGTTATTTTATTTATTGAACAGTTATGACCTGTGATCATGATTACTATGTGGTATCAAATCAAATCATTTATTCTGCATAGGCACCTTAAGGACACTTACATATTGTCAAATTACATTTTTGAACACAATACAATAATCTACCACCGGATCGGAACGCGACCACAAACTGAGAAGATCCGGCAAGAAACTCAGCAGGCAGTCATTTTTTCTTAATCTTTTAAATATACATAATTTTATGCTTCGTACAACATATATGGTATTAGCTCCAGTATGATGCCCTTCGAAATTGTATATATGTCTACAAGACAAAAAAAATTAAAACATTAAAGAAAGGAAGAAAATATGGCTGGACCAGATCCCACAAGCTGCACCCGATCACGAGTTAACTACTAGAGCAGCCATCACTCTCCTCAACCAAATTAGAGGGAAGGGAGCGACCCGCCCCACATAGCTACCGCAAGCAGAACCTTATTCAGTGAGCATGACCAAACCATAAATAAAAATATAAAAACGAACTACAACTACTACTATACCTATACTATAAAAACTACTAACTATAGCAGGTATGCTAAAAGAGATCATAACCAAAATTCGACAGGCAAAACATGCTACGCTGTACAATCACAAGAGTAAGAAAAGAAAAAAGAAAAATAAAAAAAAACCTGTGAATGCATACAAGTTAGAGGAGTATCTTAAAACTAACAATTACAATAACATTAATTGCTGAATGAGGAGCTGCTCATAACCACTCTGTATTATCATCTAAATAATCCGAAATTTTGTAATAGCCTTTGCTACAAAGTCTACTCTTAATAGCTTTTTTAAACATGTTAATCTATACCAATAAATAAAATTGGTGTGTCTGTTTGTAATGTCAAAATAATAGGCTTTTTTCATGCTCATAGGGTTATTTGCACGACACCTATGCCTAAAATAGCAATTAAAAAATCTCTTGTTGAAAAAAAGTTGTTGTTAAAAAGTCTGTTTGTTCCGGATAATCTTCAAAACGGCTGGACCGATTTCAAAAATTGTTTCACCAATGGAAAGCTATAATATCAGGGCGTAAACTAGGCTATATTTTATCCCGGTATTCCCACGGGAACGGGAACTACGTGGGTAAAACGACTATAACCTATAACCGAAACGAAGCGAGGACGGGATGCTAGTAGGGAATATGCACGAAACTCCAAAATGAACAAATTATTTTTATTTGTAATCTTTATTGCTTAAAAAACATACCTATACAATTATTTTTTAATTTTATCATTATTTAATAATTAAATGTAATTATCAAAAAGTGCCTTTTTTGAGATTCGTGCGCAAAATTTCTGAAATGCACCGCCTTAGAATAATAACGTATAGAAGGTAAGTTCGCGCACAAAAAGTGAAGTATTTCAATTGGAGCCTAATGGAGCTTACGCCGGAACCGTTCCCTAATGCACAAGTCATTGTACTGCACGTACGTACGCAACTCTTAAAAAATAAATAGGTAATTATGACGGTTTGTGCATTCAAATGGTGTCATAAGACATTTAAAAAACTTAAAAAGGTTTTTAACATAACTTTTAAAAGTATTTTAACGATTTATGTTAATAAAAACAAAATTTGATTTCATAATTTGTATAGTGGTGTGCGTCTGTACGTGTGTAATCGTCTGCGCGCCATTAGTATTTTAGATTCATATTTCGAACTTTCGAAGTAGATATTGAGACTATCCTTCTATACGTTATTATTCTAAACGCACCGCATTGGTTGGAGGACTATGATGTCACGTTTTGAACACGTGGCTCTCGAGTCTTCTAGTTAGGGCTGTCCATATTTAAAAAAAAATAGTTTTTCGATATATCGATATTTTTAAATATATCAATATCGGAGTTCGATATAACGAACAAAAATATCGATATTTCGATATTTTCCCCATGACCACTCTTTAACTTCGTTCATTGCGGGGTTGCCGTGCCGAGCTTTTTTTTATCAAATTCTAGGAGTAAGTGATAACTGATCATCAATTTCATGCCAGCGCTTTTACAGTAGATTAAGTTTACTGTGATTTTGTAGAATAAATACTTTACAGGAAAAGATAAATCACCAAATTTATTCAAATAAATATCGACCCTCGATACTTACTTTTTACTATCGATATATCGTCCAAAAAAAAGTTCAGTATTAAGTATCAATATTTTTAAATAATAATATCGATATTTTGACATATCGATATTTTATCAACAGCCCTCCTTCTCCTTCTGATATCAAGTTGTTGTTTGTATGTTTCTAGTGATTATTTTGTATTGTTACCCAGTTACTTCATAAAAGTTATTAATTTTCTGTGTTCAAGTATTAATCTTTGTGAATAAAAGTCTTATTACCATGACTGAAACCGGTTTCGTCAAAGTACAATCAGATAATCTTTCTAAAGTAGACGTGTATATAATGACAACGTATTTCGCGTCTAATTCAGATTTAATGTCTGTTAAACTCTAAGGAATAAAAGCTGCAAGGTAAATAAGATATAATATATTTAATAATCGTAATAATAATAAAAATATCGATATATCGAAATTTTTTCCGATATAGCGAACCCCGATATTGATACATTGTAAAATATCCATATGTCGAAAAACGACATAAAAATATCGACAGCCCTAGTTGACAGCCCTAGCAACTTGTACGAGTGTCAAGGACTCTAACGTCGCAGAATACGCGCGCCGAAGTAGTCGCGTTTACATCGTCCATAAAGTATAGCTATTTTTAAAAAAATTTTTAGCGTCATGATTTATATTTTGGATGTGTTATATTTATTTCTAGTAATGTAATAACTAGTAGAAACGTTTAAAAAAATAAAAAAAATACATGCATATTCCCTATTGGCATGTCTCGGATATTTTTAGGTAGTTTATTGTAAAAACGTATAGTGCTGTGTGGTAGCGGCTTCGAATACTACCAACCCTTGCTTTGCTCGTGGGTGTCGTAAAAGACGACTAAGAGCCCTAGATTGACCCGGACCAACTCCATCTGGTACCATTTGGGTCAACGATTACATTCCCAAGGAGGGTTGACGTCAGGCAGGCGGCCGGTCATAAAAGCCATTGCCGAAACTTTTTGCAATATGTCAAAACAGATGACATATTGCGTCGACCCCAAGTAATTGGGATAAGAGCAAGATGATGACGATGATGATTGTAAAAACGTATACATTGCCCCATGAAAGACCTACTAATTCTTTGTAGACGAGTAGTATGAATTACTAGATTATCCTTATTCCTACTGTTTACATGATGAATGTTACTGTACTTTTCAAATTTTTCAAAATTCTTTTTTACATACATAAGATTTTCGAATATGAATTATGATCCAACAATTAGAATGTTTATCTCTCTGAACTTTTCCCGAAGTGAAGCTCTTGGGCCTAGATTATAAATAGCGCGGACAGCCCGTTTTTGGAGAACAAAGATGGTACTCCAATCCGCGGAGCATCCCCAAAGTAGTATGCCATATGACATAAGGCTGTGAAAAAAAAAGAAAAATAAACTATTCTAGCCGTTTTAATGTCAGTTAACATTCGAATTTTCTTTACAGCATAAGCCGCTGAGCTAATTCTATTTGACAATTTTTCTATATGGGGCCCCCACTGGAGTTTCGCATTTATGGTGATACCTAAAAAAACCGTGGACTCCACTAGGTCTAGGGTCACACCATTCATTTGAACATTGCTTTCCACTTGTCTCACATTAGGTGTGGTAAATTTAATACATTGTATTGACTAAGAATTGTTTGTGAGTTTCATAAAAGACGTCTAAGAGCTTCACATCGATGTGAGCCCACTCCATTTGATGCCGTGCGGTTGATAATTACATTCCTAAGGAAGATTAACAGACAGGCGGCCGGTTTGCATAATGCAACACTTTTAATACCTACGACAGAAAAAGAGTATGTATTGCCTCGACCCCAGGTAATTGGGTAAAGAGGATAATAATAATAAAGCTATGACCAAATTAGCCTTCAATGAACTTAAAACTGTATACCTGGTGACAATTTGATTCACGTGTAACGGGATAAGAATAGAATGTGTCGACACCGTTTAGTTGCCCGTTCGTGTATAAAAGACTTGGCTGACAGATCGCTATTTGAATTGATAACAAGCTTTGAAAAACTTATAACTATAACTACAATATTAATATGTCTGCCGAGCATGGTTGTTGTTTGTTTTTAAAGGCTAAGAAACTACTCTATTGAACTCGGTACTCATTCGCAATAGGAGGGAAATTGACTTACCGTACCACGTTGGTTAAATGGATTGCCATGGGCTATTTATCTGATATTTGCGTTGCACCTCTTAAAAAAAAAAATGAGAGGTATATTTAGAAAATGATAGGTGCTTTGTATTCTAATACCATCACCATATAGAAAATCCTAAAGTACATAAAAAAACACATAAAATTCAATACCATACGATACCATTCCACTTTCAATAGCTTAAACTATTTAGTAAGACAATATTTGTATATAAAACATTCAGTAAAATCGTCGTTTGAATAAACACTATCACACGCCTACCAAATAAACACGCCGCGCCTAAACAAAATAAACTTAACGCTCAGTCTGTTTACCATGAAATCAATTGTATTCCGTTAGTGACTTAGTGACACTGTTATTACAGCACTGCCTTATAGGGAATCTACGGTATATTATTTTACTCTAAGAAATACAATGAATGTCGGTAACATTAGTTCTTTGAATGAAAACGAAAACCGCCTTCACCACGGAGGAATAAAAAGCGAAAAATAGTACCTCTACAGTCGGTGCTTTAGGTAGAAGTCTTTATAAGTTGGTAATGGTGGTACATAGGAGGCACCATCTTCAAAAGGTATATTTATTTGCTTTTTAGTTTAGTTTAACTAAAATATATTTTTATTATATAA
Organism: Lymantria dispar; assembly: GCA_032191425.1. Lineage (NCBI taxonomy): Eukaryota > Metazoa > Arthropoda > Insecta > Lepidoptera > Erebidae > Lymantria > Lymantria dispar. Next base: position 27,825,269 of record CM063455.1, read on the forward strand.
TAGATAGCTCTAATCATTCCGACCTAATGATCATGGGCCTATCTGGAAAGTATACCCTATCGAACAAGAATTTTCAAAAGCGGTAGGAGCATGTTCGAGTAACCGGAGAATGAACATAGATAAAAAATAAAACCGTTTAAAAAAAGATGCCATAATCCATGAAGTACATGATCACGTATCTCAGTTTTCCGATTAGAGAAGGCTTACGGCTGATTTAATGTTAAACTTGTCTGAAAATTTATATTAATAATCTTAGATGATAGTTAAACTTTACGATGAAGCCATATGTAACTATATTATCCACTAAATAAGTGTACTGTCCAAACGCCTTTCTAAATATTAAAGCAAAAGTATATGAGGCGAATTTGCTCGTTGTTTTAAAAAATTTACCAACGATATTTGCAGGTTGTTACTGCCTCACACTGGTCTAACTGCTTTTCCTAGCCAGTTAGGTAGTATGTTGTAATCTCATTTCATACAGGCACAAAGCTGGTCACTGTATTCTCATGAATAGTTTACCTTGTCATTGTCGCCATATTACTTGATTAAACATATTGCGCAGAGCAAGATTAGTTGCTTTTTTTCATATTTACCAAATTACATATTCCTACTACAAGGACTCTGATACATAATGGGGTATATTATTGCTGGGACTGAGTTAATTTATAGATTATCATATTAAATATCTAATTTGTTATTCGGTTCTATAAGCAAATCGATTAATATTTCCATCTTTATTGTTTCAGGTCACAGCCTTGGCTGTGCTCAGCATAGCAACAGCAAAGAATACGACAGGAAAAGTAAAGCCGAAACGACAATTAGATAGCATACGAACACAACAGAACCTACAATACTCTCTCGTACTCCCACACTCAAGAGTGCAACATTACAGAGCGCTAACGAATAATCGACGAATATCCCATGGACCGATCAAAGGAAGATTACCACCTTATGCGGTCCAAATGGAGCCCGTCGTACAGTACTCTCAGAAAGACCCGCTATACGACCCGACACAAAACAACTTAGATGATGGTGTTGTAAACAAAAATGAAATTTATGCGCAGTCAAAAATTTTAAATGTTCATGATGAACCTGTGGAAGAATATGGTCCTCCATATGGCACTCTACCTACCGCTCCACTGTATAGTCATGAACCACACCCTCAATATTATGAGGCTCCTGAGCCCATTATTGAAATCATAATCAAAGAATCCAACGAGTCATTACCTGCACCCCCTCCACCAGTAGTACAAAAGAAAAAGAAGGAGCCAGTTCACGTGTTCTACGTAAAGTACAGCAAGGACCCATACTCCAAAGACAAAGTTATTTACGAGAAACCGATTCCAGCTATTACTCCTCCTAGCAACGAAGAAGATGAACATGAACATGAACATGAAGATGAATATGTCACAGTTACTCCTGAGCCATATATACCACGAGAAACTACGACTTTGAGAGCCATCATAAAACCAGAATCTGAAGTATATCACAGTGACAGCAGCGTGAAAATTTCATTTGGTAGTGAAGGCCATCAATACAGCGACAGACGTGAAGGTCATAATACTCATCAGTCAGAGGATCATGAGGAGACCGCGCCAAAGCCTTCCATCGTTCATCCTAACCAACCCCTGGAGCCAAGTCGCCCCACCTACCCGCAATTAGAACGTTCAGCAGCTCCCGGTCCCCAGCAGATTTTTGATTCTAACCCCAGACCAACGTTTAGCCAACCGCACCCACAACCATCTCAACCTAGTTATGTTCAACCCTCACACAATTTCCGTTCTGGATCCTTGCAATCTCAAAATAGAATTCAATTCCAATCACAACAGATTTCCAGAGAGCAACAGCTTCCTAGACAAGGTCCTTCCGTATCACCCTTTAGACAACAACATCAACAGCAACCCTTAACTTCCCGTATTCCTTTTGGACCAACACCGTCATTTAACGCAGCTTTTTCAAATGGCCCCATTACTCATTTTAATAGCCCTACTGCCCAAAGTCCTATTGCGTCACCGTTCCCAACCATATTCCCTAGAACAAATAATGCACCAACATTACATTCCCGAAATAGTCAATCCAACTTTCCTCAGAGGCAACAATTTAATGGACCATCAAAACCCACTTTTCACTCGGGACCTCAAAGGCCGTTCCCAGTTCAAAATAAGCCTTACTTTGAAGACCCAAAATATTTGCAAGAAAATTATCACACCATTACAACTGAACAAGTAGATCCACCTAAACATCAATTGTTGCCCAATAGACCCCTACTACAGAGTTTTAACTCACTTGCTCAGCCAAGTGCAAGTCCAAGCTCTGTGCAATTCCAAGAACATCGTCGTCCACCTATCGTACCTCTTAATCAACAACTTCCTCAACATAGACCATCCCAGCAGTTTGTTGAATCGATCCACAGCAACCCTGCTTTAACTATCAGCCCAACTCCAAGTTCATCTCCATTTTACAATCTTAAGCCTTCACCTCCACTAATTGAAAATCATCGTCCTACTTTCCAACAACATTCTTTACAAGCTCAACCACAACAACAATTCAGTTTTCATCAAGGACCACAAACTCTTATAAGACCTACACAGCAAATTCCTTCGCAGCAACAACACTTGTTTACTGGATCAAGCCAATCTGCTAGTCCGTCACCCATTCCACCAACGCAATTTGTACCGCATCCATCTTCCGCTCCTTTATATAATTTCCATCCACTAGTATCACCAACCCCTGAAGTATTTAGGCAAAGCCCATCAGAAAGACCACAATTTCAACAACATGGACCATCTGAAAGACCACAATTTCAACAACAAGGGCCATCTGAAAGACCGTTTCAACAACATGGACCATCTGAAAGACCGTTTAATCAACACCAACAAAATATCGCTTCCTTAGTTCCAAACGGCGGTGAGCTTGTTCCTTCAGTATCTAAATATGAACAACACATTACAGTTAATGGTCCTACAGCTCAGCCATTTAACAATTTGGGAAATCCTAGTCCTAGTCAACCATCGCCAACTACTAGTCAACAGGAACAAATTTATCAACATCAATTGCAACAGCAACAACAACTACAGCAACAGCAATACTTAAAGCAACAACAACAAATACAGCAGCAACAACAAATACAGCAACAGCAACAATTACAGCAAGAACAACATTTGCAACAATCACAGCAGCAATACAATGATGCAGAACAACATCAAGTAAGATTGCAGTTAGCTAAAAACGTTCAAAAACAGCAGGAGGAAATTCAAAAGCTTCAAGCCCAATTACTACTTACACAACAACAGGTACAACAACAACAGCTGCAGGATAATTACCAACAGCAAGTCCAAGCTACATCACCTAGATCTCAGTATATTCAAGAGAGATCAAGACCACATCCTACATTCCCTACAAGTACATCTTCACCTCCTTACTTTCAGACGTCTAGAACAATAGAAATAAAGCCAACTACTCAAAAATATGTATCTTCTACACAAAACTCAGTTAGCCCAACACCGGAGACCAAGAAAGAAGATAAGAAAAAAAAGCCTGCCTTTGAACTACCTGATGAGGTACCTGATGATCTACGGGAACAACTTTTATCTTCTGGTATCTTAGATAATGCGGATATTAGTGTTTTAGATTATGACAAGGTAGGAGAGACACCTTTGGACTCTCTTCCACCAGATCAGCTGGCTAACTTCTTTAGTGCTGGCGGTGGACAGCAATTAGCCTCCAGTGAAAATAGACCAGTATATGTCAAACCAAGTGGCGATCGCATTGAATCTAGAATAGACGAAGATGTTGATGATGATCAAGAATTTGCTGCTTCTGAAAATATTGCTAGTTTTGTTGCTCCACCCTCAAAAGACCAAGCTGTTGAAATGAAAGTTGTACATTTTGATCCCGAAACTCCTGAAGGTCAAAATCTGGCGAATGAGTATATACAAGAAAACGCCACTCAAGTTGATCCTGTAACACTTAATGATAAAAGATATAATAGATACTTACCCTTAAAAGTAAGTGGCAACCAATTCCCATTACCTGACATTCTCAAGGGAAGGAAAATTACTTCTGTCGTTGTTTTAGCTCCTGTAGAAACAGAGTCTCTATCAGAGCATTCTAGGGCTGAAAGAGCAGCAGCAAGTGAAAACTTAAAAGGGATCAAATTTGTTGCCGGTGATAGTTTACAGGAATTGTTAAAGCGACCAACCAAAGACAACTTTGAAAAATGGTTAGACGTCGAAAAAAATACGGCCACTGATTTGCAATCTGTCGTCTTGCTTGTGACTGGGTAAGAATTAATTTTAAAATTAGTTTTTAATTTATGTATCCATCAGTTTACCGTTGGATATAGGGCCTCCCATGCGGAGTTAATGCCATAATCGCCATGCTTAGCAACTGAAATGACAATCGCCGTCAATGTATAATATATTTATAATAATATATTTCCTAGGCGAGTGCTGCTGTCCATTCACTTAGTAATCTCGGAGGAACAATGACACATTTTGTTCTTAAACTGTTAATCATGTAGCTATTAATATTAGTTTTCACTAACTATCCCAAATCTATATATACCTAATATCTAAAAAATAAAAATATTTCTATATGGGTTATATACTGAAACCATCCAACTAATGTGCCTCAAACCATTGTCATTATTTAGCTTAATGATATCTGATGTTTACGCGAGCACTACACATTGTAAACAAAACTTCTTTTACGGATTTTATCGCGTTTGTATTTGATTTATGATTGGCAGACGTTTCGAACACTTTACAGCATTCATGGTCACGGGTAAGATATCTGACGTCCAAAAAAGTCAAAGTTATTACAAATCTGTAATAACATCGGATCAAAATCTGTAATAGCGTTGACTTGTTTGGACGTCGACTTATTATTTAGCTTATTAAAAACAATGATGGGAAGAAGAGGGCTTTAGACCGCTAAGCAATGCTTAAGCCCTGGCTCGGACCAAGGAATATTACTTTTTTAATTCATCATCATCATCATCATCTCAGCCCATATACGTCCCACTGTTGGGCTCGGGCCTCCTCCGTAATGGAAGGGTAATTGACCTACTATACCACGCTGGTCAGACGTGTTGATATAGGGTTTTATTTCAAGATTTCCTTCTCTCACATAGATGTTATATGCGTTTTATATCCCTTAGTCGTCTCGTACGATCACCCACGGGTAAGATAGGGGGTGGTGAATTGTATTCTTACTCCGTCACCACACGGAAAGATTAGGTACAATTTGTAAGAAATGCGTCTGCTAGGTCTGGTGGTCTGCTAGTATATTAAAATAAATTGACAAATTAATCTGAAGATTGAAAATACTAAATTGAGAAAATAACGTACTGAAACAACTAATTTTAAGGATTTAATTTTGTTTTGGCATTACTTTATTGAAATACTAGCAGCGCCCTGCGATTTCACTCGCAGTTGCTCTTTCCGTGGGAATATCGGGATAAATTATAGCCCATGTGTTATTCCGATATGTAAGCTATATTATTGTGAAGTTTCCTCAAAATCCATTCAGTAGTTTCTGCGTGAAAGAGCAACAAACATCTTCATATTCTCACATATAAACTTTCGCGTTTATAATATTAGTAAGGATTGAAATACTATTCCATAATTTACAAATTTAGTTTTTATTTACCTATACATACTATCTTTACTCTCATGGCAATTTATAGTTACTTACATATTTGGTGATGTATTTTTACAGAGATGGCGATGCTACCGAGGAAAAAGAAATCTTCATGTATGATATCGCTTCAGGAAAAGTGAACAAACTCAGTGGCGATCTTTCAAATGCTTTTGTTGAAGCGGCGGAAAACAATTCCCTTAGTAAAGATATTGAGTCACTGGCTATTGAAGGAGATGGAACACCGGAAAATTTCAAAAAAGATTTAAACGATGATGTGGCAGCGGAAGGTTCTGAAAATGTGCCATTATTTGTAGACTTATCAGGCTTAAGCTTAGATCAGGCAGAGACAAGCCAAGTATCAATATCATCAGGTTATAGTAAAACAAAACTAGGAAGATCGTTACGGCGACATTAACAATAAAGAGCCAATGGCAAAAAAAAATTGTAAATAGCATAGTATTAGTATTACTAAATTAAAAAATCGACGCATTTGCGTATAGTTGTATGTTTGTATTTACGAAAAGTGATAATGGTTGTACAATATAAAATAACTGCCCTTGAATATGAATTTTTATTGAAATCCCTTAAAAAATATAATTCCTACTTGTCATGTATTTTTTTATTGCCTTGGTCGAGCAGCCAGCTAACCTGATGGTAAGTAATTTATCTGCTGCTTATGGGCTCCTGTAAAACTAGTAGCAACTAGATCGTTGCTTACTGTAAAAATTATATTTTGGTACGTTGCAATATACCAACTAATCTTGGAATTCAGGTCATTGAATTGATATTATACTTATAATTGGCAATCTGTCCTCGGCTTTAAATTTTGTAAACTAATGGGCCTAATGTTTCTACGAGATCCCGATATCACAGAAACTGGGGACGAAAAGATATGATAGCGACTCAATATCTATTGTGATCGACTACTAGGTACCTACGCTGCATCCTCGCTATACACACGGTGTTGATTCAACTATTCATAACCATGTACAATTATTGTCCTAAGCAACGATAGCTCAATATATCACTCATGACTGAATAACACTCACTTGCCTACCAAAAATTCAAATAAATTGTGTCCTGTAAACTGAAAGTAAAGAACACCTGCAACTTGATCAATTGTTAATACTTACCGGTAGATGGCATTCTCATAAGCATCTTCACCCGAAGTGGTTATGGATTTTTAAGTTAAAGTTATTCGTTAATAATTAAAATGAATATTATATTACTGTTTTAATGTTTTCAATATTAAAATAACGTAGTTTAATTGAATTTGTAGTGCAATAAAATGTTAGAAAGAATTAGCTACTTACATATTCATTTTTATAACATTTACATTAACAACGAAAACCAGTAAATTTAATAATACAACATATTTATTTATACCAACAAGGATGCAAGGAGCTACCTATATGCAAATGGCTTTGACTCATAATAATAAAAAAACTCAATCAAGTTATCACGGCTAGCAATACAGACTTTAACTGTCAGACGTATAGATTATTTATGGTGAAAAGTTGTTGTAGAGCCGCAGAGCTAAATTACTAGTCTTTATTATTTTTATGTATTTTGGTATTTATTTTAAACTTTTATCATGATGGAGGGTTCGTTAAGTAAATGGACAAATGTGATGAAGGGTTGGCAGTACCGGTGGTTCGTGTTGGACGAGAATGCTGGCCTGCTTTCTTATTACACGGTAAGTGACGTTTCAAAGCAATATCAGTTTCATATAAATAGTCAAATTTCTAAACTATTTACTGCTTGAAATTCATATTGGTGGTTTCAATATTGTATGTCATGACTAAGCTAAATGTTACAGTCGCTATGTTATGTTATAAATACCTTATAGTTAGGATATAAATATATGAACTAAAGCTTAGAATTACTTTAATAAAGTTTTATTATGACTTCATGAATAGTCTATACAGTTATTATTATTAATTTATTTGGTATATAGTTTAAATATAACCTAATAAAGTTTTATGTCTGTGTCAAGGTTAAAAGTTGTTTATATATACCTTAACATAGAGGCCGAGGTAAGGAAAAGGCCAAAGGTTTAGTATTAATTTGGTAAACATGTTTAACTTTTTTTTAAAGGCAATAAAAAAATAAGTTGCTAGTATGTTCATATTAATGATGAAATATTCAATGTATAATGCTTTTTATTGTAATATTTTGATATTATTTAGGTATTGTAGTGTTCTAGACCTCAGAGTTGTGATTGAGCAAAATTTCATAATTTGATTCTAGTAATGTGTACATATTTGAAGTGAGAGTTAAGCGACCTAAACATTTTACTTTTAGTATAGTTTATTCACCTGATCGGCTTAGTCGGCGATTAGTTGCCATATACGATGCCCACATTCAAGAGAGGAGGCGGGGAATTGTATACTCCGTCACCACACGGAATACAATTCAAGGATTGTCAAATAAAACATTTATTAATATGAAAATATATATTGGTGACAAGTTATAAGTTGGATAGTTATCCAGTTAGATACATAGTTATTTGCTGTAATAATATTTAATCTCTATAATAAACAATGTTAAAATTTTTTACTGCTTCCGTTAGCAATTTTCTTTTCAGATTTGAGATCTTTATTTTTTTTTGTATAATTTGCTTTGAAGAACTGATAAAACATATAGAATACAATTATGACTGTAGGGAAGTAAATTATTGCGATAGTTTTTGGAACTTTGCAGCCTGGCAGTAACATTTGAGATGAATGGATTAGCAATATAGTAAATTGTACCTGTAAATAAATGAAAATGGTGCATGAATTACACAACTTTATTTAAATATTGCACAAAGAATTCTCCTTGGTAGTGGAACCCACACATTTGCCATGGGTCACTGCTATTTGGAATCCCATGCTCAAAGCCATATGATTGATAGGGACCAGATAGTTCATGCCAAATCACAAAAATATAAATAATATTCATTAAAATATAGAGTTAAGATACAGACGTGTCATGCCAGTACAGTGGGATTGATTTCTAGATATATAATATATCGTGCAATCTATAAATTGTCCCGCTGAGTCTGGCTGTAATTTGTCCGTTAATTATATGTTTATAAAGTCCCCCACAATACAAGGATTATTTCCAAATCGGTGTTGTCTTTTAAAAATTAAATTATTATTTCAAAATCAAAGTATTATCGATTATATTACATTACTAGCAACCCGCCTTCGCTTCACTTCAGTTATAGGTTATAGTCGTTTTACCCGCGTAGTTCTCGTTCCCGTGGGAATACCGGGATAAAATATGGCCTAGTTTACGCCCTGATATTATAGCTTTGCATTGGTGAAAGAATTTTTGAAATCGGTCCAGCCGTTTTGAAGATTACCCGGAACAAACAGACAAACAGGCAAAAATTTGCTATTTTAGGCATAGGTGTCGTGCAAATAACCGTGTGAGCATGAAAAGAGCCTATTATTTTGACATTACAAACAGACACTCCAATTTTATTTAATGGTATAGATCTATTTATAATGACTTCTGATGTTAATGTGAGTATTACACGTTGTAAATAAAACTATGGATTTTATCGTGTTTGTATTTGATTGCCTGATGTTTCGAACACTTTGCAATGTTCATGGTCAATGACCACAATCCTAATAGACTTGCAGATATGACATTTCACGGTCACGAAGTATTTTTGTGACTAGTTGTTGCTGCATACGGCTATGACAATTTTACCTGGACTGTCAACCCAATGATTAAGACCAATTAGCTGATGAACATATACCCCATGCCTTAATAAAATAACAAGAAAGAAAAATCTTGTATAATTCAGAATGCAGTGAGATAAGTAGCTGGTCCTTTTGGCCGCACTTGGCCATATTTCGGATGACTGTGATCACCTATTTGAAGACTGGATCGGCGCCTGGATGATGTGTGCTATTTTGACCTGAATGCATATCTCCTCAATAAACTATACAATCTTTTGAATATCTGCCTTCGATTCATCATCTTTTGAATATCTGCATTCATTCATTCAGGCACTCTCATTTTCTTTATTTTATCCATATCTTATTCTTTTTGAATGGTTGCTTTTTATGTCTCCACCATACATACACATACATAGATTTTGTTGGATTTTTTTCCTATTCGGTCGCGCTAATTCGTCATATCAGTATGTGAACCAACAGTTTCATATTTATTCTTCACTAAATTCTGAAATGGAAGGAAGGAAGGGAGACCCACCACTTTCAATTTTCCGCAGAACTTCGAATATTCATTCGACACGTGTTTCGCCTCTAAACGAGGCATCCTCAGGATGGTTCGGCTTCAATGAAGCCGAACCATCTGCGGAAAATTGCAAGTTGATGTTCTGGAAGGTGCTCATCACGTGAGAGTAAGATTTCCTTATTTCCTAGTCCACCATATTCCTATCCCGCATTCCTTTCATTGTGGTGTGCGGTATATTGATTACCGTGGGAAAGTGGTGGGTCTCCCTTCCTTCCTTCCATTTCAGAATAAAAATGGATTTCCGCTATGTATCGCCTAATTCAATCAATTATCTTCACTAAATATTTATTCTCCGTGTGGTGAGGGAATAAGAAAACAATTCACCACTCCCTATCTTGTTCGTGGATGTCGTAAAAGACGACTAAGTGAAATAATACGCATATTATACGTACGCATACATACGTACATTATGGAAGAGAAGAAAAGCTTGAAACAAAACCCTATACCAATTTGTCTTATCAGCATGGTATAGTGAGGTCAATTGTCCTCATATTGTGGAGGAGGCTCGAGCCCAACAGTGGGACCTATGTATATGAGCCGAGATGATGAAACATTTCATAAATTAGCGGGATTATCTCGTCGTATAATTTATATATATATTATTTATTTATTTTGTCTAATTTAATATCATATCATAGACTGTCTTTTTCTTTTGTTATATACCTACTTGAATGGTTCAAATTGGATTTCGTTTCCATTATGTTCATGTCGTTACGTCTACATTGCCTACAAACATAGTCGACGGGCAGCTAATGTCTTTGGTATTAACTCCGACATATTATAAGATTGTAACCAACTTCAAAAAGGAGGAGGTTCTCAATTCGATTGGTATTTTTTGTTAAATTAAGTTTAAAGAAGTAATAAGTTTTTCAAAAGATCACTGCTACACATCCCCTTAGCTGATTTTTACGATTCCCACGTCAAAGTAAGAGGTGACACATTGTATTTTTAACTCTTCACCATACTTGAGAAGTTTAGCAAGTTGAAAATTAGCAAAACAGGGTAATTATTAAAAAATAGCTGATACTCGGAACTGTATCTACGTCACGTAAAAGAGAGAGAGAAAGTATTAGTGAGAGGGTTTTAGACACCTCCGATAAGTAGTACACAATGGAAGCTTTCAAAAGAACTGGTTTTCTCCATTTTTGTAACATTTTCCATGAATACTCCGCTCCTATTAGTCGTCGATGTTATACAGTAAAAGCTCTTTATTCCCGGGGTATAGGTTCCATATATAAAACAGACACCGTGAATACGGAATGGTAATTTATATGGGATTATAGGGGATACGTTCCTAGGTGACAAAATAAAAAGGCGAATCAAGCAATTCCTGAACGTCAGTTGATTCTATCTATTCGAACCCATCTCGTCCTATTCTATTTGCGATTTTAGCTATGTTTGTAGTCAAAGTTTGAACTTCACAGATTTCTCGTCATTTTCCACAGTCAGAGCAGCATGATTTCAATGTGAGTGGCTTCAGTTCTTTCAATGATTCTTTTATGTTTAGGATGCATTTTACTATGCTAAATTTCTTTCAGCATTCCATAACATTCAAAACAGGATTACATTCCATATTATCTAATATGATTTTAAAGATGTTCGTCTAATGTAATAGAGTTTAAAGGCCTGGATTATTCCTTGGTCCATAGGTTGAAGCAAAGCCGTCATGTTCGGAGATAAAAATGACACTTTTATATTTGGATGCAATAAGATCTATTTTACTTTTTTTATTAGTCCATTTGACGGCATTTACAAAGGATATTGGGTTGGATACCTATTGGAATCCTTTTATTATTATGTATGTACTTATTAGATCCGCGAATAAAGAAATTTTTGGCCGTGAATATAGGAATTAGGTCGCATTTTTAATCCGCGAATAGCGAAAACGTGAATAAAGAAAACGCGAATATGGAGTTTTTACTGTGTAGACTGTAGTCTTCTTCAATAATGCCCATCCAACACATTTTTTTCAATTCGAACCATTCGTTCCTGAGATTAGGGTATTCATACTAACAAACTCTTCAGCTTTGTAATATTAATCTAGATTATATACTAACCATCTGCAATATAGTAAGCCATTTCTTGTATCTGTTAAGGAATGCTTTCATTTTAGGTGTCCCTTCAGCTGATAATAAATAGTAACTGTACATAATGACATGTACTGCATTGTTCACCATTGGAGGGAATGAGGTTATGCCACCTGAAATAATAAGAATAATGTTACAGTTAAGCTTTTCTGTGTGGTGATGGAATAAAAGTGTAATTCAACACCCTCTATGAATTGTAAACAACCACTAAGGGAAATGCATATAACATCTATGCAGAAAGAAGGAAAACTCAAAATAAACCTCATCATCATCATACACCACCACGTTCCACTGTTGGGCTTGGGCCTCCTCTACAATGGAAGGGAATGGGACGTAATATACCATGCTGGTCAAACATGTTTGTATAGGGTATCATTTCGGGTTTTCCTTCTCTTGCACAAATCTTATGTGAATATTATATCCCTCAGTTGTCTATCACGACATCTACGAACAACATAGGGAGTGGTGAATTTTATTCTTACTCTGTCACCACACGGAAAAAACACCCTATAGTCAACCCAAACCCTGACTAACGGGGTACAATTCCTCTCGCAAATTGGCGGAGGCTCAAGCACAACAGTGGGACGTATATGTGCCGAGATAATCATCATCATCATCTTGCTCTTATCCCAATTAGTTGGGGTCGACGCAATATGTCATCTGTTTTGACATATTGCAAAAAGTTTCGGCAAAGACTTTTATGACCGGCCGCCTGCCTGACGTCAACCCTCCTTGGGAATGTAATCGTTGACCCAAATGGTACCAGATGGAGTTGGTCCAGGTCAATCTAGGGCTCTTAGTCGTCTTTTACGACACCCACGAGCAAAGCAAGGGTTGGTAGTATTCGAAGCCACTACCACACATGTGCCGAGATAATGTAATAATAATTTAAAAACTAAAAAAAGAAACAAGAACACGTGAAGTCTTGCAGGAATAGATAAAACTATGAAACTAAAGACTTCAAACCTAAAAAAAAACACTCGTCCTTATCAATGTTGTCAACAAAGGATCATTTATGCTCTTTTGTTTTTTTTTTTTGTATGGAACAACGACGTATGACCATGTTAATCTTAGGCAACTGTATAATGACTAGGCCACCTAAAAGTGAGAAATAAGTTGCGTGAACGAAACTATGTCACGGAGAACTAGATCGATCTAATTTTAAATGTCTTCATGTATTCTCTGATACCGTCTCTAGTCTTGCGGCCATGTAAAGAACGAGAGTCAGATTTTTGAAATGGAAACTCTACAGGCAGGTTTGGATGGGCAGTAAATTCATTTAAGACGTCATCGGCATTGTCAAGATGTCGATGTTACTATATATGTGCCACCATCAGAGCTGGCTCGAGCCTCCTCCATATTGGGAGGACATTTGACCTACTATATACGTTAGTCAGGCGGGTTGGTATAGAATTGTATTTCGAGTTTTCCTTTTCAGCTATGCTGTTAAATGCGCAAGATATCTCTTAGTCGCCTGTTACGATACCCAGGGGCAAGAGAGGTGATGGTGAATTGTATTCTTGCTACGTCACCTCACGGAAAGACCATCATGTGCCAACAGATGTCAAAACCAGATAAATATAAAAGTTATAATTTAGGATTAAACAATGAATTTGAATATCCAAAAACAAACAGGCGTTAACTGTTTGTTCTCAGTTTTAAGTTTTCGCTCCTGTTGGCTGTCTTCATGACTACTTTGTGTTTTTACATACTATAACTAAACACACATATGATGTAGCAAACAAATACATGTAATGATATTTAAGATGATAACGTTTATCAAAATCATGAATAATACCCGAGGATGTTGCGTAAAACAGCGTTTGGTTTTCTATTTAGCATAATTTATTTCGAAAATGTTAGCTATTAATTTACAAATATCTTTACGTCATCATCATCATCATCATCATATTGCTCTTATCCCAATTACTTGGGGTCAACGCAATATGTCATCTGTTTTGACATATTGCAAAAAGTTTCGGCAAAGACTTTTATGACCGGCCGCCTGCCTGACGTCAACCGTCCTTGGGAATGTAATCGTTGACCCAAATGGTACCAGATGGAGTTGGTCCGGGTCAATCTAGGGCTCTTAGTCGTCTTTTACGACACCCACGAGCAAAGCAAGGGTTGGTAGTATTCGAAGCCGCTACCACACAAACAAATATCTTTACGTATGTATTTTTATTTATCTGTCTCAACTCATATACATTTAACTGCTAGTTTCGAGCCTCTTCTACAACCGGAGGGAAATTAACTATGAAACTAACTATACTACGCTGTTCAGACGTGTTTGGTTTTACTTTGAGGTATAGACAAGATAGAAAATGGTGAATTGTGTTCTTACTCCGTCACTACGTGGACTTGGCTTTTACTATCAAATTATTTTTGGTTCTTAATCGAAATTAGTTTCTTTTTTTGTTAATACTTAGACGAAGAAAAGTATAATTCAGTCTATCGCTGTCCACTGCCGGACGTGGGCCTGACTCATGTTTCACCACAAACTTCGCTCGTGTGCTACTAGCATCCTACGACGTCTAGCAACTTTAACCAGGACATCGGTCCAGGGGCGTCTTACACTGTGTTGTCCGATACTTGGTCGCTACTCGAGAACCCTTCTTCCCCAGCGATTGTCAGTTCGTCGAGCGATGCATACCCATACCCAATGCCACTTCAGGCTGCTAATTCTTAGTGAACCATCTAATTTGTCTATAGTTAATAGAAAACAGTCATTCATCCCGGACTGTATAATAAAAATGTCTCGGAAATATTCTCGAGTATCATCTTGCGGAACACATTACATTGTTTTTTTTTTACTCAGTGAAAGTAAAACGCGATTGATTGTAACATCTTGTAATGATTTTCCACAAGACTACGAAATGTTAACGATTAACGAGCAAGAATTAAACAATCCTCTTCTTTAGCCTATAAAAGCTCAGCCGGATATAGAGCTCCTCCACAACGGCAAGGAAATTAAGTCAATATACCATGCTGGTCTCTAAATGTATGCTTCAAAATTACTTAAAGGATCTCAGCTATGGAGAAGCCTATGTTCGAGTTTTCTCAGCAGAATAACATCTGAAATACGGCAATCCGCAGAATGGATACACCAGATACAACCGCTAAGGAAAAACGAATCTCAAGTGGCGACCATGTATCGGACGACGTAGTAGAGGATGCGTCCCCACCAGGTGGGTGGACAAATTAAAGTTGCTGGTAGTCGTTGGATGCGGCCGGCACAGCATCATGAGAGAGGCCTACGTCCAACTGTGGACGGCGAAACGCTGAATAATGATGATGACCACGCTAGTGACCACAATTTTTTTAACAAATTGCGATAAAATCATGTTCAAAGTAGGCTCTACAAAATCCTCATAGTCAGGAAACACGATCGTACTTTATTTCAGAAACCTGAATTACATTGCCCAACTATTGTGCCTACGAATTAATATGAAAAGAACCATTGTTAATGTCGATGTAATTTCAGTACTATTCGTAATTGGTAATACGATTATCGAAGTTTCAGGAAACTGTGTTTACTTGGTAGAAGCACTCCAATTAGCCAATAGGTAGTTCCAATTTCGAATAACAAGTTAACCCACCTATCTATGTAACTAGAAAATTGTTACAAAATAGTCACAACTAAGAGTAAAGCCGTTAGCATACAAGCAGCGCTGATTTTTCGTTATAAACTTGTGACGGACTTGTTTAACAGTATTTGAATAATCAGCATTATTAAAAATATTATAATCGTTATAGTAAACAGTCGATTATAACACAAAGTAAGACTAAGTAAATAAGGAATAAATCTTTGTGTTGTGAAGTAATTTACAAACAGCATAAAGCAGCATACTGTTGACATTCGTTTGTCTACAGTCGCGGGCCGGTCTGTTCTAGGTACCACACTCTCGCAGAAAATCGACGTCTGAGTAGTAGCAATTTGTTACTGCACTTTGTTCTTTAAGCGAGAGAGCCGGAAGACCTACTTTCTGAGGGTATTTGCGTGAGGTGAGTTTTGGTGATTCCTTTAGTATCATTGATCCTTTACTTTTTATCAGGATAGGCAGCGGCAAAGTAAAGGTTTTTGAGTGGCAGTATCATTTATGACCAGGTGTGCTGTTTGCTCGTTTTCCACCAGAAAAAAAAAGGTTAATTTTTTTGAAACGGCATACCTTACACTCTGAATAATATATTTGTGTTTGTTTTAAAACGACCAACACCACTGCATGCTATGGTCTGAACACCCTCCGTCCGGGTCCACGAAAATGCGGTGTGCGGTTCCATAACTCACAGTGCTCCTATCCCACCTCCATTAGGCCGACGACTGGTACTGATTTTTTAGCACCCATGGGCGACCTGGCGAGATATTCTTTCGGATTCTATCGCCATCGATACCCCAGCATCAAAGAAGCGTTGCCGGGGCGTCGGTCTCTCACGGTCTACTTGTCTGCAAGTAGTGGACTAATTTCCGGTCCATCCACTCGCGACTATGGTGGCATCAGGCGCAGGTACTCGCGCTTGCGCCGTACAATGCATTGATGGCCAAGCGTGTCAGCATGGAGAATCTCCTCTCTAAACCGCTCCGCCGCCTTACTGTGACGTCAAAGCGACGACCGCGTTCCAATTTCTGACGCTGTCATGCAACGTCTTAGACATGATCGGTATCGTCAAGTTGATACTGAAAAGAACACCCGTGCTAAGAAAATTATTCCTTTCCGAAGGACACTCGTGCTAAGAAAATTATTCCTTTATTGCGATGAGTTTACATAAAAAATATTTAACGTACACAAACTTCACCCAGACCCGGAACAACGATTGTGTATCGCACGAAATATGCATGGGACTCAAACCCATGAGACTAGGCATGGAAAGGTCACTGCCATTACGTTATCTGTACAGTCATAGATATGATGCAGCTCCAGTCACTACTTAAACGAAAGGAATTAACCTAAAACGAACGGTATCTTATCATAAAATTTTATCATGAAATTATGCAAATACAGTCATGATATTAATGTAGTTCGATGGAATTGAATTACACATTTTTAGTGCTTTTAGGGATCGAAAGATAAAAATACTTTGACTTCTAATAGAGAAGTCTAAGTATTTTTGCTATTAAATCTAGCAAGACTGCCATGTTGTTTTCTTTATGAAGTGAAAACCTCTATAGGCAGTCATCTAAGTTGTCATCGACAAGGTTACGTGACGTGTGTGATATGTGTGTGTAACGCCAACGCTATATCTGTGTCGGCAGATGTCAATACCAGATAAATGTAATACCCCGTCCACATTTTGGCCGAGCGTAGGCGAGCGATGGCCAACGCCAACGTGTGTACACCTGATTTGCCTTAGTTGGCCAACGCTCGCCGTCGCTCAACTAGGTAGTTGGCCGAGTGAATACAAGCGCCAACGTATGAACAGTTGATTTGTCTTCACTCGCCGTCACTCGTGATCACTTGCCTCACTTCGCCTCGGTGTCGGTTTTTGTGCACAAATCAAAGGCGCTCGTCTGCGCTCGGCCAATGCCGTCCACACGTCGTCGGCCTGCTCGCCATTACACGGTTGACATCTATCGCTGTTAGACGCGTTTAATGTGATAATGTCGCTCAACATAAATTATTATATTTTCAAATTTGCATCACTACTTCTAGATATGCGACGTAAATAATTAGATCCAAGTCACCCTATATGTTACCTATAGTATCAAAAAGTATCTTAATAGTTCATCATCATTTCAGCTCATATACGTCCTACTGTTGGGCTCGAGCCTCCTCCACAATAGGAGAGAAACTGACCTGAGTATTCCATGCTAGTCTAGCAAACAGGTTGGTATAGGGTTTTATTTCGAGGTTGCCTTTTCTTGCATAGATGTTATGTGCGTATCATGTATTATATCCCTAAGTCGTCTTTTACGACATCCTTGGACAAGATAGGGACTGGTGAATTTTTTGATGTGAAACATCTATAGGCGAGGGCGATCATCGCGTGGCGTTAACGCCACGCTTCGCGGCTCCCTTTTAATTAACGAAAAATAAAAATCCGAATACATCATCATCAGCTTGCTCTTATCCCAATTACTTGGGGTCGACGCAATGTCATTTGTTTTGACATATTGCAAAAAGTTTCGGCAATGACTTTTATGATCGGCCGCCTGCCTGACGTCAACCCTCCTTGGGAATCTAATCGTTGACCTAAATGGTACCAGATGGAGTTGGTCCGGGTCAATCTAGGGCTCTTAGTCGCCTTTTACGACACCCACGAGCAAAGCAAGGGTTGGTAGTATTCGAAGCCGCTACCACACAGCAAATCCGAAAAATCTGAATACATATGTGTACATTTTTGTAACGAAACCATAGTGCTATTTAAAATTTGTACAACGCCATCTAGTGCGCTTAAAGTAAATTGTTACATATAATGTATACTAATGAAAATAAATGTTTATTGAATAAAAATCATCATTTTCTTGGAAAAAAAACGTTATATTATTTTTATTAATGTGCTATTTTATTGCCTGTCGTAATCTGTTCTTTTATGCATATATACTTAATCTATAAAATAATGTATAATTCTCTAACTTGCCAATATAAGTATACCATACCTACTTACAGTACTTTCACGTACGAAAACTGGACAATCGCTTTTTATAGGTGTTTTATTTGTTTCAGATGTATATTTATTTGTTTGTATGTTATAGACTCCTAGGAATTGGATCTTGACCCACTTTCAACATTCAGATTTCATTTAAAATTTGTTAATTTAACAAGAACCAATGACGATAAAATAATTTAAATAGCTTGTCTCATTATCATCATCATCATTACAGGATTAGAGATTTTTTTATAAAATATATTTTGTAGCTGTGATTTAGCCTTAGCTCGATAGATGTTGTTATTTTTGTTTGCTAAATCACACTTTCTTAACCGATCCTTTTATATCGAAAAAGAAATATCGATATATCGGTTTTTAAAAAAATGCGTTTATTAAATAGTATATATATATATATAATATAATACAGTATTTAGTAGGGATGTCGGAAATGAAAAAACATATCAATATATAGATATATCTATATTTATCAAAATATCAATATCGACGTCGATATATTAAGGAAAAAAACTTCGATATATCGGTCAAATTTTTAAAAGATTTTGTGTTTTTAAAATAATAATGTATTTAGTTCAATCAAAATTCTTTTTTATTAAGCAATAATTACAAAAATATCAAAAACAAATAAGCTATTTTCGAACCAATGTTTTTCAACTTATTATATATTATATATTTATTCATATCCCATATTATATATTTATACCTATATTATATATTTATACATATCCCAGGAGAGAGCTACTGCCCACTCTCCTGGTAAACCCTTATACGATTTTTACGACTCGAAAGGGGTGGTGACAATTATATTCTTAACCCGACGCCATACGTAACTTAGTTAAGATCAAATTACTAAAAACGAAATCACTTTAATTGCCGGGGAATTGTGTCTATTTTTTTTTAATAACAAGTCAATTGTATAGAAAAAAATAAGTGATATAAAACTATTCGGTTAACGATTTATCATTTGAATTCTAAGCGACAGTTGGATATATGTATTGGAATAATTCGATTATCATGTGTGTCAATAACAATAATTGTCCTTAATAAAAAGTGACAATCAAATGGCAATCAAAACATACTAATGTAGTGGCAATCAAAACATACTAATCACAGAGTATGTATACAGTTAATGCTATACTTTTATATTTCCTATCTTTTACGGTTCTAGATTCTAGACTTGATTTACACAAAAAAAATATCGTTTTTGATTCGATTTCGATATTGGATATTTAATATCGATATATCAGCTCAAAATATATCGGTTATCGATATTTCCAACAAAAAATATCCATATATGGATATTTTTTCAACAAGCCTAATATATACTTGTACAAAATAATTTCGAAGTTTCACATCTGCCAGACGTCCTGAGCGACGGCTCACTTTTTTTTCTTACTCCGTCACCACACGGATATATTTGTTCTATTTCTGTGAATACTCAGTATCAACCACCTTCTTTTTTTCCACTTTACTGCGGTATACACTGAGATAATAGTTATATACGCCCATTAAATAACACCGGCACACAAAAAAAAGTGGAATGTACTTTGGACCGGACATACTCACCGACATGTATTTCGACCCGCTGAATCTGAATTTCAAGTCCGTTCGGCCCGGTCACCCTCCAGTTTTGAGTAAAATGAAAAAAAGCCTCTTGAGCAACCTCTTGCAAAAAGCACTTGCTTTGTACCTATTTGCCGACGCTCGCGTTGGCCTAGGCTCGGCCAACATGTGGACGGGGCATAAAAATGTTTTCATTTGCAAATTTTGGTTTAAGATCAAAACAATTTAAATATCCAAAAATAACAACTGTTTGTTTATAGCTTTAAGTTTTCATACCGTCGGCAATACTTATGATTGTTTTGTGTTTATTTTTCTTTATTAAGCACTAGCGCCCCGCCATCATTTCGCTTCGGTGGCTCTGGCCTAGCATTTTAAATTGATAGTAAATCTAAGATATTAATTTTAATGATATGCTGTAAATGTACAGCGTGCCTAATGTATTTAATTGGATAGGGAATAATACTGTATATTTTAAAATAGCTTCATAAATAACTTATTATTTTAATGATAAAAAGGGCTGCACTGAGTTATACTTAAGGGATATACATTACGGACCATTACGAACTTTTTTGTAGATTACTTTCAGATACACAAGTCCTTAATACATATTTTAATGTAACTTTAAGATTTAGTCAGCATTTGCACATAAATATGATTTTAAAGACGCACACAAATCCATGATATTTTCGGCTTTTCTCTACTAAAATATAAATACATGGGTTAAACATTTAAACCTTCCTCTTCAGACACTTTGTTTATTGACGAAGTCGTATTATCTTCTTTTTTGGTGAATGAGTTGGAAGTAAAATAATTTTTTTTCATTGATAAAAATACTTGACATCGTGTAGCATGCATGGCATGCTTATCAAAATGGATAAACGTTGCCTTTCAAATAAATAAAATTGAAGTGTCCTTTTTTTTTTATTGCAAACGGTGGCAAACGAGCAAACAGTACACCTGATGGTAAGTGTTGCTGCCGCTCATGGACCTTTACAAGGCCGTTGCCTACCGCGAAGGAAGCGAAGGGAGTGTGAATGCTTGCATTGAGGCTCGGTGATACCAAGGGCACCACCAAAACCCTTCACACGCAATCACCCTCAGAAAGTTGGGCTTCCGGCTCTCTCGCTCACCGAACGAAGCGCAGTAACAAATTGCTACTACTCAGACGTCGATTTTCTGCGAGAGCATGGTACTGCCCCGGACGGACCGGCCCGCGGCTGTAGACAGATAACTGTCGACAGTGTGGTCCTACCACTCCTGTCTGTTTGTAATGTCAAAATACTGGGCTTTTATCATGCTCACACGGTTATTTGCACGATACCTATGCCTAAAATACGGTTTAAATTTTTTTTCTCTGTCTGTCAGTCTGTTTGCTTGAGGTAATCTTCAAAACGGCTTTACCGATTTTGACAATATTTTACTACCATACTACCACTACTGGCTGTCTATATAAGGAGTAACTTAGGCTAAATTTTTTTCGGTATTCCCACGACAACGAGAACTACGCGGGTAAGGCGACTGAAACCGAAGCGAAGCGAGGGCGGGTTGCTAGCGGAGAATAAAATATTGCATCCCGTTAAGTACCTAATATGTTATTAATGAAGAAATTCAAACATTAATATTAAATTCTTAATGTGTATGAACATTGAAACAGTCGTAATTTTGATATTATAACGTAAACTCTAACTAAAATACTCATACTCGAAAATAAATCTTAACTGTTTAATATAAGACTCAATTTTAGCTAGCATGATTTGCTCATTACTTTCACTTGGGCAGCCAAGTACAAGATAAACCATTATTGTTTGAGGTCAGTTTATATCTTTGCTGATATGTTTACTATGTTGAAGATGTCACCTACGGCATGTCGATACATTGAGAACATATACATCCATTGCCCTATTAATATACATTACTTGACATAGCTCTTATCTCTTACCTAGCAATAATATATTTAAACATTTTGATAAGCTTTTAAGCTCTGTGACAGCGGCTACGAGTACTGCCAACCCTGTTGTAAAAAACTACATAGTCTTGGGCCAACTTTATCTGATGTTGTCTGGTCAACAATTGCATTTCCAAGGACGGTTGACGTTAGGCATGTGGCCGGTCATATAATTTTTGCAATATATACTATGAAAGAGGAGTAGGTACATATTGCATTAAACTGAAATAATTGAGATGAGAGGGTGGTGATGATGACTTTAATGAGGCAATGTTTTGAAACATTTTCTCTTTATGAAGACAAAATTTACTTATTTTTTATCGTTAATGAAAAAAATCTTCAAAGTCGCGTATAGAACATTAACAGTTAGTATTATGCGAGATACTTAATGATGTCAAAAATATATAAATCAAATCAAATCATTTATTCTGCATAAGTCCCTTAAGGGCACTTACATATTGTCAAGTTTTAAACTTGACAATATGTAAAAGCATTGTTTGAATACAATACAATAATGTATCACCAGATCGCGGCCACAAGCTGAGAAGATCCGGCAAGAAACTCGGCGGGTTGTCACTTTTTTTTAATCTTTTAAATATATACAATTTTACTAGCAGACCCGGCCACGCGTTGCTGTGGCTAATGTTTTTGTTATATTACATTTTATTAAACTATTTAAGTGGAACTGTAGGAGAACATCTGTCATGGAGGTCGTCATATTTTTTTACAAATGACATCTATGTAAAAAAGCAAGTTAAAATCGTATATGACACGTTTGTAGGTTTGACATAGCAGCGCCATCTATTAATTAATTACTCATTCCAGTCAACAGATATCGCCATCTGTTAAAATCGTTTGGATTTAACAGATAATTGTGAATGTCAAATAATAGACAAATAATTTGCAATAAAATAATATTGCGACTATAAATTAAGATGTAAACTATCCTATCTTTCAAGTTGGATCAAACTGCACACGGTGTTCAAATTTGATTAAAATCGGTTAAGTAGTTTAGGAGTCCTTCGCGTACAACATCTAATATTAAGCTCCAGTGTGATTATAGAGTTGTACTCATTATTAAAAACATAACAAAAATAAATTTAAAAAAGTACGCTATAAATTCTTATCGGGATCATAAAAATCTAATAGAAGTAAAAGAACGTTATATATTTGTTTACCGTCTCTGTCGATTGTTCACTTCATACGTATTTTGTGTATCTATAGTAGCGGCAAAGGAATACATTTCTCGATAGAAATATCGTTGCATATGCATTAACACTTATAGTCCATAAAATATAGGATGATCTCTGTGACAGTTGTCCCTAGTGCTGTTACACTTACGATAAAGTCCGTAGTTTTTTATCGATAAAACTCTTTATTTTTATAATTGTGATTTTCTACTATAATTGAAATACAACCAATGAAAATCTTTTTGAATTTATTTCAAACAAAACTATTTTTTGACTGTTTTAATTATTCAAAAGGTCAAGACAATCAAGGTCTAGGTCACTATTATCGTCATCACTGGAGCGTTCCTGCTAGAACATTTATCATTTTTTGCCAAAATAGGGACAGTCGTTAGATCAATCGATCAGTTACGACTGTTTTATAAATAAATATGTCTCGTTTATTGACAATAATGCGTACATAATATTATCATTTACTCTGAGACAAAAAGTAGATTTTTAATGTTCAATTAACTCAATTTATGTATTTTATAACGTAACTGTCTGTTTTAATTGTAAAAAATATGTTGAAAGTTTTAAATAGGTAGTGTATTGGGTTTATTTCTTTTATGAATAAATTAATAAAGATCGGTTATCGATTTACGTATATCGACTTTATTTTCAGTCAAGTGTGACCTTATACGTGCGTAAGCGTCGTTTATGTATAAAATGTTTATTAGGTATTTCAGTAGATACGAGGTACATTTTAGGTATGAATATTAATATTTTTATATTTATAATATATTCCAATTCAGTTGCAATAAAACTGGCACGAAAAGAATGAAAATATATTTGATACAAAATGAGATTGTAAACATGTCGCTCGTTCAAACTTACTTCGTTGGTTTCGTTGACATCTGTCACAGAGATCAAGCTATATTTTATGGACTATAAGTACCTAGTACACGTAGGTACTTAGCGTTTAGTAATTAGCTGATGTACAAGTAGAATACTTTAACTGCTGCTTAAACTGTTTTTATGTACCTATGTTAAATAATTTTTAATGAAAAAAAAGAAATCTTCAATTATCTTAAACAGACTATGGTCTTGTCATACACCACTCGAATCGTTCGGGAGACAGATTTTTTTATTGCAAACGGTGGCGGTGGCAAACGAGCAAACAGTACACCTGATGGTAACTGCTGCTCATGGACATTTGCTAGGCTGCTGCCTGCCGTGGAGAGTATGAAGGGAGTGTGGAATGCGTGCAATGCAGATAGGTGATACTAAAAGCATCACCAAAATCTACCACAAGCAAACACCTTCAGAAAGTTGGGCTTCCAGCTCTCCCGCTAACCGAACTAAGCGCGGTTACAAATTGCTTCTACTCAGATGTCGATTTTCTGCGAGAGTGTGGTACTATCCCGGACGGACCGGCCCGCGGCTGTAAACGGACAAGTATCAACAGTATAGCCCTACCATTATCAATATTTGGCGCGCAGCTCTATAATACGCCATATATTATTACATCGGCGGTTTTAGTTCTTTACCGTATCGACCTGGACTAGGATTACATTCCCAAAGAGAGGCAGTCGGCCGGTGATAAAACTACAAACCTGTTGCAACGTGTGCGATGAGAAAAGGGTACATGATGAGGCGGCCCCAAATAATTGGAATAAGAACAGGATGAACATAACTAAAAATACCTTCGTAGAATTGAGATTGCAGCTTAGACAACTACTCCATAAACAGTCTTTGTTCTCCCGTAAAAAATGTATTTAAACGGACAGATAAACAGGCGTTGTATCTATAAAAAGCAGTTATAAGTTTATCAACACCGTGTAAATGAAAGTTTTGGAACGTTTCTATATAAAAGCATGTTTTATTTACGCGGTTGATCGAGAAAATATTCTAATGTCTGTAACGATAGTCTTTGATGGTGCATACAAACTGCAGTTAAATGTTATGAGAGAGATCTTGGAAACGCAAGTAAAAATACTATTTCACGTGTTTGTGTATGACATTGGGGATAGGTTATGAATACAATTGACCTGAAGCACATCATTAACCAAACATTTTAATTTTAAAACTATTATTAGGGATTTTATCGCATTTGCATTTCGTTTTTAATTTGTCGACGTTTCGAATACTTCTGGGTTCATGGTCACGGGGGACTTTGTTGTCTTCGTTCATTCGTTATTTAGATTTGTACCCTCTGAAGTATTATATTTTAAGCCGTATTTTTGAAACAAATATATAATAGTTATTATATTTCGAGCCACATTTTTGATACGATTTCATTGCCAGTGCAAAAGTAAAATGATTCTATATGAAAAAATATACTGTTTTATAATTAAATTTATGGTAATTATTTTGTTAGTTATTGATTTAAATTGTCCGTTGGATGCAAGTGGTACAGCATTGTTCCAAATGCCATTCCCGTGTGGAGGCCTGTGTCTAACAGTAGACATGTATGGTCTGCGGATTAAAGGAAACATAATACTTTTTCATAGCTTGCGCAAGTAAATTATATAATACGAAAATTTTTCTGTTTAATTAAATGGAAAATCAAATTTCGATGAAGTTTTTAATTTCGAGCTCTACTTTTAACAAGATAATTTTATGGACACGCTATGGATATACTACGATCTTTTGCGGAGAGCGCAGTTTAAAGTAAGGTTTTGCCAGCGTTTATAATGTAAGTACACAAAAATATGTTTTTCAAGACATGACATTACAAATCTTTGAAATCAACAGCTCTTCTCCATTGTAATTTACATGGAGAAGAGCTGCTGCTTTCATTGTATAGAATTTTTTCTTGACTCACTCTGTCTATTAACGAAAACCGCATTGAAATCCATTGCGTAGTTTAAAAGATCTAAGCTGTTTTATTTTACGTTATTTTATATGCGTACCCGCGTGAACTTTTTAATTTAATTCTTTTATATTAAAAAAATGCTACATCATTTTTCTTCATCCTTATAACCCACATAAGTGCCACTATTGGCCTTGGGCCTCCTCTACAATGGGAGGGAAATTGACCTACTATACCACGCTGGTCAAACGTGTTGGCGTTGGGTTTTATGACGAGTTTTCCTTCTCTTGCATATATATTATCTGCATAATATATCTCTTAGTCGTCTTTTTTGACATCCACGAGCAAGAGAGGTAGTGTTGAATTGGATTCTTACTCCGTCACCACACGTCATTTTAATTGGACTAAAATCCTTAGAGTGGAACCTCAGTGCTATATAAACTTATATATACATACTTACTTATATGTACATAATATCATTGCGGTTTAAGTTTGAATACACCTGAATATACATATTTCACAAATTGCTACGGTTAGTTAACAATACCGACATTTATTAATGCGGAGTGAATCATAAATTTGTAAGGGCTTTGCTCAATACGCTTTGTGTTAGTGTTTTGTTCGGTTTTCAGTGTTTACTTGATTAATGGTTCTGTATTGTAAATATAAATTGGTCTATCTTAATTGTAACACCTCACGAATTTGTGAGCTGATTTATATATGAACTTCTAAATGTCGACCTTTTAGAAACAGTCTTTATTTTACATCGTACTATTTAGAGGCCTACGTTCGGGATTACGCACTCCTTATACTCAAGTTATCATTTTTTTTCTCATATTTTTCTCACTGTTAGACTCGAGAGTACTACAAATGAGAGGAAAGTTGATCTACTATGTCACACTGGTCAGATGTGTCAGTGAGTATATCATATCCCTTAGTCGCACTTTACGACACCCACGGGTAAGATATAGGGGGGTGAAATGTATTCTTACTACGTCATCACTCGGTAAGGTTAAGTGTTATTAGCTGATATCACTGCGAGAGAAAGAAAATTCGAAATAACACCCTATTTCAACTCATGTTTTCAACGTGGCGTTCTAAGCAAATTTTTCTCATTCAGTAGAGACCTGTGCTGAAAATTGAGGTGTGGATGAGCTAAGACGAATAATAAAGCCCGCGCAGTATAACGATTTATTCCACAGTGTCCCTACACTGTCTTGGAAAATTTCAAGCCACAGTTTTGTGAGAACATTATAATTATAAACTTCTTTTGAGACTCCTCCATAAGATTGGAGAACTTTGTGAGTGCGAAATTTGCATTATCAACAAAATTTCTTCAATAACTTTGAAGTTTATGAAGTCAACAAGAGCAATTTTTTTTTTTTATTAAATGCGATGATGTGCAGGTTGTCTAGGCAAATAAACAAGTATGACTAAAAATTCAGGTCCCAACAAGTTGAAATCCATATATGTTAAGATTATTGCTACAACGGAGCTTTAAACGTTATATATAAGAAATGTATTTTCACTTGTTTGAGAGCTATTTAAAATCCTTTTCAGCCTGTAAACCTCCCACTGTTCTCTACGGTGCATATCCTCAGGAGCAAAATTGACTTGCGGGCCAGATAAGTTTGGCATAGGTATTTATTTCGAGTTTTCCTTCCATGCAATGTTATTATCTGCCTTTAACTTTATGACTCCCACGCGAAAAGCAAAAGTGCAACTTCATATTGTTTTTAGGGTTCCGTACCCAAAGGGTAAAAACGGGACCCTGATACTAAGACTTCGCTGTCTGTCCGTCCGCGGTCCGTCTGTCTGTCACCAGACTGTATCTCAAGAACCGCGATAGCTTGACAGTTAAAATTTTCACAATTTATGTATTTCTGTTGCCGCTATAACAACAAATAAAAACAAAATAAATATTTAAGGGGGCTCCCATACAAAAAACGCGATTTTTATAGATAATTGTACGGAACCTTTCGTACGCAACTCGCACTTAGCCGGTTTTTTAATCCATCATAACACAAATTGTGTATTGTGGTAGGAGCATACTATCGATAGTCGTCTGTCTACGGCGCGGGCCGCTCCGTACGGAGCTTACTCGTTTGCCAACAACAGCAATAAACAAAAATATTATTTTAAATATTTATAATCATATAATAATCAGATCCTTTCAAGCGTTGAACTATTCAATAAACATTTTGATTGACATAATGAATAAATGAAGGCCCCGAATCAAATGCAATGGTTTGAAATTCTACAAATCTACAATCACTGTGATTGAATACATTTTCTATATATATATATATATATAGGGAGTTAAAATTGGCAAAAATTAGGCAAATGCATACAGCCATAGGGTGGCTTTGTAGGGATATTTTGCAAGGAAGATAATAAGATATGAAATGAGGAAGTTAATTAAGATATCAAATGAGGAAATAATATATGAGAGTCTCTATCTGTAGCTACATAATATCATTTTACTCCCAACTCAAGGCAGGTGGGTATTAGGTATAAATATTTTATAAAATCGTGATTGATGACTTATTTTTAGTCATATGGCACATTGTTTTTTTACTCTCTTTAGCTACGAAATGTGTTCTAAACTTGGTTGGATATAATATCTTTTCTATTTAGTTTTAATACCAACATTAAGCTAATCAATATATAAAGTTTATTTTCCAATTTTATCGCTAAAATTTCACAAATTAATAATTTATGTTCGCGAATAAACGAAACTTGACTATTTTTAGACGCGAACTCAGTTCAAGGCTTCTTAATTGTTTGCAATTTCTAATTAAATAAATTAAGTGGGGAATAATTGTGAAATGAAAAGTTGGTCCACGAATTTTCTGCTGCCTACGCCTGTGTTTGAGACTCTGAAGTTTGCTTTTACCAAATAAAAGAAAATCTTATTTCTTTCTACTCATTTTAGATGTTTTCTATTATTATTGAAGTATTTTAATTATTCACGCTAAAATTAGCCAATGCAATGACTAAATGTTTAGCTATTTACTGACGAAAGAAAGACACTGGGACCATATGGCTCAAAATCACCAAGGTGCAGAATTAGCTTCGCCAGCAAATTATGTCTTAATTCATAAGTTTATTGAGAAAATAAAATTATTAAAATACTAAAACTAACTTTTTTTGAGTATACATCAAACAATACAATTTATAAATAAAGTAATTTTTAAAATATATCAATATACATGCATAGAAAGTCAACTCGGGAACGCGTCTTAATGTACAATCTTCGACAAAAAGTTCAAAATATTTATGAAAAGTTTGATTTATTTAACACCTGTCATTACTTGAAATATCGTAATTTTTATGCAAAATCTAGTTTTTAAAAAGTATACAAAAAATATATTTATTTTTAATTATAAAAATGCAAAAATAGTTTGTCTGATAGCGCACAAGTCATTTCAGTGAACGCATCTATAATCGAACAAAAGTAATTCCAAGTGAACGCAGCCATTGAGTTTCAAATGTCAGTAGAGGAAGAAAACAATAACAAAACCGGCAGTCAGGGCGTTTCTCGTCAAATAAATTAAAAATAAGTTGTAAGTACCTTTCAATTCATTATTTGTAGAGCGTACGTTAATAGTCCGTCAATTTGGGAACGTGTTTATTACTTTTAATTATGGATGAAAGTTGTTTTACGACACAAAATAATAAAGTAACCTCAAATATTTTACTATTGACAAATTCAGGCCTTATTTAAGATGGCCGCCGTATAAAAAAATCGTACGTTTATTTAAAATCGTCATTTCGTGAACGGTCATTTTGGCAACGTTCCCGGGCATGATGGCACGTTCCCGAAATGATGGTTGCGTTCTCGGAATAATAATTTGATGATTCCAAAGGCGACGAACTTACAATTCTCAATAATTTATTTTACGATTTCGTCGTATTTTATTAACAGCATTATGAACTGAGAAAGAAAAAAATAAGAAAAATACTCAAAAAAAGCTTAAAAAGGATAGTGCAGCTTATCTGCGTCAAAGAGAAAAGGATTTGTCTTTTCTCTTGCTAGAAAAAGAGAGTTTTTGGATAAGATGACTTAAGATTAGAGAGAAATTAAAAGAGCGACGGACAGGGAATATTGTAAAAAGAAAAAGGCAGAAAAGAAAGTAAAGAGAGTTGCTGATATGACAGAACGAGAGAAGCGAAAAAATATTGGAAAAATGCATAAAAAAATACAGGGCAAAGAAAAAAGGTTTAGCAAATATAATAAGTAATACGCCGCCACAATCAGATGACGACTTAGTCGCAGTACCTCTAGAGAGAAGACAAGTAGGTAGAAAAACCGTACGAAAAGATAGGGCGAAAGCATACAGAAAAATTAAAAAGCAGGAAGAAACTATAGTTCAAATGAAGTGGCAAATTCAATCTTTAAAGAAAAAATTACAAAGAACAGATGCAAAAGTGAAAACTACCAAGTCCCATAAGAAAAGTGTATACTTTAATTAAAGATGTTCATATATCTTCTGAAGTACGCAAACGACTTAATAGCGAAGTATTGACCACTCATTTTCAAGAAAATGCTGATGTTCTTCCAATAAATTCAAAAGAGAGGGCAGTCTTTCATAAATGTATCAGCGGAAACACTTGGCGGAAATACAAAATGCTACATATAACTAAGAGAATTTTACCAGCTAGACAAAAGGAAAGGTACAAAAAATCGATTTTAAAATCTGATGCCAAATTTCGAGAAGTCGTTTTGAAGTAAGACGTTCGCCAAAAGGTCTTTGATTTCTTCGAACGAGATAATGTAATTCGAATGTGTCCATCTAAGAGAGACTCTGTAAAACATAATGGTCTAAAAAATAAAGACGCGTCCTCTTATACACAGTTAAAGACTTGGTGCCAAAATTTGGAAAGGAAACTGGAATTGTAATATCATATTCGACGCTTTTAGCAAAACCATTTTGGGTCTTAGCTCCCAAATCAAGGGATAGAGAAACATGCAAATTTTGAAGAAAAATTCAATAAACTGTAACATACAAATGAGCTTACACACACGTCTATAGAAAAGTTGATTGAACATTGCACTTATGATGTTAAGCCTCATGACTGCATGAATAGCTTGTGTGAAAAATGCAAAATTCCGGAGTTTAAATTAGGAGATAATGAAGATTCTTTGACATATTTTACATGGAAGTCCATTCAAGAATTGTAAAAGGTGAGAAAAAGACGTTTAAGATAACAAAAAAGTGCCGATTTCGAGATGGATTTTCGGATGTGTCATATATTAACTTTGAGCAAATAATCAATATTATTTCGACACCGTTACTGAAAAGAGAACAAAATAGAGAATATTATTATTTTGATAATGATATAGATGTTTTAGAAAAATAATAAGTTTTGTTGTGAACTTGTTTTTGTTACAGTATTTAATGTTGATTTTCTAACGTTCCTTATAGTTTTGCCATTATTTGTAGAAGTTTAGTGAAGTAGACTGTGATTTTAGGTCAAAGAATTCAGAGATTTTAGAGGAGAGGTCTTAGATTAAAACTATAAGAAGATTATAACTATGATTATAGAAGTTCCACTAGTCTGATTATAACACACCAAAAGACTTACTTAATTATAAGAATTTATTAATATTAAGAGTGATTTTTCTTATGTGCAAACAAATAAATAACTTTCTTATTTAAACCGTTGTCTATAGTTCAAACAATTCCTTACTTTACCTTATACTATCAATATCGTCATAACGCCAACATTTTTGTCATTACGGGAACGGTTGATTATTTCCGGGAACATCACAAAATTTCAATAAAATACATATAATTTGAGCAATTTTTTAGAAAAACAAATAATTTATTACATTGACAAACTTCATTCTGTTCATTTAATGTTAATTCCATTATAAAAGTTTTATATATTATGAAATTTCTTGAATTTTATACACTGTAATAGCAATCTGTTTAATTTTTTGACGTATTTGGCTAGTAGAAAATTTTATATCTTTTGTTTTCATTATTGATTATATAATATAGATACATTATATACCCATGCTATTTGACAACGCTTAAATTATGTGTTTCTTATTGTTTTTGGTCATTTTATCCAACTTAGAAAAACGTCCCCGGAATGATAGTTTTCTGCTAAGTATCCATTAAAAAGCAATATTACAATAAAAATATAAAATTCTGTGCGCTGCCCGGTCAAAGTAGCAAAGTAGCAAAGGTCGCCTCCGCACCACTCCGTCCGGGGCGACAGAGGGGCTTGAGCACGCAACTCCCGCGACCCACCCGAAAACCACGTCGCCTTCGTCGTTGGGCCGACCACTGGAGCAGCGTTAACTTGTCGTCAGTGGTCGGCCCGACGGAATACCCCCTATTGGGGTACCCTCCCATCGACCGACGTCCCCCCCTCGGGGAGGACGTCGGTCTTTCCTCACGCGGTCGGCCTCTCGGCGGGTGACGGACTAATCCCCGGTCACGTCACCCGCGGCCTCGGCTAGGGCGGCATGAGGCGCAGATAGTTGCGCCTGCGCCGCCCCAGTCGCCGGCGGCGGATCTCCTCATCGAGGCTGCGCTCCTCACGCAGGCGATCCGCCGCCTCCTTCCGCGAGATCACTGTCTCGCAGAAGGCTGCGACCGCGTCCCAATTCCCGACGCTGTCGACCATCGCCCTAGCGATAGCCGGCAGCGTCAGGTCCGTACCGATGATTGCGACGAGTTCACAGCGCTGCACTGCCCAAGCCCCGCAGTGTCCCCCCCGTCGCAATCGCAGTGGTGGCAGGACGGTGTACTCTCCCTCCTAACGACCTTGTGCAGGTATTTGGCGAAGCACCCATGCCCCGTCAAAACCTGCACCAGTCGGAAGGAGAGCACCCCGTGCCGCCTCTCCAACCACTGCATCAGCACCGGCCGGAAGGCCTCCACGGTTCGCACCCCGAACCGAGGCCTCTCCAGCCGGACTGCCCAACGGGCAATGACGTCTCGGCGGGCGTCGACGCGCCAGGCGGTGAGATCCCTTAACGAGACCACACCGCCCCCCGCTGGCACCCCCGTCACCCGCCGATATAGTCCGGCGAGCATCTCCGCCTCCAGGTCCCACGGGGGAGTCCCGGCCAACAGGCACGCTGCCTCCGTCGCCACCGTGCGGTATCCGCGGATGGCCCTGACCGCCATGACCCTCTGTGGTCGCCACAGAAGGGCCCTAAGTCGGGCGGTCATGGACCCCGCCCACACCGGTGCGCCGTACAGGGCCATCGACCGGATGACCCCCGCGTACAGCCGTCGGCACGCAGCGCTCGGTCCGCCCACGTTCGGCATAAGCCACGATAGGGCGGACGCCGTGCCGACGAGCCGCGGAGCGAGCCTACGGAAATGCTCCCGGAACCACCATCCCCCGTCGAGCACCAGGCCCAAGTACCTCATATGGGCCCGGATGCTGATGTCGACCGAGTGGACGGTGATCGAGACGCCGATGGGAGGGCTCATAGTGCGCCCATGGAACAAGAAGGCCTCCGTCTTGTCCAGGGCGACCCTCAACCCCAGCGCCTCGATCCGTCTGACGACCTCCTCGGTACCCGAGGTCGCCAGGCTTACCGCCTCTTCTAGCGTCCCACCGCGGGCTGTGACGAGCGTGTCGTCGGCGTAACAAATCACGCCCAGCCCAAAATAATTCTATCAAAAAAGGTTGCAAAAATATGAAACGAGTTGTAGTGGCAAAAAACATATTTAAAATACGATAAAATCTATAAAAATGTACTATGTCCCTATTGGCTATTCCTCTAAGTTTATAACATTCATAAGAGTTCAGCTTGTCTTACGTAAAACCAGAATTCAATTTACTCGCTGGTTTCATCCAAGTTATGTCCCTAGAAAGTGCTTTGATCGTGGTAAAATCCATCCAACTGGACACGCTTGTAATTTCGACTGAGATCTTTGACCTTTTCCGAAATAGCCTCCTTTTTTATGAAGTTGCCCTTAATTTAGTAAGGCTGGAGAGAAACAGCTTTCATAATAGTATGATTATAACTCAATATATTATCACAGAAAGTGTGCTTGTATTTTCGAATAACACGGATTTTTTCGTCTTAACGGCCTTCTTTTAGGATATATTGTAAGTTCTCATTTTGAATAAGTCTTAAAGAAATTAACCTCAGTGCTGGGGCCCCAGTGTTTACAAAAATTGATTTTTGTTAATGCCTAATGCTCCGTCCGTATGTTGACGGAATGAGAATACAATTCACCACTCCCTTTCTTGCCCGCAGATGTCGTACATGACCTAGAGACAATGACTAAGAGATAATACGCATATGACATCTATGCAAAAGAAGGAAAACTCTCCTGTCTGACCATCATGGTATATAAGGGTCAGTTTCCCCGATTGTGGAGGAGGCTCGAGCCCAGCAGTGGGACGTATACCTAATGAATTGCTACTAAACGAAATCAAATGATATTTTTCGTAGGTAACATATATGTGTATGTATGTACATAAAGCGAGCACACCTCGTGTGCAAACAAAATTAACTAAGTTAATATACGTAGTGCACCTACGTGCCAGTCTGTATTGACTTAGCTGTAAGAACTAAGAAATAATAAGGTTTCATTTATATGTATAAAGAGTTGAACTCGTCAAAGAGTCCTTATAAAACCAACTATGTATGAAATATCATCAAAACCGGCTTAGTGATAACTCCGAATTTTACGTTTATAATTTTCTCACGAATTCGTTAAAGTTATTCTAGAAAGCAAATATGTTTCTTTGCAGCAAAGTTTGCGATAAAATTGACTTAAGAGTTTTTGATATTAAATAAAACTAAGAATCTATACCAATAAATAAAATTGGAGTGTCTGTTTGTAATGTCAAAATAATAGGCTTTTTTCATGCTCACACGGTTATTTGCACGACACCTATGCGTAAAATAGCAATTAAAAAAAAATTTGTCTGTCTGTCTGTTAGTTCCGGGTAATCTTCAAAACGGCTGGACCGATTTCAAAAATTCTTTCACCAGTGGAAAGTTATAATATCAGGGCGCAAACTAGGCTATATTTTATCCCGGTATTCCCACGGGAACGGGAACTACGCGGGTAAAACGACTATAACCTATAACCGAAGCGAAGCGAGGGCGGATTGCTAGTATTAAATAAGTCTGTAGCGACTGATTTAGAGTGATAAAAGCTTAATGATTTCTGATGTTTACGCGAGTGTTACACATTTTAAATAAAACTACTTTACGGATTTTATCGCGTTTGTATTTGATTTTTGATTACCCGACGTTTCGAACACTTTGGAGCGTTCATGGTCACGGGCGGACCATGACCACCCGCCGCCGCGTCGGGTAATCAAAAATCAAATACAAACGCGATAAAATCCGTAAAGTAGTTTTATTTAAAATGTGATAAAAGCAACTGTTTTTCAATATGTAATGATATATGACAAAATTGAATGTATGAAAATCCTTTTCTATATCATAACATCATCATCTCAGCCCATATACGTCCCACTGCTGGGCTCGGACCTCCTTTACTATGAGAGGATAATTAACCTACTATACCACACTGGTTAGAGATATTGGCATAGAGTTTTATTCCGAGTTTTCCTCTCCTTTCATCGATGTTATCTACATCTTTTATCTCTTAGTCATCTTTTACGACATCAACATTCAGAACGGTCATGGTGAATTGTACTCTTACTCCATCACCACACGGAGGATTTATATCGTATGGATTTTTGAAAATACTATTGATGATTTGACATTTGAAATCAACTTTATTTATATATAACTAACTGACCCGGCGAACTTCGTACCGCCATAATTTTTTTCGTAAATATATTTTCTAAATTACCGAAAATATAGTCTCTAATGGAAGAACCATTACAGCTTTGTCGGAAGATTCGATCGTCTTGGTCGCGGCTTTGTTAATGATGATTCAAAGAGAATACAAATTACTCATTATTGATTTCTGACAAAATTATAATTTTCAAAATTTTCAACCATACTTAAATATAGACAAAATTACGTTTAGCTGTCATTTGCGTTTTGTTATTACATATCAAATGCGTTTTTTTTTTTTTTATACTACGTTTCATAGTGACTCTTTGACATTTTATGTCACACGGGAACGCAATCGAACGGGATAAAAGAGTTATTGGCGAAATCTTGTAAACACCATTGAAAAAAAGACGGGATAATAAGTATCCTATGTCTGACTCCTGGTTCTAAGCTACCTCCCACCAATTTTCAGCCAAATTCGTAGAGCCGTTTTTGAGTTATAAATAGTGTAACTAACACAACTTTCTTTTATATATATAGACTAGCAACCCGCCCTCGCTTCGGTTATAGGTTATAGTCGTTTTACCCGCGTAGTTCCCGTTCCCGTGGGAATACCGGGATAAAATATAGCCTAATTTACGCCCTGATATTATAGCTTTCCATTGGTGAAAGAATTTTTGAAATCAGTCCAGCCGTTTTGAAGATTACCCGGAACAAACAGACAGACAAAAAATTTTTAATTGCTATTTTAGGCATAGGTGTCGTGCAAATAACCGTGTGAGCATGAAAAAAGCCTATTATTTTGACATTACAAACAGACACTCCAATTTTATTTATTGGTATAGATGTAAAATATATTATAAAATTACTGTTTGAATATTTGCTAGTAAATTTTTTCTATGATTAAAATTATTCACTAAATTATAGATCTAAATTAAAAAGTAGGTATGCAAAAAATACTCTTGCAGTATTTGTTAGCTTATAAAACGACTGCTCAGATGGCGTAGTGGTAAAGATACCGATCTACAGTCCCAGTGCCACGGGCTCTAATCCCACGCGGGACAACACGCTGTGCGGTCTATAAATTGTTGTTCTGAGTCTGGATGTAATTTGCGTTCGTTAATTATGTTTGTAAATTCCCCCGCCATACAAGGATTATTTCTTTAGTTATAAATATTTCACCCGTGGATTATCATTGATTGAACAATTTAGCTGTGAATCTGTGCTCTGCCTTTGAAATTCAATTTATATGAACGGTTTAATTAATTTATTCAGAATAAATGGTTTACCCTTCGCAATTTCTTTGATCGAATATTGATGAAGCGGTAAATACGTTATATACATATTTAGAACTTAAATATTTTCCATCCAATGATCAATGTATTTTATTAACGCCCACTAATGGACAGAGTATTCCATATGGTTACAGTGTTAGAATACAATTCACCATCACCTCTCTGTCTTGTCCGTGGATGTTGTAAAAGACGATGTAAGGGATATATTATGCACTAGCAACCCGCCCTCGCTTCGCTTCGGTTATAGGTTATAGTCGTTTTACCCGCGTAGTTCCCGTTCCCGTGGGAATACCGGGATAAAATATAGCCTAGTTTACGCCCTGATATTATAGCTTCCCATTGGTGAAAGAATTTTTGAAATCGGTCCAGCCGTTTTGAAGATTACTCGGAACAAACAGACAGACAAACATTTTTTAATTGCTATTTTAGGCATAGGTGTGCGTGCAAATAACCGTGTGAGCATGAAAAAAGCCTATTATTTTGACATTACAAACAGACACTCCAATTTTATTTATTGGTATAGATATAATATCTATTAAAGAGAAAGAATACTCAAAATAAAACCTTATATCAACGTAGTATCTACTATACTGCAAGCGTAGTATAATAGGTCTATTTCTCTCCAATGTTGGAGTCTCGAGCCTAGTAGTAGAACGCATATGAGCCGAGATGATGATGGATAAAGACTGCCAGATTACGACATAATTTCATAAGAGGATTTTGTAGCTATTTTAATATTAATTTATCATCATCATCGCAACCCACATACGTCCCACTGTTGGGCTCGGACCTCCTCCACAATGGGAGGAAATTTGACCTACTATACCATGCTGGTCAGACATGTTGGTATAGGGTTTCATTTCGAGTTTTCCTTCTCTTGCACAGATCTTATGTGCATATTAAATCCTTTAGTCGTCGTTAACGACATCCACGGGTATGATAGGGAGTGGTGAATTGTATTCTTACTCCGTCACCATTATAATATTAATTATATTATAACTAGCAACCCGCCCTCGCTTCGGTTTCAGACGCTTTACCCGCGGCGTAGTTCCCGTTCCTGTGGGAATACCGGGATAAAATATAGCCTATGTCACTCCCTGATATTATAGCTTTCCATTGGTGAAAGAATTTTTGAAATCGGTTCGGTGGTTTAAGCGTGGAAACGTTACAAACAAACAAACAAACATCCTTACCTTCGCATTTATAATATTAGTATGGATTATAATATTAATTATAATATAATGGTGACTCCATTATAATATTAAGTATAATATATTTAACGAAATTTTTAAAACTCTATAGCGGCATTAATTGTACTTCTATGTATTTCTTTTCTATTATTCAGTTTTTTTATATTACGAAAAAAATAACACATTATTTATTAATTTCTTAATGTATATTAGAAGCTTCATTGGTGTCTGCATTATTGATTTAATTTTCCTTGTAAATTAACTCGTAATACTGTACGTCTCTTTAAACACAATAAATAATAAAACATCATATTCTAATGTATAGGCAATACTCAAGGGTCTTCTTCAAACCATATCTATACAGTAAAGGCTGTGCTTATTTCATTAATTTCATAGCCAATTGGCTATTTTACCCTAAAGCAATTCCGATTCAGGCCCAATATTTATCGTTCCATGAAATGGGCAATTTATCGTTTATGGGTATTAATTGAACTATTTCCGTGTAGCAAACGGCAGTATATTTCAAGCATGTTATATAGTTCAGTTGGCTAGGCGTGTATTGTCAATACACGCCTAGATTTAGAATACAAAGTCTGACCAAACGTCTTATTCACAACGTAAATGTCTCACTCCAGAGTAGATCTTCGATACGTTGCAGATAAATTTGTTTCCTAAGTAACGTCTCTCAGAGAGATTCCACACGGCAAGGCAACCAAATATCTTAGCTGGCCACAAACGATAGGGCACTCGCTGCCAGTGGCCGGCCCAATGGTGTAGGGGAGGGAATGAGGTGGCTTATGGGGCCGCGCGTCGCCAACATTGACGACGTGTGAACTGACTATAGCCCAACCAAAAAATGCAACCAAATACAAATAAAGGAAAACAAATCTTATGAACCGTCTAGCGAATATGACGAATATTTCTCTAAATTGGAAGAGACTCTTGCCAAATATTAGACATTATACCGTCTAATAAAATATTTTCTTTCTTTCTATCCGTTTAGTGACTGAATAAGAATACAATGGTCTTTACCGATCCCCTTCTCTGGTTAATGCAAATGTTGATTAATAAATATACCGTTTGATCGACATCCTACGGTAGAATAATTCCCTATTTTTTTGGGAGACTGCTATATCCAATAGTGAGAACTAATATAGACCAGGAAAAAAGATCAGCACAGCTCATATACGCCCAACAGGTCTGGTGCCTTCTCTACAATGAAAAGGAAATAGAACTACTATCCCACGTTAGTCAGGCGGGTTGGTATATGGTTAAAACCATACGGGTTGGTATATGGTTATAACCAACGTTTTTTCGAGCTTTTCTTCTCTTGCATAACAGTTATCTGTACATTGTAATCCTTTAGACGTCTTTTACGACACCGACGGTCATGATAGGGAGGTGGTGAATTGTATTCTTACTCCGTCACCACACGGAAGAACAAAGCTCAAAAGAAGATATATAGTTTTATTTAATCGAAAAGATGCTCTGCACCACCCTATCATAGCTGTGAAAGCATAATAAATCTCGGCGACCTTAATCAGATAAGTTCAGAAACTCCGTGTTTCCGATCGCTGTTATCGTCAATGTTTTAGCTTTTGTTTCATGAAGTTGAACTAGTTTATTGGCACTAACATCCCACCAATGATGTAGATACCGTATATTGAAAATATAGAAAAGATGCACTGAAGAATAGATTATGTAATTGCATTATTAAGGACTTTTTTACAAGAAAAACAGCGATATGTTCTTATCAGCATATGTATGTAACGTTATACTATTGAAGCTGACCCACCACTATGTGATGCAAATTGGCCTACTATTCCAAGCCAAGATGAAGACGAGATCTAGGTTTTTACGTGGAATTTTCCTTTCTTTATTATCGTTAATGGTTTTCGGTATACACACAATCAACCCACCAGATAATAAATGGTGTTGCTCGTGTACTTTAACAATACCAGAGATACAGTCGAGCCTGTCGTAGACGCAAAAGTCGAAGGAATGAATTAGGGACAAAAATGTATGGGGAAGGGAGTTTGGTCCTCCGCCTCTGTTGTTAACCGTACGAAACGCAATATCAAATTGCTACGACTCTGACATCAATTTTATACAGCAATTTGTTATTAGTCCAAACTAAGCTTCATAAGTTATGAAAAAAGATTTACATGCTATCGGAAGCAATTATCTTAAAACACAAAGCGATGTTTCAAGAAAATAGTAATATAAAAATTATCATCATCACAGCTATTACAAGTCCCACTACTGGTCTTGAGCCTCCTCCATATTGGGAGGCAAATTGACCTACTCCACCACGCTGGTCAATCGGGTTGGTTTCGGTAGGGTTTTATTTCGAATTTTCCTTGCATAGAAGTTATATGCATTGCATCTCTTAGTCGCCTTTTACGACATCCATGGGTAAAAAAGGGAGAGGTGAATTGTATTCTTACTCCGTCACCGCACGGAACAGAACGATATTTCAAGTAAATAGTAGTACGCTAATATCTTTTTAAATCCAAACATTGTTACTACAGTCTTTGAAATATTGCCCGTAATAATTTGTTTATTTGAGGAAAGTGTTTTATAAAAATCGACTAAGTGCGAGTCGGATTCGCGCACAAAGGGTTGCGTACCATTGACTATGTAAGAAAGTGCCTCCCTATTGCCATTATCAATATTGAGCAAAAAAAATCAAGTTGCATGGGAGCCCCCCTTAATTTCAACCGTCTAGCTATCACCGTTCTTGAGATACAGCCTGGTGACAGACGGACGGACGGACAGCGAAGTCTCAGTAATAGGGTCTTGTTTTTACCCTTTGGGTGTATTTTACCCTTAGGGTTCCCTAAAAAGCACAATTTAGTACAATGGCGGTACCTTTATTAGTACCATAGGCTTTCGTGGCACGAATAGGTTATTGTTTTGAAGATTCATCGTTATAAATGACGGTTTCGTGTATGCGTGAAATTATCAATACATTCGAAAAACCATAAGTATTTTTCTCCATTATAGTGTTAGTTTGGGGGACAAGTAACCCAAATTATCAATGCAGCAATACGTGTGGTGACAGAATAGAAATAAAATTCTTCTTTGCTTGCCGGTGGGTGTCGAAAAAGACGACTAAGGAATATGATATGCAGATAACATTTATACAAGAGAAGAAAACTCAAAATAAAGCCTTATGACCTAACCTAACCTGCATGACCAGCATTGTTCAGTAGATCAATTTCCATCCAACTGTGGGGGACGTATGACCCCAGCAGTGCGACGTTTACGAGCTCAAAGAATGATAACCCAGTACTATGTTTCGTGTGTAACAGCAAGAATATTTTTATATAATGTTATGCCTTTATCCTTAAGTCTTTTTTTAGAGTGGGCTGCGGTCGGTGCTCTCCTCGCACCACTCCGTCCGGGGCGCCACAGGGGCGTAAGCACCCACACCCGCAACCCACCCGAACACCACGTCGCCTTCGTCGTTGGGCCGGCCACTGGAGCAGGGTTACTTGTCATCAGTGGTCGGCCCGACGGAATATCCGTATTTGGGGTACTATCTCATCAACCGACGTCCCACCCTCGGGGAGGACGTCGGTCTTTCCCCACGCGGTCTGCCTCTCGACGGGTGACGGACTAACTCCCCGGTCACGTCACCCGCGGCCTCGGCTAGGGCGGCATGATTCCCAGGTAGTCGCGCCTGCGCCACCCTAGTCGCCGGCGGCGGGTGGCTTCGTCGAGGCTGCGCTCCTCGCGCGCGCGACCCGAATCCTTAAAAGTCTAGCAGACATATATATCAATTCACACACATTTTGTCTTAAAATATTTACTCTCTTATAGAAAGAGGATTCTCTCTACAGAAACTTTGCCTATCTGTCAGGGTACAGTACCTTTTTCTTTGTAGTGCGTTTCGTCGCAGACAAGCAAACAGCTCATCTGATAGTAAGCGATAACTACTGCTTGTCTGCCTCTGCAATAGATGTAAGGTAGAATTCGAAGGGAGCATATTCATGAAAGCGACATTAGCGCATAATTTCAATTGATTGTAATGGATATTTTCTCTGTTTTAGAAATTCGATTCCAATCCCGATTTATCAAGGTGGGCTCTTGATGACGATTCAAAGGATCAACAATTGGACGTAATAGACTTTGATGCTTGAATATTGATAGAAGCTATAAATCACGTCAACGTTGAATTAGGAGCGTTACATTATATTTAAGACCTACATTTATTCTTGACAGCGAGATCATTAATTTTTTTTGTTCTCGAATAGAATAATTGTCATATTTTGTTTCATAAGAAGCTATTATATACAAGACTAGCAACCCGCCTTTCCTTCGCTTCGGTTTCAGACGCCTTACCTGCGCAGTTCCCGTTCTCGTGGGAATACTGGGATAAAATATAGCCTATGTTACTCCCTGATATTATAGCTTTTCATTGGTGAAAGAATTTTTTAAATCCGTTCGGTGATTTGAGCGTGAAAGCGTAACAAACAAACAAACTTACTTTCGCATTTGTAATATTAGTAAGGCTTGTTTTGATAAACGATAGTTATTCTGATTATAGAAACCTGTCAATCGTATTGTAACTTAAAATGAGAACAGTCCGGTCAGACATCCATCTAGTTAAGTATTAGTTTGTAACAAGTTTACCAATTGTGGGGACTGATGAGTGGCAAATCTAGTAGTTAACTTGCGAAACATGTTTAGTATATACATAAAAATATATTTAAAACTAGCTTTTGCCCGCAACTTCGTCCGTGTAGAAGTCATATGGGACAAGGGCAATCACAGATAAGTGTGTTCAGGGTTCTACAGGCCCAACGTGTTGCTCTGGATGGCAAGCTAGTGTAGAGAATCTTGATTGCCCGCATCTCAGCGAGGTTGTCCGACTAGATCAACTCTATCTGGTAGACGATCGCAGCCTTTCTATGCTTGTGGCCCATTGTCATTAAAGCGCTCACTGGCGGCGAGGTGCTATTGGCGGTGTATTTAGATGTCGTCAACTCATTTAATAGTTTGCCAATCTGGTATATTAGGCAGGCGCTGTTATCAAAGTGTGATGTCTGTTATCAAAGTGATTCCAGATTATTTGAAGCGGCACAGTGGTCTCTGCGTGAAGCGCGCAGAGGACTTTGTGCTAACGCCTATTTTGTTCTGCTTCCAGCTGAGGTAGTTCATGCGGGTGATTTTATGGTATATTAACTGAGACTGGACTTACTCCGCGCTGGGCTTAATTTAAATAAGCGATACATTTGGCCATACTCGTTATCGAGGTGGTGATTCAATGAGTCACGTTGCAGGCATACTTTTGAGATATGTTTTTTTTTTATTTAATAGTTGTAGGACCACATTGTTGACAGTTATTTGGCTACAGCCGCGGGCGTGTCCGC
The DNA here is from genome assembly GCA_032191425.1 of Lymantria dispar. NCBI lineage: Eukaryota > Metazoa > Arthropoda > Insecta > Lepidoptera > Erebidae > Lymantria > Lymantria dispar. Next base: position 27,868,950 of record CM063455.1, read on the forward strand.
CGGGGTATTACCATACTCTCACAAAAGATCTACGTCCGAGTAGTGGCTATTTGTTACTGCGCTACGTACGTGCGCTGTGTGAGAGAACCGGCAGCCCAACTTTCTGTGGGTGTTTGCGTGTGGTGGATTTTAGAGATGTCTTTAGTATTGCCGAACCTTATTGCACGTATTCACACTCCCTTAACTTTCTACACGGTAGGCAGCGGCCTAACAAAGGTCCATGAGCGGCAGCAACACTTATCATCATGTGTACTGTTTGCTCGTTTGGCACCGTTTGTAATAAAAAAAAAATTGTGTGACCGGGGTAGAGCAGCGCTGTGAATTTATTGCAAGCACCACTACCAAAGCTGCCGACCATCACTTAGACCATAGTCCACAGATCAGGAACTGTGGTATGAGGCCGCCATTTTCTGCTTGGCAGTTATCTCGCGTAAGAACTCGGCAGAGCGAGTCAGGAAGAAAAACTTCGAAGCTGACTCGTTCCTCTACTGTCGTGTTGGGTGGTGGCTAGCCCGAGTGCTTGCGCTTTACTATCTTGATAAAATCACACTCTCGACAGTCGTCCATCTAATGTCGCGGGCCGGTCCGTTCAGAGAGAAGCCAAACTTTCTGAGGGTGTTTGCATGTGGTGGGTTTTGGTAATACCTTTAGAATTATCAAACCTCATTGCACTTATTTCACTTTCTTCACGGTAGGCAGCGACCTGGCAAAAGTTCATGAGCAGTATCACTTACCATTAGGTGTGCTGCTTGCTCGTATGCCAACAATGGCCGCGCGCGGGCGATACTACGACAACATAATTTGCTGCCTGGGGTCAAAGAAGGGTGTTCGAGTGACCCTGCACAGCCTTCTTTTATAGGATTCCGTACCCAAAGGATAAAAAACCGGGACCTTATTACTAAAACTTCGTTGTCTGCCCGTCCGTCTGTATGTCACCAGGCTGTATCTCAAGAACCGCGAAAGCTAGACAGTTGAAATTTTTACAAATTATGTATTTCTGTTGCCGCTATAACAACAAACGCGATTTTTTTGCCCTTTTTCTGCTCGATATCCGCAATGGCAATAGGTAGGCACTTGAAATATTTATAAAATACTCAGTTGTATTTTTAATAATAATAAATAATAAAAATAAAATAAATATTTAACGGGAGCTCTTATACAAAATACGCCATTTTTTGCCTAATTTTGCTCGATATCAGTACATGTTATCAGGTGAAGGTTACAATAAAAAAATTGCAGGGAACCTTTGGATGCAAGTGGTACGGGACCGTCCATAATGACATTCTCATGGGGGGGCCTATGTCCAACAGTGATACGTCTGCGGGCTAATAGATGGATGAAATTTTAAAAATGAGGACGCCGATGTTTTTCCTGAATCTTCTCAGCTTATGGCTGCGATCTGATCCCGTGCTAGATTTTGTGTTGTCTCTTTATTTGGGATCTACTGAAGATTTGGGGCCTATATATAATAAATAAGTTAATATAATTTGACTAGCTTTCATATGATTGCTTTGCTAGGTATAATGAAATTAATCAATGCTCTGGCACTATTTTGTAAATGCTGTTCGTATGGGTAACTAATCTCCGCTTCAGTCACCCGCGGCCATGGACAGGACAGCATTGGACCCAGGTTACTCTATTACGAAACGGGAACAATGCGGTAGGACTCCATCATGCGATAGGATCACACTGTCAATAGTCATTTGTCTACAGCCGCGGGCCGTTCCGTCCGGGATCTATCAAACTCTCGCAGAAAATCGACGTCTGAGTAGTACCTAGTAATTTGTTACTGCACTTCGTTCGGTGAGCGAGAGGGGCGACAACCCAACTTTCTGAGGGTGTTTCGTGTAATGGGTTTTGATGATTCATTTAGCATCACCGAACCTCATTGCATGCATTCACACTCCATTTACTTTCTTTACGGTAGCCGCTGCCTAACCTAACCTAACAAAGGTCAATGAGCGGCAATATTACTTACCATCAGGTATGTTGTTTGCTCGTTTGCCACTAACAGCAATAAAAAAAAACAATAGTGGTAGAACCACACTGTTGACAGTCGTCTGTCTACGCCGCGGGCCGGCCCGTCAGGGGTAGTACCACACTCTCGCAGAAAATTGACGTCCGTGTAGTAGCAATTTGTTACTGCGCTTCGAAGCCGGAAACCCTATTTTCTGAGAGTGTTTGCGCGTGGTGGGTTTTGGTGATGCCTTTAGTATCACCGAACCTCATTCTACGCAGTCACACTCCCTTCACTTTTTTCACAGTAGGCAGCGGGGTTGCAAAGGTCCATGGGCGGCAGCAACACTTACCATCAGGTGTAGTGTTCGCTCGTTTGTCACCGTTTGCAATAAAATAAAAAAAAAAACTCACCTCCAATGTATTTAACTGCACCCCACATTATGCCCATCGAACTAACATGATGGTATACGTGTAGGAAAGAAGCCTGACGTTCTTTCTTTCTTAGTATGAAGAACACAGTTTCTACCAATTCGACAAGCTTTATGATGGTCGTCCACCACAGGAATCGCAACATTCTTAGTGCCATGGGATCCATAGAGTAGTCGGGAGGCATGCAGCCAAAGTGGTAGTGTGTTGTCCAGCCCGATGTCATTATCTGAAAAATATTTATGTGATTAGATAAAAAAATCATCTCCATTTCATTATCATCATATCAGCCTATAGCTGTCCACTGCTGGACGTAGGCCTCTCTCATGTTACGCCACAGAGAGCGATCATGTGCCGCCTGCATCCAACGACGCCCAGCGACTTTCACCAGGTCATCGGACCGCCTAGTGAGGGGCGTCCTACACTGCGTCGTCCGATACTTGGTTGCCACTCGAGAATTTTTCTTCCACAGCGGTTATCGGTTGTCGAGCGATGTGACCTGCCCATTGCCACTTCGGCGTGCTAATTCTTCGTGCTATGTCAGTTACACCCGTTCCTCTGTGGCTTTCCGTAATTCGTATTCTATCACGCAGAGAAATGCCGACTGTGACGGAAATTGTCTGCGTGGTGACGGGGATAAAAATACAATTCACCATTCCCTCTCTTGTTCGCGGATGTCATAAAAGACGACTAAGGGATATAATAAGTTTGTAACATATAGATGTTATATTTATAGATGTTGCTAGAGAAGGAAAACTCAAAACAAAACGCTATGCCAACACGTTTGGGGACGTTGTGCGAACGCCCATGACGTGCGGTGTCCCACAGGAGTCGGTTCTGGGTCCGACCCTGTGGAACATCGGCTACGACTGGGCGTTGAGAGGAAGCCTCCCACCCGGGCTGGGCGTAATTTGCTACGCCGACGATACACTCGTCACAGTCCGGGGTGGGACGCTAGAGGAGGCGGCACGCCTGGCAACTCTCGGCACCGAGGAGATTGTCAGGCGGATCGAAGCGTTGGGGTTGAGGGTAGCCCTGGAAAAGACGGAGGCCCTTTTGTTCCGTGGCCTCCGTACCGCCGGGCCTCCCCCCGGCGCTTCAATCACCGTGAAGTCGGTTACCATCAGCATCCAGGCCCACATGAAGTACTTGGACCTGGTGCTCGACGGGCATTTTTGGTTCCGGGAGCATCTCCATCGACTTGTTCCCCGGCTTGTCGGCGCGGCGTCCGCCCTTTCGCGACTGATGCCGAACGTGGGCGGACCCAGCGCTACGTGCCGACAGCTGTACGTGGGGGTGATCCGGTCGATGGCCCTGTACGGCGCACCGGTGTGGGCGGGGTCCCTGACCGTCCGGTTGAGGGCCCTCTTGAGGCGACCACAGAGGGTCATGGCGATCAGGGCCATACGTGGTTACCGCACGGTGGCGACAGAGGCAGCGTGCCTCCTGGCCGGAAAAAGTGGGACCTGGAGGCGGAGATGCTCGCCGACATTTCGCGGGTGTCGGAGACGCGCGCCCGCGACGGTATGGTCTCCATCAAAGAGATCACCGCCTGGTGGATTTCGCGAAGTACCTGCACAAAATTGTCAGGAGTTAGAGCACACCATCCTGCAACCACTGCAATTGCAACGAGGACACGGCGCAGCACACGCTCAAGGTGTGTGCTCGCTCTAGGAAAAACTATGCAGTTAACTTAAAATAAGATTTACTTAGATTATATGACTGACTGATGGATCGAGTAGGATAAGTACGCTACTATGATGATGGGTGTATATGGCAGTATGGGGTTCAAATTTCCGTTCGGTGACGGAATAAGTATACAATTCACTACTACCCTAACTTGCCCGTGGAAGTCGTAACAGACGACTAAGGGATATAATATAGATATAACATTTTTGCAAGAGAATGAGAGTTTGAATTAAAACCGTATAGCACATGTCTGACCAGCATGGTATATTAGGTCAATTTGCCTCCTATTGGGGAGGAGGCTCGAGCTCAGTAGTGGGACGTGTATGAACGGATTCGAATTTTGCGTCAAATGATTCTCAGCAACAAGCTTATAGTCTGGAACTGTATTTCTTTAAATGCTTGCGCAGGCAATGTTTCGAGAGGGGGACGTCGAGAGAAAAGGGTACTCCGCAGCGGTATTCCGTTGGGCCGACCACTGAAGACGAGGAACTCTGCACCGGTGGTCAGCCCAACGACGAAGGCGACGTGCCACGGGTGGGTCATGGGGCCGCACGGACAGCGAGCAAGCTGGCCATGGCCCACCCCTAAAAAGAAAGCAATATTTCTATCATTATGCGTACAAATATAGACTTTGGGGCGAAACTTAACTAATTTATTTACGTCTTTGCTTTACCCCTTCGGGATAAATGTTGATTATAAATGAGACAGTAACAAATAAAGCCTCTCATTTCTCTGAAGGGTTACATACGTTTCTGTACGTGCCTTTGACCGTCCCCTACATAATTAGTTCATTTGCTCGAGTTATGATACCCATTAGGGTCACGCATTGGACGTTAATTACGTAACACATGTCACGCTATGTATGTTTTTCATTTCGAGCTACATAATTTAATTTTGTATAATGTTGTCAAAGAGTATAATAAAATATTTAATACGAGTTCTTAGTAGTAACGCGTTTTACAATTTATTTTGAAATTAAGAAGTCAAAACCCGTACATCTCAAAACGAATAGTGCATACCGTACGTCTCGAACGATGAGGGTTAAAATTAAATAGGAAATATAAATACGATTTTTACTTTTCCTAACACGCGTGTACCGTAAAAGACGGCTAAGGAATGCAGATAATATCACTTTTCAGGAATGAAAACTCCAGATGCTTTATACCAACAATAATAACTAATATGAAGTAATTGATTTAGTAGCCAATTTTTCTAATATTATTGAGTATGGCTGTACCCCTGTAAAGTGCATATATGATCTGAAAAGTTTAAATATAACTACAAAAATATAAACTGAGCCCTGTAGATACAAAATAAATTGACATTGATATTACACAAAAAATATTTTATTAATTTATCTCATACTAGCGACCCGTCCTCGCTTCGCTTCGGTTTCAATCGCCTTACTCGCGTAGGTCCCGTTCTCGTGTGAATAGCGGGATAAAATATAGCCTACTTACTCCCTGATATTATAGCTTTCCATTGGTGAAAGAATTTTTTAAATCGGTTTAGTGGTTTCAGCGTGAAAGCGTAATGGAGGCCATACACGTTAGGTTTTGCATGATGGTTTTGCCTGTGCATGCATAACTGACAGGCATAACCGAGTTTCATATTGCACATACACGTTAGGGTTTGCATGCACAGTTTTGCCATTAACTCTCAGTTGAGCTACGTGACGGTTTGTGTAGGACGCCTACCTCTCTTAAACAAACTACAATGAACGACGACGATGTAATAGCTGTATTTGGCTTAACATTTGTTCTGCAGAACAGAACAAGAAAAAGAGATGACACTGAATGCTCTAAACGCTCGTTATTGAAAAGAAAGTAATTCTCCCACGTAAATTTGATAAATGAATTGAGATTTACACCAACAGATTACAACAATTATTTACTAATATATGAAAACTGTACCGGCAAGCTCGCCGGACGCCACACACGCTATATAACTCAACAAAAATTCTCCGAGGATAACGTAAAAGACGATTAAGGAATACCTATAAGCAGATAACTTCGAAACTGTACACCAACACTCCTAACCGGCGTGGTCGTTAAGGTGAATTTTATTCCCATTACGGAGGAAGCCTATGCCCAATGTAGGAACACATGTAAAGTGAAAAGAAACAAGCAATGGAACATTGTTCTGTTCTTATTGGCAATGCCGTTTTGATAGCCGCAGTGAATCGATTTATATTTTGAGGCATCGTGTTTGCCGCGAGGGTATCAGGTGCATACCGTACCCATAAATAATATGCGTAAAATCGAACCGGTACAAGCGTTTGGCGTATGTATGTATCTCAACCTTTGGAATGTAATTGGAATTGTGGGTTCTTCGCTTTGTTATTTTTTATGACTACAAATTAAAACTAGATAATATTTTAGATAAAGTATTATGCATATGCATATTTTTGTGCGTTTCTCGACAATAAAATACTATAAAATGTGCGGGACGACTTCTCTACGGCGACACGTACACCGACGAGTATCTGCGCCTGATATCACCCTAGCCGAGATCCGCAGAAAGTATGACCGGGTGAGGGAGGCGTCGAAGAAGGATAATAACAATAGACAAGTCCGCTGAGTTTCTTGCCGGATCTTCTCAGTAGTGTTCGCGTTCCGATCCGGTGGTAGTTTATTTTTTTTGGATAATTTTTTTTATATTGTTTGTCAATATGTAAGTAGCCCCTCTCGGGGTTTATGCATAATAAATGATTTGAATTTGCATGAATTTGGATGGTAATCGAAAAGGTAACCGGCCGGGTTGGCCACGGGCGTCAAAGATTCGGTACCAGTGGTCAGGCCAATCGCGAAGAAGAGGGAATACGGTGGGTTATGGATCCGCACTCCACCCTTTTGTCACCCTGGTTAGAACGGACAGGCCCTACGCTGTCCATAGCCCAAAAAAAAAAATGGGCGTGATTTGACGATTCAATATAAGAGTAGCAATTAGTATTACAATTAAACTTCAAGAATTATAAGTATAAAATCATTACTCTTTGGACACGATCTTTCTCCATATTAAAAATGATATATATATATATATATATATATATATATATATACCACGCTGGTCAGAAGTTTCCCATAGGGCTTATTTCAAGATTTTCTACTCTTACACTAATGACATATAGTTACATTTCTTAATAGATTTATACGACATCATTGAAAAAAGAGTACGATCATTCCATTGTTACATCTCAAAAGATTTAATTTATATTTTTAAGGACTATAGGTACTTGATAAACTATGCTTTCTATCTGTTAGGTTACTTAGTCCCCTAATTGAAAAGAGTGGCGAGAGCAGTCTTTTTTCTGAATCTTTTGACATGCTAACAAATTAATGCGAACAAAATTCCTTTCATAACTAACAGAGAACATTTTTATATCGTTTACAATTTTAATGGCCACATCGCATTCTGTAGAATGAAAGTGCGGGCGTGGCTATAATACCATAATACGTTTCGTCTCATAAGCTTCTAAATCATAAGTTTTTGAATTAATTAACTGTATTGTGGAATCTTAAAAATTGCACGCAATGTTTATTTCTACGCTCAATGAGTACGAATAATTGCACGTTCTTAAGGCATTAGAGGAAAGTGACTGATTACGGAGACTTTGTTACGTAAACTGCCGAACATTTTTTTGATGATGACGTGGAAAACTTCTGCCGTAAAAATGATAATGCGGGTCACAATGTGATTACCGTATAATGAGTGGTATCCACATTGGCCTTATTGCTACGGTGATCGGAATGGATTTCGAATAGATTTGGATTAAAGTCTCACATGTAATAATCATATTTCCTTGTTTAATAAGTTTTTATAAAAAAACTAACAACCCGCCCACGCTTCGCTTCGGTTTCAGTCGCCTTACCCGAGTTTCCGTTCCTGTGGGAATACTAGAATAAAATATAGCCTATGTTACTCCCTGATATTATAGCTTTCCATTGGTGAAATAATTTTTGAAATCGGTTCAGTGGTTTAAGCGTGAAAGCGTACAAACAAACAAACTTACTTTCACATTTATAATATTAGTAAGGACTAGCAATCCGCCCTCGCTTCGCTTCGGTTATAGGTTATAGTCGTTGTACCCGCGTAGTTCCCGTTCCCGTGGGAATACCGGGATAAAATATAGCCTAGTTTACGCCCTGATATTATAGCTTTCCACTGGTGAAAGAATTTTTGAAATCGGTCCAGCCGTTTTGAAGATTACTCGGAACAAACAAACAGACAGACAGACAAAAAAATTTTAATTGCTATTTCTGGTATAGGTGTCGTGCAAATAACTGTGTGAGCATGAAAAAAGCCTATTATTTTGACATTACAAACAGACACTCCAATTTTATTTATTGGTATAGATAGCGTCAATTGCTAAATCAACAGAAATGGTCTATTTTTGAAGTTATACTTCTATTGGCGCGTTAGGAAAAAATTAAGAGAGTAAATTTTTACGATGCGCAGTCACGAATAACCGACACCCTGAAGTTAGCGAATGAACATTTTGTACGATGTGCGCGCACGCCGTCATAAATGTCAACTAGATAATGCGTTATAATAAAGCTTTCAATGTATTAAATACCTTTTTTTTTTTCTATTATTAGTATCGATTTTTCTACAAATGTAGAATAACGCAATGAATAATTTTTTTAGAAAAATTGTATCTTTTTACGCCAAAGAATTATAACTTCTTATGTGCATACATAATTACACACAAAGTTTTTTTTTAAAGAGAATGCCCCACACTTCCGTATAAACCCTTGTGTCTTATAAACATATATTTAACACTAGCAACCTGCCCTCGCTTCGCTTCGGTTTTAGTCGTTTTACCCGCGTAGTTCCCGTGGGAATACCGGGATAAAATATAGCCTAGTTTACGCCCTGATATTATAGCTTTCCATTGGTGAACGAATTTTTGAAATCGGTCCAGCCGTTTTGAAGATTACCCGGAACAAACAGACAGACAAAAAAAATATAAAATGATTTTTAGGCATGTGTATAGTGCAAATAACCGTGTGAGCATGAAAAAAAGCCTATTATTTTGAGATTACAAACAGACACTCCAATTTTATTTATTGGTATAGATAATGATTTCTGATGATTGGCCGAAGTGCGACGTCTCGAACACTTTTCAGTGTTCATGGTCTCGACAGAAGTGTCACCCCGCGAAAACGATAAAATTAGTAAATATGTTATAATTATATATTATTTAAAATATAATTAACAAACGCAAATTATACCCAGACTCTGCATAACCATTTAAACATACGAAGAATTTCTCCGGTTTGAGGATTAAACCCTCGACACTCGGTCTGGAAGGTCTTTACTTAGACACTACACCAGTTGTGCAATCAATTTTTAATGTTTTTTTTTTATTTTCCATGATGCGTTTCAAAAATTATTTTCTTGGTTTGTTTTGCTCTGTGGTGTCTGTAAGCTAGCAAGATATAAACTTTGGAATCGGCCTTGTCCTCTCACTGTATAAATTTTTAAGCAAAATAGAGTAACCTTTACACCAAAGGTTGGTATAGTTTCCTTATCTGTATCATACATTATAAATGCGTGAATGTATTATTTATTTTCATGCTCTGGGATGTATTTAGAACACTGGTACTGGTATAAACTTAGTCGGACAAAAACAAAGAGTAGGTAATGTTGAAATTTACTTCAAATTGACCCCTATTTGCAGGTTGAGGATATTATAACACCAAACTCGAACTTTGAAACTGTGTCCAGTTAATGGATTCGCTTAATATTACGACCAGAGAATCTCCAACAAATCCATTTTCTCGGTGGGATTAGCGTTATACCTAAATGTTGCACATGCATGCACAGCCTTTAGAAAGTCAAGGTCCTCGAATTTCCATTTAAGTGTGTCTGCTCATACACGTGAGGTCCGTAGTCCACGTTGAAAAATAGAATGCAAAGCAATTTTGCGACTGACACCTGTATATATATTTTAATATAATTTAAATTGTTTGTAATTTAATTTGAATAGAATTTTAATTAATTTAAAATTGAAATTGCTATAAACTATTTCTGGAACTTTCTGTGTGGTGATGGAGTAAGAATACAATTCACCACCCCCTATCTTACCTGTGGATGTCGTAAAAAGACGATTATAGGATATAACACTCAAGAGGAGGAAAACTCGAAATTAAACCCTGTACCAACCCGTCTGACCGCCGTGCTATAGTAGGTAAATTTCACTCCTATCCAAGAGCAGGCTTGAGCTGAGCAGTAAGACTTATATAAGCTGAAATGATGACATAACTGAGGGTGAAACCATTATTTTTACTCTACCCGTGGCGATATATGATAAGAATACAGTCTTTGCCATCCTTTATTTGCCCATAGGAGACGTAAAAATCAGTTTAGGGATCATCAGGAAAATGGGCAGAAGCGTTACCCTGGGAAATGTATAACACATTATTGAGTCGCCAACTCACTTGCCAAGCGTGGCGAATATTTCAATAACTCCTCCAATGAATGATCATCCCATATAGCCTACATCCAGCAGTGGTCGACGAAAAGTTCAATGAATATTAGTAGCCGGATGACCGATCTATTTTTGGCACGATACTTTTTTATAAGTTATGTTTTGTTTTGGAAAAATATTCAGGTAATAATAGTTTTTCTCACTAAAGAAGAATACTTTTCACAAAAAAAAAAAAAATAAACAAACTAAAGTGAAGTCCAAACATAGAACTGGGGTTATCTAGATTTAGGGATTGCTCAATTTCCCGAGGTCGTATTGTTCTCTGTGGCAGTTTGACACTTTTCATTTTCCTTCATATTCAACAATGAGATTTTCTATATATGGAGCTACAAATAAAGGTAGATCGATTTATCGACCCCAAATTATGCATACTAAATTTCGCTTGTTTAACAATCGTTGGAGCCCTTTCCAAGATTCTTCTGGAATGTATAGAAATATACAGGAATTGCTCGTTATATATAGTATATTTAAATATATATATATACACAAGAATTGTTCGTTTAAAGATATGAGATAGATGAATGCTGACTCTCGAGAGTTATAATGGTGATACCGGATGTGCAAATACACATGTTTTATAGAGCGTAAGTTTTTACCCGGATGTTAGGGATAACTTAGGTACAAAGTCCAATTTATATTCGACACTTAACTTTTGTTATTCAAATATGTAAATCCCAAACTGGACTTTACTCTACCTATCGATATACTGAGGATCTTAAAATATTTTAGAGGTTTGGTGAATTTCTATTTTGAAGTGAACAAAAACATTCAAGCAATAGTAATATTTGCAAGGAATATACAAAATTAAATGTGCAGATCATAAAACTAGAAGAAATCTAAACTAGTAGAAATCTATCCATTCAGTTATCGGCCAATCGACATCCAGTGTTGAACTTAGATCTCCATCACATCTAATTTGTACCGTGATTCTAGCAAATAAATGTCTTACTTACTCACTCCCAGGAGAGAATAAAGAGGCCCAAACCCTACCTTAAGGTTCAGCGATCGAGGTATGTTCCTAGTATTGCAAAGGTTCATGAGGGGTCCCTCGTGAACCTAGCAACTTGCCCACTTGATGGTAAGCCATTGGTGGTTATCGGTGGGCTCGCTGCTCGTCTGCTACCAAAGCATTAAAAAAGCAACATTATACGCCACGCTTGGCTGCTTGCTGCCTAATTACTGATCGCAGTAGGTGTTAAACTTGCTCTAGAATATTGCTGTCCAATCTTCTCAGCCTGATATATTTTTTTAACAACACCTAGCTTTATAGAAATAAACCTTGTATTATGGAATTGACACTATTGGACTTGAATTACCACTAAACTCAGAACACCAATTTGTAAGTCGCACAAAGTATTATGACGCGTGGGAATCAAATCCATGATACTTGACACAGCAGGTCGGTATCTTAATCACTACGTCATCCCTTGACCCTTCAGCCTGTTATTATGACTCACGCGAAATTAAGTTGCGGTGACGCATTGATTTTTCCATATGGTGACGATGTAAGTATAAAAGTTCTGAGGTAACGAACACAAAAAAAAATACAGACGAATTGAGAACCTCCTCTTTTTTGAAGTCGGTTAAAAATTCTTCACCCCTATTTTTCGTTTGGGTGTCGTAAAAGACGACCAAGCGATATAATATGCATATAACATCTATATAAGAGTAGGAAAACTCGAAATAAAATTCTATACCGACCCGTCTGATGAGCGTACCACAGTAATTCAATATACCTCCTCTTAGGAAGACTCAGATCTTCGACTGGGACATATATGAGACGAGATGATTAATTTCTTAATCCGTTACCACATTGCAATATGCGTTGGTATAGAATCAATTTTATTTCTCTACAACAGAATGGAAACGATATATTTCATCATCATCACAGGTCATATTCGTTTTACTGCTAGGCTCGAGGCTCCTCCATAATTAGAGGAAAATTGACCTACTACAACCACGCTGGTCAGACGGCTTGTTATAGGGTTTTATTTCGAGTCTTTATTCTCTTTCCATAGCTGCTATCTGCGTATCCCTTAGTCGTCTTTTACGACATCCACGGGCAACAATAGTAAACTGTATTCTTACTCAGTCACCACAAGGAAAGCGAATATATTTCACATCAAATAAATTTGATAATGAAGATTGGTATAGATATATACTATGTTTATTTAAAGATAGAATAGATATATACTATGTTTATTTTAAGTAAACAAATGTATCACTGAAATCTATAATGTTAAAGTGGACAGCTTATTGCGATGCCTCAGTGCGTACTAAAATCTAATCCCTTCCCTCAATCAAGTTTTACGAGTCGTGTGGGTGGGCAAACAGCTGTTACTTTTTATGTGTTTCTGGGCATCTATGTATCGTACTTACGTTTTAATATCACTTTAGTCTCGTATACAGACTCCTTATAGTCAAAAGACAACATTTTACTTTTATATTTGTTTAACTTTGAGTATGGTGACGAATTAAGAATACAATTCACCACACCCTCTCTTCCCCGGTGTGTAGTAAAATGCGACTAAGAGGGATATTTTGTACATATAACAACTATGCTAGGGAAGCAAAACTCGAAATAAAACACTGGACTAACCCTTCTTGACCAGCGTGGGTGTGGGTGGGCGTAGTAGGATAATTTACCTCATATAGTGGAGAAGGCTTGAGCCCAGGAGTGGGACATACATATATAAGCTGTAATGATGATTCGGATATTTATTTCAAATATGAAATAATGTTAGTACCCAACTGGTGGGTTTAAGGAGAAAGAAAAACCATATTTCAGTAAAGAGTATACCAAAATGGTAGCCTTGGAACGCTTATCATTGAGTAAACAGCTTATATATTACCGAATCATCATCATCATCTTGCTCTTATCCCAATTCCTTGGGGTCGACGCAATATGTCATCTGTTTTGACATATTGCAAAAAGTTTCGGCAATGACTTTTATGACCGGCCGCCTGCCTGACGTCAACCCTCCTTGGGAATGTAATCGTTGACCCAAATGGTACCAGATGGAGTTGGTACGGGTCAATCTAGGGCTCTTAGTCGTCTTTTACGACACCCACGAGCAAAGCAAGGGTTGGTAGTATTCGATGCCGCTACCACACAGCATGAGCACACTTATATATTACCGAATATTAAGATAATTTGTAGTGTTCAGGCATCTTAAAAGGATCTTCTCGTCCAACATACCTCAGTGCCTGAAAACACTGGTTTGCGACCAGTGTGTGTTACCAGTGATGACTTATGGCACAGGAACGTGATTCCTAAATGTAGGTCTCATAACCAAGCTCAAAGTTGCACAGCATGCTATGAAGCGGGCTATACTCGGGATTTTTTTTTATTGCAAACGGTGGCAAACGAGCAAACAGTACACCTGATGGTAAGTGTTGCTGCCGCTCATGGACCGAACGAAGCGCAGTAACAAATCGCTACTACTCAGACGTCGATTTTCTGCGAGAGTGTGGTACTGCTCCGGACGGAACGGCCGGCGGCTGTAGACAGATAACTGTCGACAGTGTGGTCCTACCACTCTCAAATATTGATTGCTCTCCCTGATATAAAACTCAGTTAAAAACTGTACAATGATCTATTTAGCCATTGTTTGATACAGTAGTTCACCCTACCTTAGTGCAAGGAAGACTGTGCCTGATATAGCGACGTATATGGATCGAAGAAGAAAAGACATGAAGTGTCAAGTAAACTCTTGAATTATTTATCCAAGTGTAACTTTGGAAATCCTAACCGATGCTGTGGATGGTTGGACCGGGAATCAGACTGCCATCCGCGCAAAGGCAATACCCCGGCTCTTTGTTGCCAAGCCCATCCACTGGGCGAACCACCGAAGTCAAAGGATCGGTACAAGTGGCCTGCTCAATTGCCGTATCGTAAGGCGCCCTTCCATTACCTCAGATTGCCTAGGCAAAATATGACCGGAAAATAACCTTTCGTTTTTTTTTGTGTAATAGGCTTTGGTTTGTACATACCCCGCCCAATACGTTTGGAGCGACAGCGACAGTAGGGCGGCGTACGGCTCTCAAACGGACTATATTCCCTCCCCATCGCCATTGGACGTACCACTCGTACCGATTCCTTGACATCCATGGCCGGCCCCGCGGGTTACCCTTCACCTCCCCCGGGGGCCTATCTGCGGGTGGCAGACTAATCCCCGTTCCGTCCACCCGCAAAAATAACCTGACAAAAATGTTAGTTCGAGATAAAAAAGTCTCAGGGCAGTATGTCAATATGAATAATTAAATGATTGTCATAATTCATTCATTATTATAATGAAAGATGTCTCTCAGCAATAAGAACAGAACGCGTCTTAATAAACATTTTATCTGTTATGTTATGACATAAAACGCAACTAAATTAGTAATTGCTATGGGTAAATGGTTTTGAGCACATTCGAAATGAATATTTGTTATATGGTTTTATGTAGACATTATTATGTAAGACATACTTTAAGATAGAAATCATTTATTAACACATTTGGGTATAAGCACATTATTTTGCCGTGTGATGACAGAGTAAGAATATAATTCATCACCCCCCGTGTTTCACTCTTGCCCGTGGGTAAAACGACTAAGGGATTGTGCATATAACTATGTAAGAGAAGGAAAACCTGAAATAAAACCCTATTTTTTTTATGGGTGGGCTATGATAAGCGGCCGCGTGGTCCATTCTGTCCAGGGTGACGAAAAGACGGCACGTGGGCCCATAACCCACCCGTACTCACGTCACCTCGTTGATGGGCCGACCACCGGAGCAGGGTGATTTGTCGTCAGTGGTCGGCCCGACGGAATACCCTTTCGGGTACCCTCACCTCTCGACGTCCTGGGACGTCGGTCGCCGTCGCGCGGTCAGCCGCTCTGCGGGTGACGGACTAAATTCCCCGGTCCGATCACCCGCGGCCTCGACTAGGGCGGCATTAGGCGCAGATATTCGCGCTTGCGCCGCCCGAGTCGCCGGCGGCGGAACGTGTCACCGAAGAGGAGCTCTATTCGCACACGATCCGCCGCCTCCTTCCGTGAGATTACGGCCTCACAGAAGGCGGAAATAAAACCCTATACCAATCCGCTTGGCTATCGTGGTATAGTAGGTCAATTTCCTACTCAATATGGAGAAGGATCGAGTCCAGTAGTGGGACGTATATGAGCTGTGATGATGATGATGATATTTAAGATAGGAGGAATAAGTTACATTGATTAAATTCAGTATAAATCATCGGTCGCCATGAGCGAAATCATCAATAATTAAGGTACGTACTTATTTTTAACTTTGAAAGAAATTAATTCGCAAAACTTGGTATATGATAATGACTGCACACATGGCGTAGTAGTTAAGATGGTGTCTTACCATGCCAAGTGTCGCGGGTTTAATTGCCACGCAGAATGCTGTGATTTATGTTCGTTAACTGTATGAAAGTGGATGACTTTCAATACAATAATTATTGCATTAGTGCAGGGTTATTCTGAAATCGAAGGAAGGAAGGGAGACCCACCACTTTCCCACGGTAATCAATATACCGCACACCACAATAGAAGGAATACGGAATAGGATTCAGGTGGACTAAGAAATAAGGGAATCTTACTCTCACGTGATGAGCACCTTCCAGAACATCAAATTACAACTTGAAAACTTGCTCACTCAGCGCATTTGAAACCGAACCGTCCTGAGGATGCCTCGTTTAGAGGCCGAACACGTGTATAAATGTTCAAAGTTCTGCTGAAAGTTGTAAGTTGATGTTCTGGAAGGAGCTCATCACGTGAGAGTAAGATTTCCTTAGTTCTTAGTCCACCTTAATCCTATCCCGTATTCCTTCTACTGTGATGTACGGTATACCTATTGATTACCATGGGAAAGTCGTAGATCTCCCGTCCTTCCATTTCAGAATCATAATGGATTGCCGCCATATATCGCCTGATTCAATCAATTATCTTAATGCAGGGTGTAAAAAAACTTGCAAGGCTAGGCCACAGGTCAAGGAATCGGTACCAGTAGTCAGATGCATCGCAAGGAGGTGGGAATAAGGTAGGTTATGGGGTCGCGCACCGCCCTTTGCACCGGACGGATTGGGCGTGGAGTAGACCATAACCTGACGAAAAAGGGTGCAGAAAACCATTAGCTTTGTGAACACTCTTATACGAGGCGATATGAAATTGATCAGATGACATTGCGTGACTCCTCGCTCACCTTTTACGTATGTCACAATAAATGATGTATTCATTTAATATATACATTAGGCATTCTTTGCATACGACTAGTTGGGTCACTTTTATACGCCCTTTTTCAGGTTATATACCTCCAAATTTATTCCTTAACAATAGCAGAAATGGTCTATTATACCACACCTGATAATTTGTATAAGGTGTTATTTTAAGGTTTGTTTCTTTTACATTATTTTCTTGCTTACATCCGCAGGCCGTATTTTATCTACATTGCAGGTATGCTCCGCCTGGGGGCCTCAGCGCCACGACCTGTCGGCGGTACTTGGAGCGGACCTGTCGGTGCCGACCGTTATCGCAAAGATGCACGGCAGCAACAGGTGCTGGTCGTCAATGGCCTCATTTTGCGAGGCCGTCATATCCAGGAAGGAAGCGGCGGAGCGGGAACGCGAGGCGCTTGCCTCTGCTTACTCGCTTCGTCGCCGGCGACCCGGGAGGAGGAGACGACAATATGCACACCTACTCCCGCCGCCCTGAATAATGACGACAGGACGTGGGCAGACGGCCATGCGTTGGGGTGCCAGGGATGGAATGTCATCAGACGATCTCTCCGGCATCCCGTAAAAGCGCAGAAGGGGCCGCTGTGGTTTTAGTGGGTATTGCGGCCGCGGATGTGGCCGTTGAGTCCCACACAACCCCCGCCCACTGGCGGGGGACAGTGGGTAAATGCATTTCCACATCGTGAACAAAAAAAAGTCCGTATTTTATCTATTACATAATTATCATCATCATCACAGATATTATACGTCCCAATATTAGGCTCGAGCTTCCTTCACAATGGGACGCTATTAACCACGCTGGTCAGACGTGTTGATATTGGGTTTTATTTCGAGTTTTCTATCTCTTATATAAATAAAAAGACCACACCCTGCACTAAGGAAATAATCCAGGGGGACTTTACAAACATATAATTAACGGACACAAATTACATTCAGACTCAGAACAATGAATCGCACAAAGTGTTGTCCCGCGTGGGATTCGAACCCCGACACTGGCGCTGTAGGTAGCTATCTTAACCACTACGCAATCTGTGCAGTCAAATGTATGTTATCTGCATACTATAATCTCTTACTCGGGTTTTACGACATCCGCGAGCAAAAAACGATATAGTGAATACTTACGCCTGTTACCACACGGAAATCACTACTTGCAAACCGAAAACTGATCCGAAATCGAGATTGTTCCAACCGCTGTTTAAATTTCGCTAGTTTGAAACCTAAGTCTAATAACTAAATCGTCTTTAGAGAGATATTTTACCTACATCTAATAAAAAAAATTTTACGTTTATTACTTTGACTTTTATTTCGTTTTGATAGCGTAATATAAAAAAATAATTCGCCCAGTCTAAATTTTCAATCTTATTTTACATTCTAGTCGAACCAGTTTTGATGAAATATCATTTTTCCGCGAAATTTATGCTATCAGTTATTTTATGATTAGACTTCATACATGTGGATGTTATTGTCAATTATGTAGAGCTGGGATTGACTTCGTGACGACGGAACGTGCTTACATTGAACTGGTTTTTTTTTTTTCTATCTTGATGAAACATATCTCACAAGTCTTATATTAAATTAAATTGTTTAGTGCGATTGCCAAGTCAATACTTAAAACATAAAGATTTTTAATATTGATATGTTCACTATAAGATGTTATTGGGTTAGTTAATTACGTAATAACATAAGACAGAAGGTCCCTTAAGTAGAGACTGAATAAATTAACTGACTTGGTATTATATGGATCTCACACACTTTACGGTAGAAGAACTGAGTTGTGAGACTTGGTTTTTTTTACAAGTTATATTTTTGATGGCTTAGAACTTGAAATTGTTTAGATATAATAGAACTGGATATGCGGGTTCTCTAGTGATCTTTTACAAAACAGTAAGCTAAGAATAATTTACAATTTAATACATGCAAAACGTTAAAAAGTCATAGGCTTTTGACGTGACAGTAGAACCCGATACCTCGGCGTAACAACACGTTAGTGTCCTATCGGGATAGCGTCTTATAATTTACAATCATCTCTATCTTGGCGGTTCATGTACGGGAGAGGATATGAGAAGACGAAGAACTTTATGATAATCCCATATTCGAGCAAACCCTGTTAGTAGGTCCACGGTTTTACCATTAGAGTATACTGTGTGAGTATACTAACTAATACTATCCGTGTGGTAACGAAGCAAGAATTCAATTCACCCCCGATGATTTTTATTCAATAAACATTTATTTTATTGAACACATTTATTTTATTGACGACTACCGATATAATTACAATTATACTCTGTATTGCGCTTCATACGTACGTACGCTATGGATATTGTGTTGAACCATTGCATTCATGTTTTGGTTCAACATATTTATGTGTGTTAGCATTTTCCTACTTAAAACAAAATATAAACACCGTTCTCGCTTGACAGACGCTCATACATTGGATTCTTTAAGGCTGGCAATTTCCAATTACAAATCTGATTTTGCTAATCTAGCGGATGATGTTTAGACGCAATGCTCCCACTAATAAAAATAGGTAGTTACGTTGGGTTAAGAATAATTTTCAGTTTTATGGTTTCCTTCTTAATAAAATAAAAAATATCACATCACTGTGTACTGAACTACGCTTTTTCATTTAAGATTACAGAAAGTATGGTATTAATTGGTAGATCACCCAGTTTCGTCTGTAAATAGTAGATCTTGGGTCTAATCAAGTTGGCCACCCCTGGTATACACTATAGGTATTAATTTATTTTTGAGCTAACTAGATGGCGTTGTACATAATTTTAAATCAGGTTATGGTTTCGTTACACAAATATGTACTTATTTCTTTTTTTATTTTATATTTCCAAGCGTGACGTTAACGCACGTCAACGATCAGGTTCACCCCCGCCTATAGATGTTTTACATCAAAAACTATATGATACCCTATGCCAACACGTCAGTGCCGTGTGGGCAGAACAGGCCGTGAACTCGTCGCAATCATCGGTGCCGACCTGACGCTGCTGACCATCGCTAGGGAGATGCTCGGCAGCGTCAGCAACTGGGACGCAGTCGCCGCGTATGTGAGGCCGTCATCTCACGTAAGGAGGCGACGTATCGTGTGCGAGAGGAACTCCTCTTCGGTGTCACGTTCCGCCGCCGGCGGCGCAGGTGCGAATACCTGCGCCTGATGTCGCCCTAGCCGAGACCCGCAGAGACCGACGTCCGGGGACAGGGACCTCGAGAGGTGCGGGTGTCGCCGGGGGACGCGAAAGGGTATTCCGTCGGACCGACCACTGAGCACAAGGAACTCTGCACTGGTGGTCGGCCCAACGACGAAGGCGACGTGGATACGGGTGGGCTATGGGCCCGCGCGCCGTCCTTTCGTCGCCCCGGACGGAATAGACGGCGTGTGCGCTTACTCATAAAATCCATAGCCAACACGTTTGACCAGCGTGAAATATTAAGTCAAATTTCCTCTCAAAATAGTGCAGACCTCGACTCAACAAAGGGACGTATATGAGCTGAGATAAACTAGGTTAGTATTTCAATAGTTTAGTACGAAGGCAAAATAAAATATTTTAAGATAAACCACATAGCATTCAAGTCTTGTAATTAAGTCCAAAACTAAAATACTTTTAAGAGTAATTAATTTTTCAAGAACATTCTATACGGTGGCTGAGTATTCTTTGAATGTGAGGATGTATGGCCATCATCATTTGATTGCCTCACAGTGAGACATCTTAGTCCACATGTGACCATGAACGCTGCAAAGTGTTCAAAACGCCGAGCAATCAAAAATCAAATACAAACGCGATAAAATCAGTAGTTTTATTTGCAGTATATTTTGTTATATAATATAAGCAAGAGAAGGAGAGCAACGGAGTAAGAGTGTAATTCACCCCAAGCTTCCCATTTTTATAGTCAATTTCCCTCCTATTGTGAAGGAGGCTCGAGCCCAACAATGGAATGTATATGAGCCGTGATGATAATGACAACTCGCTTAACCAGCGTGGTAGGGTAGTTCAAAATCATTTCCACAGAGAACAAGGCTTGAGCCCAGCAGTGGGACGTGTACGAGCTGAGATACTAATATAAGCTTTGATAAATAATCTTCAATGCGGTACCGAAGTACATTAAGAATGTGTTATCAGCGTTGACTTTGGGCAATGGAACGTGGTGACAGGCTTGAAAACTCAAAGTTGCACAACATGCGATTAAGAGGTATTTGATTATCCCTACGAGGTAAACTCTATAATACGGTTATATATAGAAGAACAAAGGAGGCAGGTTGATCATCACTATTGATGTTACATGTTTTCTAAGAAAGTTCTGCTGATCATTCTACCAGTGATTTCTCTTCTGATTCCTAAGACTAATGCAAAATTAAAGGTAAAGTTCATACACAGTATTTTTAATCCGATGCCACAAGAGCTTTAGTAAATTTTATAAAAACTACTGCATTTTCAACCGAATTCAAAAAAGCGGAGGTTCTCAATTCGACTCAGAACTTTCGACCGGGTGAAACGATTTTGATGATTCTTATTCTATTTGAAATCTACTGCGTCCCGTGTGGTCCCATTTCAATTTGACCTAGGTTTGACAATGGCATCAATAAGAAAACCATTGAAGTCGGTTTGTTTTTTTGTTGAATTTTACAAACAGGGAGATTTTACAAATACGCAATTATTAGTCACAAAGTACACCAATAACTTAGAGCACCAAATTATGAATCGCTCTAAGTATAATATTATTCTGCGTAGGAAACAAACCCAAGACGCTTAGCACGATAGATCAGTATCGTAACCACTAGTCCATCTGTGAGATTGTTTGTTTAGACGATAAAACGATAATCTAATATAACTTACCCCCCAACAAACAATAGCATTCGTGGTTATTTGTATGATATTATACCATTTGATGATGCCTCTTAGTTTGTAAGGTTTCCTGTCCCTCATGTACGCAGGTACAATCACTTTGATCAGCAACAAGTAGGTGATTAAAATGGATGCTGGGTACACTGGTGATGTCATCAATAGCCAATCCTTGACCCGAGGATCTGTTAAAAAATGAAAAATATTTAGATTACAATCTAATAATTTACCTCCATGTGGTGATGGAGTAAGAATACCATTCACCACCCCCTATCTTGCCCGTGGGTTCTGAGGGATATAATATACATAGAATATCTGTAAACTTTGAAATTGGTTGACCGAATAGGGTTGACCCTACGCGGGACCCTTGAAATTAAACCCAATATCAACACGGCTGACCGTATATGTGCTAAAATGATAATGATTTAAAGAAATAAATAATTAAATTGAAAATAAAAAAAGAACATAATAAAAATAATTAAAGCAATTAAGAATTTTTAATGACAAGGGTAATGTTCGTATATTATATAACTTAATCATGTCAAAAATAGTTGGGCTCTTGAGTTATTTTTAACTTGAAAACATACGTTTTGCACTACGATGTTGTTTTGAATAATAAATGTCTATTTTCAATTTGCTATTTTCTTTAGAAGCTTATCGTTAGATAGCGCGATGAAGGTATTTTTAAGAGCTCTTTTGTTCAAGATTAAGGAATAAACCCTTCTATCGCCGTAGTCTTTATAAATATACAATCAAGGGATACAAATCACCACCATCCGCCGAAGACAAGATCTTGGTACCGATGGTCCGCCCACATAATAATTGGGAGGCAGTTTATGACAGGTTATGGGATACACGACGTCCCTTCCGCCGCTACCTTTCTTTTTTTTTTTTTATTGCAAACGGTGGCAAACGAGCAAACAGTACACCTGATGGTAAGTGTTGCTGCCGCTCATGGACCTCTACAAGGCCGCTGCCTACCGCGAAGAAATTGAAGGGAGGGTGAATGCGTGCATTGAGGCTCGGTGATACCAAGGGCACCACCAAAACCCTCCACACGCATACACCCTCAGAAAATTGGGCTTCCGGCTCTCTCGCTCACCGAACGAAGCGCAGTAACAAATCGCTACTACTCAGACGTCGATTTTCTGCAAGAGTGTGGTACTGCTCCGGACGGACCGGCCCGCGGCTGTAGACAGATAACTGTCGACAGTGTGGTCCTACCGCTCCTTATGTTTTAAGGGGACAGAAAGACCGAATATTAACGTGTCCCTAAAACAAAACTTCTAAACCACACTTCGCACACAGTACAAGGATTCTCCGCGTTGGCAAGGGGGCTTGGCGATTGCAATTGGTGTTATAAGTTTCCCAGGAGAGTGTTATTGCCCATTTTATTTATGGTTTCATCAGCTACGAGCGAGATTTATTTACATACTTTCTTCATCATCATCACAGTTAGTATACCTCTGGGGCTGTGCCTCCTTCATTGAAAAGGAAATTGACCACACTGAATATGCCACGCTGATCAAATGGGGTAATATTCCGAGTTTTCCTTTCTTCTATACATGTTATAAGCGTATTATAATCCCTTAGCTATCTTTTATGACATGAGCTAGGAAGAGAGTGGTTGGTGAATTTTATTCTGTAACTTCGTCACTACACGGAAACAGGGTATCTTAATAACGCTTGAGCAGGAAACCAAAACCTGAAGACTCACGATCACTCATTACTCTCAATATTGGCGTATCTAAGCATATAATATGTATAGCGTATAAGCTAGTAGATTAACGAGGCAGTTATTATATATTTTAGCATTGAAAAAAAAAACTCCGCCTCGCAGCGACCCAGATTTCGAAACGTTGCAGATTGCACCGAGTTAATTTAAAATATTATTTATAATGGGGTTCAGTAGTATGGTTTTTTATATCGACATATATTTTTATTTTACATAGTTTATATATAAAATTCTACTCTGCTTGAGTCCTTGGTTCTCTGTAGCGTACAGAATTGAAAAGAAATTTAAAATGTTACTTCTTTGTCTGCAAATATGCACTTAGAAAATCTGTGACGATCCGTTTGACCAACGTGCTACGCCAATTTATCTGCCTTTGTGGCTCGATAGTGGATTTCTATGAGCTAAAAAGAAGTTTATCAATCTCTCTCATTATAAATGGTATGAATCTTTTTAAGGCTTGGTTTTTACTATGCGATTTCGGAGGGTGCTTTGGCTATAGTTGAAGCCGGTAGTCGGTCTTCTATTTATATGTATATAACAATGTCTTATTTTAGAATTACCATATAGTGATTGATCGAGAACAACGTGTCCCCCACCTCTTACGTTCTCTCGAAGTCTTTAAAAGCGACTAAGGGAGTACTAGGCAATAGCACGTTTGTACTTGCCTGAACTTATAGCACTAACCATAACGTCCCACGCATGGCGATTATGATTTTATTCCGTCTTGGTAGGTATCCTATGTTCAAAAGTGAATGTCGGATGAATTAATGGAATGGTAGAAAACGGGAGGACAAAGTCATCATCATCGTCAACCTGCCCTTACCCTAATTACTTAGGGTGGACGCAATATGTGGTCTTCCTTCATCAAATATATTGTAAAAGTTTTGGCAATAATTTTATGACCACCTTGCCTGACGTCGAGGAGGCTTGGGAATGTTGTTTTTAGCCAGATGGCATTAGTTACAGTTGGCCCAGGTCGATTAATTAAAATTATATTTTTACAGATTGGGATAATTCTTTCCGTAGTTTTTACTCGCTCTTGATAATGTGATGCTTAATTATTATTATTTTATATTTATTATATTTAAATTATCATATTAATTTTAATGCTATATTAATCATTTTGACATCTTTTAATAACATAATAACTTATTCAATGACATATCTTTTTATATACAACTAGCAGACCCGGCCACGCGTTGCTGTGGCTAAGGTTTTTGTTATATTACATTTTAATAAACTATTTATGCTATTGAATTGTAGCTTATATGACACGTTTGTAGGTTTGACATAGCAGCGCCATCTATTAATTACTTACTCAATCCAGTCAACAGATATCGCCATCTGTTAAAATCGTTTGGAGTTAACAGATAATTGTGAATGTCAAATAATAGACAAATAATCTGCAATAAAATAATATTGCGACTATAAATTAAGATGTAAGCTATCCTATCTTTCAAATTGGATCAAACTGCACAGGGTGTGCAAATTTGATTAAAATCGGTTAAGTAGTTTAGGAATCCATCGCGGACACCGTGACACGTAATTTATATATATTAAGATATTCCTTTTATTTATTTATTTTTTAATTGCAAAACTTGACTGTAATGTTACAGTTGATATGTATCAATGTTTACCGTGTTCTTCTGATCATTTCAGACTTTTTAAAATGCAGATTTCAAATAGTGTTGATTTGATTTAAATGCTGTTATTATTGTTACTTATATGACTATTCACGATTTTGAATAATCTATGAGCCCATTAAGTGTAGCGCTTCTGTCCTTGCACTTCTTGTGACTTGTAACTTAGATTAGTTAGACTGCAGCTGAAAATCAGCGCTGCAAGTTTATGTAACATATGCTGAGCCGTTGCCTTTTGGACATTAATACTCATTTGTATATACTACGATTATTTTAATTATCAATCTTTTTTCGTGTTCGTTTTTTATATCATTTTGTGTACCTATATTTCTATGTCAAACATGTAACTATAGTGTCCAATAAATCTTATTTTCTTTCTTTCTTTAAAATTCTTAATCGTCTTTTACGACACCCTCGTGCAATGTAATGGTTGGTATTATTTATAGCCGCCACCACACATCGTCACAACGTATATGTATACGTCTAATTGCTGAGCTCGAGCCTTTTCCAGGATTTTTTTTTCTTTTTTTTTTTGATGGGTGGGCTATGGTAAGCGCACGCGCGGTCCCGTCCGTCCGGGGCGACGAAAGGACGGCGCGCGGGCCCATAACCCACCCGTACCCACGTCACCTCGTTGTTGGGCCGACTACCGGACGGAATACCCTTTCGGGTAACCTCACCTCTCGACGTCCTGGGACGTCGGTCGCCGTCGCGCGGTAGTCTTTTCCACGATAGGTGGAAAATTGGCATATGATACTGGTCAGACGTGTTGGTACTATAGTCTTACTTTGAGTTTTCTTTTTCTTGCATAGATGTTATATGCGTATTGTAATTCCTTAGTCGTCTTTTACGATACCCACGAGAAAAAATGGGGGTGGTGAATTATATTCTTACTCCGTCACCACACGAATAATTGCTGCTATCAAATAGATTATAATATTTTTCCACTATGCTTTTTCTTAAGGAACACACAGCAGCAAAAGTAAAATAAAATCCTTACTAATATTATAAATACGAAAGTATGTTTGTTTGTTACGCTTTCACGCTTAAACCACCTATCCGATTTCAAAAATGATTTCACCAATGGAACGCTTATAATAGAGTAACATAACTTATATTTTATCCCGGTATTCCCACAGGAACGGGAACTACGCGGGTTAGGCAACTGAAACCGAAGCGAAGCAAGTGCGGGTTGCTAGTAATTATATCGACGGTCCCTACGTACATAAAGACATATAAAAAATGGCATTGTTTTTATTGTATTCTTTAGGCTTTTTTATTTTATTCTTTAGGCTATAATTTTCAATACATATGCAGTATGAAATGTGCGCACTGAGAATCTAAAACCTCAAGAATACAATAAAAAAGCCTAAAGAATACAATAAAAAATGTCATTTTTGACATGTCTTTACGTACGTAGGAACCGTCTATATAAAAGAGGGTTCACTAATTAGTTTGCGGTACTCCGATTTAACAGATGCGCCGGCGCAAGTTTAACTCCCGTTACTATTAATACAATTGGCATAAATTAATCTCGATACACGATTATTATGATTGCATCAACTCAACAAAAGCATACAAAATAAAATAACATCATCATTATATTGCAACAGTAAATAGTGAAAGGAATTGTTGTGATGTCCATTCTGTTCGCGTGTCCTTAATTCAATTCGTTATTATTTCATTTGATTTTTGTTATTAAAGACCGTGACTGATATTACTTGAAAACTATTTATATTTGAAATAATTGTTTGAAATTATGTGAGACAGTAAAATAATCCTCTGTGTGGTAACGGAGTAGGAATACATTTTACCCGCCCCTTTTCTTGCCCTTGGGTGTCGGAACAGACGAGTAAGGGATAATATACGCGTAAGGACATATGCGCAAGACGAAGAAAATAAAGTAGATAATTTGCCCTCTCATCGTGGAGGAGGCTCGAGCCCAACAGTGGGTCGTATATCGAAATTGACCGTACTATACAATGCTGGTCAGACAGGTTAGTACAGGGTTTTATTTCTCGAGTTTTTCTTCTCTTGCATAGATGGTATATGCATATTATATCCCTTAGTCGTCTTTTACGGCATCCACGGGCAAGATAGGGAGTGGTGATTTGTATTCTTACTCCGTCGCCACACGGGAATCTTAAATAGTAAAACATAATAATTTCAAAAACATTTCCTAGTCACTTGAACGTGTGTTCTATTTATTTCTAGTTTACGTAAATCGTGAGTAATGTTGTCTAATACGTTAGTTTCGCCAATACTACTCTAAACATTAACTAACTCGTCGTGATTGTAATACGGAACTGTTTTCGTTATATTTTGTCTTAGTCAAAATTTAAATGAGGCGAACTTATTGCTTTTCAAATTGCTTATTTTCTCTTAACATTTATATCTGCAAAAGGAAATGGAAATACTAATTATGCATTTTTACAAAAAAATTGTTTATTTTTTAACTCTGTTGATGATGTTAAAAACATCCTTACTAATATTATAAATGCGAAAGTAAGTTTGTTTGTTACGCTTTCACGCTTAAACCACCGAACCAATTTCTAAAATTCTTTCACCGGTGGCAAGCTATAATATCTTGGGGTATTCCGTCGGGCCGACCACTGTCGACAAGTTAACTCTGCTCCGGTGGTCGGCCCAACGACGAAGGCGACGTGGTTTTCGGGTGGGTTGCGGGAGTTGCGTGCTTAAGCCCCTCTGTCGCCCTGGACGGAGTGGTGCGGAGGCGCGCCGACCGCAGCCCACCCACAAAAAAAAAGCTATAATATCAGGGAGTAACATAGGCTATTTTTTATCTCGATATTCCCACGGGCACGGGAACTACGCGGTAAGGCCACTGAAACCGAAGCAAAGCGAGGGCTGTTTTGATAGTTATAAATAAAACAATTTTTACTGATTTCATCGCGTTTGCAGAATTACGGTTAGTAATAACTTTTTACTCGATTGGACACCGCCCACACCGGTACGCCGTACAGGGCCATCTACCGGATGACCCCCGCGTACAGCCGTCGACATGCAGCGCTCGGTCCGCCCACATTCGGCATAAGCCAGGATAGGGCGGACGCCACGCCGACGAGCCGCGGAACGAGCCTGCGGAAATGCTCCCGAAACCACCAATGCCCATCGAGCACCATGCCCAAATACTTCATATGGGCCCGGATGCTGATATCAACCGAATTGACGGTGGTCGAGACGCCGATAGGAGGGCCCATGCGGAGCCCATGGAACAAGACGGCCTCCGTCTTGTCCAGGGCCACCCTCAACCCCAACGCCTCGATCCGCCTTCGGTGCCTAGAGTCGTCAGGCTTGCCGCCTCCTCTAGCGTCCCACCGCGGGCTGTGACGAGCGTGTCGCCGGCGTAACATATCACGCCCAGCCCGGGCGGGAGGCTCCCCCTCAACGCCCAGTCGTAGCCGATGTTCCACAGAGTAGGTCCGAGGCCCGACCCCTGCGGGACACCACACGTCATGGGTTTAAGTCTGCAAAAAATAACATAATTAGCGTACTTAATGATTCACAAATAACACAAAACCATTCCCATCACATTCTCCTAATACTGTAAGTCTATGATACGATACTGATGCAAATATACAGCTGTGATAAACACGGCTGTTAATTAATATATACTAGCTACTTTGGACTTTTAAAGAACTTAAAGCGCTTATACTTGGAGATAAAATAATGTGCGGTATATTCATATATATTTACAGTCCGACGTAGATTTTCCACTATCCAGTTTAATTTTAAAAAAATGTCTTTAAAATTACCGCTGCCCCAAAATAATGACCCCAGTGGTCAACGTTCAGCCAGGTTTTTGAAACGACTACGATAGAAAAAATATGGAACATAGATAAATAATATGTTGTAATTATAAAAGTTATTTCATGTAACTTAACAACATATTGCATGTTCTCGCAACAGCCGTTCGAAACAGTCGGTCGATAGTCGATTCAGTCAATTTACTCTGGCATTCATGAAATGTCAGCCTCTCCGTAAATAAAAGATTTTCACTAAACTATTGTGGTATTTAAAAAAGTAATAGCCGTGATGGCAGCTTGAGTTATTAATATTCATCATTTCGGCTCATTTACGTCCCACTGCTGGACTCAAGCCCCCTCCATAATAGGAGGGAAATTGACCTACTATACCATACTGGTCAGACAGGTTGGTATAGGGTTTTCTTTCGACTTTGCCATCTCTTGCATAGATGTCATATGCGTAATATATCCCTTAGTCGTCTTTTACGACACCCACGGGTATGAAAGGGGGTGATGAATTGTATTCTTACTCCGTTACCACACGGATTTTAATTAATATCTGATAGTTAACTGATTTATTATTTATAAAATAATTGATATTTAATTAATGGTTAATGAAGTAAATAATAGTAAATTAACTAATTATAGTTAAACAGTTCCTTGAAATTATTTGTAAGATATTGTGCAGGAACTTCTGTTGCCACAATTACTATTGTTATTACAAAAAAAAAGGCCTCAAGTGTGCTATTTGCAAATTGAAGTTTTGATATTATTTAGGTACACTTTGAGGAAATATTTTTGGAGCCTATGTCACAACACAATAACATGTAAGGATGTAATATTATAAATGCGAAAGTAAGTTTGTTTGCTACGCTTTCACGCTTAAACCACCGAATCGATTTCAAAAATTCCTTCACCAATGGAAAGCTCAGGGAGGCTATATTTTATTCTGGTATTTCCACGGGATCGGGAACTACGCAGGTAAAGTGACTGAAACTGAAGCGAAGCGAGGGCCGGTTGCTAATTCATCATAATGGTAATATCATGGTCAAATGACTCTGTCCTGATAAATTGTTAACGGGCCAAGATTGGCAAGTGAGTCTGAGTCTTTGTAGTTATATTATTTTTAAAAATTATTTGCGAGCGAAAAATGATTATGACACAAAACTTGAATCTGCATCCATTGGAAATCCAATCTAACGTCCAGTTTTTATAAATAGTCAAATTATTTGACTTGGCTATTTAGATCTTGGTTTAAGTCAGAGTAATTTAGAGATTAATCTGTTCAAACAGTTATGTCCCCCGCGAACAATAGTTAATTATTTTTTTAAGAAAATTACGTTAGCGGAGATGTGCAGAAAGCTAATAAATTGTATTAAATCGATTAAAATAAATATTACAAAACCTAAAGATTACATATTTACACTGTAAATACATTAGTTTTATGATTGTTATATATATTTACTGATTCTCTTTAAGGTATTTTGTTTATCAAAACTATTTCGTTGATGCAAATGCGTCTTACATAACGTCGTTTCATATTCAATATTCATTAATTAAAACATTCCGTATATTGACCCTTGCTTTAAATTAAATGAATAATAATTAATTAACTGTATAAATGTAATGTTAAAATCTTATAGACAACTAGAATCTTCTAGACTAAAACATTCGCAACTAACAAAATTTATCAAAAAATGATAAGAGAATACCAGCAGAATATTTTTTTTATTCTTTGTTTTTGAAATTTATCCATATTCTAGCTGACCCCACAGACCCTACAAATCTAAAAATAAACAAAAGTATAAAATAATAATAATTCTTTGCAAACCATCTTAGCCCTACCCATCGGGTCAAATTGTTAATCTAAACTTGAATCATAACACCAAAAATTTCAATAAAATCGGCCCAGCTGTTTATAAGTTCAGTTAAAATACACGTACAGAAGAATTATATAATATTAAAAATAAAAATTAGGGAATGAATGAGCTTCTGTCTAGATGTAGACAGACATGTTATAAAACGGGATGAAAATAATTTTGCTAATATAGTCTCAAGTGTCTATAGTCTCAACGTCTTAATACGGAGACGTCTAAAAGAAGGATATATTGTGCCAAACGCATATTATTCATGACGCAGCGTGCTATCCTTAAGAGCTGGCTACAAGAAACAGGGTACCAGTGGTCAGCCCAATATTTACGGGGAGGGAATACGGTGAGGTATGGGGCCGGGCCCCGCCCTTTCATCACCCCGGACGGAATGGATGGCGTGAGTCCAGAGCATAGCCTGCCCAAAAAAAAGTGACGTCGCGTGTAAATATAATTTAAAATTACTCCTCTCCGATATTTTTTAGCACTTTTATCTCTTCAAATCGATATATGATCAACTAAAACTTGATAAAATTTAATTTGCTTTTCACCATTTGTTTTGACAGGAAAAACTAAAGAAAAATTCCAATTCTCAAACATCAACTATTCTGAGCAAAATATCCGTGGGGTATATACCCCGATTTTTAAACAAATGAAAATTCGATAAGCCAACACCAAAAAGTAACTATTAAAAGTTAAAATGTTTAACTTTTTATAATTTATGTTTCTATAGTCCATAAAATATAGGATGATCTCTGTGACAGTTGTCCTTAGTGCTGTCACGCTTACGATAAAGTCCGTAGTTTTTTATCGTTAAAACTCTTTATTTATATAATTGTCATTTTCTATTATAATTAAAATGCAATCAATGAAAATCTTTTTGAATTTATTTCAAACAAAATGGTTTTTTGACTGTTTTAATTATTCAAAAGGTCAAGACAATCAAGGTCTAGGTCACTATTATCGTCATCACTGGAGTGTTCCTGCTAGAACATTTATTATTTTAGCGAAATAGCGATAGTCGTTAGATCAATCGATCAATTACGACTGTTTTATAAATAAATATGTCTAGTTTATTGATAATAATGCGTACAGAATATTATCAATTACTTTGAGACAAAAAGTAGTTTTTTAATGTTTAATTAATTCAATTTATGTATTTTATAGTGTAACTGTATTTTAATTGTTAAAAATATGTTGAAAGTTTTATGTAGATACTGTATTAGGTTTATTTCTTTTATGAATAATTTAATAAGGATCGGTTATCGATATACGTATATCGACTGTCCCATCTCTTTTTTATTTTCAGTCCAATATGATCTTGTACGTGCGTAAGCGTCATTTATGTATAAAATGTTTACTAGTTATTTCAGCACTTACGAGGTACATTTTAGGCATGAATATTAATATTTTTATATTTATAATATATTGCAATTCAGTTGCAATAAAACTGGCACGAAAAGAATGGAAATATATTTGATACAAAATGAAATTGTAAACATGGCGCTCGTTCAAACTTATTTCGTTGGTTTCATTGACATCTGTCACAGAGATCAAGCTATATTTTATGGACTATAAGTCCTCAAATTATTGATTTAATAAAGTTCAGTGTTAGAGAAATCTTGTGAACCCATAGCAAAAGAACAGGAAGACGAAACAAAGCTTAATTTTTAATATTTACGCGAGTAGTACATATTATATGTATTATTATAAATAAAACTATTTTACGGACATCTTAGTCCAAACGGTGCCGCTGAACATAAACGCTGAAAAATGTTCAAAGGATCGGGCAGTTAAAAATCAAATACAAATGCGATAAAATCTATAGAAATTAAACGTTATTATACATATCCGTCTGATCAACGTAGTATATTAAAAAAAGGAAGGAAGGGAGACCCATCACTTTCCCACACACGGCTTCGTCACATACCGTTGGACACCGATCAAAGCTGTGTGACGCCCGATCAAAACCTTAATCCTATCCCGTACTCCTTCTATTGTGGTGTGCGGTATATTGATTACCGTGGAAATGTGTTGGCTCTCCCCTCCTTACTTTTTAAAATAAAAATATGTATCGCCTAATTCAAACAACGTAGTGTAATCAATTTTCCACTTATTATGGAGGATGCTGGACCCCAGCAGTGGGATGTATATGAGTCGAGATGATGAGAATGATGATGATCAGAATAAAAATAAATTATTAATTACCTGCTCGTTCATAAAAGACGTCATTGTAAGTTCGTTTCAAGACATCCATATTTTCCACACCTGTTCGTACCGCGACGTTATAAGGACTGAACATCATTTAATATTTGTATTTAAATGATGTACTTATTCATTATAATATGTTAATTTTAAACGCTAATCAATACGTAATACTTTATTGTAATGTAATATATTGTAATACAAATCTAATAAAGGCAGTGATGTCTGCAAATACCAACCATACAAACATTTTTCCATATTCTACGGACTTTAACGGGAATGTCAAAATGTCATGTAGCGCTTTTAAATTTTATTTATTACTAGCAACCCGCCCTCGCTTCGCTTCGGTGCCCGTCTCTTTATCCACGTAGTTCCCGTTCCCGCGGGAATACCGGGATAAAATATTATATTATATCTTTCCATTCGTAAAAGAATTTTGGAAATCGGTTCGGTGGTTTAAGCGTGAAAGCGTAACAAACAAACTTTCGCATTTATAATATTAGTAAGGATTTTATTGTTTTGCAGTGTTATATTGAATAATTTTGCTGATATTTTGTGTAATATATATACAGATACAGATTTTTTTTGTAAAATACCAAAAAAAATTAAATTCTCTTTACGGTACGAGTATTTACACTCGTACCTCATAGAGAACTAACTTATAACCTTTTTATTATCGTGTCTTTCCTGTTTATATGTTACAATTTTTGTTGAATCAATTTTGTTATAGTGTCAACATAATTAATTTATACTATATGTCGGTTTAATTATTATATTGTATCTCCTTTTGGTTCACGGGATCTGCCCCTGAAAAGATACCCGGTCCATAGGTTTACATGGGGATATGGATCCAACACGTAGAGGCCTTTGGAGAAATTTAATGTTAAAATGGGATGGGACATCTACCGATGACACTCCACGCTTACACATAACACTCATGGACTGCCAACGGTAGGTGTAAAACTATTGTGTAATTACGATATTTAAAACCTGATTATCGGGTTGGAGGTTCGATGGACCGGTTAACTTAAGATTATTGATTTAAAAACTGTCGTTTGCCTTCAATACCTTATGTCTTGAACTTTGGCAGACGGGAATGGGCCCCGCTAAACGGTCGCCATAGACACGCAGGCAACAGGGGACACTATTGATGCAAATGACTTTGGGTGTCGAGCGGTGCGACGCCGGTTTAACCATCGCACGTTCCCGATAAACAAAGACCCGCAGTGGTTTCCCCAAAGTTTTAGCCCTTGAAAATGATACTTCCATCCCCGAGCATATAGCTCTGGCGACCCCTCTCTGACCAGCCGTTTAAGGCAAGCCAAAGTTGAGAATCCTGCGGGCACTCTTCGGTTCCCACTCGAGCCAGCCAGTAAAGGCGAGCTGGATACGAAGCCCTGGCCCACTCTATGGGGCATTCAGGACCGCAGTGTCGCCACTCACATTCGGTACGCCACAAACTGCCCTGCGGTTTATTGGTTTACCTATAAATCTTGCGATATATTTTTTATTTTATATCAAAAGTACTTAGAGAGCCATATAATGTTCCGCCGAGGTTTGCGTTATTCTTATAATGAGGCAACGACTGGCTCAGAGGTTAATATTGTAATTAATATTATAATTATTATTATTGTTGTTTTATTTTTTCTTCATGTGTTTATTTTCTTTTTTTATTTATGTTTTAAAAATGTTTATGATGTTGACTCGCACAGTTGGCATCCGTGACGTCATTAAAGCGCCTCCACGGAAGATCAGTGCAGATTCTTTTAACCTGCAATATGCTGAGATGGAGACTTTTTGTGATGAGTAACCATTTCCACTGTTATTTTATTCTTGTTTTTAAATCAATTGTAAATTTGTTTCATCATAATAAATAGATTTTTTCTTTCTTAATCTCAGGAACTACCGATTCAATTTGAAAAGTCCTTTATTATTGTTTAGACCGTATATGAAACTCTCGCATCACGAAGGACTTTGATGATAATTGATGGAAATCACACCTGGGCTCCACGTCCATTTGTGGGTCGCGACTCATAAATTACAATGCGTCGGAACAGACTGTCTATGTAAACAAACTTAATACTTATGTTTTGATTAGGGATGCAAATATAGAAACCGAAAACATCGATGTACCGATTTATATCGATGTTTGTTTTCAATGCAGGCAAACCATCGTATAAAATATCATCGATACATCGATGTTTTACAATAGTGAACATTGATGGCAAACATTGATGTTTCAGAAACATCGATGTATCGTTTTCATCCCTAGTTTTGATGAAGGCTTGTTACTCAATCATGCATGAATAGTTACAAAGAATAGTGTATATATGCATATATTTTTTTTACTAGTTAATACATTATTAAAAATAAATAAAACTCAACCAAAGTATAAACCATTAAATTAAAAAAGAACACAAAACAGTCGTGAGGACTGCCGACAACAGTGAAAACTTAAAACTATGAATCAACAGTTATTATTTTGGGATAATATTCAAATTAATTGCTCGATCTTGAATTGCAATTTGTTAATTAAAACTCTTTGCATTTATCTGGTTTTGACACCTATTGCGTAGATATAGTAATTCTGGCTCTCTCGTTTACCGAACGAAGCACAGTAACAAAAAATTGCTACTACTCAGAGGTCGATTTTCTGCGAGAGTGTGGTACTACCCTAGACGGACCGGCCCGCGGCTGTAGACAGATAACTGTCGACAGTGTGGTCCTACCACTAACTGATTTTATGTCGGGAATAGGATTTCATGTCGGGTTTTTCTTCACTTGCATCGCTGATATCTGCGCTGCGAATATGCCCTTACCTGCCTGTGAAGGGATATACCCTTAGTCACATTTTATTTTCCCTCCGGGCAAAAGAGGAAGCGATGAATTGTATTCTTACCTCCGTCACTACACGGAAAATTTCAATTGCATGTTTTTTTTTATATCAAACAATGTTCAACAATACATTTGAATTGCTTATTTTAAAATACCTGACCCGACTGACACTTCTGTTGAACTTTCAATAGGTTCATTTTTTATTTATAATCATTTTACAATTTATAGATAATACTGCTTTACTGTTGAATTCCTATAGGTAATATTTTTTGCGCCTCATGCCGCCCTAGCCGAGGCCGCGGGTGACGTGACCAGGGAATTAGTCCGTCACCCGCTGAGAGTCCAACCGCGTGAGGAAAGACCGACGTCCTTCCGAGGGGGGGACGTCTGTCGATGAGAGGGTACCCCAAATAGGGGGTATTCCGTCGGGCCGACTACTGACGTCTAGTCACCCTGCTCCGGTGGTCGGCCCAACGACGTAGGCGACGTGCATCGCGGGTGGGTTGCGGGAGTGCGTGCTTACGCCCCTCTGTCGCCCCGGACGGAGTGGTGCAAGGAGCGCGACCACCGCAACCCACTCCTAAAAAAAGAAAAAAAATAGGCCTTATTTTTAGGCAACGTTATAATTTTAGAGATTTTTTTTTTTATTATAATGATTCCTATAACCTCTAATAACGATTCCTGATGTGTACGCTAATATTATAATTTTTAAATAAAACTATTTTTACGGATTTTATCATATTTGATTTTTGATTTTTCGACCTCTCGAACACTTATATGTCACGGCAGGACTGAAGCGTCGCACGTACAAAAAGTCATCGTTATTGCAAAGATTTATATATACCCGCAACAATGTTGGTTATTAAAAGTTAACCCCCCATTCTTGAAATGAAATTATTGTCAGTACAAAAAGAAAATAAAAAGAAAAATTTTGTTCTACAAAGGGAATTCTTGGATCAAACTATAAACGGAAAAACGATTAATTAGCGTGCTGTGGTGTTTTTTTTTTTTTCTTTGTTTCGTGGCAAACGAGCAAACAGCACCGCTCATAGAAGGTCCAACTAGGCCGCTGCCTACCGTGAAGAAAGTGAAGGGAATGAGTATGCATGCAATGAGGTATGATGATTCTAATGGCATTACCAAAACCGACCACAAGCAAATACCTCCGAGAATTGAGTTTTCTGCTCTTTCGCTCACCGAACGAAGTGCAGTAACAAATTGCTGCTACTCATTGATTTTCTGCGAGAGTGTGGTGGGCCCACGGCTATTGACAGATGGCTGTAGAGAGTGTGGTCCTATCTTTTAAAAAAATCTCCTTTATCGTGCTCTGAAGGTTAAGATTTTAATGTATTATTGTTCTAAAGATTGATTCTCAATTTTCAGTCAAAGGAGAAAATGACACGAGGTGTCCGGAGGGGCTGCGTGAGACTACGCGCGGCTGTCATAGGCATCGATGATGAGGACGATTCAACTTTCACCATAACTGTAGACCACAAAACCTTCCATTTTCAGGTAACATTTATTCTTTGAATTAAGTTCCACTGTCGATATGCATGAAACATACGACTGCTGACTATGGGGCCTTTGACTTTGACTCTAGGGACTTTCGGGCAAAAGTTTGTTGCGTTTCTCTCATAGGAAGTTTTTTTAATTTTAATTCATTTTTGAGACTTTTATTGAAGAATTCGTCAGTTCCATTGTATATACAAAGTTAAGAAATACAAGCACCTCAAAACTAGTACAAAAAACCGGCTAAGTACGAGTTATAATGGCAACAGAAATACATAATTTGTAAAAATCTCAACTGTCTAGATATCGCGGTTCTTGAGATACACCCTGGTGACAGATAGACGGAGGGCAGACGGCGAAATCTTAATTATAGAGTCCCGTTTTCACTCTTTGGGTACGGAACCCTAAAAAAGAAACTTTGTTATCTCAGTTGGCTTAAAGACTTAATTAGATGTTATGTAGCGTCAGAACTAGGCTCAGCCAGTATGCCAACCGACGTCCAAACGATTCAAATTGTGAGTGCTCTCCTTTCGCGCGGATAGTAGGGTCGTCCGCATTTCTTCTCAGCTCATAAACGTCCCATTGTTAGGCAGAAGCCTCCTTCAAACTTGTAGTCGAAGTTACCTCTAGCACGTGAGTTAGTCAGGTTGCCAAAGGGTTTAGCAATAAAACCTCTTTCTATCTCTTGCATTATTTTTTTTAATATCGCGTGTTAGCCGCTAATGCTGTTGCCCAGACTATGAGTGAGCGCGGCGGGCTCTCCACCCGAGGGCTAACAATAATCTAATATATAAAATTCTTGTGTCACGGTGTTTGTAATTAAACTCCTCCGAAATGGCTCGTCCGTTTCTTATAAAATTTCGTGTGCATATCGGGTATGTCTGTGAATCGGTCAACATCTATTTTTCATCCCCTAAATATTAAGGGTGGTCCAACCCTTATTTTTTTTTAGCCTCTTATTTTGTTTTTATTATTTTATGATAAATCATTCAAAAATACATACAACCGTAAATCCCTTCTACATCCTTCTACGATCAACCCCTATTTTTTTCACGATTTTTATTTGGATTTTATCATGACTTAGGATACAAAATTTAATATTACTCTTAATTTTTCATCACTCTACGATCAACCCTTATTTTTTATTTGTTAATTATAAACATTAATTTTATTGGCACTATTTTTATTTATGGCAAAACAACGTTTGCCGGGTCAGCTAGTATTATCTATTTGCTTACATAGCTAATCGTCTTATACGACACCAATAGATGAGGAAAGAATAATGAAAGATTTCTATTCCGGTATCACTCGGTTAGTCGTCGTCCCCTATTACGTGTGTAAAAGTATATATCGTAACTAGCTGACCATATATATTTTATTTTTTTATGGGTGGGCTATGGTAAGCGCATGCGCGGTCCAGTCCGTCCGGGGCGATGAAAGGACGGCGCGCGGGACCATAACCCACCCGTACCCACGTCACCTCGTTGTTGGGCCGACCCCCGGAGCAGATGTGACTTGTCGTCAGTGGTCGGCCTGACGGAGTAACTAGCTGACCAAACACGCGTTGTTCTATTTAAATAAAATAAAAGGAATTCTCCTTGAAATCGACAACAGCGACATCTACTGGGTCCAAATATTAACCTAAACCATTCTCGAATCCACTGGAGCACATACAAAAAAATTCGTCAAAATCAGTCCAGCCGTTTTCCAGGAAAAGTTCAATTACAAACGCACGAATAGAAGATTTATATCTTTACTGATATTCTATATGCGAAAGTAAGTTTGCTTGTTTGTTTTCGCCATTGGAAAGCTATGAGGGAGTAACAGACTATATTTTGTCCCGGTACCACGGGGATGAGAACTACGCGGGTAAAGCGTCTGAAACCGAAGCGAAGCGAGGGCGGGTTGCTAGTATGATATAAAGGTGTTGTTATACGACTGCTTTTCTCTTCGGAGAAGATGCATTGCAATTTTGGCTTTAATATAGTTTACCTAGTAACCGGTGTGATTCGTAATCCAAATGTCATCGACTCTACGTATAATACATTCATAGGTATCCTCACTAATATTATAAACGCGAAAGTATGTTTGTTTGTTCGTTATGCTTTCACGTTTAAACCACTGGACTGATTTCAAAAATTCTTTCACCATTTAAGAGCTATAATATCAGGGACCAACATAGGCTATATTTTATCCCGGTATGCCCACGGGAACAGGAACTACGCGCGTAACGCGACTGAAAGCGAAGCGAAGGCGGGTTGCTAGTATCCAATAAACTTTTACTGCGCTCTAAATACGGATATAGGATCTAGGTTGCTTTAATAGATAATTAACAGCGCTTCGAACATTAAAACCTTAGATTATATTAAAATATTTAAACATTGGAGCATCCAATTAATTTGAATACAATTTGTTTCCAGGCACGAGATGGCTCTGAACGCGAGCGATGGGTGCGAGCACTAGAAGACACCATATCAAGACACGGCAGGCGGGAGCGATGGTCTCGTTCCATGCCGGCTCCGAGGCACCGCCATGGCGACCTGGAGAGGCGGATAGCTGAAGCTGATGCATATCTACAAATTATGATTGAACTAGTCAATGTAAGTTTTAGAATACTCACACTATTAAAACAGAGACTGGTTAGTTTTCGCTGGTATCCTAGAACTGACAGACTGTCCTAGATGAGCTATTGGAAGATACTTTTTTATTGCTGTTGGTGGCAAACGAGTAAACCTGATGGTAAGTTATGCTCCTGCTCAGTCTTGCTCAACGAAATGGCCGCCTAGCGTGGCGACGGCCGTCGCAAGGTCGAGGTGGGCGTCAAGAAGCCGTTGGGGAGGGACGTTAGCCGAAAAGGTATCCCGCCGGCTGGCCACGGACGGGTAATACGTCCGCCCTTGCATCGCCCCGGACGGAGTGGACGGCATGTGTGCTGACAGCCGCCCGCCAAGAAAAGCTGTATACTCCATATGGTAGGAACACACTGTCGACAGTTATCTGTCTACAGCCGCGGGCCGGTCCGTCCGGGGCAGTACCATGCTCTCGCAGAAAATCGACGTCTGAGTAGTAGCAATTTGTTACTGCACTTCGTTCGGTGAGCGAGAGAGCCGGAAGCCCAACTTTCTGAGGGTGATTGCGTGTGGAGGGTTTTGGTGGTGCCCTTGGTATCACTGAGCATCAATGCACGCATTCACACTCCCTTCGCTTTCTTCGCGGTAGGCAACGGCCTTGTAAAGGTCCATGAGCAGCAGCAACACTTACCATCAGGTGTACTGTTTGCTCGTTTGCCACCGTTTGCAATAAAAAAAAAAAAAAAAAAAAAACGTTTCTGAGGGTGATAAATTGTATTATTTTTCCGTCATTGCACGGAAATTGAACCAAATATATCCCGCTGTTGAGCACGTGGCTTCTCCATATTAGGAGAAAGACACGTGCCAATAATAATGAAAATAAAAATCAAATATTAACTTGATTAAATACGAAAAATAATTTTATGTCGCGCTTTATGATGTTTTGGGTCCAAAAAATTTTATTTTTTTTCTTTCTTTTACAGAAAATGAGCACGAGAGTATCAGAATTAGGCGATCCTCACGAAAAGAATAAAGGGCAACTTATCTTAGACCATTCCAATGTAAGTTATTATCATTCTAATTTCATGACCTGCAATGTTAGTTTCCTTGTGGTGATGGACTAAGAATACAGTTCACCACCCTATACGTCGCCCGTGGGTGTCGTAAAAGACAAATAAGGGATATGATATGCATATAACAGCGATGCAAGAGTAAAAAAAAAAGTGAACCATCGCTCAATACGCCTGGCAAATGTGAAACATCGAATTAAATCAAATCATTCTTTTGTAAAAGTGTATATACATAAAAGATCAGATTACGAGAGGAACCAATATGGCATAATGTTTAAATAAAAACATTACGATTTATTCCAGAAAATGATGATTTTTATTCAATAAACATTTATATTCATTAAATACAATAATTAAAAATACAAACATATTTCAAATTGTGACAGCCACGCGTAGCTTTACGCCACGCCAACCTGATCAGGTTTACCCTGCCTATAGATGTTTCACATCAAAAACTCGAAATAAAACCCTATATCAACCCGTCCGACCAGCACGCTATAGGAAGCCAATTGCCCTGCTATTGTGGACGAGGCTTGATACCAGCAATGGTATATAATGGTAATATATAAGCTGAAATGAATGTCGTAATCACCAAGTTTTGAAGTTGGGTTGTCAGTCATAATTTTATTATGATTTTGGTGAAATTTCCTGGCGCTGCCTTAGTTGTTTTTACCCATGGTAAGGAAAGTAAGGGGTGGTGATATGTGTATTTAATCCGTCATATTACGAGGAATACTTACGTATTGTGGCTTATATTGTTAGTAGGTTTTATTGTCGATGTTAATATAAATGCGTCCAAGTCTTTTTAAATCTGTTGCATTGAAAATAGTTTAGACTGCTAAATGAGAAATATCTTAGATATCTTATTATAGATATTTTAATAAGATAGATTTAAATAAGATAGTTATAATATCTATAATAGCCAAATCGTGGTCCGATGATGAGCATCGGTTATGCTCGAAACCCGGGTCGACGTAATCGACGTAGTACGTGAATGTTTAGCCGTTATAGATATTATTATATATCAATCTCACGATAATTTCAATACTAAAATATCTTAGTGGCCTCATATTCCTCCGAAAAACGTAAGAGATAAGGTATCCGTGGCTGAAATTTTGGTATGACTTGATAGATGCTATTTTTTGCGTTGCACTTTTTAATTCGTTTATCTACAAAAAATCAAATACAAAAGCGCTAAAATCCGAAAAAATTGTTTTATTTATGATGTGTATGTATTTTAATTTGTTTATTTTTTTTTTTTTTGCAGGCCATGTTGGATAACATAAAACATTCCATAGTACTGCTGCAAATAGCGAAGGTAATAATACTTTTTTTAATTTCACTCTTTAACTTGCAGACTACAGTAGAAACTCGATTATACGGATAATCGCTATATGGGTGATTCTTAGATAACTGTGATTTTTACAATTCAAAATTTTTAAAAATTAAAAATGCTTTAAAAATTTTTTTCTGGGTACTAAGGATCTCTGATTATGCTCAGAATTAAGCCTCTAACGTAGTTCTACTACAACTTTAACGGGCAAGAAATTAGAACGAAAATTCGAAATTCTAACGCCACGGTACTGACATCTAAATGAAATATTCAAAGTACTTGCCTAAATCTGGCAAAAATCTTAAACTAATAAAACAAATGATAAATTATAAGACTTTAATAATTATTCAGAGATATTTTTGGTATTTTCTTTCTTTATTTTAACAATCTTGGCAATTTATTTCTATTAGAATTAGAGTAACAATTTTTATAGTAGTCTTAGAATAAAATCAAGTTTAATCAATCTTGTCCGGAGTACTGGGGCCATTTTTCATAATACTAGAACATTTTTAAATGATAATAAATTAAAATATTAAGAAAATATGAATTTATATCTAATTTATTATTTTTACCATGGTACTGACATCCACGGTACTGACATTTAAATGTTTAATTAAACCTAAACTAATTACTTACACATAACTAAAA
Organism: Lymantria dispar; assembly: GCA_032191425.1. Taxonomy (NCBI): domain Eukaryota; kingdom Metazoa; phylum Arthropoda; class Insecta; order Lepidoptera; family Erebidae; genus Lymantria; species Lymantria dispar. Next base: position 27,911,777 of record CM063455.1, read on the forward strand.
TAATTTTCCAAATAATTTCGATTTCACACGAGAAATTAAATAAATATTTAGTATAATTAACCCAAACATTGTATTAATATGCGAAAACTTCAATACCATGGTATTGACATGTAATTTTATGACTTACCTTTTTAAAAATAAAACAAATTATTTCTGTCATAACATTGGGACTAAAAAATAAATACACAGCTGTGAATAGTACACAAATAGTGCTTCTTTAAAATGCCACCAGAGCGAGCGAACGAAACTTAATAAAAGATGGCGATTAGGCGGCAAATATTTTGAATTTAAAAATTGAATAAAATTCCAGGACATAAATCAATAACTATTATTTCTTTCTACCAATCAATATTGGGGTATGATTGCAGTATAATTTGATGAAATATACAATAGATTTTAGTTAGAAAAGCTCAACTTTAGATTATAAGATGAGGTTTTATAGAAATTTATACATTTAGTTTGAAAAACGAAAATCAGACATGCCACGGTACTGACATTTTGGGTATATTTCTGTAAGTTATTCATAGTCCATGAATACCTATGCTTCAATATACAATGTCAGAGGTAAAATACTATTAAATTTATTATATTTATAGTTTTTTGATCGAAAAAATCATGTTGAATAATAATTATAGTACTAGACACGAAAAATCACAGCTATCTGAGAATCACCCATATATTGTACCTACAATCCTACAAATCGAATTTACACAAGCATGAACGTGTCTGAAATGGCATGTCCCGCCGGCGTCCCACGAAATCGCTGCCCCCACACGTTTCGATATTGTCTTAGTAATTGATACTCCGCTATGACGTGCATGCCCCGTGGGATATGTATTCATCTTTTAATAAATGCATAAAATTATGTATGCACAAAGCCAAAGGTTTTTCATAAATTCGATTATCCGAATGCCTAACGACAGTAATTAGTTCGGTTAATCGCGTTTCTACTGTTGAGCTACTAAAAAGCTTTAGAGTAAGTAACCCATACTTAATTATTACCTATAATTAATTAATGCACCCCAGAAACTAAACACACAAAAAACCGCCGGGAAACTTTGGATGAAATAGGCATGATGACTAATTTTGAAAAACTGTTCTATAATATTCTTAAATAACTACTATTATCAAAAAAAAATATTATTTTTGCAATAAGTACGGTTTCTTCAGAAATAAATACTATTTTAATTAAATGCATTTAAATTAGCGCCAAAACGCTGCCTAGTGTCATGGCGTCTGCTTGTGACGTCACGTCTATTCACTTGAGTTGTACACGTAAGGGAGTTAAAGCAAAAAAACTGATATATTTTATTTAGACATGAATTCGAAAGTCTATAAGTGGTGTGCGGATCCTCAATGTGTTAATACATAAATAAAAACAGTTAACAAACTGTTCGTTTATGTGCCACGACACGTCACGTCTCGTTTCCGTCGGGGGCGAAAAGTGGCCCACAGAGAACCGCTTTGCTACGCTGAATATGTCAAAGATCGTAGCAGGTGGAGGGCAGTGGACTCTGCCTACCCCTATGGGAAAAAGGCGTGAATATATAAAAAAAATACTGAATGTGCCACACAATAAAATAATAAGATATGAGTGGCTTAATCTCGCACGGCGAGATCCAAAAACCATAAATTTAAATAAATAATTATAAAAAATAAATAGGAGACTATTTATTTCTGTGAAGATCATTTTGACGTAAGTAATTACTTTATAATTATATATAATTAATTAATATATATAATTACTTTCCGTGTGGTGATGGAGTAAGAATACAATTCACCACCCCCTATCTTACCCGTGGGTGATCGTACGAGATGACTAAGGGATATAAAACTCATATAACACCTATGCGAGAGAAGGAAAACTAGAAATAAAACCCTATACCAACACGTCTGACCAGCATGGTACAGTAGGTCAATTACCCTTCTCTTATGGAGTAGGCTCAAGCCTAACAGTGGGACGTGTATATTTATACGTATATTTTATTTGGTGTGTAACTTTATTTAACTGCAGTTTAATACCAAGTTTACAAAAGCATTATTTAAATAATATAACCTCTAACATCTCAAGGGGTATTATTTTTAAATAGATTTTAAATTATTAGTGTTAGAAAATTATTAAATCAATATTTTACTTACGTCGTAGTTTAAATATTTCTAAATTCTGCTGAACAGAAGTCTTTGTTTGATGCTAGGTACTCTCTCAGCATTAACAAATCAATTCTAGGCAAATTAGAGCTGTTTGCCTTGGTGAATCCTTCTTCCATGACTTACATTTTAGTAAGAACACAAAAGCAAGCAAGAGATCGATAAAAATCACGAAATACTCTTTAAATGCAAGTTAAAACAATTAATAAGTTTAACGATCGTAGACTTTCGTACAGAATTTGCAATGATAATGACAGGTGTACATAGGAGTGACGTAACTCAATTTGATTGGTGTTTAGCTGAGCATGGCGGACTTGTGTATTTTGTAGTTTTATTTTATTAAATAAATTAATAATCTCACCTTATAAAAGAAAATAAATATTTATTTCAAGATATATTCTTTGAGTTACAGTAGATAAACACATTATTTTAGTGATTTTTAGTTACTGTCATCATGCCCATTGGCACAGGACCGTTCCGAGTGTCATTCTCGTGAGTAGGCCTACGTCCAACGGTGACGTCTACAAGCTGATAGATGGATGGATTATGTTCAAAATGGTAAAATGGTGGATGGTGATGATAATGATGATATGGAAGTATCGTCATAAGAGATTTTTATGATGTATTTCTACGTGGTGACGGATCTTGCCCGTGGGTGTCGTAAAAGACTACTAAGGAATATAATATGCATATACATTAAAATATCTATTCAAGCGAAGGAAGACTCGACATTAAACCATATTCCAAACCGTCTGACCAGCGTATAGTAGGTCGATTTTCCCTCCTACTGGGGAGAAGGCCCCGATCCAACTGTGGGACGTATTTGAGCCCTGATGATGATGTATGAAATTAAGTTTGCAATATTTTTGTTACAGAATACAGTGAATCCTGTCAACGGTATATACCAAGGGCCTTGTAATCCTTCACAATCACATATCAAACAAGGTAAGAAATATTATAATTTTAATAACTGCGCCATCTTCATTTTGATTTTTGAAGTGAAACTTCTTTGCGCGCATGAGGGTAAATATTTTACGGATGAAACGCAATTTAGTGACACAAAAATGTGGGGAGTTTTTGTCCAAGAAGAGAACTATTGAGACCGATTGAGAGGGTGTGAGAAACGGCGAACATAGCATAAAGCACAAGATAGAGTACATTTTTTTTTTAATAGTAAAGTATTTTTTTTAATATTTACAAAACACATATGGTGCCAAAAAAGTTACACTTCTGACAGGCGTATATTTTTTTTAAAGAACTTCCTGCACTAAGGAAATAATCCTTGTATTGAGGGGGACTTTACAAACATGATAAACGGACTTTACACTACATTACATCCAGACTCAGAACAACAATTTATGGATCGTGTAAAGTGTTGTCTTGCGTGGGATTCAAAACCGCGACACTGGCATTGTAGGTTGGTATCTCAACCACTAGGCCATCTGTGCAGTCATGTGCTTACAAATTCAATTATAGATCCTATTTAATTTAATTTTCCAAGAAAAATGTTGCTATAGTCTTATGCCCCGTCCACATGTTGGCCGAGCGTAGGCGAGCGATGGCCAACGCCAACGTGTGTACACTCGATTTGTCTTAGTTGGCCAATGCTCGCCGTCGCTCGCCTAGTTGGCCGAGTGAATACAATCGCCAACGTGTGGACAGCTGATTTGTCTTCACTCGCCGTCGCTCGTGATCACTTGCCTCACTTCGCCTCGGTGTCGGTTTTTGTGCACAAATCAAAGGCACTCGTCTGCACTCGGCCAATGCCGTCCACACGTTGGCCGAGTCGTCATCACACGGTTGACATCCATCGCTGTTAGACGCGTTTAATGTATTAATGTCGCTCAACATAGATGATTATATTTTCAAATTTGCACCACTACTTCTAAATAAGCGACGTAAATAATTAGATCCAAGTCACCCTATATGTTACCTATAGTATCAAAAAGTATCTTAATAGTTCATCATCATTTCAGCTCATATACGTCCTACTGTTGGCTCGAGCCTCCTCCACAATAGGAGGGAAACTGACCTTACTATTCCATGCTAGTCAGACAGGTTGGTATAGGGCTTTATTTCAAGTTTTCCTTCTCTTGCATAGATGTTATATGCGTATTATGTATTATATTCCTTAGTCGTCTTTTATGACATCCACAGGCAAGATAGGGAGTGGTGAATTGTATTCTTACTCCGTCACCACACGGATATATCTTACATTGTTCTATTTCTGTGAATACTCAGTATCAACCACCTTCTTTTTTCCCACTTTACTGCGGTATACACTGAGATAATAGTTATATACGCTCATTAAATAAATATCCGAAGCTTCAGCAACATCAATGTCAACGTCTATAGTGTTTCAGTGCACAATGAACACTGACCGAGGCCATCGTGTAGACAGCTCAACAAATACTCGTCTACGTTGGCCACTCGCGTTGGCGTTCGACGCATTTGGCCAACGTGTGAACACTTTGCTTTGCACGCTTGCTTTGTACCTATTTGCCAACGCTCGCATTGGCCTAGGCTCAGCCAACATGTGGAGGGCGCTTTAAATATATAACAGTCTTATATGCTGTCATATACATATATACGTACTGTCCGTGTGGTGACGTAGTAAGAATACAATTCACCACCCCCTTTCTTGGACGTGGTTGTCGTAAAAGATGACTAAAGTATATAATATGCATATAACATATATGCAAGAGAAGAGAAACTCGAAATGTACTACCAACACGTCTGACCAATGTGATATAGTCGGTCAATTTCTCTCTCATTGTGGAGGAGACTCGAGTGGGACGTATATGAACTGTGACGATGATGATGATATATGTAAGGTGTAGGAATATTTGTAAGTTTTATTGACAAAGCTTATTAGCTATGTATATACACATATATTTTTATTTTATCCGCCTAGTGACGGAGTAAAAAATTATACATTGTTATCTGTAAAGTCGGTTTACGGACGATAGTTTAACGTGACAACGTGATAACAAAACATTGATGAAATGACTGCATACTTTTATGAATAAAATTGAATCAGCGTAACGGGACAATGAGCGTAACGGGACACTTTTTCGTGCATGCAGCCAGTGTTCATCGATTTATTAGACGTTGTCACGTCAAAAATAAAATAGACTACTCCCTATCTTGCCTGTGGATATCGTAAAAGTCTAGGGATATAATATGCACATCACATCTATGCAAGAGAAGGAGTACTCGAAATTTTATTTCGAGTATTCCTTCTATATCAAACCGTTTGATCAGCGTTACATAGTAATATAGTAGGTCTATTGCCGTCCTATTGTGGCGAAGGCTCGTTTCCACGTATATGCAGGGCCGGATTAACCCTATCAGGGCCCCTAGGCAATGCGATTCATGGTCCAAGGTGTGCTATTTTTTCTTTTGCCACCAACAACAATAAAAAAGGGAATAATATTGATGAAGTATACAACATTTCAAAAAAATTGTTGATGAATGTCGATGAATTTTTTTTCTTGGTGCGTGCTCGGGGCCTCTAGACAGTTGCCTAATCCGCCTTATGGATAATCCGGCCCTGCGTATATGAGCTGAAATGATGATAATGAGATGACTTTGGTCGTATAATCGCACTAATTATAATATTTTTGTTGACGTCAACCCTTCTTAAGAATGTACCAGACAACATCAGATGGAATTAGTCCATGTCCATGAAATACTCTTAGTCGTCTTTTACGACACCCACGAGCATTGTAAGGGTTGGTAATATTAGCCACCACCACACAAGCTTAATCATTCTATGATTGAAAATGGAAAATATCTAATTTCGATTTTTAGGATAAAATATCGATTCACTATATCGATTCGGTGCGAGGTAACAATTTAAAAATCGATGTTTTTGTCACGTTACGTCAATTAATTGATTTCACTTCGTCATCCCTACTTCGAAACGTGACGGTTCTGACATTGTCTGCAATTTGTATAGTCCTAGGGACCGTACCCATACTACGTGACCTGTTTATTACTTCAAAAATACTATCATCATCACTGCTCCTATACGTTCCACTACTGCTGAGCTCGAGCCTCCTCCACAACATGAGAAAAATTGACCTACTACACCACAAATCAGTTGGATTTATTTTGAGTTTTCCTTTTTTTGCACATTTGTTATATGAATAATATATCCCTTATTCGTCTTTTACGTCACCCACGTTTAAGAGTGTGGTTGGTGAATTGTATTCTTATTCCTTCACCACGTGGAATGTACCACGTGTATGCAAACATTCTTTGCTTGAACGAAATTGGGTCTAATTTTATACTACAGTTGGTCACTGAAAAGGGTTTTTTTTTGCCGATGGTAGCAAACGAGCAGGCAGTACACCTGATGGTAAGTGATACTGCCGCACATGGACCATTGCAATACCAGGGGCACAGCCTGGCCGTTGCCTACCGTGAGGAAAATACTCTTCTTAAACCTCGTTTAAAGAAGGACATGTCATAAGAGGTTGCAAATTAAAAAAAAAATGGGTCACGTATTATGGGATCACCCTCTTTCTTGCCCGTGGGTGTCCTAAAAGACAACTGAGGGATTATTGCAGATGATATCTATTTAAGAGAAGGAAAACTTGAAATAAAACCCTATACCAACCCCTCTGACCAGCATAGTATAATAGGTCAATTTCTCTCCTATTATGGAGGAGGCTCAAGCCCTGCAGTGGGACGTGTGTGAGCTGTGATGATGATGATGATGATTATGGATCACGAACGGACACGTATCATTGATTTTTCTTTCATAGACCCCGAACTATCCGCGCATGTAGAGATGGGCGCCGAATGTCGTGAACTAAGCACGCCCACCCATCCAATGCCGCCATTAGAAGATCTCGATGCACCCAGTAAGTATCATTTAAATTTGTAATAAAAATCTTATTTGGTGATAGACGAACAAGCAGCCCAGTTGATGGTAAGTGGTTACTGTCGTTCATATGGACTTCAACAATACCAGAATAACCACAGAAAAATTAATAAGAGTGAGAAAAAAATGAATAAGTATTAATATTTCTGTGAGAATAACAGACAAGTCGATATCTGTTGTCGGCATATTGAAAAAAAATTAAAAGAAAGAAGGAAAAGCCTTAAAGAAAACCTTTACTTGTTTTTACAATATAAGAATATATACATAAAATTAAAAAATATGCAAATATAAACGTAAAAACAGAATGGAAATTGAATGAGGACGAGAAGAAATGAAGAGGAGTTTTACGCTTTTAGGCTTAGGGTCTCGCGCCCGATTACAAGAACGGGGTACCAGTGGCCCGCTCATATGTCGATATTGAGGTACATGTACGGCGTAAGTAGTGGCGTTCGACAGAGAGAATCATAATTTATACGAAACTCTTACTAATAGGCAACTACAGAATATTTTAAGTTCAAGACGACACAAAACAGCATTTTTTCCAAATTTATATTATAGTAGCAACCCGCCCTCGCTTCGATTTCTGTCGCCTTATCCCCGTAGTTCCCATGGGAATACCGGGATAAAATATAGCCTAGTTTACTGCCTGATATTATAGCTTTCCATTGGTGAAAGAATTATTGAAATCGGTCCAGCCGTTTTGAAGATTACCCGGAACAAACAGACAGACAGACAAAAAAATATAAAGTGTATTTTAGTCATATGTATAGTGCAAATAACCGTGTGGGCATGAAAAAAGCCTATTATTTTGACTTTACAAACAGACACTCCAATTTTATTTATTGGTACCTATAGATAGCATTTTAGATATGGCTCTTTTTATCTATAACAAACTGCCGAAACCCATTAAAGCCCAAAGGACCGATGACCTGGTAAACGTTGCTGGGCGTCGTTGGATGCAGGCGGCACAGGACCGCACTCTGTAGTGTAACATGAGGGAGGCCTACATCCCGCAATGCACGGCGATGGGCTGAGATGATGATGAATATGAATAAATTAATTTGCTACCTGGTAGTAAAATATTATCAAAATCCGTCCAGCAGTTTTGGAGATTACCCAAAAGAAACAGAGACAAAAATTTTTTAAACCTGTTTTTGGGCATAGGTATCGTGCAAGCAAATAGTCATATCAGTATGAAAAAAGCCCATTACTTTGCCATTACAAATAAACACTTCAATTTTATTTGTATAGATAAAAGTACATTTTGATTCGATACCTAGTAATTGAGATAATAGTACGGTGATAATGGTATATTCAGGGAGCTTAATACAGATCCTATAGGTTTTGATAGAAATTTTCGCCTATCATGTAATGTACCAAAATTGTCATAGACAATGGTGTATCCCGAAAGTCCTACGCCCGCAACCGGCGGTGTAACCGCGACATGGGTCAAGAGGGCCAGCTGTACCAGGCTCATCGCAGTGCGCGGTCTGCCTTCAGGCTGGCCATCTGTCCCGCCAAAGGTTGACGGGAAATGCTGAACGGTCTCGACCGCGACCACTAGGGTCGCCCGTGTAGCGCAGCGATGAATAAACTCCGCGCGCTGTGCCTTCAACTCACCGGGATCCCTTACCCCCAACCTCCACACCAGTGTGGTCGAGGGTCTATTTCACAAGCCCCGATCATGGCTCAGCCAGAAAGCTGACCCAGATAGTGTTCCACTAATAACATTTGTTCCAAGACCACCGCTTCTGGGCCGAACTGTGTACCCGTCCGGATGCGGACCCTGCTCCTCGAGCACCTAGAGCTACCCTTCAGGGGATTGTACAACACCTGTCTGGCGTCTAGGCTGGGTTCCCTGGGTGCTGCAAAGAAAGGAGGTCGATTCTCCTGTCAAAGCCCGAGTGCCCTCGGATTCAATGGCGCCTTACGGGACAGTCTAACGACGACGGCGCGAGTACTTGCGCCTGATGCTGCCCTAGCCAAGGCGGGTGACTGGACCGGGGATTAATCTGGTCACCCGAGGAGAGGCGATGCCTCTACAGCACAAAACGCCGGGGTGTCGACGACGACACCTAAAAGTAACCCGCTTGCACGGGCCACAGATGACAAGGTCGAATACCAGGGGCGCGCTCACTTAACCGCCCCCTCCTTCGCTCGGGAAAGATCGGACAGTTTGTGTGGCGCTTAAAATTATATTTTACGCAATTAAAAGGCAATGTTTCACAGCGCAAATTATTCATATCGCTTTCATGTAAGGATGCTCCTTGGCGTCGATAGATAGTGTTCTGTATTACCTTTGAATTGCGTTAGATTCATAGTGTGTATTATTCTATTCCGCGTTAGATGATAATTTACATACCTCTATAGCTATAGAGTAACTATAAAATTGCTTTGATTTTTTTCCATAAATTTATTCTCCAGAAATACCATGTAATTATGGGAACTGCTCAAAAATTTTACAAGAATCTGTTGGGAAATGGGATCTACACACGAGTATAGCCAGACTTTTAGACATCCGGAAAGATATGAAAGCCTTTTCGCTGAAACTGAAACAGAGTCGCAAAAAATATCCAATATATCAGCGTAACCAAAATCGCAGTAAAATCCTCGGTTGCACTAAGTATTATCCTGCGTGGGCATCGAACTCATGACACCCACGTTGGAGTTCGTCACGCGCACAGTCCGCCGCCTCCTTCCGTGAGACAACTGTCTCGCAGAAGGCGACGACCGAGTCCCCATTCCTGACGCTGTCCAGCATCGTTCTAGTAATGGTCGGCAGCCTCAGATCGGCACCGATGATTGCGTCGAGTATCCGGCGCTGCACTGCCCAAGTCACGCAAACCGCGAGTGTATGCTGTGCCATGTCATCGTCGCAATCGCAGTGGTGGTAGGACGGTGTACTTTCCTTCTTCGCGAACTTGTGCAGGTACTTGCCAAAACAACCCGCTAAAATTCCCTGAGGAATCATGATTTGAATGTCAGCACCTAATCAATAATAAGGAATGTGACTAATATGAAGAAGCCAAAGGCGTAAAAACTAATAATTTGTTAAAGAAATTATAATTGGACACTGGCACCAATAGATAATAATTGTAGCTTATTGCCAATACAAAAAAAAAAAAGAAATATTGATCAAAATTGACGTGTTTGTCATCAAAATATGAAAAAAATAATTCTTACCGCGATAAAAACATTCGTTGTCACATTTCTAGGGATTTATTTTATTATTACAGAGTTTTCAGCGTTTGTAGTCACGGGAGGACTGTCCCCGCGACTGCACAGTCCTCCCGTGACCATAAACGATAAAAAGTGTTCGAAACTTCGGAAAAGTAAAACTCAAATACAAATATGATAAAGTCCGTAACAATAGTTAATTTCATGAAAATAGGACATGTGCTTAAAGTTAACAATACCATTTAGTCAATGCCGAACTCAATTGTATTTGTTGCCCGAAGTGGGCATGCAATATTTAAGCATAATATTCAAGAGAACAAAACTTCAAAATTCCAATCTCGTATGATCGGCATTGGCGAGTAGGAACACAGGTCTAGTATATCGTATTGTTTAATTTTTAAAACTAGTAAGTAACATAATTATTCTATTAGCAAAGTTCGGTAAACGGACATAAAAAGTTATTTGCACTTTTTATTCATTTTTTTTAGAATCGTCTCGGATAATTTTCAATAACAAACTCAGTGCATGGAACTGCCTACTACAATACCTGGCATAAAAAATACATGACGTCTTGTTGAATTGTTATACTTATTCCATTGAAAATGTTTAGAAAATAAATGTTTTTGTTCACATAGGAGCAATGTCATTACTGGTTCCGGACACTTCTTACTCGTCTTCTGAAGGTGAGGACGACTTCTACGACGCGGACGACGAGCCAGCGAATACTCCACCACCGGGTCCCAGGTCAGTGAAATCCATCCCATAAATCTCACACCAGTAAAAGTAGAAGAACTAGATTTCTCTTTCAGAACTCCGTCAACAATTTACTTTAATTATAAATTTATTGCCAATCTCGGTTCCGTGTAAATTAATTCGCAGACATAACCTTGAGTGTAAACTCGCAACTGTTGAAATTTTGCACTTGATCAATTTACGTAATTGAAATAGAAAGAAAGAAAATTATTTATTTGGGTTCTACAGCATTATTTTCTAAGAGTAAAAAAAAGTCAAATTAATAACTATTATATTATACAAAATTAAGAAAGATAATAATATTAAAGAAATAATATTAAATAACAATAATATTAAGGAAAAAGAACAACATCAATGCCGTAGTACACCAAAAAGGTTCCACCTCAGCATAAGCTGTAGCACATAAGTATTACAGCGCTGGTTTTCAGGTAAAACCATTTATTGAGTACGGGCCGCCACGACACGCTGTATATATATTTTAATTGTTAAAATTGAATAAATATTGGATATGAACAGTATAAAAATAAATATATTTAGCAAACATAGTAAAATTCAGTACAAACACATAATGAAATATAACTTAATAAATTAAACACAATTTAGAAATGCATAGTAGACAGTAAACAAAGAATGATTTGCAGCATACCTTCATTAAACAAAAAACAAATAAGCAATCCGGTATGACCATTGATGATATCGTGCAGCTATAGGGAATGATCATTCGGCTCGTGGTGGTCGACAGCACATAAAAGATCACCATGTGTTGAGTGTTAAGGTCACGCGATTAATTTTAACAAACATTACATCTATACACACTCACGCCCACACACACACCCCACACACACCCCACACAAACATATATATACATATACTCGTACACACATACACACACATATACATATATACATACATAAATACATACACGCACACGTACATACATATACATGTAGGCACAGACCCATATTATGTCAATTTACAGCGGCTTCGTGCACACCTTGTTCGAGACTTTTCTTAAACTTGGCTGTCGACATGTATGCTTGGAAAACTTATAAAGTTTCCTTTTGTTTTGCAAGCAAGTAATCCTTTAATTTATATTTGAAGCTTTTAATTGATTTTATATTGCGCATTGGAGGAGGTAAGTCATTCCAACAACGGGTTGCTGCAAACTTAAAACTGCCACGAAATGCCGCTGTTCTATGCCTCGGTGGTATTAGCATATAAGTTGACGCTCTAGTGTTTTTTTTATTAAAACCTTTCGACCATGACAATTTACGATATAAGTACTCGGGTTTTTTTGACAAAATAATATCGAACAGAAGGGCAGCCAGATGAAGTTTCCTGCGAGCAGACATCTTCATCAAATAAACGTGATGTATACAATATATCAAATAGATATAGTATTATTGAATAAGTAGATTTAAAAGATAATCAGCATGTTCTCGACTGTTTGTCTCACTGCTGCAAAATTTTGTACTATTTATGATTGTGAATTCTGTGTGATGACGGAGTAGGAACACAATTCACTACTCCTTATCTTGCCTGTGGATGTCGTAAGAGACGCCTAAAGGATACGTATGTAACATCTATGCAAAAGAAGGGAAACTTGAAAGAAAACCATAAAGGAACATATCCGACCACACCTATTGTGAAGAAGGCTCGATCCCCACATTGAGACGTATATGTACTGAAATGATATATTATATAAATCAGCATATACAATATATTTCATAATTATTCAAACTAGTGGTTGCATAATGGTCAAAATTCGACCATAATTTATTTATAGTGCGTACTGTAGCGTACAGCAAAAGAGGCATTGATGGACGAATGTGTAGACGTGGGCCGAGGCACACATACATAAGTCCATCAATGCCTATTTGCGGCCCAGGCTTGTATAGTACTTTTCTCAAATAATGCGCGGAAATTAAAACTAAGTAGATCTTTTTATTTGAATATAGATACGAATTACATTTACAACTTTTCTATTAAGTATAACTCGTGCCGCTTCTTAAATTTCAGGTGGCGTTAAAGTAAGTTCGATATACTTGCTGTCTTCACTTGAACTCATTTTAAGTCAAATACAATTACTTTTCAAACGAACATTTTTTTTTTCACGCGCCGAAGGGTTCATTTGATTTTTTATTTTTTTTTCAGTATCAAACATTTTTTTTTTTCAAAGTAGTCCGAAATTTAAATAAAATTCTGATAAGTTCCCTCCTTGACATGTTTTCGAGTAACAAATCATTCCATTTTTAAAATACACGATAGATATGAATTTACATTCGCCGGATTGTATCGGCGGGTGACGGGGGTGCGAGCGGAGGGCGGTGAGATCTCGTTAATGGAGCTCACCGCCTGGCGCCGCCCGCCGAGACGTCATTGCCCGTTGGGCAGTCCGGCTGGAGAGGCCTCGGTTCGAGGTGCGAACCGTGGAGGCCTTCCGGCCGGTGCTGATGCAGTGGTTGGAAAGACGGCACGGGGTGCTCTCCTTCCGACTAGTGCAGGTGTTGACGGGGCACGGGAGCTTCGCCAAATACCTGCACAGGGTCGTAAGGAGGGAGAGTACACCGTCCTGCCACCACTGCGATTGCGACGAGGACACGGCGCGCCACACACTCGAGGCCTGCGCGGCTTGGGCAATGCAGCGCCGTGAACTCGTCGCAATCATCGGTGCCGACCTGACGCTGCCGGCCATCGCTAGGGCGATGGTCGACAGCGTCGGGAATTGGGACGCGGTCGCAGCCTTCTGCGAGACAGTGCGCGTGGAGCGCAGCCTCGATGAGGAGATCCGCCGCCGGCGACTAGGGCGGCGCAGGCGCAACTACCTGCGCCTCATGCCGCCCTAGCCGAGGCCGCGGGTGACGTGACCGGGGATTAGTCCGTCAACCGCCGAGAGGCCGACCGCGTGAGGAAAGACCGACGTCCTCCCCGAGGGGGGGACGTCGGTCGATGGGAGGGTACCCCGCGTAGGGGGTATTCCGTCGGGCCGACCACTGACGACAAGTAAACCTGCTCCGGTGGTCGGCCCAACGACGAAGGCGAGGTGGTTTTCGGGTGGGTTGCGGGAGTTGCGTGCTTAAGCCCCTCTGTCGCCCCGGACGGAGTGGTGCGGAGGCGCGCCGACCGCAGCCCACCCACAAAAAAAAAAAAAAGAAAAGACATGAATTTACATATACCTATATTTATTTGGCCGCTAAAACCCAACAGATAATGGATTTTCTTACATTTTTGCCGGCCGCTGCCCGCATGTATTTGCTTAGTACAACAATTTCGATTTATCTCAAAAAATCAATATAATTTATTTGTCAGAATATTGTCATATTATCTGAAATTTTATTAATGAAATTTCAAAAATTTTATTAATAAAATTTCTGATATTCTAACGTTTCCGGTGTACAAATCTCGAAGAAGGTTGTCAAAGTAATGCTCCAATTTCCAAGCATGTTTGAAAAATAGTATATTACTGCAACGGCCAGCAAAAGAGGCATTGATGGCGGAACGTATGAATGTGGGCCGAGGCGAAGCGGAGACACACATAAGTAAGTCCATCAATGCCTATTTGTGGCCAAGGCCTGTATAGTGTCTTGAAGGGGCACGGTTGTTTCGCCAAGTACCTGCACACGGTCGTGGGGAGGGAGAGCACACCGGCCTGCCACCACTGTGATTGCAACGAGGACACGGTGCAGCACATACTTGAGGTGTGTGCCGCGTAAGTTAAGCAGCGCCCTGATCTCGACGCAATCATCGGTGCCGACCTAACGATGCCGACCATCACCAGGGAGATGCTCGGTAGCATCAGGAACTGGGACGCGGTCGCCACCTTCAGCAAGGCAGTCGTCTCGCGGAAGGAGGCGTCAGAGCGCGCGCGAGAGGAACGCCTCCACGACGACGCAATCCGCCGCCGGCGATTCGGGCGGCGCAGGCGCGTGTATCTGCGCCTGACGCCGCCCTCCCCGAGGCCGGGGGTGACTGAACCGGGGATTTAGTCCGTCAGCCGCAGAGAAGCTGACCGCGCGACCGACGTCCCCAGGGGGTAACGTCAAGAGACCCCGCAACCGGGGTATTCCGTCAGGCCGACCACTGAAGACAAGTTACTCTGCACCGGTGGTTGGCCCAATGACGAAGGCGACGTGCCACGGATGGGTCATGGAGCCGCGCGCCGCTCCTCCATCGCCCCGGACGGAGGCGGGTGGTGGGTGCGCTGACCATGGCCCACCCCCGCGTGCCAAAGTGTTTATTTGTTTTCTTCATTATCAAACTACTTTCTTTTCAAGCCAGTGCGAAATTTAAATAAAACTCTTATGAGTTGCGTCCTTCGTCGAGATAGATTATTTTATCTGCGTATCTACATATGAAATGAATTCTATTTGGCTTTGTCCAATTAGTATAATTAATTTACTGAATATAAGAGTCATAACTGTAATTACTAACGGCTTTCAGTGTTAAGGCACAGATCCTTTATTTGTATTTTCATATAAAAGTTCTTTTACTTCGTAAATAAAACTACGGGTTTTATCGCTTTTGTATTTGATTTTTGATTGCCCGACATTTCGAACACTTTGTAGCGTTCATGGTCACTGGCGGACTAAGATGTCACACGTCCAACAAGTCATCGTTATTACAGAGATTTATAATTATCTACCCGATACAGAAAATTAGCTTTTAAATTTTGATCCACTTTTTAGTACTTTATTGCCACTATAAGAAGAAAATGATTCTATATGAAAAAATTATATTGTTTATGGGTAGTAATTATTAAACATTAGATTTGTTGTAATTATTATGACAATTTATTAATTAAAAAAAAACCTAACAAATCTAGTATACCTACTACCACCGGATCGGAACGCTGCCACACTGAGAAAGATCGGCAAGAAAACTCAGGAGGCATAATGCTAAATTATTATTAATAACTTTTCTTTTACTTTTTTTTATTGCCGTTGGTAGCAAACGAGCAAGCAGCACACCTGATGGTAAGTGACGCTGCCGCACATGGACCTTTGCAATACCAGGGGCACAGCCAGGCCGTTGCCTACCGTGAAGAAAAAGCTCGTCTTCTGTAGAAAAGTACTTTCATCCATTTATCTATTAACGTTCACTGTTGAAGTGAGGGGGTATACCATAATTGCCATTTATAGCAAGCAGGTTGATGTTATAAGGAGAAGGCTATCTCCCACTCTTCTGGTGCTCTCTTATGTGCCAATGTTTAAGACTCCCACGGGAAAGTAAGAAGTGGTGACATATTTTAACTCATCACCACATGGGTAAATCGATCCACTTACCTGATGCTTCTAGATTTTTATACCAGATGTTTTTTTTTCGGAATGCCAAATGTTTTTCAGATAGCTTCAATCGTTTTTTGATCAAAGAAAAGAAATCTTTCCAAACTTTAATTTTATATATATACGCTTTTATATATTACTTTTATATATTATTTTTATATTTTATATATACGCTTTTATATATATATATATACGCTCGTCACAGCCCGCGGTGGGACGCTAGAAGAGGCGGTAAGCCTGGCGACCTATGGCACCGAAGAGGTCGTCAGGCGGATCGAGGCGCTGGGGTTGAGGGTCGCCCTGGACAAGACGGAGGCCCTCTTGTTCCATGGGCGCCTTATGAGCCCTCCCATCGGCGTCTCGATCACCGTCCGATCGGTTGACATCAGCATCCGGGCCCATATGAGGTACTTGGGCCTGGTGCTCGACGGGCAATGGTGGTTCCGGGAGCATTTCCGCAGGCTCGCTCCGCGGCTCGTCGGTGCGGCGTCCGCCCTATCGTGGCTAATGCCGAACGTGGGCGGACCGAGCGCTACGTGCCGACGGCTGTACACGGGGGTCATCCGGTCGATGGCCTTGTACGGCGCACCGGTGTGGGCGGGGTCCTTGACCGTCCGACTTAGGGCCCTTCTGTGGCGACCACAGAGGGTCATGGCGGTCAGGGCCATCCGCGGATACCGCACGGTTGCGACGGAGGCAGCGTGCCTATTGGCCGGGACTCCCCCGTGGGACCTGGAGGCGGAAATGCTCGCCGAGTTGTATCGGCGGGTGTCGGGGGTGCGCGGGGAGGGCGGTGTGATCTCGTTAAGGGATCTCACCGCCTGGCGCGTCGACGCCCGCCGAGACGTCATTGCCCGTTGGGCAGTCCGGCTGGAGAGGCCTCGGTTCGGGGTGCGAACCGTGGAGGCCTTCCGGCCGGTGCTGATGCAGTGGTTGGAGAGGTGGCACGGAGTGCTCTCCTTCCGACTAGTGCAGGTGTTGACGGGGCACGGGAGCTTCGCCAAATACCTGCACAGGGTCGTGAGGAGGGAGAGTACACCGTCCTGCCACCACTGCGATTGCGACGAGGACACGGCGCGCCACACGCTCGAGGCCTGCGCGGCTTGGGCAGTGCAGCGCCGTGAACTCGTCGCAATCATCGGTGCCGACCTGACGCTGCCGGCCATCGCTAGGGCGATGGTCGACAGCGTCAGGAACTGGGACGCGGTCGCAGCCTTCTGCGAGACAGTGATCTCGCAGAAGGAGGCGGCGGATCGTCTGCGCGTGGAGCGCAGCCTCGATGAGGAGATCCGCCGCCGGCGACTGGGGCGGCGCAGGCGCAATTATCTGCGCCTCATGCCGCCCTAGCCGAGGCCGCGGGTGACGTGACCGGGGATTAGTCCGTCACCCGCCGAGAGGCCGACCGCGTGAGGAAAGACCGACGTCCTCCCCGAGGGGGGGACGTCGGTCGATGGGAGGGTACCCCGCGTAGGGGGTATTCCGTCGGGCCGACCACTGACGACAAGTAAACCTGCTCCGGTGGTCGGCTCAATGACGAAGGCGAGGTGGTTTTCGGGTGGGTTGCGGGAGTTGCGTGCTTAGGCCCCTCTGTCGCCCCGGACGGAGTGGTGCGGAGGCGCGCCGACCGCGACCCACCCAAAAAAAAAAAAAAAAAAAAAACTTTAATTTTATAAATACTACTAGCAGCCCGCCCTCGCTTCACTTCGGTTATAGGTTATAGTCGTTTTACCCGCGTAGTTCCCGTTTCCGTGGGAATACCGGGATAAAATATAGCCTAGTTTACGCCCTGATATTATAGCTTTCCATTGGTGAAAGAATTTTTGAAATCGGTCCAGCCGTTTTGGAGATTACCCGGAACAAACAGACAGACAGACAAAAATTTTTTAATTGCTATTTTAGGCATAGGTTTCGTGCAAATAACCGTGTGAGCATGAAATAAGCCTATTATTTTGACATTACAAACAGACACTCCAATTTTATTTATTGGTATAGATAAATAGTAGTGCCTTAGTACATGGGTGTCATAAAAGTCGACTAGGGGATCACATCCCACAGATAACATATATGCAAGAAAAGGAATACTCAAAATAAAATCATATACCAACACGTCTGACCAGCGTGGTATAGTAGATCAGTTTCCCTTCTATTGTCGATGAGGTTTGAGGCCAACAGTGTGACGTATATGAGCTATTTTTTTGAGGAGGGCTACGGTCAGCGCACCCGCTGCCCGGCTTCGTCCGGGGCTACAGCGGGGCGGCGCGCGGACTCGTTACCCACCCGATAGCACGTCGCCTTCGTCGTTGGGCCGACCACCGGCGCAGAGTTCCTTGTCTTCAGTGGTCGGCCCGACGGAATACTCTGAGGGGGCACCCTCTCCTGTCGACTTCCCCTGCCTAGGATGCCGGTCGCCGTCGCGAGATCAGCCTCTCCGCGTGCGACGGACTAAAATCTCCGGTCCGGTCACCCCCGTATATGATGCGCCTCATGCCGCCCTAGCCGAGGCCGCGGGTGACGTGACCGGGGATTAGTGCGTCACCCGCCGAGAGGCCGACCGCGTGAGGAAACACTCCCATCGACCGACGTCCCCCCCCTCGGGGAGGACGTCGGTCGATGAGAGGGTACCCCACGTAGGGGGTATTCCGTCGGGCCGACCACTGATGTCAAGTAACCCTGCTCCG
The DNA here is from genome assembly GCA_032191425.1 of Lymantria dispar. Classification (NCBI taxonomy): domain Eukaryota; kingdom Metazoa; phylum Arthropoda; class Insecta; order Lepidoptera; family Erebidae; genus Lymantria; species Lymantria dispar. Next base: position 27,930,706 of record CM063455.1, read on the forward strand.
GTGGTCGGCCCAACAACGAAGGCGACGTGCATCGTGGGTGGGTTGCAGGAGTTGCGTGCTTACGCCCCGCCCCTCTGTCGCCCCGGACGGAGTGGTGCGAGGAGAGCGCCGACCGCAGCCCACCCCAAAAAAAAAAAACCTCGTATATGAGCTATGACGATAACAACAAAACGTTATCAATGCTTGCGGAGTAGTACCACACTCTCGCAGAAAATCGACGTCCGAGTAGTAGCAATTTGTTACTGCGCTTCGTTCGGTGAGCGAGAGAGCCGGAAGCCCAACTTTCTACTTTTCGGTGGTGGGTTTTGGTAATGCCTTTAGTATCACCGAACCTCATTGCACGCATTCACTTTCTTCGCAGTAGACAGCTGCCTTGCAAAGGTCCATGAGCGGCAGTAACACTTACCATCAGGTGTACTGTTTGCTCGTTTGCCACCGTTTGCAATAAAAAATCCCTTAGCCGTCTTTTACGACACCCTCGGGCAAGAGGGAGTGTGGTGAATTGTATTCTTACTCCTTACACGGATTGATTACCCAATATATAATGGGTTCAAATCCCACTTATGCTAATAATTTTTCATTCGTAAGAGTTGAGTTTTTATCAATATTACGATTGTTACAATTTACAAGAATCTTGAGTTGCATCAATTCTACTCGTTTGTAAGTCAGTCACGAACCAAAATTTATAATGTTTACAGATGTTAAGGACAAGATATTGACATTTATATAACTTGAATATCCGCTGCATAACTAAGTTTAAAGTTCATGAACCCTTGACGAGGAGTGGGGGGAGCGTCATTCACCCCCAACGACCCAGTTACTCTCTGTACACTATGCATATTTTATGCAATTCTTACACGTTATAAATAAAACTGTTTCACGAGCACTTTACAGTGTTCATGGACACTGTAATAGGTTCGAAACGTAGGGCGATCAAAAATTTTAATTATAACTAGCTGACCCAACAGTCGTTGTTTTGTTCAAATCTAAAAAAATAGTACAAGGAATTCTCCTTGAAAACGATTGCAGCGCCACCTACCGGTTCCAATTATTAATCTAAACCAATCTAATATCCATCGGAACAGCCACAAAATAGTCATCAAAATCAGTCCTGCTGTTTAGGAGTTCAATTACAAACAAAGGTACAGAAGATTTATATAAATAAATATTTGTGATACTCACATAAACATCAGAAGTCATTAATTATTACATACTAGCAACCCGCCCTCGCTTCGCTTCGGTTTCAGTCGCCTTACCCGTAGTTTCCGTTCCCGTGGGAATACCGAGATAAAATATAGCCTATGTTACTCCCTGATATTATAGCTTTCCATTGGTGAAAGAATTTTTGAAATCGGTCCTGTGGTTTAAGCGTGAAAGCGTAACAAACAAACATCCTTACTTTCGCATTTATAATATTAGTAAGAATATCTGGATAAAATTGGTCTGAAGTAATATTCACAACGACATTTTTGCAAATATTTCATTTGAGTTAAAACTTAATATCACATGACCCGTTAATGTTTAAGTTATCTAAGTTGGCATAGCGAATCAGCGTCCCGGCTCTAGCGAAAAGTTTTAATACATTTCTGTGTAAGTTTTCCTGTACAATTTCTTAAGTACGTCCGTCTTAGTAGCCGAGTATACCATACAATCTTATGGCTTTTTTTTATTTTATTGATATGTTGGCTAGGATGCGGATACAATATTGATGTACTATATATATTTTACCAGCGGACCCGTCCGCGCGTTGCAGTGGCTAAGGTTTTTCTTATATTACATTTTAGTAACATATATAGCTGCTCCGGTATCACGGGGTGCCAGTTTACCTGAGGCGGCTAGTGGCAGACTATTTGGAGGGGCGCAGCGTCCTCTGCCCCGACCGAGCAGGGGACGTTGTGCGAACGTCCATGACGTGCGGTGTCCCACAGGGGTCGGTCCTCGGACCCACCCTGTGGAACATCGGCTACGACTGGGTCGCGGGAGTTGCGTGCTTAAGCCTCTCTGTCGCCCCGGACGGAGTGGTGCGGAGGCGCGCCGACCGCGACCCACCCACAATAATTTTAGTAAACTATTTATGCTATTGAATTGTAGCTTATATGACACGTTTGTAGGTTTGACATAGCAGCGCCATCTATTAATTACTTACTCAATCAAGTCAACAGATATCGCCATCTGTTAAAATCGTTTGGAGTTAACAGATAATTATGAATGTCAAAAATAATAGACGAATAATTTGCAATAAAATAATATTGCGACTATAAATTAATATGTAAGCTATCCTATCTTTCAAGTTGATCAAACTGCACACGGTGTGCAAATTTGATTAAAATCGTTTAAGTAGTTAGGAGTCCATCGCGGACAAACAACGTGACACGTAATTTATATATATATTAAGATATTGTTCAAAAACAGAAATGGAAAATGCAATTTAAATCTTATAAACATCTAAATATTAACATATATTTACGAATTCTATTTAATTACATTGGACCCATTTTTTATAACCCTGAGTACAAAAAATAACGTAGCAGGAAAAGGGGTTATACTGATGTCATCATCATCATCACAGCTCATATCACAGCCCACCGCTAGGCTCGAGCCTCTGACCTTACTATACCATGCTGGTCAGACAGGTTGGTATAGGGTTTTATTTCGAGTTTTCCTTCTCTTGCATATAATTATGATATATCTATACCAATAAATAAAATTGGAGTGTCTGTTTGTAATGTCAAAATAATAGGCTTTTTTCATGCTCACACGGTTATTTGCACGACACCTATGCCTAAAATAGCAATTAAAAAATTTTTGTCTGTCTGTTTGTTCCGGGTAATCTTCAAAACGGCTGGACCGATTTCAAAAATTTTTTCACCAATTGAAAGCTATAATATCAGGGCGTAAACTAGGCTATATTTTATCCCGGTATTCCCACGGGAACGGAAACTACGCGGGTAAAACGACTATAACCTATAACCGAAGCGAAGCGAGGGCGGGTTGCTAGTATATATATAAATTTCTTGTGTACGTGTGTATGCCGCTGAACTCCTCCTAAACGGCTGGACCGATGTTGACGAAATTTTTGTGCGTGTTCAAGGGGATTCGAGAATGATTTATATTTACAATTGGACCCGATAGGTGGCGCTGCTGTAGTCTGTATTTGAACAGAACAACGTCTCTTGTGTCAGCTAGTTGTAGTATAAATTTACGTGTCTGTTTACCGTACCGTTTGGAGAAAATCATTGCTAATCTAATTCTAGGTCAAACTACATCAGTTACTACTGAAACAATCGGTCAATGAACCAAGTAATACATTTGACTGTTTAGAAAGCGACGCGATTTAGGCATTAGAGTTGAATTTCATTGGCATCGATTGATATATAATAGGCATCTATACCAATAAATAAAATTGGAGTGTCTGTTTGTAATGTCAAAATAACAGGCTTTTTTCATGCTCACACGGTTATTTGCACGACACCTATACCTAAAATAGCAATTAAAAAATTTTTGTCTGTCTGTCTGTCTGTTTGTTCCGGGTAATCTTCAAAACGGCTGGACCGATTTCAAAAATTCTTTCACCAATGGAAAGCTATAATATCAGGGCGTAAACTAGGCTATATTTTATCCCGGTATTCCCACGGGAACGGGAACTACGCGGGTAAAACGACTATAACCGAAGCGAAGCGAGGGCGGATTGCTAGTTATAACCTATAATAGTCCTCTCTTGCGTGTGTCCGTGTACTCTTGTCAATTCTGTGTGGTAGTGGAATAAGAATGCAATTCACCACTTTCAATCTTGCCCGTGGGTGTCTTATAATTCACAGTTTCCTATCTTGGCCGTGGACATCATAAAATACGAGGGATATAATACATATAACATCTATATAAGCGATGCAAAACTCGAATTAAAACCCTATTTGTTGGTATAGGATTTTATTTTGACCAGCATAGTGTAGTTTGTTAATTGCACTCCTATTATGGAGGCCCGAGACCAGCGGTGGGACGTTTATGTGCCGCAATGTTAATTATGATATATAGATATAGTAGTAATTTTGTATATTCCATCTATTCTGTTATATTTTCCGTCCGGTGACAGAATAAGACACCAATTCACCACTTCAAAGAGATGTCTAAGGCAAATAATAAGCGTAAAGAAGGCACGAAATGTATAGAAGCAAAAGTTGACTAAGGCATATAATATGCATAGATGGCGTAGTGGTTAAGATAGTGACCTACAGCGCCAGTGTCGGGGGTTCGAATCCCACGCGGGACAACACTTTGTGCGATCCACAAATTGTTGTTCTGAGTCTGGATGTAATTTGTGTCCGTTAATTATATGTTTGTAAAGTACCCCGCAATACAAGGATTATTGCCTTAGTGCAGGGTGTTGTCTTAAATAAATAAATAAATATAACATCTAAGCACGAAAATTCGAAATGAATCGTTATACCAATCTGTCTGATCAGCATAGTATAATAGGTCGATCGCCGACCTATTGTGGAGAGTGCTCAAACAAAACGGCGAGACGTATATGAACTGATATTTTTTTATTGCAAACGGTGGCAAACGAGCTAACAGTACACCTGATGGTAAGTATTATTGCCGTTCATGGACTTTTGCTAAGACACTGCCTAACGTGAAGAAAGTGAAGGGAGTGTGAATGCGTGCAATGAGGTTCGGTGAAATTAAAGGCATCGCCAAAATCCACCACACGTAAACATCCTCAGAAAGTTGAGCTGCCGGCTCTCTCGCTCACCGAACGAAGCGCAGTAACAAGTTGCAACTACTCAGATGTCGATTTTCTTCGAGAGTGTGGCACTACGCCGGACGGATCGGGCCTGGGCTGTAGACAGACAACTGTCAACAGTATGGTCCTACGACATATAACTAACGAACACAAATTACATCCAGAGCAACAATTTATAGATTACACAAAATGTTGTATTTTTTTTTTTGTGGGTGTGTCGCGGTCGGCGCGCCTCCGCTCCACTCCGTCCGGGGCGACAGAGGGGCTTAAGCACGCAACTCCCGCGACCCACCCAAAAACCACGTCGCCTTCGTCGTTGGGCCGACCACTGGAGCAGCGTTAACTTGTCGTCAGTGGTCGGCCCGACGGAATACCCCTAATTGGGGTACCCTCCCATCGACCGACGTCCCCCCCTCGGGGAGGACGTCGGTCTTTCCTCACGCGGTCGGCCCCTCGGCGGGTGACGGACTAATCCCTGGTCACGTCACCCGCGGCCTCGGCTAGGGCGGCATGAGGCGCAGATAGTTGCGCCTACGCCGCCCCAGTCGCCGGCGGCGGATCTCCTCATCGAGGCAAAATGTTGTCCTGCGTGGAATTCGAACCCCGACACTGGCACTGTAAGTATCTTAACAACTACGGCAACTGTGTAATCAGCTGAGTAAATACCAACTATATCCCGTTATTTTCCAATTCTCTCGTAGGAATTATTGATTACAAAGGCCGTCCAAACTATTTAAAGGATGAAATGTAGAGTAATCGGTTAGATGTCGAGGGTATTTTTATCACTGGTTAGTTTATATCGCTGTACGAAGTGCAATGAACTTCTAGACTGTTTTTTTTTTTTTTTTTTTCCGCGTGAGGAAGGAGGAGGGGGTATTCCGTCGGGCCGACCACTGACGACAAGTAAACCTGCTCCAGTGGTCGGCCCAATGACGAAGGCGAGGTGGTGTTCGGGTGGGTTGCGGGAGTTGCGTGCTTAAGCTCCTCTGTCGCCCCGGACGGAGTGGTGCGGAGGCGCGCCGACCGCGAACCACCCAAAAAAAAAAAAAAAAAAAAAAAAAAAAAAAAAAAAAAAAAAAAAAAAGACTGTATTTTTTACTCTTCTATATAGAATATATAGAAATTTACCTTTTTTAAATGGAAGGAAGGAGATTAGACCTGCTGCTTCCCATATTGATTATATACTCTCATGTAATGAGCACCTTCCAGAACGTTAGTTTGCAATGCGCATTAGAAGCCGAACCGCCCTGAGGATTCCTCATTTAGAGGCAAAACACGTGTCGAATAAATATTCGGCGTTCTGCAGAAAGTAAGAGTAAGATTCCACCTTGATCCTATCCAGTATTCCTTCCATTCCATTGTAGTGTACGGTATATTGATTACCCAGGGGGAAGTGGTCGATCTCCCTCCCTTCCCTCCATTTTAAAATAATAATGGATCGCCGCCATGTAGTATACGGATGGACTGATTTTGATGCGGTTCTTTTGTTTGTATGCTGGCGTGATCTAGAGATCTAAGAACCATCTTAGCTACAATTTATAAACATCGTTTCTTTCATAGCTGTCATGGGGATTTGATTTCATCATTTTATACACATAATAAGAATTAAATTTCAAAAAATATCTGTGATCCATTATTTGAACAACCCATTTATGTTGATACCACTGACTTGCTCTAATGGTGGAATGGTGGATGAAAATAAGACCATACTTAATAGGTTCAATAAAAGGCTAACCAAGATTTCGTCTCATACCTTCAAGCTCCACCATCATAGCAGGTCAGTAGTCTCATCATAAATGGGCGTTTCAAATAAGGGATCACAGATTTTTTTAAAAGCTTTTATTTAACTTGCCCTGTATGTTAGTATGGCACAAATCTAGCGAGTTAAATTAGAACCACTTCCTGTCGTTAAATTCGATTGAAATTTGGTTTACTTACGTAACTTCTGTGACAATGCAATAATATGGTACCATGAAGCTGGTCTCAAGGTGGCGTCGGAAGATGGCCATAGGAATTCCTAAATTAACGAGATAAAACCGTCTAGTTTGGACTCGTTTGAATAGTCTTGATAAGCAACATTTAAATAAAGGCTTTTTAATAAAAAAATTTATTTCTACTTTTTTGGTATTTAATTCTTAATGATGATGATGATGATATCCCTTAGTCGTCTTTTACGACACCCACGGGCAAGATAGGGAGTATTGAATTGTATACTTAGTCCGTCACCACACGGAAAGAATATAATCAATTATGATCTAATTTTATCTTACACTATCTGTTATGACACCCTTCGTAACCGTGGTTGGAGTTCATTAATCTTATGTTCGAATTAGGGGGAGGCGTAATGTGACGTAATAGGATGAAACTCTGAAGATTGTGACGTCACATCTACCAAGTAATAAGCACTACTAAAATATAATCTTAGGGAATGAGTCGCCGTAATACACAAAATGTGTTTTCTATACTAATATTATAAAGAGGAAAGATTTGATTGTTTGTTTGTTTGTTTGTATCGAATAGGCTCCGAAACTACTGGACCGATTTCAAAAATTCTTTCACTAATGGAAAGCTATACTATCAGGGAGTAACATAGGCTATATTTTATCCCGGTATTCCCACGGGAACGGGAACTACGCGGGTAAGACACTGAAACCGAAGCGAAGCGAGGGCAGGTCGCTAGTTTTTAATATACCTATGTACCTTCTGTATGGGGGACGGAGTAAGAATACAATTCATCATCCCCTCTCTTGACCATGGGTGTCGTAAAAGATGATATATCTATGCAAGAGAAAGAAAACTCGAAAGAGAAAACTCTCTACTGATACGTCTTACCAGCGTGGTATAACAGGTCAATTTCCCTCCCATATTAGAGGAGACCCGAGCCCAACAATAAGACGTATAAGGGCTAAGATGAATGGTCTTTATATTGTACAAAATCTAGTATTTTTATTGATATTATGAGCTTCAGCAGTACTTGCTGTCTGGTGGCGGCTACGAATACTACCAATACTTACTTACATTGTTCGTGGGGTCGTCGGTCGACACCAAAAGACTCTAACGGCTTTACATAACCGGGCTGATTTCGGACGTCAAGGATTCGGTACCAGTCAGCGGCCCAATTTCCAAGGGGAGACAATACGACGGGTTATAGAGTCGCACGCTACCCTCTCGTCACCCTGGACGTGACGAACGGCGTGCGGTCATACCATAAACTGTTAAAAAAAGAATAAATCGCCCTTACATAGACTTGGTTCAACTCCATTTGATGCGATCTGGTCAATAATTACATTTTAAAGTTGGATGGACTTCAAGCAGACAGCCGGTCATAGCACTTTTGCCAAATATGTACGGTAGAGGGATAGTACATAATGGGTCAACTCCATTTAATTGGGATAACAGCAGGATAATGGTTCTGATGCCGTGTGGTCAATAATTATATTTTAAAGTTAGATTGACGTCAGCCAGACGACTTGTCATAGCACTATTGCCCAAATACGTATGGTAGAGAAAGAATACAAATTGCGTCAACTCCATATAATTGAGATAACAGCAGGATAATTTTTCTGATGCCGTTTGGTCAATAATTACATTTTAATGAATTAACGTCAGGCAGACGACCGGTCATAAAACTATGCCAAATATGTACGATAGAAAGATAATAGTGCTGATTTTTTTTTTTTTTTGCAGCCCACCCGAAAACCACAGCGCCTTCGTCGTTGGGCCGACCACCGGAGCAGGGTTACTTGTCATCAGTGGTCGGCCCGACGGAATACCCCTACGTGGGGTACCCTCCCATCGACCGACGTCCCCCCCTCGGGGAGGACGTCGATTTTTCCTCACGCGGTCGGCCTCTCGGCGGGTGACGGACTAATCCCCGGTCACGTCACCCGCATATAATAACAGGATAATGATGATAGCTTGGGCTATAAATACACCAAGATAGTTATTACTAGAATATTAAATGAAGCCTTTTTCCTTTTTATTTTTGGAAGACTCCGGCATCCGGGGCGATGGAAAGGCGGCGCGTGATTCCATAGCCCACCGCATTCCTTCCCATCACACTTAGGCCAACCACTGGTACCGAACCCTTGTTGTCCATGGCCAGCTCGGAATAAAATGTTGTCTTATACCTGGCGGATGACTTTCTTTCGAAATAATTGTTGTTTAGCGCTAATAAGGTATTCCCTAAGAGTTACCTAGTAAAGCGAGTGATAATTTGCCTACGACGATGATTCGTAATTTAGATTTAATTAGGGTTTTACAACAGACAATTCTCTTTAACCGCACGAAAACAGTCTTCGTGCGGTCGACAAGAATGAATATACTGTGCCTGTCTAGATGACATTGAGCTGAATTCATATTACATAGAAATTAAAGGTTACAAATAACAAATATATACTCTATACTAATATATAAAACTGAAGAGTTTGTTTGAACGCGCTAATCTCAGGAACTACTGGTCCGATTTGAATAATTCTTTCAGTGTTAGATAGCCCATTTAGCGAGGAAGGATGTAGACTATATATCATCACGCTAAGCCCAATAGGAGCGTAGCACCAATGGAGAATGTTTCAAAATCGGGCTTTTTTTTTTCGTTTTGAGAGCTTCCGCTGCGTAAACAGCTAAATTTTTTCAAAAATCATGTGTGACAGAATCGTATCATTAAAAAATATTTTCAGCTTCTACGTAAACAAAGTCTTAGGTTAAAGTAGCCCAAATATTTATACCACGCGGACGAGGTCACGAGCAGAAGCTAGTATCTTATATATTAGCTGATCCGCGCGAAGTTGAAGACATCTATAACACACTCTCAAAGAGAATAAATTTCACACTTTTACCACATTTTCTATTGATTTTACTACTGCCTATTGATTATATTTTATTGCTGTTGGATGGAAACAAGCAAAAATTACACCTACAAACTTACTATACTAGTATCACTTATGATACTGTCGCTCATAGAGCTTTGCTAGGCCACTGACTACCGTGACAAAAGTGATGGGAGAGTAAATGCCTCGGTGATACTAAAGACATCACCAAAACCCACCACACCCCAACATGCTTAGAAAGTTGGGTTTTTGGCTCTCGCTCACCGGACGAAGTGCAGTAACAAATTTCTTCTAGTCAAACGTCGTTTTTCTTTCTGCTATAGTATGGTACTTGGCGTTTATGATCGCCGGAGGACTGCCGTTTGTTTCAATATTGTCAAAATCGTGTGTTTAAGTGACAGGGGGTTGCACTGCTTATAATGATCTAAATATTCTTCGTGAAAATGTATAGAATCTGCGAATACAGGGTATTTAAACCCTCAATGAACCCTCCTTCAGGGTGGTTCAGTTCACACACGACCCATGCAAATTTTGAACGTGACAGATAACGTTCAAAATTTACATCTAACCATACACAACGAAACATCGTCGTTGAAAGAATCTAGGAATCTCTATATTATTTTCTAACAGTGTTTTTTGGAATATGAACTTGTCAAATATCTCCCATATAATACAAATGTGAGTTTGTTTACTACTCTTTCATACCTAAATCACTGAACCGAATTTTAAAACTTTTTTACCAACGGAAAACTACATTATCAGCGAGAAACATAGACGGAGGCCCTCTTGTTCCATGGGCGCCGTATGAGCCCTCCCATCGGCGTCTCGATCACCGTCCACTCGGTTGACATCAGCATCCAGGCCCATATGAGGTACTTGGGCCTGGTGCTCGACGGGCAATGGTGGTTCCGGGAGCATTTCCGCAGGCTCGCTCCACGGCTCGTCGGCGCGGCGTCCGCCCTATCGTGGCTTATGCCGAACGTGGGCGGACCGAGCGCTACGTGCCGACGGCTGTACGCGGGGGTCATCCGGTCGATGGCCCTGTACGGCGCACCGGTGTGGGCGGGGTCCTTGACCGTCCGACTTAGGGCCCTTCTGTGGCGACCACAGAGGGTCATGGCGGTCAGGGCCATCCGCGGATACCGCACGGTGGCGACGGAGTCAGCGTGCCTATTGGCCGGGACTCCCCCGTGGGACCTGGAGGCGGAAATGCTCGCCGAGTTGTATCGGCGGCTGTCGAGGGTGCGCGGGGAGGGCGGTGTTGTTTCTTTGAGGGAGCTCACCGCCTGGCGCGTCGACGCCCGCCGAGACGTCATTGCCCGTTGGGCAGTCCGGCTGGAGAGGCCTCGGTTCGGGGTGCGAATCGTGGAGGCCTTCCGGCCGGTGCTGATGCAGTGGTTGGAAAGGCGGCACGGGGTGCTCTCCTTCCGACTAGTGCAGGTGTTGACGGGGCATGGGAGCTTCGCCAAATACCTGCACAAGGTCGTAAGGAGGGAGAGTACACCGTCCTGCCACCACTGCGATTGCGACGAGGACACGGCGCAGCATACGCTCGAGGCCTGCGCCGCTTGGGCCACGCAGCGCCGTGAACTCGTTGCAATCATCGGTGCCGACCTGACGCTGCCGGCCATCGCTAGGGCGATGGTCGACAGCGTCGGGAATTGGGACGCGGTCGCAGCCTTCTGCGAGACAGTGATCTCGCAGAAGGAGGCGGCGGATCGCTTGCGCGAGGAGCGCAGCCTCGATGAGGAGATCCGCCGCCGGCGAATGGGGCGGCGCAGGCGCAACTACCTGCGCCTCATGCCGCCCTAGCCGAGGCCGCGGGTGACGTGACCGGGGATTAGTCCGTCACCCGCCGAGAGGCCGACCGCGTGAGGAAAGACCGACGTCCTCCCCGAGGGGGGGACGTCGGTCGATGGGAGGGTACCCCAAGTAGAGGGTATTCCGTCGGGCCTACCACTGACGACAAGTTAACTCTGCTCCGGTGGTCGGCCCAACGACGAAGGCGACGTGGTTTTCGGGTGGGTTGCGGGAGTTGCGTGCTTAAGCCCCTCTGTCGCCCCGGACGGAGTGGTGCGGAGGCGCGCCGACCGCAGCCCACCCACAAAAAAAAAAAAAAATACTATATTTTATCCCTGTACTCCTTGGGTAACGGAAACGGCGCAGATGACACCGCGAGAATTACATAAATATTAGTGTTTGTTCAAAATAGTCTCACCATTTTGAAGATTATTCTCTGATTTTTAAAATGTTTATTAACATTAGCTTATCAAAGAAGATGAACACGCCGATTAGGTTACAGTTATATACGTAATAAATTCTATACTATTGATGCGAGATCTTCGCACAAGTCTCCTAGTATAATGAACACAATTACAGTATATAAACAACATATTTTAGCTACGACTGTACTATTGAATACAAATAACCGTGACGTATATTGTTGAGCATCTAAAATATCACACTCGGTACAATCGAGGAAGTAAGTGTTTATTGTAAATTGCGAATTACACATAAGCTGTTTATTTATAAACAGAGTTTGCATGCGTTCAGAGTACGGACGCATTCTACTGTAGTAGCCGTCGATCGACGCAGCGATGCGCCGACGCGATGCGGTCAGGAATCAAAGAGTAGATTAGTAACATTAGATCTGTAAATAGGTAAAAAAACTTGAACTCAGCTGCTAAAAAAACTTCGTAGAAACGTTTATTTATTTTATCTTCTCTAAAATTTAATAAATTTCTGTTTCGTATGTTATTTGAGGGCAGATGGGATTTTTTTTATACATATACATTTCTATAAATGTAATATGTAATCTAATTTTAAATATGTATGCCTGCTAATTGTGGTAATAACGGACTTTCCGTGTGGTGACGGAGTAAGAATACAATACACCACCTCCTTTCTTGGATGTCGTAAAAGACGACTAAGGGATTATAGTATAATGATGATATATAAATGATGACCACACTGATCAGATGTAAGACATTATAATATGATATGCAAGAGAAGGAATACTAGAAACGAATCTCTATTCCAACACGTCTGACCCGTAATGTATAGCAGGTTTATTTCTCACCTATTGTAAAGAAAGTTCGAGCCTAGCAGCGGCACGTATAAATATAAGCTCATATGATGATGATGATGATAATGACGAATATATGATGGAAGCATGACAGATAATTTTTTATTATATTGAAGTAAACTTTAAACGAAAATGGTGTCACACGCCGCCATTTTATTTTGTCAAAAAAATCTCTATTAAGTTTGGCAATTTGACGCCAACAGAGAAAATATATTTTCCTCTGAAATATTTATTTTAAACTTGCTATTAGAAGTCTTATTACATCCATTATTATGTTCAGTGTTTTTTCTATGTTTATATAGCAACTATAATAAGATAATGCTTTCTTACCGTTCCTTGTGGCTTATACAGTTACATCATAACCACGTGTATGCATAATAAACACATATATAAAAACTCGAAAAAGTTTTATTAAATTATCTGATCGATTATCTATCCAACATAAACGAAGAATAATTTAGACGCAGTACTTACTTTTACTACAATAAGCTTTTTGTGCTATTCTAAATAATAGAAAATTATAGTTTTAAAAACACGCTTACAAGCTGACAGCCCGAATCATAGAAGTTTCGAATTTCGCGTAGTTCGCACACTAGCTCTGCCTCTCTTACTCTTATGCAAAGGATACGATTAGAAATTTCTAAATCCTGGCGAATCTAATCAGGATATTCGCCTATTTTAATCGAATTATTGCATTGTCATTAGTGTTGCCCAAATGCAAGACCAAGACGAGACTTGGACCAGTCTTGGTCTTGCAACAGCACACCTGGTCTCGTCTTGGTCTTGGTATTGCACACTCGAGTCTTGGTATTGCAGCAAGAGTCTCGCAAAGTCTTGCAGTTGGAATAACGTAAGTCATTTATCATGGCAATGAAAAATCCACCTAAATTAATCAAATATCATCGTATCCTACCTATCCATCTGCTAGCCTATAGTCCACTATTGAATATAACCCTTACCACTGGGGAAAATTACTCTCCTATTCCCCTGGTGTTACATTAGACAGAGTTACTACTCCTATGACGAAGGAAGGAATTTCGACCCTGTTTTCTTAAGACGTCACCACACGGGGTAGTTGATACAATAAATTTTATGTCATTTAACATTCCCCCTTTCCAACAAATAAGATTTTTCAATTTGATTGGCAAGCGACGGAGTTATTTGACCACTGACGACAAGTCACCCTGCTTTGGTTGTTGGCCCAACAACGAGGCGACGTGGGTACGGGTGGGTTACGGGCCCGCGCGCCGTCCTTTCATCGTCCCGGACGGAATGGACCGCACGTGTGTACCATAGCCCACCCATAAAAAAAAATAATGGCTTCCTAACACCATTGCCTCGGTCCGATTTGATACGACATCCACGGGTAAGAGAGTAGTGAATTGTATTCGTACTCTGTCCCTATACGGACATTTATGTAGATTAATTGTAGGCATATTTCTATGTCCAACAGTGAACGTCGGTGGGCTAATGAATAAACGGATATATAAATACTAGCAACGCGCCCTCGCTTCGCTTCGGTTTCAGTCGCTTAAACCCGCGTAGTTCCCCTTCCTGTGGGAATATCGGGATAAAATATAGCCTATGTTACTCCCTGATATTATAGCTTTCCATTGGTGAAAGAATTTTTGAAATCGGTTCAGTGGTTTAAGCGTGAAAGTATTACAAACAAACAAACATCCTTGCTTTCGCATTTATAATATTAGTATGGATGTATAATGGGCAAGAGCACTCTCTTGATTACGGTATTTTTGTCCTTAAGCCTTTCCGAAGAGTAATTCTGAAAAGTCAACACCAACATTGGGAATCGATTGGCCAATAGATGGATATCTCAAGACTGATTTGACTTGCCGTGTAGTGACGGAGTAAGAATACAATTCATCACCCCCGTATTTTACCCGCGAGTGCGAACCCACGACTAAGGGCTATAATATATAACATCGGTGCAAGAGAAGGAAAACTTGACATGAAACCCTGTAACAACACGGCCGATCACCGTGGAGATTCCTCTCCGGCCACGGCCGATTTCCTTCCTATTATGTAGAAGACACGAGCTCCACCGTATATAAGCTGGAATGGTGATTTGAATTAAATGCAAGACCGCGAGACTCTTGCAGGCTCAGTCTTGGTCTTGCTCAAGTCTTGCAGGGCCAGTCTTGGTCTTGCAAAAATTAAGCGGTCTTGGTCTTGGTCTCGGTCTCGCATTTCTCGCAAGACCAAGACCGCAAGACCAGGACTTTTTTGGGCAACACTAATTGTCATGGGTCTTTGACGAGTGTGCAAAGTTTAAATAAAATCTGTTCGTTCAAAGCGGGGCAAAGTGGCGTTCAAAGATTCCGTTACATACATAGATACATAGTTACATACAGGTGAAACTAATAAAAGAGTGTTAAAATAGGCAATATCAGGGTATGTTTCATATAGTTATTGCTCACTATTTTCCTTATGAAGATAAGCCGTAATTATATCTATACATATTATTTAGTAATTGATGAATTATAATGAATGGTGATGAATAGTGTTTTTAAAAACAAAATGGTAACAGAGGAATCATGAACCGTGAAAAGTATTTGAAACATCGGGCAATTCAAATTCAAATTATTTTATTATGCATAAACCCTGAGAGGGCACTTACATATTGTCAGGTTTACAATTTCCAAAAAAAATATACTACCACCGGATCGGAACGCGACCGCTACTGAGAAGATCCGGCAAGAAACTCAGCGGGCTTGTCATTATTATTAATTTTTTTTTATTTTTTTTCTTCTTACTAGTAATACAATTGTGTACATGTTTTGTAAGAACAAGCTCCAGTGTGATGCCCTTCGAACCGCAAGACACTTAATATAATTTAAACGATTATGGCTGGACCAGATCCCACAAGCGGCACCCGATCACGAATTAACTACTAGAGCAGCCATCACTCCCCTCAACCACTATGGAGGGAAGGGAGAGACCCGCTCCACGCAGCTACCGCAAGTAGATCCTTATGTGAGCATGACCAACACCACAATATGTTACAAACGCTGAAAATACAAAAATTCGTTAGGCAAAACACGCTACACTTTATAATAAAAGTTAAAAGTACATTTACAAACAGTATATTTAAAATAACAAGGAAATTGCTGAATGAGGAGCTGCTCACAACCAATCTGTATTATCATCTACATAATCCGAGATTTTATAATAAGCTTTTTTACAAAGTCTATTCTTGATGGCTTTTTTAAACTTTTTCATAGGCAGGTCTCGGATATCTTTAGGTAATCTATTGTAAAAGCGTATACATTGCCCCATGAATGATTTGTTAACTTTATGGAGACGAGTAGTGTGTACAACTAATATGTCCTTATTACGAGTATTCATTTCATGAATGTCACAATATCTCTTAAAGTTAGCGATATTTTTTTTGACATATAATATATTTTCGTATATATATTGTGATACAGCAGTTAGAATATTTATTTCTTTGAATTTCTCCCGAAGTGAGATTCTTGGGCCTAGATTATAAATTGCACGGACAGCCCTTTTTTGGAGAACAAAGATTCTATTAAAGTCCGCGGAGCATCCCCACAGTAATATACCGTAAGACATAAGACTATGGAAATAAGCGAAATAAACCATTCTAGCTGTTTCAGTATCTGTTAACATTCTTATTTTTTTTACTGCATAAGCCGCTGAGCTAAGCCTACTCGACAACTTTTCAATATGAGGTACCCACTGAAGTTTAGCATCTATGGTGATACCTAAAAAGACTGTTGACTCCACAAGGTCTAGACCCACACCATTCATTTGGACATTGGTTTCCACTTGCCTCACATTAGGAGTAGTAAATTTGATACATTTAGTTTTTTTCTCATTGAGAACCAAATTATTAGTGTTAAACCAATGAACAACGTTAGACAGTGCATTGTTCACATCGTCATAATTCAACATTTGTCTTTTAATTTTAAATAACAAAGAAGTGTCATCTGCGAACAACACAATGTCCAGATTGTCCCCTATATGGTAGGGTAGGTCATTAATATATACAAGAAACAGAAATGGCCCCAGAATGGACCCTTGTGGAACGCCCATTTTTATAATAGAACCAGATCGTGCACCATTAACATCAACCCTCTGGATTCTGTTGCTTAAATAAGAAGTTACAAGTTCAAGAGCGTTATTCCTGATCCCATAGTGGTATAGATCAATCAAATACAAACGCGATAAAATCCATATAAACTGATTTATTTCAATGTAATAGTCGCATAAACATTAGAAATAATTAATGTTTTTTTTTTCATTCAACTGTAAATTTTTGTTCTGCAGTGCTTGTACTTGTCCAGCATAAGACCCTATCCACAGTGGCTAGTTAAATGGCATGATATAACATACCTTCAAAGGTATTAGCGTACTTAAGTTTCAAATTTCACTTACTCTGAAGCTATTTTTAATGCTATCTTTATTTATAACTAGCAACCCGCCCTCGCTTCGCTTCGGTTATAGGTTATAGTCGTTTTACCCGCGTAGTTCCCGTTTCCGTGGGAATACCGGGATAAAAAATAGCCTAGTTTACGCCGTGATATTATAGCTTTCCATTGGTGAAAGAATTTTTGAAATCGGTCCAGCCGTTTTGAAGATTACCCGGAACAAACAGACAGACAGACAAAAATTTTTTAATTGCTATTTTAGGCATAGGTGTCGTGCAAATAACCGTGTGAGCATGAAAAAAGCCTATTATTTTGACATTACAAACAGACACTCCAATTTTATTTATTGGTATAGATTTACGAAACCGAATTGTAACAAACGATTAAAGAGCGATGTTCACCCGCGAAAAACCACCGTGGGTCCATCCAAATGCCGATAGAGAGACAGTATAGTAAGTTATACGGTCGCATGCAGTCCTTTTCGCTACTATGGTAAGGCGTAACGGTACCATATCATGTCCCCAAAAATATAAAATGGTATGTATATCCACGTTATTTATCCATGGCAAATCAATGCAGGCAAAATATAGAAATTCTCTATTCTAGAATGAAAATATTTAAATGAAAACAGATTTCAACCTAATTCTCCCTCTATATAGTTTTAATCCATAGTGAACTCGCGATTCGCAGTTCAGCTTCAGTGTGCGACGGTACGTGCCTCGCGGCACACCTCCACAATTACGTTCGCTGTGTGCGATCGATAAGTCTAAGCACACGCTCGTAGACTGAACGCGACTGTCCGCGATTATCCTCACCGGTGTTGCAATAAATTCGTCAAAATAACGTACGTCGTTAAATTACATATAATTCGTTCGTTTCTGTGTTTCACGAACGCATGTTTGTGTGAGAGTGCGTGTTGGTGTTTTAAATTTCGAATGTTTACATCTCCATTAGTTAGTTCTTGTTTTTTTAAAATATGTTGTGTCTATGTTTTTTTATGTTGCGATTCTAAATTTAAATAGCTGATTATAAAAATATGGACTTTTGTCTTTGTATGTCGAGGTTGATTTGCGAGTCCAAGAATATGAAAAGTAATAATTCCAATATATAATTAGTGAGCAATTTTCTTATACGCAGCTGATTTTTATATCATAATTTTGCGGCAATTTTAGTCTAAACTGTACGTATGATGTTTGTATGTCGTAACTGATGTTTTCAATAGGAACCTATGCATTTTATGTTATAGATTTAGTTTATTAGTCAATTACATCAGATTTATTTTTTAAATATGTCCAATATTTTTGCATTCTATATTCGAAATTGTGTAGAAATAGATATTTATTGCCCTTAAACTGACTGATGCAACGAAAAAAAAATTCAGCGTAATAATAATGGAAAAATATCTAAAAAAATATAACTAGCCGAAGATTTAGAGGGACTTTATAGCGATTTGAGACCCATATAAGCTTTTGCGGTACGGAAGCCCCAAAAGCCCGTCGGTTTCAGGTCAATAAACTTATTTCGAACCCTTTCGAGTGTGCTTAGCCGATTTTAAATCTTGGTTATATTTTTCGAACACATGGAGTATAATCTTTTAAAAAGTAAAAGCTTTAAATGTTAATACATATTTAATTTTTGTGTGGTGACGGAGTGAGAATACAATTCACCATTCCCTGGATGTCATAAAAGACGACTAAGGTATACAATAATCAGATAACATCTGTGCAAGAGTAGGAAAACTCGAAAAAGGACTCTATATCAACATGCCTGACCAGTATGGTATAATAGGTCAATTACTATTGGGAGTAGGCCCGAGCCCAGCAGTGGGCTCTGTATGCGATGAGACGAGACATATTTAAATGGCTTTGGAGACACTATTCTACTTTTTTTTTGGGTGGCCTATGTTCAGCCCAGACGCCATCCGTTTGGAATGACGAAAGGGCGGTGCCCGGCCTCATAACCCACCGTAATCCCTCTCCTTCGCCATTATACTATTTCAATCCTGGCTTATTTTTAAACACGACGTACTTGAAATTTCTCTACTTTTTTATTCCTCGTTAATTGACTTCACCTTCGCATACTGTGGGCAAATCTCCTCCATTAGTAGTGAAATTTAGCTCAACTTTGCTGCACTGGCGAGACAATCTCTCTCGCAGTTCAGATTAAGAATTCAATTTTACTCTTCCTGTTGGTCGTAAATGATTGGGACGCAAATAGTGAACACTTTGCCAAGAAAAAGAAGTTTCCAAAGAAAAATCTTTTACTCGACCTGTCTGACATGGCATGGTTATTTTAAAATAATTTCCCTTCCTTTGTGGTAAATACTCGCGTATATTGGAATTTATTAGACTAGAGAATGTGAGAAGTGATGACGTCATAAGCATGAAATGTGTAGGCAAAGCTGCCTAAAGAATAGCATGAAATGGACCGCAAATTACCAGGGAAATTCATACTGCCAACTGCGGTTGTCAACCGCATGGCGTTGTATATAACGTTATATGTCTTGCTTTAGACGAGACAATCTCATTTTTAGGCAATAAGGTTGGTACTAGACAAAAGAGAAATGACCCTTTTTGATTATTAAGTCCAATAAATCTTGTGATATTTACCATTTCTATATAAAAACTAGAAGACATATTTTAAAACTAATATGCTCCGCCGACTGCACAAGTGGCGTAATGTTAAAAGATACCGCCATACAATGCCAGTGTCGCTGGTTTGAATCCCACATAGGGCAACACTGTCCCTAGCCGAGGCCGCGGCAGACTGGACCGGGGAGTTAGTCCGTCACCCACCGCGAGGCCGACCGCGCGAGGCAAGACCGACGACCTCCCCGAGGGGGAGGACGTCTGTCGATGGGAGGGTACTCCTCAGGGGGTATTCCGTCGGGCCGACCACTGACGACAAGTAACCCTGCTCCGGTGGTCGGTCCAACGACGAAGGCGACGTGGTGTTCGGGTGGGTTGCGGGTGTGCGTGCTTACGCCCCTCTGTCGCCCCGGATGGAGTGGTGGGAAGAGTGCGCCGACCGCATCCCAGACCAAAAAAAAAGGACATCACTGTGCGACATCATGTGACATCACAAATTGTTGTTTTGAGTCTGGATGTAATTTGTGTGCGTTGAATTATGTTTGAAAAGTCCTCGCAATACAAAATTCCTTAATGCAAGCTTCTTTAAAAAAAATACATCGTCTCATCTCATCTACGTCCCACATACTGGGCCCTCTCCCCAATAGAAGTAAAATAGACCTACTATACCATACTGGTCAGACATGTTAGTATAGGGTTTTCTTTCGAGTTTTCCTTCGCCTGCATAGACGTTATATGCTTATCGTCTTATATGACACTCATAGGCCAGATAGGGAGTGGTGAATAGTATACCTACTCTATCACTACACGGAAAAATTATTAATAAATAAATTTTATAATTCATAGCGATGTATTCGAAACTAAGGATAATCACAAATTTATTACGTTATATGACAAGGTTTATTTAATACTAGCATCGCCCTGCAGTTGTAACCGGATAGTACCCCTTCCCGGGGGAATATCGGTATAAATTACCTTTATGTTATTCTGATATGTAAGCTGTATTATTTTAAATAAAACTACTTTACGGATTTTATCGCGTTTGTATTTGATTTTTGATTACCCGACGTTTCGAACACTTTACAGCGTTCATGATCACGGGTGGACTAAGATGTCTCACGTCCAACAAGTCATCGTTATTGCAGAAAATTTATAATTATCTACCCGATACAGAAATTAGTTATTAAATATTGACCCACATTTTGATACAAAATTTATTGCCAGTGTAAGAAGAAAATGATTCTATATGAAAAAATTATATTGTTTATGGTCAGTAATAATTAAACATTCAAATTAATAGTAATTATATTTAAAAACTAACTAATAATCTAGTATACTACCACCGGATCGGAACACGGTTACACTGAGAAAGATCCGGCAAGAAAACTCAGGTAACATGATGCTAAATTAAAGTTAATTTTGAAGGCGGCTTACTTTATGTTACTAAAAGGTTTTAATTTATAAAATAAAGATAATTTTATAAAATAAAGATAATTTTAAAAATGTATAATAATACTCGCGTAAACATCAGAAATCATTATGTAAGCTGTATTATTGTGAAGTTTCATAAAAATCCATTCAGTAGTTTATTGCGTGAACTCACAAATTTTCGCGTTTATAATATTAGTGTCCGTGTAGTAATAGTAGTGTCCGTGTGGTGACGGAGTAAGAATACAATTCACCACCCCCTATCTTACCCGTGGGTGATCGTACGAGACGACTAAGGGATATAAAAACGCATATAACATCTATGCGAGAGAAGGAATACTCGAAATAAAACCCTATGCCAACACGTCTGACCAGCGTGGTATAGCAGGTCAATTACCCTTCCATTATGGAGGAGGCCCGAGCCCAGCAGTGGGACGTATATGGGCTGAGATGATGATGATAATATTAGTAGGAAATAATAATTAATTTTATATTCATTATCATATACTAGGTATGGTAAACAGGTAAAGAAAATTGATATATATACGAGTATGTACATACATTGCCATAGATATTTTTTAAAAATTTTCATTATATAGTTAAAATAATTCAACGCAAGATTTTCCACCGCCTCTCGTCTGTGGGTATCGTAAAACACGACTAAGGGATTAAATATGCATATAATATTTATGCAAGAGAAAGAAAACTTGAAATGAAACCCTATACCAACACGTCTGACCAGCGTGGTATAGTAGGTCAATTACACTCCTATGGAGTGTTATTGAATGGGAACATCGAGATAAATTATAGCCTATGTGTTATTCTGATATGTAAGCTATATTATTGTGATGTTTCATCAACATCCATTCCGTAGTTTTTGCGTGAAAGAGCGACAAACATCTTCACATACTCACAAACTCACAAACATTCGCGTTTATAATAATAGTAGGAGTAGGATAGGATGTTTAATGCTCGCAACATCAGAAATGTATAACCACACTTCCAATTTTTTATTATTTTGTAAAACCATACCCCGGCTGTACCCTATCCAGCCGGTCTGAGAGACAGGAAGATAGCTCTTTTTTATTAGGCTATGGTCTATACTCACCCCGCCAAATCCGCCCAGGGCGACGGACGAGCGGCGTGCGGCCCCATAACTTACCGTATTCCCTTACCATCGCCATAGAGCCGACCACCGGTACCGATTCCTTGATATCCGTGGCTGGCCCGACGGGTTACTCTCTCGGGTATCGTCCTATTCGACGTCCCAGCAACAAGACAGTGCCGATGCGATCGGCCTCTCTGCGGGTGGTGGTCTAATCCCCGGTCCATCCACCTGAGAAAGGCAGCTCTAGGATATAAATACTTATTGCCATTTTTTTTTTTAATCTTTGTACACAATTCAGTAGATACGTCAGTTTGATAAAACTCGTAAAGTTTAAATATATTTCTCTTTTTTTTGGGGTGGGTTACGGGCAGCGCACCCGCAACCCAGCTCCATCCGGGGCGACAGGCCCCGTAACCCACCTGATAGCACGTCGCCTTCGTCGTTGGGCTGACCACCGGTGCAGAGTTCCCTGACTTCAGTGGTCGGCCCGACGGAATACCCCGAGGAAATTCCCTATCCCATCGACGTCCCCTTCCCGGGACGTCGGTCAGATACATATCTCTTAGTCGTCTTTTGTGACACACACGGACAAACAATCGGGTGGTGAACTGTATTCTTACTCCGTCATTACACAGACAGTTGTATTGTTAAGTCCCCAGCAATGCAAGTATTACTTCATTGACGCAGGTCTTTTTTAAATAGGAGATTATAATCACTAGAGAGTAATGTTACAATTCAAGTACTCACCTTTGTATACTGGTCTAGTCTTTTGTTTTAACTAGTTTTATAATTAACAACTGGTACTAATTAACGTTGTTGGAATTTAAATTCGGTAACATTTTGATTGCGAAAGTTTCACGCAGTTTCACTTGCTTAAGTAACTATTTCAGGGATACTTTGTAATACATTTTATATACTTAACGGGTAATTTGCTGACCGTATCCTTAATAGCCGTATGGTGGTATCAGGGACTTTGTAAGGTCTCACATATATAAAGCGAATATCGCCCAATTATCAGTTCTCGAAAGGACCACTAAAACCATTTTCACCAACCATTTCAAAGCTAAATTCAAAGCAAATTTGTTATTTCATAAAATTCTGGAAAAATACTACCTGCTATTGTATTTCTCAAGCTCTATGGCATGTCCTTCTCTAAACTAAGTTTAAGAAGATCACTTTCTTCACTGTAGGCAACGTCTTAGCTATGCAACTGTGTCTCTGTATAGAAAAGTCAATAAGCAGCGGTATCGCATACCATCAGGTGTGCTGCTTGCTTATTTACCACCATAAAATACTGAAAATTATAAAAAAGTAATAAAGTTGAAATTAAATTCTATGCCAAATCGTTTGATCAGCGCCGTATACTGGATCGATTTACGTCCCGTTATGAAAAAGGCTCAACGAAGGCTCGGCTATAGGCCGTGCATGAAAGTTTACCTAAGAAGCTAGTTATTCCATCCTATTACCATAATTTTGTCCTAATTCTAGGTGTAATTCACAAAATTAATAAGGCCTACTTTTATACGAATTATTTGGGGTCGACGCTACATGTCTTCTTCTTTCATAGAACCTTATCAGATCTTACCTCTGCATTCACTCCCTTTCCATTCATGTCATGATTTACACAATCCATTCATATTTTCTTTCGCATTAGTTTATCATTATATAATATTTTAATATATAAACTAAATTATTTCAGTTTCATTAGTTCTTTATTTTTCCGTGAAACTGGAACAAATATCTTTAAATCCTCGCCAAGTTTTGCAATTATAATATTAAGTAGGGTAATAAAAAATCACAGTGTAATATTTTCAAGTCCCCTACCAAACCCTGGATAGTGAAAAATATTCTAAAAACTATATCCCTATCACATAAATATTTAACTGCCTGTTATTTTTCTTTTGAAACACTTTTCATTGTAATAAAAAGATCAAAACATTTGATCGTTTATTATAAAAGTTTTGGTACACAACTGACGTCATTGCTTTGAACTAGAACATCTATGAACATAGAATGCAGAGCCGATAGTAATATTTACAAACATAAATCTTTTATTTTATAACTTTTATTTATTATCTTGAATCATCATTATCTCAGCCCATACGCGTCCCACTGTTGGGCTCGGATCTCCGTTACTATGGGAAGTAAATGACCTATACTATACAACACTGGTCAGACGTGTTGGTACAGGGTTTTATATCGAGTTTCCTTCTCTAGCCTAAATGTATATGCATATTAAATCCCATAGTCGTCTTTTACAACACCCACAGGCGTAAGAGGGGGTGATGTATTGTATTCTTACTCCGTCACCATACGTAAATATATTGAATAGGGTTTTTTTAAAGTACACCCTGCAGTAAGGTATTTGCTTGTATTGCGGGGGACATTACAAACAAAATTAACGGACACAAATTACCCAAAACAAAAATTTATGGATCGCACTACATATATTTACGACTAGCGTTCAGATATTAAAAATTACATTGCATATTAACATGAATAACATCGTGAAAAATGTACGGTGTTTCGTCCCGATGAAATAATCATAGGAATAATGTTATGGTTTATTAATGTTCACTGATCACAATACCCGACTAAGTTCTTGCCATTAAGTTATTTTCAATGAACCTATATACTTTACCATATAAACGCATTGCCACTTACAAACGAGAGTGATGGCTGCTCTAGTAGTTAACTCGTGATCGGGTGCTGCTTGTGGGATCTGGTCCAGCCATATTTTCTTCCTTTCTTTATGCTTAATTTTTTTTTTGTCTTGCATTAAATCTTGAAAATTTATACATATATTTTATTTCGAAGGGCATCACACTGGAGCTAATACCATATATGTTGTACGAAGCATAATATTATGTATATTTAAAAGATTAAGAAAAAAAATTACTGCCCGCTGAGTTTCTTGCCGGATCTTCTCAGTTTGTGGCCGCGTTCCGATCCGGTGGTTAGATTATTGTATTGTATTCAAACGTGTAATTTGACAATATGTAAGTGCCCTTAAGGGGCCTATGCAGAATAAATGATTTGATTTGAAAACCGGTACAATCAAGTATTTTTTAATTCAAGAAAACATCATCAATATTTATTTTGAAATTTCAAAGTCTAACATCTACGACCTGTCAAAACATTTACGCCGTATGTAGTTATACAAGAATTCATATAACAAACTCAATAGAATTCTCACCTGGTAGTCCGTACATTATTTACCGACCCAATTACATAAATACAACGATATTTTTTTAGTGTTATGCCAAACGCTTCTGAAGTATTCCAATTTGATGTATATTATTAAAATAATACATGTGACATGGTTTTATTTTATTGTTGGACATTGTAGCACGCCATATTTCAAATCGTGGTCCATTTTATAGCATATTAAGAACTTCTTTTCAGACAATTTTCAAATATTATGTACCTTTTTTTTTTTGGGGGATGGGTTGCGGTCGACGCGCTCCTCGCACCACTTCGTCCGGGGCGACAGAGGGCCGACCACCGGAGCAGGGTTACTTGTCATCAGTGGTCGGCCGACGGAATACCCCCTACTTGGGATACCCTCCCATCGACCGACATCCCCCCCTCGGGGAGGACGACGATTGCCACGGTGCCGTCGGTGCTACCCAGCCAGTTAGGCCGTTCGGGCACCACGTACGGCTCCGCGGCTACGGCTACTCCTATCAACCACTCCGCCATGGCTTGCAGGAACACGTCCTGCGCACCGGCGGAGTGGTTGAGATTGGCCTGGAGGAGACGAATGGATACGGGGTCCATTAACGGTCCGTATCCATCGTCACCTTCTCCGCGCTAAAAATATTATGTACCTACTAATTTTTTTTTATGGGTGGGCTATGGTAAGTGCACACGCTGTCCATTCCGTCCGGAGCGACGAAAAGACCGCGCGGGCCGATAACCTACCCGTACCCACGTCACCTTCGTCGTTGGGCCGACCACCAATGCCGAGTCCCTTGTCCTCAATGGTTGGCCCGACGGAATACCCTTTCAGGTACCCTCACCTCTTGACGTCCTTGTCCCTGGACGTCTTTCACCGTCGCGCAGTCAGCCTTTCTGCGGGTGCCGAACTAAAGTCCCCGATCCGGTCACTCGCGGCCTCGGCTAGGGCACCTACTTATGCTTATATTATTATATTATGCTTGACGTGACTTTTGCATTCTGCCCTCTCTTACCACTTCGACGCATCTTCTTACATCGTAATTATTAACCGCACTCCTCAAGAAAGTAGAGTATAAGGGATAAGATTAAGATGGAATAGGATTCAAATAAGTCTTCTTACTTATATATGATGAGCAGCCTCCAGAATTTCAATTTGCAATTCACGGCAGAACTGCGAATATTCGACACGTGTTTCGGCTCTAAACAAGGTAGCCTCAGAACCGTTCGGCATCAAATACGCGATTGATTGGGGGGTCCTCTTCTTTCCTTCATTTAAAAAAATAATGCATTACCGTATCTTCTATTTCAATCAACTAGCATTCTTTTTGTTAAAATATACTGGCTCTTTTATGCTTATAAATAACTTTTTACGAAAATTATCGCGTTTGTATTCGATTTTTGATTGCCCTACGTTTCGAACACTACAGGGTTACAGGCGGCCTAAGACGCTTCGTTATTACAGAGATTTCTATTTACTCGCTACAGAATTTTGACCCACATTTTGATACAAATTTATTGCCAGTACAAAAAGAATGATGCTATATAAAAAAATATATTGTTTTTGACCACCAAATATTAAACATTAAAT
The DNA here is from genome assembly GCA_032191425.1 of Lymantria dispar. Classification (NCBI taxonomy): domain Eukaryota; kingdom Metazoa; phylum Arthropoda; class Insecta; order Lepidoptera; family Erebidae; genus Lymantria; species Lymantria dispar. The sequence goes on from CM063455.1 coordinate 27,957,662, forward strand.
TTGTAGTAATAATCTACGCAGCCACACTGAGAAAGATCCGGCTAGCTATTTTTTAATCTTCAATGGGAATACCGAGTAGATTTCTTGTCGGTACATAATGAATATGCATTCCTATATACATATATTCTTCTATCGAATAAAAATAAGCATATTATTACAATGGTCTCTCGTACATTCATAAAATGGTTTGCCCATATCTGCTTAATGAGCAAATAGGTAAATTATTAACTCTACGGATAATGTTCTGATTCGCTGTTTTATTATATAACTAGCAACCCGCCCTCGCTTCGCTTTCTGTCGCCTTATCCCCGTAGTTTTCCCGTGGGAATACCGGGATAAAATATAGCTTAGTTTACTCCCTGATAATATAGCTTTCCATTGGTGAAAGAATTTTTGAAATCGGTCCAGCCGTTTTGAAGATTAGCCGGAACAAACAGACAGACAGACAAAAAAAATATAAAATGTTTTTTAGGCATATGTATAGTGCAAATAACCGTGTGAGCATAAAAAAATCTATTATTTTGACATTACAAACAGACACTCCAATTTTATTTACTGGTATAGATATTAAAATAAACAGCTTTTCATGGTCACAGGAGGAGAACGAAAAATATTCATACTATCGAGAATTTTTTTTATTGCTATTGGTGGCAAATAGCAAGTGATAAGGTCGTTCATGGACCTTTGTTAGGCAGCTGTCTACCGTCAAGAAAGTGCGGGAAATGTGGAGGTTCGTCGATACTAAAGGCATCACCAAAATTCACCACACGCAAAAACCCTCAGAAAGTTAGGCATTAAATACAAACGCGATAAAATCCGTAAAGATACTTTCATTTCAAATGTGTAATACTCGCGTAAACATCAGCAGTCAATTCACGTAATTACAGTTAACTCTATTTATACTATGTATTTTATTGCTTACGGATTACAAATAATACGGTAATGTTCCAATCGCCATGATCACGGCAGAACAGTTCATCCATTAACCATAGTCAGTCCTTAATTAACCGTAGTAACCGTATACTAACCGTTTATTTAGTGTCAATATCGATATGGATAATCGTTGTCAAATATCGATATAATACGCGTAAAATAATCGCGATCTTATTTCTATTAATGCACGGTGTAACCATTATAACCTTTCATAGGTCAAAATATAGTAAAGACTGCGTAGTATACCTACGATAGCAATGAGAAACAAAACCACTTTACCATTACAGTTTAATTTACCAGAGTTTATGAGAGTTAAGTCTTACGGTAATATAAATAAGAGCGTCTTTCGCTTTTGTCAATATTCTTGTTATTAAGCCGATAGCCAATACCTGCCCCCTCTCTCTTTTGCACGTTAGGAATCCAATAGTAAGAGGGAGATAGCATAATTATTTTAGTTATTAGGCTTATTGGTGGTCGTTCGGTTATCAACGTAGCGAAACAAGAATCACGGCACCTAAATAATAATTGTTGTCCTATTGTTAGCTGACAACGTCGCGTCGTTGTCAGTTGTTTGTAGCTAGATAACTGATAACCATTATTAGTTATATCAATACCGATATGATACGTTAGAGGCATGTAACCGTTTTCGGTTACGTTTTGCTATAGCGGACACATGTCTATGACAACCTGTATACGTCTGTTGTGCACGGGCCGCCTCCATTCTGAATGGGAATTTGACCTACCACACCTAGTCAGACGTGTGGGCTTTTTTTTTTATGGGTGGGCTATGGTAAGCGCACGCGTGGTCCAGTCCGTCCGGGGCGATGAAAGGACGGCGCGCGGGCCCATAACCCACCCGTACCCACGTCACCTCGTTGTTGGGCCGACCACCGGAGCAGATGTGACTTGTCGTCAGTGGTCGGCCTGACGGAATACCCTTTCGGGTAACCTCACCTCTCGACGTCCTGGGATGTCGGTCGCCGTCGCGCGGTCAGACGTGTTGGCTTAGGGTTTCATTTCGAGTATTTCTGCTCTTGTATCGATATTATCTGAATATTAATCTCTTAGTCGTATTTTACCACACCCACGGATAAGAAGTGGTGAATTGTTTTTACTTCGTCACCACACGGAAAGACAAATACAATTAATGGACACAAATTACGCCCAGACTTATTTACTTATTTACAGCAATTTGTGGATCGCGCAGTGTTTTTCTGCGTGGGCACGATAGGTCGGTATCTTAATCTATCTCTATCTGTGTAGGCAGATACCTTAATAGCTTATTCTAAATGTCAGACAGTTTTTTTTTTCATTTATCATCTTTCCCCCACTGCTCTTCGTTATACCAGCAAAAATCTTGTCTCGTTAACCATGAAGCTGTCCAATGTCTGTTTTTTTATTTTTGTAAATTTCGTTTTATATTGTATACAATAAGTATTAACTACAGTATGAACTTCAAACCATGATACAATTGTCAAATATAATGCTAATAGATTCTGTCTGGAGCAGATCCCATAAGCGGCGTCCGATTACAAATCAACTACTAGGGGAGCCTTCGCACCTTTTGTCGTTATCATCATCATCACAACTCATATACGTCCCACTGCTAGAATCGAGTCTCTCCGAGGAGGGAAATTGACCTACTATACTATGCTGATCAGACGGGTTGGCATAGGGTTCTTTTTTCGAGTTTTCCTTGTCTCACATAGATGTTACATGCATATTATATGGCCAGGATAGGGGTGAGATTTATTATTACTCAGTTACCACGCACACCACACCTTTACCAGAGCAAAATTAATGGTTTTTTTTCTTTCTTTCTTCTTACAATAGTTCTAGAAAGTTGACAATTACGGGCGTCATTTTAAGAGAAACCTAAAACAAAATGGCGATCCTATTTCACAGAGCGAGTATTTAAACAATGGGGGCTTATAATAATTATTCACAATCCCATTTCACGCTACTTGAACTAACTCTCAAAGGATAACATGTCGTTTTCACCGAGCCGAACAAGCGCGATACAGGGCACAGTTAATTGAAAATGTACGTGAATCCATGTGGATACTGAATGATTCCTCGTATCTTGTAACGTTACTGAACATATTATTTGTGTGTGAACGTGACCTGTGATACCGACCTACCGCGCAATTAAATGTTTGTAAGGTCCTCCGCAATACAAGGATTATTTCCTTAGTGCAAGGTGCAAGTTCCTTATTGCAAAAAAAAAGATAATATGCAAGTATCCATTTACAGAACAAATAAAATGTTCCTTATCAAGATAAACCTTTATATATCGCTTCAGTATATATTTAGTGTTGAAATTATCATGAGCTTCAAACATATATATATATAATGGTAAAACACTCACGTGAGTAAGATTAATACGTCGGCCCGGCTTTCGAGCATATCCGATGCTCATCATCAGGGCGAGTGCACAGAAGTGTCTGTAAAGCTCCGCCGATCACTGTGACTCGTGTAACGTGCGGTGGAGCTGTGGTGCTTGCTTCTGTGTTTTGCCGTAATATATATTCTAAATAGATGGACAAGAATATAAGAAAGCCTTCCTATTCCTATGTGATGAGCTGCCTCCAGAACACCTTTTTGCAAATTTTGGTAGAATTTCGAATATCGATTCTAGATTAGAATCTAGATTAAATAGAAGATTCTAGAATCTCCATTCGACCCGCATTGGCCTAATTAGAATGGCGTTTAAAACGGTTACCCAGTGGATATAGGTTCAAAACTTCGTGTGGTAAATTTCCAATCACAAATATGTGTTTGCTAATAATAATAATCATAACCTTTTCAGACACAATTCTTTCTTTACATTTCCTGTTTCATACACAAAAGGTTTCAAGGATAATAGATTATTCCGAACATAGCCCATTTTCGCACTATCATGAATTGTTTTAAATCAATTTGTCATTCCTAATAAAATCACTCTAATATTATAAAGGCGAATGTTTGTGACTGTATATGTATATTTGTTACCTTTTCACGCTTTAATAGCTTGACCAATTTGGATAATATTTGTCTTGGTAGCCAACACCGTAAATTGACACATGGGATCCTTTCTATCCCGGTAATGTGAATTGGAATAATAATTAAACTTTAGTTGTTTTCACTCAATCAAACACGTTAAAACCAATTTGGATAAAATTTAATATTTGACAAGTTACATTTTATACTCGCGAATAACATGATAATTAAAAGAGCAACGGTGTAAGTATCCGTATATAAGACTAATATCTATATTAATTAAACCTGTATGACTATCACTGGGACGTCGGTCGATGGGAGGGTACCCCAAATAGGGGGGTATTCCGTCGGGCCGACACCTGATGACAAGTAACCCTGCTCCGTTGGTCGGTCCAACGACGAAGGCGACGTGGTGTTCGGGTGGGTTGCGGGTGTGCGTGCTTACGCCCCTCTGTCGCCCCGGACGGAGTGGTGCGAGGAGCGCGCCGACCGCATCCCACATCCAAAAAAAAAGAAAAAAAAAAGGGGTAATAATTGCAGAGAAGTTGTCTCCATTGTATGTGTGAGCATGGGTTTCTTTCCATGAGTGTGTATTATTAATTATAAAATAATTAAACGCTAAGTAGGCGCCGTTCATGTGGTTACGGAGAGAGAATAGAATTCACTGAGAAGGAAAAGGTCAAAAACCCAGTATCAACCCATCTGACCAGCGTGATATATATATGATATAGTAAGTCAATTGCTCTCCCATCCGGAGGAGGATCGAGCCCAATAATAAGATGAATGAGCTGTGATGAACGCCATGAGCAAGTGTATCGGCGTAAAATTTAAAAAGAAATATACACATAAATTGTTTAATTTTATTACCAAGTTTTATACTACTCGAGTTTAGGTACTTTTTTTCTGGATGAAAAGTAACTACCCCATGTTCTTCAATGTATTCTTTAAAACTAGTTCTTTAAAACTTTAATGATGATTAATTGGTCTTAACTTTGGCGCCAACAAAGGACGTGTTTAGCTTTATCCAAAAATATTCTAGTAGTACACATATTTAATGATAGAAAAAATATTAAGCAACGTTCTGTAGTAATAATTTGGTCAGATTTAGCAATTGACCGCAAAAGCAAGACTGGCACAAGTTAAATTAAATCCACACAGCTATATAAACTATTCGTGCCACAACGAAACGCGACGTTGATCGATATTGTGTCTATTCTCTCCTTATCTCTTGATAGGGTAACCATCTTTATAACAAATTAATTCGGGACAAAGATAAATTATTCTGAAACCAGCTTTTCACTAATCGGCGCGGACTTTCTCCACTTCATCGTCCTTATTCTGTTATTATCCCAATTACTTGGGGCTGACTCAATATTTACTCGTTTGTTCCTAGTACATATTGCAATAGTTTTATGAAAGACCTTTCTTGGAAATTTAATTCTTAACCAAACTGCATCAGGTGGAGTTGACCCAAAGCTATTCAAAGCTCTTAGTATCGTCTTGTATAGCATTCAAGAGCAATTTAAGGGTTGGTTGTATTCGTAACCGCCAGCAGACAGACTTTCTTCACTACGAGAGAGAAATCAACGTACCGTATAAATTGTTTCACTGAATCTTCTTAATCTATTGAATTCTTGTGATAACAATAACAGTTCCATACCCCCTGCCTGCGGGTATCGTAAAAGACTCATGAGGGATATATTATGGATGTAACATTGTACAGGACAAGAAAAAATCGCCATAAAGCTATACCAACTCGGCTGTCCAGCTTGGTATTGTAGATCAAATTCCTTCCTATTGTACAGGAAACTCGAGGCCCGCAGTGGGACTTATTTGTACGTATGACGATGATATTGAAAGCATGTGCCACACAGACCTTATACATTTGACGTGCAATTGGTATATTAAAAAAACAGGCGATTTTTTAATTCAATCCTGCCGACATCAAGAGGGGAAGGGATATGGGGTTAAGAATATGTAAAAACGAATCAGATATTATAAGATGTTGATCGACATGTTATAAGATAAACCGTTTTATTCTCGGAGAACTTATAAAGTCCGGCATTTAATAGTCTTAACTGTAAAACTAAAATTTTTATTTTTCGGGTAAAATTCATATTGCTTTATTTTCATAGTAAACCCTATCACTGCGAAAATACGCAATGTTACAAGATGTTTGGGTGATTGTAATTTGATCACGCCGTAAGTTTAAATTTATTACTTGGCGGAACGGAAAACGTCTTAATTTAACATGGAATACTTTTATCTCAATATTTTATAATGTAAATAATGGCTTCAACAAAAGATTGACTACGACTAAATTGATTTTTTTTTAGTGCGTCTTTAGCTATTCGCCTCTGATTGGCCTACATCTTTGCCCGGATTGGTGTAAGCGCGTAGAGTGCCCAACCAGGAAACTTTTAGCGATATTGGCCACAGAACTCGGCTTGAGCTATCGCTCATGTCAAAGTGGATGTATCCTCGTTTTGAATTACTATTATGCGGCGCGATCGCCGGTCTTTACTTAGCTAGCATATTGTCATCGTTAGTCTCGATAATGTCAGAAACGACGTATTTCGAACATCTTGAAAAGGATATAGTTAACCGGCCCAATCACTAGGGGATTGGTGTGACTCTTGGTTACTGGTGGTTACTCTTCCCAAATAAGTAATACCTGTGAGACACTAATGTCGATTGTCACACTTGTGCGCTAGACGTTACTGCGATGAGCGCACTAGTCCCTGGCCGTCCACATCGTAATCATTGAGGTCTTGTAGGTCTTCGTGCCTGTTCTGCCTTGCTACATTATTATAGCGGCTATTATTTATTTACAATTATTTCAAATATCTATAAAATAATTGTAAATAAATAATAGCCGTTATATCCCAGCATTTGTTGAAGTAGCAATTGAATTTTAGGAAATAAACCTTTCACTATTGTAACGGGATTGTCTCCTAATATACAGTATTCTTAGCCACCTTATCCCTGGACTTCCCTGGAGTGTTTTTAAATCTAGGTTTATAGTATGAGTGCTACTTTTATTGTAAAAGCGTTCCTTAGATAAACAACCATAACTTTTTTCAAAGCAGTAATATAATCGATTGTTGTTTTATAAATATAAATTGTGTTTTGATTTATTTATAGTAAGTTATATTTCAACTAGATCGGTCGATCTGTTTTGAAATTATGGCACTTCTGAAGAGATGAAGTATGCATTAGGGGGTGATTCAATGCATTAAAAGTATTTATAACTAGCAACCCGCCCTCGCTTCGCTTCGGTTTCAGTCACCTTACCTGCCTAGTTCCCTTAGAAGGTAAAAATTGACAAATGCTCTTTATTCATTTTTACTGAAGAGTATTTTGCATGTGATGACGGAATGTCAAAAAGCAAACACAAATGCGATAAAATCCGTAGCTTTATTTAAAATGTGTAATACTCGCGTGAACATCAGCGTTGTGTGTTTCGTGTGGTGACGGAGTAAGAATACAATTCGCCACTACCTATCTTACCCGTGGATGTCGTAAAAGACAACTAAGGGATATAATATGCACATACCATCTGTGCAAGAGAAGGAAAACTCGAAATATAACCCTATACACATTGTGTTATTAAATTTAATAACTAATTTCTGTAGCGGGTAGATAATTATATATAACGATGACTTGTTGGACGTGAGACATCTTAGTCCGACCATGACCATGAAGGCTGTTAAGTGTTCGAAACGTCGGGCAATCAAAAATCCAATACAAAAGCGATAAAATCCATAAAGTGGTTTTATTTACAAAAATCTATTTCCTTTACACATACAAGAGTATTAGGGTTTCAGTGCCCGCGCAGGACAATTATCTAAGTTTTGTGTGTAGTTATTCCGAATCATTCATGTAAAAGTTTCTCCATGTGGTGGCGGAGTAAGAATACAATAGACCAGTCCCTGTCTTGCTCGTGGATGTCGTAAAAGACGACTGAGGAAGGGGATGTGGAAGAGAAGAAAATCTCAAAATAAAACCTTATACCGCCATGTCTGACCAGCATGGTATAGTAGGTCAATTTTCCTGCTATTGGGGCGGAGGCTCGATCCCCAACAGTGACCAACCAAACCAACTGCTAACTAAATTGACTATACGGATGGCGTAGTGGTTAACATACAGACCTATCGTACCAATGTCCCATGTTCGAATCCCCCACAGAATAATACCTATTGTGACGCGTTTCGGTTCCTTTTTCAAAGTCACTTTCACAAAGATATTCAACAATGGAGAGGAAAGATGATAGTTACATAACAAAAAATCTCAATATCAAAACAATATATAAGAACAATTAAACGTGACATAATTTCTTGATGTATCTAAGAGTTGTGTATTGTGGCCAGTCTTACGCTTTTTTTTATTTTTATGGTTGGGCTATGGTAAGCGCAAGCGCCGTCCGTTCCCTCCGGGGCGATGAAAGGATGGCACGCGGACCATAACCCACCCGTACCCACGTCACCTCGTTGTTGGGCCGACCACCGGAGCAGGGGGACTTGTCGTCAGTGGTCGGCCCGACGGAATACCCTTTCGGGTACCCTCACTGGCCAGTCATACGTGCCTTCACACGATGGTCCATTCCACATACAAGATGCTTTGCTCACGCAAGTTCAATTCTCTGCAACATATCCTTACTAATACATTAATGTGAACGTAAGTTTGTTTCGCTTTCACGCTTAAACCATCGAACCGATTTCAAAAATTCTTTCACCAATAGAAAGCTATAATATCAAGAAGTAATATAGGCTATATTTTAGCCCGGTATTCCCACGGGAAGGGGAATTACGCGGTGAAGGCGACTGAAACCGAAGCAAAGCGAGGACTAGGGGTTGCTAGTACTTTTATAAATCTTTATCATCCAGTATTTTTCAATTCACTACCATCCTGGCCGTGTGTCTTATAAAAGACGACTCAAGGATACGATATGCGAGAGTAAAAACTACATAAAACCCTATACCAAGACATTTGACCACAGTGGATTAGTGGGTTAAATAGGGCAAAAAACGGCCCCAATTTAAACCCAGACACGGATATTTTGCCGAGTCTGAGTGTAGTTGTAGATCGCACTTATAATTGTCCTGCATGGATCATACCTAAATCTTAATTTAAAAAGGAAACACTTTGTATAGCCAGTATTGAAGAAGCCAGAACCCAAAATTGAAGATACATAGAGTATCAATCTTTTAAGATTGCCAATAAATACTTTTGAATAATTCCCAATATACTAAACTCAGGAGTTAATCCAATCCGATGTTTTTTTATAAAAGTCAAATAATTTTATTTTCCCTTTTCACACGATACAATTGACATCTGTCTCAGCGCGAAGGGGACATAAAAAATGCCGACTCTGGCAACACTAAGTGACATGTGACAATACGAACTCGCGTGAAAATACAGTTAGATTTACATAACAATATTAATGTTTTTTTATTTTTTTGTTTATATATAACAGCCTATACTAAGAAAATTATTCCTTTATTGCAGGGGACTTTATAAATATATAACTAACGGACACTAATTATATCTACACTTAGAACAACAATTTTTGGATCGCACAATTGTTGTCCTACGTGGGATTCGAACCCCGATACTGACACTAGGTCGGTATTATAACCACTACGCCATCTGTGCAGATGTGAACGAAACGTTTCCATAGCGTGACGTAATAAGAATAATATTCACCGTCTCTTTGCTTGGCCATGGGTATCGTAGTAAATGATTAAGTATTATAAGATGAAAATAACGTCTATTAAAGAGAAAGAAATCTCGAAATGAAACCCTACACCAACCCGTCTTTTGTACCAGAATTTGCCTCCTATTGGGGAGGAGGCTAGAGGCCAGCAGTGAGCCGTGTATGAGCTGAAACTAGACGAGTCGAAAGAACAAAAGAAAATCTTCGGACGCATGCAAATTAATTTGCCTCGAACCCGACTTCCATATCGCAATGATATTATTATTAAACAATGATATTGAATGTTGCTGTTATTCAGTAACGTAAAAGGATGTGAGCAAGCCGTGCGATTTTGATAATTACTTTAGAAATAATATTAAAAGTTAATTTAGCAAATGAGTAATACCGAAGAAAATGTAACGAACTTACCTCGAAACGTAGTGCGGGGAAGGTTGCATTTAACTATTAGAAATGGAATACAATAGTGATTGTTCTAATTACAATTTTATTTTAATACTAGCAACCCGCCCTCGCTTCGCTTCGGTTATAGGTTATAGTCGTTTTACCCGCATAGTTCCCGTTCCCATGGGAATACCGGGATAAAATATAGCCTAGTTTACGCCCTGATATTATAGCTTTCCATTGGTGAAAGAATTTTTGAAATCGGTCCAGCCGTTTTGAAGATTACCCGGAACAAACAGACAGACAAAAAATTTTTAATTGCTATTTTAGGCATAGGTGTCGTACAAATAACCGTGTGAGCATGAAAAAAAGTCTATTATTTTGACATTGCAAACAGACACTTCAATTTTATTTATTGGTATAGATTATATAGATTCATTACCTCAGCTATAATATGCTCATAACATCTGTATAAGAGAAGATAAACTAGAACAGAAATCCTATACCAACATGTCAGTCCAGTATGATTTAGTAGGTCAAATTCCGTTCCATTGTGGAGGAGGCCCGAACCCAACAGTGGGATGTGTGTGGGCTGCTATGATGATGATGATTTTGATCGTGGGTGTTTTAAAAGACGACTAAGAGCTTTAAATCGACCTACCAGTAGTTTTGTGACCGGCCGCCTGATGGCTCGTGTCTCCTGTGGGAGGGAAATTGACCTATTATACCACGCTGATTAGAGGTATTGGTATAGGGTTTTGTTTCAAATTTTCTTTCTCTTGCATAGATCTTATGTGCACATTATATCCCTTAGTCGTCATTTACAACACCCACGGGCAAGAGAGCGGGTGGAGATTTGTATCCTTACTCCGTCAACACACGGTAGTTTAATTAGGAATAATAAATTGGTTTGAAAAATTTCGATACCGTAAAAGTAAGCCATGTTTATGGCGGATGACTACCGTATAAAATTAAGAATAGTCGCGCGTTTTTTATTATTTCTTAGTAACCCGCCCTCGCTTCGGTTTCGTCGCCCTGCCCGCATAGTTCCCGTCCGCGTGAGAATACAGGGATAAAATATTTTAAACTGTATTTTAGGCATAGGTGTCGTGCAAATAACCGTGTGAGCATGAAATAATTATTTTTTGCAAAAAGGAAACCACCTTCAATAATGTAGATATTTTGTTAGATTTTTGTTAATTTCTCAAAAACCGCTTGTCCCATTTCGAAAAAATTTTCATGGGACCATTTGGGAAGTATAACCCTTTCCAACAAAAAAGAATCATCAAAGTCGGTTCATAAACGACGAAGTTATCCGCGAACAAACATAAAAAAGCATATAGACATTCGAATTGAGAAACCTCCTCCTTTACAAACAGACACTTGTATTTCATTTATTTTATAGATTTTAGTGATTCAAAACCATCAATATTATTTCAGAAAACTGTCTTTACAAAATCGCGTGCCTCGCAGATGTGATAATGGTTACGTCTTTAATAAACTAACTAATTGTAACTGTGCAATTAAAAGTGATAAAAGTGCTTCTCTTGTTATGTTTGTTTGAGATTTTTTTGTTAAGTTTATTGTACTGTTGTGATGTTGGAAATAGTGTATTGACTTGAAAATGATTCGTGCTTTGACATCAAGGAGATGGTCGCTGCGACGGGATAGTGGAAGGTGAGGCCTGTATGGAATTACTCTAGGTACGCTTTATCGACTGATTTCAAGGACTCGATATTGGTGGAAGGACTCGCGAATGGTAATAGAGAGGTAGTGTATTGCAAGTTATGGCGTTATATACCGTTCCTTTTTTTTTATTTTTGGTGAGTTATGGTCATACCTACTAGCATACCTACATATGAACATTTACGACATCTATACCAATAAATAAAATTGGAGTGTCTGTTTGTAATATCAAAATAATAGGCTTTTTTCATGCTCACACGGTTATTTGCACGACACCTATGCCTAAAATAGCAATTAAAAAATTTTTGTCTGTCTGTCTGTTTGTTCCGGGTAATCTTCAAAACGGCTGGACCGATTTCAAAAATTCTTTCACTAATGGAAAGCTATAATATCAGGGCGTAAACTAGGCTATATTTTATCCCGGTATTCCCACGGGAACGGGAACTACGCGGGTAAAACGACTATAACCTATAACCAAAGCGAAGCGAGGGCGGATTGCTAGTAATAAATAAATATGGTCAACGCACACGACGTACGTTCCGTCCGGGGTGACAGAAGGGCGGAGCATGGCCCCATAACCCATCGTATCACCATCCCTTCGCCATGGGCCGACCACCGGTACCAAGTTCCTTGTCGTCAGCTCGTCAGTGGCCAGCCTGGCGGGATATTTTCTTTTCTCAATAAACTAATATAATATACATAAAGCAACAGTTCAAACAAACTGCTTCGCTGAAGGTCATTTGATGTCAAGGAAGTGATAGCGGTGGAGAGATAATACAATTGGTTAGGGATGTGAAAAAATTATCGATTCTTATAATAATCGATTATTACAAAAAATTAATCGATTGTTACAATCGAATATCAAAATAATAAAAATCGATTATTAATCGATTTTTTATTATTCGAAATTCGATAGAAATTAATCGATTATTCACTGCCAGATTTCCTAAAAAAAAAGGTCATCACGATTGTTTCATACTATATTAGAAAATAAAGCTCACATTTCCTAAAAAAAAAAGGACATCATAATCCTGTTGGGAGGAAAAATCGATTATTTTATAATCTATTATTTATTTTTAATTAATCGATTATTTTATAATCGATTTATTTTAAAGAACAAAAAATCGATTACTTCAAAAATCGATTATTTTCCCTCCAAGTCACAGCCCTACAATTGGTTATAGCCGTACAACGCCCTTACCTCGGCACTTGTATTACGGGGCAGTGTTTTCAGACTATAGCTTGTTAAAAATAAAAATGCGGAATATCGTATGTTCGATTCCTATACATAATTATTATGTTCTGAGATGTCCGGTAATTTGTATGAGCTAAACTTATTTATGTAAAATACCCCTCGTCACAAGGATTTATTTAGTAGTGCAAGGTTTTGTCATTCAAAAAAACATGTTTCACGTCTTCCTTTCACAGCACTGGTATAGAATACCGTCGTCGTTTCACGCCGAATATTTTGAGCTGAATGTGTCTAAGTCTGTCAATAAAAAAAGTTAAGTGAAGAAACATTCTCCGTCGGACCAACCACTGAGAACAAGGAACTCGACACTGGTGGTCGGCCCAATGACGAACGCGACGTGGGTACGGGTGGGTTGTGGGTCCTGTCGCCGTCCTTTCGTCGCCCCGGACGGAATGAACAGCGTGTGCGCTTACCATAGCCCACCGAAGAAACGTTTGTGGTATTTTCTTCGTTCTCCATTTTTCAAATATCTGTGGCAAATTTCAATAGCAAGCTGAAAGTTTGGAACAATATCGACTCTATTGAATGTCACTAACGCTTACTTGCAAAATCCGAATATGTTGCTTACACTTTTTTGTATTAGACCAATCCAAAGTAATGAAACTCTAATAGAAGAAAATAAAATAAAACATACCGAATATGTAATACAGCATTGTGAGAAAATTATTTCCGTGTGGTGATGGAGTAAGAACACAATTCACCGCTCCCTGTATCTTGGCCGTGGATGTCGTAAAAGACGACTAAGGGATATAATACGCACATACCGTCTATGCAAGGGATGGAAAACTCGAAATGAAACCATATACCAACATGTCTGTCCAGAATGATATAGTAGGTCAAATTGCCTCCTATTGTTTATTATTATTATTGTGGAGGAGTTCCGAGCCCAGCAGTGGGACGTACATATGTGGGCTGCGATGATGATGAGAAAATTACGGCACGCAATGTTACTTGAGTGAGCCCTAAGCCAAATAGAACTTAATATACATTCTAAGAATAACATTATCGTGTAATTCCATCTTTTGAAATGCTTAAGCTCCTTTTTATCTAATATAATCCTATCCCCAGCCACAAAACCCACGCGTCGAAATTTATGAACGACATTATGAAGTTGTTATTCGATCAACGCTTATTATAATGTCACGAAGCCTTCAGGTGTTTCGGGCCTCGAGTTATGAAAAACATAATTCGCCTTTACCTTTTATCAAATGTCAAACGTTAGAGAAGTCATTTTGGCATATAAATTATTTACGCATTGAGCGAGAGCTTTTAGATTACATTTACAGAATTATTATTTATCATTTACAGAATTATTCATGTGTATATTTGCTTTTGTGATGGAGTAAGAATACAATTGGATTATAATATCCAGTGAACATCTATGCAAAAGAAGGAAAACTCTTGAAATAAAATGCCAACCCATCTGACTAGCGTAGTAGGTGCTTTTCTCTCCCATTGCTAGGAGGCTCGAGCCCAGTGGATATATGAGCTCATATGATGATGAAGATTGGGTATGTGGGGACAACTTGAGAATTTGCAATTGCAATCTTCGATACTAGGAGAGTCGACTGTTATGAAAATATTAAATTGTCATCATCATTTAGGCTCTTATATGTCCCAATGCTAGGGGGTCAGGCTGTCGGGCCGACTACGGAGGACAAGGAACTTGGTACCGGTGGTCGGCCTAACGACTACGGCAACGTGCTACGGGTGGGTTATGGAGCCGCGCGCCGCCCTTCTGTCGCCTCGGACGGAGCCGTGCAGCGGGTTCGCTGACTATAGCCCACCCCAAAAAAAGGGGAGGTGAGGCTTTCTCCACAATAGGGAGGAAATTACCTACCATACCACGCTGACAAGAGGGATAGGATTTTATTTCAAATATCCTTTATCTTACAATGAATGTTATCTGCGTAACATACCAATTAGGCGCGTTTTACTACGCTACGCCCACCCACGGACAAGAAAGGGGTTGATGAATTGTATTATTATTCCGTCACCAAATAAACAATATCTTATATCTTTAAACGAGCAATTCTTGTATATATATATATATATATATATATATTCAGGATCTCGGAAACGGCTCCAACGATTTTGCGATTTTGATGAAACTTGGTATACTAGAGGTTTCGGGGCCAAAAAATCGATTTAGCTAGGTTTTATTTATAGAAAATGTTGTTTTGTCGGTGTTTTTAACAATACAATAACATTAAATTTAAAAAAAAATATGAATTCAAATTACGCCGTCAATGTCAAGAGTTATAATAGCTCAGTTGGGAAGTTGTCCAGTTTTCTTTTTGTTTTGTTTTGGCATTCAAACAGCGTGGGATGGAATCTCGGTGTTATTATTATTCTCTTTTTGTAATTTTTGATATTTTTTTCATTATTTTATTTTTATTTTTTATTACCGTGTAATATACACGGTGCCATTTATGTCGTCTTACAAAAGCAGGCCAATTAAAGTATCCAGTATCTACTATACATTCGTACAATTAAAAGTTTTAAAAAAAGATTTACTAGAATATTTTTTAATAAAAATGATTATTAATAATTACAAGTTAAAATAGTAAGGAAACAGCATGTAGTATGCGCGGCGAGCGCGTATGTAGGTACTTAACACAGCTGTTGTACTACCGCCCGCGCGATCATTCATATTACACTTTAGAAAAAGTTCGATTGTCAACTCGTAAAATTGTACCATACTACCTACGTCCTTTTCAGAAATACCACTACGTATTCAGTAAGTGCGGAGTCCAATTTTTTCCTTAATACTTTCTTCGCACTTTGGACCGTCAGGAACAATTATTTAAAGTGTTAGAGACTTGGTATCTACTAGTCTACTAGTAGGTCATTATTTCAATAAAGTAAATTGGTTCAGATGTATTTAGTTAAAATGGAATCAGCTATTCACACTATTTACAAATAATTGCGAATAAAGTAACAAGAATATAGCTCTACCGATATTGAAAGAACTGTTCAAATTGCTCACCATTTTTTTGTCTATGCATAAACGACCATTTGTGCACTATTTGTACTACTATTTTTGTACTGGTACGATATTCGAGTATTGATAATGTCTATTAGACATTTCGTAACAACACAAACTCAAACACACAACGATGTCGCGAAGTAGGTAATTAAGTACGGAAATTGTAAGTTCATGCGCTTGACCTTTCCCCTTTCACGCCCCGTTGGATACTAAAACAATTAGCGGCCAAGGATGCCTGGGTAGGTAGGGATTACGCTTTGTAATAACTGTCCACGTGGACTTCGTAGCTATGATTGGCTAACGAAATGCCGCATGATTTGTTTGTTTAAAATGTAAACATGATAAACAGACTGTTACAAAATATTAACTTTCATTTATTTTATTATTTTTTTATAACTACCACTATTGAACATTTAAATATGTTAGATATGTTTCTTAGGTCGGACACTTTTATGTTTTTTTTTTTATTAAGACGATAAAAAAGTCACCGTGTATATCTAAATAAGTTCGGCAAAAACACAACAAAAATATACCGAGCAAAGCTCGATCAACCAGATATTATTAAATTACAGTAACAACTTAATTAACTGGACTAATTGATGTTGTTAGGCATTCGGATAATCCAATGTACAAAGAAAAGCCGTTCTTATTATATTTCCACTTATTTCTTACCTGTTATCGATTGCTCAGTTAACCGTTTCTGTGATACAGAGCGTTTTCTAAAATTTCATTTTTCGGTTTGTCATCGCTTTTGGATGTTTGCTCACGTCTTTACTTACTAATTTGCTGGTATACCTCAATATGGAATTGGTATTCTTATTAATATTGCCTATCATGCATATACCGTACATCGTACTTATCAGCTGGATTACGACCGGTTTCTCCTTTATTTAATGAATCAATAATATTGATTTTACCTTTAAATTAGTTTAAATGATAACACCACTCTCATACACTCTGATATTTTTGAGTACGAAAGTGACACGACACAGCAGAGTAATAATAAAATTGGTAACTAAATTAAACAATAACGAAACGCGTGGAGCATAGGTCATGCGAAGCGCAGGCGAGTTACGACGTTGACGCGTGCATTAATTCGATTTGTAACATATTAATGTTATTTAATCGCGGTTGGTAGTCCGGATAATCCCGAATCCATATAACTGGCCGGATAATCTAGTTGTCGCTGTATTACTAAATATTTATGGTATTTTTATTTTTTGGGGTGGGTTACGGTCAGCGCACTCCTCGCCCGGCTCCGTCCGGAGCGACTGAAGGGCGTAAGCACGCACACCCGTATAGCACGTCGCCTTCGTCGTTGGGCCGATCACCGGTGCAGAGTTCCTTGACTTCAGTGGTCGGCCCGGCGAAATTTATGGTATACCTACATATAAATTTCAAGAAATTTCGCATTAATCATTAAGCATATTCTATACCTTTTTTGTAAAACGATGATTTGTTTGTAACAGATGCAAGATATCTGTATGTTAATACAGATTGCAGAATATGACATCATCTTTTAGTAAGGCTTTCTCTGTCTAATCATTATAATTGCACTGATTATAATTAGCTTAAAATGAAAATAAATGCTGTGTTGCTGTTACAAATATTTATTTAGTTTTAATGTAATCATGTATCTTTTATTATATAAAGCCATAAAATAGTCATGTTGACTATTTTATGTTCATTCACAGATTTTAGTTTTTTACGTATTTATTGCGTATGAAACTTTATTGCTAGGACTTTTATCATATGCGATAAAATTTGAATACTTTTCAGTAGTCACGAGTCACTATTAAAGATATTGGACATCCAATATATCTGGAAATGAATAAATCATTAAGCAACTTATCAACAGATTTAATTATTCATTCTTTTCAAATTATATTGTAGTGTTAGTATATTCTAGTGTAGTAATTGTAGTGTTGCCCAAATGCAAGACCAAGACGAGACTTGGACTAGTCTTGATCTTGCAACATCACACCTGGTCTCGTCTTGGTCTTGGTATTGCACAGCCGAGTCTTGGTATTGCAGCAAGAGTCTCGCAAAGTCTTGTAATTCTTGCAGTTGGAATAACGTAACAGTCATTTATCATGGCAAGGAAAATCGAACTAAATTAATCAAATATCATCCTATCCTATCTATCCATCTGCTAGCCCATAGTCCACTATTGAATATAACCCTTACCACTGGCGAAAATTACTCTCCTATTCTCCTGGTGTTACATTAGACAGCGTTACTACTCCTATGGCAAAAGAAGGAATTTCGACCCGGTTTTCTTAAAACGTCACCACACGGGGCAGTTGATACAGTAAATTTTATGTTATTTTAAATATTTTTATAATAAATGGGAGTGTTTATAGTTCCCTTCAAGGTAACAATATCCGCCATACCTAATAGTTGTGCTATAAAAAGGAATGTGTTAATGACGATTTTTATACCTATAATTCTACCTACCTCTAGATATATTTAATACTAACTGTTCCAACAGCTTCGCTTGCTTGACTTACCTATCCATATAATGCTATTATTTCGTTTACATACCCATAACGCCTCCTGGCATTAAAAACAATATCACCACTTATAATATCCATAACATACCTACTTTAATCACAATTTTTGTTATCTAAGTATACCTACTTAGCCGTAACAACGGCTACTACGGAGGACGCTTAACAGCTTGAAAATTTTATTTGATTTGTTAACCTTTATAGACACTGCTCCGGACCAATTTACCAGTATGTATGACGCAGTGTTATATATTAGAGCCTAAAACTTTTCTGGATAAAAATACTATCTGACAAAATAACATTCTTTTGGAATATTTTCTGAGATTAGGGCGTTCAAATAAACAATTTCTGTCGATTTATGATAAGTAGTAGTATAGATAATAATAGTTTTTAATAATATGCCTATGAAGACGGTCACCAAATGTATGATATTCGTCGTCATCGTCTCAGTTCATAAAAGTGCCACTGCTGGGATTAATCTTACTCCCAGTAAGAAGAAACTTGACCTACTATACCACTCTGGTCAGACATGTTGGTATAAGATTTTATTTCTAGTAAATTTACATATCTTGCACGTTATTATTTTGCGATACCGATCTACGCATAATAATTCTTTTTGCGAGTCTGGGTGTTCTTTATATAGATTAATTGTAGGTATATTTCTATGTCCAACAGTGGACGCCATTGGGCTAATGAATAAACGGATATATAAATATAATGGGCAAGAGCACTCTTGTGTGAAACTTAACCAGACTAACTAACATGGTGATGATTATGGTATTTTTGTCCTTAAGCCTTTCCAAAGAGTAATACTGAAAAGCCAACACCAACATTGGGAATCAATTGGCTAATAGATGGATATCTCAACACTGATTTGACTTCTCGTGTAGTGATGGAGTAAGAATATATTTCATTCTATATTTTACCCGTGAGTGTCGTAAAAGACGACTAAGGGCTTATAATATATAGGTATATAACATCAGTATAAGAGAAGGAAAACTTGACATGAAACCCTGTACCAACACGGCCGATCATCGTGGTATAGTAGGTCAATTTCCCTCCTATTATGTAGAAGACACGAGGTCAACAGTTGGACCTATATAATCTGAAATGGTGATTTGACATAAATGCAATACGCGAGACTCTTGCAGGGCCAGTCTTGGTCTTGGTCTTGCAAAAATTAAGCGGTCTTGGTCTCGCATTTCTCGCAAGACCAAGACTTTTTGGGCAACACTAATTAATTGCCAGGGTAAAGGGAAAAATTATTTCATATTAATATGAAAGTGGTCAATCGTTATTATATATTCGTATATATAAGGGACATATGAGCACATAAAATCACTAATTATTATGAACAAACAAAACGCGTCCATATTACAACCCTGATACATATTATAGTAATTTACATAGCGTATTTGCCAGAAGTATAGGCAAAGATAACAAGCCACGATCCCGGCACAGCTCTCTTTTCATTCACATTCATCAGAATCTTCACGCAGGTGCCATGGCGAAGAGTATCTATACCAATAAATAAAATTGGAGTGTCTGTTTGTAATGTCAAAATAATAGGCTTTTTTCATGCTCACACGGTTATTTGCACGACACCTATGCCTAAAATAGCAATTAAAAAATGTTTGTCTGTCTGTTTGTTCCGGGTAATCTTCAAAACGGCTGGACCGATTTCAAAAATTCTTTCACCAATGGAAAGCTATAATATCAGGGCGTAAACTAGGCTATATTTTATCCCGGTATTCCCACGGGAACGGGAACTACGCGGGTAAAACGACTATAACCTATAACCTAAGCGAGGGCGGGTTGCTAGTTCTTAATATAACCTTTCGCCAGTATGTCGCTAATTTAATCTTGAAACCTACAACATAGTCTTCCTCTTGTGATGATCCCAGTCATACTTGATTTGTATCGTCTCTTCACTTATACTTTATACATGTCCACATCAACTCAGCACACCTTTTACCTCTTTATTCACTCCACAGCGATCTCCTGTAATACTACTTACAAAAATTTATAATTACATTTAAAAAAACTAACCATGTTCAGCTTAATAGTTATCTAAAACTTCATCCATGATCTCTCCATCAGCCTAATAATTGAACTTTCACTATTGAACATATCTCCGTTGGCGAAGAATGCAGCAATCGCCACTCTTGGCAAATAGGTTAACGATCGCTATTGATATTATGAGTTTTCCAGGCACTACTGCCTAACTCCTTATTCTCGATTCCCACGAGAAAGTAATAGGTGATATACACTGTGGTCTTCGGTGTTGTAAACGTCAGAATAGGAAAAAAATTACGTAAAAATAGTTTCGCTTCATACTATTTATAGTTATTTATTCACAAACAGAAATTGAAACCTATATCTTGTAATTCCGTGAAAATATATTTTCCCTGTGTGTTTGTCCAATCTACTGTAGCGTTTCATAGGGACAAATTTCAGGAAAATATTTGCCATATATGCATTTTATCCTTGTGCTTGCAATTTTATTAACCAGCTATTGAAACAATCACGAAATTAAAAACGAATCTTGTAAATAAAACTAATTTACGGATTTTATCGCGTTTGTTTTTGATTTTTGATTGTCCGACGTTTCGAACACTTTACAGCGTTCATGGTCACGGGTGGACTGACCAGCGTATTTTATTTGTAAATTGCAGTCCGTATTGGTTTACATAATGATGGTCACGGGCGTGTTCGAATCCGTAAAGTAGTTTTATTTACAATGTGTAATAGTCGCGTAAAAATCAGAGATCATTATAAAAAAATAATCTATTCGCGAATGCAACACTGTTAGAAGATGAATATTACCAAATGCTAATTTATTTTTACCGAAGGTTATTTGTGCCTAATTTAAGGACAATGATTTAGTTTTTATCTATCCGTACAAACTTATAACATTTCAATATCTTTGGGGTGGAATGTCGTGAAATCCTGTATGTTAAATCTATGCCTCGCTGAAAGAAACTACGAAATTTTATGTTTTTTTAGTTTCAGTAGTTTCGATTAGGTATTGATGCGCCAGTAATTGGGTTTTTTTATATAATTATACAAATAATGCCAAAGTTGAGGCTGTAAAACTACATGGATATTCTTTCTTTAGCTAACATCACAATAGATAAACAATAGCTTTGGAATACAAAAGTATACATTTCACTTATTCACCCACCCATGTCACGTAACTGTGTTCTTCCACCCATTTAATACACCTGTCATTTACTTTTATTAAAATTATAGTCGAAGTGGTGTTACATATGTTTCACACAAAGGTATTTTATTGTTTTCATACGGTGTTAAGTTTTATTTAAAAAAATGACGACGTAGAAAATAGTATATCTTTGGCTAATACCAATGAAAATGACAATGATATCACTATTAAGGTTTTCACTTTCTTTCCTAAAAATACAACAGATTTTTTTTTTTTTTATTGCAAACGGTGGCAAATGAGCAAACAGTACACCTGATGGTAAGTGTTGCTGCCGCTCATGGACCTTTACAAGGCCGTTGCCTACCGCGAAGAAAACGAAGGGAGTGTGAATGCGTGCATTGAGGCTCGTAGATACCAAGGGCACCACCAAAACCCTCCACACGCAATCACCCTCAGAAAGTTGGACTTCCGGCTCTCTCGCTCACCGAACGAAGCGCAGTAACAAATTGCTACTACTCAGACGTCGATTTTCTGCGAGAGCATGGTACTGCCCCGGACGGACCGGCCCGCGGCTGTAGACAGATAACTGTAGACAGTGTGGTCCTACCACTCCTATTGGTTCTAAATCGAAAATTTATGTCCGAACAACCGTATTAAAAATATATACGAATTGAAAACCGCCCGCTGTTTGAAGCCAGTAAAAAAGGAATACTGTCCATGAAACAGACTTACAAATATTACTAAAAGCCCTAAAAGACGTGTCCTAAAGGCATTACATTTCGCTTTATCCCTGCTTAGCGGTCGTTTACTTTAATAATCCGCTGTCCTACGGGTATATCTTTGTTATACTTTGATAGGTTGTTATATATATAAAAGACGGGCGTTTATTATTTTCATTTGCGTTGTGTTGCCTTTTGTTTATGATAAGTGGTGTCATGAGAGACTTTTGTGGGTGTAATGATAATTTGTTTGGTAATAGCTGTAAATAAACTGAACTGAGAAAATTGTTCGTCGAATTACGAGGCGTAGGGTTTACGAAATAAGTTGCCTAATTTTGCAGATATCAAGATTGCCTCGTTGAATTCAAATTCATTTATTATGTATAAACCCCACAAGACCAAGTTATGTACATGTTGTTAGTTTTAAAATTTTAAAATAATTCACTAAACTAACACTGGATAGAAACACGACCGCTACTGAGAAAATTCATCATGCATCTTGGCGGACTTGTCCATTATTTTTACTTTTTTTTTTCTGGTTTCTTTTATAGAACATCGTATACAACTCTAAATATTAGCTCCAGTGTGATGCCCTTCGAACCCATATAATTTATATTATATTTTCAAATATAATGCAAAGGGTTAAAAGGCTGCATCAGATTCCGCGAGCGGCATCCGATCACGAATTAACTATTAGAACAGCCATCATTCCCCTCGAGGCAAGGGAGAGACGCCTGATTCAGTTTCATTCGCTCGAAAAACTTGTTTTTATTAAAACTGTAATTGACTCAGATATCCACTTGGTTCTTTTTTTTTATTGCCAGTAAATTTCACAAATATGCAATAAACAGTTATTGCTTTGTATTGTACAACATGTAGAAAAAAACAATCTAAGTTACAATTCTTAAAAAGGGATCCGAAGTTTACGCTTCACGCAATAATATATTAAAAAAAAAAGTAAGACAGCTTCGCACGCAATCATTATAACGGTGAAGCTTCACGCGGTGTGAACTTGTTCAGTGCACTAGTTAACACATTGTAACAACATAACCGATCACTCTTATTTATATGACCGATTAGCACACTTGATTCATTACAGACATGAACTTGTATGCCTGTTGTAAATGAAACTGTTTTACGGATTTTATCGCGTATGTATTTGATTTTTGATTGCTCGACGTTTCGAACACATACACCAAAATGTCGGTCAAGTTTTTGTATCAATATATGGGTCAAAATTTAATAACTAATTCTGTAGCGGGTAAGTATTAATCACCGTAATAAAGATGACTTATTGGAAGTGAGATAGATATCTCACTTCCAGTCCGCCCGTAACCATGAACGCTGTATCGAACACTTTACTTTCTTTTCACCAAAATTTTCGCAATCGTTGGGCAATCAAATGAAAACGCGAAAATAGGTTTATTTTATGCCCGTTTTCACCACCAACTGAATTTTAAGTAACATTTACGGCAATTAAACCATTTTTACGCGAGGGCATGATCACACGGGGTGAGGGCCTCCCGTGACCATGAACGCGTAGTGCTTGAAACATTTATATGTGTAGTTGTTAGTACCACATTTTTGCATAAAATCGACGTCTGGATAGTAGCAATTTGTTATTGCACTTCGTTCGGTGAGCGAGGAGTCGGTAGGCTAATTTTCTGAAAGTGTTAGCCTGTGATGGATTTTAGTGATGCCTTTAGTATCATTGCACGCATTCATAATTCCTTTACTTTTTTTAAGGTAGGCAACGGCCGAGCAAAGCCCCAGGAGCAGCAATACCACCATCAGTTATGCTATTTGCTTATTTGCCAGCAAATAGCAAATAAATAAAAAAAAAATGTTTTATTTCAATTAAAAAAACTACCAACATTAGAAATAATTATTTACGGCATTCTTTTTCTCTATGGTAATGGAGAAAAGAAGACAACTCAAAGAGAATGCTTCTCTTTCTTATCCGTAGTTTTTATAAAAGACAAAATCACTGCATGAAATGCAAAATTCGCAATAAAAAACTACGAGTATATCAACACGTCTGATTGGCGTGTTATCATCATTCATTTATCATTTCGGCTCATATACGTCCCACTGCTGGGCTCGAGCCTCCTACATAATAGGAGGGTAATTGACCTTATACCATGCTGGTCAAACAGGTTGGTATAGGGTTTTATTTCGAGTTTGCCATCTCTTGCACAGATGTTATAAGCGTAATATATCTCTTAGTCATCTTTTACGATACCCACGGGCAAGATGGGGAGTGATGAATCGTAGTCCTACTCAGCCACCATACGGACAAATGGGACGTTTATATTTGGATTTCGCTTTTTAAATACCATACAGCACATTATTATTATTTTTTAGGTTATTTAGACAAAAAGTCGTGAGACTAGTCTTAAGATTGATAACATCTCGTGCGAAATGTGAGTCATCTTGTTAACACATTTACTCGAGCCTGTCGAATGATTCATCGTCGCTTATCGAAAAATAACACTTACCGTTTTATGAACATCACCTAAATTTTAGGTGACATCTAAAGCAAACTAAAAATCAATGTTGAATGACATATGTAACACTGGCTTGAACCCGCGGTCTTTATAGCGCAAACATAATTTTCACAAAGTTTAAATAGTGTCTCAAGGCAACTTATTCCCGGAATAAATATTCTATGTGTTAATCCAAGATGTAAGCCATCTCCATGCCAAATTTTATCAAAATTGGTACAGCCGTTAGAGCGTGAAAAAGTAACAAACATACATACACATTTACAAACTTTTGCCTTTATAATATTACTGTGTTGTGATGTTATAAATTAGACATTGATATTGTGCTTTATATAGATTGCCTTAGGTGTTACCTAAAATTTAGGTGTGAAAGCGGGCATAACTAATCAAACATTGAATCTTGTCTGATAATTAAAGAGTATGTAATAAAAAAGCTAATTTATATGTAAATGCCAAATTTTATCACAATTGGTACAACTGTTAGGGCGTGAGAAGGTAACGAACATACATACACACTCACGAAGTTTCGCCTTTGTAACATAAATGTGATGTAATGTCTCGTATAAATTACCTTAGGTATTACCCAAAATTTAGGTGTTGTTTGTGAAAACGGATATAACTAATCAAACAATAAATCTTATCTGATAGTTAAAGACTATGTAACAAAAAACGTTAATTTATGTATAAATATTTATACAATCTACTAAAATGTTTACGAATCTTTTGTGTCAGCCATGATAGGTTAACCTAGTTGTAAAGATGTCTTCTTAAACTCATATGTCCAATTATTGAATAAGAGTTTCTTCTGCAATGAGAAGGATAACAGACGACTATAGCGTGCAGCGTTTCCGTGTAGTGACGGAATAAAAATACAATTCACCATTCCCTATCTTGCCCGTGGATGTCGTAAAAGACAACTGAGGGATATAATACGCATATAACATCTATGCAAGAGAAGGAAACCTTCAAACAAAACTCTAAAAACGCGTCTGACCGGTGTCAGAACATAGTAAGGTCAATTTCCCTCCTATTGTGAAGGAAGCTCGAACCCATCAGGACGTATAAGAGCCGAGATAGCGATGATAGCGTGCGGGTGTGTATATGGTTGCCTTTCGAATTTGTATTCTCTTACAGTGGTTTTAATTGCTTCTGCTTCTCAGCCTGAATACATGTCACGATTAGGAATAGCTATTATTCCAGATAAGAGAAATTCTTTCGGAATTACTTTTTACATTTACTTACCGTCTTAGAAAGTTTGAAAAAAGTTAGAGTTAACGTCTTTTTGTTTGGGGGTGGTCTACGGTCAGCGCATCCATCGCACGTCTCCGTCCGGGGCGACAGAGGGGCGGTGCGCGGCTCCGTAACCCACCCGCAGCACGTCGCCTTCGTCGTTGAGCCGACCACCGGTGCAGAGTGACTCGTCTTCAGTGGTCGGTCCGACGGAATACCCCCTACTCTCGACGTCCCCCCCTCGGGGACGTCGGTAACGGTCAGGACCAAGCTGTTGACAGTTGTCTGACTACAGCCGCGAGCCGGTCTGTCCAGAGTAGTACCACACTTGCGCAAAAAAGCGACATCCACGGGTAAGAAAAGAAGTGGTGTATTATATTCTTACTCCGTCACCACACGGTAAAGTTTTTAGTTTAGTACAAATGTCTAAAGCTTTAGAGACAACACAAGACCGAAGAAAAATAATAAATGGCTAACGTTAAGCGTGCCATAAATAGACAGGGAATGAACACAAGTGGACATATTGTGGAGACCCTATGTAATTGGAATAAAAGCGGTATAATGATGGCCCCTCATACAGGCTGGTAAATAAATTAATCCACAAAATACATGTATGTAATAAATGTAATTTTCTACCATCTATACAAATATATAAAATTGAAGTGTCCGTTTGTAATGTCAAAATAATAGGCTTTTTTTTTCAAGATACGGTTATTTGCACGATACCTATGCCTAAAAACCGATCTAAAATTTTTGTCTGTTTGTTTTGGGGAATCTTCATAACGGCTGAACCCATTTTGATAATATTTAACTACCAACTTGGGCTATTTTGTTCTTCTGTATGGTGACGGAGTAAAAATCTTATCTAGTGACGAAGTAAGAATAGTAGACGTCGGTCGATGGGAGGGTATTTCGTCGGGCCGGCCACTGACGACAAGTCACCCTGCTCCGATGGTCGGTCCAACGACGAAGGCGACGTGTCACGGACGGGTTACGGGTGAGCGTGCTTACGCCCCTCTGTCGCCCTGGACGGAGTGGTGCGAGGAGTGCGCCGACCGTAACCAAGCCCCCAAAAAAAAAAGAAAGGATAAGCATATAACATATGTGGAAAGAAGACATATTCAAAAGAAAACCCTATTCCAACACCTCTGACTAGTGTGGAATAGTAAGGCAGTAACACTGCCATTATGGAGGAGGCCTGCGCCCAACAATGGGACATATATAGACTGATTACGATTCGCACGGGCACGGGCACTACGCAGATAAGGTGACTGAAACCGAAGCGAAACGAGGGGAGATGTTAGTACATAATAATAGCGAATATGATGTGTGTCTGACGTCACACGGGCTCATACAAAATTTATAGCAGTATATTTGGCAACGGGCTTACTGTTATTGTCTCGTTTCGACTTCAGACAGACAAAATATATATATTCAGCATAAGATTTTGATGAGTAATATTTATTTATATTTTCTACTAGCAACCCGCCCTCGCTTCGGTTTCTGTCGCCTTATCCCCGTTGTTCCCGTTCCCGTGGGAATAGCGAGATAACATATAGTCTAGTTTATTCCCTGATATTATAGCTTTCCATTGGTGAAAGAATTTTTGAAATTGGTCCAGCCGTTTTGAAGATTACCCGGAACAAACAGACAGACAGACAAAAAAATTATAAAGTGTATTTTAGGCATATGTATAGTGCAAATAGCCGTGTGAGCATGAAAAAAGTCTATTATTTTGACATTACCAACAGACACTCCAATTTTATTTATTGGTATAGATTTAATTTATGTTCTTTTTAATCATTTATTTCCTCATTCATCATTTCAGCTCATATACGTCCCACTGTTGGGCTCGAGCCTCCCCCACAATAGGAGGGAAATTAACCTTACTATATATATATATATATATATATATATATATATATATATATATATATATATATATATATATATATATATATATATATATATATATATACCGACGACGACGACGGGCGACGCAGTGTGGGGCGCCACCTCCCACTTGGTGGACCGACGACCTGGTGAACGTTGCTGGGCGTCGTTGGATGCAGGCGGCACAGGACCGCACTTGTGGCGTAACCTGAGGGAGGCCTACGTCCAGTAGTGGACGGCGATAAGCTGAAATGATGAATGGTGATACCATGTTGGCCAGACAGGTCAATATAGGGTTTTATTTCGAGTTTTCTTTCTCTTACATAGATGTTATATGCGTATTATATACCTTATAGTACATAAAATATAGGATGATCTCTGTGACAGTTGCCCCTAGTGCTGTCACGTTTACGATAAAGTCCGTAGTTTTTTATCGATAAAACTCTTTATTTTTATAATTGTGATTTTCTATTATAACTGAAATACAATCAATGAAAATCTTTTTGAATTTATTTCAAACAAAAACTGTTTTATGACTGTTTTAATTATTCAAAAGGAGTACAATCAAGGTCTAGGTCACTATTATCGTCATCACTGGAGCGTTCTTGTTAGAACATTTATCATTTTTTGCCAAAATAGGGACAGGCATTAGATCAATCGATCAATTACGACTGTTTTATAAATAAATATGTCTAGTTTATTGACAATAATGCGTAGATAATATTATCATTTACTCTGAGACGAAAAGTGGTTTTTTAATGTTTATTTAAGCAAATTTATGTATTTTATAATGTAACTGTCTGTTTTAATTGTAAAAAATATGTTGAAAGTTATGTATAGGTACTGTATTGGGTTTATTACTTTTATGAATAATTTAATAAAGATCGGTTATCGATTTACGTATATCGACTGTCCCATCTCTTTTTTATTTTCAGTCCAGTATGACCTTGTACGTGCATAAGCGTCATTTATGTATAAAATGTTTACTAGGTATTTCAGTACTTACGAGGTACATTTTAGGCATGAATATTAATATTTTTATAATTATAATATATTGCAATTCAGTTGCAATAAAACTGACACGAAAAGAATGAAAATATATTTGATACAAATTGAAATTGTAAACATGTCGCTCGTTCAAACTTATTTCGTTGATTTCGTTGACATCTGTCACAGAGATCAAGCTATATTTTATGGACTATAGTGTATTTTACGACATCCACGGGTAAGATAGGGAGTGGTGAATTGTATTCTTAATCGGTCACCACATGGAATGATTTATTTATAATACTGTGTGCTTATCGGCTACGAATACCATCAATTCTTACATTGTTCGTAGGTATTTTCTTATTGCAAGCGGTGACAAACGAGCAAACAGTACACCTGATGGTAAGTGTTGTTGCTGCTCATGGACATTTGCAAGGTCGCTGCCTACCGTGAAAAAAGTGAAGTGAATGTGAATGCGTGCATTGAGGCTCGGTAACACTAAAGACATCGCTAAAACCCACCACACGCTAACACCCTCAGAAAGTTGGGCTGCCGGCTCTCTCGCTCACCGAACGAAGCGCAGTAAATTGTCTAGCAAAAAATTAATATAAATAAATTATGGCCGAATTTCGACCACTCGGCGACCCGTAGTATATATACATAGATTAATGCAAACGTTTGGACATAGTTATGAGGAGGTTATAAAGAATTTACATTGTATATAAACTAGATGAATAGCTGATATCAACATCCATTCATATCTCAAATGTGTTGTTAAAAATATTATAGGCACATAAAACGATAACATCATTGTAAAAGGACGGAAACTCGAAAGAAAATCCTATTCGAACTTATTATTGATAAGAATACTTAAAACGCGATAAGAGCCGTATGGTAGTCTAGAAAAAATATTGTTATTTTGGGACGGGATAAAATGCCCGTAATCCATATCCCATACACAATTATAAAAAAAATACAGACAAATCTTTCCCTTTTTTTGGGGTGGGCTACGGTCATCGCACGCACCGCCCGGCTCCGTCCGGGGCGACAAAGGGGCGTCGCGCGGCCCCGCAACCCACCCGTGGCATGTCGCACACCGGTATAGGATAACTTGCTTTCAGTGGTCGGCCCGACGGAATACCCCTGAGGAGTACCCTCTCCTCGATCGACGTCCCGAGTCGGAGAGGCTATTTATCCAAAACAAAAACTGTCTTCATAACTCATTATCATATAATTCCAGATTATATACATTTTGGGCTGAGAGCTCAAGTCTCTTCCACAATAGGGAAATTCATCTAGATTTATTTATTATACACTTTATTGTACACCAGTATTGATTACAAAAGAGCTTAATATATAAAATACAGATCTAATTTACCTCGCTGTCCAGAATTTTATTTCGACTTTTACTATTCTTTCAACTCTCTTAAATCAAAGTATTAATTTAAACCATCTAGTCAACTGTAGTGTTATTGGCAAATGTTGACCGTTCAAAAAATACTCCAAAAACTGTTACGCTTTACCGATAGCGGTCATCCACCCATGTAATGATTTAGGGCAAAGATTACGTCCTAATCTGAAGTAAATCGACAAATTAATTATTATCTAATGGGTTGGTAGACGTTTTGCTGATTAAATGTACAGTGCCTATACATGCGTGTTGCAAATAGGTATTTATGTTATTTGAGATAGCTACGGTTTGGCCTCACCCCGCCTAGCTGTTCGAACGTGGGAAGGGCGGCGTGCGGTCATAATTCTTCTGATAACTGGGCTATCAGAACCAATTCCTTGACTTAATCATGTGTTGAGAGGCGCAAGGCATTCTCTAATTCTGTTAGAAGTCGGCCCAAGTGTCTGGACTACATAAAAAAGAAATATTAGTTAGCATTGTCCAAATTTTGTGCGCTTGGAAATGGTAGTTCTAGCCGAGGCTGCGGTGGCCGGACCATGTATTAGTCCACTCTCGGAGAGGTTGACCTCAAGAAGTCAAAGCACTGAGAAACCGTATCTAAAAGGCTAACCCGCCAGGCGAGCCACCAACGTGAAGAAATCGTTTCAGGGGAGGTGGTCCAGCTCAATGGGGTGTGAGGAATGACACATCAAGTATTCTACGCCCCGGACCGCTTGAGCAGGATGTGACCATCTTGTCAAAAAATGTAAATAATTCCAATTTAGATTCTCTGATCAGACGAAGTGCGTTTGTTGTAATGCATTTTCCTTCAAAAAATTCTGATATTTGACACGGATGATGGTGTTATGCCAAAAAAGCACAATTGCCTTTGACCACTATTACCCCATGCGCAAAAAGTTACAAAATGAAATGATAAACTATAGTAGGTACAGTAAAATGGAAATCGTAAAAGACGTACTAAGGAATGTAATTGCCTCCAGGTGGCCGGCCCAATGGCTAAGGGGAGGGAATACGGTGGGTTTTGAGTCCGTGCGCACCGACCTTGCTCCGGAGGGTGTGGACGGCATGTGTCCAGAGTCCAGACTAAGGATATAACATCTCTGCAAGAAAAGAAAAACTGAAATGAAACCCTACACCAACAGATCTCACCAGCATGGTACAGTAGGTTACTTGTCTTCATATTGTGAAGGAGGCTCGAGCCCAGTAGTTAGAGGTATATGAGTCATGATGACAATAATGATAATTACAAAGGTGTTTACGCCTTTTTTCTTTTACAAGCTCCTCAAATGATTGTTCAGAGTATCATTTGTCGGGCCGACCACTGACGTCAAGTCACCCTACTCCGGTGGTCGGTCCAACGACGAAGGCGATGTGTCACGGGTGGGTTACGGGTGTGCGTGCTTACGCCCCTCTGTCGCCCCGGACGGAGTGGTGCGAAGAGTGCGCTGACCGTAAAAAAAAAAAAAGTATCATTTTAGTCTATTAGTTGTATGTTTCTAAATCCAATTTGGCATGGGCATTAATATTACTTAACGTGTGCTGTTATGTTCAAAAATAGCCTCATTTTATTACATTCCACTAATAGCTCAGAAATTAGTTTATTTATAGCCTCATTGCTTGCGTCACTTTTACGTTCCGCCATACCGAGATTAGTACCAGCGAGGCAGTTTACTTATTTTAAAGGCTTCACAATTTTTCAACAATAACCTATGGTCAATGGTCATGGGAACGGCTGACGGCCGCACATTTGACCTCACTTACAGCTGCCGATTCTCATAATTTTTTTTTTTTCCCGCGGGGTGACGGTATAAGAATACAGTTGTCGACAGCACTACTAATAAAAGGTTATTGTCCTCTACCTGTTTGCTCATCGAACGAAGCGCAGTAGAAAATTGCTACTACTTAGCCGTAGATATCTGTCCGAATATAGCACTACCACGAACGAGGCGACATATTTTTGGTTGAAAACAGAAAATCGCTCGCTCATTTATATAAAAGCTTTCAAAAACATCGGTTGCTATTTAGCCCAACTTTGGTTTTAAACTCAATACTTAACAAGTCATGTGCCATCAAAGCAAAGAGGCAGTTTCAAAAAAATTCTTCATTTGTGCCCTTAGTGAGATATTGTCCTAAATTGCCCCAATAGACATACGGTTCACGAAAAGGCGACACAGTAACACATGTATTCTTAATGTCGCCGTACGAATAGCTTGAATAAAATACATAACACTTAATACTAACTTAGTCCACTATTACCCTGACTTACGGGCGACTTTTCAAGTTCATCAGATCGATACGCATATATAATTCAAGAACTAGTGCACCTGGTGCCTCCCACGACGTAAAGTCGTATGCTATGCAAATTATAACTTCAATAGTATATTAAAGTTAACTTCAATGTCATGGTCCAAATGACCTCGAAAACAATAATTTATTATTTAAATATGAATATAATTATGTCAGTGGAATTAAAGCCATAATCGCCACGCTTTTCAGGTGGGTTGACCGATCGCAATTATAGGTTTCCCAGGGGAATGCTTCTGTCACCTTTCCAAGTGATAACTAACATGACGAATAACTAAAAGAGTTGATTTTTACGACTCCTACAAGAAAGGGTTATATTATCAAATTGTTGTTTTTTTGAAAGGTAATCGGGTGTCAAAGAGGATTAGATTGCGACAACAGTATTGCGTAAAATAGGAATCGAGTCATTGCCATTTTTTAAAGGTTAATGGAAGGCTTGTGTACTGGGCTATTGATAGGTAGAAGATAACTCATCTGTTTATGACAGGCAAATGTCTGATCGCCCACGTAGTATTAACAATAAAAGGGATCAAAGTGCCGAAATAAATAATCCAAAGAAATCCTGATTAAAAATAGAAGGTTTTATTCTAGTGAAAGAAATGAGACTTCTGGGTATATCTATGTCCATGACGCGTATATTATAAAATAACTTAGAACCTATAATTCCTAAGAGACGTACTGGACATTATTAAACTTTTTTTAAATAAATGAAGTTTTTGAATCTAAGGAACTTCTCCAGCAGCTCGCGATGGAATTTGCTTTTCGTACAAAAATAGTTCTGTTTTAAAACAATATTTTAATAAGTAGAATGTCTGAGTTCATGCTCAAAACAGAATAATTCCTCAATTAGTCTAGAAGTTTCAGTATGTTACGTTTGGTATATATGTACGTGTGTTTTCTATCAAAGACTGACTGAACCATGTTTTGATGAGAAGTTGTCGAAATATCGGTCCAGGCGTACCATAGGTGATGATAATATATCATAGGTGAAAAGGCTTAATCCTTTTAACAACACTATATTCTGATAGCAAGCATGGCCTTTTCAGCAAGACACGACTCACATATAGTCAGAAGTAAACATTTCTGGCTTCACATCAAAATCACAGCTGAAGACTGATCGTCATTTTGTTTCATTTTAATCTGCTTTATACGCTTAATATTTAAGCTCATTCAAAGAAGCTTTAGTTATAATTTGGAATATCTAATCATTTATCAATCTATACAAATATATCATAAAATGGATGGCAGTGACCCTTAGACAATCAGACCCTTTAGTAGGGACACGATATCGAAACGAAAGAATCGACGTTAACATAAGCATGTGCCGTAAGGTCAAGTTTAACATGGATACTTTCTACAATTTGTTCGATACGATACCTGCCTAAAAGTACTCATTGAGTAAAAGTATCGCTATTGAAAGACAAGTACTCGATACCTAAAAGTATCGATACTTTTTTCGTGTCCCTACCCTTTAGCAGTTACTATAAACGCTTACAATTCTATCAAAATATATAATAACGACAAAACCACCGAAATCCATTCCAAATTCTAAATTCCTTACGGGCTGGCAAATGATTAATATAAATATGTAAAACCAGAGCTAGTTAATAATAAAACTCACTTGGAATTCTCTTCAAGTCCAGTATCAAGGTAGCAAGTCCAAGGTCAACAGTCGAGGACATATTATGGGTTGACGACAACTGTTGTAAGCTCGATATTTTACTTCGATTATACACACGATAATTGTCTGTTCCAACTCTTTATGGATAATATTTTAATAACGCCAACACCAATCACTCCGAAGAAAATTCAAATTTTAGGTTATATAGACAACGAAAATTTTAATGATTGCGCCCTGAATTGGGACCTGTAAGCTCTTTATAGCTATTTATTGGTATTTCCACTGTAGCTGCTTTTAACCAACACAAAAAAAAATTCGCCTTTTTTACTCAGCCCATATAAGTCCCACTTTTGAGCTGAGGGGCGTCTTCCACAATGGCTGAAAAATTAACCTGTAGTAGGTTGAGAAGTGGCAAACTTATTTTACATCGATGCTATCAGCATATCGCATCCCTTAGTGGTCTTTTACGTCACCCACTTAAAAAATCTCTGAAGACTATTCTTACACCATTACAATACAAAAAAATAATCCAGAAAGAAGTTATAATCTTTTTTAGAATCAATGCAAATTCTTTCATCTTATAAAGCGTTGTGAAATATATATTTATAAACAAGCAAGTTTGCCAATAATAAACAAAAAATAAGTCAACAAGTCAAATTATCGAAAAGCAATAAGTGTCTTTGGAGCTCGTCTTAACGGACTATCGATCATTCGAAATAACAAAAGCCATACTTCACTTTCTTTTTCCAATTTGCGTGTTCTTGTCAAAATGTTTTATTTACACTCTTATTGTGAACTAGCAACCCGCCCTCGCTTCGCTTCGGTTATAGGTTATAGTCGTTTTACCCGCGTAGTTCCCGTTCCCGTGGGAATACCGGGATAAAATATAGCCTAGTTTACGCCCTGATATTATAGCTTTCCATTGGTGAAAGAATTTTTGAAATCGGTCCAGCCGTTTTGAAGATTACCCGGAACAAACAGACAGACAGACAAAAATTTTTTAATTGCTATTTTAGGCATAGGTGTCGTGCAAATAATCGTGTGAGCATGAAAAAAGCCTATTATTTTGACATTACAAACAGACACTCCAATTTTATTTATTGGTATAGAGTATAGATTATAAATGATTTTGAAGTCAAAATATGAATGAATCTATTTGTATGCCAGTGTTAATAGAATCACCGGGAATAGGCTTTAAAATGCTCATAACCCGCTCAGTTCCTCTGTGGTGGTAGCAGGGACGGCGTCCAAACCTGTCATAAACATACCTCACTATCTACCATGTGATTGGGCCACCAGTACTCGACCCTTGTCATCAGTGACCTGGCGGATTACTCTTTCGGGTACCAACTCGTGTCCCCAGCAACTTCCACTGCCGAGGCGTCGCTCTATCACGGTCGGCTTCTCCGTGGGTGCTCAAGCCTCCTTTACTATGGGAGGGAATATGACCTAGATCACGGTGGTCAGGCGTACATGCTCTTGCAGTGATGTTACCTGCTTGAAGTTTTTAGTTGTCTTTTATGATCATCATTATCTCAACTCTATTGTTGGACCCGGGCCTCCTGCACTATGGGAGGGATAATTCCCTACTATATCACGCTGGTCAGGCATGTTGGCATAGGGTTTCATGTCATGGTTTCCTTCTCGTGTATCAATGTTATATATGAATATCTCATAGTTGTATTTTACGACAGCCATGGGCAAGAGATGGGGTAGTAAAACTCCATCACCACACGAAAAATGATCACCCGCGGGAAAGAAAGGAATGGAGACATAAGTTATTCTTACTCAAATCATCGCGTGGATTATGTAAACCAATTTCTATCATAATTTGAAGAAGGCGAAAGGCTCAAAAGTCGGTCGCTCGAAAAGTCGGGCATAGAATTTCATTTTATTGTGTGTAATATAAATTTTGTAATACATTTAGGTTTAATAAAATTACATTGAATTTGTAATAAAATAACCAACTGTAAGGCAATAGTTTGGGCCTATATTAAGAAATTTAATAATAATAACTTGCTAAACAAAGTTACATTATAGGCACTAGAGAAACCTTTAAACCGCAATAGAGCTTTTATTAAGCTTAAACTGCCTTAGCCGCATTTACATTATGATAATTCACTATTCGCGTGATGAAAAGCTCCTATTGTGTGATGTTTTTCGCAGTTGTTGAATTCTATTCGTTGATTGTAATAATCTTTATCTTTTGGCACGTACGCCAAACATTGAAAGTGTTGGCATGTATTTGAGTCTTGTACATTTTGTTTAAGCAATTTCAGTTTTACTATCAAAATTATTAATTTACTAGCAACCTCGCTTCGCTTCGGTTTTAGTCGTTTTACCCACGTAGTTCCCGTTCCCGTGGGAATACCGGGATAAAATATAGCCTAGTTTACGCCCTGATATTATAGCTTTCCATTGGTGAAAAAATTTTTTAAATCAGTCCAGCCGTTTTGAAGATTACCCGGAACAAACAGACAGACAGACAGACAAAAAATTTTTAATCGCTATTTTAGGCATAGGTGTCGTGCAAATAACCGTGTGAGCATGAACAAAGTGTATTATTTTGACATTACAAACAGACACTCCAATTTTATTTATTGGTATAGATTATTTATACTAATATGTACTAGCTGACGCAACAGACGTTCTTCTGTTCAAATAAAATAAAAGGAATTATCCTTAAAATCCACAGCAACGCCACCTACCGGGTCCAATTATAAATCTAAACCCTTCTCGAATCCCCTTGAACACACACAAAAAAAAATCATCAACATCGGTCCAGCCGTTTAGGAGGAGTTCAGTGACACACACGTACACGAGAAATTTATATTTAAAGATTATAAAGCTGAATAGTGTGTTTGTTTAAGCGCACTAATCTCAATAACTACTGGTTTGAATTGAAAAATTATTTTACTGTTGGATAGCTTGTTAGATGATTTATCAAGAAGGCTATAAACATCATGCTACAGCGAATAGGAACTTGGTCATCATCATCATGATCATCATAGCTCATTTACGCCCCACTGTTGAACTCGAGCCTTTTCCACAATAGAACTGAAATTAACCTGCTATACTGCGCTGGTCAGACGTGTTGATATAGGGTTTCATTTCAAGTTTTCTACATACCTGTTATTGCATATGTTATTATTATATCCGTTTGTCGTCTTTTACGACACCCACGGACGACATAGGGATCATGAATTGTATTCTTACTCCATCACCACTCGGACAACTTAGAAAAATGTTGCAAAACGAAAAAAAGAAATTTCTCTTGAAAGGTGTTGTTGCAATGCGTTCTTACGATACCTACGATGCAATCTTTTTAACCTTTTCTCTTATGTGAGGCAAACAAAATTGTACACATCAGCTTGTGCATTATAATCCGTAAATAATCATCGACTATCAATGTCCACTATTAAACATGAGTCCCTAAGTATCTTGGCAAACGGATGGGCGATCACATTCTGTGTTATAACACAGTTTCTCAACTCTCGCCTATTCGTGAATTCGTTAGGGATGCTCGATGATCATCGATGTTGAAAGCAAAACATCGATGTTTTAGCATCGTAACATCGATGTTAACGGAATTGATCATCGATGTTAACACACGGCGTCACGCACGACCAATGCAACGAAACAAATTATATCTTCTATGAACGCTGTTACGTCCGCAGGCGGGTAGCTATCTCCATTTGATTATTCAATAAAATGAGATAAAACTTAACGATTTCACTGTATTTTATTTCTTTGTCAATTATTAATGCCAATATCATCGCTGCTATCCAACATCGATGTTGGGCTTTCGATTATGACATCGATTTTTTTTTAATATCAGTCATCCCTACTGTTCGTGATCCCGTAGTCGTACGACTACCAGTCTCTACGACTACCACAGTAAAGTAAGTGATGGTGACTTCATCTCCTTCTTATCTCGGCCTATATACGTCCCACTATTGGTCTTGGGTCTCCTCCACAATAAAGGGAACTTAAACTACTATACCGCGCTGGTCATGCGTGTTGGCATAGGGTTTTATGTAGAGTTTTCCTTCTCTTGCATAGATATTATTGCATATTACTCGTCTTTTACTACAACCAGGCTTAAGAGAGGAGTGATGACGAATTGTATAACAAAAAATTTTATTAAAATTGTTTAATTAATTAAAATTTGTGTTGGTTGTAAATAAAACTACTTTTACGGATTATATCGCGTTTGTATTTGATTTATGATTGCCCGACGTTTCGAACACTTTGCAGCATTCATGGTCACGGGCGGACTAAGGTGTCTCACGTCCAACAAGTAATCGTTATTACAGACATTTACAATTCATAATAATAACGATTACTTGTTGGACGTGAGACACCTTAGTCCGCCCGTGACCATGAATGCTGCAAAGTGTTCGAAACGTCGGGCAATCATAAATCAAATACAAACGCGATATAATCCGTAAAAGTAGTTTTATTTACAATGTGTAGTGCTCGCGTAAACATCAGATATCATTTGTGTTGGTTGTTTAAAATAGGCAGCATTATGTTCTATGCAATTTATTTCGATTTTAATTCCAAGTCAAAGTTATTTTTAATGATTTTCCATGCTATGCCATTTTAATGTAATCAAGACTGTTTCGTTGTGCTTTATTTATAAATTGTTTTAATATTTTTATATAGTTACACAATAAAAATACAAATAAGGTAAGATATGATAACTTACCTTATTTTTATTGTGTTTGTGAAGGTGATATTATAATATAAGTATAGCATCCTTTTTTTAACGCAATTACTTTTTTATATTTTTTGTTAAGCAGCGATTTTTAATATTCTTGTGAGTGATTTTAGTTTTACTTATTGGAAAGCAAGGTTGTAAAATATGCCCTATTTATTTACTCGTGTTTGTATATATTACTATATATTGATATAGAACTTCTTAAACGGCTTCTAAGCTAATATGAATTTGTAATACATATTTGTGACGACACTACATAAATATAAGAAATTATTTTATTTGCCTTTATTATATTATTACCATCTGGTACCATTTGGGTCAACGATTACATTCCCAAGGAGGGTTGACATCAGGCAGGCGGCTGGACATAAAAGTCATTGCCGAAACTTTTTGCAATATGTCAAAACAGATGACATATTGCGTCAACCCCAAGTAATTGGGATAAGAGCAAGATGATGATGATTTTATTTGCCTATATTATATAGCATTATTAAACTCTTCCGTGTGGTAACGGAATAAGAATACAATTCACTACCTCTAAATCAAATTTGAAACAAAGTATTATTGCAATGTTATTATTTATTAGATTAAAATTGGTTTTCTGTATGGTGACAGAAAAGAATAAAAGTCACCATCCCCATTTTGACATGCTTTAGACAAGCAAGGTATGCAGCAGACAAGCATATGCATGTAACATTTATGTGAGAGAAAAAAACTCAAAAAAGCCTTATACCAACCCGTCTTTTTTTTTACGCTGTGGAAATGCATTTACGCACTTTCACCCGCCGGTGACAGGCGGAGGAGTGTCTGGGACTCACCGGCCACCGCGTGACCGAAATACCCACTAAAACCGCAGCGGCCCCTTCCGCGCTTTTACGGGGCGCCGGAGAGATCGTCTGATGACATTGAAACTCCGAGACCCCAACGCATGGCCGTCTGGCCACGTCCTATCGTCATTTAATGCGGTGTAAGGAGTTGCGCATATTGGCGCCTCTTGCTCCCTGGTCGCCGCCGGCGGAGCGAGTCAGCGGACGCAAACGCCTTGCGTTCTCGCTCCGCAGTCTTCTTCCTTGTAATGACGGCCTCACAAAATGAGGCCATGGACGACCAGCACCTGTCGCTGTCGAGCATCTGTGAAACGACGGTCGACAACGACAGGTCTATTCCGAATTCCATCGATAGGACGTGGTGTAGGGGCTCCGTATCAACCCGTCCGAATAGCGTGGTATGATAGGTTGATTTCCCTCTTACAGTAGAGGAGGCTCGAGATCAGAAGTAAGACTTACATAGCAAAGATGAAACGTTAGTTAGGAGACGCCCAGGTGTTCAAAATATACTAAGTTCAAACCAAAATTGCGTGAACTGATTTCTTATAAATCATTATTTCTTTAACATTGAACGTCATAATTCAAGCTAGCGGCTGACCAGCCACCCGTAATGGCACTACAATATTGATCGTTACAATACAAAGTCACAAACCCACCCTACGATAAATCTAAGGTTTGCCCCCATTTGTAACTGTAGTTGAGGTCAACTGTTAGGACAACTTCAAGGTCTTGAAGTATTGCTCTTCTTTGTTTATTCTTCGGTGTACGTAACGTTGTTTCAGCTTCATGCACATCCCACTGCTAGGTACGAGCTTCCTCCACAATAGGAAGGAAATTGATCTACTATACCATCTTTCTCTTCCATGGGTTATATGCGTATTATACCCCTTAGTCGTCTTTTACGACATCCACTGTCAAGACAGTGGCGAATTGTATTCTTACTCGGTCTCCATACGGAAAGTATTAATCTCTCACCACATGAAATAACATATAATGAATGACTTCACATATGGCGGAGTGATCTAAATACCGAACTCCCATGCGTTTGCATCTCGATATAGTATAGGTAGATATCGATAATTATACTAGCTGACCCAACAGACGTTGTTCTGTTCAAATCAAAAAAAAATATTAAAAGGAATTTTCCTTGAAATCGACCGCAGCGCCACCTACCGGATCCAATTGTGAATCTAAACCATTCTCGAATCCCCTCGAACACGCACAAAAAATTTCATCAACATCGGTTCAACCGTTTAGGAGCAGTTCAGTGACAGACATATATAATACACAAGAAATTTATATATAAAGATAAATTGTACCCACCAGTGGGTCTTCATAACTGTCGTATTTTTTAGCGTTATTTTTATATAGGAAACTCGTTTTACTATATATTTCATTATAACTAATGCAACAATAAAAAAAGTATAATCCAACTTTCGTGGCCAATTAAAACTGCAACCTTGATGCGAATCAACAAGTATTTAGCTAGTGCTAAAAACCTTTCAATTCAGCAATATTTCAACGGCATTTTATGTCTCGACTGAGGAATACGTATAATGGTATGAAAAACTTTTTTATAATTACGAATTAAATAATGATTAGAGAATTCTAGGTTTACTCATATGTAGACTGCTTCTGCCATGCATATTATTGCAATAAATCTTAAGATTAACATATATGCCGCTTTTTGTGTTAAAAAAATAAGACGATATCTCTTATTTTCTAATTAATTAGTCAGTTTGGCTCTTAATCTCCCGTACTGCATAGGAGGGAACTAGAATCAATCGTTTTTAATTCTTCCTCTTACACTTTTCTAATTAAATTTGTTGCAGTGCCCCTAAATAATTAAAAGCGTTTCACGAAACTGTCTGCGGTTCAAACCTCTGTGTCATCAATAGACATCACTGTGGGTCCTGGCTTACAGGATCATTTCTGTAAACCAGCAAATGATTTTAATTCACTAGTAGGATTTAATATTATTTGAGAAACGCAATAAGATCTTTTTCTATATTTTAACTTTTATTATATTGCTATTAGTGGCAAAAGAGCAAACAGCACACCTAACAGTAAGTGTAGTTTTTCATAGACCTTTGCTCGGCCGCTGCCTACTGTGAAGAAAGTGGAGTATGAATACGTGCAATGAAGTTCGGTGTTACTTAAACCCACCAAACGTGAACACCCTCAGAAAGTTGGGCTGCCGACGGTCTCGCTCACCGAACTAAATGCAGTAACGAATTAATTACTATTAAATTAAGACATCGATTTGCCGCGGGGGTGTGGTACTAACCCGGACGGAACCGCCCTCGGCTGCAGTCAAAAGACTGTCGACAGTATGCTCCTATCATATATAAACGCCTCCACATGCATTTAATTTGGTCTCATAGATAAATTTCGTACCGTCTTTAAAGCACGAGTCATGACTTTGAGACCTAATTTTCTGTACACGAATTCACTGTTATTTTGTTGTGGTATTGTTGTAACAAATTAAATCTAAGTAGTACATAAATCTCTGCTCATTGCTTTCATTATGAAGGTCTCTCGATAAGAAATATGTATGCTATTGTGTGGACGCTATAAGCGAAAGTGGAACGAATTGTGTTAATGAAACATTTTCAAGATTATGTTGAGAATATTTCTCTCTTCAATTTGATATATTTGTAGTAATATATACCAATAAATAAAATTGGAGTGTCTGTTTGTAATGTCAAAATAATAGGCTTTTTTCATGCTCACACGGTTATTTGCACGACACCCATGCCTAAAATACAGATTAAAATAATTTTGTCTGTCTGTCTGTCTGTTGGTTCCGGGTAATCTTCAAAACGGCTGGACCTATTCCAAAAATTCTTTCACCAATGGAAAGCTATAATATCAGGGCGTAAACTAGGCTATATTTTATCCCGGAATTCCCACGGGAACGGGAACTACGCAGGTAAAACGACTAAAACCGAAGCGAAGCGAGGGCGGGTTGCTAGTACTAATATATAAAGCTGAAGAGTATGTTTGCTTGAACGCGCTAATCTCAGTCGCGGGCCGGTCCGTCTGGGGTAGTACCACACTGAGCAAAAAATCGATGTCTGAGTAGTAGCAATTTGTTACTGCGCTTCGTTCGGTGAGCGAGAGACGGAACCACGACTTTCTGAGGGTGTTTGTGTGTAGAGGGTTTTGGTGATGCCCTTGGTATCACCGAGCCCCAATGCACGCATTCACACTCCCTTCACGGTAGACTGCTACCTAGTACCTAAATAAATATCTGAGATTATATTTATATAGAGTAAGTTTAAGCAAAATATTGTATTTTTCTCATATAGTAATAGTCTTTCATGTAATGACAGAGTAAGAATACAATTCACCACCGTAGGCATGACTAAGGCAGTAATATATAGATAATATCTATGTGAGAGAAGGAAAACTAATTAAACCGTATACCGACTAGGCATGTGACTTGGAGAAAAAATATCGATTAATAAAATATCTATTTTTCTTTCTTTAAGATAAATCGACTTGCCAAAAAATCGATTAGGTATTTATTTTTACGTAATCGATTATTTTTATATTCGGTTTTTTTTACTATTTGTAAGATTGGATTTATTTGTACATAATAATACAATTAAATAAAGGTCAATAATAACTCAAACAACAATGTGGTCGTTTTAAAACATTTGACTAAAACAAAAATAAAATAAATAAATAATTACCAGAAATAAAATGACCTTTTCCTTTTGTCTCAAAACTAAAATACATAAGAAAACTTTAAATTTAATCAAAAAAAGCAAATAGTAAATAATCGATTAATTTTAATATTAAAAAAAATCTATTTATTTAAAATCGATTTTCAATATTTTGATAATATAATAAAAAAATAATCGATTAATATGAAAATCGATTATTTTTTCACGTCCCTAATACCGACTTGTCTGACAGCGTAGTATATAGTAGGTCAATCCCTTCGATTGTGCAGGAAATTAAGCTTTAAAGCCCACTACGTAAAGCAACAGTGTATTTCCGAAATATATTTTTGACACGCAAAAGTCCTTGAACAGAATGAACCAAATTTTGCTATTTGTATTCTCACCATGTTCCCAAAAAATCAACGGTAAGTTTTTGTATTAACCCAATTTCCTTACCTTGTAACAGGCTGTAAATTATATTTTAGTTGTTATTGATGTTTATATTTTTATATTGGCGTATTGCTCGCGACTTCACTCGGGTCACAATTGCGTACAAATTTTTCTTTAGATTACGAACGAGTTAAACGTTATATTCATCGGTTTTAAAGACTTGAATATGTTTATATGTTAATACTTTTCTGTATGGTGTTCTTTACGGTAGGCAGACTTGGGTCACAATTGTGTACAAATTTTTCTTTAGATTACGATCGAGTTAAACGTTATATTCATCAGTTTTAAAGACTTGAATATGTTTATATGTTAATACTTTTCTGTATGGTGTTCTTTACGGTAGGCAGCGACCAAGTAAAGGGTTCATGAGCGCCAGTATCGCTAACAATCAGCTGTTTCATCGTTTCAGGCAATAAAAAAATCAACTTAATAACACTAGCCAACCGTAAAAACAATAAGGCTCAATAAAATCTTGATCACAATTACCATAATAC
This sequence comes from Lymantria dispar, assembly GCA_032191425.1. Taxonomy (NCBI): domain Eukaryota; kingdom Metazoa; phylum Arthropoda; class Insecta; order Lepidoptera; family Erebidae; genus Lymantria; species Lymantria dispar. The sequence goes on from CM063455.1 coordinate 28,002,105, forward strand.
ATTAAAGGTTGATTATACAAGCACAGTAAGGTTTGGTTGCCTTATTTACCTGGTTTTATTCATTAAACCAGGTCATGCACGTAGCTATAAAATTTAACTCGTTTTGATTTCACCCAGTTAATATCTACATAATAAAGGACTCTCTTGGGAGTCGTTCCGTTCGAATATTTAAAGGAAATTATAATTAAAATTGCTTAAATTATAAATAAGATAGCTTTTTTTTTTTTTGTGGGTGGGCTGCGGTCGGCGCGCCTCCGCACCACTCCGTCCGGGGCGACAGAGGGGCTTAAGCACGCAACTCCCGCAACCCACCCGAAAACCATCTCGCCTTCGTCGTTGGGCCGACCACCGGAGCAGGTTTACTTGTCGTCAGTGGTCGGCCCGACGGAATACCCCCTACGTGGGGTACCCTCCCATCGACCGACGTCCCCCCCTCGGGGAGGACGTCGGTCTTTCCTCACGCGGTGGGCCTCACGCGGTGGGCCTCTCGGCGGGTGACGGACTAATCCCCGGTCACGTCACCCGCGGCCTCGGCTAGGGCGGCATGAGGCGCAGGTAGTTACGCCTGCGTCGCCCCATTCGCCGGCGGCGGATCTCCTCATCGAGGCTGCGCTCCTGGCGCAGACGATCCGCCGCCTCCTTCTGCGAGATCACTGTCTCGCAGAAGGCTGCGACCGCGTCCCAATTCCTGTCGGCACCGATGATAAATAAGCTGGAAGGTTTTTGTCTGTATGGGAATGGAGTAAGAATACAATACGACATCACTCTTTCTTATGCCGTGAATGTAGTAGAGATAGGTTGGGAATTTGTTGAAAGACTAGTGCCAGTTTTCACCAATGAACCCCTATATTTTAGGTTGTTATCTAGGAAATCCTAGGAAATATAAACGACACAACACTGATGAATACAATTTTATTTTTAAGCTATTGAGGTTAAAATAATTATACTTTGAAATTAAATAATTTATGAGATGTTATTAATTATGTCTCCTATTTCTCCATTAAACATTCGTTGCTTTTGGTATTACATAAAATTTAGGAATCGTTCATGAACGTTTTCGTCAATGATACCTAAGTTTTGGGTAACGCCTAAGGCATTCTAAACGTCAATGTTACATGTTTAATGACGCATTTTAACAGTAATAAATTATTGTTGTTATGTATCATATAGATGGTTAGGTTATGTCTGAAATTTGAGTGTCGTAGTTGAAAACAGACGTTGGTTGATAAAAATGGTATATCAGTTATTTTAGCTTAGTGCCTAGAGGAAAATAGTATTAAAACATGTCAAGTGTCCTAGATCTTTCGATCTTTGGATTACGTTGTACTTTATCCCGAACGGAAAGGGCACTTGGAAGCACTTTACAGAATACAAGGTGTCAAGGACACTCCTTACACAATCAAAGACAGCAGTACTGTTACATAAGTGATACAAGAATAAATAATAACGAGGAAACATGCCAAGGTCTTCTTAAGTTTATTTCTTTCTCTTATTTTTTTTAAACTCCACCTCGCATTAAGAATAAAGCATTTTTTTTTTCAAGGCAACACTCTGCACTAAGAAAATAATTCTTGTATTGCGAGGGATTTTACAAACATATAATTAACGGACACAAATTACATCCTGACTCAGAACAACAATTTATGGATCGCACATGATTCGCACCCGCGACACTGGCATTATAGGTCGGTATCTTAACCACTACACCATCTGTGTAATGCACAGCCACAGTCATAACACTCATACCACTCATTTGTGAATCGCACAAAGAAATTTCTTATCTTTTTTTACATCCGAAAACCACCTCGCCTTCGTCATTGGGCCGACCACCGGAGCAGGTTTACTTGTCGTCAGTGGTCGGCCCGACGGAATACCCCCTACGCGGGGTACCCTCCCGTCGACCGACGTCCCTCCCTCGGGGAGGACGTCGGTCTTTCCTCACGCGGTCGGCCTCTCGGCGGGTGACGGACTAATCCCCGGTCACGTCACCCGCGGCCTCGGCTAGGGCGGCATGAGGCGCAGATAGTTGCGCCTGCGCCGCCCCAGTCGCCGGCGGCGGATCTCCTCATCGAGGCTGCGCTCCACGCGCAGACGATCCGCCGCCTCCTTTTGCGAGATCACTGTCTCGCAGAAGGCTGCGACCGCGTCCCAAGAAATTTCTTATCTGAGGATCGAACCATCGATATTCGACGTGGAAGTTACTTAGACCACTGTGCCATCTATGCAGTGATTTCTGCGGGAATAGTAGTCTATTTATTTTTATAAGAACGCATTCTCATGATAATACCCCGGGTCGATTGTTATGACTATAAGGAAACTTTCCCATACTACGTGATACATGCACCATAGGGAGGGGGTTTACAAAATTACCAGGCTTGATCATAGGACCAACAGAGGCGTCCTTAGCTTTCGACATAGCTATATGGTCTAAGATCCCGCTATACAACGACCTTCACCGAGATGATTATTTGATGAAACTTATTTTTTATTTAATTTAATATGTCAATAAATATATTGCATATGGGTTGCCTAACAAATTTTAGTCCATTTGTTAGGCAACCCATATACATAACATCTCGGTGAAGGTCGTTGTATAGCGGGATCCTATACTAATATCTAAATATGTTTTTAAGCTCATAAGTGGCAATACATATAGTAGGCATTTATGACCGATTTAATTAACTCATGTAGGCAATTGCAAACCAAATTGTTTTTAAGCTTATGTTACCAAAAATGTTTTAAAAAGAGGTTTATTATTTACTACTAGCAACCCGCCCTCGCTTAGCTTCGATTTCAATCGCCTTACCCAAATAGTTCCCGTCTCCGTGGGAATACCGAGATAAAATATAGCCTAAGTTATTCCTTATATAAACAGTTACTTGGTAGTAAAATATTATCAAAATCAGTCCAACAGTTTTATCGGTTTATCCCAAACAAATAGACAGACTGTCAAAAAAAAAGAAATTGGTTTTTAGGCATAGGGATCGTACAAATAACCGTGTGAGCATGAAAATAGCCCAGTATTTTGGCATTGCAAACACACTGATTTTTTTATTTGAACAGATGTCAAAATTAGAGAGGCGGTTTTGCTATATACTATATACTATATATATAGGTAGTCTTGAATTGGGTTACAAAATTCAAAAGTAGTATGGATAGCTTTCCCTCTTTCAGAGGTGGGCTATAAAAAGCGCACACGCCGTCCGCTCTATCGTGACAAAAAGGCAGCGCGCGGCTCCATAATAAACCGCATCTCCTCTACTTCGCCATTAGGCTGTCGTCTGTGGCAAGCCCTGATGTTCTAATCCAGTTCAAATTCATTCATTTGGAATAACAATATAGCTTAAATGCTAGTTGAAGTTTATAACCTTCTCATAATGCCTACAATAGGGTTTAATAACTTATTACAAGGCTAGACGCACCATGACGCCTTTATATTGGACCCGAAACGTATATTTACGGCGCCCGCCCTTATTATATGCGACATATTTTATATGTTCTTATAAATATTTATATAATCTATATAATACATTATATATACATTAATAAATTATATAAATATTTACAATACTTATCTGTATGGTGATGAATAGAAAAACACGAATAAGTTATCACCGCAAAATGCGAAAATATTGCAATTGGAACCCCTTTTTTTAGGTAAGGTATGGCGAGTACAATTCACCACCCTATTTCTTGCCCGTGAGCGTCGTAAAAAACGACTAAGAGAATATGCACATAATATCAACCCCTGTGATGGTGAAGATAATGATGATGATGGAAACATGTGATAAAATTGAAATAGATTGATGTCTCTACATATAAATCTATACAAATTAATAAAATTCAAGTGTCCATTTGTAAAGGCAAAATAATACTTTTTTTTTCATGCTCACGGTTATTTGCACGATACCTACGCCTCGAAGCCAGTTTAATATGTTCTCACTCTGTTTCCTGTAATCTTTAAAACGTCTGGATCGATTTTGATAATATTTTAATACCAGGTAGCTTATAAGGAGCAACTGAGGCTATATTTTATCCCGGTATTTCTACGGGACTTTAAACTTGGCGTTTTTTGAATGCAGTTTTGGCATAATGCATTTAAATCATCAACATCAGCAGAGATCGGCCATAACTATCTGTCCATATTAATAGGAAAAATCGTTAATTAATTTAATAAAACAATAGCCATGTTTCTAATGCGTGCAATTTTAACAGTCACGAAATCTAAATCACGCTAATTATATAAAATATGTTACTTACTGTTATAAAGTTGAAGTATTTGTTTGTGTAAATACTAATCTCAGGAATTAACGAGTTGAATACTGAAAAATCACATTGTGTAGAATAGTTTGTTTATTGAGATCTATAATGATTTGAATTTCTATGTGGTGACGGAGTAAGAATACAATTCACCACTCCCTATCTTGCCCGTGGATGTCGTAAAAGACAACTATGGGATATAAGTTGCACATAACAAGAGAAGGAAATCTCAAAATAAAACCAACCCTATACCAACACGTCTGACCAGTGTGGTATAGTAGTTCTATTTCCCCTTCCATTGTGGAGGTCTAAACCACCAAAGTGATTTTAAAATACTTTCACTTATAGAAAGCTGCATTATCTACATGTAGCATAGGTTTTTTTTCGCCCTATTACTATACAGGCTGTATCAGGTTATGGGGCAACTGGTCAAAAGGGAGCTAGGCAATGGTGGTAGGAACCCATGAAAAAAATTTGAACGAAACATATCGATTCGTTAAGGAATTAGAGACATGTAAAGTTTTCAATTTTGTCATCGCTTTTTCGTGTAAATCTGATTGAAATGTATAAAGTCAATGATACTTAATACGCAACAGACTCGTACTTTGTTAAATGTTCATTAGAAATTGTATAAATCAATGATTACATTCACTTAAGCAAGACAAACTTCGCTTTAAAACAGCTGATCGGCCTATGACCGTTGACCGCTCGCCGTTGTACCTACGATGTCATTAAAACGTTTGCGCAATTCTAGGTATCAATGAATGAAATTATACTATCGAAGCTTTACATGCCTACATGTATTCTGTCTGTACATGCCTACATAATACGTAACATTTAAGGCGTAGACTCTTAGACACATTTTTTTGAAATCACTATAACTTTTATGTTATATTGTTTTTTGTGTAATGTACATTCTAATTACGTTCTATGGCCGTTAAACTACAACATACTCGAACAGTTGCCCCATAACCTGATACAACCTGTATACGCCCAATTATATAAGAAAGATGTGGTAGGAGTACACTGTCGATAGTCGTCTGTCGACAGCCGAGGGCTGTTCCGTCCGGGGCAGTACCACACTCTCGTAGAAAATCAACGTCTGAGTAGTAGCAATTTGTTTCTGCATTGCGTTCGGTGAGCGAGAGTGCCGAAGCCCAACTTTGCGATGATGTTTGCGTATCATCGAACCTGCGCGCTATGCCACTCCCTTCACTTCCTTCACGGTAGTCAGCCACCTAGTAAAGGTCCATGAGCGGCATTGTCACCATCACGTATGCTGGTTGCTCGTTTGCCACCAACAGCTAAGTAAAAAATATTGCTATTATTACCATTAGTTATTACTAACAAAATAACATTAAATAGGTAAGTAATCCAAGCGAAGTTGCTGCTAAAGTTAGTAATTACATTTCGCTTATATTAGCCTCGATCTAATATAATAAAAAACTAACCTAGATTTGATAGAGCCATGTCGCACCTAAATTTGACATTAATGAACTAGATGTAATAATTACCAAGGAAACATTTTCATTTGGAATTAAACAGCCACTGGGCATATTTTCCGTATGGTGACGGAGTAAGAATACAATTCACCATAAAGAACCGCCTCCCCTCCACCGCCTTCCTCTCTCTCTTGCACATGGGTGTTGTAAAAGACGACTAAGATATTTTTTGTCTGTCTGTCTCTTTGTTTGAGGTAATCTTCAAAGCGGCTAGACCGATGACGAACGGTCGAGAAAACGGGAACTATACGGTAAAGCGACTGGAACCGAACCGAGCGAAGCGAGGGCATGTTGCTAGTTTTATGTATATTTAAGGAAATATATATATAATACATATTTATATATTCTAAAGGAATTTAAGGCAATATTTATCATTTCGTGTGGTGACGGAGTAGAATACAATTAACTACCCCCTTCCTTGCCGGTAGGTGCCGTAAAAGTCGACTAAGCGATTAAATATCCATATATCATCTATGAAAGAGAAGAAAAATTCGAAATGTAACCATACGGTTACATTTTTTATGCCAGCACGTCTGACCAGCGTGGTGTAGTAGGTCAATTTTCCTCCTATTATGGAAGAGGCTCGAGCCCAACACTGGGACGTATATGTGCGGCATATATTAGCTGAAATGAATGATTTAATGGCGCCTGCCTGTCGTCAACCCTCCTTGGGAACCAGGCGGCATTAGATACAAGTAGCACCGGTCGCTGTTAATCAATATTATTGTTGGTAGTATTCATAACCACAGAACACTCCTTAAGAGAGAAGATTAGAAGCGCGAGACTGTCTTGGTATGGAGATGTGATGAGGAGGGATGAAAGGCATGTGACAAGGTATATATATATACTAGCAACCCGCCCTCGCTTCGGTTTTAGTCGTTTTACTTGCGTAGATCCCGTTCCCGTGGGAATACCGGGATAAAATATAGTTTACGCCCTGATATTATAGCTTTCCATTGGTGAAAGAATATTTGAAATCGGTCCAGTTGTTTTGAAGATTACCTGGCACAAACAGACAGACAGACAAAAAAAATATAAAGTGATATTTAGTCATGTGTATAGTGCAAATAACCGTGTGAGCATGAAAAAAGCCTATTATTTTGACATTACAAACAGACACTCCAATTTTATTTATTGGTATAAATATAGATGTGAATGTGGACGTAAGAAGCGTGGGAGACCCAAAAAGAGATGGATGGACTATGTGAATGAGGATATGCCTAGGAAAAGTATGAGCGCAGATATGACGGCTGATAGAAGGTTATGGAAGGTAAGTACTTGTTGTGCCGACCCCACTTAGCGTGGGATGAGGGCAGACAAATGATGAGAACACTCCTTAAAATAAAACTAACTCTTAAAAGCACAATGCATAATTAATGTCTGCCCTCTAAGGGTTTTGTTAAATGAGCTTAATTTGGCTTCACTAATGAAGGTGTTAGATATCATTTGATTACGGAAGGGAGTTTACTAATTGTCGTTATCGCCTGCCCTTTACTCCCTCGAGCTATTAATATACCCTTTTTAGTTAACTAATGCGTTCCGGTTAGATATTTTTTAAGCATTATCATAGAATTAAACTACCTAATTCGACTAACAAAAATAAGTACGTAAAACTAAAATTAAGGTGCTTATTTTCTATATGATCAATACCTTATTTGCTAGTTTCTGACCACAGCTTCGCCCGCGTGAAAAGTCACTTTCCCAATATGAAATTTTATCCATTAAACGGATTATGATTGAGTAAAAAAGGTAAATTATAATTTCAAAAGCATACATTACTACGATAAAAAGGATTTTACGCGTTAATCCTGGAAATGGTATGTGCCAATTTTCATCAAAATATGTTCAACAGTTTACATGTAATCCAAACAATAATCTTTCACACTAATAATGTTAGTAGTTACCTAATTTATCCTTTATAATAGATAACTTTCAATATGGTGATGGAGTAAGATTATAAATTCACCACCACCCTTCTTGCTCATGGGTGTCGTAAAAGAAGACTAGTGCGCAGATAATATCTGTACAAGAGAGGAGAAATGACGCGCGGGTAGTGTGCTGTGCGCCTTTATAGACACTTTGTTAGGGTGAAATCTCGTGCGCGTTTGCGTCACCGACATGCTTTTAGCAGTAGGTATATTTGTAGCACGTAAATCTGCAGAAGAACGAGTGTAACCGACATAGCACGAAGAATTAGCACGCTGAAGTGGCAATGGGCAGGCCACATCGCTCGACCAACCGACAACCGTTAGGGAAGAAAGGTTCTCGAGTGGCGACCACGTATCGGACGACGCAGTGTAGGACGCCAACTAGTTGGATTGACGACTAGTGAAAGTTGCTGGGAGTCGTTGGATGCAGGCGGCACAGGACCGCACACTGTGGCGCAACATGAGGGAGGCCTACGTCCAGTAGTGGACGGCAAAGGCTGAAATGATGATGATGATGATGATGATATTTGTAGCTATACAGCTGACGTATAGTGTTGTGTATATTTTATATGTGAAATTGAATGGATTTAGTGAAAAGTTCACTGTGCATTGTTAAAATAGCATTTTTGTTTATTTTTTTTTATAAATCAGTTTTTATTTTGTATCTGTTGACATTGATTAGGTGATTTCACACGCTACATTGTATGTTTTTAATGCATTGTTGTATTTTAATAACTGCTTTCACCAACGTAATTCCGTTGATACTAATACAATGAGTATGTTTTATTTCCTATATTCCTCTTCCGTGTGATGACGGAGTAAGAATACAATTCACCACACCCTAACGTGCCCGTAGATGTCGTAAAAGATGACTAAGGGATTGTAATATGCAGATAATATCTACGCAAGGAAAATTTGATATAAAACTCTATACCAACTCGCCTTACTGGTGTAGAATAGTAGGCCAATTTCCCTCCCATTGTGGAAGAGGCTCGAGCTCCCAGTGGAACGTATATGAGCTGTGATGATGATGATTCATTTCAACTAATGGTGGGAACCATTGGGCTCGAGCCTCTTCCATAATAGGAAGGAAATTAACCTACTATACCATGCTGGTCAGACGTATTGGTATAAAATTTCGGGTTTTCCATTTCTTGCATAGGTGTTATATGCTTATTACGCCTCTTAACCGTCGCTTACGACATCCTCGGATAAGATTGAGGGTGGTGAATAGTATTCTTACTTTGTCACCACACGGAGCTCTTTTCTGCTCAAACATAATTTGAATGGATATGCATAAAAATTTCCTATTGGGAAAGTTACTTCATGCGGGCGAGGGTTAGGGTTTTATCTTGACTTTTCTATTTCTTGCGTAGATATTATATGTATATTATATCTTTTAGTGGTCTTTTACGACATCCACGAGTAGGAGAACGATAGAGATTGGTGTGTATTCTTACTCTGTCACCGCACGTAAAAAAAATCTGTAATCATAATGATATCTGATGTTTACGCGAGCACTACACATTGTAAATAAAACTACTTTTACGGATTATATCGCGTTTGTATTTGATTTATGATTGCCTGACGTTTCGAACACTTTGCAGCATTCATGGTCACGGGCGGACTAAGGTGTCTCACGTCCAACAAGTAATCGTTATTACAGACATTTATAATTATCTACCCGATACAGAAATTTCTATATCGGGTCTGTGTAATATCTGTGCAACTGCAACTCTTCTTAAGTTACTACAAGTCATTTTAAGTAGGCTAGTTTTTTATATAATTTCTTTTTTCTTGAAAACTAATAAAATAAAAATATTTTATTGTTTTCCACAATTAAAAGTAATTTGTTTTGTTACAGCGCAAGTCGTAATTGTCCGACGGAGGGCGCTGCTGAGCAAGACTCGGCGCAGCCCGCCGTCGACTTACCTAGGACTAGAGATGGAGAGATTGACTACGATGGTAAGTACAGCACCACAAGTATCCGTCCACCAACCTGGCAGACTAAAAACAGCAAAGAAGAATATCTTCACAGCGTACCTTTATAAAATATTATTAGCTTATATGATTACATTCCAAATATTTTGTCTTGGCCCGATAATTTCATAACCTATTTAATAGTAAACGTTAGCTTCCTTATTATCATTTAGCCTTTCACTGCCCGATGTTAAAGGCTTATTTCCGAGCATCGCGGTAGATATTAATCGCATGCGATTGATGGGACCGTATCCGAGCTCTGCGACAGACACTAGCGACGATTAACCTAAACTGTGCCATACATTTTCATACTCTGACTATTGGCTCATCAGCCACACGCGACAGCCGCGCCGGGCCGGCCATGGCATCAAGCATTCGCTACCAGTGATCGGACCATAAGTGATGAGGATACGGCGAGTCATAGGGCCGCGCGTCCCCGTTTTGTCGCCTCGAACAGAGCGGATGGCGTGTGTCCAAATCATAGCGTGCCCAAAAAAAAGGGCCCTCGCAAATGAGGGGCTTGTCCCGTAATCTATCGCTTGCCTGCCGACTTCGCGATTGTAGTAAGTTCCTATAAGTTACTCAGAATAGAGCTGCTACTCCACAACTCTCCTGATGAGAACACTAGAACAGATAAGTAAGCATGGCGACAATTGTATTCTGATCTCGTCATCACCCCACATTAATGCAGGTGGAGTTGAAGAAGATTGATTCCATTTCCCTCCTACGCAATGCGATTGACAAAAAGCAAAATTGGCTGTTTAACAAATAATTAAGAGTGTGTACAGCTACGAAATATGCCGCATTACAGAATCACGGATACGGGTATTAACGGGCTTGTATGTGAACCTTACAAATTGATTGTAATATACACCACTGCAATACATACCTTTATGGCAAAAACACCTGAACGTACGGAAATTTTGAATCGCTACAAGGTCCGTATATGCGTCATATCCAAATTGTTTTGTTCTATTTTATTCATAAATTCTCACAACGCGTCAAGGAATACATATTAATGTTATTCATTTTGCCTCAGACCCAAACTATCGCAACCCACATTATGCCCGGGACAGTAGAGCCTTTACAAACACATTAGTTTGCTCCCACTGACGTCAGTACGTGGGTACCTTACATACGTAAATGTAATTACGCCATTACCATACAATGCGCATGATGATTTATTTCGAAGTCCCTTGAAATACTGTTAGCATTGTTTTTGGACTACGGAATGAACTTGCATGCTACAAATTTATATATAACTAGTTGACCTAACAGACGTTATTCTTTTCAAATCTAAAAAATACTAAAAGGAATTCTCCTTGAAATCGGTCCAGCCGCTTAGGAGTTCAATTACAAACACACGAACGGAAGATTTATTTATATATATATATATATCTACTAGCAACCCGCCCTCGCTTCGCTTCGGTTTTAGTTGTTTTACCCGCGTAGTTCCCATTCCCGTGGGAATACCGGGATAAAATATAGCCTAGTTTACGCCCCGATATTATAGCTTTCCATTAGTGAAAGAATTTTTGTAATCGGTCCAGTCGTTTTGAAGATTACCCGGAACAGACAATCTGTATTTTAGGCATTGGTGTCGTGCAAATATCCGTGTGAGCATGAAAAAAGCCTACTATTTTGACATTACAAACAGACACTCCAATTTTATTGTTTGGTATAGATTATGGTGAAACTGATAATGAAGAAGATTTGTTTTTCTTTCATCTTCATTTAAGCCTATATAAGTCCCATAGTTAGGCTAAGACCTTCTCCACAATGGGAAGAAAATTACTCCGGTTTTAACGATAAATATACCGTCCACTTAGTTCCCCGTCCTAGCTAGAAATCGAACCCATTTAGGCGGAGTCTTGAAGAATCATTATATTATCCAGCACTAATCTATGATAAATCTATATAAATGGCATAATGGCTTATGTAATGACCTCTTGGGCCAAGTGTCGCGGCTCTATCCCCATGCAGGACAGTTCTATGTGTGATTCCATGTTTTGAATCTGGGTGTTATTTGTATTCCATTTGGTGATGAAGTACGAACACAATTCACAACACCCCTGTCTTGGCCCATGGGTGTCATAAGAGACCACTAAGGATATAATATGCATATAACATCGATGACAAGACAAAAAAAATCGAATTAAAACCAATAGGTTTAATCGGCGTGGTGTAGTAAATCAAATTTCCTTTTACTGCGAAGCAGACTTGAAGCCACTAATGTGAAGTGTATATGCTAATATGATAGTGAAGATTTGTATGTTGTTAAGTCCCCATGACAAAAAGACTTCTTCCTTACTGATTAAAGGTGTTTAAAAATAAATGTGTAAAATGTTGTTACAGCGTTATACGAAGACGAGTCGGACAGCGACCTCGGTTCGATGGAAAACCACGGATCTGTCGTCACTCACCTGCTATCACAAGTCAAGATTGGAATGGATCTTACTAAGGTGAGAATATAAGTATAATTTTCTTTTTCTTAATCATATATCCCAGTCCCATGTCCATCATATGTCCCAGTTTTCCATATGGTGACTGAGTAAGAATACAATACAAAAGTTTTACCATACCCATAAGCAGGTGTTTCTCATTACCATGTCTCAGGCCATGCATGTGATCTTAGCTAAAATAGGTTACTATTGAGATGTGATCAGTTCCTTAAAAATACCTTTCTGTATTCTTATTAGCGTAGGGTTCAAAAGAGACGGTAGAACTGTTTCTTTAAAAATTATGTATAGGTTCCCCGTGTGGTGAAGGAGTAAGAATATAATTGGCTAACCCCCCTCCTCTCTTACCCGTCGTCGTAAAATCTCCTCCCTCCTTAATGCCCCTCCAGGGACGTCGGTCGCATGCCGCCGGGCTGGCCCATAGCCCGCGACCAGGGTATTCCGTCGGGCCGCCACTGAAGACAAGTTACCCTGCACCGGAGGTCGGCCCAACAACGAAGGCGACGTGTCCCGGGTGGGTCATGGGTCTGTGCGCCGCCCCTATGTCGATCCGGGCGGCGGGGGCTCTGACCATGGCCCACCCCGCGTCGATCGCCCCCACGCGGTCAGCCTCTCCGCGGGTGGCGGACTTTTCTCCGGTCCAGTCACTCGCCTTGGCCCAAGGTCAAGGCTAGGGCGGCATCAGGCGCAGGACATAGATAAGCCAATGGATAGATAGATGAAATGCTACAGACGAGTATGAAATGCACTAGACTCAAATTTTATTCTAAATATGCTAAATCTGACGGAATAAGAATACAATTCGCCATTCCCTATCTTACACCCGGATGTCGTAAAAGACGACTATGTGATATAGTAAGCATATAACATCTATGCAAGAGAAAGAAAACTGGAAACAAAACCACATACCAATCTGTCTGACCAGCATGGTATAGTTAGGTCAATTTCCCTCCTATTATGGAAGAGGCCCGAGCCCAGCAATGGGATGTGTATGAGCCAAGATGATGATGTTGATTCTTTCACAACAGAATAAGACAACTAACAAAGTTTTATATTGTAAATAAAACTACTTTTTCGGATTATATCGCGTTTGTATTTGATTTATGATTGCCCGACGTTTCGAACAATTTGCAGCATTCATGGTCACGGGCGGACTAAGGTGTCTCACGTCCAACAAGTAATCGTTATTACAGACATTTATTAAATGTCTGTAATAACGTAGTTCTGTAGTCTGTTCTAACGTAGTGTCTGTAATAATGTAGTTTTATTTACAAAGTTTTATAGTTAAAAGGTGTCAAAAACACCACTCGATATTGCGGCTGCTTTACGGTGTGGCTTCCTAGGAGGCTAACTCAGATCAAGTGGAAGACCTACTTCTATTAACTATAATATGCTTATGCCCCACAGGTTGTCCTGCCCACATTTATCTTGGAGAGGCGATCCCTCCTCGAGATGTATGCAGACTCCTTCGCGCATCCTGACCAGTTTGTAAAGTTAGTATCATGTAATAATCATATAGTCTCTCGTGTGTGTGTGTGTGTGTGTGTCAGCCCATATGTAACGTCCCACTGTTGGGCTCGGGCCTCCTCCATAATGGAAGGGTAACTGACCTACTATACCACGCTGGTCAGACGTGTTGGTATAGGGTTTTATTTCGAGTTTTCCTTCTCTCGCATAGATGTTATATGTGTTTTATATCCCTTAGTCATCTCGTACGATCACCCACGGGTAAGATAGGGGGTGGTGAATTGTATTCTTACTCCGTCACCACACGGAAGTCTAGTAGAAGTATAGTCTCTCAAAGCGTTCCAATTTTCCCTTGAGATATCAATTACCGGTATAAAAAAGGGTTGATAAACTCGTAATACATTCGGCAAGGCGAGTTTAATGCCTACACAATAGTTGATAATCTTATTGCCGTCCATCGTATTTAGTCTTAAGCTGTTTAAAAAAAAATATTTCAAAAGTCTCTACTTTACTCTGCCCAGGTTTTAATGCTCATTAGCATTAATCACTTACTCACACCAATACTCGGTATCGCTAATATTCTCGGCTAATACGTACCACTGTTTGTACCCAGCCCTCTTCAGAATATAGAAAATTTTGTACTGTTACATCACGTTGTTCTGTTTCCGTGTGATGACGAAGTAAGAATACAATTCACCACCGTTTTTCTTGCCCGTGGGTGTCGTAAAAGACGCAGATAATATCTAAGAGAAGGAAAACTCATAATAAAACCCTATATCAACCCGTCTGACCCGCGTTGTATATGTATATAGTAGGTCAATTACACTCCCATTGTGGAGGAATTCTTGAGCCCAGCAGTGGGACGTATATGAGCTGTGATGATGATAATGACTTCACACTGATCAGACGGATTATCAGAGGATTTTATAGAATTTTTCTTCTCGTGCAACGATATCACGTCAGCTCCTGTTCTAAGAAATATTAAAATACATAACTTTTTACTTTTATTTAGGAGAGGACAGGTCCGATAATACCCAAAATAGCCCGGAAGGAATGGCGAGCAAACCGATGGGCCAACCCGTTCTAATACCGTTTGGGTGGGCCACCGATTAAGAGTGGTAGGACCACACTGTCGACAGTTATCTGTCTACAGCCGCGGGCCGGTCCGTCCGGGGCAGTACCACACTCGCAGAAAATCGACGTCTGAGTAGTAGCAATTTGTTACTGCGCTTCGTTCGGTGAGCGAGAGAGCCGGAAGCCCAACTTTCTGAGGGTGTCTGCGTGTGGAGGGTTTTGGTGGTGCCCTTGGCATCACCGAGCTTCAATGCACGCATTCACACTCCCTTCTCTTTCTTCGCGGTAGGCAGCGGCCTTGTAAAGGTACATGAGCGGCAGCAACACTTACCATCAGGTGTACTGTTTGCTCGTTTGCCGCCGTTTGCAATAAAAAAAAATACCGAGCCTTTGCTTACATACCCAAGTCCTCTTTTACAACATCCACTGGAAGGTGGACCCCTTTTCCACCACAGTAATATCTATATATTAATACGTGAAGCAAAAACTTTGTATCCCTTTTTACGAAAATTACGTGGATGGACAAGTATGAATTTCGACATAGTTGAAGTATATACTGAAAAGAAGTGCATAAAACTGAAATTTCATATAATAATGCATTATAAATACATTAAATTCATTAAAAAGGCATTATGCACGATAATATGCAATCAATACACACACACACACGCACGCGCTTATACACTTTTGTTTACGGTTAAAATCTCTGGTGGAACTGAATGTCAAACAATAATAATTATGATGACAATGTCTAATAGACAAATGTACTTATATATTAGTTATTAGTGAAATACAGTTTGCTCAATATAAAATTATACATAAATATAATTAAAAGAAAATTGCGTAGCAAAAAATTAATTTAAATGAATTATGGACGAATTTCGACCATTCGGCGACCACTAGTGTATAAATAATCAACACAAAATAAGTCTATTAATTGTATTTCTTCTCCAGGATAGTAGACCAGGCCACACCTCGCGATCGCATGGTACAAGTTGTCCGGTGGTACTTGAGTTCCTACCACGCGGGTCGCAAATCGCAGGTCGCCAAGAAGCCGTACAACCCTATTCTAGGCGAAGTGTTCCGATGCCACTGGGACCTGGATCCACAGCCTGATGCACATTTAAATAATCATGAAAAAGTAAGTGACAATTTCTTTTAATAGCCCACAAATATACTATTTAGGTTATGGACATCGAACAACAATCGCTCTATGGAAAAATCATAGTCTATCAGCTAGAACTTCTAGACGATGAGGAATAACAAAGGCTAAGATGATGACGGTGTTTTATCCCCAAACCTGAAACAACAGAACAGATTTAGATAGAACATGGCAATATGCACAATAATGAGTAGATAAATAGCAAGAAAATAGGCACACATTCTTACTATATACCTATATTTCTAATCAATATTGCTCAAGTTTTGCTTGATTTCTAAAAGGACAAGCCTAAAATATTTAGATTGGATAATCTGAGTCAGCGAACCCAGAACAAATATTGATCACAAAATTGGTCAGAATTATTAAATTTATGGCGACTTGTCTCACGATCTACCTATATAGTATTATGGATGCAAAAGACGTCTCCAAAGTTAATAACACCTTATTAATATTCTGTCACGTGTTAAAAGAATATCCCTCATTTTGTGGAGGCGCCTCGAGCCTAGTGGGACCTAATAGTGGGACATGAGCTAAAATAATGATGATGATGACTATTCTGTTAGCAGGAAGTAGGTGACGGGCCCGTACCCTGGTGCACCCCGGACCAGCTATCCTTCGTAGCTGAACAGGTGTCCCATCATCCACCGATATCCGCATTCTACGCAGAACATGTGAACAAACGCATTCAATTCGAAGCTTGGGTGTGGACAAAGAGCAAGTTTCTGGGTCTTTCCATCGGAGTTCACAATATTGGACGGGGGATCGTCACCTTGTTGGATACCGGTGAAGAATATACACTTACATTCCCCAATGGCTATGGCAGGTAAGTTGATCCATTAATGTTTAAAATACATACATATAAATCATAATGATTTCTGATGTTTAATATTACACATCTATAAAACTCGCTGGGTTTATGTATTTTCCCTATGGACTTCATAACGGCTGGAGCGATTTTTATGAAATTTGGAGACAATGAAATATCGCTTTTCTTTTTTGTAATTTTGTATTAGAATTGTCATAGAAATAAAAATTGTACTAGTATTCTTACATTTTTGCTAACCGGGGAGAGGCGAGATAAATCGCTAGTTTGAAATATAACTGTTTTTCCGTTTTTATATCGTTCTTGGTCACGGGAGGACATCCAAGTGACTTAGGCCATCGCGTGACTATTAAGGCGGTAAACCGTTCGAAACATCGAGCGATTAAAAATAAAATACAAATGCTTAGAATTCAAATAACAAGATAGAGCTATTATTTATTAAATTAATTGATATAATCATCATAAATATGACGGCAAGCGAGTGAACAACGATTACAGTAAAGTTTTTTTTAAAGGTTTCCAAAAATAATGCTCCAGCGGAGGACCGGGTCCGCGTGGAGTCTTTCCTCCCGCACACGGTCCGCCACCTCCAACTTTATCAATTCTGATCAAAAATTACATTCCCAAGGAGAATTGACACATTTACGTCGACTCCAAGTGATTGAGATAAAGGCAGGATGATGATAATGGTGATGACCACGAAGTTAAACCGATAACATTATTATCATCATCACAGTCCATATACGTCGCACCGCTGAAGCTTACTCCACAGGGGAAAGAAATTTTCCTCCTTCCACAGGGGAAAGGAAATTGACCTACTATACCACGCTAGTCAAACGTGTAGACATAGACATAGGTTTTATTCGAGTTTTCTATCTCTTGTATAGATCATCATCATTTCCCATACACGTCACACTGTTGGGCTCGGACCTCCTCCACTATAGGAGGTTAATTAACTTACCACGGTGGTCAGACGTATTGGTTTAAAGTTTTATTTCGAGTTTTCCTTCTCTTGCATAGATATTATAGGCACATTATATCGCTTGTCGTCTTTTACGACACCCACGGGCAAGAGAGGGGGTGGTGAACTGTATTCTTACTCTATATCCACACGGTAAAACTATACATAATTCTAGAAGAATAGTTCTATCTTCTTTTTGAACCATAAGCTCTAGCTTAATATATGTATACAGATTAACTGTTCAGAAAGACATTTTTAAGGTACTGATCTCATCTCAATAGTAGCCTATTTTGGCTAAGATCATATGCTGGTAACAAGAAATACTTATTTATGGTTATAGCAAAACTTTTTACGTATAAACCTAAACCATTAAGCTCTAATATAGGGTTCAATTCGAAAGTTTTATGAATATTTACTTTCTAAGTTTAATATAAAATGATGCTGTTTATGTTTTTTATTTGAAGTTGTAATTTTGTGGCAGGGTTTAGATATTCTGATCTGCAAACTTTTTGTGTAACTAAAGTTCTTTACAAAATGTGTAACAAATACGCGAAATTACGCGATGTAGCAGTCGATTAAGCCTTTTTCTCTCAAATTTAAGAAGAATGGGATATACTCTTCTCGCATTTATAATCTTTAATATCTGGTTGACCGAGCTTCTCTCGGCATATTTTTTTTATCGAATTTATTTAGATACTAGCAACCCACCCTCGCTTCGCTTCGGTTTCAGTCGCTTTACCCGCGGCGTAGTTCCTGTTCCTGTGGGAATACCGGGATAAAATATAGCCTATGTTACTCCCTGATATTATAGCTTTCCATTGGTGAAAGAATTTTTGAAATCGGTTCGGTGGTTTAAGCGTGAAAGCGTTACAAACAAACAAACATCCTTACTTTCGCATTTATAATATTAGTATGGATATATTACTAAAAAATAAAAAATAAATGATGAAAAATATATAAAAAAATTACAAAAAGAGAATAATAATAACACCGAGATTCGAACCGACGCTATTTGATTGAAAAATACCAAAATTAAAACCTGTCACCTTCCCATCTGAGCTATCGTAACGTTGGCGTCGAAATTTGAATTCATATTCTTTTAAAATTTAATGTCATTGTTTATTTTGCTAAAAACACGGACAAAACAACATTTTCTATAAATAAAACCTAGCTAGATCGATTTTTTGGACCCGAAGCCTCTAGTATGCCAAGTTTCAACAAAATCGTTGGAGCCGTTTCCGAGATCCTGAATATATATATATATATATATATATATATATATATACAAGAATTGCTCGTTTAAAGATATAAGATATATAAATTTCTTGTGTACGTGTTTATGTCACTGAACTCCTCCTAAACGGCTGCACCGAACGGTTGTTGAAATTTTTTGTGTGTGTTCGAGGATGGTTTAGATTCACAATTGGACCCTGTAGGTGGCGCCTTATTTGAACAGAACAACGTCTCTGTTGGGTCAGCTAGTTTTGTATAAACATATGAATATGTGCTATTCAAAAGTGATTGACGACCAATTCTTTTATTTTTCCTGAAATGCAAAAGATTCACTTGTATGTGAAGTCCTTACAATACATCCTGACTATAGTCCATAAAATATAGCTTGATCTCTGTGACAGTTGTACCTAGTTCTGTCACGCTTACGATAAAGTCCGTAGTTTTTTATCGATTAAACTTTTTATTCTTATAATTGTGATTTTCTATTTTAATTAAAATACAATCAATGAAAATCTTTTTGTTTGAAATAAATTCAAAAACTGTTTTTTGGCTGTTTTAATTATTCAAAAGAAGTACAATCAAGGTCTAGGTCACTATTATCGTCATCACTTGAGCGTTCCTGCTAGAACATTTATCATTTTTTGCCAAATAGGGACAGTCGTTAGATCAATCGATTAATTACGACTGTTTTATAAATAAATATGTCTAGTTTATTGACAATAAATGCGTACATAATATTATCACTTACTCTGAGACGAAAAGTAGGTATTTTTTATGTTTAATTAATTCAATTTATGTATTTTATAATGTAACTGTTTGTTTTAATTGTAAAAAATATGTTGAAAGTTTTGTATAGGTACTGTATTGGGTTTATTTCTTTTATGAATAATTTAATAAAGATCGGTTATCGATTTACGTATATCGACTATCCCATCTCTTTTTTATTTTCAGTCCAGTATGACCTTATACGTGCGTAGGCGTCATTTATGTATAAAATGTTTACTAGGTGTTTCAGTACTTACGAGGTACACTTTAGGCATGAATATTAATATTATTATATTTATAATATATTGCAATTCAGTTGCAATAAAACTGACACGAAAAGAATGAAAATATATTTGATACAAAATAAAATTGAAAACATGTCGTTCGTTCAAACTTACTTCGTTGGTTTAGTTGACATCTGTTACAGAGATCAAGCTATATTTTATGGACTATAGTCTTATTTTTAATTCGCAAATCGACATAGACGATTAGATTAAAAACTTTAAGACTTTGACACGGAGATTTAGCCTTTCATCATCACAGCCCATTATACGTTACACTATTAGGCTCGGGCCTCGTCCATTATGGGAAAGAAATTGACCTACTATACCACGCTGGTCATACGTGTTGGCGTAGAACTTTTTTTCGAGTTTTCCTTCGCTGGCATGTTATATGTATATTAAATTAAATGTTATATGTATAAAAAATTTAATTTAAGTGGTGGAGGGGTGGAGAATTGTATTCTTACTCCATCACCACACGGGAAAAGCCTACAAGGAAAATTCGAAACAAAACCCCATACCAACCTGTCTGACCATCGTGATATGGTAAGATCAATTGCAATTGCAATCTTTTTGTGGGGGAGGGTCGAACCCAGCAGCAGGACGTATATGAGCTGACATGTACTTAAAATGTTTCTACAGATCAATATTGACGGTGCCTTGGATAGAATTAGGAGGTTCGGTGGTCATCGAATGCATCCAGACAGGCCATAAAGCGAACATTGAATTTCTGACGAAGCCCTTCTACGGCGGCAAAAAACATCGAGTCACTTGCGAAGTGTTCTCTAGCAATGATAAGAAACCATATTACACTGCGCAGGGCGAATGGAATACTAGAATGGACGGACGATGGACTGAATCTGGAGTAAGTGTTATATATATTCATCTTTATCCATTCTGTAAAGGTCCACTCAGTAATGCCACGCAGAACGATTCTGTGCCACCTTGCTACTTTTAAGTCAACTGGAAGGGTCGCCCTACGCCGCATCTTCCAATTATATCAATATATCTATATTTTGTCCTCATCATTATCACAATTCATATACGCCTCAATGCCACGCTCGAGCCGAGCAATAGGCGAGAAATTGACTGACTAGGCTACTCTGGACAGACGTGTAGGGTAGGGTTTCATTTCGAGTTTTCCTTCTCTTGCATAGATGTTACATGCATATTTAATCCCTTAGTCGTCTTTTACGACACCCATGGCCAATATAGCAGGTGGTGAATTGTATTCTCACTCCCTCCCTTTGCTATTAATGTTGCAAAATAGCTATTACTTTGAGCATTCTATAGAAATTTCTTATTCTGAGCCAAATGTAGGTCGACCAAATTTAAGAGATATTTCGCCGATATCATCCCCGTTAGTGAATATTTAATTTAAGAGGTTAATACATTCGATTGTTTCTACGCGTCGTCAAATGATGACGTAAAAAGAACGTTGATTGCACGTTCTGACCTAACCTAACGAACGCCGTTTGTTAGGTTAGGTCAGAAGTTCACGGATGTCTAGGAATCAGTACCCATGATCAGCTCAATGGCGGTGGGGAGGAAACACGGTAGGTTATGGGACCACATGCCGCCTATGCGTCTCCCCGGACAGATGAAAATAGAGGTCAGAAGTTCACGGACGATAAATAGATTATTAGTTTATGTAAAATTTGCTTACAAGTTGACCTTCATTCGTGTTGAAGTCGCCACGTGTCAACCGTGTCGTAGGTGACCATAAATGCGTTCAAACATTATAACAATCTTGCAATGGAGTGAAATTCTATCTATTCTAATTCCGTTAAATATATCTAAAACTGATGGCGAACGACGCCTTACCCTTGAAAGATGAAATGAAATGAAATAATTTATTTCACACAAAATAGAGTAGGAACATTAGGTGTTTAGTGTGTTAGTTTGGCTCATCTATCTTGCCTGTAGAGGCATGTTAAAATAATGCACTATTTTAAATGGTTATGTCAATCATAATAAGAATTACAACAATAATAATGACCTTAAGTATATACACACATTTCTTGGAATTCGTAATAATTCTTGTCTAGTAACCATGATTTTAAATGTTTTTTAAATTGTGGAAGAAGAAGTGTCTTCTGGTAATTTGTTATAAATTAATATACACATTGAATAGCAATTTTTCATTAACTTGCTAATGCTAATGATGCTAATAGCTTATCGTCATTGATACTGTAA
Source organism: Lymantria dispar (assembly GCA_032191425.1). NCBI lineage: Eukaryota > Metazoa > Arthropoda > Insecta > Lepidoptera > Erebidae > Lymantria > Lymantria dispar. The sequence continues at coordinate 28,024,196 of CM063455.1, forward strand.
GATAGAAATACAGAGCAATTTCTGTATTTTATTGAAAGCATGAGCTTCGATCTTTTTTTTATTATCATATTCATCATCTCAACTTACATGGATACGTCCTGGCGTAAACTATTATACCACGCTCGTCAGAAAAGAATAATTCAAACTGGAACCCAATGCAATTGGTTTAGGGTTCTATTTTGAATTTACCTTCTCCAAAAATAAAACTATACCAATGCTACAAGATTTTATATTGTGTTGTGTTCCTTTCGTTGATCTTATTTGCTTCTATTCCGTAGTAGTATTTTGCGATCACCCATTTAAAAGAAGTAATGAACCTTTTATTCTTACTCGTGGTGACAGACCACGTGAATTTATAAAAGACTAGCAACCCGCCCTCACTTCGCTTCGGTTTCAGTCACCTTACCCGCAAAGTTCCCGTTCCCGTAAGAATACCGGGATAAAATATAGCCTATGTTACACCCTGATATTATAGCTTTCCATTGGTGAAAGAATTTTTGAAATCGGTTCAGTAGTTTAAACGTGAAAGCGTAACAAACAAACAAATAAACAAACAAATTAACTTACTTTCGCATTTATAATATTAGTAAGGATTATTCAAATTAGTTTTAATTTATATCTTTTATGTTTTTTTTTCTTTTCCAACTTCCGTAACACAGACTAAAGCATAAACATTTTTTACTTTCAGCGCACAGAGGTGCTTTTCGAAGTGTCATCAATGAAACCGAGACGTAAACGTGTGGCGCCCGTGTCACGTCAGCTCGCGCACGAATCACGGCGAGTTTGGCGTTACGTAACGTGCGCGTTACGTGCTCAAGACACGGAGCAAGCGACCGCGGCCAAGCGTACCGTGGAACAGGCGCAAAGGGACGCCGTCAAGCTCAGAGACTCCAACGGGGATAAGTGGCAGACGCAGGTTCGTATACATATCCATCCAACATTACACTTCGATTGATGTCCACACTTGGACATGAATGTAACTAAGACAATATTTTTGCCAAGCACTAACTAAGCCTACTTTTGATCTAGACTCAAACCGTCTACTCTGTCCTAGGCGACGGAAGGTTGGCGTGCGGCCCCATAAACCACCGTATTCCTTCTCAACAACGGTATTAGGGATGCTCGATGATCATCGATGTTGAAAGCAAAAGCATCTATGTTGCTATACGAAAAATATCGTAACATCGATGTTAACTCACGGCCTTACGCACGACCAATGCAACGACACAAATTATGTCTTCTATGAACGCTGTTACGTCCTCAGTCGGTATCTCCACCTATTGATTATTCAATAAAACGCGGTGAAACTTAACAATTTCACTGTATTTTATTTCTTTGTCAATTATTAATGCAAAAATCATCGATGTTATCCAACATCGATGTTCGGTTTTCGTTAAATATCGAACATCAATGTTGGGCTTTCGATTATGACATCGATGTTTTTCTAATATCGATCTCGAAGCGGTATTACTGGGGCGTCACCGTCACGTGATCGTCTTCTCTGTGGGTGGGGAACTAAACCCCGTTTATAAATTTCCAAGAAAGCGCATCTGCCTGTACTCCCGGATTCCTCTCAGCAGTTCTGTATGTCAGAATATTGTACGTTATCAGGGCCTAAGGTGGTTTTTATCGGTAAAGAAGATTTTCTTGCCAAAAGAATTTTGTCTATGATTTATGCTTGTGGCAAATGGTATTTATGATCTGCCCGATGTAGCTAGCGAGCCTGCTACCAAAATGAGCCCGTTGAATAGCTGAACTGCCGTGAGTGGGGAGCGTTTCTAATTTGTTACTCACATGAGGGAATACTTCCATGTGGAGTAAGAATTCACGCCCATTAATATCTTGCCCGTGGGTGTCGTAAAAAACAACTAAGGAATATATTGTGCATATAACAACTAAGAAGGAGACACAAGTTTCGAAATAAAACATTAAACAAAACCCTAAACTAACCTGTCTATCCAGCATAGTAAATCAATTTCCCTCCCATTATGAACGAGGCTTGAACCCAGCAATAGTCCGCATATGAGCTGTAATGATGATAAGGGGATAATCGCAACGCTTGGCAGATGGATTTGCGATTGCAGTGAGGTGTTATACACTTCCTAAGAGAGAGCTGTTGCCCGCAAACCTGGTCGTCTTTTGCGGCCCCACGGGCAAGTAAGGGGTAGCGACAAGTATATTATTATTCTATCGCCACAAGGTGACATTCTTTGCTACAGTTTAATGTTAGATTCATCATCACAGCTCATATACGTCTCACTGTTGCGAGATTCCTCCATAATAAGAGAGAAATTTACCTAGTATCAGACGTATATAAGGTTTCATTTTAAAGATTCCTTCTCTTGCGCAAATGTTATATGCATATTTAACCCCTTAGTCAGTTTTACGACACCCACCAGGGGTGATGGTGAATGATAAACTAGCTCCATCACCACACGGGATCGATTGTCTAATTAAAACTAATATAAATATTCTTTGTTTCCAGTTGTTCAGCCCCAAAGGTGAAGACGGATGGGAGTATAACACTCCACTCAGAAAGCGTATCAGCACATCGAAATTGACTCCACAACATAAAGCTGAGAGCGCCGAAAACACTAGATAATCCATTCAACAATTAATCTATGGACTATATTAATAAGGTAGAAATTCCTTCGTCACAGCAAAAACGGACTTTGTAGGGTAGGACAATGTTCACAGTGATGCACCACTGTTTACATCGACACTACACTTCGGAAACGTTCGGCGATGCTCGAGTATTTCCGCAAATGTGAATAAAAAGACGTTTTTGGTCTTTTACTTGGTGATTTTTTTAGATTTTAAGTAGCGAAATGCAGTGTCGGTGTACGCCTTAGATTTCTGGAATGTTGGTACGTTAAAACACTTTTGCCATATTACGGTTTTGTAATACCGCGTATGTCAGTCACACCTTGTCATAACTATATGCCAAGCAATTGTATTCATATTTATATATTTTCTATGTTCATTTCAATATGATATGTCTGCAATTCTTTATTATACGCAAAAATAAATCTCCCGTAAGAACGATAATGCGAGTCAATTTGATATTATACGTCAACCCACACTGGCCCAATTGGAAACGGATCGCCAATAGACCTGAATTCAAAACCCACATGTGATAAATAATTATTTTTCGCTGGCACATAATAAAAAATAATATTTCTAAATATTTTATTGTATTACCTTTTTTCTGTGAACACTTATTGGCAAGGCACACTATTTAAAATTTATATAAATGAATAGAAAATTGGAAATGGTTTGACAAATATTGTTTGTATTCAATCTTAGATATTTAAATTACAAAATACCTTTAAAAATAATACAATATCTCTTATTGTAATAAATTTTGTATACGAATTCAAAAAAGAAGAAAATTTTTAGACTGTTATGCATATTTTTCATTTGCTTTGCTTTTGAAACAATGTCATTTAATCTTCTGGCGTAAGAAGAGGATCAAGGGTGATCCCTTTTAAAATCATTGGACCCTAAATACACTAACGAACTTTTTAAAATTTAATGGTAATTGTATATATTGAGATAATGTGTAAGTTTCATCATCATTTCAGCTCGCATATGTCCCATCGCTGGGCATAGCCTCCTCCACAATAGGATTGCAATTGACTTAGGATATTATGCTGGTCAGATAGGTTGGTACAGAGTTTTGTTTCGGAAGGTTTCTTTGCATTTACATATGTTATATAATATGCATATTATATCCCTTAGTCGTCTTTTACGACATCCACGGGGCTAATAAATTGTATTCTTACTCCATTACCACACGGATTTTGAAGCAGGCTACTTGAAGCGTTTTTTTTTTTTTGTTAAAAATTGCTGTAAAATATATTATACCACCATTTTTATAGCCGACTTATTTCAATCTTAATTAGGTACTGTGCAATTTCATACCATAAGAAAGAAAGCAAATATTTAATTGCAACAAAAATATAGTAAAATAAAGTATACTTGAATATCTGTGCGACTACTTCGCACTATTAGTAGAAGATTTATTACATACATAACTGTATCCTAGCAACAATATGTTTGTAACGGCATGTTAGATAGTACATCTCAAGAGAATCAAAATTTTAATGTGTTTACCTTAGAATAATAACGTATAGAAGGATAGTGTCAATACTTCGAACTTTCAAAATTTGAATCTAAAAATACTAATGGCGCTCAGACGATTTCACACGTACACACGCACACCACTATACAAATTATCAAGTCAAATTTTGTTTTTATTAATATAAATCGTAGAATTACTTTTAAAAGTAATGTTAATAATCTTTTTATGTTTTTCAAATGTGTTATGACACCATTTGAATGCACAAACCGTCATAATTACCTATTTATTTTTTAAGAGTTGCATACGTTCGTGTAGTACAATGACTTGTACATTACGGAACGGTTCCGGTGTAAGCTCCATTAGGCTCCAATTGAAATGCCTCACATTTTGTGAGTGAACTTACCTTCTATACGTTATTATTCTAAGGTGTTTACCTATTTTTCGTCATTAAATCTTCTTTTCGTCATCAGATCTTTAAAATTGAGCATCAAACATTAAAGTTCATACAGTCTTAAGTAATACTAGCAACCCGCCCTCGCTTCGCTTCGGTTTCAGTGGCCCTACCCGCGTGGTTCTCAATCGCGTGGGAATACTGGGATAAAATATAGCCTAGTTTACGCGCTGATGACATATCTATCTATAGGTAAAAAAAATTTTTAAATCGGCCCAGCCGTTTTGACGATTACCCGGAACAAGACAGACAGGCAAAAAAAAATATAAAGTGTATTTTAGGCATATGTATAGTGCAAATAACCGTGTGAGCATGAAAAAAGCCTATTATTTTGACATTACAAACAGACACTCCAATTTTATTTATTGGTATAGATATGACAAAAATACATCCTTGAGAAATAATATATAGAGGTTAATTAATTGCCAAGGTAGTCATTAACTAGTTGTGAGAACATACAGCGCTTATTTTCCATAAAAAGAATAAAGGAAGCTTAATTTATTGCAGCAACGGCTAAGCAGTTTTGGTAACGACATTTCCAATCATTCATTCATTTTAGAGAGAACGAAATAGAGCTATATCGCGTTGTAAATTTATTGACTTACTGCTTTTGCGTCGCAACTGCGGCATTTGTGCCGGTTTTCTTTTGTACTGTTTCCGAAACTTTAAAACGGAAATTTGATGGTTTCATCATCAAAAATGTTAGCCATCATAAGGCGTAAAAAAGACGAATCTACTTTTCACAAAATATATCGTGACCTCTTATTTAATTTCAACTACTAATTTCATTAAAAATTGCACTTGAATAAAGGATCGTTGTGTTGACATTTATGGCTCCAAATCCGTCCTGGTGACGGACTAAGTATACAATTTACCACCCTCCTTTCTTGCCCATATGCAGATAACATTTATACAAGAGAAGTTTCCTTCTCTCGAAATAAAACCCTATACCAACCCGTCTGACCAGCGTAATATCGTAGGTCAATTTGCCACCGATTGTAGAGGAGTCTCGAACCCCCCGTAGGGCTTATGTAAAATAATGACGATCCGTTTCTGATTCCGTTAAATTCTACTTTATACAATTATTTACGTTTATGTTTCCGTTATGACACTTCCGTTGCAGGACTAACATTTATAGCTCTGTCTCGTTTACTTACAGTTCAGTTTATTACATCACTAAGTATATATTAAATAAAATGATTTTATAATTGAAACAAAATGCTCTTGAATTATTATTGTTTTAAAGATCATTATGATTCAAATATTTTGATAAAAAATTGGTTGTCTGTAAATTCGATTAATGGGCGATAAATTTGCGTAATAACATCGTAAGAGAACATTGATGAAAAATAATTTTATGAATTGAATTTGGTTACTATCCTTAAAATAATAACGTATAGAAGGTAAGTCCGCGCACAAAAAATTAATCATTTAAATTGGAGCCTAATGGAGCTTACGCCGGAACTGTTCCGTAATGTACAAGGTCACTGTACTGCACGTACGTACGCAACTCTTAAAAAATAAATAGGTAATTATGACGGTTTGTGTGTGTGTGTGCATTCAAATAATCAAACATTTGAAAAACATATTTTAACATTACTTTTAAAAGTATTTCGACGATTTATGTTAATAAAAACAAAATTTGATTTCATAATTTGTATAGTGATGTACGTGTGTAATCGCCTGCACGCATGTAGTATTTTTGGCATCATGTTTTTAATCGCTGGAAGTACCGACACTATCCTTCTATATGTTATTATCCTAAGTTGCTATGACTGAATTATCTTTATTTTGTATTTTACAATGCAGTTAATTGTAATTTTTTTTTTCGATATATTAACATTTATTTACACTCGCTAATTCAAATTTTTGTATGAAGGGAGATAGATGTCGTCACAAAATGAACGATTAGGCTGGTCGTACCTCTCTATTGCTTGTGCCGCGTTCTCGCTCGCACGCTCGGCTCAGGCGGAACGTGACAATGAGTCATGCTTTTCCGTGGGTACAGCGGGCGTTCATCGATTTATAATTTGTTTTTGCTGCAGCAATTTGTTACTGCGCTTCGTTAGTGAGCGAGAGAGCCGAAAGCCCAACTTTCTGAGGGTGTTTGCGTGTGGAGGGTTTTGGTGGTGCCGTTTATATCACCGAGCCTCAATGCACGCATTCACACTCCCTTCACTTTCTTCGCGGTAGGCAGCGGCCTTGTAAAGGTCCATGAGCGGCAGCAACACTTACCATCAGGTGTACTGTTTGCTCGTTTGCCACCGTTTGCAATAAATAAAAATAAGACATTATCATGTTAAAAATATGCTCAAAATGTTTGAATGAGTCGTAACAGAAATGAACTGAGGCGACTTTGATAGATCAGGCGTCGCTTGTACTGTTGTACAATAATTATGTAGTATTGAACGTATATTACATGTGGATTTGTATGAAGTGGTTGCACCATATCTGTCTATGTATAAGGTTAGATGAAAATCATTGTAAAGGAATTTGAATTTGGTGACTGATCGATTATTTACTGACTGATGACGTAATCTGCTTGTAAAATTCTATATGAAGTTTGCGATTTAGATTATTATTATTATCCTTATAAATATATGATGTAATTTCTTTGTGTTTATTTTAGCAATACCCACAATAAAAAAGGAGTTGTAAAAATCGACTATGAACTAAAAACCAGTAAATGATCAACAGCACTCTGAGAAAATTATTATTTATATTAGTTATAAGTTCAATGTGGTGAGGAGATAAGAATACTATTGTCATCGCTTATTTGCTCTTAATAATCAGCTAAGGGGAAAGGAGCCGATAGGAAAGCAGCTGTCTCGTGGGAAATGTTCAATATTTTAAGTAAATCATTAACTAGAGTGCCAAGCGTGATAATTACAGTACGATCCCTTATTATTTAGCCTACATTTAGCAATTAATGACGGAAGGCTAAAGGATGATGAAAAAATTATCAGAAAAAGAAAAGTCAGACAAATTGATATAGGTTTTTCCTTCATCTGAATAGATTCTATATGCATATTATATTCTATAGTCATCTTTTGCGACACCCACGGACAAGATAGGGGAGGGTGGTGAATTGTATTCTTACATCTTCATCATCATCATCTCAGTCCACATAAGGCTCCTCCACCATATTCTCCTGCATAGATGTTATATGCATATCATATCCCTCAGTCATCTTTTACGACACCCACGGTCAAGAGATGGTGAATTGCAGTCTTTCTCGCATCACAACACGGAAATTAAATAACTAAAATTTTATTACATACAACTGCCGTGTGGTGACGGAGTAAAAATACAATGCACCGCCACCTTTCTTAGCCGTAGATGGCGTAAAAGACGACATCCTTACTATATAAATGCGAAAGTAAGGATGTTTGTTTGTTTGTTACGCTTTCACGCTTGAACCAACTGAACGGATTTCAAAAATTCTTTCACCAATGGAAAGCTAAAATATCAGGGAGCAACATAGGCTATATTTTATCCTAGTATTCCCACGGGAACGGGAACTACGCGGATAACACGACTGAAAGCGAAGCGAGGGCGGGTTGCCAGTAACATTATATAACATCTATGCAAGGCAACAAAATACTCAAAATAATACCATATATTAAACTGTCTGACCAGCGTAATATAGTAGGTCAAACTAAGGGATATAATACACTTAAGACACCTATGCAAGAGAAGGAAAACACGAAGCAAAACTCTATACCAACTTGTCTGACCAGCGTGGTATATTAAGATCAATCTCCTTTTAAATAAAACGACGTTTCGAACACGTCGGGTAATCAAAAATCAAATACCAACGCGATAAAATCCGTAAAGTAGTTTTATTTAAAATGTATAATACTCTCGTAAACATCAGAAATCAATCTCCTCTTATGGAGGAGGCTCGAGCCCAGCAGTGGGACATATTTGAGCTGTGATGATGATGATTTTATATATAACTAGCAACCCGCCCTCGCTTCGCTTCGGTTATAGGTTATAGTCGTTTTACCCGCGTAGTTCCCGTTTCCGTGGGAATACCGGGATAAAATATAGCCTAGTTTACGCCCTGATATTATAGCTTTCCATTGGTGAAAGAATTTTCGAAATCGGTCCAGCCGTTTTGAAGATTACCCGGAACAAACAGACAGACAGACAAAAATTTTTTAATTGCTATTTTAGGCATAGGTGTCGTGCAAATAACTGTGTGAGCATGAAAAAAGCCTATTATTTTGACATTACAAACAGACACTCCAATTTTATTTATTGGTATAGATAGATCTTGTTACTGATTGCACATTACAAAACTCGGTCGTTAGGACTTAACGCGTAGGTGCTTATGATTCTAATTTAAATGACATAGGTGGGCCCTGCGGTTAATTTTAATAAAAAGACTGACAGTTAACGAATACGAAGCGGTACCGGACGGGCGGCACGTGCAAAACAGAATATTATTATTAATTATTCAATCACATAGACTCATCGACTGTGAACTTCTTAAATCTCCTAACATTTTTAGATATTTTTAAGTCATCATTTGACGACGCGAAAAACCAATCGAATGTATTAACCTCTTAAATTAAATATACACTAATGACGATGACATTTTATTGGCGAAATATCTCTTAAATTTGGTTGCCCTATATTTGACTTAGAATTAAGAAACTTCTATAAAATAAAGCTCAAAATAATAGTTTTTCTTTTTTCCAATATTCTTCATAGAGTTTATCTCTACATCCATTTATTAACAGTTTATTACTTGTTTTGGAACATTTGTGTATAGTCAGATAGGAGATCTCAGAAGTTCACGGGCGTTATTTAATTAAATAGTTATAAACTACAATGTTGTATATTTAAATTAAAAAAAAATACAATTATATGTCTCGTTTTATTTTGTTATTCCACGGATGGCAGAGTGGTCGTAAGTATCGATATTCAGTTCCGCGTGCCGTGGGTTTGATCCCCAGGCATGAAAATTCTTTGTGCGATCAAGAAATAATTATGCCGAGCATGGTTGTGGATGTAGTGACGTGTGGCTTAAGAAAATGGTTTTAAGAATATAATTCACCATATAATTGCCCGTAGTGTCGTATAAGACAAGTAAAAAAGAAGTGAACGAAACCCTCGAAATAAAACCCTATACTAACCCATCTGACCAGCGTGGTATCAACATTTCAGCCCATATATTTTCCATTGTTGGGCCCTGAACTCTTCCATAATGGGAGGAGAATTGATCTACTATTCCACGCTGGTTAGACGTGTTGGCATAGGGTTTTGTTTCAAGTTTTCCTTCTCATGCACAGATGTTATATGCTTATTATATCCCATAATCATCTTTTACGGAATTCAAAATAGGGAGTGATGAATTGTATTCTTACTCCATCACAACACGGAAAGCGTGGTATAATAGGTCAATTTCACTCCTGTCCAGGAGGAGGCTCGAGCCTAGCTTTGGGACATATTATGAATGATGACTTTTATGCTCGCAAAGTCTACAATACAAGAATTAGTTCCTTAGTGCTGAATGTCGTCTTGAAAAAAAAAATGGAGATCTTCATATTAACCAACGACTGGGAGTATGGTCTAAGTGGTGACGGAGTAAGAATACATTTCAACACCTCTTGCCCGTAGGTGTCATAAAAGGCGACTAAGTTAACAGCGCTAATCTGCCCAGATCACACGGATTCGAGTGTGTGCTACGACGTGTCTTCGTCGCAATTGCAGTGGTGGCAGGATAGAGTTCTCTTGATTTTCAGGATCGTGAGCACATACTTTTGGAAGCAACGCTGCCGTAGTAATACCACGCGTATTTATCGAAGCCTTATTCAGTAAATGCCCGTGTGGTGACGGAGTAAAAATACAATTTGCCACCCCCCTCTCTTGTCCGTGTGTATCGTAAAAGACGACTAAAAGACAAAATATGCATATAACAACTATGCAAGAGAAGGAAAACTCGAAACAAAACACGTCTAACCAACGTGGTGTAGTAGGTCAATTTCCCTTCTATAGTAAAACAGTGGGACGTAGATGGATAGAGATGGCGTTTGAAATAAATAAACTGATCACAGGTTTAAAATTACCAAAATTTAATGAAGGATTTCTTAGCGCAGCTGGTACCATATATGAGTGAGGTTGCAGGTGCCATGAGTATTCTATAGTTGATGTCATCATAGTTCATAGACTCGTACAGATACCTCGACTGACGGTTGCTCAGAATCCATACATTACCATCATTATCCACCTGTATACATCGATCAAATTAAAGTAACAGTCAATATTAGTTAATGTATATTTTCTTTGGTCACCTATCTAGGTAGAAGTGTTAAATTAATTCCGTATTTCTCTTTCTATAAATAACCACAGCTCATATAAATTCCACTACTGGACTCGATCCTCCTCCACAATAAAAGGAAACCTAAACCTTGACCTATTATACCTCCCTGGCCTATTATAACGGGTTGGTATTATTCTGGTATACTATTTTATTAAGAAAATATTATGCTGCAGTTGTAACTGTTGAAATAATAAAAATATGTACTTTAAAAAAAGTTAACTCAAAACAAAACCCCATGTCAATGTTTAGCTAGCGAAGGAAACTCAACGTCTAGCTAGCGAATGACGCTTTCCCGCCCATTATGCAAAAGACGCATGTCCTATTTTAGGATATTCATTCACGCATTTCAACTCGTACAAGTACGTCCCACTCTCGTCCACCTCTTCACTAACAGGAGGGAAATTGGCCTACTATAAACACACTGGTCAGACGTATTTGTATAGAGTTTTATTTCGAGTTTTCCTTCTCTTGCATAGATGTTATATGCATATTTAATCCATTAGTCGTCTTTTACGATACCTACGGGCAAAAGAGGGGGATGGTAAATTGTATTCTTACTCCCTCGACACGCGGATAAGGACGGATTAGGATATACATGAATTAAGACAAATATATACTTTGACGTCATTAGGAAACTCCATCAAATTGCAGTCGCTGAGTATAACAGGTGTGTTCTCCGTCGTGAATGGTTTATCTAAGTTCCAGCAACCCAAGCCGTTTTTGCATACCTATAGAAATATAGCGTATTTTACTAAATAAATTACTCAGATTTAGGATTTGGCCAGGCTATTTATAAAAAAATACACGTGGGACTTGAATCCACATCTATTAAAATCCTTGCGAAACAGAATAGATCGCCTGTAAAGATTAGATACTGCGAATCCCAATTTGTTTATTACCCGTACCCATACTGGAAAAACGTTCCAACTCCCATATAATTAGTATATGGGAGTTGGAACGTATTTTCAATAAATGGGGTTTCAAACTCCACGAGTGGTAATATTTCTTTGCTAGCACATAAACATTGTCAGTGGGTGTCGTACAAGCCGACTCTCCTACTGCTGCATGTACGAGAAGCATTGTACTACTGCTATTGAATAGATGGACATACAAAATTAAATTAAGTTTTAAAATAACTTTAGACGTGAAGACTGAAAAAAAGTATTATTAGTATTGTTTCTGTGTGGTGACGGAGTAAGAATACAATTCACCACTCCCTATCTTGCCCGTGGATGTCGTAAAAGACTACTAAGGAATATAATAAACATCTGTGCAAGAGAAAGAAAACTCGAAATAAAACCCTATTCCAGGAGGAGGCCTAAACGCAACTGGAGCTGTGTTTAAACTAAGATGACGATATTAAAAATACATACAGCAAATAACACAGACCTGTGTATAAAACAAAACGTTAGTTTTTGGATCAATATCGCATGCCGTGACTTGTGACTGTGGACCTCTTTCACCAACTATCTGTAATAGACCAACACCATCATGGGTTACAATAAGGGGCCATTCATAAGTACGTCACACCTTAAAGCGCGAGGGTTCGATAAAGCGTGACAAATGCTTGAATTTCATTGCTTATAGTTTGGAAAATTGAAAATTATGTGACATCACATAAATGGATATATCTTCTTTGTATATAAATTTCTTGCGTATGTGTGTATGTCACTGAACTCCTCCTAAACGGCTGATCCGATGCAGATGATTTTTTTATGCATGTTCAAGGGGTATTCGAGAATGGTTTAGATTTAAAATTGGACCCGGTAGGTGGCGCTTATTTGAACAGAACAACGTTTGTTGGGTCAGCTAGTATGTATATAAAATATGTGGATCACATAAATGTTCCAACTGTAACAAAGAAGAAGGAGGATTAAACGATCACAAAAAATAGGGTGACGTAAATAAGGAAAAACCTTAACTTTTTTGGCACACACGCAGGCAGCACCATATGATGTTAAGTGTTAACTGTCGTCAATTAGTCTCTGGTAACAGCCAAGTAGTTGACTACAGTAAAGGTTTAGGACTCTGGCTCTCTTGTTCACTAAATGAAGGGCAGTAGCAAATTGCTACTATCCCAATGACAAATTAAAAAAAAAAGAATAAACTTTTACTGCAATGTGTGTAATACTTATTATAAATAACAGATATTAACTTCGCCATCTTTGTTTTCAATAAACAAAACTGTAGGTATTGTAAAATTATTTTTATCCTTTTTCCCGTATAAAATGCTAGGCTCGAGACTCCTCCACAATAGGAGGGAATTGACTTTATACCATGCTGGTCAGACAGATAGAGTTTTATTTCGAGTTTTCCTTCTTTTGCATAAATTTTATATGCGTATTATATCTCTCAATCATCTTTAATGACATCCACGGGCAAGACAGGGAGTGGTGAATTTTATTCTTACTCAGTCACCACATGAAAGAAATATCAGTTTAAAAATACCGAATCCAATATATCTGGTACCAGGACATCCAGATTATGTTACATGGGGGGAGACTCGACCCCTAACTTGCCTAGAAATCAAAACAAACTAAGGGGTATAATAAATATTTATGTGAGATAAGTTTTTCTCAAACTTTTGAGGCTTCGACACAATAAAATAAATTCGAAAATTCAAAATAGAGGCTTTAAAATTCAGCGTATTTCTATAATATTACCTATTTCATTTATATTTAATACGGACTGCACAGATGGTGTAGTAGTTAAAAGAATAGTGGTGACAAGTGATAAAGATTTGATTCCCACGTAGGACTTTCTGTGTGGTGACGGAGTAAGAATACAATTCACCACTCCCTATCTTGCCTGTGGATGTTGTAAAACACGACTATGGGATATAATATGCACATAACATCTAGGCAAGAGAAAAAAAACTCGAAATGAAACCCTATACTAATATGTCCCCCCCTGTATGGCGCACCGGTGTGGGCGGCGTCCCTGACCGTCCGTCTTAGGGCCCTCCTATGGCGACCACAGAGGGTCATGGCGGTCAGGGCCATACGGGGTTACCGCACGGTGGCGACGGAGGCAGCGTGCCTCCTGACCGGAACTCCCCCGTGGGACCTGGAGGCGGAGATGCTCGCCGACATTTATCGGCGGGTGTCGGAGACGCGCGCCCGCGGCGGCATGGTCTCCATCAGAGAGATCACCGCCTGGCGGGTCGACGCCCGCCGAGAAGTCATTGCCCGTTGGGCAGTCCGGCTGGAGAGTTCTCGGTACGGTGTCAGGACCGTCGAGACTCTCCGGCCGGTGCTGATGGAGTGGTTGGAGCGGACGCACGGGGTGCTTTCTTTCCGACTGGTGCAGGTGCTGACGGGGCACGGTTGCTTCGGGAAGTACCTGCACAAGATTGTCAGGAGGGAGAGCACACCGTCCTGCCACCACTGCAGTTGCGACGAGGACACGGCGCAGCACACGCTCGAGGAGTGTGCTGCATGGGAGGGGGATCGCCGTGAACTCGTCGCAATTATCGGTGCCGACCTGGCGCTGTCGACCATCGCCAGAGAGATGCTCGTCAGCGTCAGGAACTGGGACGCGGTCGCCGCCTTCTGTGAAGCCGTAATCTCACGGAAGGAGGCGGCGGATCGTGTGCGAGTAGAGCTCCTATTCGGCGACACGTTCCGCCGCCGGCGACTCGGGCGGCGCAGGCGCGAGTATCTGCGCCTAATGCCGCCCTAGCCGAGGCCGCGGGTGATCGGACCGAGGAATTGTCCGTCACCCGCGGAGAGGCTAACCGCGCGACGGCGACCGACGTCCCAGGACGTCGAGAGATGAGGGTACCCGAAAAGGTGTTCCGTCGGGCCGACCACTGACGACAAGTCACATCTGCTCCGGTGGTCGGCCCAACAACGAGGTGACGTGGGTACGGGTGGGTTATGGGCCCGCGCGCCGTCCTTTCATCGCCCCGGACGGACTGGACCGCGCGTGCGCTTACCATGGCCAACAGATAAAAAAAAAAAAAAAAAAAAAAATACTAACATGTCTGACCAGCGTGATATAGTAGGTCAATTTCCCTCCCATTGTAGAGGAGGCCCGAGCCCAACAGTTGGACGTATGTGGGCTGCGATGTTGTAGGACAGTAATATGTGCGGCTTCCAATCAGGATCCCGCAATACCGAGATCTCGGTATTGCGGGATCTCGCGCCATTTTCCAATCCCGCATGATGCGGGATTACTGACGCGGGGGCCGCGGGATTTTCGGGACTGAAAAAAAAGCATGCATGCAACCTCAAGCTTAATAAACTCTCAAACTCAAACAGTAACATATCCTATATAAATGTGTTTTTCTTTTGGTTGATTTTTTAATTTCTTTGTGTATTTTTTGAAGATTTGTTTTGATTTGTTTTTATTCAGTATTTGTTACTGTTTTCTGTGAAGAAAAAGACGGTGTAATTTGATTTATCTCATACTAGAAGTAATACTTTAGTAAATGTGTAGTTAGTAGATTAATTCATTCTTTTTTTTTGTTACAAATAAACGGTGTAATTTGATTGATTTCATATTAATAGTAATATGTACGTAAATAAATTTGGAGTTAAGCCTTATATAAATGTGAATATTTTCAATATACCGAGTATATTCAATGTACCGAATATTTTCAATATCCCGCAAATACCGAGATCCCGCAGGATTGAAAATTCGTAGTCCCGCAAATACCAAGATTGAATTCAGGCTGCGGGTTTGGAAGTCCTAATGTGCAGGTCCTTTCAAGTGTAAGTGGTCACTGTTGATTGTGCGTTTGTAAAGTCCCCCGCAAAATAAGTTTTAATTTCTTGGTGAAGGATATTGTCTCAAAAAAATATATACCAATGACCTAATATTGGACACACTTTTGAAGAAAATCAAAATCTATTTAGCCATACTGGGTCTGAGTGTTGTGTTTTTGTTAATTGTATATTCTAATGGCACCATATAACAATACGAAGGTGTTTTTTTTAATACAAAAATGTATCAAAAACTTGTTTGACACTCGACACTACAGCATACCTCTACTCCATTGAATATGTCTTCTTTGGGCGTATCTTTATTCCTTAATAATTTAGTCGACATTTTAAACTGTTTCGTACTTGAAGTCGGTTGTAAATATAAGTCGCAATAGCTACAAACAAAATGAAGATAAATATGAATCCTAATGCGGATAAATACAATAATGCAAGACTTCCTAACAAAGTAAGTACAGAACTTACAGAAACGGTTTCCCTATACAGTGTAAATTCAGCCGGACTCTATGTGAACTTCATCGTTTGGATTAAGAAATTGAATTTCATAAAAAAACATACTGTGTCAATGTAAAAATATTTAAATTAACAAAAATAATCATTCATCATCATCATCATCTCAACCCATACACGTCCCGCTATTGAGTCCGGGCCTCTTCCACAATGAGGGAGAAATTGACTGACTACACCACGCTGTGTTGTTATAGGCTTTTATTTAGAGTTTTCCTTCTCTGGCATTGACGCTATATGCGTATTATATTGCTTCGTCGTCTTTTACGACACCCACGGGCAAGGAAGGGAATTGTATTGTTGCTCCGTTACCACACAGAATATTTTTTAATTTATTTACAACTAACAACGCGCCCTCGCTTCGCTGCGGTTTCAGTCGCCTTACCCGCGGCGTAGTTCCCGTTCCCATGGGAATACCGGGATAAAATATGTTACTCCCTGATATTATAGCTTTCCATTGGTTTTTTTTTTTTTTTTTTATGGGTGGGCTATGGTAAGCGCACGCGCGGTCCAGTCCGTCCGGGGCGATGAAAGGACGGCGCGCGGGCCCATAACCCACCCGTACCCACGTCACCTCGTTGTTGGGCCGACCACCGGAGCAGATGTGACTTGTCGTCAGTGGTCGGCCTGACGGAATACCCTTTCGGGTAACCTCACCTCTCGACGTCCTGGAACGTCGGTTGCCGTCGCGCGGTCAGCCTCTCTGCGGGTGACGAACAATTCCCCGGTCCGATCACCCACGGCCTCGGCTAGGGCGGCATTAGGCGCAGATACTCGCGCCTGCGCCGCCCGAGTCGCCGGCGGCGGAATGTGTCGCCGAATAGGAGCTCTACTCGCACACGAGCCGCCGCCTCCTTCCGTGAGATTACGGCCTCACAGAAGGCGGCGACCGCGTCCCAGTTCCTGACGCTGACGAGCATCTCCCTGGCGATGGTCGGCAGCGCCAGGTCGGCACCGATAATTGCGACGAGTTCACGGCGATCCCCCTCCCATGCAGCACACTCCTCGAGCGTGTGCTGCGCCGTGTCCTCGTCGCAACTGCAGTGGTGGCAGGACGGTGTGCTCTCCCTCCTGACAATCTTGTGCAGATACTTCCCGAAGCAACCGTGCCCCGTCAGCACCTGCACCAGTCGGAAGGAAAGCACTCCGTGCGTCCGCTCCAACCACTCCATCAGCACCGGCCGGAGGGCCTCGACGGTCCTGACACCGTACCGAGGACTCTCCAGCCGGACTGCCCAACGGGCAATGACTTCTCGGCGGGCGTCGACCCGCCAGGCGGTGATCTCTTTGATGGAGACCATGCCGCCGCGGGCGCCCGTCTCCGACACCCGCCGATAAATGTCGGCAAACATCTCCGCCTCCAGGTCCCACGGGGGAGTTCCGGCCAGGAGGCACGCTGCCTCCGTCGCCACCGTGCGGTAACCCCATATGGCCCTGATCGCCATGACCCTCTGTGGTCGCCACAGGAGGGCCCTAAGACGGACGGTCAGGGACCCCGCCCACACCGGTGCGCCATACAGGGCCATCGACCGGATCACCCCCACGTACCGGCACGTAGCACTGGGTCCGCCCACATTCGGCATCAGCCGCGAAAGGGCGGACGCCGCGCCGACAAGCCGGGGAACAAGTCGATGGAGATGCTCCCGGAACCAAAAATGCCCGTCGAGCACCAGGCCCAAGTACTTCATGTGGGCCTGGATGCTGATGGTGACCGACTTCACGGTGATCGAAGCGCCGGCGGGAGGCCCGGCGGTACGGAGGCCATGGAACAAAAAGCCTCCGTCTTTTCCAGGGCTACCCTCAACACCAGCGCTTCGATCCGCCTGACAATCTCCTCGGTGCCGAGAGTTGCCAGGCGTGCCGCCTCCTCTAGCGTCCCACCCCGGGCTGTGACGAGTGTATCGTCGGCGTAGCAAATTACGCCCAGCCCGGATGGGAGGCTTCCTCTCAACGCCCAGTCGTAGCCTATGTTCCACAGGGTCGGACCCAGAACCGACCCCTGCGGGACACCGCACGTCATGGGCGTTCGCACAACGTCCCCTACTCGGTCAATAGCTTTCCATTGGTGAAAGAATTTTTGAAATCGGTTCGGTGGTTTAAGCGTGAAAGCGTAACAAACAAACATCCTTACTTTCGCATTTATAATATTAGTAGGGATAAATGACGAACGATAATAAAATGATACTCGCGCTCACCGAACGAAGAAGAATGCAGTGCCGCTCTTTTATATGAAAAATATCAACAAATGATTCTGCAAAATGACTTGAATACTACTAAAACGAGATACTAGCCTAAAATTGACTATTATTCGCACTTTACGTGCTATAAATCGCGAAAAAGAGATATCATATCGTTTATTTGTGCCTGTAGGTCTACAAATGACACTACATAAACAAATCAGGCGCTCACCCATCTTTCTTCGGCAATGACAAAGCAGCGGAGGAAACACCATCGCTCCAGTAAAAATCTATACCTCCCACCTTATACACTCCAGCGTGAGGGTCAAAATGAAAGTAATGGTTCTCAACCCTCCACGATTCGTCGTTCTCAAAATCATATACAATAATGGCGTTCGACCCCATGTCCGTGATATAAGCATAGCATTTGCAGCCTTTACATTCCTTGCCTACAAATTCTACAACCTGGAAATATATTTTTGAAGTTATACTTCTTTATGTCGGTTACACCCATTCTTGAACGGATTTCCGAATTTCGTATTTTATTACGTAGAAAAATACCGAGCATAGCCCACTGGATAGCACTTTGAACCTTTTTATGAGGCCGACATTTAAAGACCACGCTTCAGTGCCGTATGTCATAGCTCGTAAGACACATGGTAATAAACCTTTCTTTTCAGACACTGCGACATATGCGGGACGAGAAGATCCTCTTAAATTTCCCGGACGCTGCCCAGCCGAAAATGATTAGTTATATTTTATGAAAAGTAGGTTACTCACCTTTACGCATAACCATTAAACGATTTTTAACTCACCTGAACTTACACAAAAAAATCAACGAAATCGATCCAGCTGCTTAGGAGGCGATCAGTTCATACACAAACAGAAAAAATATATGCATATTAGACTTACAATACTGGTCAATACAGAAGACTCCCTCAATACATCTTCATCGAAAACGTGCTTATGTACCAACTTATCAGTATTTAGATCGAAGATTAATAACGCTGGTGCCGTAACTTGTTCCACATCCTCTATTCAATAGAAAAACAAACAAAGTTTGCGAGGTATTCTCATCGTCATCTCACGTTATGCGTACATAACGTGTACGCCGCTGTTGGGACCAACCCTCTTCCACAATCGGAGGGGAAATTTAAGTAAGTATAAGAGGTATTATACCGTGCTGGTCCGACTGGTTAGTATAAAATTTTATTTGGAGGTTTTCTTTTCTTGTATAGATGTTACTTGCATATTATATTCTTAAGTCATTGAACGACACCCACGAGTAAGATATAGGGTGCTAAATTGTATTCTTACTCCATCGCCACACTTCCCTTCTCTACCCCGTGGCTGTCGTAAAAGACGACTAAAGGATATAAAATTAGTAAAGCGAAAAGAGCGCATGTTTAACACATCTCCGATACTCGAAGGCAGCGAGATACTACTTCCACAACCTGTTTGCAGTGAAAAGTGTTAATATCTGTGATTCTGTGCAATCACTATTAAATCTTCTATACCAATAAATAAAATTGGAGTGTCTGTTTGTAATGTCAAAATAATAGGCTTTTTTCATGCTCACACGGTTATTTGCACGACACCTATGCCTAAAATAGCAATTAAAAATTTTTGTCTGTCTGTCTGTTTGTTCCGGGTAATCTTCAAAACGGCTGGACCGATTTCAAAAATTCTTTCACCGATGGAAAGCTATAATATCAGGGCGTAAACTAGGCTATATTTTATCCCGGTATTCCCACGGGAACAGGAACTACGCGGGTAAAACGAATATAACCTATAACCGAAGCGAAGCGAGGGCAGGTTGCTAGTATTATAATATAATAATTTATAATGTCAGTGTATAATTGAGTTTATAAAAAAGTAATAAGTTTTTAAAAATTGTATGGCAAATACCTGCGCTGAAGTACACGATATGGCAGTCGTTTAAACTCACTTTCTCGGGAGGAGTTTTAGCGGGCATATCACAATGTCATGTGGCGCTCTTATAATTTATTCATTATTTTAGTGTGTTTAGTTTTATATTGAACAATTTTATTACGTGCATTTTCATATGATGATTAATTTCAATAACACAAATAACAGTAATAAAACAAATAAAATAACAATAATTCTATTAAATCGCGTGTGTGTAAAAAGCATCATAAAATTATAACAATTTATAAAAATATTCCTTCCTCTCTTCTACTGTTGCAGTGCCCTACAGGGTCCATAATTGTTATATAATTTAGTTGTTAAGACCTATTATACATTATGGAGTGCAATAAAGTTTGAAATTGAAATATTATTCTACAATTCCCAGTGAATTCATGTTTTGGTTTTTGCATTCAATCAATAATAACGACTTAACTGATGGACTATTTTATTGTGAATTGTTAAGCTAACAATGTATTCGACTGATGGACATTGTGGTTATGGTCATGAATATATATAAACAACAACTTTTCTCGAGAACTTTTCATCACAGAAAAGATCATGGTCATTTCAACTCATATACGTTCCACTGCAGGGTTCGAGTCTCCTTCACAATGGAAATTTGCCCTACTGTACCATTCTGCTCAGGTGGGTTAGTATAGGGTTTTATTTCAAGTTTTCTTCTATCGTATAGATAGTATCCGCATATTATTATCCCTCAGTCGTCTTTTATGACACCCTCAGATAAATTATATTCTTACTCCGTCACCAAACTGAAAAAGGGTTGCGTACAGGATTTCATAAAAAAGAAAACACTTCAAAATGTTAACTCTTATAGTTATTTCATCTCTCCTCAAAAGTAATAAAACATCAACTGGCATGTGAGTTGAGTGCACAGATATCTTAGTGGTTAAGATACCGACCTACTGTGCCAGTGGTGAGGGTTCCAATCCCTGAGTGGGATTGCCGAAAATTGTTCGTTCCGAGTCTGGCTGTAATTTGTGACTGAGAGTTATATGTTTATAAAGTCCTCCAGGATACAAGGATTGTTTTTCCTGAGGCAGGGTGTTGTCTTTAAAAAAAAATTAACGCTTAGTCAAACTGACCTGACATGTCCGATACTCCATTGTCCACAACCCACAGCCGATCGCATTTGTCTACGTGCACCCTAAAAGTGGATACAACAGTTCTGTTTGAACTTATTTCCCCTGCATCTGTAAGACACGCTTCCTCCCAATTCGGATATGGATGCAATGGGTCGTATTGACTGCCGTTCAGGTAAACGTAGTTTAGCGAAGAAGGAATACCTGGTAATTTGATTTATTTTAAAGACGATGAAAATTGCGATTATGTATTTGGTAATTGAAGTAAGAATTCAAATCCATCATTTTTGTTTTACTTAAGTATATCATAAATATCAACTAAAAATCATAATCAAATAGCATCACTACAAACAAATAGAGAACATTATGAATAACCGTCTACTAGAACTTATATATTTATACCTACAAATCCGATGACAAATCGACACTGGCAATAATGAACTCTTACTTGGAGCTGTTTGCCAACACAAAAAAAGAAAGAAGAAGAACATTGTGAAAAGCTTATCCACGGTGTTCTTCTTTTGAAAAATAATTTCGCGTGATGTGATAAACTGATTCTACATTATGTGAAGTTTGTGATAAAAATATATAGATACTTACATATTTTTCTATATATGTATATACTAAAAGTAATTATTAGTATTTTAACAAAAAAATAATTTACAATGGTCCTCAAAATGTTTTGTTTTAATGACAATTGTACCTTGAGAGTGGTAATTTATGTTTATAAGCAATAATAGCTCTCAATTCTGTCCTAGTCCTATTTAAATAAGAAAATTGATAGAACTACGACCGTAACAGCTAGCTACAATTCGTATATCAGTACTATCGGTACGAAGGCGGTTTAAAACGATTTAAGTCAAATTAATTAGGAGTTTATAAACGACTTCTTGGACGTGAGACACCATAGTCCTCCTATGACAATGAACAATGAAAAGTGTTCGAAACATCAAGAAATTAAAAAATGAAATACCAACGCGATAAAATCCATTCAAATTATCTTTCAGACTTTATAGATTATGAAAAATAATTATAATAATATAATTCTTTGCGAGTGGACAAATGATTTACAATGATGATATAATTTATTATGAATTAATATGCTAGCCTTTTTTCCATCTAGGTATGGTAATAAATAATTTGTCCTTCCATCTTGCTAGACCTGCTGGCATATTATTGTTGCTAATATATTTGTCGTTACGTATTGCGAATTCTTTTTCATTAGCTTGCCATGCAAAATCTATCGTTTTCCATTGAAATTTAGGCGGCATTAGAGGTATAACTCCATTTATTAAAATCACAAAGAAAAGTGAAATAAACCATGTGCGTTGAGCCATTCCTATTTATAAAGAATGCTGTATTTGAATACTATTATTTTTTTTTATATTATTATTGCTATAATGTTTATTTTTACTATGATTTTTATACAGTCGGTATTTTTTTCAATCCATTATTTTACTCTTTTTTGACGTGCTTATTAAAGATGACATATTATGGATTATTTAGGATTACAGAGCAATGAAATAAAATTATAACAATTAAGTATCTACTATTCATTACGAGCTAATTATTTGCTGCATAGTAAATTACTACACATCACTTCAATGGCCCACAAAACTTAAACATTGTCTCACATTCACAAGTCAGAGTCGTCTTATTTTAAATCTAGATAGTAAACACCTTCATATTGGTGTTTTAAAAGTTCTTTCTTATCTAATCTTTTGCCTGAGTTAAGTTATGCAAAATTAAAGATCACAAAAATCGATTGTTCATGATTATCTCGGTTTCTATAACCCTAATGATACCTATTCATATTATTTTTTCCATTAGACTTTCCATTTTTCATACCTGTCCCGTGTTGTCTACCACATTTATTGTAATTTCTCTTATTAGACCGACGTTCTTGGACATGTCTTTTAACACTCAACTCTAAACATTCTCTGCGTACATCAATCTTTCAAAACAGTCCTTCAAAACATTGCTCCTTTATTTTCTTGTCTTTTATCTATATTTTGCCTGCTTCACCTTTTATACCTATTTTCGTCGAAAGCAATTTAACTTTGCAAAGTAGAAATGTGTGGGATATAATATACACATAACGATTATACAAGAGAAGGAAAGGATGAAGGATGTTATGCAGTTAAGAAAAAGAGACTAACCCAAGTCATTGCAAATTATAAATAAATGCCGTATCTTTTTATGGCAGGAAGAACAAACATTAGAAAAATATATTTATATATAAGGATTAAAATTTTCTTTCGTAATGGCTATAAAAATTTTAATGAAAAGGCTACAATTAAAAAAATTGATGTCACTCCACAACTAATTTAGGGTCGAATGGACCGGCTAGTCTAATAAGCGGTTCTCTAGTTAGGGGGCTACGCCCTTCGTAGCCACAGGGCCCTTAATACCGTGTAGTGTTATACCCCTATAAGATCAGATTTTGCAAACGAAAGTGCTACTAGCATTTAATTTGCGTATTCTTTACTTTATAGGATTAATAAATAATTATTTAAAAAATGCGTATGTACGATTTTAGGAACCTACAAGTCATTTATATTTCGTGTATAGGACTTATCAATAGATGTCCCTGTTCATTGCTCAAGTGTCAGATTTTAATTCTTAAGGTCGGTATACACGACAACGATATATCGTAGCGATCCATACACCTTTATAATAGGGACGCGACATATTGTTCTATACGTACAACTGCTTATATAAATAGCATCCATCTTGGCAAATACTCAAACCGAGTGGCCCAAAAACAAAAAAAAAAAATAGCATCCATTTTGAAGGCACACACATAAACATATATAGTTATCTCGTTCTTACTCAGCAATGTAACTCGCAGGAAAACAGGATAACAATATTTCAATGCGTACATGAATATACGTAAATACCTAATGAGGCCGAAAATCCGCCATGTTTAGCGGACCAAATGTCATTGTCAGTCAGTTCAGCCGGTACTTGTGTTGTCAAAAAAGTCGTGGTATAAATCAAAATAACTAATTATCTTTTAATATTTTGCTTGTGCTTTAAAATGATTGAAGCCAAATATAAATAATTACGTCGCAAATATGCCAATGTGTAGTGTAATAGGGTGCGGCATAAGAAAAACACCAAATCAGTCATCTTTAACCATACACAGGTACGCTATAAATAACATTAAAAATATTGGTTATTGTTAATGTTGACGGGCAAATAAAAGAAGATTTACACTATAATTAGCAAGGTTCTTATGTGTAGTTATAGGTCATGAATGGATTTGACTTATTTAACTATATTTTCACGCTCTTAAATAATGTTAACTTATTAGCTGGGGTTGTACATTATTTATCGACTTTGATATCGATTTAATATGATTGCTTATATATTTTTTTTATTTTATCATGCTACCCCGCTTTAAACATACAAAATAATTGAAACATAATTTTACAGGCTCCCAAGAAATGAGCGTAAAAAAAAAAGTGGCTGGAAGCTATTGGAATGAAAAATATAAAGCCAAATGTAAAAGATATTTATATTTGCTCGCTACATTTTAATGATAAATGTTTCAACAAAACTCTGGATGTGACTCGACTACGAGATGATGCAGTGCCCTTCAAATTTGTAAGAGTAAGTCAATACTGTATATATTTTTATAGTTAGTATTGATATACTTTTTTTACTATATACATATTTTAATACACACATATTATTTTACAACAAAATGTGCTATAAAAGGATCAAAATTATTATACAAGTTTATTAAGGTGTACCCACCTTGATGATCAGCAGGATAGTCGTTGGACTGTTGGCTTATTATATAATTCCTGCTCCGTTTTCGCAGTCGAAGGGCTTAATATGTCTTCTCGTGCCTCTCACCCTCATGGACACTGCTCGTATAATTGAAATTTGTACTTATACTTTTAGTTTTTGATAACTTGTTGCTGCTACATTATTACTGATATGCTAGTTATGACTAGTTGTGGTCTATGTCATTCTCATTCTATATATCTATTTTAGAAAAACTTATGGGTTTTGTGGCTGCGATTCAATCCAAGAAATGTATTTGCCTAATAGCATTACCAACCTTTATGAAAAAAATACTGTGGACACAATTATTCTAAACTAATATTTCAATATTTTGCAGCAACATGCCAGCCAACATAAAACTGGCATATTAAAAGAAAATCAGTTGGAAACAATTCCTGGTTTGGCCGGTCCTGACACCTCCACCTTGGTAAATGCTTATATAATTTATATTTGTTTACTAATACCATAAATGGCAATTTATCATCAAACATGTAAACTATTATCTTACACCACAATTTTATTTACAGGTCGCTCTAAAAGTTGCCAATACCAGTGCACATATGGCTCCTCATGCCGTTGCTGGTCGTTCAGGAATTGCAACTTTTATAGTAAGTTTTTTTTTTTCATATTCATCTCTTTCCTGATGAGTCATGTCACTAAAAGAATATTAAGTATGAATATGGATGGATATAGCAGTAGAGGAAGCCCAAAAAAGTATGGATGGATTGCATGATGAATGATATTAGCATGAAAGGGGTGAGTATGGAGATGACGGCTGATAGAGCAGAGTGGAAGAGGATGACATATTGTGCCGACCCCACCTAGCGTGGGATAAGGGCTGGAAAATGATAATGATGATTCTTCCGTTTCCTTACCTTTTCTAAATTTCCTACCGGGAGGAAGGTTTTTTGAATCTACATAGCTTAATGCATATAATATCAATGCAAGAGAAGGAAAACTCGAAACAAAACCCTATATTGACACGTCTGACCAGTGTGGTATGGTAGGTCGATTTCCCTCCCCTAGTGGAGGAGGTGCGAGCCCAAAAGTTGGACGTGTATGGGCTGAGATGATGATGATAATTTATCAGCCGCCCACAAATAATGTAAAGTTACGGACAAAATATAACACTTGCCGTAAATTCAATTCAGTTTGATTATCAAGCATTCCATTATATTGATACATTTGAGGCCGAGTCCGGAGACCGCCCCAGCTTCGGCAGGAGCACCAGCCTCCCCTCCTTTCAAAATTCATGGAACTGGCCAAACGCTATTCAAGCGTTGTACAGGAGGTGAAAGACCAGCGTCAGCACTCATCAAGAGATGCTGGAGTGTGTCGAACGTGACCCTTTTTATTTTTTGTCGAACGTGAACCTGGTGTCGTCCTTATTGTGCGGCACTAACAAGGAGACACTCAGACGTGTGGGTCGGGGATTTCCATGATTTTTGGTGGGGTGGTAGAAGGGGCCTGAGGGTATCACAACTACCAGATATTAGGGTCAACTGGACCCTCGTTAAAAAGATTTTAAGCGTCAAAGTTGGATGTAATTTACTCATAGGTAGTAAAGAAATTCGCAAATGAATCGCAAGCTGGTGGTAGCCCCGTGGTAGGCTCGCCTACAAAATCTATGATCTCGGGTTCGAGACCCGACGATTTATTTTTTTTTAATTATCACAATATTGTGTAAAATTAGTTTTTTTTTTTTTTTCATAATTTTACGCAAAATTATAAATTATTTTCCTTTTTTCACGATCTCGTTTTTTCCGCTCATTCTCGGAGGGGACTCGGGCAGCGATAAAATGTAGCGGGTGCAGACAATGTCTATTTTGTGAGCTTTTACGAGGAATTCCATCCAATAATTTGTAAGTATGATAAGAATGTATGAAAAATGTACATTTATACGATAAATATAAATTTAGATTTTTCACAATTTTATAATTATTTATTTTCGTTCCGTAACACCTCAATTTTCATATTGAAGAGTTGATACATGGGAGAGAGCGAGAAAAGGAGGAGATCGTGAAAAAAAGCAAAAATAATTTATAATTCTGCGTAAAAATATGAAAAAACCAAATTTTACACAATATTGTGATAATTTAAAAAAAAATAAGTCGTCGGGTCACGAACCCGAGACCGTAGATCCCGCAGTCAAGCGCACTATCACGAAGCTACCATTAGCTTGCGGTTCGAGTTCGAATTTCTCTAGTACATAAATTATCCATCCAACTTTGACCCTTAATATTTTTTTAATGAGGGCCCAGTTGACCCTAATATCTGGTAATTGTGATACCCTCGGGTCCCCCTACCACCTCACCCAAAAATCATGGCAATCCCCGACCCACACGTCTGAGGGTCTCCTTGTAAGTAGAGATTTCACTTCTATCAGTAGGAAATTCTGGACAGTTTTGAATGACCCCTGGGGTCGTCTCTATTGCGCAGCGCTGAGTAAGCTACGTCCTCCTCCCCTCACCGAAATTTTCAACCCCGGACTCCCTATCAGGGTTATCGAGGACCTTTTTCCACCGCGGCAAGCCCCCCCAATCATTGCTTTCCTGGGCAGTAACCGGAAACCGCTCCGCTAAGAAGACGGAAATGGGGCGGCAGTGGCGCATATACGTGTTAAATCTATTACTCTCCGGCCAGACGGCTAACCTTAATGGGTGCTGGCACTGGTTCTTGAGCACCTGGCACCATATTTCACGGGTCTGTACAACGCTTGAATAGCATTTGGCCAGTTCCCTGGATGTTGGAAGGAAGAGAGGCTGGTGCTCCTGCCGAAGGTGGGACAGTATTCGGCCACGGCCACAAACATGTCGACATAATGGTATTATTGATAATCTACCTGGATTGAATTTATGGAAAGTATTATATTTCCGTAATCCACAACTTTACGCCATTTGTAGGAGGCTGATAAATTGTCATCATAGTCTCAACCCATACACGTCCCACTGTTGAGCTCGGGCCTCCTCCACTATGGGAGGGAAATCGACCTACTATACCACGATGGTCAGGCATGTTTTAATAGAATTTTGTTCCGAGTTTTCCCTTTCTTGCATAGATATTATAATTATGCATACTATATCACTTTGTCGTCTTTTACGACACACACGTATGGTAAATTGTATTCTTACTCCATCACCGCACGGATAATACTAGAACTAAACTGATAGATACTAAAACAAAATAATTACAAAGAAAAGGCGGTAAGGAATTTGGCAGGGTCAGCTAGTATATATATATACACATATACACAGGGTGTATCAGGTTATGGGGCAACTGTTCGAGTATGTTGTAGTTTAACGGTCATAGATCGTAATTAGAATGTACATTACACAAAAAACAATATAACATAAAAGTTATAGTGATTTCAAAAAAATGTGTCTGAGAGTCTACGCCTTAAATGTTACGTATTATGTAGGCATGTACAGACAGAATACATGTAAATCTTCGACTGTATAAATTCATTCATAATACCTAGAATTGTGTAAACGTTTCAATGATATAGTCAGTGCCAGATAACGTGGCAAAAGACGACCTTCACCTCCCTTCACCACGATATCTTAAAATGCAAAAAAATCTATCGCTTACCATACAAATCTATCGAAAAGTTGTATCGCAAAATTCTCTTGGTAGATGCCTACCAGGAAGCAACATTACAAACAGCACAACCCAAAATTTTACGAAATCTAGTAAAATTACCATAGAAAATAAATGTTTTTAATATCCTATAATTATGTATTTCATTGTTTTAAAATACCAGCTTAACCAAAATAATGAACTGGTGACATTTCATTATTTTATAAATAATATCATTGATAACAATGCCAAATTACTTTCAAATGTCTGAATATCAAAAGTTTTTAAGTAACATTAAAATTAAAGTACCGAATATTTATATAAATTCAATATAATATAATGAAATACGTAATTAGCTTCGAAGAGTTATGTAACGCCCAAAAAATGACAAGTTTTAAGTTATGACACATTTCTTTCAACTCATTTTACCGTCAGGTGTAATAAACCTAAAGGATCGCACAAGTAGATGCAAGATTTTAGGTTATGTGTATCAAACATAAAATCTTTTCTTAACTGATTTTAGCGTCAGGTGTACGAGATCAGTGAAGTCGTGTGGCCCAGTCGCCATTTTGTTTGACATTCCGTGTGGAGCACGTAAAAGATATTGAAAAAAAAATGATGGGCCTCGATGACAGTACATACCGAAAGATTGATGCATTCATAATTCATGTATCAGACAGCAGTGATACTAACAGTAGTGGAAGTGACAGTCCAGAACTATAGATTTTTGTAAAGTCATAAATAAATTATTTTAGTATATTATTTTACCTCACCTTACGTATTTAACAAAAAGTTAACCTTAAGATAGGTTAGCTATCAGTTTCATGCTAGGGCAGTGGTAAGGTAGGTAACGTGTACGTATGCTTTATTATTGCACGTGTAGGTGTTTAATAATTTCTTAATTAAAATTCTAAACAAATTACACGCAGACAAATGTTTGTAACCTCTGTACAGTCTAGACACCTTCACCACGATATTACAACGATAAGACGGTTTGTATGGAAAGCGATAGAATTAGCGATAAATTACTTGGATTTGATGATATCGTGGTGAAGGTCACCAAATCACCTCTTTTGCCAAGCTATTTGGCAAACACTATAGTGTAGGTCTGTACCTACGAGCGACGAGAGATCAACGGTCCAAGGCCGATCAGCTGTTTTAAAGAGAAGTTTGTTTTGTTTATGTGAATGTAATCATTGATTTATTCAATTTCTAATGAACATTTAACAAAGTATGAATATGTTGCGTATTAAGTATCATTGACTTTATACATTTCAATCAGATTTACACGAAAAAGCGATGACAAAATTGAAAACTTTACATGTCTCTAATTCCTTAACGAATCGATATTTTTCGTTCTAATTTTTTTCATGGGTTCCTACCACCATTGCCTAGCTCCCTTTTGACCAGTTGCCCCATAACCTGATACACCCTGTATATATATATATATATATACATACATATTAATATATATATATATATAATATGTGTGTGTGCAGGGTTCTAAATATGTAGCGTTTTAATTGTAGCTTCCCCTAAAGACTGGTCTTGCACTGAATCCTGCTTTTGCTCCTATTTCTGGAACTTCCAAGAGCTGCAACATAAGCAGTAACTTATTTATCGATAGCTGGATAATTTAAGAACTGCCAATTTTTGGACAATTATTGTAGTACCTACCAGTTTTGCTCGCGACTTTATCTGCGTAGAATTAATAGGTACTACAGTTAAAGGGTCCACAGATTATCAGTACGCCCGACGATATCACCTTGGCAAGTGTTCGGAGCTGCCAAATTTTGTGACACTAACTGATAGGTCGATATCTTCCGGCGAACTGGTAATCAGTGGGCGCCTGTAGTCTTAGTCTGGTTTTAAACACACCTTTTTTGTACACAGCTCCCCATGACGACGACCGCCGCGTGTACTGCTTCTTTTGCTTCTGTCCCTGGCACCTCAGGAGTGGATAATCTTCCGGTACGTATACTACACTATGACCTACCTTAAGGCATCTTCTAACTGGAACCATTAACCGCCAGTTAACGCTCATATTGAAAAACATTCGAATGCTTGCAGTCCAGTACTAGTACTTATTGGCAAATTACTTAAAATTACTTCCAAATTTTTGATTGCCTTCACATAAACATAGTGTATTCAATTATTATCATTTTTTATTTCAGAACCAAGCACAAAAAATAAAAAACCTTGAAGATAAACGTGATTTCTTAAGGAAGAAAGTAAAAAAATTAAATGAAAAAGTGCGGCGGCAAAAGAAAAAAATTGCAGAGTTCCAGAGCATTATAAAAGACCTAAAGGAAAGGAACCTTGTCAACAACGAGAACTCTATAGTTTTAGAATCCTGTGTAGGTCCTAAAGACTTTAAAGGGGCAAATTTTGAAAAGTGAAGGCTTGCCTTTGGAAAAACAATATTCGGAAGAGTCTAGAAAATTTGCCCTTACGCTCCACTTCTTTTCGCCAAAGGCCTACAATTTTGTTCGTCGAACATACAATATATGCTTGCCTCACCCAAGGACTTTAACTAGGTGGTATCTAAAAATAAATGCTGAACCCGGCCTTTGTGAGGAAGTGTTTGAGGCTCTCCAAAACAAAGTTCGAGCTAGCGACACACCAATTGTGTGCGCGCTAATCTTTGATGAGATGTCAATAAGAAAGTCGTTATGCTGGGATCCCCAAAAAAAATGTATTACGGACGAGTACTATAGGGTCAGAAAGTGACAATGATGCATTGGAGGTGGCGAATCAAAGCCTCGTATTTTTAGTTAATAACATCAATGGAAGTTGGAAGGTTCCAATCGCATATTTTTTCATTACATCTTTGACAACAGAGCAAAAATGTGAATTGTTAAAAATGTGCGTTCAAAAATGCGAGGAAGTGGTTATCAATATTGTGAGTGTTACATGCGATGGGCCTGCATCAAATTTCGCGATGTTACAAGAGCTTGGTTGCCATTTTACTAAAGGACAAACTGATAGCATATTCAAGTGCGGCGAAAGCACATTGCATGCATTTTTTGATCCTTGTCATATGGTAAAATTAATCCGAAACACATTCGGCGACTTAAGAGTGTTGGAAGATGTGCATGGCCGAAAAATTGATTTTACATATCTGGAGGCGCTTATTAATTTGCAAGAAAAAGAGGGACTGCACATGGCCATAAAAATAACTAAAGCCCACGTATATTTTGCTAAGCAAAAGATGAAAGTCCGTTTAGCAACTCAACTTCTAAGTAACTCTGTGGCGGATGCCTTAGAGTTTTGTAACTCAGAATTAAAACTCAAAGCGTTTAAAAATTGTGAGGTCACCGTAAGTTTTATAAAACTTCTTAACGATGTGTTCGACATCCTGAACAGTCACTCTATTCGTCCGCCTGGATTAAAAAAAACCATGTGTCCCCAAAACATTGGCCTTATCGAAGTGCTGTTTGAAGGTGCAATTGGCTATATACGTGGCTTGAAGCTGCCGTCAGGGCAGTTAGTAATTGAGTCGAGGAGAAAGACTGGCTTTGTGGGGCTAATCATTGATATCAAAAGCGCATTAGCTTTATATCGACATCTTGTCGAAAACACAAAAATATTAAAATATTTGCCACTGTACAAGATCAGCCAGGATCACGTCGAGCTATTTTTTTCGGCTATAAGAGCTCGAGGAGGTTTTAATAATAATCCAAATGCCGTTCAATTTAAAGCAGCCTTCAAGAGGCTTCTTATTCGTTCGAGCCGAAATTCGCGACGAAGGGCTCGGTAATTGCGTTACCTTGGAGCAAGTTAATATTTTAAATTGCACAAGCACTAGCCCACAAAAAGCCTTGAACGATTTAACCGAAAAAAAAACAATTGGTTGAAGTGCCAGAAGATGACAGCACCTTACACGAGGAATACATAGATTGCTTAAATAGCACTCTTTCCGTATATGCTGACTCAGTTGTTACTTACATCGCAGGATTTGTATCGAAAAAATTATCCCGAAATATAAAATGTCAGACATGTGCTTCATTATTGTTTGGAGATCCGAACAGCAATTTGAAAACGCTGATTCATTTTAAAACAAGAGGTGGACTGAAATACCCATCGAAAGATGTTGAAGACATAACGAAACAGACAGAAAAAATCATTAAACCTAACTTGGATAAGTCGATGCCCCAAAACTATTATCTATATATATTTAAAATCAAGGAGCACTACTCCGAAAAATCGAACACCATTTTTCGATCAGAATCAATTGATCATGACACTAATCATAAATACCTGTTAATAAAATGTGTCATCAAAACATATTTAGACATTCGGTTTAGATATTTCGGGAAAAAGGTTACCGACAAAATCTCTCTTCGGAACTATTTAAATAAAATAGTTTTATTCCGTAACGAGTAAAAGATTATTGTAAATTTATTAAATTTCTAATACATAATTAAGTGATTTTAGAGCGGAAATCATAAGGAATGACGTTTGTAATTAAATAAATGTTCTGAAGGTGTTTTGTTTTTTTTATCATGCGGTCCCTTGACAATTAGAATCACTCTCACTTATGGTGTGGCCCACCTATCTTGAGGTGCATTGCCGTAGTGTGTTACGGACTTTGGAGTCAGCAACACAATTAAGATCTATATAGAGAGGTAAGTAGTCTAAGAAAAACACGTACTCTTATTTTGATATCCAAAACAGCATAGGTAGCATGCTAACGTTTTATCGTCGACATAAAGCTTCCATCCCTTTACGGCATATATGCAAGTGCGAGCGAGAAGGCAACATACGAAACGACGATAAAATTTAGCATGCCAGAGATGGGAAGATGGCACTGTACTACGGCATATGTTTGGTTTGCGGTTACTGAGTTATCAAACGACAACTTTATAAAATCAGTGTAGCAACTTTTAAAAATCGTCATATCGTTTACTTCACAAATTTGAAGCACGAACTTGTCTTAGATTTCACACATCTAAATCAAAGTATCTTTGCACATAACAATCTACTTTCTTCCTATTAAAGTATAAATTCTACAAACAATTAATACTCAATAATATTTAAAATAAAATGAGCCAAGAACGTTTATCGATAAGCCTAATAACATTAAAATCTTCTGGGCAGCACTAAACCCGCCATGTTTAGCGGCCAGATGACGTCACAGTGGCACGCATTTTGTGTTGATGTTTCATTTCCATAGGTTTCATACTTCAGTGTAGCGATCTGACTGCGCAAACCGTTTATGCAGTTAATCGAACGTCCAGGTCCATAGAGCGTACACACGACAACGATAACTGCGTCGATTTTCGTCCACACTATCGATAAACCTGCACAAACGGTTTGCGCAGTTTCTTCTTCTTTTTTTGTCTTGGCAATCAGTTATTAATACAAGCCATTTTTGCCAGTGTCGAGTTGTAATTTTCTTTTCAAATTATCAATTTCTTCATGTCAGTAATGGTCCGTCAGTAAGTCAAAGTGTCGCCTCCAACACTGTAATGGCCACTGTTAGGGGTATCTTCTGAGAATTTTGATGGAAACAAAAACGTATGTATAGCAGTTTCATATCATATTCACTACACTTCTGCAGTTTTGCCACTGTATATTTTTTTTTTTATTGCAAACGGTGGCAAACGAGCAAACAGTACACCTGATGGTAAGTGTTGCTGCCGCTCATGGACCTTTAAAAGGCCGCTGCCTACCGCGAAGAAAGTGAAGGGGGTGTGAATGCGCGCATTGAGGCTCGGTGATACCAAGAGCACCACCAAAACCCTCCACACGCAAACACCCTCAGAAAGTTGGGCTTCCGGCTCTCTCGCTCACCGAACGAAGCGCAGTAACAAATTGCTACTACACAGACGTCGATTTTCTGCGAGAGCGTGGTACTACCCCGGACGGACCGGCCCGCGGCTGTGGACAGATAAATGTCGACAGTGTGGTCCTACCACTCCTAAATATATTACTTTGCGCAGTTTTATCGCTACGATATATTAGGGATGTCGGAAATGAAAATAAATATCGATATTTCGATATATGGATATTTATAAAAATATCAATATCGACGTCGATATATCGAAAAAGAAATATCGATATATCGGTCTTAAAAAGAAATGCGTTTATGAAATAGTCCAGTATTTAGGTCAGCCTATGTCATTAATGTCCATAATGTATGTTTGTATAGCAGTGAGATTTTATACATATCCCAGGAGAGAGCTGCCCACTCTCCTGGTAAACCCTTAGTCGATTTTTACGACTTGAAAGGGGTGACGACAATTGTATTCTTAACCCGACGCCACATGTTACATAGTTAAGAGCAAATTACTAAAAACGAAAACACTTTGATTTCCGGGGAATTGTGGTTATAAGCTATTTTTCTAATAACAAGTTAAATGTATAGAATAAAATAAGTGATTATATCACTTATTTTTCTTTTTTGAATATGTAACTATTCGTTTAACGAATTATCATTTGAATTCTAAGCGACAGTTGGATATATTCATTCATTCATTCATCGCAGCCCACATACGTCCCACTGTTGGGCTTGAGCCGCCTCCACGATGGGAAGGAATTTAACCTACTATACCATGCTGGTCAGACATGTTGGTATAGGGTTTTATTTCGAGTTTTCCTTCCCTTGCACAGATGTTATGTGCATTTTATATCCCATAGTCGTCTTGTACGACATCCATGGGCAAGATAGGGAGTGGTGAATTGTATTCTTACTCCGTCACCACACGGGAAGTATGTATGTAAGTTGGATATGTATATTGGAATAATTCGATTATCATGTTTATCAATAACAATAATTGTCCTTAATAAAAGTGACAGACATACATATCGCAGCGCAATCAAAACATACTAATCACAGAGTATATATACAGTTAATGCTTTACTTTTATTTGCTGTCTTTTACGGTTCTAGATTCTAGATTTGATTTACACAAACAAAAAAAAATATCCTTTTTGATACGATTTCGATATTGGATATTTAATATCGATATATCGGCTCAAAATATATCGGTTAAAAATATCGGTATATCGAACTAAAAATATCGATATTTCGATATTTTTTCAACAAGCCTACGATATATTGTTGTCGTGTATACCGACCATTATGTCAGGACGTGGAGTCTTTTTTGGACAGTGTTGTTTAAATCTGCGACTGTAATTGACTGCATGACCAGTGGTCTCGAACCTACCGATTTTTTGGTATTTCTACCGATATAGAAAATCTCACGATTTTCTACCGAATGGCGATTTAATACTTTTAAATTGGCAATGTTGTTGCCATTGCTCCCGAAAATCATAATTTACTATATTTGATTTCTTTTGAACAGAGAATTTATAACTAGAACTCCAATTGAAAATGGTGATTTTAAATATCCTACAATTTTTTTGATACCGATGCTATATACTGTAGTGCTGCTGCGACTAATACACTACTCAATAGTACAGGAGATCTAAACACAGATCAAGTAAATTTATTTAAATGCATATTGCCTAGATTTTTATTTAGAATCTTTTAAACAAATAATCACGCGGTTTCCATTGAAAGATAATCCAATAAAAGGTTTGGACATAATTGATCCAATAAATGTTTAAAATGGTAAAACGGCAACAATTGTTCCTATTACAAGGCTCATTCCTAGAATTTCTCAGAGCATTAATTTACAAAATATAGACGCAGAGGAACGCTTTTAGAGAAATCTCGAAATAATGAAACACAAAATAAATAAAAAGAAATAAAAAAAAATCATAACAATCAAACAGCAGAATAGGCTGTCTACAGAGTTAATCTCTGGTTTGTTGCATACAAACCGTTTTTTTACCGTTTCTAATTGTTATGACTTTATAATCAAACCAGAGATGACGACGGCTATGGCCAAAAAACATTGGTATGATAAAAAAAGTAAGTATATTTAGCCTGTAAGATAATATATAATAAAAAGAATTGTTTGTAATAACCTAAGGTAAAAATAAATAAACGAATTTAATTCTATATTGTTTTTTTCTTATTTACCGATTTTAGTACAAATATACCGATTTTTGAGGGCAGCTCTACCGATTTCACATTTTGACTTTCGAGACTACTGTGCATGACAGTCGTGACGTCAAGCGAAGCGATTTCACTAAATGACAAATGTCACCACGCTAAATTGTTCGGCTAATTTTTAATTGCAACAATCTATTAATTTCAATGGCGCTTTGATCTATTCAAATTTTGATATTGTTTAGTGTGGAGGTGCAAGCACTATGTCCAGAGATACAGAAATTGTTAACGGCAGCTGTGTCGTAAATGGTGAAACGAGCAAAGAAAAGCGAATAGGATGTGCTCATTACAAACGTCGAGCTAAGTTTGTGGTAAGAATTAGTCCATAATGCCTACTTCTAGAAACCCTACAGCTACGTTTTAACTTTCAGTAGTATTCATTTTTAAAAGTAATAAGGATCTACTAAATTAGTGCATGCAGGTGCGAAATTTAGCACAATGACACGCGAATTCAGGAAACAAAGCAGATGTCAACAAAGTTCAAGTCACGATGTTATTTTTGTAGTGGTATAATTAAAACAAACATCTTTGTGACTTGTCTAGTTTGCAGCAGAAAAAAATGTGATTGGCAAAAAAAAAATCGTGTAAAAGTCTATGAAGATATGCATCAAATGCTTCAAACTTAAATTGCCTGTTTGGTGTGGATGCACAAATATTTCAAAATTATTGTTATTCCATGTGATTTGAATTGGATGCACAAGAACTCTATTTTGAATAATGTCAAAAAGCATTCAATACCATAAAAATGGATGTGTTTATAAAATAAGAATAGATTTCTTTTTTAATTCAACTGTAGTCATTATACCTGTATAATTTAATCATTTATGAAGTATGTTCTGTAAATATATAGTTTTTATTAATCTTCAAAAAACTAGACCTTATATTTTACTCTACATAAATATTCTGTAAACTACTGATTACCATTTGGTACATAATTGGAACTATAGAAAACTTTTTTTTAACAACCTGCCATAAGCATTGTGATAAATATTGCTAGAACTTATAATCATATAATCATTTATGTATCTCACAAATTCATAAGAAACTGTTTTGTGTCCCACATGTGACCATGTCACTTAGCATAGGAGGTCCACTATGCCATCTTGATGAGGATCTTCATGTCAAACATTTTGAAGTGTCTAAAACCAAAGCTGTATTAATGTATAGGTTACCTGTAATGATTTACAATAGTTTCTAAATAAATTATAGCGATATAAGGAAAGCCAAATATTTTCCTAACACTCTGTAGCATAGATATTTAGGATTTCTTTAAATCAAATTCAATAAAAGCAAGATCTGTATTTCTCCTAATCCTAAAATTCTGGAACTCGCAAATTCTGAATAAGCGTTACATTCTACATTTCCATCCCAGACTTTTAGAACAGTACACTTCTTCTTTATTTTAGAATTCCGGAATCTTCTTCATTTATGGATTTTACTATGGGTCCAGATAGTCACTGAATTGGTAGTTAATGAACCCTCATTAACGCCCCTCATTACTCTCCCATGACTATGAAGACTGAAAAGTGTTTTAAATGTTGAGAAATTAAAAATCAAGTACAACTGTGATAAGATCTATACAAATAGCTTTATTTCATATCTGTAATACTTGAATAAACCTCTAAAACCATTGTATAGAATATTCAATTTCTGTTTTCAGACACCGTGTTGCAACAGAGTTTATGTGTGCCGATATTGTCATGATGAGAATGAAGAACATTATTTTGACAGAAAATCTGTCACTGAGCTAATTTGCACAGAGTGTGATACACGACAGAAAGTTCAAGAGGTCTGCGAAAATTGTGGAGTGAGGTTTGGAAAGGTTAGTTTATAATAATTTGTTGGCTGTTTAGTTTTCATCTCTAAGATAAGACATGAAATTGATAGGAACTTACAACTAGGTGTAAGTATTAACTATGTAGCAGGCCTGTAACCATTAGTGGAAGGCAAAAGTATACAAACTACCTAATTAGACATCTTCTAAACGTAAAATACATATTTTTCAAAAATTTAATGTACTAACAGAATAATTTGTAGATTTAAGTTACTCCGGCCTTGAAAATATGCCGATTGCAGGTTAGTTTTAAGCTGTTAATGCCGAGAGATATAATTCTCATACAAATATTTGATGCACAGATATAAGCCCCTTAGATTTGGTTTGCTTTTTATGTTTAAACTATTACAACAGGGATTTACACCTTAATATATTTCCATATGATGGTGGAGTAAGTTTATAAATGTTGTCGCCCATTTTCTTAACTATGGATGTTATACGAAAGACTAAGGAACCAATGTAAATAACATTACTGCAAGACAAGGAAGACTCAAAATTAATACCGACATCTTGCACTAAGGGACTAATGGAACTTTCCAAACATTTCATGGAGTAAACAGAAGCTAAAGACTCGTAACCACAAATTGGTAACTGCACAAAGTGTTATCCTGCATGGGGTACAAACCCATGAAACTGACACAGCATGGTGTGTTAGTAATTTTTTGTTGGGCGGGCTATAATCCGCACTCACGCCATCCACTCCATGCAGGTGCGGCCCATAACCCATTGTTTTTTCTCCCCTTCGCCCTTGGATCGGCTAGTGGTACCGAATCCTTGATGTCCGTGTCTAACCTTTCGGCTACCAGCCCTCCCCGAAGCCACCATAGTGATGGACTACTCCTCGATCCGACAGGATCAGCTAGGGCAGCACTCGTGTCTGCGCCGAAGACGTTGACGGCGGTGGAGCGAGTATCCTCCCGCGCACGATCCGCTAAATCTTTCCGCGAGACTACTGTTTCGCAGAAAGCCGTGATACATTGCCTTAGCAACAATTGACACTGTTTGGTCGGCATCAGTGATTACGCGGCGGTACTCTGCCCACGCGGCACATACCTCGGATGTCTGAAAGTCTTTTTGTCTCGAAGTAGCAACAACGTTAGGCCTAATAAGACGATTAACGATTACAGCTGGTCTTATAAATTTCCCTCCCCTGGGAGTTTCTGATAATCTCTTGATGTGTTCTCACAACTCCTATGGGAAAATTAGGTTTGATGATACATTGTATTCTTTATTAATGATGATGGACTGATGACAACTTATAAATTGGTATAATGCATTTCAAATAAGAATAGGATCGACTTTGTGCCATGTTGTGACGTCATAGCTGTGAATTCGAATCAGTTGGGTAGGGTCAGAAAAACAAGATATTATTAAATTTATGAATCATGAACGAATGATTTTTAATTAGAATTTAGCTCTTTACTTTGTATATTGGTTTTTTTAAATATATCAATATCGGAGTTCGATATATCGAAAAAAATCGATATTTCTATATATCGACATTTTTCTCCATAACAACTCTGTTTAACTTCGTTCATTGCGGGGTTCCCATGATGGGGTTCCATAACTTATCATCATTTTTTCCTAAAACACCAAAATTTGCGGGATTCCCGTGATAGCTGTTTTTTTAGCTTACGCCACTTAGTGTAAATAATGTACAGTAGATTAAGTTTACGGTGAATTTGTAGAATAATATCGACCCTCGATATTTCCGTTTTAGTATCGAACTACATATATATATATATATATATATCGTCGAAAAAAGTATAAGTATCGATATTTTCAAATAATAATATCGATATTATTAAATAATAATATCGATATTTTTAAATAATAACATTGGTATTTTGTCACCAGCCTATTTAGACGGTTTTTTACATTCGAGTATCTGATACTCATTACAACAATAAAAAACATTATTGATACGCAAATAAGATTTCATTGCAAGTCATACTTTTCAAGTGACATTTGACAGATAGAGGTCATTAACATTCCTATTCTTACTTGAATCGCATTGTAGAAGACCATCATGGCTTATTAACAGGACTGTTCTGAGTGGCTTTCTTGTATGACCTGTGTCTAATAATTGACATCTACAGGCTGAAATGGATGGATCTATTTTATTCTGTCACCACATATAGAAATACCAATAGTACATCATATGAAAGATCTTTTAATTCACTAATTTCAATGGTATTTTCAGTACACATGCTTGATCTGCAATCTCTTCGATGATGACGATAAACGGCAGTACCATTGCGACGGGTGTGGTATCTGCCGTGTGGGTGGCAGGGACCGCTTCTTCCACTGCGAGCGCTGCAATATGTGCCTGCCTGTGCAGTTGCAACAAGTTGGACACAGAGTATGTATTTTTTTAGTAATCCGCTACTATTCTTGTTTTAAGCCATTGATGAAATTAAAGAGTTCTTTGATTTCTCAAGACTACAAGTTATATGATATCAAACGTGACTACATTTCGTTTAGCCCCATGATACTGTGCTTGATAATTAAATACGAACATACTCACGCAGAAACTCAATTACGTCCGCACCCACTTGCGCACACACACTTGCGTACACGCACTCATTTACGCACGAACTCACGTACGCACTTACCAACCCACTTACGTACGCACGTACCCCACCACTCACGTACGCACGTACCCACCCACTTACGTACGCACGCAACCACCCACTCACGTACGCACACACGCAATCACGTAAGCACACATTCATTTATCTACGCACTCACCACGCACATCTGATTCTATTGTTCATTTGAAATTTCACTTCTATAAATATTTTTCATCAGTGTGTAGAGAACGTATCACGCTCAAACTGCCCGGTGTGCCTGGAAGATATCCACACGTCGCGTATCCCGTGCCACATACCTGACTGCGGGCACCTGCTGCATCGTCCCTGCTTTGAGCAGTTGTTACATTCCGGCCACTACGCCTGCCCCACTTGTCAGACAAGCATGATCGATATGGCCAATGTAAGTTATAAAGAAAATTCACGTAACACACACACTCAAGGATTAATTTCCTTAGAACATTGTCAGTCTTTGATTAGGTCACAACTTGAGTATGCAGTACCAGTGTGGAACCCCTTTTATAAGAAATATACCGAAAAAATCGAATTAATTCAAAGAAAGTTTCTGAAAGCCCTGCACTACCGCTGTTTTCGTAGTTATCTCTCATATGATAATTTATTAAAGAAATATAATATACCTAATCTAAAAACAAGACGTATTATTTTAGATACAATGTTTTTGTTTGATTTATGTCACAATGCATATGATTGTACTGTAATTTGTAACGAGAGTTATTTTGTACCCAGAACGACAATAAGTCGTACTGTGCGAGTGCGACATCTTTTTGCTGTTAGCACTAGTCGCTCTAACGCAGGTTTACGGGCACCTTTACGCAGAATTACTAATAATTATAATCAATACTTTGGTAGCATGGATATGTTTGCATCATCGGCAGCAAAATTCAAGGCACTTATATCTGAAAAAGTACAAACTTGTAAATTGTGATCAATATTTTTAGTGTATTATAGCATATCTTATACTACTATAGATATGGTATGTAAGTCATATAACTGTTACGTTAATGTATTATAGCACTTGACGATTTCTTATATTCTCTGTAATGGTGTTGGATTTGAATGTTTATTTGTCTACTGATTGCATATTCGCACTGCTAAATGCTTAGGTATCATGTGGAAAATGCTATTGGCTACATATTTGTATCATATTTATTCAGCTTACACTTTATTGTAAAATTTAGTATGTAACCGTTTGTTTTCCTAAATAAATAAATAAATAAACATTGGGCTTACCCTTGAAATCAATTCTTAATTTCGAATGCGACTCAATTCCAATCTCACCAAACTTATATTTGGTACTCTTAAACAAAATCGACAATGAATTCTTCGCATTTGCCGTTGTTATTTTCACCAAATGTGCCGTATTTTATTACTTTCAATTAATAATGTTACCGAACTTGATCACCACCAAGAAGCTTTCTTGAAATTGTGCATCATTAATGATTTTAAACTACGTCAAAATCTCGTCGGGTGTAGCAAATATTTTACTCAATCGACGAGAGTCGAATACATTTAGTTTAATTAAATTTCACCGAATTTCATTGCAATCGTGCGCTAGTGTCGCTTTCAAAAATACCAAATTTGCTCAAATTTGAGCTGCACTTAAATTTAGGATTGGAATCGAGATTCAAGAGTAGGCACATATGTCTTTAAAAAAAAAGAGATATATGTCGCTTTCAAAAATACCAAATTTGCTCAAATTTGAGCTGCACTTAAATTTAGGATTGGAATCGAGATTCAAGAGTAGGCACATATGTCTTTAAAAAAAAGAGATATATGTTACCAGCCTTCACTGTGTTCAGTCTGTGAGTAACAAGTGGACACAAGTGAAGGGACTGTTTTCAAAATATAACCTGCTTTATGAGATATACATATGGTAGTCGACACAACCACGCATATTTTTTTTTATTGCAAACGAGCAAACGGTACACCTGATGGTAAGTGTTGCTGCCGCTCATGGACCTTTACAAGGCCGCTGCCTACCGCGAAGAAAGTGAAGGGAGTGTGAATGCGTGCATTGGGGCTCGATGATGCCAAGGGCATCACCAAAACCCTCCACACGCAAACATCCTCAGAAAGTTGGGCTTACATATACAATATACTGTTTCTTTGCTAGTTTGAGTGGACTTGTCTAACTACAAACATTACTTTAAGTCTATTCCTATCCATCAATGAATGGATGGATGAATAGACTTAAGTTTTGTTAGTTCAAAGAAAACGGGTAAGATGTGGTGAATTGTGTTCTTACTCTGTCACCACACAGAAGTAAAATATATGATTCTTTTGCAAATACATAACATATTTAATTTTTTTCCTACAGTTATGGAGTTATCTAGATTCCGAAGTAGCTGCCACACCTATGCCCCCGGAATACGCCGACTACAAAGCCACAATACTCTGTAAGGACTGTCATAAGGTAAAAGACTAAAATTGTCTATGATAACAGACTGCAAATGTAGTTTGCTCAAGATGCTCAAGAAAAAAATTTTGAGAATCAATGTAATTGTTTATTATTCATTATGTTTTTTGTGTAATTTAATGCAGAGAAAGTGCTAAAGTGTCGTACATATAAAATACAATTGATTTATTTTACGTGGTCCACCAAAATTTCTATTGCATTATTGAAGACTACTTCCTGGTAGACTTTTGAAATACATTTGGATACTCAAGAAACATTTGTTAGCAAAATCACAATGTCATGTAGTTAGCTGTTTTATATTCAATGTATCTTTTATGTAATGTAATATAGAGAAAGTGCTAAAGTGTCGTAAATGTAAAATAACGTTCTTTTGTTTTACGTGGTCCATCAAAATTGCCACATTAAAGTGGAGCCATTGCACTTGTTATGGCAGAAAATGGAGGACCTTGGCATCATGCTCAACGATCTCGGCAAGGTATCCCAACTAATGGGTTTACGAATGAACATGGACAAGACGAAAATCATGTCAAACGCCCATGTTATTCCCACACCAGTCCTAGTTGGCAACGCGACTCTCGAAGTTGCCGATCATTATGTCTACCTGGGACAAACAGTCCAGTTAGGTAGATTAAATTTAGAGAAAGGGGTTAGC
The DNA here is from genome assembly GCA_032191425.1 of Lymantria dispar. NCBI lineage: Eukaryota > Metazoa > Arthropoda > Insecta > Lepidoptera > Erebidae > Lymantria > Lymantria dispar. Next base: position 28,068,406 of record CM063455.1, read on the forward strand.
TGACGAATCCAACTCTATACTCGGGATTTTTCTGTGTGATAGAATCCGAAATACGGAAATCCGCAGAAGAACAGATGTAACCGGGTTCCGAGTGGCGACCACGTATCGAACGAGCAGTGTAGGACGCACCCACTAGGTGGACCGGCGATCTGGTGAAGGTTGCTGGGCGTCGTTGGATGCAGGCGACACAGGACCGCACTATGTGGTGCATCATGCAGGAGACCCACGTCCACCAGTGGATGGCGATAGGTTGAAATGATGATGATAATGATGATTAACAATGATTCTATTGAAGACGACTTCCTGATAAGGTCATAGACCAATAGTATGACAACTTAAAATTATGTGTCAATTTTCAGCTATCAACTGTGAAATTCCATGTGGTTGGTTTGAAGTGTCAACATTGCGGGGCGTACAATACATGCCAAACTAATGGATTCCACAAGTAAGCACTTTTCATACCCAAAGAGACAAGAAAAATTGATCCAATTTGCCCAGAATCATCTGCTAGATTAACCTGAAGATTGAAAAGATTCATCAACATCGCTCCAGGCATTTTGTAATTCATGGGAATATTTCTCAGCAGACATATATGAATCTGTCCCCCTGCTAGTCTTGAGCCTTCTCCACAATAGTAGGGAAATTAATCTACTATGCCATGCTAGTCAGATAGGATGACATAAGGTTTCATTTCTAGAGTTCCCTTCCTAGCAAAAATGTTATATACATATTTTATAACTTAGTCGTCTTTTGCGATACCCGCGAGCACGTTAGGGGATGGTGAATTGTATCCTTCAAACTGTTACCGTCCATTGTTCGATGTAAACCTCCCACAAAAATAATAGTGGCGTAACCGTCATGTCGCCATGACGTGTGGTGACTGATTAAGAATACAATTCACCACTCCGTATCTTACCCTTGAATGTCGTAACGACTAGGGGATATAGTGTGCAAATAGCATCAGTGCAAGAGAAGGAAATCTCGAAATAAAACTAAACCAACATGTCTGTCCAGCGTGGTGTAGTAGGTCAACTGCCCTCCCATTAGGGAGGAGGCTCGAGCCCAGTAATGGGACGTGTATGAGCTGAAACGACGAGATGAATCGCCATGCTGGCGGGTTGGTTATAGCAGCTTGGTATTATGAGTTTCCCAGAAGAACGTGGCTGTTCCATTGTCCCACTTTCGTGAGGAAGGATGATAGATGGTTTAGAAAAAAAAAATGTGTTCGCAAAAGCTTTGAATAAAATTTCATTCATCATTTTGGCTCATACATGTACACTGCTGGGCTCAAGCCTCCTCCATAATAGGAGGGAAATTGACCTACTACACTACATTGGTCAGACGTGTTGGTATACGGTTTTTATCTTTTCGAGTTTTCTTTCCCTTGCGTACAATATATCCCTTTTTTCTCTTTTTTTTTTATGGGTGGGTTATGGTAAGCGCACGCGCGGTCCAGTCCGTCCGTAGCGATGAAAGGACGGCGCGCGGGACCATAACCCACCCGTACCCACGTCACCTCGTTGTTGGGCCGACCACCGGAGCAGATGTGACTTGTCGTCAGAGGTCGGCCTGACGGAATACCCTTTCGTGTAACCTCACCTCTCGACGTCCTGGGACATCGGTCGCCGTTGCGCGGTCAGCCTCTCTGCGGGTGACGGACAATTCCCCGGTCCGATCACCCGCGACCTCGGCTAGGACAATATATCCCTTAGTCGTCTTTTACGACACACACGGCCAAGAGAAGGGGTGGTGAATTGTATACTTATTCTGTCCTCACACGGAAAAAATATAATATGTTTTAATTTTGGTGTTCCCCAGAGATTCAAACCCTCCAGAAGGTACAGCAAGTGAGTTATCACCCGCTTCGTCCAGTGGTTCGTCATCATCATCGGCTGATGAACTACCTCGAGCATCACCGCTCGACGAGCCGCCGCAAGCTTGATGTAGGTACGGGCGCCGCGCGCCTACTTCCACACGCCACTAAACCGATTTGTCGATGCGATTAGTCCCAGTTATTTCACCACAATCAAGTGATTAATTTTAGTATAATAATCGCATTATATTAGTTGCAATAAGCGGTAATTGCACGACTTGTCGCTGCGATTAGTCGCAGTTTTTTACATCACTATCGCGTGGTTAATTTTAGTACAATGATCGCATTATATTAGTTGCAATAAGCGGTAATTGCACGACTTGTCGCTGCGATTAGTCGCAATTATTTATATATATCTAATTCAAAAGCAATTTAGGTTAATTGTAATGTCAAGATTACGGGTAATAATGATCAATTTTCGATATCATAGCAAGAATGTCGTAACTTTTACTATTCTTATACCCGATTTTTTATGCGAGTGATAAGTTATTTAGTTTCATACATAAAATATATACTAATTATATAAACTGAATAGCCATTAAATATAGAGTAATTGCAGGAGTTGTCCGCTGCAATTAGTTGCAATTATTCATCAATCTAATTCAAAAGCTAATTGTTTTAACTGTATTTTGAAGATTATGGCTAATCATTTTCATTTTTCCTTTTATAATTATTTTACAAAAACCATACTATTTATATACCCAGTTTTTCACACGTGTTATGACATTTCAGTATTTTCATAGTTATTCATTTTATGTAACAAAATATTTTATGAAGTAAATTAGTCCATTTTGATTGGCAATTATAGGCAAGTCTGAAACTATAAGACATATAAAGAACTGTTCTTAGGAACCATGTCATTGATTTTAGTAAAAAGAATAACTGCATACATAGATTAAAAAATACTAGTATTCAGTGACCATTTATCAGTGATTCAGTTGTCCATGTGGTGACGGAGTTGGAATACAATTCACCACTCCCTATCTTGCCCGTGAATGTCGTGAAAGACGACTAAGGGATAGAGGTAATAAGCATATAACATCCATGCAAGAGACGGAAAACTAAACCCTATTCCAATACGTTTGACCAGCGTGGAATAGTAGGTCAATTCCCCTTCTACTATGGAGAAGGCCTGAGCCCAACAGTGGGACATGTATGGGCTGAGATAAGATGAGTATGCACTTGGGGAATCGGACCTGTTTGTATTGAAAAATAGTACATTATTTCTATTTGAATATAGATTGTGTCATATGCAGTAAATATTACTATGAAACATATATCTAAAATGTATTTCACACACACTGTCTAGTTTTTTTTTTTTATTAAAGTATATTAATCTAACTTCACAATATTATATAATGTCCATTCTAAACTGCTGTTTTAATCACTTTTTCCTTCACTAGGTTGGCATCCATGCTGTTAAAATAACCGTCGAATTTGGAATTAGATCATAGACATCGATATTAAAATAATTATGTAGTAAAATTTTGCTCGATTATAAATAAATATTTATTAGATAACTAGCGACTTGCATTCACTGTGTTCCACCCACTTTGGTTTCGCATTATAAGTCTATAATATCTGCTAAGATATGTCCTCGGGTTCAAGTCTCAAACGGCAAAATTTCATAGGGTTTTTCTGAGAGGAAAAATAACCTAAGTTACTCATGATATAGACAGCTACCTGGTAGTAAAATATTATTAAAATCGTTCCAGTGGTTTTGAAGATTACCCAGAACAAACAGACAGATAAAAAATTTTAAAGTGGTTTTTAGACATATGTATCGTGCAAACAACTGTGCGAGCTTAAAAAAAACCTTTGACATTACAAACGTACACTTCAAATCGCTTGTGTTATTTTTCATAATCACAATAAGACAGTAGTTTCCACATGAGAACACTATATTTACTGTAAATATAAACTCATTTGCAAAAAAAACGGGCACCTAAGCAATGAACCATTTCAAATGTTAATATTTCTTTGTTTGATAATTATAGGTAGTTTTATCCACACAATTTGCTAAATTAATAAGAAAATAATCGTTTTCATCAGTATTTCATAAAATTTAGATACAATTTATGGGAAATAATGCTAAACCTCGCTAGTAGTGTATATTCGCTAGTAGTGCATATGCTCATGAAGTAAAAATAAAAAAGTTTTTTTGTTTGTTTTTCTTTAATAAAGTAAAAGCAGATAAATGTTTAGTATCGAGTGTGACCCCCTCTAGCTAAAATCACAGCTTGAATTCGTCTGGGCATGCTAGCGAGTATATCCCGGATACTTGCTTGCGGAATACGTTCCCACTCCGCAGTAATCACATTCTTCAGCTCTCTGATGGTCTGCGGAGCCGGGTGTACTGATCTCACACGCCGTTTCAGAACGTCCCAGACATGCTCTATGAGATTGAGGTCGGGACTTCGAGCTGGCCAATCCAAACGACGAATGCCGACCTCTTGCACATACGCATTAACATCGCGGGATCGGTGGGCGCGAGCATTGTCGTCCATAAAAATCGAGTCTTCACCTAGAGCGGCCAATGCGGGTTGTGCATGAGAAATTAGAACTTCCGTTATGTATCGATGCCCAGTCAGTGAGCCGTTTTCAATGAAGACTAACTCTGTACGATCCATTGAATTTATTTCTGCCCAAAACATAACAGAGCCCCCACCATAAGGTGTGATTTCTTCGAAACATGCCTCTGCAAAGCGTTCTCCTTGTCTTCTTAGCACTCGCCGACGTCGATCTTCACCGAACAGAGATATCCTGGCTTCATCAGAGAACAAAACCCTATTCCAATCGTCTTGAGTCCATGATTCACAATTTCTAGCGAACCTAAGCCTGTGAACTCTGTGCTCACGGAGTAATTTGGGGCCGCGGGCCGGGCGGTGACTGCGTATATTGGCAGCGAGAAGCCTCCTCCTGACCGTCCATAGACTAATATGCACATTTCTTACTTCTTGGAGGTTGTTCTTAAGATCCACATACGAAGATTTGCGATTTCTCAATGCGCGACTCACAAGAAAACGATCATCCCGTGGTTGGGTACATGGTTTTCTTCCAGAACCAGGCCTTCTCTCGACGGAACCAGTCTCCTGATATCGCTGCCAGGTCCTTTGGACTGTCGAGCGACTAACATTTAGCCTCCTAGCCACGAAACATTGGCTGCAACCCTCTTCAAGCAGCGCGATAATTTTGGTAGCTTTTACCACTTTATCTACCATTTTTGATACAGCCAAACAGCATTAAATAAAGCTTTGACAGTCAAGGATATGAAATTAATCGATAAAAATTGAATAAAAGTTATGAAAGTCGATGTTAACTTCTGGAACTTCGCGCCAAAAATGTAGGATAAAAAGGGGTTTTCTGTAAAAATGAACATCAAATGAAAAATTGAATTTAGAACGTACTTTTTTAAATACCACAGCATTTTTAAAACCGGCCAGTAACGTGTACAAACGATTGAAACCTTTTTGGTATTGTATCTTTTTAAATATGAATGAAAATCAAAACCGCCCGTTTTTTTTGCAAATGAGTTTATTTTATAAAGAACACTTAATGATAAATCGAAGTAAATAGTGAAATATAATTTCTAAGCTTATATACGTCGCTCTACCGCGCTCGAGTCACCTCTAATATAAAAGGTTTTCTTCTTTGGCATAGATTTTATATGCACACTAGCTACCCGCTCTCGCTTCGCTTCGGTTTTAGTCGTTTTACCCGCGTAGTTCCCGTTACCGTGGGAATACCGAGATAAAATATAGCCTAGTTTACTCCCTGATATTATAGCTTTCCATTGGTGAAAGAATTTTTGAAATCGGTCCAGCCGTTTTGAAGATTACCCGGAACAAACAGACAGACAGACAAAATTTTTTAATCTGTATTTTAGGCATAGGTGTCGTGCAAATAACCGTGTGAGCATGAAAAAAGCCTATTATTTTGAAATTACAAACAGACACTCCAATTTTATTTATTGGTATAGATTATAATGATGGTAAAATGTATTTTTACTCCGCCGCACGGCAATAACGAAAAGTTACTATTATTGTGGATAAAGCACTTTTTAATTCGATTTAACATTAGAGTATACCAATTTTTCTTTTATTTTCACTTTTTAGGGTTCCGTACTCAAAGGGTAAAAACGGGACCCTATTACTGAGATTTCGCTGTCCGTCCGTCCGTCTATCACCAGGCTGTATCTCAGGAACGGTGATAGCTAGACAATTGAAATTTTCACAGATGATGTATTTCTATTGCCGCTATAACAACAAATACTAAAAATAAAATAAATATTTAAGGGGGACTCCCATACAACAAACGCGATTTTTTTATAGATAATGGTACGGAACCCTACGTACGCGACGCCGACTCGCACTTAGCCGGTTTTTAATTCAGAGAGTAGATCCTAAACGGTATGCATGTGCAGACATTGATTGCAAACATTTATTTATTATTATTACACATATTTCAATTTATATACGTAATAAATATTGGTATTAATTAAATTTTCTGGCAGTAATCAAATACTAATCTGAATACAAAAAGGTAGATGTGAAAAAAAAACGTAAGCCTTCAAAAGTTAGAATAGACTGCAGTAGTCGGCGTGCAATTTCTTTATGGCATATTATAAATTAACTATATTATTTCATTTAGCTCTATCCTCAATCCATTATCCAGATAAAGTGAATAGTGGAACTTTATATCAAGTAGGCAGCGGCTATCCCTTGGTATTGCTAAGTTTATGACGGGCTACCCATTTGTATCAGATAAAAAATAAAAGATTTTTCTCCTACATTGATCTAGGTCTGTAAGTCTATATTTGTCCATTTAATTAAGTATTTAATCTTAAGATTATAGCTTTGTAAGTGGTATGTGTAAAAATTAAAATAGTTTAGCCTTATTGCATATTTGCATTTCATATATTGAAGGATAATTTGATGTCACTCATTCTTTTGACCAGTGGTGAAATTTACCCATCTTAATTGTGTGTGACCAACAAATTCTATGCAATTACCACTAACATCATAATGGTAATAATGACTTTTTTTTACATTCAATAAAACGTAAGCGTTTTAATTACGATAATATTAGTTAGTAATAATGTGTTTATTTTTTGTTATTTTATTCTTGTTATATAAAATAGTAAATTGCTGAATTTGATTATTTTCTTAATCATAGTTTGGGAACCACTGACTAACACGCACTTTGCTTTATATTTATACAGCTTTACCGTTTGAATTCTTTATTTAATTACGATTAATTGAAATATGTACTCTGTGGTGCTGAGTTAAGAATACAATTTATTTACCACCCCAGTACCCTACCCATGGGTGTCATAAAAAGCAGATCACGTCTATGCAATAGAACTGGGCATAAAATTATATGCCAACTTGTTTGACTAGCGTGGCTTAGAAGGTCAATTTCTCTCAATTATGGAGGAAACCCAAGCCGAGTAGGTCCTAAGTGTTGAAAAGAAGAAGAACGTGTACCTTTCAAGTATTATATCGAATAATTGTTTTTTTAATTGCTAGTTTTTGTGTTATATTTATTAAATATACACGACTGTTTGTAGTTTTATTCAAGCAATAAAATACTGTAACTATTGCATTTTTGTTCTTTATTTACCCAGGTAAGTTATTATTCTAATTAAACACAATTCGATAGCGTGAGTCAACCCTTACAATGAAAGCTAATAGAACCTCGTCATCATCACCTTACTTTTAACCCAATTATTTGGGGTCGACTCCATATGTACTCTGATACTTCATATTTCTAAGGTTATTGGCATTAGTTATACGACCGGTTGCCTGCCTAACATCAACCCTCCTTGGGAATGCAATTGATGACCAGACTGCGTTTCAGTCGCTGAGATTCCTTAGTCGCCCTCTACGATACCTATAAACAATGTAAGGTTTGGTAGTATTCGTAGCCGCTAACCCAGCATAATATCACTAAAAAGTATTTAATGATAGCCAAAGTAAGCTATCGGCGCGGGGCCCGCGCTTTCTTGGCTCTTGCCAAATGTGGTCGGACACAGCGCTACGCGCCGTCATCTGTACGCGGGGGTGATGGGCGGGGCCCTTGACCGTCCGACTGAGGTCTGTCCTGTTTAAATATTATTTCTTAGCAAACATGCTGGTGTAGTAAGGAGTTGAAGTTGATTTCCTCACTGTATGAAGAGCAAAGCTTGATATAAAACCTTACGTTGGGATATAATTGTGGGTATAAAGCCGAGAGGTGTGACGCAGTCGAATACAATTTACTACACCGTATCTTGCCCGTGGGTGTTGTAAAAGATTACTAAAGGACATAATAAGCATATAACATCTCTGCAAGAGAAGGAAAATTCGAAAAAAAAAACCATGCAAACACGCTTGATCAGCGCGGTATAATAGTTCAATTTCCTTCTTATTGTGGAGATGGCTGGAGGTCCAACAGTAGGACTTGTATGGGTTGATGATGAAAGTAGTACGAAAGATAATACCAACCTTTTATACATATAGAGTCGACACAGTATGATACAATCCTGCAAATGTAGGATGACCCCCGCTGCTAAGACTGCAGTAAATTAAGTGAGAAAGTCGTGACTTCTTTATAAATTTACTTTTAACAACTTTTCTGCTTACCTCTTCGAAAGTCTCCAATCCGTAAACAAGGTATATAGTGATCCTATGTAACATGAACGCTGGATCCTCTCTGATAAGACTATTAGTTTTACAACTGACCGTCCGTTTGCAGAATATTATTTTCGGTGCAAATAAGAGACTGGAATTAATGACCCCATACCATACGAGACCTAGAATTATCAATTACTTACCCAGATAGGTAAGTTATATTCGCCTTTGTCTATTGCTGGTTGCCTCCATATAAGGTATCTATATTAACTTTCATTATTACTATTTAATTAAAATCAATAAAACTAACAAATTAGCAAAACAGTTTATTATATAAACTCGTTACAAAAAACATATAAAATTCCCTAATACTAGGAATGACTGGGAATGTAAGCACACAGCTATTTAAATTATATATAAAATGTTACGTAACATGATTAAAAACTATAGGCAATAGTTCAAAATAAATTAATATTCACTAAACAAAATTAACGAAGAGCTTGTAGTTTACGAATTAAAAGCCCTATTATACATTTATATCGACGCTTCTCACGTTTTCATACCTTAATGTTTAAGGTTTACTACAGCCTTCTTTGTAGTTTAAATTAAATAGTGAATCTCTATCCAGTGAGCGGCAATATATATATATCAGTGGACAAACGGCCTTATACTAAAGCAATTTTAATCTACATAATAAAACGTAGCTGAAGTCATATTTACGTAACTAGGTATAAATAAAAAATAGAGGCGGCTTTGCGGCCAAAAAAAATATGGTTAACTACAAGATAGTTCACTAACTTGTTATTTGCGGCTTCCAATATATGGAGATTCTTTACATCTCCATGGATACTTACAACTTAGCAGCTGCTAATAAATTTGGAACCTTGTAACCTTTGACTTAATGTCTGCTATATAGAATTTATAAATAAATACCTGTAAAGGCCTATCTAAACTTATTGATATTCTGTTTTGAAAACATAATTCGCTAATTTTAAAACCGTTTTATCTTCATGTAAATTATAAGCCACGTAATAGAATAAAATCCTAAACGTTTTTGTAACTTTATGGCAATCACCCCTTAGTAATATTGAGACTATTATTGACCCATCAGTTAACGCAAATGATTATTATTTATGGTTATTCAGGTTATTTAATATTATTATTATTCAGGTTATTTATTATTATATTTAATTCAAGTGTAATTATTGATAATAATTACACTTGAAGCATGAAGCAAGGTGTTAAGTACATTTTCGTAAATGCATGAACTCATTATCTAATTAGGTAAATAGGAATAAATTCCAAGATTACACAAAACATTAGCGAATACAAATACTAATTAGAATACATACATTACACCAATAGTAAACATAAACTAAATTTAGTCTCGAGATAACGTGATGTGGGCCTCAACCTTTTGTGTAACTAAATGTAAATGTAATATTTTAACACACTTTTTTCTAACATTAGTTTAAAATCATAGATGCCGAATGCTTATTAGATAACTATACACTACCTTATTTATAAAATCAGATATCAAAAAAAAAAAATACTTGAGGGCACTAATTTAATCTACGATGATACCTTTGGCTCACCCGTTTTTGATAACCGATAAAACAGATAAATAGAGACAAAATTTAGATTATGTAGTGTAAATCTAGGTTACAATACACACCGCCTTTTATCAAGCATAACTGTTCTTAACGACAGCAGTCAATTGCAATTAAAAAAGTATATATTCTTTTGAAATTTAAATTTGCTAAAAAATTACAAATTCCGTTTGTATAGATGCAAGTGTTTGTTCACCATATTAAATGTAAAAAGCTTTTTATTTACTTAAGCCGTATTGTCTTCAAATTTGTAAGATACTACAAACAGTTAAACATGTACAGAATTTTATGAAAAAAATTAATAGTTTTTTTCGCGTTTAATTCGTTTTTTGCTGGATATTAAAAAATTAAACCAAACGTAAGAAAATCCGTAAATATGGTTTTATTTCATTCGCATAAATGATATTTAATTCAATAAGCAAAATATTTATACATTATTATTTATCAGGAGCAAAATTATTGAGGCACTCATACCCCCTCTAGCTCTGTAATTTAAATTAATATAATTCTTATTGTTTTCGCGGAGTGCTTGAAATTTTGCTTTTGAATAAAAATCTATTTTATTATAGTAAATGGTATTACACAATGTCTGTCTAAACCTTTTCTGACCTTCCCTAGATACAAATATCGTATCTGTGACCCCTTGTTAAGTTGGATATCTGTGACCTCAGGTACTTAAGCTAAATCCACCTTCGTCTGTTAGTTATTGGTCACGGTATATTTAAAATACGGTTATGGCATTAACAGCTCGTTGTTTTTTTTTTAATTCTAAACCTATAGAACCGTAACGAATTTTGCTATACTGCCAAATTAAAAATTGATTATATTTTTAACGCTTTGCAAGCACAACAGTAATATATTATTATGTTATATAATCAATTTAATCAACACTTAGAATACGTACTCTTATTTTAGAATTATCTTATCCATAAAATTTGTTTAATTTTAAATAAAATAAGTTTAGCTTAATTCAAGATACTGGAAATGAAATTCCACTACTAGTTGGAAGTTTACTAACGATATAATACCATTAGCAGATCCTATAATAAAACCGAGAACTCGCCGTAATTGCGAATGCCATCAGAATTTAATATTCATCAAATGCACAGGACCGATAGCCACATAATATAGGCTTAAAAAATTCTGATTTAAGTCAGAGTTAAGATAATTCCAAATCAAGATTTTCTTGACGCGTAAAAGTAGCTAACTGGCATAATTTTTTAAATGTATACTTATATATTAATAGTTATATTAAATAACTATATAAATTATAAAAATGTTTCTACTTATAAAATAATAAATCTTAAAAAGCTAATGCAACGCGATTACGTCATATAAGTTTTTTTTTTAATCTTTAACATATTATTGGGGTTATGATGTACCTATTTAATTTTAACAAGTATTTGGTTCTTTTATAAAATTTTAAAATTTAAATGGTCATGTTATGAAATTATGTTTGGTATCAAAAACTACAAAAACATGTATTTTTTTATCTCAATTATATTCCAAAACAAAAATTTGTAATAATTATAAATATTACATCAAATATTCAACTACCCACAATTTAAAAAAACTATTTCAGTTTATGTTTTTACTTTATGAGAACAAACTAGGTTATTTTATTTAATTATTAATATTTCAACATTTTATCAAAATCTACAAATATTGTTGTATGAGCAATTGTTACGATTGAGCTCATTGGGATCACATTAAGCCTGATGGCTTTCCACTGATGGGCAAGTACTTTTAATAATGAGATGGGTATAAGTCTATAGAAAACCCACCAGCGCAACAAGCCGTCGCTAAAACGTTTTTTTTTTAATTTATCTAATAATATTAAACCATCTTTTTTCATTGGATCTTTCATAGAAAAATGCCTTGATCGTTGTCTTATATGGCGACAATTATATTATTTTAACTATTATGCATAGCCGATTGTACTGCAATAAATGAGATCATAATATATCTATGTTATTATTTAGTTAATAGTTTTATATAATTTTATATAACGTCATCTAAATATAAATAGGAATACGGATGACTAAAAACATTAGATATGTTCAAGTATTACGTGTGCAAATTTAGAGGACTTTAAATATTTCAAAATATGTAAATCAAAGAAATATAAATAGTATAATGAAATACAGATAGAACAATAAAAAATATTAAAAAAAAAATAAAATTTATATTGTCAACTTACATTAATTCAAAAATAATTACATCAACATTTGTAATGCAAAGGAAAGTGAGGATTGAAAATATCGTGGATACAAAAAAAATAATCAGATTTTATGCATTAAAAATCAGGAATTTAAAATTTTAGGCGAATGATTTTCTTATTTTTATAGTTGGACTAATTTAGGGAACTGAAACGAAGGTAAATCATTACATAGAAAAGGATTTAGATTAATTCGTTAATTTCTAACCTGCTTTAGTCTTAAATTTCTTCAATTTAGGGAATAATCTACATAAGTTAGATCAAAAGGAACAATTAAAAATAAATATTAAGTAATACTTGAACATCCCCTTACAAAAAGACAAGAAATACAGACTCTGAACGATAACCTGCCGGCTAGACAATTAAATATTATGTAGGTCTTTAACTTTTAGCACTTGCTATATAAACATCAGCGAGGCAATCGGGCAAACCACTGCGCCTTAAATAGTTTTGGAATAAAATACAATATAGTTATGGCAATCCATGGAAGTCGAAGTCGGTGTAAAGTTTTTCAACACGCCTGTATACCTCATCGCATGAAGACATTGTTTGTGGAAGGATCGCCAAGGCGGCCGCTAAGCTATCTTCTGTGCCGAATATCTGAAAAAAATACAATATAATGTAACCAGGGACTTTCCGTATGGTAACGGAGTAAGAACACAATTATTTTCTCCCTATCTTGCCCGTGGATGTCGTAAAAGACGACTAAGGGATACAATACGCATATAACATCAATGCAAGAGAAAAAAAACTCGAAATTAAACTCTATACCAACCTGTCTGGCCAGCAAGGTATAGTAATGTCAAATTCCCTCCTATTGTGGAGGAGGCTCGAGTCCAGCAGTGGGACGTATATGAGCTGAGATGATAATCCAGGGACTGGTAGACTTCAAGATCCCCAGGAATAGACCCATTCAAATAGAATCTTATCTCATCACATATAAAGCCAATTTTGGCTTAGGCCTTCACAACGGGGGGTGCTACGCCAGAAACCTCCGCGTGGTGTACCCTGGGCACGAGCGACAATTCCTTGGACTGCTCTTTGGAATTGTCGCTCGTGGCAAATATCTGGCCCGAGGGGGGGCCCAGTTTGTGGGATGCCCCAAATTCGCTCCATGCCCTCTAATTGTAGAGGGTATTGGACGCGAAAATTCGACGGGCCCAGTCACTCATTCGTTTGAGGACTGGACAGGCATTTGCCAACCGCGACAAATCGTAGACCTGATTCTTGTTTCGGGACATTTGTCTTGAGGCCTAGATTCAGGAGCGAGGGTCTTGGCTTAACCGCCTGGACCGTGAGGAAGTAAACCTCTATAAAACAATCACCCAGAATCCTAAGTTCTGGCGCGCGGCGAGAGGATGCATGGCTGATGGGTTGTTCAGTCGTTAGCGCGCCCCCAGCCAGGGTACCTGCGGACCCCCTGTGTTGGGATACAAATGTACGCTTGCCCGGGTATCGGGATCTCTGCCCGGGTCGACATTTATTTCTCCCATACTCGTGGGAACTCGATGGATCATTGTTCTCACACACACACACACCTGATGTAGATAGGAGGGGTGAGACGCCCAAAATTACCACCACCACGTGGATGTTTTCGCCAAGATGCTCGACGCGCGCATGGCAGCTCTGGAGGCGAGACTGCCTCCGGAGCCCCGACTCCGGCCACCGCTTGCTGCGGACAGGCCAAAAGCCGTGGCGTCAGCCCCTGCCGCGCTACCCTGCCAGGGCGGGCGCGTAGGAAGCTACGCTGCGGCAGTTGCTGGGCCGAAGACCAAAGGACCAGCCGCGAAAAAGAAGGTGGCACCGGCTCCTGCCAAGGCCGGACCTCAGCCGCTGCCGGCAAATGTCCCGCCGGCGGTGGCCAACACAGCCGCGGCCGTGACTGCTGCGCCCGGCACCCCTGCCGCGCCTGAAGAGGGTTGGCAGACGGCCGAGCGCAGCCGAAAAAGTCGCGGCCAGAAGAGGAGAGCGGAGGCCAAAAGCGCCGCCAAAGCCTCCGCTCCCAAGGCAGGAGCCGGTAAGAAGAGGTCGCACAGGAGGCTCCGGCCGCCGAAGTCAGCCGCGGTGGTGATCACCGTGCTGCATGAGGCGGCCGAAAACGGCCTCAGCTATGAGGCCGTCTTGCGTCGTGCCCGGCGGGAGCTTGACGTCTCCGATTTAAGAGGCGTCGAAGCTAGGACCCGCAAGGCCCGGACAGGGGCTCGAATTTTAGAGTTCCCTGGGGCCGAGGGCGCCAAGACGGCCGATAGCATGGCTGCCAAGCTGAGGGGTTTATTTGCTGCGGAGGATGGCGTCAAGATCGCCAGACCCGTCAAGTGTGCGGAACTGCGGGTCACGGGTCTGGACGACTCCGTGACGGTGGATGACATCCGGGAGGCCATCGTCTCGAAAACCGGGTGTCCCGTGGACACCGTCCGAATTGGCGCCATCCGCCCTGGTCCGGGCGGCGTCAGTACTGCCTGGGTGCAGTGCCCGGTGGAGTCGGCCAAGCAATTGGCCGGCTCAGGCAGGCTCCTCGTGGGCTGAAGCTCGGCACGGGTGACCGTAATGGAGTCCCGGCCTGCGAGGTGCTACAAGTGCATGGCGGTCGGACACACTCGGCCGACATGCACTAACTGTTTTGACTGCAGCGACCTTTGTTTCCGCTGCGGTCAAACCGGGCATAAGGCGGCATCGTGCCCGCCACACACAGCATGGGGGGGCAAGGAGTGCAGACCCCCGGCTTCGGCCCCAAAGGGGCGGAGCGGCCCGACGATCCCGGCCGCTCTCACCCCTAGCGCGACCCGATCGCACGCCAGCGCGGAGGAGGTGATGGATACGGCCCATTAATGGCGGCCGAATCATACCACCTCCTGCAGGCCAACCTCAACCACGCCGCCGAGGCACAGGACGTTTTCCTGCAAGCCATGGCGGAGTGGTTGATCGGTGCAGCCGTAGCCGCGGAGCCGTACATGGTGCCTGACCGGCCCAATTGGCTGGGCAGCAGTGACGGCTCTGTGGCAATCGTCGCCTCCACGTCGTGGCATTCCCCGCCTTTGTTGCTCAAGGACAGGGGCGATGGGTATGTCGCGGCGGAATGGGGAGAGGTTACGCTATTTGGTGTTTACTTCTCCCCTAACAGGAGCGCGACGGATTTCGGGGCCTTCCTCACCATCCTGGGGGCCTCGATACGGCGACTGGCACCGCACCAAGTCTTCGTTCTGGGGGACTACAACGCCAAGTCCACGGCGTGGGGGTCCCCCAGGACGAATTACCGCGGGCGGGCGGTCGAAGAGTGGGCGGCGGCACTGGGCCTCTGTTTGCTGAACAGGGGCTCGGTGCAAACGTGCGTGCGGCAGCAGGGCGGGTCGATAGTGGAATTGTCGTTCGCTAGCCCTAATGTCGCAGCACGTGTGAGGAGCTGGTGCGTCCAGGAGGAGGTTGAGACCCTATCCGACCACCAATACATCCGGATAGAGGTCTCCCGGACCCTCCTGCAGTCCAGCAGGGGTCACACGGCGGACGGAGCTCCCGCGTTTCCGCGGTGGGCTGTGGGTCGATTGGATCGGGACCTGTTGGCGGAGGCAGCCATCGTTCAGTCGTGGCTGTCCTCACCGCCCCAGGCGGACGGGGTGGATGCCGAGGCTGGCCGCAGCCGCTGTGCGCTAACGCAGATCTGCGATGCGGCCATGCCTCGTGTACGGCGTCTGCCCCCGAAGAGTGCGGTCCCCTGGTGGTCCCGGGAATTGGCGGACTTTCGGGCCGCGTGCATACGTGCCCAGAGGGTCTAAACCCGCAGCCGAGCGCGTCACCGCGACGCTGAGCGGGAGGGCCAGCTGTACGAGGCTTACCGCAGTGCGCGGTCTGCCTTCAGGCTGGCCGTCCGTACCGCCAAGGACGTTAGTCGGCGGGAGATGCTAGACAGTCTCGAGCGTGACCCCTGGGGTCGCCCCTACCTCGCGGCGCTGAACAGGCTCCGCGGGCGGGCCCCCCCACTCACCGAGACTCTCCAGCCCAGCCTCCTCACCAGAGTTGTCGAGGACCTCTTTCCACGGCGGGCGCAGCACACGCCCCCGGTCATAGCTTCGCCGGACAGCGACCGGGAGGCCGACGATGAAAGTGCTCCGCCCATCACGGAGCCGGAAATGGGGGCAGCGGTGGCGCGTATGCGAGTGAAATCCACCGCCCCCGGGCCCGACGGTATTCCGAACCGTGTGCTGGCCCTGGTCCTCGAGCACCTGGGACCACGCCTCAGGGGACTGTTCGACGCCTGTTTGACGTCCGGGCAGTTCCCTGGGTGCTGGAAAGAGGGGAGGCTGGTTCTCCTGCCGAAGCCGGGACGGTCTCCCGAGTCGGCCTCGGCCTACAGGCCCATCGTGCTGCGATGATGCGGGCAAGCTGCTGGAGAGGGTGTTGGCTGCCCGCATCGAGCGGCACCTCGTCGGGGTTGGGCCCGATCTGTCGGACGCCCAGTTTGGTTTTCGGAGGGGGCGTTCGACGATCGCGGCCCTACTGCGTCTGAAGGCCGTGGTAGCGGAGGCCGTCACCGGCGGAGGAGTCCTGTTGGCGGTGTCCCTGGACATTGCCAACGCCTCCAACAGTCTGCCATTCAGCTG
This sequence comes from Lymantria dispar, assembly GCA_032191425.1. Classification (NCBI taxonomy): domain Eukaryota; kingdom Metazoa; phylum Arthropoda; class Insecta; order Lepidoptera; family Erebidae; genus Lymantria; species Lymantria dispar. The sequence goes on from CM063455.1 coordinate 28,085,313, forward strand.
CATCAGGGAGGGGCTGAGGTACCACGGGGTGCCCGTGTACCTCAGGCGGCTGGTGGCAGACTACTTAGAGGGGCGCAGCGTCCTCTAGGTTGACCGAGTAGGGGATGTTGTGCGAACGCCCATGACGTGCGGTGTCCCACAGGGGTCGGTTCTGGGTCCGACCCTGTGGAACATCGGCTACGACTGGGCGTTCAGAGGAAGCCTCCCACCCGGGCTGGGCGTAATTTGCTACGCCGACGATACACTCGTCACAGCCTGGGGTGGGACGCTAGAGGAGGCGGCACGCTTGACAACTCTCGGCACCGAGGAGACTGTCAGGCGGATCGAAGCGCTGGGGTTGAGGGTAGTCCTGGAAAAGACGGAGGCCCTTTTGTTCCATGGCCTCCGTACCGCCGGGCCTCCCGCTGGCGCTTCGATCACCGTGAAGTCGGTCACCATCAGCATCCAGGCCCACATGAAGTATTTGGGCCCGGTGCTCGACGGCCATTTTTGGTTCCGGGAGCATCTCCATCGACTTGTTCCCCGGCTTGTCGGCGCGGCGTCCGCCCTTTCGCGGCTGATGCCGAATGTGGGCGGACCCAGTGCTACGTGCCGACAGCTGTACGTGGGGGTGATCCGGTCGATGGCCCTGTATGGCGCACCGGTGTGGGCGGGGTCCCTGACTGTCCGTCTTAGGGCCCTCTTGTGGCGACCACAGAGGGTCATGGCAATCAGGGCCATACGGGGTTACCGCACGGTGGCGACGGAGGCAGCGTGCCTCCTGGCCGGAACTCCCCCGTGGGACCTGGAGGCGGAGATGCTCGCCGACATTTATCGGCGGGTGTCGGAGACGCGCGCCCGCGGCGGCATTGTCTCCATCAAAGAGATCACTGCCTGGCGGGTCGACGCCCGCCGAGATGTCAGTCCGGCTGGAGAGTCCTCGGTACGGTATCAGGACCGTCGAGGCCCTCCGGCCGGTGCTGATGGAGTGGTTGGAGCGGACGCACGGGGTGCTTTCCTTCCGACTGGTGCAGGTGCTGACGGGGCACGGTTGCTTCGGGAAGTACCTGCACAAGATTGTCAGGAGGGAGAGCACACCGTCCTGCCACCACTGCAGTTGCGACGAAGGCACGGCGCAGCACACACTCGAGGAGTGTGCTGCATGGGAGGGGGATCGCCGTGAACTCGTCGCAATTATCGGTGCCGACCTGGCGCTGCCGACCATCGCCAGGGAGATGCTCGTCAGCGTCAGGAACTGGGACGCGGTCGCCGCCTTCTGTGAGGCCGTAATCTCATGGAAGGAGGCGGCGGATCGTGTGCGAGTAGAGCTCCTATTGGGTGACACGTTCCGCCGCCGGCGACTCGGGCGGCGCAGGCGCGAGTATCTGCGCCTAATGCCGCCCTAGCCGAGGCCGCGGGTGATCGGACCGGGGAATTGTCCGTCACCCGCAGAGAGGCTGACCGCACGACGGCGACCGACGTCCCAGGACGTCGAGAGGTGAGGTTACCCGAAAGGGTATTCCATCAGGCCGACCACTGACGACAAGTCACATCTGCTCCGGTGGTCGGCCCAACAACGAGGTGACGTGATTACGAGTGGGTTATGGGCGCGCGCGCCGTCCTTTCATCGCCCCGAACGGATTGGACCGCACGTGCGCTTACCATAGCCCACCCATAAAAAAAAAATAAGGCCTTCACAACGCGGAGGAAGTTGATCAACTATTATGTTGGTCAGATGTGTCGGCATAGGGTTTATGTCGAATTTACCTTATTTTGTATCGCAATTATCGAGTATTTTTAACGGAGCAGGAATAAATTTCAAACTGTCGTGAGTCGATTGTATATGCATATTATATCCTTTAGTCATTTTTTACGATACCCGCAAGTAAGATTGGGGTTGGTGAATTGTATTTTTTCCTCTACCCCCCCTATAAGGAGAAACATCATATCCCTTAGTCGTCTTTTATGACACGTAGAGTCAAAAGAAGAGTGGTGAATTTGTATACTTCTTTCGTAACCACACTGAGATACGGGTCTTCTAGTAAATGAAATAACAATAGCATAATACGTCACAAAGACATGTATTATCAACAATTGCCAGCCCATATAAATATTATCGCTATCCTACAATTAAAACTACAGATAACGTGATATATTAGCGGTTTGATTAAATGGCCTCTTATAATCACGTCACAGTGTATATAACCCAATACTGATAATGAATATTGGACCAAATGTACTTGGAGATTTTTATGAAACTGTTAGACAGAATAGCATGATCAAATAATTTGGGAGAATTGGACCAACTGCACTTGGAGATTTTTATGAAACTGTTATACAGAATAGCGTAATTGAATAATTTGGAAGAATTGGACCAACTGCACTTGGAGATTTTTATGAAACTGTTAGACAGAATAGCGTAATTGAATAATTTGGAAGAATTGGACCAACTGCACTTGGAGATTTTTATGAAACTGTTAGACAGAATAGCGTAATTGAATAATTTGGAAGAATTGGACCAACTGCACTTGGAGATTTTTATGAAACTGTTAGACAGAATAGCGTAATTGAATAATTTGGAAGAATTGGACCAACTGCACTTGGAGATTTTTATGAAACTGTTAGACAGAATAGCGTAATTGAATAATTTGGAAGAATTGGACCAACTGCACTTGGAGATTTTTATGAAACTGTTAGACAGAATAGCGTAATTGAATAATTTGGAAGAATTGGACCAACTGCACTTGGAGATTTTTATGAAACTGTTAGACAGAATAGCGTAATTGAATAATTTGGAAGAATTGGACCAACTGCACTTGGAGATTTTTATGAAACTGTTATACAGAATAGCGTAATCGAACAATTTGAAAGAATTGGACCAAATGTACTAGGCGATTTTTATGAAACTGTTAGACAAAATCGCGTAATCGAATAATTTGGAAGAATTTGACCAAATATACTTGGAGATTTTTATGAAACTGTTAGACAAAATCGCTTAATCGAATAATTCGGAAGAATTATACAAAATGTATTATACTTGGAGATTTTTATGTAACCGTTAAACAAAATAGCGTAATCGAATAATTTGAAAGATTGGACCAAATCTACTTGAAGATTTTTATAAAACTATTAGGCAAAATCGCGAAATCAAATAATTTGGAAGATGAAACGCAGATGATGAATTTAAACATTTTTCTTCATCATCGTCATGCCTGTTCATATACGTTAAATTGTTGGGCTCGAGCCTCCTTCACTATGGGAGGAAAATCGACCTGCTATACCACGCTGTTCAGGCGTGTTGGCATTTTTTTTAGTCGGCTATGGTTAGCTCACACGCCGTTCAATCCACCGTATTCTCTCCCCTTCGCCAATGGGCCGACCATCGGTATCGAGTTCCTTATCGTCCGGCGGAATACCCATTCGGGTACCCTCCCTTTCGAAAGCCCCTCTCGGGACGTCGGTCGCCCTCGCGCGGTCAGGCTCTCTGCGGGTGACGGACTAATACCCAGTCCAGTTAACCGCGGCCTCGGCTACGGCGGCGGTGGCATCAGACGCAAGTACTCGCGCCTGCGCCGCCCGAGTCGCCGGCGGCAGAACGTATCCCCGTAGAGGAGTTCCTTTCGCGCACGCTCCACTGCCAACCTCCTTCCGTGAGATGACTGTCACAGAAGGCGGCGACCGCGTTCTAGTTCCTGAAGCTATCGAGCATCTCCCTAGCGATGATCGGCAGCGTCAGGTCGGCACAAATGATTGCGACGAGTTCACGGCGCTGCTCTGCCCACGCGACCCACATAATTTCTACCATAGAATTTCGTCTTCAAAGCAAAGACTTGTAAATGTAAATATTTCTAATCTAACAAACAACATGACGTAAATTCTAATGACATTGAACAGATAATACATAGACATAGAAATAGCCTTCAATTTGGCATCAATGCCATTACAAATTACTAACACTCCGCAACAATTTCACACAATTCAATCCAATTGTTGTATTTCCGTGTGGTGACGGAATAAGAATACAATTCACCACTCCCTATCTCGCCCGTGGATGTCGTAAAAGACGACTAAGGGATATAATACGCATGTAACATCAATCCAAGAGAAAGAAACTCGAAATAAAACTCTATACCAAACTGTCTCTGGGACGTGGTCGCCGCCTTCTGTGAGACTGTCATCTCTCGGAAGAAGGCGGCAGATCGTGCGCGAGGAGCTCCTCTTCGGTGACACGTTCCGCCGCCGGCGACTGGGGCGGCGCAGACGCGAGTACCTGCGCCTGATGCCGCCCTAGCCGAGGCAGCGGGTGACCGGACCTGGGATTTTAGTCCGGCACCCGCAGAGAGGCTGACCGCGCGACGGCGACCTACGTGAGGGTACACGAAAAGGTATTCTGTCGGGCCAACCACTGAGGCCAAGGCACTCGGCACTGGTATTCGGCCCAACGACGAAGGCGACGTGGGTAAGGGTGGGTTATGGGCCCGCGTCCTTTCGTTGCCCCGGACGGAATGGAGCTCGTGTGCGCTTACCATGGCCCACCCATAAAAAAAAATCCCAACCTGTCTGACCAGCATGGTATAGTAAGGTGAAATTCCCTCCCTTTGTGGAGGAGGCTCGAGCCCAGCAGTGGCACTTATATGAGCCGAGATGATGAATACGATTGTTTACTCAGTCGAGTAAGAATATAATTAAACACTCCGTGTCTTGCCCGTGGGTTTTGTAAAAGACGACTAAAGGATATAATAAGCATATAACATCTATGCAAGAGAAGGAAAACTCGACATAAAATCCCATGCAATAACGTTTGACCAGCGCGGTATAGTAGGCCACAGGAGTGAACGCCTGTTATGGAGGAGGCCGTGACCCAATGTGGGCTGTGATATTGACGAACATAGAAAGAAAGAACTCTTTAAGATATAGAGTCGACACAACATGTATTTTTAGCAAATCAGATTCTGCAGATATGGAATCTTGATCTAGGGAAGGCGACCTCGAAATAAAACCCTATATCAACCCGTCTGACCAGTATGGTATAGTAAGTCAATTTTCCCTCCTATTATGGAGGCGGCTTGAGCCCAATAGTAGGACATATAGGAGCTTATATGATAATACGATTGTCTTGTGATTACCTAGATAGTTTTTAAGTGGCTCTGATTTTCTGGACTCTCAAAGAACAATCAGGGATGCTTAGAATATCAACGTATAGAAGGATAGTGTCCCTACTTCGAACATCGAAACATGAATCTAAAAATACTACATGCGCGCAGGCGATTACACACGTACACACGCACACCACTATACAAATTATGAAATCAAATTTTGTTTTTATTAACATAAATCGTCGAAACAATTTTAAAAGTAATGTTAAAAACCTTTTTAAATTTTTCAAATGTGTTGTGACACCATTTGAATGCACAAACCGTTATAATTAACTATTTATTATTTAATAGTTGCGTACGTACGTGCAGTACAGTGAACTTGTACATTACGGAACGGTTCCGGCGTAAGCTCCATTAGGCTCCAATTGACACGCTTCACTTTTTGTGCGCGAACTTACCTTCTATACGTTATTATTCTAAGCAGGGATGTTTATCATTTTTATAACCTTATCTCATATATTTATGTACATTTCTACTATTATACCACGCTGGTAAGAGGGGTTGGCATTGGGTTTCATGTCAAGTTTTCTCTTGGAATGCTGTTTTGTTCATATTATATTCCTTAGTCGTCTTCTACGACATCCACGGGTGAGAGAGGGGGTGGTAATTATATTGTTCCTCCGTCACTACATGTAAAATTTTGCAGTCCTAATAACATAGAAATGTATAATTATTGCTGATGTTTCCGCGAGTATTAGAAATTATAAATAAAATTATTTTACGGTCATCTTAGTCCGCCCGTGACCATGAACGCTGTAAACTCTTCGAAACGTCTGGCAATCAATAATCAAATACAAACGCGATAAAATCCGTAAAAATTGTTTTATTAACATAGAAACATTTCTACATAGATTACGTACCTTTTTCAATAAATCCGGCCTTGACGGCAATGCATGCATAGCTAGGGTGGCTGCCTTTCTGATGTACCAAGGATGGAACTCAGCCAATGTTTCGTTGTAAGAACATTGACACGTCGTACACGTATTCATATTTTCATCTGATTCACCGAGCCGCTTCAGGAACAACCGGATAAAATCTATAAAAAAGACATTTATAAGTATACTAATACCCTTTAAGAGCGTTATCGGTAATCGGCACTTCTCGCATTTTTGGTTTTTTGCTACGTTCCGATATCGACGCACGCTAATGCACTACACACACGCGAGTTCATAGAATGACCAGTCTTGAGCCTTGGCGCTTATAATAATCAATCTCTAATATATTCTTCGGAGAAGTAGATTTTCAAAAATCAACATGATGTAAATTTTAAAATTTTTTATTAAAAACCAAATCTCATAACAGTAAAACGGTTAAAATTGTATTTTTAATATGCAAAGTACAGGAAATAGTGAAATATAGGCACAAAGTATAACTTACAAGGAGACCCTCAGACGTGTGGGTCGGGGATTTCCATGATTTTTGGTGGGGTGATAGAGGGGGCACGAGGGTATCACAACTACCAAATATTAGGGTCAACTGGGCCCTCGTTAAAAAGATTTTAAGGGTCAAAGTTGGATGGGTAATTTATGTACTAGAAAAATTCAAAGTCGAATCGCCAACAAGCGGTAATCTCGTGGTAACGTGCTCGCCGGCGGGAACTCTGGTCTCGGGTTCGAGACTCGACAACTTATTTTTTTAAATTATCACATTATTGTGTAATAATTTAAAAAAAATAAAAAAACCCCAATCGACGTCCCTATCCCGTGACGTCGGTCGCCGTCACACGGTCAGGCTCTCTGCGGGTGACACACTAAAGTCCCCCCCCGGTCCGGTCACCCGCGGACTCGCCTAGGGCGGCGTGAGGCGCGGATACTCGTATCTGCGCCGCCCGAGTCGCCGGTGGCGGAACGTGTGACCAAAGATTGATCACACACGATCCGGCTTCTCCTTTCGTGAGATGACAGCCTCACAGAAGGCGGTGACCGCGTTCCAGTTCCTGACGCTGCTGAGCATCTCCCTAGTGATGGTCGGCAGGGTCCGGTCGGCACCGGTGATTGCAACGAGTTCACGGCGCTGCTCTGCCCACGAGGCACACACCTCGAGCCTGTGCTGCGCCGTGCTCACGTCGCAATAGCAGTGGTGGCAGGATGGTGTGCTCTCCCTCCTAACGAGCTTGCGCAGGTACTTGGCTATCGTGACCCATCAATACCTGCACCAGTCGGAAGGAATGTACCCCGTGCTGGCGACCCAACCACCCTATCAGCACCAGCTGAAAGGACTCGACGGTCCTGATACCGTATTGAGGCTTCTCCAGTCCGATTGCCCAACGAGCAATGGCGTCTCGGCGGGCGTCAACCCGCCAGGCGGCAATCACCTTGATTGAGGCTATATGTTGCTCGCGTCTCCGATACTCGCAGGTAAAGCTCGGCGAGTATCTCCGCCTGAAGATCCCACCGGAGAGTTCCGGCCAAGAGGCACGCTGCCTACGTGGCTGCCGTGCAGTAGTCGAGTATGGCCCTAGTCGCCATGGCCATGGATGTCTAACAAGTCCAGTCAGAGATTTAAATCTACCCACTACAGAAATTAGTTATTAAATTTTGATCCACATTTTGCTACATATTTATTGCTAGTACAAGAAGAAAATGATTCTCTATGAAAAAATTATATTGTGTATGGTTAGTAATTATTAAACATTAAATTTGAGTTAGCTGATAATCTTCAGAAGATGAGGCTGCATAAACGTTCCGTTCGGATTTTTGATGTGAAATATCTATAAGCGGGGTGAACCTGATCGTCGCGTGGCATTAAAAGCGGCGTTAACGCCACGCTTTGCGGTAACGACTTCAAAATAATTTTGATGTTTCACGTCTGCCAGGCGTCCTGAGTGACGGCTCACTTCTCTTTTCGTTTACTCTTTTGAAACTATAAGTACCTTACAGTTTTGTCGTGTGTTCTCAAAGTTCGACTTTACACCACCTGCATACGGCCTATCATGACCTATGCCAGCGTGGTGTTCGCGCACGTAAAGCCACACAGGATCCACAGGCTACAGACACTACAAAATCGTTTCATGCGCCGAGCTACGGGAGCACCGTGGTTCATACGAAACGTCGATCTCCACATCGACCTCGAACTGCCGACCATCAAGCAGTTTATGAAACGGTGCTCTCAGAGCTACTTTGACTCTGCCATGACACACCCCAACCAACTAGTGGTTGGGGCGGCTTCCTATAGACCCTCCAAAATCTCATCCATCCGACGTCCTCGACGAAGAGGACGACAATATCACACTCGCTCAACAAAGAGCCTACACGGCCCGCGAGGCCTTAACAAATAAATATCCGCGGTTCCGCCCTCGCCGTCGAGGTGCGAAACCGCGCCGCGCAAAAGTCACGACTAAAAACGTGGGCACGCCCACTTTGCCTCCAGCGACGCCCCAAGCCGAGGTCCGTTCCCCACAGGGGGAGCCCTTGGGCTATGTCGCTTAGCATACTTTTCTCCGGGTTGAGAGCCCTCAGCGCTCACCCATAGTCCGCGTCAACCTGTCAAGGCCATCTGCGGCCAACAGCTGTATACACACAAAAAAATAAAAAATCATGTATTCTCTTTTTCCTTGCCTTGTAACCGATTTTGGTCCCAAGATACAATCTGCTTTTTCGACCCATCACCTAAAACGTAAAAAGATTCTATATTATTCTTTACTAGCAACCCGCCCTCGCTTCGCTTCGGTTATAGGTTATAGTCGTTTTACCCGCGTAGTTCCCGTTCCCGTGGGAATACCGGGATAAAATATAGCCTAGTTTACGCCCTGATATTATAGCTTTCCATTGGTGAAAGAATTTTTGAAATCGGTCCAGCCGTTTTGAAGATTACCCGGAACAAACACACAGACAGACTGACAGACAGACAGACAAAAATTTTTTAATTGCTATTTGAGGCATAGGTGTCATGCAAATAACCGTGTGAGCATGAAAAAAGCCTATTATTTTGACATTACAAACAGACACTCCAATTTTATTTATTGGTATAGATATAGATAGAGATCGCATTCTTTATAGAGATCGCATGAAAGTAATTAAAAGAATTAGGTAGTAATAAATACTTACGAATCAAAACCGATCAGTCGCAGTATACGCTGAAGTTCGTATTGTCGTCTTTTACGCTGTGAGCGGAGAGCTCGAGGGACGTGACCCTGCTCCGTTGAGCGCCAAGGCGCGACTGGCTTACGAACAATTATGTCGTTCAATTTATAGTAATATTTAAAATTTAATTACGAGGGTGACTATTCGTATTTCAATTTGGTTTTTTTTTTACTGCTTCTACAATAGTCGAACAAATAGTGGATATTTTTTTAAATATTCCAAGGTTAGTATTATTCACAAAATTAAATGTTTTACAGGAGCCATTTTCGTCAAATTAATCTTAAGGAAATATTTTTTTTTTTAGTTTTAAAAGGAAGAAATCTTGAATTTCATTTTATACATACCCAAGAACAGTAATTTTCCTAACATCTACAATTTTTTTCGAGCTGCCACGACTTATCGTTTATTCGTACCTGAACTTCAAAACTCAGCGTTTTCGTAAAATCTCATTAACTTAAGTTCAAAATATCCTTGCCTTTTAATAAAATAGTTACAATATTGAGTTATAATTCTGTACAAGCACAATATAAAGATGTGTTTAATGTAGTGGTTATATAAATTTTTAGTAAGCTATTATGATGAACGAGTAACCAGTCCTCAAAAAACCACATTTTTGGGTTTACGGCCGCTTATTACCGATAACGCTCTTAACACGCTTAAAAAAAGTAGCTTCTTAATTGTATTTTTATTTTATTTCTTATTAGCAATCCGTCATCGTTTCGCTTCGGATTCAGTCACCTTGCCCCCGCATTTGAAATCTCCAATATCTTCTAAAATATTATAATACGCGACTGCAAGAGGGAGCTCTATAGGAGTTTCTTGAGAGGAAAAATAGCCTAAGTTACTGCTTATATAGACAGATATTACTTGGTATTCCGTCACCTCGGACGGAACGTACAGCGTGAGTCAGCACTCTTGCTATGGTCAGCACCATAGACCGCCCAAAAAAAATTAAATGAGAGCGCTTAAGCGCGCTCGGCAGAAGTGAAAACTTCCGTGGCAAATTATTATGGATCGTATTAGTAGGATGAGAAAATGAAATGGTTTTTTTTTTGGGGTGGGTTGCGGTCGACGCGCTCCTCGCACTACTCCGTCCGGGGCGACAGCGGGGCGTCAGCACACACACCCGCAACCTACCCACGATGCACGTCGCCTTCGTCGTTGGGCCGACCACCGGAGCAGGGTTACTTGTCATCAGTGGTCGGCCCGACGGAATACCCCCTATTTGGGGTACCCTCCCATCGTCCCCCCTCGGGGAGGACGTCGGTCTTTCCTCGCGCGGTCGGCCTCTCGGCGGGTGACGGACTAATTCCCCGGTCACGTCACCCGCGGCCTCGGCTAGGGCGGCATGAGGCGCAAGTACTCGCGCCTACGCCGCCCCAGTCGCCGGCGGCGGATCGCCTCATCGAGGCTGGGCTCCTCGCGCAGGCGATCCGCCGCTTCCTTCTGCGAAATCACTGCCTCGCAGAAGGCTGCGACCGCGTCCCAGTTCCTGACGCTGCCGACCATCGCCCTGGCGATAGTCGGCACCGATGATTGCGACGAGTTCACGGCGCTGCGCTGCCCAAGCGTCACAGACCTCGAGCGTATGCTGTGCCGTGTCCTCGTCGCAATCGCAGTGGTGGCAGGACGGTGTACTCTCCCTCCCAACGACATTGTGCAGGCAGGAAACACCTATGCCCCGTCAAAACCTGCACTAGTCGGAAGGAGAGCACCCCGTGCCGCCTTTCCAACCACTGCATCAGCACCGGCCGGAAGGCCTCCACGGTTCGCACCCCGAACCGAGGCCTCTCCAGCCGGACTGCCCAACGGGCAATGACGTCTCGGCGGGCGTCGACGCGCCAGGCGGTGAGCTCCCTCAACGAGACTACACCGCCCTCCACTCGCACCCCCGTCACCCGCCGATACAATCCGGCGAGCATTTCCGCTTCCAGGTCCCACGGGGGAGTCCCGGCCAATAGGCACGCTGCCTCCGTCGCCACCGTGCGGTATCCCCGTATGGCCCTGACCGCCATGGCCCTCTGTGGTCGCCACAGAAGAGCCCCGAGTCCGGACGGTCAGGGACCCCGCCCACACCGGTACGCCGTACAGGGCCATCGACCGGATGACCCCCGCGTACAGCCGTCGGCACGTAGCGCTCGGTCCGCCCACGTTCGGCATAAGCCACGATAGGGAGGACGCCGCGCCGACGAGCCGTGAAGCGAGCCTGCGGAAATGCTCCCGGAACCACCATTGCCCGTCGAGCACCAGGCCCAAACACCTCATATGGGCCCGGATGCTGATCTCAACCGAATGGATGGTGATCGAGACGCCGATGGGAGGGCTCATACGGCGCCCATGGAACAAGAGGGCCTCCGTCTTGTCCAGGGCGACCCTCAACCCCAGCGCCTCGATCCGCCTGACGATCTCTTCAGTGCCTAGAGTCGCCAGGCTTGCCGCCTCTTCTAGCGTCCCACCGCGGGCTGTGACGAGCGTGTCGTCGGCGTAACAAATCACACCCAGCCCGGGCGGGAGGCTCCCCCTCAACGCCCAGTTGTAGCCGATGTTCTACAGGGTGGGTCCGAGGACCGACCCCTGTGGGACACCGCACGTCATGGGCGTTCGCACAACGTCCCCTGCTCGGTAGGTGCAGAGGACGTTGCGCCCCTCCAAATAGTCTGCCACTAGCCGTCTCAGGTAAGCTGGCACCCCGTGGTACCAGAGCGCCTCCCTGATGCAGCTGAATGGCAGACTATTGAATGCGTTGGCGATGTCCAGGGACACCACCAACAGCACTCCCCCGCCGGTGCCGGCCTCAGTCGCCACGGCTCTCAGGCGCAACAGAGCCGCGATCGTCGAATGACCCCTCCTAAACCCAAACTGGGCGTCCGACAGATCCGGCCCCGTGCCGATGAGGTGCCGCTCGATGCGGGCAGCTAGCACCCTCTCTAGTAGCTTGCCCGCATCGTGGAGCAGCACTATGGGCCTGTAGGCCGAGGGCGACTTGGGAGACCGTCCCGGCTTCGGCAGGAGCACCAGCCTTCCCTCCTTCCAGCACCCAGGGAACCGTCCGGACGCTAAACACGCGTCGAATAGCCCCCTGAGGCGGGGACCCAGGTGTTAGAGGAGAAAATGAAATGTTATGAGAAACAAGTCAGAAATTAAAGTTATTATTTTTTATTAGCACGTTAAACCACTAACTATCTAGATACACTAACCTCACAATGTAAACCAAATGAATGTTAAAATAATAATTATTATGTATCACTAATAACTATTAAAAACGATTTAATAATAAACAATTATTACATGTAAATTGAATAAACACAGCGACACGGCAGTGAAGAGCGGCTGATTCTATCTCTCTCACCCGAGTGAGTCCTCACAATCGGCGGTCCCGAGTTCACCCGATCGAGCCTTACACCTCAGCCTCACTTACACGCTACGAATAAATCTCTGTGCGGTGCGCCAAAAGAAGTTCTCACTTCAAAAAATTATATTTCTATTACGTGACGCTCGAGAAAGGGTAGACTGGTAGCATTTCATATTAGGTTCCCACCCGGTCTCATATATTTCTAATTAATTATAGACTGTCTCAAAATCGAGACGCGTTTACAAGTCAGGCCGTTAGTGTTTATTTTAAGCGAGATAAAGCAGATGTGCTTCAAACAACTGGTTGTTTCATTGTTTTGAATATTGTGTTTTATTAGAACAACTGTTTATTTTAGTAGATACGTAGGTTATTAAATAAAAATTCTTCTTGGACTTGGTAAATATTTCTGTCTGGGAACGAAATAGGTTATAATTATTTAAATAAAAACGTACGATTTTTCATGCGCTTGGTAATATTTCTGTTTGGTAACGGAGAAAGAATAATATTCACCAAGTCTATTTTTCACACGATACACGTGTGAAAAATAGACTTAATAAATATAACGTAACAGAAGACTAAGGGATGTGAACAGCACTGCAAGAGAAGACCTCAAAACAAAACACAATGCCAACCTGATCAGCGAGCTCTGGACAATCAACCATTTTTCCTCCCATATAGGAGGAGGCTCGCGCCTATCACAAGACCGATACTGGCTGAAGAAGAAGAAGAATACAGTAAAAGAATTATAACCCAGAACTTAAGGAATTGCCTTAAATGATGATGATACAGTGCAACCTCGATATAACAAATCCGACGGGAACTCGTAAATATTTGTTATATCAAGTAATTTGTTAAACTGAGGTTTGTTATATTGAGGTAAGGTTGGTCTAAAATTTGTTATAAAGAGGTAAAGAAATAGTTTTATTCACCTCAACATTTTTACATTCAGCAACTAGAATCTTCAACAAGAGTGCAGCACTGTTTACATTATTTTCCATCAAACGACTTCAATTTTTTTACGAAAAAAACGTGCCGAAAGATGTCGCGACTGAATTACATACTATGGGATTAAGGGTCATATAGAGGTATTTACTTTTTTTTATAGTTGAAAATTGGTTATAAAGAGGTTGTTCGTAAAAAAAAACGTAATGTAAAGGTATTATTTACACTGACTCTTATGGACAATTCAAGGGGATTACGAAAAATTTGTTAAATCGAGGAAGTCGTTAAATTGAGGTTCGTTATATTAAGGTTGCACTGTATTTGTATTATTTATGAGAAGACTGAGGTATTATCTTCCTCATTATCTTCACAACCTATTGACGCGACGCCTCGTTGGTAACGGACCTATCATCAGGCGAGAGAAATTAGCCTTCTAAAATACGAGCCAGGCGGGTTTTCGTAGGATTTTATCTTAGTGTGCGTTATCTTCTTAGATTCCATAATCAAATTTCACGACACCCATGGCAAAGGAGCATGGCCATTGTATTCTTACTCCATTACCACATAAAATATTGCCTCTTCTTCTCTACTATAATTTTTCGTAATGATTTCAGATGTTTACGCGAGTATTACAAATTTAAATAAATCTATTTTTACGGAATTTATTCGTGTTTGTGTTTGATTTTCACGACGTGTCGAACTCTTTTCAGCGTACGCCGTTACGGGAGGACTATTATTATCTAGAATTCCGTGTTCAACAAAAGATCATCATCAAGCTTTCAAAGAACCATAGCTGCACTCCCTACGACATAGGGCGGCTGGCTCCCTACGACAGGCGATACTGCCAAAATCACTACGATTGGCGGACAGATTAATGATCGCTGTAGGTCTTATAAGTTTATCAAGAGATTACTGCTGCCTCAAAGGAATTTCTGATGCTTCTTTGGCCGATTATTACGACTTCAATAGCGAAGCAATGGTTAATGACACCTTGAATTTTACACGTTACAAGAAGTGAAAAACACACATAGTTTTGCTATATTCCTCATTACTACAAATAATTGAAGGCCATAATTTGTACTAGTTAATTTTATATTTCCAGTCCTCCCTGACATTAGGATTTCTTGTTTACTGTTGTGTTATTTATAAAAGCAATATAGTTTGTCTTTAAATAAAAAATGTCAGCTAGCCTTTTTCATTATGCATTTATATTGTCTCGTAAGTTTCCGCAATGAGAAAACACTCTCTACGCTGGTTAGACGTCATCAAGTATTTGCTTAAAGTAAAAAACCTGATAGCGGGCGCGGAAACAAATTAAAAATATGACTGATTATAAGTGTTATCATGAAAATATCATATTATCTTAATGAAACAAAGTGATTTACCTAACTTTAATATTATCGTCACTAACAATAATAATTATCTACGTGCTTTATTATTATCGTGTTCGTTATTAAGCAGTTAGTCTGGACTTTCTGAAGGCAAATTGATTTCATATAATGTTTACTGTGTAAGCTCCAGTAGACATCTTCGTTGGCTCACATTTAGATAACTTCATTATCTGTCACATCCTCCACAACAAAAGGAAAATTGAGTCCTTATATTATGCTGGTTGGATTGCTGGGTAGCTGCTACTAGCCGGCACAGAACTTCATTTCGAGTTTCCCTTCACTTGCATGGATGTTATCTGTATATTATATTTCTCAGTCGTCTTTTACGACACTCACTTTTGAGAAAAGGAGGTGGTAACCACATGTGGTCGCCACATGGAAAAATAAGTATCTTATTTTAAAAGAAAATTTTAAATTCCAGGATACAGCAAAGTGGACTTTTTGCTATGCTAGGGACACGGAATCGAATAGAAAGTATCAATACTGTATTCATGAGTAGTATCGGAAAAGGTATTGTACCCACAAAAGTATCGATAACTCAAAGTGTCGAGTACTTTTCATAGAGCCTATCAGATACGTTCATTGCGAAATTGTGATGAGCTTTTTTTAGCTAAATTCTAGAAGAAATAACTTATAATGAATTTCCTGCCAGCATGTTTTTACATAAAGCACCATTTGCGAGATACCCATGAAATTCAAGTTGAAAATAAATTATTTCTGCAATTTATTCGATGCATCATCATCTTGCTTTTATCCCAATTACTTGGGGTCGACGCAATATGTCATCGGTTTTGACATATTGCAAAAAGTTTCGGCAATGACTTTTTTGACGGGCCGCCTGCCTGACGTCAACCCTCCTTGGGAATGTAATCGTTGACCCAAATGGTACCAGATGGAGTTGGTCCGGGTTAATTTAGGGCTCTTAGTCGTCTTTTACGACACCCACGAGCAAAGCAAGGGTTGGTAGTATTCGAAGCCGCTACCACACAGCACTGCAATTTATTCGATACGATACCTACTTAAAAGTTGTACTCATTGAGTAAAGTATCGGTATCGAAAGAATAGTACTCGATACCAAAAAGTATCGATACTTTTTTTGTGTCCCTACATACTATTGAGAATTTTCTAATGGAAATGGCATCGTGTAAAGAGTGACTTTCCCAAAAAAAAAGAACATTATCCCAAACTGGGATTACGAGACCACAGTCCTCTAAATACGTCGCAAGAGTAACAAAACTGTAAATTTACCTTTTTCATACTGCTTCTCTACAGTAAGAGTGAAATTGACCACAACACCCTAGTCAGACGGATTGGTATTATTTCGAGTGTTCCTTTTGCATAGATATTATATACATATTTGTTTATTTTATTTATTTATTTAAGACAACACCCTGCACTAAGGCAATAATCCTTGTATTGCGAGGGACTTTACAAACATATAATTAACGGACACAAATTACATCCAGACTCAGAACAACAATTTGTGGATCGCACAAAGTGTTGTCCCGCGTGGGATTCGAACCCCCGACACTGGCGCTGTAGGTCGCTCATATTATATCCCTTAGCCGTCTTTTACGCCATCCACGGGCAATATAGGGAAGAGTGAAATGTATTCTACTCCGTCACCACACGGCAAAGACAAAGAAAACATTTCCTTGGTCTACGATTAAAAAAAGATTCAACATACCCAATCCTCTATGCAATCGGAGCATCGTTCTCGAGCCGGATACAAAACCGTTCTGTGAACTTAATTGTGTCTCCTTTTCATATTTCATCATCTTCTTGAATGAATCATAGTAGACTGCATTTTCTGACTCCCTGTGCTTTTCCATCACTTTAATTTTACTTTTCACATCACTACTTACAAACGAGAATACTGATCCTATGAGGTTTAAAAACCTAAAAATATAATGTTGATTAGGATTGCCGCACGTGACGACGGCTTAATAATGCAATCCGTTATCTCTATTTCATCATCTTCGTTCGGATACGTTCCAATGTCATGGGGCTGATATTTGCTTCGAAGTTTTCGCATCATTATCGAGACCAATTTGTAAATGATAATGATTTTTTTTATCACGCTGTGGAAATGCATTTACGCACTATCCCCCGCCGATCACAGACAGGGGAGTGTGTGTGGGACTCGCCGGCCACAGAAGTGACCGACATACCCACTAAAACCACAGCGGCCCCTTCCGCGCTTTTACGGGGTGCCGGAGAGATCGTCTGATAACATTCTCTCCTCGACATCCCAACGCTTGGCCGTCTGGCCACGTCCTGTTATCATTCAGGGCGGTGGGAGGAGCGCATAGCGGCGTCTCCTCCTTCCTCCCTGGTCGTCGCTGGCGAGTCAGCGGACGCAAGCGCCTCGCGTGCCCGCTCCGTGGCCTCCTTCCTTGTCATGACAGCCTCACAGAAGGAGGCCATCGACGACCAACAGCTGTCGCTGCCGATCTTGGAGATGATGGTCGGCAACGACAGGTCTGTTATTCCCAGTTCCGTTGAAAGAACGTGGCGCTGAGGCCCCCCCGGCGGGGTATACTTCCAGTGTATAAATGATAATGATGCGAGAACGGTCTTCATACATGAAGTCCATTAAAATTGGTCTCTATTTCGCTATATAAATACTTTGACGCAAATATTCGAGTCGACTGAACTCAAGCCTTCTATACAATGAAAGGAAATTGAGGTACTTGATTAAAATTGATTGCGCAGAACTAACGCGCCAATGTCATGAGTTCGAATCTCACTCAGGATGATACATAATTTGTGAGATCCACAAATTATTTTTCTGAATCTGGATGTAATCAGCATCCATTCATAATAGGTTTATAAAGACTACCGCAATACAAGGACTATTGCCTCAGTGCGGGGTCTTTAAAAAAAACAACTGGCTGCCACATTGGATTTTAATACATGTTTTCTCTTTTCTGGTATAAATGTTATTTATATGCATATAATGCTTAAATTTACTTAATATAACATGTTAAAACACTAAGACATTGAATATAATACAAGACCACCACATGACATTTTACCCTCCCGCTAAAACTCCAGCTATTTACTCATCAGTAAGCATAGACAATATATGCTACTGGTCTTTTAGTGTGAACAGCTCCTAACATGATAACCACAATAATATAATTTATCTGAATATCATATATTATTTTGTTTATCACGATTTATAATAGTTTTATCAAGTAGTAAGGGTTTTATAATTATTTTACTAACTATATCTACTAGCTATACACGTGGTTTTGCTTGTGTTAATGTAAAGCATGTAATAAATTCTCCAGGGGTATGATTTATTCTTATATGAAAGGTAACCTATAGAGTTTTCTGGATACTGAATGTATCACTTAAGATGTAAATGGCACCCTTGGATGGACCTTTGTCTAATAGCATATGTTGACAGGTATTAACACGTTAGCTGCGGGCAAACACACAAGCGTGTTTTTGATAACACACGCGTGTGCGGCGATTACACGCCAGGCGTGTATGCGGCCGCACACGCGTGTTATGCCGCATCGTAATGTACCTGTATGCGATATATGACAGTAGTCAAAGCGTTAAGATAATAACACTCATGTTAAGACAGATAAAATCTAAGTTTCACAGAAAGTCTGAAGTGAAAATTGGCAACGTAAAGAAAAATGACAGTGGTTGAAATCACAACGGAAACCGCTCAGGTTAATTATAGAGTTAATTATTAAGATTCATAAGTAGTATGGTCAGTAATTCTGATGACTAATCAATTTAGTTATAAAACTTAGTAGAAAGGGTATAAATTTATTATTACCAGTTTTTCCTTCTACAAGATTACGGTTCAACAAACAAGGAAAATTAACAAAATGGATAGAATAACATTCCATTTCTAAATATTTAATGAAACTATTATGTACTTTTTTAATAATAATTTACAGCGAGACGAACATGTCAAGTGTATAAAGCTATAGGAGTATAATAAAAAAAGATTTCTGTGTGGTGTTGCCGTATGGCATTAGAATACTATTCACTATTCTCTACATTGCCCTTAGATGTCGTAAAAGATGACAAAAAGGCTATTATATCTATATCATCATCATTATCATCGCAGCCCACATACGTCCCACTATTGGGCTAGGGCCTCCTCCACCATTGGAGGGAATTTGACCTACTTATACCATGCTGGTCAGACATGTTGGTATAGCGTTCCATTTTGAGTTTTCCTTCTCTTGCACAGATGTTATGTGCATATTATAACCCTTAGTCGTCTTTTACAACATCCACGGGCAAGATAGGGAGTGGTGAATTGTATTCTTACTCCGTCACCACACGGAAATATATCTATATAAGAGAAAGAAAACTTGAAAAAAAACCCTAAATCAACCTGTCTAACATGCAGGTTAATTTTCATCATATTATTGACGAGGCTCAAGATCAACAATGACAAGACACATATGAGTTGAAATAATTAATGATAAAAGAAATGTCATAAATTATATTGAAGCTGCAAACCAGAGGTATAAATTCTCTTTTCAATATGTAAATTTTAGATATCAATTTATTAATAAGCAAGCTGGCTGACATATAATATTTACTCAAACCAGGAGTCCAACAAATCAAGTAGGTCAATTTCTCTCCCATTATGCAGAAAGCCCAAGTCTAAGGCTGAGGTGATGAATTTATTATGTATAAGCCTTATAAGGGTAATTACATGTTGTCATTTTATATTTTGTTTGAAATTAATCTCATAAATTAATTACGACACTAGATTTTTCCACTAGACTAATCAACATGACTATTTACTTAATAAATCTATGTGCTTTATGAATAACTTATCCGTATTAACACAAAGAAAAATTATCCTAAACGACTGCAAGAGCCAACGCAAGCAATCGCAGTTTATTACCGTGGATAAGAAATTAGAATTAGAAGATCTTAATGTTGGATAATTTGCTACTTTAAACTCTGGTTATTGTATCTTATCACATAATTTAGCCCATATGGGAACAATAACTCACTTCACTAATTCGTTATAACCATCGATATATGCCTCTATCACAACGTCATCTTCCTCCTTCAGGCTCCTTTGGAAGCACTGATGAACATGGTGAAGATCTAAAGTATTTTCATTAGACATTTCTTTCAAGTTTATCAAAATAACGTTTTTATAAACTGAAAATACGATCACTACCGATACAGTCGACAACTCAACAATCAACAAATGTCAATTTGTTAACTTCAAATTGTTATGAAGTAATAGGGTTGCCACGAATTTGCGAATGATGTGACACTGAAAAGTGTGAGACATGTCTTGTCTATATTGCCTCTCATGTCTTACAACTTTGCCCTGAATGTAGGTGAGCGTTGAGAGCTCTCAACCCGGGGAAAATTAAGTGACATCGCTTTATGGAACCCTAATGGAATAAGAACCTCGATTTAGGACGTCACTACAAACAAAACGTATGGTGGCACGTTTTAGTTAATGACTATTTCACAGTTTTCGGCGGCAACATGGCAAAAGGTCGGGGTAAAAATTTCTTTTCATTCTATATGAAAATATATGACATTTTTTTCAAATTTTATTTATATTTAATTACAATATGTAGTTTTGGCAGTCCTCTCTTGATGTTAAACTGATATTATATAAAGAATTCTGAAGAGATGGAAGCAGGTGAAAATCTAAAGGTTCGCTATAAGGTGGATCCATTTGTTTTTTTTTTGTGTGTACAGCTGTTGGCCGCAGATGGCCTTGACAGCTTGACGCGGACTATGGGTGAGCGCTGAGGGCTCTCAACCCGGAGAAAAGTATGCTAAGCGACATCGCCCAAGGGCTCCCCCTGTGGGGAACGGATCTCGGCATGGGGCGTCGCTGAAGGCAAAGTGGGCGTGCCCACGTTTTTAGTCGTGACTTTTGCGCGGCGCGGTTTCGCACCTCGACGGCGAGGGCGGAACCGCGGATATTTATTTGTTAAGGCCTCGCGGGCCGTGTAGGCTCTTTGTTGAGCGAGTGTGATATTGTCGTCCTCTTCATCGAGGACGTGACGAGGACGTCGGATGGATGAGATTTTGGAGGGTCTATAGGAAGCCGCCCCAACCACTAGTTGGTTGGGGTGTGTCATGGCAGAGTCAAAGTAGCTCTGAGAGCACCGTTTCATAAACTGCTTGATGGTCGGCAGTTCGAGGTCGATGTGGAGATTGACGTTTCGTATGAACCACGGTGCTCCCGTAGCTCGGCGCATGAAACGATTTTGTAGTGTCTGTAGACTGTGGATCCTGTGTGGCTTAACATGCGCGAACACCACGCTGGCATAGGTCATGATAGGCCGTATGCAGGTGGTGTATAGTCGGATTTTGCTACTCAGGGGCATACGCGACCTAGAGTTGAGTAGACAGTGGAGACGGCCCATCACAAAGGCTGCCCGTGCGCGAACTTGCTTTATGTGAGGGGCGAAGCTGAGTCGATCGTCAAGGGTCACACCCAAGTATTTGGCTTGCCTGGTCCAAGTGACCGGCTTGGTGACAATTTTAAGGGGGGGAATGCTATCGATAGAGTAGGAACGGGCAGTTCGTCTAGTGAACATGACCGCCTGACTCTTCTCGGGGTTGATTTCTAATCTCCATTTCCTAAACCAATTGGCTAGGGCGGTAACCGCTGTTTGGAGAGTCTTGGCTACTGTTGTCGGAGATCTACCAGCACAAAAGAGTGCGGTGTCATCTGCGTAAAGCGCTTTATGTACCCGGTTGAATTTGGGCATATCGCTAGTGTATAGCGTGAAGAGAAATGGGGAGAGGACCGACCCCTGAGGGACGCCGGCCTTGATAGGGTGGGAGGTCGACAACGTCCCTTCCACCCTGTAGCGAAAGCTGCGATGACTTAAGTAGTCATGTATAATGAGAATTAAGTAGTGAGGGATCTTGAGGAGATAGAGTTTGTAGATTAGGCCTTCATGCCAAACCTTGTCGAATGCTTTCGCTACGTCTAGGAATAATACACCCGTATATCTGTTCATGATGAACTGACTACTTGTGTATTCTACCAAGCGGTAAACTTGTTGTACGCAGCTGTGTTTAGCTCGGAAACCAAACTGTGCGTCGGGAACGAGGTTGTTAGCCTCGGCGAATGTACGTAGTCTACTGAGAACTATTCGTTCGTAGATCTTACCTAGACCTTTTAGTAGACTAATCGGGCGGTAACTACTGGGTTCGGTACGGCGCTTGCCGGGTTTGTGGATTCCTACTACCACGGCCTCTTTCCATTGCGCGGGAAAGTTGTTATTATTTAGTGCTGCATTGAAGATGCAGCACAACAGGACTATCAAGTGGGTGGGGAATAATTTAATGACTTTATTTAAGATTCCGTCCGAACCTGGGGCTTTTCTGGTTTTAAGACCCCTGACTAACGATTCGACCTCATCGGTGAATACTACTGGGATAGGCTGATCGGGGTTGTCGTTTCGTAACGAGCGCGAGAGAGTGGTACGACGTTCCACTTCGTCGGCGATGAAGCGGTGATTCGCGGCGTCGGGGTGTAGTGTACTCGGCGTACACTGAAGCTCCAAGCAGTCGGCCAGGCATTCTGACTTTTCGTCGTCCATAAACGCCGGTGGCTGGGTGGGTCTGGTGAGAGGAGGGAGAGTGGACACGATGTCTTTTTTGAGTGAGCGGGAAAGCTGCCAAAAGGCTGTGTGAGAGGGCTCTAGCTCCTCGAGCATGGCGTCCCATTTGCTCTGTCTCAATTCATTAATAGCTTGTTTAACCTCCCTCTGGAGTGACCGTAGGCGGGTACGGTTGTCCTCCGTGGGGTAGCGGTCATAAGCGCGTGTCGCGGCGTTTTTACGTCTTAACAAGTCACGGACGTCGTCTGGCAGGCGCCATTTACGATCGCTCGTATCTGCTACCGGCCGCGAGCAGTCTTCCATTATCGACTGCACGTGACTTGTAAGCGACTCGATCGCCTGAGAGATATGTTCCTTAGACGTAATGTCATTGGGAATTTGATCAAGGTGGACCGACGAGGTTGACTTGAGATTTTTCTCTAGCCGTGCCCAGTCAGTCGCTATCTTGATCTTTTCGTTGTTGTGGCCTGAGGGGCCGGGGGTGCGGGAGGCTAATTCCAGTGTCACCGGGCGGTGATCTGAGTCTAACTCGTGTTGAACTTCTATTGAACATAAACGAAGGTTTATGTTTTTGAGAAGAAAGATATCGAGTATGTCCGGCCTGTGCGAAACGTTAAAGGGGAAGTGTGTCGGCTCTATGGGCGCTATGACATCAAATCCCAGTCTGTCAGCGAATAGCTCTAAAGTCTTGCCCCTCTTATTGGAACTTTGACAGCTCCAAGAAGTGTTCTTGGCGTTAAGGTTACCGCCCATGATGACGGCGCCTCCCAATTCTAGCAAGGCTTTTAGATCTTTTTCAACCAACTGTTTCGAATGTTCTCTATTGGGAGAGAGATATGCGGATACAAGGGTGATAGGCTGATGGCCTGAGAGGGCTAGCCTGCAAATTGAAGCTTCAATGTACATCAGAGGGGGCGGATCCACAGGTATGCAATGCAGCGACCTTTTGTAGTAAATGAGCGTTCCACCCATTGGTGAGGTTGTCCTATCATTGCGAACTATATTATAGTTCGCGATTCTAGGGTCCCTGTTGAATGGTTTTAAGAACGTTTCTTGTACTAACATGATGTCGAGCTGGTGTTCCCGAAGGAATGTGCCTACTTCATCCCTCTGTTGGGTAAGGCTATTAGCGTTGAATGTCCCTACTTTGAGGTGTCTGGGTTTAACTCTGCCGGGAGTGTACCTATCCATTTTAGTTGAATTTGAGTGAGCCTAGACACTCTAACGTGGGGTCGAATTTGATCGCTATATTAAGGAGGGCGAGGTTGTTTCCCTCGTTCTTTCTAAGATCGGCTGCAATTTCGCGGATTTCCGCGAAATTGATTTGAGCCGCGAAGTTGGCCACCAGGGCTAGATCTGGATCTAGTCCTTGGGGGGCTTTTGGGGGCGCGCTTTTAGCGACGACGATGGGAAGGGGGGGCACCCTGAGGGGGCTTGGGATTACCACCGGTGGGCTGGTTTGCCCCGATTATTGGTGGTTTGGGCTGAGATGGTGCGGGTGGGGCAGCGGGCTGCTTGTTGGGCAGGGTTGGGAAAGCCTCCTTGCTGGTTAGCAGGGGGCGAGCCCACGCATTGTGGGTTGGTAAGGGGGCTGGGACGAAGGTCTTGTTATAATACAAGACCTTGCCGTTTGAGTTGGGTTGGCGGACTAGTCTTCTTGGCGCTCTTGGGCAGCCGCGATAGTTAGCCGGGTGGCCGTATTCTCCACAGAGAACACACGCTGGTGGCTCTTTGCAGAGGGAGATGTCTTTTGGCCGTTCACACTGAGAGGTGTGATGGTCACTTAGGCACTTGACACACCTAGGACGGGCGAAGCAGTTCTTGGACGAGTATCCATACATTTGGCACTTGTGGCACTGTGCCAAGTTGCCATTTTTGTGTGGGGGCTCTACTGAGACCCCGGATAGACCACATATGGCCTTGATTTTGAAAATGGAATCCATTTGTTTAGGTAAAACCTCTTTATAGGTTGATGTAATCATGTAATACATAGTATTGCTATTAATATCCCAATAGCTATTTAAATCTGGCACTTTCATAGCAGGTTCGTCATTAACAACACTAGTGTCCCTGAAATTAACATTGTAAAATTTCAGTCTGTAAACAAAATGAATTAATCATAGACCAAGAATCAATTTTTATGACATATATTTCTGAGGATTATTTTCTTTTTATGAATATTAAAGGCATAATAATTACATTAAAAAACTAAATCTTTTAGGAATGGGAGGATGTTAAACTAACTAATAACTTTAAGGTTATACCTTTAAATAAGGCCAGCCTTTCTTACTTGTAAGGAAATACCACATATTCTTAGTTCGGCCTTTAGCTCATTTATTTTCTATGTCGAATACATGATTTTCGTGAATTCCATTCTCGTAACACAACAAAATTATATAATTTTATAATCACAACATAAACAAATCGACTTTGACAGGTTCAAGCTATACTAGCGACATCTGCAAAAAGTTTCCAGGGGCCAACTCCGTTCCCAGAGAAATCAAAACTTGGTTTTCAACGCCCAATTAATGGTAAAGACTTGACTCTCTGACGGATGATGATTCTGAATAAGCTAATCAATATAAAGAAGTGTTAGATAATATGTGAAGAAAAATTTTTGTAAGCTATGGAAGACAAAACACTATGATCGAAAAACTTTAGCCTGCCCATAAGGGCGATTAAACAAATAAAAAATTTTGGCACTCCTGCCAACGTCATACTGACATTTTTAGTGCTACTATGTCCGTAGTATCCTTTAATCTGTGACTATGTCAACGAATCAATGGAAAATAGTTTTAACTCTAACTTTAAAATCGAGATTTCTGGAATTCCTACAGGATCCCCAAAAGAATCTCGATATTAAATTAATTTAAATATAATCAGTCCTGATATCTGATGTTTACGCGAGCACTACACATTGTAAATAAAACTACTTTTACGGATTATATTGCGTTTGTATTTGATTTATGATTGCCCGACGTTTCGAACACTTTGCAGCATTATAAATGTCTGTAATAACGATTACTTGTTGGATGTGAGACACCTTAGTCCGCCCGTGACCATGAATGCTGCAGTGTTCGAAACGTCGGGCAATCATAAATCAAATACAAACGCGATATAATCCGTAAAAGTAGTTCTATTTATAATCAGTCCTATCTCGCTTAGTTTTTACCTGTTTATATTTTTGCTTTTTATTAAACATGTCTACACGATCGAATCTGTAAAGGCCAGTAACTAAAGTGTGTTAATAGAGGAAACAAAATTAAATAATAGTCACCATAATCTTCCTTCCTCTTGGTATTAACACCGATTAAGGCAAATATGCAAATAATATCACTCCAAGAGAAGTTAACAATGGCGTGTATATATGCAGGCCCGCCGCTAGCTGTTTCGCCGCCCGCGTGCAATACTGATTATGCCGCCCCTTTTTTCGGTAGGCGGTCGGATAGTCTGGGCACATCCCGCCCAATCCGTCCGGCGCGATGGATGAGCGTCATGCTACCTCATAACCGCTGACCCCAGTGGTAACGATTCTCCTTGGTGCTAAGAGTTTCTAGACTTGCCACTTCTTCCAGCGTCCCACCCCGGGCTATGACGATCGTGTCGTCGGGCGTCACAAATTACACCCAGCCCGGGTAGGAAGCTCCCTCTCAACGTTCAGTCTTAGCTGATGTTCCCTGTGGGACACCGCACGTTATGGGCGTTCGTATAACGGAGATTCCTATAATGGAGTTGAGGGATGCCCTGGACAACATGAAGGTCCTCTTGTTCCAAGGGCCCTATATGGATCCTAGTCGCTGGTCGCGGGAGAGGCTTTGGTACGGTGTCAGGAGTATCGAGGCCTTACGGCTGGTGCTGATAGAATGGTTGGAGCGGAGCGGACGCACGGGGTGCTTTCCTTCCGACTGGTGCAGGTCTTGACGGGGCATGGTTGCTACGGCAAATACCTGCACACGGTCGTAAGGAAGGAGAGTACACCGGTCTGCCACCACTGCGATTGCGACAAGGACACGGCGCAACACACACTCAAGATATGTGCTGCGTGGGCTGAGCAGCGCCGTGATCATATCGCAATCATCGGTGTCGACCTGACGATGCCGACCATCGCTAGGGAGATACTCAGCAGCGTCACGAATTGGGAACAGTCGCTGCCTTCTGCGAGGCAATCGTCTCGTGGAAAGACGCGCGCGGTAGGAACGCCTCCACGACGACACAATCCGCTGCCGGAGACGCGGGCAGCGCAAGCGCCAGTAGATACACCCGCAGCCTCGGCTAGCCACCGTAGGCCGCGGGTGACTAGCCGAGGCTGCGGATGACTGTACCGGGGAGGACCAGAGAGGCTGACCGAGTGACGGCAACCGACGTCCTCGAGAACATCGAGAGGAGAGGGTACCCCGCGACTGGGGTATTCGGTCGGGGCGACTACCAAAGGCAAGTTACTTTGCCCGGGTAGTGGGCCCAACGGCGAATGCGACGTGTCACGGATGGGTCATGGGGCTGCGCGCCGCCCCTCCATTGCCCCAGACGGAGCCGGGCGGCGGGTGCGCTGGCCATGGTCCACCCCCTGAAATAAGGGGTCACCCTCGAGACTGTCCAGCGTTTCCTGCCAACTGACGTCTTTGGCGAGACAGACGGCCAACCGTGCACTGCGATAACCTTCGTACAGCTGGCCCTCCCGCTCTGCGATGCAATGGTGCCGCTGGCTGCGGGTGTAACCTGTAGTATCTCCGGGCACGTATGCACGCAGCCTGGAGATCTGCCAACTCACAGGAACACCAGCGGACCACCCTGCTCAAAGGGCCGCATCACAAAGTTGTTTTAACGCATAGTGAATACGGCTAGCTTCGGTGTCCACCTCGTCTGCCTGGGGCGTTGAGGACAGCCATGAGTGAACGATGGCTGTCTCCACCAATAGGTCCCGATCCATTCGACTCACAGCCCGCCGTGGAAACGTGGGAGTTGCGTCCGCCGTGTGACGCCTGCGCCTTCGTCGTTGGGAGGAACGACAGCAGCCTCTAGTGTCGTTCAGACGCTCGGCTCCACGCAACGCGTTCTGTACTGACGGACGATTAAAATATAATCTCACAAGTTTAAATATCAATAATTATGCTGAAACTATTAACAAAACAATTATAATTTTTTTTTTCTTTTTAATATTTATTTAAGGACTTGGTACACAAAAGGAAGCGACCATGTCGTCCCTGTAAATTTCCATACAATAATACATTTAAAATTATTTTAAGAACTACCCTCGTCCGCTCTAACGTTTAAACTATACATTACCAGTTTATATAAAGCTTTAGCCAATTTAGAATTTGGTCGAGATAAAACACTGTTACAACTACCCACATTGCATAAATTTATAATATTATAGGAATCAAACAAATTTAATCTTAACTGTTTGGTCCGGTCACATTCCAACATAACATGTTGCACGTCTTCAATGATGCCACACCTTGAACAATTGGGTGATGTACTTTTTTTCATGAGATGTGCAAACTTGTTTAGTGGAATATGCCCAGATCGGAGTCTAAATGCGGTAACTAGGGTTGATCTACCTAAATTTATTGATTGAAACCAAGGGTAACAATAAGGTTTATCTCGAATGGTTCTGTACCAAAGACCCTTTTGAACTGAAATATTTGTAAAATTGTCTAGCCATAGCTTGTATACATTTTTTTTTCAAAATAGGTAATGCATCTGTGTAAAATGGTTTAATGATAAGAGGGATACCATCTGATACCGCCTCTCTTGCCAGGTAGTCTGCCTCCTCATTACCATACAGCCCCACATGGGAGGGTACCATTGAATGAAGATTTGTTTATTCTGTAATTCCAACTCCCGAATAGTTTTCAGAATAGTGTAAGCTATCGGTACTCCTCGAAAGCTCGAGGTGCACCGAGCTACATGTTGGAGCGCGCTCCTGGCATCCGTTAGGATGACAATTTTATCATGATTGATGACTTTTGCGTACGATAGGGCCTCGGATAAAGCGACTAATTCTACATACATTATAGAAACGTTACCCTTAATTTGAAACTTAATTTTAGTT
This sequence comes from Lymantria dispar, assembly GCA_032191425.1. NCBI lineage: Eukaryota > Metazoa > Arthropoda > Insecta > Lepidoptera > Erebidae > Lymantria > Lymantria dispar. Next base: position 28,113,868 of record CM063455.1, read on the forward strand.
TTAGTTTGTGGATCGAAAACAGCTGCTCCTAAACCATATTTTTCCTTGGAGCCGTCTGTATATATTTTGTAAAATGTACTGTACTTTGTATTTAAAATCTTATTACTCTTATCTTTTATGAACGAAGACCCTAAAGCTTTTTTGGATCCAGAAACTTCCGCTATATATAACATTATCTTACTATCTAGATTAATTTTTTGATCCCATGTATCCAGGCTAAACATTTCTAAAGTTGTGGTAGAATGAATACATAGATCTTTTAATGTGTTATGTACATCCTTTAACAATGGGTTTTTTTTCCTTGACCAATATCCTGAATTGTTACATCGGCTACATAGTTTAATAATTAGATCTAAATTTTCATTATTTTCTAAGCTGCGACATTTCAACACGTATTTACCCCCAAGATAATGTCTATGTAGATGGAGAGGAGGCAGGCACAGCTCATTTTGCATAACGTGAATCGGAGTGCTACGTATGAATCCACCTATAACACGCATGCATTTGTTTTGCACTCTATCCAACTTGGACAGATGGCTTTGCGCGCTGGTGTCATAGAGAAAACTTCCATAGTCCAGGCGACTTCTAATAATGGAAATAATTATCAAAATAACTATTAACAAAATAATTGCAATTCAATATGTCATTGTTATTGTTTATCCACCATAATGCTCTTCGAACGTGTACAAGTACCCAAGTACAGGTAGGTACCTAACTTACCCACTATTCCTATGCTCAGAGGGAATTGCCCTAGCTTCCAGTCCTGCTTTTCAATGGGGTGATACTTGGGGTGACACCCAGCGGGGGCGTATGGTTCAACCTGCTGAGAGATAAACGTTTGGTATTGCATCTTAGATTTAACGGATGCCAATTGATGGCGGTGTTAACGCCCATCGGTCGGTTTTTTTCCATGCGGTGAAATTTATTATTCTTATGGTAGGGTGAATATTACGACATGAATTACGTGATGGGTCACTCGATATGCCGCCCCCTGGACGTTATTATACTTATGGTAGGATGAATATTATGACATGAATTACGTGATGGGTCGCTCGATATGCCGCCACCTGGACGTTATTTTACTTATGGTTGGATGAATATTATGACATGAATTACGTGATGGATCGCTCGATATGCCGCCCCCTTGACGTTGTTATACTTATGATAGGATGAATATGATGACATGAATTACGTGATGGGTCGCTCAATATGTCGCCCCCTTGACGTTATTATACTTATGGTAGGATGAATATTACGACGTGAATTACGTGATGGGTCGCACGATATGCCGCTCCCCTGGACGTTATTATACTTATGGTAGGATGAACATTATGACATGAATTACGTGTTGAGTCGCTCGATTTGCCGCCCCCCTGGATGTGCCGCCCGCGTGCGGTGCACGCCTTACACGCCCGCTTACGGCGGGCCTGTATATATGCGCAGAAGAGGAACACTGGTTGTTTAGAAAATATTGAATTAAATTTAATATAATAGGAATTTTTATCTCAATGATCTACTCAAAGAATTCTGTTCAGGATTCTTAAATTTTATGAATTATATTAATTTTTGCCTGCGTCCTTGCTCGCGTAAAATATTGGGTGAAATTTTATTAAGTAATTATTAAATAATGGTTTTTTATTCAATAAACATTTATTTGCATTAAATACAAGAATTCAAAATGTAAAATATTTCAAATTATGACAATTTAATTATTTTAATCAATGATATTTGTAGTAATAGAATAGTTATATTCGATGCCTTTTGACGATAATACTGTGACATTTGATCGGAACTACACTTACTATGCGGTTATTATAGATGTTTTACATCAATAATTTCGGTATATAATAAACCTAGGCGATAATCTTATGTTTGTCTTGTTTTTTAAAAAAAATTGCATCTACCAAAATGATGTAGATAATTTATAAACCACATTCCATAAACAGTGAGATAAAATATACCTGTTTTGAAGTGATTATTACCTCAAGCTGCGAAATTCACGACGCACATACACAAAGGAAAGAACTGATCTCATATAACACATGCTAAAGGCAATATTGTTTATTCAATATAAAAACATATAACATAGATATTAGGTCAATGAAATTATTACTTTTTTAATTAATTATTCATTGTTTCTACAATAGATTACCTAAAGATATCCGAGACCTGCCAACAAAAAAGTTTAAAAAAGCTATCAAGTATAGACTTTGTAAGAAAGCTTATTATAAAATCTCGGATTATGTAGATGATAATACCGATTGGTTGTGAGCAGCTCCTCGTTATGCAATTTCCTTGTTATTTTAAATAAACTCTTTTTAATAACTTTAATATTGTAAAGCGTAGCGTGTTTTGCCTAACGAAATTTTGCATTTTCGTCGTTTGTAACATGTTTGTAACATATGTTCTTGGTCATGCTCACTGAAGGATCTACTTGCGGTAGCTGCGTGGAGCGGGTCTCTCCCTTCCCTCCATAGTGGTTGAGGGGAGTGATGGCTGCTCTAGTAGTTAACTCGTGATCGGGTGCCGCTTGTGGGATCTGGTCCAGCCATAATCATTTGAATTATATTAAGTATCTTGCAGTTCGAAGGGAGGACACTGGAGCTAGGTCTTACAAAACATGTACACAAATTTATATAAAGAAAAAAAAATTTAAATAATAAACAAGCCCGCTGAGTTTCTTGCCGGATCTTCTCAGTAGCGGTCGCGTTCCGATCCGGTGGTAGTTTATTTTTATTGGCTAAATTAATTTTATTTTGTAAAATTGACAATATGTAAGTGCCCTCTCGGGGTCTATGCATAATAAATGATTTGAATTTGAATTTGCATTGGAATTATCAATAAACGTTTAATTTGATGAATCGATTCAATATTATAATTTCGATTCGAAATTAATCTTTGATTAATCGGACATAGAAAGACATCCCTAGTCAAGGTCATTTGTTTATGTTGATTTATCGTGTGAGTGAAATTTGTCCTCAATTATCAATTTGCGAAATATACCTAGAAGTATATTTACATTTCGCCTCAGTAGATAAAGTGCAAACGATAATTTAATTGTTTTGGAATGAACGTCATGTAATCAAGAATTACATCTAAGCATTTTGTTCATCGCATCATTTTATCGAGTAGGTAAGTGATATTATTTTCTGTCTACACGTAAAAATATGACAAGTGTGGTATTTATTTATAGTTGTCTTCGAGTGACACCGGCTCAAATATTCAGGCTATTGTGTGACTGCATGTGATAAACAAGGTAGTTTTTATTTTATTTGTAATATTTTTTTTAATATAACCTGTTATTTGGACTGGTGCGCAATTGATTACACTCAAAATAATTCTCATTTAACTAATTTTCTTTCAATTTGACTTTTATTTTATTAATCTAAGGATATTCTTAGTTTTATCATGGATATAATCTATAAACTATAATAGGTTACTAAAATAATAGTTTAGTAGCTTTCTTTAGTAAAGTATTTAGTGAGGTGATGAGTTCCTGATTATTTTATCAGTTGATAAATATCTGGTAAGAGATAAGAATATGATACTATGTATTTTTATTTAATAACTTAGCTTTTAATTTAAGCTACCCACAAAACATTAACTTATTGCATTATAATTTATGGTGTTGTACTTACATCTTTGTCCCATACCATACAGTACTATTAATTTTTTAATATTTTTAAATATCGAAAGACTACCTATTATGCTGTAGCGTGTAAAAATCAGATATATTGTGAAATCTTAGAATATTATAACTTTTTTATTACTAAGGTCATATGACAGTCCGTGAATTTGACACTGCATTTTGCTGAATGTTGATTCTATTGGAAAGCTGAGTCCAATACAATTGTGGATAATATAGGCTTTGAGACTGATGATTCATACTGTTCATCAAATATAGAAAATACTAGAATGTTTTAGGTAAATTATTTGGTGAGTCATAGTATTCCCCTAGTCCATGTTTCATTATAATAATGTTTTTTCAACACACTATTTCCTCTTTTAACCAATTTAGTTTTTAAAATTAATGAGTGATATATACATAATGGTTATAGATGTGTTAAAGAATATGGTATGCCATTTCTAGCCAAGAATTGTACCCCACAGGGAGCCTTCGGCGCCCATTGCCTAAATAATTTGGGCTGAGGGTAGGGTTGACAACTTTTTTTTAGATGTAATAGGATAAATTTTTCCCAAATGAGGAAAACTAAAGAGTATTATTTATTTGAAATATCATGGAGGTTTTTTTTGTTTTTTTTCCTTGTTTTATTAGTACTCTGCAGTCAGTTTAATTCTGATTCATCTCGGATATATCTGATATAGTTATCATACTATTGAATGAAATTTAAATTTAATGTGTATAATTCCAGAGAGGTGACTTACATATCATCAATTTTTTTATAAAACTATAATTTTGCTAAACTTTTGTAATAAATTAGTGGGAATTTGTTGTCAATGATATTTTAGGCTTCATTTTGTGGAGGATTGATTTCCAAAACATTTATTATTTATAATCTGTAATACAAGAAGAGGGTATTAATGTATCAATTTATTAAATGAAATTAACATTTACAATATTTGAAGTGAAGACAGGTTTGGATAGGCAGGTTTGGATGGGGAGTGAATACATGTAAGCTGTCATCGACATGGTCATGTAACATATTAATGCTAACACTAATATCTGTAGCTATGGCAATGTCACTATATCTATCCTAATAGATATGAAAACCAGATATATGTAAAGGGTTTGAATTTATAAATTTTAATTTAAGATCAAACAATTTTTATATCCAAAAAGAATAACTATTTGTTTATACCTTCTGTCAGCAGTCCTTGTGTCTAATTTGTTTTTATTTTTTATAGTTAAAATTGAAAAGTGCATTAAATTTACTGCAAAGGCTATATGTTTATGGTACATGCAACAATATTTTCGTTTTTAAATTAAAACTCACCGTTTTCATGCGGTAGTAATCCTTACTAATATTATAAATGTGAAAGTAAGGATGTTTGTTTGTTTGTTACGCTTTCACGTTTAAACCACTGAACTGATTTCAAAAATTCTTTCACCAATGGAGAGCTATAATATCAGGGAGTAACATAGACTATATTATATCCCGGTATCCCCACGGGAACGGGCACTACGCCGCGGGTAAGGCGACTAAAACCGAAGCGAGGGCGGTCGCTAGTCTAAGAATAAATTCATCATCTTTTACTTTTGCACAGCTATTATAAAAGACAATGGTGACCTGTAAGCCAATAATATCAATCTGTGAGATGGGAAACTTGAAACAAAAGCCTCAACCTGTTTGTACAGAATATTAGTCCAGTTTCAGTGGGCCAGCAATTACGTTATTACATTAGAATTAGAGATACAGCTTAACTCGTATAAAGTTGACAAGATTGTAATATTTTTATAGCAAACGTTGGACAAGCAACAGCAACAGGTGTACTGTACATCTGATGGTAAATGTTGCTGCCGCTGATGGACCTTTGCAAGGCCCCTTTCTACCGCGAAGAAAGTGAAGGGAGTGTGAATGTGTGCAATGAGGTTCGGTGATTCTAAAAACATCACTAAAACCCACCACATGCAAACACCCTCAGAAAGCTGGGCTTCAGGCTCTCTTGCTCACTGAACGAAGAGCAGTAACAAATTGCTACTACTCGGACGTCAGGTTTCTACTAAGTGCGGTACTACCCCGGATGGACTGGCCCGCAGCTGTAGACAGACAACTGTCAATAGTGTGGTCCTATCACTATTTATTAAATATTTTTACATTCTCGTATATCTAATTACATTCTTATTACTTAAAGTTTTATGTTGAACTAGCAATTCACCCTCGTTTGGCTGCAGTTTCAGTTGGTTTGATCCGCATTTTAAATGTCCAATATCTGCTAAGATAGTATTGTATTCGACCATGGTTCATGACGCTTCGGATTCGATTGCCGGACCGGGCAAAATATAGCGTTTTTCTAATTAGAATAATAGCCTAAGTTACTATTTATATAAACAGCTACCTGGCAGTTAAATTTTATCCAAATCAGTCTAGTAGTTTTGAATATAAAAGTCAATTTTGTTGTTTTTATATAACAAATTCTATCTAATTTTATATGCAATACGAGGCTGTCACAAATACGTTGTGTTCATTTTTTTTTAATTTGAGGCCTCAAATTCAAATTTTTTATTTGCTCAATAATAGGGTGTACATGATCTTAAGGAATATTTGAAATTGGATCACCTATTTGGCCATTAAATAATAGCATGCAAAATATAAATACTTAAAAACTATTTTAAACTAAATGTCTCATTCCATACTACTTACTCTTTATACGTCAAAAATTCATTAATTGAGTAAAATGCCTTTTCTAAGAGCCACTTTTTGAGAGTTACCTTAAAAGAACTTAGTACCAGTAATCTAATTTTTTCTGGAATGTTGTTATAAATATTTCTGCACATCATCACGTAACAATTTTTTGCATTCAACTACTTTTCGGACTTCTAGTACCAATCGAATTGGATTTTGGTTTATAGGTTATTTCCCCTCGACAATGCGAGGGGAAATGACCTACTATTCCATGCTGGTCACATGTGTTGGAATAGGGTTTTGTATAGAGTTTTCCTTTTCCTGCACGGATGTTATATGCATATTATATCCCTTAGTCGTCTTTTACGACATCCACCGCTAAGATAGGGAGTGGTGAATTGTATTGCAACTCCGTCACCACACTGTCAAACGGGTTAATGTAAGGTTATATTTCAGGAGTTCTTTCTCTTGCAATGGTACTATCTGCTTGATCCCTGGGTCATTTTTCATGATCATCAATGAGAAAGTAAGGAATAGTGACCATTCTTACTTCGTCCCCACATGGATAACAAAAGACATTTAAGTGTTACAATGCAATTTAATTATGTCTTCGTCAGTGTTGCCAACTTAGGGGTTTTCCCCCCAAATTTAGGGAGTAAATAAGTGGGATGGGGTTTTTTAGGGGCGTTCTATTTTTGGGGGCATTATTAGGGATTTTTTGAAAAAAGAACACCAACGTAGTGACATCTAGTATCCATCAGCACGATATCAGGCTTATTCGCAAGAATAGTCCTGTCCATGGTGATAGACCGGTCCCAGTAGAGCTTGGTGCTTACCTAATTATTATTATTATTGTTTGTTAAGTAACTATGTCTCATAAATGTCACATATATGAGGCACATTTCTTTTGTGTTTTTTTTTTGCCTGCATATATATATATATTATATTTTCAGTACAGGTACTAATTTCGTAGGCGCGAGTACTTGCGCCTCATGCCGCCCTAGCCGAGGCCGCGGGTGACGTGACTGGGTAATTAGTCCGTCACCCACCGAGAGGCCGACCGCGTGAGGAAAGACCGATGTCCTCCCCGAAGGGGGGACGTCGGTCGATGGGAGGGTACCCCAAATAGGGGGTATTCCGTCGGGCCGACCACTGATGACAAGTAACCCTGCTCCGGTGGTCGTCCCAACGACAAAGGCGACGTGCATCGTGGGTGGGTTGCAGGTGTGCATACTTACGCCCCTCTGTCGCCCCGGACGGAGTGGTGCGAGGAGCGCGCCGGAAAAAAAAATTAAAAATAATTTATTATTTATTCTTATTTTAATGAAATCATTTTTAGGGGGATTTTCATGTAATTGTGGTAATTCTAGGGGTTTTTAACTAAGATTTAGGGATAAATATTTTAGGGAGTTGGTAACACTGGTCTTCATTAATCTTATCTATGGAATGGTGGACTTATTTGTACGTTGTACGTATGCTGCAATAATAGATTATATTACCGTATAGTAATGTAAGCCTAGAATAACAACGTTTAGAAGGTACATAAGTCCGCGCACAAAAAATGAAGCATTTAAATTGCAGCCTAATGGAGCTTACGCCGGACCGTTCCGTAATGTACAAGGTTATTGTACTGCACGTACCGTACGTAGACGTACAACTCTTAAAAAATAAATAGGTAATTATGACGGTTTGTGCATTCAAATAGTGTCCCCAACACATTTCAAAAACATAAAAAGCGTATTAACATTACTTTTAAAAGTATTTCGACGATTTATGTTAATCAAAACAAAATTTGATTTCATAATTTGTATAGTGGTGGTGGTACGTGTGTAATCGCCTAAGCGCATGTAGTATTTTTGGCTTCATGTTTTTGATCGCTTAAGTACGTTCTATACGTTATTATACTAAAGGATGTAAATAAAAAAAATACCATCCTTTTCATAGCCGTGGGTATCATAAAAGACGATTAAGACCCGGCGCTCACTTGACGGGATGGCGCGGCAAATGATTTTTGCAAGTGGAAATGATTTTAAATCTTATTTTCATGTTATTTTTATTTTTTTTTTAAAGATCTGCATTAAGGAAATAATCCTTGTGTTGCGGTGGACTTTACAAACAATTAACAGATACGAATTACATCCAGACTCGGAACAACAATTTATGGATCGCAGAAAGTGTTGTCCTTGCGCACTCCTCGCACCCCTCCGTCCGGGGCGACAGAGGGGCGTAAGCACGCACACCCGTAATCCATCCGTGACACGTCGCCTTCGTCGTTGGGCCGGCCGCCGGAGCAGGGAGACTTGACGTCAGTGGTCGGCCCAGAAAGTGTTGTCCTGCGAGGGATTCGAACTGCTCTGTGTTATCATCATCATCATCGCAGCCCATATACGTCCCACTGTTGGGCTCGGGCCTCCTCCACTATGGGAGAAAAACTAACTTATACCGCGCTGGTCAGATGTGTTGGCATACGACTCTGTTTCCTTCCTTCTCATACATTGTTGTATACATATTATAATCCATTAGTCGCCTTTTATGACACCCATGGGTAAGAGAGGGGGTGGTGAATTGTATTCTTACTCCATTACCACACGGAAATTTGTTAATATGTTTCATTGTAATACAAAAGTTTCTTCGACACACCCTGTTTAGTTTTTTTTTTAATATGTCTATATGGTTTTTAACATACGTCACATGTCAATAGTTGCTATGTATATATCGTACTGAAAGAATTAAATTTCCATTATTTAAATTGGAACAGCTGTTTATCAAAAGTTTTATCTGTTTGCTTTATTGATGTAGAATATAAATTAGTTACAATTTGCATTGTCATTGCACATATATTCTCATAGTATTAACAGTTTTTTTGATGAAACATCTATAGGCGAGGATGAACCTGATCGTTGGCGTGGCGTTAACGCCACACTTGGATATGTACATTTTTGTAACGAAACCATAACCTGTTTTAGAATTTTGTACAACGCCATCTAGGGAGCACAAAATAAATTATTAACCTAAACACATACTTATGGTGTATGTCGTCGGGCCGACCACTGAGGACCAGGAACTCGGCACTGGTGGTCGGCCTCACGCTCTTTCGTCGCCTCGGTCGGAATGGACGGCGTAAGCGCTTACCATAATAAAATGTGTATGCTAATGAAAATAAATGATTATTGAATAAAAATCGTATTAGTTCCTGCCATAATCTGTTCTTTTATGCATATATACTTGCACAAAATATTTTCGATGTTTCACATCTGCTAGGCTTCCTGAGCGACGGCTACCTTTTTTTTCAAAGACAACACTACACTAAGGAAATGCTCCTTGTATTACGGAGAACATTACAAACATATAATTTAACGAACCCAAATTAGCACAAAGTGTTGCCCAAATTAGCACAAATGTAGGAACATAGGAATCGAGCCCATGACACTGACATTGTAGGTCCGTATCATAACACTACGCCATCTGTGCCTACGCCTTTCTTTAACCTGTGGGTGTCGTGAATGACTACTAATTGATGTGATATCACAATAACATCCTTTGCAACATAGGTAAAATTCGACATAATACCAACATGTTAAATGTCCGCCCATTGTGGAGGAGGCTTGAGCTTAACAGAGTTGTGGGGACTAAGAGGATGATTAACAATTTGTGGTGATGGTCTTAGACAATACTTGGATGCCTTAGAAATTACTTCTTATAAGCAAAGAACAAAACTGCAAGAAACGACAATCTCGAAATAAAACCGTACTTATGGACAACCGACTGGTTAATTTAGTAGGCTAAATACTCTCATCTGGTGAAGGTTCGTATATACCTACGCCATGGAATCACTCAGTTAATCATTCTTAATATCCCCACATAACTAAAAACATAATAGGTAGATTTAAAAAAAAGTTAGATAGCAATACGTTCTTAAGTTTGTCTGATATGCAACGGTATTGTTCCCAACATGCCTATACGACATAGCATCCGTATTAAATCGCTATAATAGGTGAAACAAAATAATTTTAGGCATATTAGCTCGGAGCTCGCTCGCACTTCGCTCGCTCGCGTCCCGCACCCCTTTACTACACAAAAACATGTTACAGTTATGCAAAAATGTTATTTTAAGGAAACGTCCGAGATTGCAAATGACAACAATTTATGTTTTTATTTTATTGAATTAAGATATAGTATGGTTCTATATCATTACCTGAGTATATACTTTTCGGGCAAACAGTTAATTTGATTTCACGGTGTATATCGGTACACTTACAATTATCGCTCTTTCGTAACTAACATGCTTCCATTCAAAGGTTGCCTCGCTTTTAGTGTTAAGGCCATTTGCACTATCTCCATTAAAAACAATTTATAAAAATTGTGTCATGGATTTGATTCCCACGCCTAACAATACGTGTGCGATCCACAAATTGTTATTCTGAGTCTAGGTATAGTTCCTGTCAGTTATAATTATGTTTGTCCATGGAATTATTAGTTCCTTAGTGCAAGATTTTTCCTTTAAAACTGCAATTATCGAGGTGGGTTATAAGGTATAAAAAAATAAATAAAACTTTTCTTGAATCTCGATATGGTGTAACGAGTTAAAATACATTGAGACACTGAATTATGACGTCACTAAACGTCATTTAGTCTCTACCGTACAAAATAAAAAATCCTTGTTCCACTTTTTGACGTGTAAAGAAAAATCATTTACGACTTTACCTAAATTAGGGTGAGATCAAAGAGATAATTGTTATTTACCTAAATGATTTAGTGTAACTCCACTATGTGTTGACGAGTTAAAAAAATCAACATTTCGCCACATTTCCTTGAAACTACTTAGGCTAAGAACTCAAGGACCGATTTTCATCCGCGCCCGTCGCGGTTGCGGGCCCGCAGCTTCTGTAGAATGCTGATATTTATGTAAAAAATAAAAGCAAATCTCACGGCGCGTTTTACGCCCGCGGTGTGTACGGTTGTTTGTGGCTCCCGCCGCACCGGCGGGCAACTAGTAGAATCGCGCGGGCCGCGGTCATTCGCAGCCTCGGCGGGTTGCGCCCGCGTGCTCTGCGATCGGCTGGCGGTTGCCGCCCGAAGTTCTAAATAACTAGATACGGACATTCGAAAATAATTAAAAAATTTTTTCTTCATCCTTCTTTAATTCACTAATAAGAGTAACAAATAATCCAAAACGATCTCTATCCTGAATAAGTGGATGCACCCAGAACCTTTTGGGTTTTCTTTTTTTAATTCTTCTGTGAAGTAAGTATAACGCAACAGCTCGTTTCTGGTGTGTGTCCATGGCGATATGGACCTCAACTGATCGTTAACTGTTCGTCTTGCAACCGCCCGCCTTGCGATCCTCGCCCGCCATGTATGCGGGCGATAATCTAAGCCGCGACGACTGCGTAACCGCGCCAATAACCGGTCTCGTGAGTTTAGAAATAAAACCGCTATTCCACTACCGCAGCGAGCACGGTACAAAATCGCTCCGTGAGTTCTTAGCCTTATAAAAGATTAAAAATATATTTATCTCCCACTTGTCCATCAAAACTACACAATAGTTGGTTTTTTTATTAATATTGATTCATGACTATGCATACAAAGTCCTTCACTCGAACACATTCTAGTTTAAAAAATCACATAAATAGTCTGTCAGTAAGTCAAGTCGTTACCATGATTTGATTGCTGACAACCAAATCACGATTTCGTTAGGAATTTTGGAAGAACACGAAAATGCACGTAGTTCACCATTATATTATATTCACTACACTTCAGAATCTTCTCTGCATTATATTGCATAAAATGTCAGCTAAATTATTCAATATAACATTGTAAAACACTAAAATCCATACTAATATTATAAATGCGAAAGTAAGGATGTTTGTTTGTGTGTAACGCTTTCACGCTTAAACCACCGAACCGATTTAAAAAATTCTTTCACCAATGGAAAGTTATAATATCAGGGAGTAACATAGGCTATATTTTATCACGGTATTCCCGCAGGAACGGGAACTACGCGGGTTTAAGCGACTGAAACCGAAGCGAGGGCGGGTTGCTAGTAATGAATAAAATCTAAGAGCGCCACATGGTATTTTGACATTCGCGCCAAAACTCCCCACAACAGTTAAAACTATAGTGTTGCCAGTTTATCAAATGTCGAAATCCTAATACTGTTTCTTTTTGTTTCAGTTTAATGTTATTACGATGACAACACTACATAACGGTGAGGACGATTCGTTTATAATACTCGGTAGCTCGCCAGGCACGAGTTTAGACATAAAGTACAGCGGCATGGAGAATGGTAACGTTGATATTGACAAGGAGCAGATGGAAGAGGCTATGAAGGACCTGACCGCTGAGGGGAACATGGCTTTTAAGGCGCATTTCAAACTGGGAGATAGTAGTGTAAGTATTTAATAATGATTTCTGATGTTTACGTGAGAATTATACATCTATCTATATCTATACCAATAAATAAAATTGGAGTGTCTGTTTGTAATGTCAAAATAATAGGCTTTTTTCATGCTCACACGGTTATTTGCACGACACCTATGCCTAAAATAGCAATTATAAAATTTTTGTCTATCTGTCTGTCTATCTGTCTGTCTATCTGTCTGTCTGTCTGTTTGTTCCGGGTAATCTTCAAAACGGCTGGACAGATTTCAAAAATTCTTTCACCAATGGAAAGCTATAATATCAGGGCGTAAACTAGGCTATATTTTATCCCGGTATTCCCACGGGAACGGGAACTACGCGGGTAAAACGACTATAACCTATAACCGAAGCGAAGCGAGGGCCGGTTGCTAGTTTTAAATAAAATTACCTTACGGATTTTTGATTACCCGACGTTTCGAACACTTTACAGCGTTCATGGTCACGGGTGGACTAAAACTGCTGGACCTGAGCCGCTTCCACAATGGGAGGGAAATTAACCTACCACGCTGGTCATATAGCGTTATTGCCAGTTTTCCTTCTCTTGCAATATCTGCAATAATCCCTTAATTGTCTTTTAGGACTCAAAGGGATAGAGTGGTGAATTGTATTCTTACTCCGTCACCATACGGAAAAATTATATCTAAATTCACAATTGTGTAGATCGTACAAAGAACAGTTTTGTAACCTATGACACTCGGAGAGGCCGGTGCTTGGAAATTTCGCCTTCTGTGTTTTTTTTTTTTTTTTTGTTCTGACAAGGAGTGTTAGCCTCAGATGGCTGTTACACCCTTACGCGGACTAGCGGTGAGCGCTGAGGGCTCTCAACCCAAAAAATTTAAGCAACGTGGCCCAAGGGCACCCCCTGTGGGGTACGAACCTCGGCTCGGGGCGTTGCTGAGGGCAATGTGGGAGGTCCCACTTTAGATTTATTTATTTTTGCGCGGCACGGTTTCGCACCTCGACGGCGAGGACGGAACCGTGGTCTTTTCTTTGTTGCGGCTTCGCGGGCCGTGTATGCTGTATTCTGAGCTATCGTGATCTCGTCGTCGGGCTCGTCGAGAGAAAGTCTCGGTCGAGTGACCTTCGAGATGCGGGACGGGATATAGTTGGTCGCAGCGACCACTAAGGGGTTGGGGTGTGTTGTGGCAGAATCAAAATATCTACGGGCACACTGTTTCATATATTGCCTGATGGTCGGCAAGTGCAAGTCGATGTGGAGATCGGCATTGCGTATGAACCACGGTGCGCCCGTAGCCTTACGCATGAACCTATTCTGAAGTGTTTGTAGCCTATGGATCCTGTGTGGCCTAACGTGAGCGAATACTACACTGGCATACAACATGATGGGGCGTATGCAGGCAGTGTAAAGACGGATTTTGCATTTGAGCGACAGCTTACTCTTTGGGTTGAGTAAGTTGTGTAAACGACCCATAACGAACGCTGCACGCGAGCGCACAGTGGTTATGTGTCGAGCGAAGCTGAGACGATTGTCAAGGGTGACGCCTAGGTACTTGGCATTTGACGCCCAGGGGATGGGCTTGTCAAATATGCGGACTGGAGTGAAGCTATCGGGGGGGTGCAGGTCGGCACGTCTCCTGTGAAACATGACCGCCTGACTCTTTTCTGGGTTAATGTCTATTCTCCATTTCCGGAACCATTTGCCAAGGGCAGTAGCTGCAGTTTGGAGATTACGAGTGACGGCGTCCGGGTTAAGCCCGGATACGAATATAGCTGTGTCGTCAGCGTAGAGGGCTGACTGCACGAGCTTAGACTTGGGGATGTCGCTAGTATATAGCGAGAATAGAAGGGGTGAGAGGACTGAACCTTGCGGTACGCCAGCTCTGATCGGGTGCTTTCGCCTTCTGTGCAATCATCAGTCTTTTTATCTAAACAGTTATCATGACAATGCTGTTTGCGTACAAACTTTCATGCGCGATGTACAATTCGTTGGTTTGCGAGAATAGCGACGCGCGACGCAAATAAAAATTAATAACTTTAGAGGGAGTCATTTTTAATTATTTTTCATTAAAGTTTTATACCATAATATTCAAATGATTTATTGAGAGTGTGACCGTACCAATTAAAGGAAAATTTCTCTGTTCACGATAAAATATCAAATATTTTAGATATTAAGGATTATTTCTTCCTTTCTTTATGCTTTAATTTTTTTTTGTTTTGCATTAAATCTTGAAAATTTATACATATATTTAATTTCGAAGGGCATCACACTGGAGCTAATACCATATATGTTGTACTTAAGCATAATATTATGTATACATATTTAAAAGATTAAGAAAAAAAATTACTGCCCGCTGAGTTTCTTGCCGGATCTTCTCAGGTTGTGGCCGCGTTCTGATCCGGTGGTAGATTATTGTATTGTATTCAAAACTGTAATTTGACAATATGTAGTGCCCTTATGGAGCCTATACAGAATAAATGATTTGATTTGATATACAATATTCTTCTTCTTGAGTAATGGCAATAAGCTACGATTACGAGCTATTGGTGCTGACAACCAATCAATGGTTCCTCTGGGAATTTTGGCAGAATATAAAAATGCACGCAATTCACTATTCACTACATTTCAACATTTTGTCCGCATTATATTACATAAAATATCAGCAAAATTATTCAATACTAGCAATCCGTCCTCGCTTCGCTTCGGTTATAGGTTATAGTCGTTTAAACCCGCGTAGTTCCCGTTCCCGTGGGAATACCGGGATAAAATATAGCCTAGTTTACGCCCTGATATTATAGCTTTCCATTGGTGAAAGAATTTTTGAAATCGGTCCAGCCGTTTTGAAGATTACCCGGAACAAACAGACAGACAGACAGACAAAAATTTTTTAATTGCTATTTTAGGCATAGGTGTCGTGCAAATAACCGTGTGAGCATGAAAAAAGCCTATTGTTTTGACATTACAAACATACACTTCAATTTTATTTATTGGTATAGATAGGTAACACTAAAACAATGAATCCATACTAATATTATAAATGCGAAAGTAAGGATGTTTGGTTGTTTGTTTGTTTGTAACGCTTTCACGCTTAAACCACCGAACCGATTTCAAAAATTCTTTCACTAGTGGAAAGCTATAATATCGGGGAGTAACATAGGCTATATTTTATCCCGGTATTCCCACAGGAACGGGAACTACGCGGGTTTAAGCGAATGAAACCGAAGCGAAGCGAGGGCGGGTTGCTAGTAAGATATAAAAGCGCTACATGACATTTTAACATTCTACATACAATATTCAATTTGACAGAATTTTCAATTACGTCGATATTCTCGCAAACAAGCGCATTGTTATTAAATTTTGCTCGACCTGCGTTATTGCATTATTGTGTTGAAAGTTATTTCATAAACACAGCTTTGCTTCTATCTATGGTAGCGTCATGCGTTATAGCTCATCTCAGCCCACATTTTTACCACTTACGGCTCGGGCCTGCTACATACGGGTTAGGGCCTCCTTCATTGTGGGAGGCAATTCGCACTACCCCACGCAGGTCAGACGTTTTGGCATAGGATTGTATTTCAAGCTTCTCTTGCATTGATGTTATCTACATATTGTATTTCTTAGTCGGCTTTTATGACACACACAGCTAAGAAAGGGATAGTGACAATCATTGATATATATGTAGTATGTACTATGTACTAGATTTCACGATCCGAACACTTGCTTTGTTCGACTGAACTGTACTGCAATCCGTACACCTTACTTTAGTGTGTCTACGACCTTTATGTAGTGTGGATGCATACAGAGCAGCGGTATTAATACGAAAACTCCGATGATTCGAGTCAATACGTGAACCTGGATGTGAATAAAAATTCTTCAGTCATTTAAGTAAAATGTTGTTAAAGTGAATAAATAGGTAATTATATCGAAATAACACAATTAAAACAAAATATTCAAATATTCAAATATCATTTAAATGTCACACCATCTTTGATCATAGACTAAAACCCGCAGATGTTCAATTCCACAACTCGATGAGGTAAAAATATATATGACTAAAAACAGACTTAACATGATGTATCACGAAACTATTTTGATTGCTTATATTCTTTTTTCTATAGTATATAATATTATCAATTAATACTTATTTGTCAAAGTTCAGAAATAACGACGAAGTGCCCCATTGGAATAGAGTATGTGGTTTTTTATGAATGTAGGTACAAAAATTGTCACTTCTGTAGTTTAAAATCGTTGTGTAACATGTAGTTACTATAGTAACCACACGTTACACAACTTTAAAGCGATCTAGCGCTGTGTGCTTCAATGTTTGGGTTAGACTACTATTTATTGTTTCGGCGCTGCAGCGAACTTTAGTGTAATTAATAACTGTTATCAAAATGGAACAAAATATTTATTCGGGCTAGCTTCTCTATATAACTCTATGGTGACAATTTATATTGTAACCCGTCATTACATTGATTACTTGTAATGTTTACAATATTACTGTTTACTTGTAACACATAATATTAATAGTTATCTAAAATGTTTGACGCAGTTATCTACAAACGACTCGAACTTTGAGCTTATTTTTATTAATAATATACGTAATTACTTACACACCCACTTACATAGATTGCAGATTGAATCATTGACATTTTACTTCATATATGGTATGTCCCACTGGTAGGCTCGACCCTCCTCCACAATAGGAGGGAAATTGTCCTACTACATTGGTCACTGACAGGACGGTTGTATTGGCGCGCCAACTGATGATGCGCGTCACACATTGGAGATATGCCTAAAGTGACCATACGTCCCGTTTCGAACGGGACAGTCCCGTTTTCAAGTGGTCTGTCCCGTTGTCCCGAACTGTACTAAAATGTCCCGTTTTACAAACAGAGCCTAATTGATCATTTATTATACTGACAGGGACGTTTTTTTTTTGTTTTAGTCCATATTTGTTATAGGTAACTATTGCCGACTACGTGTTCTTGATTTTTTAGCTATTAATTATGCAAGTTTACTTATTTTTGCAAGTGTCCCATTTTGATCAATGAATTGTTTAACCGTCCCGTTTTGAGTTAAAAAAAATATGGTCACTTTAGATATGCCCCGCCTGGGGTCTCAGCACCACGACTTATCGGCGGTACATGGAACGGATCTGTCGCTGACGACAGTTATCGCAAAGATGCTCGGTAGCGACAGGTGCTGGTCGTCGATGGCCTCATTTTGCGAGGCCTTCATAGAAGGAAGGTGCGGAGCGGGAACGCGAAGCGCTTGCGTCTGCTGACTCGCTTCGTCGCCGGCGACACGGGTGAAGGAGGCGATAATATGGGCACCTACTCCCACCGCGCTGAATAACGACGGCAAGACGTGGCCAGACGCCCATGTGCTGGGGTGTCGGGGATTGAATGTCATTAGACGACCGCCCCGGTACCCAGTAAAAGCGCAGAAGAGGCCGCTGTGGTTTTAGTGGGTATTGCGGTCGCGAATCTGTGCGGCGAGTCCCACACGCAAGAATCCCGCCCCCCAGCCTATTCTGGTGGTGGACAGTGCGTAAATGCATTTCCACAGCGTGATAAAAAAAAAGACGGTTGTATTACGCATTTTAAACTAACCTATTTTTAGGGATTTTATCGGGGTGAATATTCGATTTTTGATTTCCCGGCATTTCCAATACCTTTCAGCTCACGTCCAAGAAGTCATTGCTATTTCAGAGATTTATAATGTATTGTTAATTATTCATTAGCTTTTCTTAAATTGCATTTTTATATCGAACTAGCGACCCGCCCTCGCTTTGCTTCGGTTTCAGTCGCCTTACCCGCCTAGTTCCCGTTCCCGTGGGTATACTGGGGTAAAATATTTCTTAAAATCGGTCCAGTCTTTTGAAGATTATCCAAAATAGAAAAAAAAGAAAATAATAATTTTGAAACCGGTTTTTAGGCATAGGTGTCGTGCAAATAACCGTATCAGCATAAAAAAGCCCATTATTTTGACATTACAAACAGACACATCAATTTTATTTATTTGTAAAGCTAATTATTTATTATTTAGCAACCCGCCCCCGCTTCGCTTCGGTTTTAGTCTTTCCTGCGTAGTTCCCGTTCCCGTGGGAATACCGGGATAAAATATAGCCTAGTTTATTCCCTGATATTATAGCTTTCCATTGTTAAAAGAATTTTTGAAATCGGTCCAGCCGTTTTGAAGATTACCGGGCACTAACAGACAGACAGACAAAAAAAATATAAAGTGTATTTTAGGCATATGTATAGTGCAAATAACCGTGTGAGCATGAAAAAATCCTATTATTTTGACATTACAAACAGACATTGCAATTTTATTTATGTTTGTAATAAGACTTAATTCAAATAACAGTTCGTTTTGACTTTATATCAAAAAGCATTTTTTTCTCGTTTGATAAAAGGCTAACTTATTATACATATATCGACATTTTCCAAATTTATAGTAAATGGCAAGAAGTATGTTTATTTATATTTAAACATTCAATACATAGTTTAATTTTTTTTTATAAAAAATAATACAAACAAAAATGTTTTTGAAAATTCGTTGTTCAAATTTAGACAATTCTTTGAAGTCTATACAATACACTAGAAACTAAGCTTCATAAAAAAGTTATGATGTATGTCTTATAGTAGTTACTTAAAACCAAATATGAACAAGATATAAAATGTGCTATTTTTTTTTTGCTCTGTAAGTAACACTACGGATTTTGTCGCCTTTGTAGTTGATTTTTGCTTGCCCGACGTTTCGAACACTATTTTTCTTTGCTGCTCGCTTCACGTGGAATGCTCCATATGTTACTCGCAAATAATATATTATGCATATACCACCATTGGTAAAATAATTTTTAAAATCGTTGTAGTATTTTAGGCGTGTAAGTATAACAAACAAATTCAAATTCGCATTTGTAGTATTAGTTAGGATAGTCTATATATAAAACACAAAAGTTAGTTTTATCAGCGTCCGTTATAGACTTTGAAACCACCCAACCAATGTGTTCTAAACTGATTTTATTAGAAACGCAATAATGAGATGCCTTTAGGCTACTAAAACAGTGGATTCGGGCCTGGTAGGTGGCACTGAGGATTTTTAGGACTTCTTTTATTATTTTTATTTTGCACAGATATCTCGGTACGATAGCTGGCAGTTACGCCTACCCAAAACATAACGCCCGGGGCCCGCCCTGGTCGTCAACTGCGTATATTAGCTGCCCAAAGCCTCCTCCTTACAGTCCATAGGCTAACTTGTGTCCCTCGAACTTCTTCAAGGTTTTTTGAGGTCTATGTAACTGCATTTGCCGTTCCTTAGCGCCTGAATTACTAAAAAGCGATCATCTTGTGGTTGTGTGCAACGTTTTCTTCCAGAACCTTACTTTCTCTGAACAGAACTAGTCTCTTGGTATCGAGTCCAGGTTCTTTAGACGGTCGAACGACTCACCTTTAGCAGCTATCTTCCAGTAGCGCTATAATTTTATCAGCTCTTATCACTTTTTCTGCCATTATAATATACACAAAGATATCTGTTATATGTCACAATAAGGAAGGATTATATGACAAACATAAATTATTCTACTAAAAATAACACGAAGTTAGGTTTACTTGCCTGATAACCTTTCAGCCGCAATCCCGCCAAAAGTAAGGAAAAAAGTTGCGAACTGAAAAAAATCGGCCAAGTGCGAGTCGGACTCGCGCACGCAGGGTTCCGTACCATTGACTAGGTAAACAAGTGCCTCCCTATTGCCATTATCGATATTGAGCAAAAAAATCAAGTTTGTTGTATGGGCGTAAATATTTATTTTATTTTTAGTATTTGTTGTTATAGCGGCAATAGAAATACATCATCTGTGAAAATTTCAACTGTCTAGCTATCACCGTTCTTAAGATACAGCCTGGTGACGGACAGACAGACGGACGGACAGCGAAGTCTCAGTAATAGGGTCCCGTTTTTACCCTTTGGGTACGGCACCCTAAAAAGGGAATATTATTTTTAAAAGTGAAACTTCCAAATTTAGAATCAACTTTTTTAATACCCAGATTTTTGTTAAGTGCCAGTAAAGTAGTTTATCTATTAAAACCTCTTTAAAACTAAATTATTACCAAAAATGTAGAACAATCAAAACTGCTCGTTTTTTTGCAAAGGAGTGTACTAATAGTTTTAAATTACAGAGTATATTTGTCTTTCCATCGAAGCATAACGTTATTGAATGAATCGTTTAGCAGGGAATTTACCTTGCACTCACACATTGATATGAAATGCATGTAAAAGTGCATATAAGTGTGGGTATGTTAGCAAGAATATTAGGCATTTTAAATAAAACTACTTTACGGATTTTATCGCGTTTGTATTTGATTTTTGATTACCCGACGTTTCGAACACTTTACAGCGTTCATGATCACGGGTGGACAAAGATGTCTCACGTCCAACAAGTCATCGTTACTGCAGTAATAATACTCGCGTAAACATCAGAAATCATTAAGAATATTAGGGTTGTCTATCATCTATTGAAAGCAAGGTCATGGTACCGATTAATCGGCCTAGAAAGAATGAACGGTGGATTATATAGCCACTTAATGTCGATTAGGGATGTGAATATTAGAATTACATTATACCGGTTCCAGATCCGATTACGAATATCGATTTATATTTTAAATGTCCGATTCGCATAGTTTTAGTTTGGAATTGTATAAGAGCAATCATCATCATCATCTCGGCTCATGTACGCCCTACTGCTGGGTTTGATCATTTTCCATAATTGAGTAAAATTGACCTACTATCATCACGCTGGTCAGACAAGTTGGTATATGGTTTTTTTTCGAGTTTTCCTTCTCTTGCATAGGTATTATCTATATATCATATCCCTTAGTCTTTAGCGACACCCATGGTAACAAAGGCGGTAGTGAATTATATTCTTACTCCGTCACCACACGAAAAAAAATATTAACGTATATAAATTTCAAATTCACGAAAATAAATATTGGTATGAATTAGGGATGTTATAGAGCTCGGGAACCGTAACCGAAACTAGCGGATATCCGAATGAAAATGTATCCGAAACCATGAATCAATTCGACATAAAAAGGGTTTTAATTCGAGTATTGCTGTTCTTGCATAGTTGTTATATGCGCAAGAAAACCTTCAGTCGCCTTAGCAAAAGCGGGGGTAGTGAATTGTATTCTTACTCCCGTCATCGTTACGGCCTTCTCCACAATGGGAGGGCAATTGGTCCACTATACCAATCTGGTTAGTCGGGTTAGTATATAGGGTTTTGTTTCGAGTTTATCTTCTCTTGCATAGATATATGCATATTATATCCCTTAGCCATCTTTTACGACACCCACGGGTAGGATAAGGAAGTGGTGAATTGTATTCTTACTGCGTTACCACACGTAAAAATTTGATAACCGAAAGTATCCGAAACTGTTGAGTAATCCGAAATAATTTTATATCCTGTATCTGAAAGTGACATAATATTTTCTTAACTAGATCCCAAATAGTTAATTTTAGTTGTTCTCACGGGTTGATACGGGGTTATATTTCTAGTTTTCCTTCTCTTGCATAGATTATCATCATCATCCCGATCTTAGCCCAATTACTGGCAATAGACGCAATTATACTTGGTTGCCATCGTACATATTGCAAAATTTTTTGGAAATAATTCTATTTCTGGCCGCATGCTTGACGTCAATCTTCCATTGGAATATAATTATTGACCAGACAGCATCAGTTAGAGTTAGTCCAGGCTGATGTAAAACTTTTAGTCGACACCCACGAGTAATTCAATATAATTCAAATCATATATTTTGTATGAACCCCGCGGGGGCACTTACATATTGTAATTTTTTTACATTCTACCTTAAATTATTACCGGATCGGAACGCAACCGCAGTGAGAAGATCCGGCAAGAAACGCAGTGGGATTGTCTTCTTTTTTATTCATTTACTAGTTTTATTTAAATAAAATTACATACAACCATATGCCTATTAGTAGCTCCAGTGTGATTCCTTTCGAATCATGATATAATATATTTATTTATTTATTTTTTTATTTATTTATTTTGTACAACATGGAAGACTTACAGCTAATTAGGTATATCTTAATAGGCTACTAGTTAATAACTCTGTTAGCTAATTACAAGTCTTCACTTATAGTTATTGTATAGTTGAATGAGAGCATTATGACTATACGCAATATACATAAAATACATTCACTTAGATAAATTTTACTTGTGTTAGATTATTTAAAAAAATCTAGACTTAAAAGCCTACGTGCTACATAGGTATTAAATATTATGAAAATCATGACTGGACCAGATCCCGCTAGCGGCACCCGATCACGAGTTAACCACTGTAGCAGCCATCACTCCCCTCAACCACAATGGTGAGAAAGCAATGTAATTCTTAGTATTCATAATCACCACCACAATTAAAGACGTTGTCATCTCGGCTCATACGTCCCACTGCTAGACTCGAGCCTCCTCCACAATAGGAGGGATATTTACCATGCTGGTCAGACCTGATAGTATAGGATTTTATATCGAGTTGTCCTTCTCTTGCATAGATGTCGTATACATACGAGGGGTGATCCAAAAGTAATGATAATCAGTTATTTCTAGTGCACACAAAAATACAAAAAAATTTCAGTCACTTGCTCAGTTACCCACTAGTTCAGGAAAAAAAAATCATATAAATAGGCCACAATTCCCGGGAGCTACATTCATTTGAATACGGACTGTCAAGGAGTGAACATCAAAATGGAAAAACACGAAATCAGAGCTGTCATTAAATACCTCTGCTTGAAAAAAATGTCTACCAAAGACATACACAGCGACTTGGTGGAAACATTAGGGGACTCTTCTCCTCCATATTCCACAGTTGCACGCTGGGCTAAGGAGTTTAAGCTGGGAAGAACATCGACGGAAGACGAACACCGCGAAGGACGCCCATCGACGTCCCTCACTGAAGAAAATGTGAAAAAAGTTGAAGAAGTTGTATTGGAAGATCGAAGAGTGACTATCAGGCATGTAGCTGAGGTCACAGGGATCTCATATGGCAGCATTCAAAGAATCCTTGCGAACGAATTGCATATGAGAAAGGTCTCCGCGCGTTGGGTACCGAAAATGTTAAACGACGAGCAAAAGAAGAAACGAGTCGACATGTCAAGAGCAAATCTCGAAAAGTTCCAGGCAGACAAGGACAATTTTTTGTCACGTTTTGTGACCATGGACGAGACCTGGATCCACCATTTTGATCCTGAAACAAAACAACAATCGATGACATGGAAACGATCCGATGAACCGACGCCGAAGAAATTCAAAGTGTCAAGCTCAGCAGGGAAGGTTATGGCGTCTGTTTTTTGGGACGCTGAAGGAATAATCATGGTGGACTACTTGGAAAAGGGGGCCACTATTACAGGCTCCTACTATGCAGAACAAATAAGAAGATTGCGGGAGGCTATTAAGGAGAAAAGGCGAGGCAAACTGCGGGCTGGAGTGTTGTTCCATCAAGACAACGCACCTGTTCACAAAGCTGCAATTGCCATGGCTGGCATTCAGGAAGCGGGCTTTGAGTTGGTGGAACACCCCCCCTATTCACCAGATCTAGCCCCCAGTGACTTCTATCTCTTTCCACGACTCAAGGAACACCTCCGAGGCAAGAAATTTGATGATGATAGCGACGTGATGGCCGCGGTTGAGGACTTTTTTGAGAGTCAAGATAAAGATTTTTTTTGTAAGGGAATTTTAGGTTTAGAAAAGAGATGGACTAAATGTATAGACTTGCTAGGAGACTATGTTGAGAAATAAATATATTTTTTTATTTTATTCATTGTGTTTATTATTGATTATCATTACTTTTGGATCACCCCTCGTATAATACCCGCAGTCGTCTTTTGGGATATAATATGCACAAAACATCTGTGCAAGAGAAGGAAAACTCGAAATGAAACCCTATACCAACATGTCGGACCAGCATGGTATAGTAGGTCAAATTCCCTCACATTGCGGAGGAGGCCCGAGCCCAACAGTGGGACGTATGTGGGCTGTGATGATGATGATGGGTCGTCTTTTACAACATTCATCCAGTAGTGAATTGTATTCTTATTCCGTCACAACACGGACAAAGATGCATATTATATTTCTTAGTAGTCTTTTACGACATCCACAAGCTCTTGCCCTTAGAATAATAACGTATAGAAGGATAGTGTCAGTACTTCGAACTTTCGAAATTTGAATCTAAAAATACAAATGGCGCGCAGACGATTACACACGTACACACGCACACCATTATACAAATTATAAAATCAAATTTTGTCTTTATTAACATAAATCGTCGAAATACTTTTAAAAGTAATGTTAAAAACCTTTTTAAGTTTTTCAAATGTGTTGTGACACCATTTGAATGCACAAACCGTCATAATTACCTATTTATTTTTTAAGAGTTGCGTACGTTCGTGCAGTACATTACGGAACGGTTCCGCCGTAAGGCTCCAATTGAAATGCCTCACTTTTTATGCGTGAACTTACCTTCTATACGTTATTATTCTAAGCTCTTGCCTGTAATAGTAACCTGACGTTGCAAGAGTTTACCGGACATGGGGTCTTCGGTAAGTACCTGCACAAAATTAGAAGAGAAGAGGCCCCAGGATGTCATGAGTGTGGCGCACTAATCGACGATGCGCGCCACACACTGGAAGTATGCCCCGCCTGGGGGCCTCAGCACTATGTCCTGTCAACGGACATAGGAACGACGGGCCTGTCGTGGCCGACCATCATCTCTAAGATGCTCGGCAATGACAGCTGTTGGTCGTCGAGGGCCTCCTTCTGTGAGGTTGTCATGATAAGGAAGGAGGCTGCGGAGCGGGCACGCGAGGCACTTGCGTCCGCTGACTCGCTCCGCCGGCGGCGACCAGGGAGGAGGAGACCCCGCTATGCGCTCCTTAAATGATGATAGGACGTGGCCAGACAGCCAAGCGTTGGGGTGTCGGGGATAGAATGTCATCAAACGATCTCTCTGGCACCTCGTTTTAGTGGATATTTCGGTCACTTTTGTGGCCGGCGAGTCCCACACACACTCGTCTGTACCCGGCGAGGGATGGTGCGTAAATGCATTTCCACAGCGTGATAAAAAATAATAGTAAACGTAAGGTAACAATATAATTCATCAAACTATCTTTAGTTTGATGAATTATATTGTTACTACGTCATCACGTGGATAAGGGGGAAGTAAATAGATAAAAATCTATTATAAAATCACTACTGTACGGATTAGTCTTATCTTGCAATCTAAGATTTAGGTTTTGTACATAGAACGAAATGAAACTTATTATCAGATGTATATAGATTATGATTCAACAAATGACGTTTATATTGGGCAATACAAGTAGAAATAACACCGCTTCTAATAGTTTCATAATCATAGCTCATGTATGTCCCACTAGTGGGCTCTCTCCTCCACATTGTAAGGGTAATTGACCTAGTATACCACACACACGATACATATGATAAAGGAATATGAATACTATTCACGACTTAGGGCGCGTTCACATAGAACGTCCGTGTTATAGGTCCGTTTAAACGTATTGTTATTGACGTATGTAGTTGTATGACAGAGCTTATACAGAATACAGTATTCTGGATCCAGTAAAAAATCCCACCCGCAACGAAAATACTGATCCGTTTTATCGGATCGAAACCTTTGAAATCGAAATCTTTGCAAAAATGGATGTATCCAATAACGCCGGGCCTTCCTCCGGCGCAGACGACGATAGTACCAATACAACACGACAACGTCCATCCTCGTAGAAAGTAGGCGATACACTGAAGAACGAAAGTTGCTAGTATATATATATACTAGCAATCCGCCCTCGCTTCGCTTCGGTTATAGGTTATAGTCGTTTTACCCGCGTAGTTCCCGTTCCCGTGGGAATACCGGGATAAAATATAGCCTAGTTTACGCCCTGATATTATAGCTTTCCATTGGTGAAAGAATTTTTGAAATCGGTCCAGCCGTTTTGAAGATTACCCGGAACAAACAGACAGACAAAAATTTTTTAATTGCTATTTTAGGCATAGGTGTCGTGCAAATAACCGTGTGAGCATGAAAAAAGCCTATTATTTTGACATTACAGACACTCCAATTTTATTTATTGGTATAGATAATACCTATCTTGCCCGTGGATGTCATAAAAGACGACTAATATGCACATGACATCTGTGCCAGAGAAGGAAAACTCGAATTGAAAACCTCTTTTTTTTGCGTCGGAAAATGCAATTTTTACGCATGCCCACCTTTGATAGATGGGGTATGCCGGGCTCAACGTTGATTTATTATCAGCGCCACTACCAGCTAAAAACCACACGCTGTTCCTGTCCCTCGGCTAGGACGAAGTTATGGGACCGTTTTCACATGCACCACAAAAAACCCAGATTCGATCTCACGCTGTCTGAATGCGACTGGACAACTTCCCAACTGAGCTATCGTCACTCAGCGAAATGAAACCCTGTACCAACCCGTCTGACCAGCTTGGTATAGTAGAGTCAATTTCGCTACTATGATGGTGAATATTAAAAAAACTTGAGAGGTGTCAAGGGACACCCGGATGGAACGAAGTTCCTTTCGATTAATTAGTGAAGGAATTGTAATAAAATTTTATTTTTTTTAAGTTATAATAATATTTTTTTTATTATTAACAAATATAATGTTATATAAACTTAATCAGTAGGCTCAATTTTCGTAATAATTGGCTTGTGGTAACTGAAGTAGGAAACATATGTTTGGGATTCTATTTTATTTAAATGTCTTGAAAAAACTGCATCAATGGTAGTATTATATTTTGTTGTTGTATACACTCAACAAAAATAATCGTCGCGACACCACACTGTTCAATGCGAAATAGAAATGAAAATATCTGGCTTGGTTTCTATAAGAGAGAGAGAGAGACAGACAGAGAAACATACGACGCCGCACAGCTTACAATAGCTTACTATAGCAAAAAGTGTCGTGACAACTTTTCGTAAGAATTTTTTCCGTCTAGCCCCCTTTCACAACGCGCGATAAGGAACTTCGTTCCAAAAATAAAAAAAATATTAAAATTATTAAAGTTCCTAATATTATAAATGCGAATGTAAGTTTATTTGTTATGCTTTCACGCTTAAACCGATTTTGTAAATTCTATGACCAATGGAAAGATACAGTATCAGCAAGTAAGACAGGCTATATCCCCCGTATATACTTTATCCCCGTATTCCTACAGGAATTAGGCGGGTGAATCTATATATATAAAAGAGAAAGTGTGCAGTGTGCGGTATGTTCCGTATAGGCTCCGAAACGGCTGGACCGACTACTACTCCCTAGGGGTATTCTGTCGGGTCGACCACTGAAGTCAAGGAACTCTGAACCGGTGGTCGGCCCAACATCGAAGGCGACGTGCTATATGGATGGCCTGCGGGGCCGCGCGCAGCCCCTCTGTCGCCCCGGACGGAGCCGGGCGGCGGGTGCGCCGACCGTAGCCCACCCCAAAAAAAAAAACATAAATTAATTCGATATTTGCTGTCACTGTGACATAATATAATAAACTTCAGTTGCATTTATATATAATACTAGCTTTTGCCCACGGCTTCGCCCGCGTAAAAATAAACTTGCATATTGAACTATTATCGCAAAGAATATTATCGGCATAAAAAGTATTCAATTTCTTAATTTAAGAATTCTCTGTGTCCATTTTCATCCAAATCTGCTCAACAGTTTATGCGTGATTAACAAACATCCAAATATCTTCACAAACTTTCACATTTGAATATTACTTCCAGACTTGTAGTTCAGATTCCCGTGGAAATACGTTGATAAATATGTCTTTTCTTAGTCCCTGATAATGTAGCTTTCCATTGGTGATAAAAAAAAGTATATCGATCAAACTCCCGCAGTTTCAGCCATGTAGACCCTATTCCCAGGCGAATGCCGAGGTAAAAAATGCCTATTTACTCACTGATATTATAAGTTTACATGGGTGTAAAAAGATATATTTATGAAATCCCATAGAAATATCCGAGATAAAAATTGCCTGTGTTACTCGCCGATAACGTAACTTTCTATTGCTGAAAGAATTTTAAAAATTGGTCAACATCCCCCGGTTTAGTTCTTGTTCCCGGGCAAATACCGGGATGGAAATAGCATTTACCTATATGTTATTCACTGATAATGTAGCTTTCCATTCGTGAATTAATTTGAATTCCATTAAATTCCCGCGATATCACCAGCGTTGTGCCCGGTCCCGTAGGAATATAGGGATAAAATAGTTTAAATATGTTACTCGCTTAAAATAACGTTTCACTAGTGAAATAATTTTAAAATCGACTAAATGCTCACAGTTGCTCCAGCCACACCGGGATAAAAGATAGCCTAAGTTATTCCTTATGTGAGTCTGGTAGACCTGGTAGTAGAATATTATCAGTATCGGTTCAGCCGTTTTGAAGATTACCCGTAACGAATAGATAGACAGACAAAAAAATTTGAACCATTTTTTAGGTATAGGTATCGTGCAAATAAATATGCAAGTGAATAATTTTTTGTTTGTTAATAAACAATGTCATCGAGAATAGGTAAAGTTTTACAGGCGACTGCGGTTGTCGTTACCTAATATGGCGAGTCTGCCTCTCGCTTCCGACAGATGGCGCAGTTAGGGTTATGTTAGTAACGTGAAAAATAGATAAAAACAATCTTTGGAGCGTGTGGTACATCATGGTAAAATTTTAGCTGAATCGATGCAGAACATTTTGAGTTTTTAAAGCATACACAAACCAACTTAACATTTTTATATATATAGATGATAAATGACTGTGGAACCCTAAATGCTTAAGTATGATTATGTCGGTAAGGGAATTCACCTCAGATAATGTAATCCGTTCAAGAAATATATAATGTTTTTCAAATGCTGTCAGTTTTATTATGTCGGTATCCGTCTTGCAGTATACATCGTTCGTTGTTAGTAATAGTACCTCACTACGTTTATTTTCTTTTTAATATTTTGATTTTGGAACACGATTTTTTTTCGTTTTGAAACAGTTGGTAGTGTAATTATTTCTCTAACAGCCTTTTTGATTAATATCTATGTATATTTATGTAACGGATTTTTTAAAACTCATTACTAGTGATTTCGAAACGGTAATTATTTTAAAACTTTACTTGATACTATAAATTCTTGATTTTAATCTTCCGTTCAGTTTTACCGCCACAAAAAATATTTGTTTTGTATTAATCTTTTAATAACTAAAATTTACCTGTCAGAATGATGGTTTACTTTGATTTAGAGTAATAATATAAACATATTACGTATAATATTCATAACATTATACGTAATGTTTTAACGACTGACTTTATTTATTAAAATATGGTGTTAAATATTTTTTTCTGTAAAGGTGAAATGTTCTGGTTACGTCTTCTGATGGGCGAAAAATCTATAAAAGAATTGGGCAATAACAGAAAATTACTAAAATTTGATATAGCGACTATACAAGGTCTAATTAATAAAATCGACTAAGTACGAGTCGGAGTCGTTCATATATGGTTCCATACTTTATATTATCTATAAAAATCATAGTTCTTGTGTGGGAGGCCCCTTTAAATATTTGTTGTTAGTATTTGTTGTTATAGCGGCAACAGAAATACATAATTTGTAAAAATTTCAACTGTCTAGCTATCGCGGTTCTTGAGATACAGCCTAGTGACAGACAGACGGACGGACAGACAGCGTAGTCTTAGTAATAGGGTCCCGTTTTTACCCTTTGGGTACGGAACCCTGAAAAGTAACAAAGCAATTCTATCATTAGCTGGGCTATCCATTGAATAAGAGTTTGATAAAGTACAAAGTTATGCAATAATTACACCGGCACACAAAAAAAAAAAGTGGAATGTGCTTTCGATTGGACCTACCTGCCTACATGTATTCCGACCCGCTGAATCTGAATTTCAAGTCCGTTTGGCCCGGTCACCCTCCAGTTTTGAGTAAAATGCAAAAAACCTCAAAAAAAGGCCAAAAATTGCAAAAAACTGTAGTCACAGCAATAAAAAAAATTTTATGGAACCGGATCACGTAAATACAAGTTAAGAAATTAATATTTTATGCGTGAAAAAATACAGGAAAAGCATTTAATCATGTTTTATAGATTTTTTTTTCATATTTTGTATTGCAATTTGCCCGATTTTGTTGGTTTTTTGAGATTTTTTTTAATTTTAAAACGTTAACGGGGCAAGAAACCTTCAGCGGAACAAAATACATGAAAATCACTCAATCTGAGTTCAAAAAAGTTTTTATTTCGAAAACTTAAAATTTTCATGATTTATTGCCATTTCTTTAGGGATTTCATTTTTTTTTCAAATTAGGACGGCTCACCGGGCTAATTAACTTTTAGATTTAGATTCAGTTATTTGAAATACACAAAAATCATACGTGATCCGGGTCCATAAAAAGTTTTTCATTGCTGTGACTGCAATATTTTGCAATTTTTTTTTGAGGTTTTTGCATTTTACTCAGAACTGGAGGGTGACCGGGCCAAACGGACTTGAAATTCAGATTCAGCGGGTCGAAAAACATGTCGGTAAGTAGGTCCGGTCCGAAGTACATGCCACTTTTTTTTTGTGTGCTGGTGTTATGTATATAAAAATAAATACGTATCTATCATACAATTTGTACGTGTGTATGTTACTCAACTCATCCTAAACGGCAGGACCGATTTGATGAATTTTTTTGTGTATGTTCAAGTGGGAGAATTTTTTGTGTGTGTTCAAGTGGGAGAATTTTTTGTGTGTGTTCGAGAGTGGGTTTTCATTAACAATTGAACCTGGTAGGCGCCTAAGGCTTTGTTTACGTAGAAGGTGAAAATATTTTTTAATAATACGGCTCTTTCACACATGATTTTTGTGAAAATTTTGCCGTTTACGCTGCCGAAGCTCTCAAAAGGAAAAAAAACTCCGATTTTGAAACATTCTTCATAGGTGCTCCGCTCCTGTTGGTCTTAGGCCTGTTATAGCCTTTCTCGATAAATGGACTATCTAACACTGAAAGAATTTTTCAAATCGGAGCAGCGGTTCCTGAGATTAGCGCGTTCAAACAAACTCTTCTGCTTTATATATTAAGTAATAGATAATACATAATAATATTAGCTTTAAAAGTACTTTTAAAAAGTTATTGTGAATACGATTTTTCAGTCTTTTTTTTTTATTTTTAGCCGTCACCAGCTAGCATGATGGTAGCCAGCACTATAATTACCGACGATAGAACCACAGAAGAACTGCAGAAGCGTTTCGGGGAGCTGCTAGACGAGAATGTGATACTGAAGGAAACTTTGAAACAAAACAACGAGTCTATGAAAGAACAGTTCTTATTAATAGCGTCCTGTCAGGAAGACATGATGAAGACCCATGTGTTACATAAGGAAAAGTTTGATGAGACCAAAGGATTGGTCGAGAAGGTACTTTCAGATACACTTTTTTTATATCATTTAGCATTATTTCAGATCATATACGTCCCACTGCTGGGCTCGAGCATCCTTCACAATGAGATGGCAATTGACCTACTATACCATGCTCGTCAGACATGCTGGAATAAGGTTTTATTTCAAGTTTTTCTTCTCTTGCACAGATCTTATGTGCATATTCCCCTTAGTCGTCTTTTACGACGTCCACGGGCAAGATAGGGAGTGGTGAATTGTATTCTTACTCCGTCACCACACGGAAAAACCAGCGCGGTCAATGGGTCAATTTCTCCTCTCATCGTGAAGGAGACCCGATCTCGATAGTGGGACTGAAGGGAGCTGAGATGAGGTGACGATGATGGTTATAATTCTAATTTTCTTTCTCCGTACTATTATCTGCTTTTTAAACACGACTAACTATAGTCTGAAGTCTGGACTGACCCCTCTCGCATCGTCCGAGATAACGAAATGGCGGCATACGGCACTACGAACAGACACTTCAATTTTATTTATATACAGGTTGTATCAGGTTTTGGGTAACTGGTCAAACGGGGGATAGGCAATGGTGGTAGGAACCCATAAAAAATTTGAAGGAAAAATATCGATTCGTTAATGAATTTGAGACATGTAAAGTTTTCAATTTTGTCATCGCTTTTTCGTGTAAAGCTCATTGAATTGTATAAAGTCAGTGATACTTAATCTGCAACATATTCGTTCTTTGTTAAATGTTCATTAGAAATTGAAAAAATCAATGAATACGTTCCCATTTGCAAAACAAACTTCGCTTTAAATCAGCTGATCGACCAATGACCGTCGCCGAGTCGCGTTTTTACTTACGCTACCATTGAAGCGTTTGGGCAATTCCTACCTATTCATACCGTCGAAGCATTACATGCTTATATGTATCCTGTCTATACATGCCTACATAATATTTAACATTTAAGGCATAGACTGTTTAACACACATTTTTTAAATCCCTATAATTTTTATGTTATATTGTTTTTTTTTGTGTAATATACATTTTAATTACGATCTATGACCGGTAAACTAACACATAATCGAACAGGTGCCCCATAACCTGATACATTCTGTATATGTAATGATTTCTGAAAACTACGGATTTTATCGTGTTTGTATTTGATTTTTGATTTCCCGACGTGTCGAACACTTTGCAGCGTTCATGGTCACGGGCGGACAGTCCCAGTCCGTCAATAAAAAATCAAATACAAACGCGATAAAATCTGTAAAGTAGTTTTATTTAAAATGTATAGATGTAATTGTAATCTCGCGTGAAAGACTAAATACTTATGTCGCGCTTGACTTTACGCGTCAAATTACACATATAGGTACTTGCAACAATCGTTTGTTGATCGTACGATGAATTCTGCTACATGAGAATCGGAGACGTGTTTATTACGGATGTTATGTAGCTCCGAAACTGTAACAGAAATTATCGGATGTCTATACAAATCAATAAAATTGAAGTGTATGTTTATAATGTCAAAAAACTGAGCTTTTTCATGCTCACACGGTTATTTGCACAACACCTAAAAACTAGTTTATTATTATTTTTTTGTCTGTCTGTCTGTTTGTTCTTCAAAACGGTTGGACCGATTTTGATAATATTTTACGACCTATATAAGGAGTAACTTAGGTTATATTTTATCCCGGTAACCGAAGCGAAGCGAGGGCGGGTTGCTAGTATATAATATAAACCCGAAAGTATCGGCCCATGTTTAATGAAAACTTGATTTTTTAAAAGAACATATTTTTCGTCATTAGAGCATTAAATAATCTTCAATTTTCTGATAGTGTTGCGTCTGGTGGATTTTGGTGATGCTTTTAGTGTCACTGAACCTTATTGCACACATTTACAATCCCTTCACTTTCTTTACGTTAGGCAGCGGCCGTTTGCTAGTTTGCCACCAACCGCCAATTTTTTAGGTAAATTGTTTGCATATAATCGACGTTGATTACTTAATACCGCCCATGTTTTCTTATCTCATGATGATTACAATTGATATTAATATTGAATAATATGCATTTTTTATATGTAGTTGCGAAACTGCATCGTCTAACCAGACTGCACAGATGCCGTAGTGGTTAATTTACTGACCTACATTACCTGTGTCGGTGGTTCGAATCCCATGCAGGACAACACTTTGTGCGATCCACAAATTGTTGTACTGTTTCTGGATGTAATTTGTGTCCATTAATTATATGTTTGTAAAGTCCTCCCCCAATACAAGGATTATTTACTTATTGCAGGGTGTTGCCTTAAAAAAAAAGTCTGTCCTAGAGCCTCATTCACAATAGGGAAATTTACGTAGGTATTACTACGCTAGACCGACAGATTGTTATAGATTTTATTTCGTGTTCCCTCCTTCCTCCTCTAGCATAGACATTTTCTATATATTATAGACCTTAAACAATAAATTGATTTATTTTTCGATTGAAAATAATAATCGTAATTAAAATAAAACAATTTTTACTGATTTTATTGCGTTTGTATTTGATTTTCTCGACGTTTCGAACACTCTAGTCTTCATGGTCCCTAGAAGTGGTGTAATACTCGCGTAAAGATGAAAGAGAATAATACTGCTTTACCAACATCCATCCATCAGCCTACAGACGTTCACTGCTAGACGTAGGCCTCCCCACGAGAATGCCACTCAGAACGGTTCTGCGCCACTTGTTCCCAACGGTTCCCTGCGACTTTGAGAATGTCGTCAGACCACCTAGTGGGGGGTCGTCCTATGCTGCGTCGTCCGATTCGTGGTCGCCACTCAAAAACCTTCCTTCCCCAACAGTTGTCGGTTCGACGAGCAATGTGGGCCTGCCCATTGCTATTTCAATATGCTAATTCTGCGGGCTATGTCGGTTACACCCGTTCTGCTATGGATTTCCGTGTTCCGGATTTTATCACGTAGAGAAATACCGAGCATAGCCCTCCCCATAGAACGTTGAACGACTTTGACCAACATACTTAGTATATATTACAAAAGAATTTAGACTATATTACAAAATGAACTTGGCTACATTACAAAGTCATTTTGAATACATTACAAAGTGAACTTACGCTACAATATATGTTTTAAACAAATGAATTATGCTACTGCAAACTATTTTTTTGCCTATACTTCGGCAATCCCGTGTGTGTGCGTGTGCGGTATAAAAGGAAAGCTGTGTGGGGCTTCACCTATATCCTTTCTTCCCCGGCACCATGACCTTACCTTCGATACAATACCATTCTGACTGATAAAGTGTTCTGAACCAATGACAAGATAAGCTATCGTTTAAAATAATACCTCTGTATCAAAATCAATATTGTGGATAGTTTTTGATATTGCGATTTCAATCAAGGCAGTTTGTATTTCAGGGATTGGTCAGTCTTCCTATAACTATTAGCGCTGAAATATTTTCGGAAACAATGATAAAAATTTAAATCAAATACAAACACAATAAAATCTATAAAAATACTTTTATTTTATACTATCAAATTCCCGCGGTTTCACTCGCAGCGTAGTTGCCGTTCCCGAAGGAATACTGAAATAAAATACATGGCTTATTTGAGTATGCTAGTCAAGTGTGGAGTCCACGTTATGAGATATACATACGTTTCGCGACTAGAAAATATACAGCGTAAATTTATTAAATACCCTAATTATTAAATAGGAACCCGCCCTTGCTTCGCTTCAGTTGCCTTACCCGCTTAGTTTCCGTTGCCCTGGGAATACCGGGCTAAAATATAGCCTATGTTCATCATCATCATTTCAGATCATATACGTCCCATTGTCGGTTCGAGTCTCCTCCACATTAGGAGGGAAATTGACCTAATATACCACGCTGGTCAGACGTGTTGGTATAGGGTTTCATCTCGAGTTTTCCTTCTCGTTGTATGCATGCATTATCTATCCCTTAGTCGCCTTTTACGACATTCACGGGCAAGAGAGGGAGTGGTGAATTATATTCTTACTCTGTCACCACACGACAGCACCTTTGTAATACTGCCTGCCTATTCCTAGTAATTTCTCGAAAGTAAGGGATCCTGGACAGAAGAAGTCTCATCAGCC
Organism: Lymantria dispar; assembly: GCA_032191425.1. NCBI lineage: Eukaryota > Metazoa > Arthropoda > Insecta > Lepidoptera > Erebidae > Lymantria > Lymantria dispar. The sequence goes on from CM063455.1 coordinate 28,150,108, forward strand.
AAAGATCGTATTCTTCTAATCAATTCTATCATATATTTTTCAGCTTCGACATGAGAACAAAAAGCTTAAACAGGATATAGCCCGCATCTCTGACAGTGAATCCCAATCCCACACGAGCACAGAGGCTAGTGAGAAGGAATCAACAAAATCTGGTCCATCATCAGCGTTGGAGTTCGTGACGTCACCAGACGATGATACTATTAATAAGTTGACTGCGCAGTTGGCGCTGGTTGAGAAGCAAAGGAGGCAGGTAAGAACTGTGGGCTATTTCTATTTACTTTGGTTGAGGGATAAATACTTAGATTCTGTGAACCTGAGACGTCCATATGGTGACGGAGTAAGAATACAATTCACCACCCCCTTACGACATCTTGCCCGTGGACGTCATAAGGGATATAATGCGCATGTAATATCTATGTAAGAGAAGGAAAACTCCAAATAAAACTCTATCCCAGCATGCCTGACCAGCGTGGTATAGTAGGTCAAATTCTCTTCCGCAGTGGGGGAGACCCGAGCCCAACAGTGGGGCATATATGGGTTATGATGAGTTTGAGTCTATTTTTTTTGTGAACTCTTTAAGTCATTTTAGTTTATTCACGTTGTACTATTGGGCTCGAGCTTCTTCCACAATAGGAGAGAAATTTACCTACTATACCACGCTGGTTAGAGTTAGGTATAGGGCTTTCTTACGAATTTCTTTCTTTCATAGATGCTATATGCATATTTCATAGATGCAATATTCCTTAGTCCGGCACTGCACGGAAAAACTATTGATTAACAAACTTGAAATTTGGAATTGTATTCGAGTAATAGTAATGCGTCTAAAAATCCTTCGTGGTTACGTAGTAAAGATACAAATTACTATTGATTCCTTTCCTAACGGAATCGTAGAAGTCTTATGAAGGTTATAAGCAGATTATAAGGCAGCAAAGAAGGGAATGTTGTTATTAACGGATTTTAGTTCTCTTGCATCGATGTTATCTGCATATCCTACAAGTTATTAGTCGTTTACGACGGCCATAGATAAAAAAGGGAGTGCTGAAATGTGTTTTTACTCCGTCACTATACGGGAAATTTTGTCTGTAATTTCGATTAAATATATTGTTGATGTTTGACTCATATTTGTGACGTACGGCTAATCTAAATTTATTATTGATAAAACGTAAATGTTATCAGTAAAGAGTGAATCTATATACCTATATAAAGACGCTCGTTGACTGACTCGCCTGAGCCGGAACTACTAATACTAAAAATATGTAACTTTTTGTGAGTTGTTGATGCTCTTTTTCTGACGCTCGCTAAGAAAAGGTTTTAAGATATTCAACCCCAAAGTGGGTGGTATAGTAAAGTTTGTCTCCGAAGAGCTAATATACTTATATTCGATAATTACATCCGATGTTTACGCGAGTATTATACAGTAAATAACACTATTTTACGGGCGGACTGTTCGCCCGTGACGCGCTAACGCTGTAAAGTATTCGAAACGTCGGGTAATCAAAAATCAGATACAACCGCGATAAAATCCATAAAATACTCTTATTTACAATACCTATATTCTTTAAATAAACCTCAAATAATCATCATTAAAAATAAATAAATATATTTGTCAATTTTCATCCTACAAGGGTGTAAATAGTGGTTCTAATATTCTTTTCTGTTTTTTACCCTGCAAAACAAGCAATGAAAATAATATTTGATTGATAGATATTTAACTGCTGCTTCTTTTGCAGCCCTTAAAAGTGCCATTATTAGGCACGGCAGGGGCAGGTCTAGGAATTTGGAATCACTAAATGAAATAGGTTAAACGGGTTGATATAGGGGATTTATTTCGCACTAGCAACGCCCTGCGGTTTCACCCGCAGTTCCTCTTCCCGTGGGAACATCTGGATAAATTAGCCTATAAGTTATTCTGATATGTAAGCTATATTATTGTGAAGTTTCATCAAAATCTATGCAGTAGGTTTTGCGTGAAAGAGCAACAAACATCTTCACGTCCTCGCAAACTTTTGCGTTTATAATATTAAAGTAGGAAGGAAATATTCAATTCAATTCAAATCCTTTATTATGTATAAACTCAACGGGGGCACTTACATATGGTCATTTTTTTACATTTTACCTTAAATTACTACCGGATCGGAACGCGACCGCACTGAGAAGATCCGGCAAGAAACTCAGTGGGATTGTCTTCTTTTTTATTCATTTACTTTTTTATTTTAAATAAAATAATATACAACAACATGTCTATTAATAGCTCCAGTGAGATGCCTTTCGAACCATCATACAATACAGTTATTAAATATAACGAAAAAGTACCATGGCTGGACCAGATCCCGCAAGCTGCACCCGATCATGAGTTAACCACTAGAGCAGCCATCACTCCCCTCAACCACAATGGAGGGAAGGGAGTGACCCGCTCCTCGTAGCTACCGCAAGCAGACCCTTCAGTGAGCATGACCAATACCATGTGCCACAAACATAAAACACAAATTAAATAACAAATTCGTTTGGCAAAACACGCTACGCTTTACATTAGTAAGATTATCCGTATCTTTCAATGAATTTTATTTACATAGCATACAATTCACCACCCCCTCTCATACCCGTGGGTGTCGTAAAAGGCGACTAAAGGATATATTATGCATATGACATCCCATAGCGTGCGCACACACACAGTCTCATGAGCACAGTCTCACTAGCATGTATATTAAGGTCAATTTCCCTCCTATTATGGAGGAGGCTCGAGCTCAGCAGTGGGACGTGTATGAGCTGAGATGATAATGTGTTAATTGCACATACCCGTGTACTTGCCTCAACAGGGATATATAGGGCAACAGCGGTTTTCTGGCAAATTTGGAACATTTTTTACGGTAGTCAACCTGCGATTGAGGTTATATCTTTATTGTTCTTATGAGGAAGTCCAATAGGGGATAATGAATAGCATGTTTTTTTCTGTTGTAGGTTATTGTAGAGAATGATAAGTTGACGTGGCAGAAGGAATCGTTAGAACATATTGTCGACACGACCTCCAAAGAAAGAGACGATTTGAAGGAGAAATTGAAGAATGCCGAAGTAAGTGTCTTCGAATATGCAGATAATCTACCGTGCCGTTAACGTTGTTATAAGTTTTTGTGCGATCTCATCGTCATTTACATACCACAGCTGGGCTTGAATCTACTCTACAATAGGAGGAAATCCGGTTTTTTTTTATGAAATATATAAAGCAGTCATAAGGACTGCCGACAGAAGTGAAAACTGAAAATTATGAACAGTTTTTTTTTATAATCAATTTGTTTGATCTTAAATGTTGTAAATTAAAACTTTTACAGTTATCTGCCTTTGAAATACAGTAGAACCCGTTTAATACGATTGCCCGCATAATACGCCATTTTGCGTCAGTCCTAGCAACTTGAGACATGTTTTGATACATTTCTTAACGCTTAATGCGATTCGTTATCCCGTTTAATACGCCAACACGTGCCACTCAAATACACATATTACCCCTTGCGACAGCGGCCAGCGACCGACCAAGTGACGATTGTCGAGCGACCCTAAGTGATAATGACCAAGAAAATGAGTCAACTCCGATTTTGTCACACGCCCAGGCATCATCAGCAGTTAATGATTTAAGACGCTATGTAACTTCTTTGAATCAAAGCAAAGACGCACTGCGAAAATTAAATTACGTTGAAAATCTCGTAATTGCTAATGCCTCAAAATCTTTTTGTCAAACTAAAATAAGTGATTACTTTAAGTAACGTAATAACAATAAACAACATTTTATATTAGGTAATTTTTAAATGTTAAATTCAATACGTAGATATGCAAAATAATAATAGAATACAATAAATAATAATGGCACGTTTTTTTCCTTTCCCGCATAATATGCTTTCCCGCCTAAGACGCGTTTTTGGTCGGGTCCTTGCGAAATCGTCTTAAACGGTTTTTACTGTATGTATATCAGCAGATATAGTAACATTGATATAGCTACAAATATAGTGTTAGCGTTTACACGTCACGTGACCATGTCGATTACGACTTACATGAATTTATTCCCCATCCAAACCTGCCTACAGAAGTTTTCACGTCAAAAATATCATGTTTATCTTTTTTTTTTCAGTTACTATTATCAACAAAGGACGCAGAATGCTCAACAGAAATTGCCAATTTAAAGCATACCGTACAAGATTTACAGAACCAAATAGAGACAACTGCTATGGTAAGTTTTATTCCGTGACTGGAGTAAGAATTCCAGTATTATGTATAATTTACGCGTAAAGTTAATAGTACGAGATCCGGCTGCAAAATCACTACGTTTATCGCGTAGTTAATCAAACTCAGATTCTTACATACATTTATGATTAAGAGAATACATTGATAACAGGGTGCCAGTCAATAAGTGGCCGCAAATAATTTTAATTAAATTAATGTTAATAAAATTTCGGAAAAAAATCTCGTTCACTTGTTTTTTAAATAAAATATCATCCACATCATAGCAATGTATATAAAGAATTCGAAAATAGATGGGTGCCGTTGCACACTTGGTCGCAACTACTTCGCAGCTAGGTGTAAACAGGTCATATTTTGGTGTATTTATACGTTCATGACGTACACACTTGGTTTTTATATCAAATTAAAGCTATTTTTTTTAAATAAGGTGATATATCGCTGCCTGTAAACAAATGGCCGCAAATTAGGGCTGCCAGCTGTTAAACATTCGAGGTATTCGAGATTTTTTTTTATTGCCAATGGTGGCAAACGAGAAGGAGCAGCACACCTGATGGTAAGTGATACTGCCGAACATGGACCTTTGCAATACCAGGGGCACAGCCAGGCGGTTGCCTACCGTGAAGAAAATACTCTTCTTAAACCTCGTTTAAAGAAGGTCATGTCATAGCGCTCGGGAAACACAGCAGCAGGTAGTTCATTCCAAAGCTTGCACGTACGTGGAGAAATGATCGCTGGAAACTAGTAGTGTGTCGTCGACGATTTTACAGTCGACGCAAAGAGACCGTTTATCGTCGATGATAAACTAGTTGAAAAACAGTCTAATTTTCGACTTGTTTACGGCGTAGACGCTTAGACAAGACGAGACGTTTAGTTTATATTATGACGTACGTTGATCGTCCATTGGTAAAGGACAACGAAACTTCAACGAATTTTATTAGACAACAGTTTCATTGTACAATGTACATTGACGCTTCAATATGTAATGGTAGATGGTAGTTCCATCACATGATAGCAGAGCGCAATGAATTGCAATTCAATCTATCTATACGTTATGATTTCGCCTCGACTCACGCCCACGGGCGGTGAGGTTTGCGGGGCGGGTAAGTGCGCTGTGTAAGCGAGCTGTGCGAGTGCGCACGTGTCCCGTCGTCGAAGTCCGGGCCGATTCGGGCGAACACTCACAAGTCGTCTTCGCGTTCGTGTCATTCGTTGATGCGACGACCGGTTCGCGAAGCCGTTCATACATAAACATGTTTATCAGTCAACTATAAACTAGTTTATTAGTTCACGGCAAAGAATCAGTCGAAAAAACTGTTCGTTTATTCAACGACCACCACTACTGGAAACGTACAGTTGACGACCATAACGTTTCCAGGTGAAATGTATGAACCCGGCTATGTTGAATGGTGACGGTGGTGAAAGAGTCGGTCGAGTACTCAGAGTGATCCAAAGTCTCTCCGCTGCTCCAGCGACTCCAATCTGTCCGTAAGATTGGGATCCCGACGATTCGAACAGCCCAGTCTTTGCAGGGAGTCAAGTGGGTCTAGCTGATATTTGGGCGCACCTGCCCAGAGATGTGAGCAGTACTTCACAGGACGGACTTGTGCTTTGTATAGCACAAGACGCTGTCTCGGTGTGAAGAACCGCCTGGCTCTGTTCAGGACGCCCAACTTTTTGCTTGCCAATTTGGTTTTGTCCTCCAAATGACTCCCAAACTGGACTTTGCTCGATATTTCAACATCATCGGCTCGTACCTTCTTCACAATGGGAGGGAATTTGACCTACATACCATACTGCTCAGATATGTTGGTACAGGGTTTCATTTCGAGTTTCTCTTGCATAGATGTTATGTGATATTTTAACCCTTAGTCGTCTTTTACGACGTCCACGGACAAGACAGGAAGTGTTGAATTCTTACTCCATCACCATACCATACTGAGTTATATAAGTTACAATTACATTTAAAATAATTATATTGCAGACAAGTATATCACCCGAGGAGTTAACCAAACGTGATGCGGTAATAAGGCTGAAGGAAACCAGGATAGCAGAATTGCAAACAGATCTAAAAGCTGCCCAGTTAAGGATATTGGACTTGGAAAGTGTTAAGGTAATTTAAGTCAACTATCATCATCATTTGGCTCATTGCTATACTGTATACTGAACGTAGGACTCTCACATGTTTCGCCACAAATTGCGGTCATGTGCCGCCTGCATCCAACGATGCCCAACAACCTTCACAAGGTCGTCGGTCCATCTAGTGAGGAAAGGTCCTACATCGCGTTGTCGGATACGTGGTCGCCACTCGAGAACCTTTCTTTTCCAAATCCAACTATTTCCTGACTAATATTATAAATCTGAAAGTAAGTTTGTTTGTTACGCTTTCACGCCGAAACCACCGAACCGATTTAAAAAAAAATCCACCAATGGAAAACTATAATAGAGTAACATAGGCTATATTTTATCCCGGTATTCTCGCGGGAATGGGAACTACGCGGCTAAGGCGACTGAAACCGAAGCGAAGCGAGGGCGGGGTGCTAGTATACAAATAAAAATATTTCTCTTAGGCTTTTTGTCATTGTAAAATTTCATACATAATCCTACTAATATTATAAACGCGAAAGTTTGTAAGTATGTGAATATGTGAGGATGTGAAGATGTTTGTTGCTCTTTCACGCAAAAACAACTAAATTGATTTTGATGAAACTTCACAATAACTTAGCTTAGGTATCAGAATAACACATAGGCTATAATTTATTCCGATATTCCCATGGGAAAAGGAACTGCGGGTGAAACCGCAGGGCGCTGCTAGTACTGAATAAATTTTAATGTTTGATACGCCAATTTGAAGATTATTCATATGACGGATATAATAGCCATAAAACATTAATGAAGGCAAATTCGAAATAAAACCCTATGCATATCTGTCTGACCAGCATCTATTGTGAAGGAGATTCAAGCTCAGCAGTGGGACTTTTGTGAGCTGAGAAGATAATAATGGTAATATAATATTATCTTGAAATCTGTTACAGTTGAATTTCTCAAAACACAAATGCGACACATCCGAAACAGTTAAAATGTATAATGAACAGATACAAGATTTACGTAATAGATTGAAAGAAGCAACGACTACGGTGAGTAGCTTTTTTTTTGTAGATGAACTTGTTTGTGATGTGTTTATTAGCTTCGAGATTATTTTTCATAAAATCAAACATTTTTTTTTGTGGGTGGGCTGCGGTCGGCGCGCCTCCGCACCACTCCCTCCGGGGCGACAGAGGGGCTTAAGCACGCAACTCCCGCAACCCACCCGAAAACCACGTCGCCTTCGTCGTTGGGCCGACCACCGGAGCAGGGTTACTTGACATCAGTGGTCGGCCCGACGGAATACCCCCTATTGGGGTACCCTCCCATCGACCGACGTCCCCCCCTCGGGGAGGACGTCGGTCTTTCCTCACGCGGTCGGCCTCTCAGCGGGTGACGGAATAAAATCAAACATAGAAATTCTGTGTGGTGACGGAGTAAGAATACAATTCACCACTCCCTATCTTGCCCATGGATGTCGTAAAAGACGACTAAGGGATATAATATGCACATGACATCTGTTCAAGAGAAGGAAATCTCGAAATGAAACCTGTACCAAAATGTCTGATTAGCATGGTATAGTGGGTCAAATTCTCTTCCATTTTGAAGGAGGCGCGAGCTCAACAATGGGACGTGTGTGGGCTGTGATGATTATGATATTATTTATGTAAGTACAAACTTATTTCAGATCAATGATAAACATTTTTTTATTTAATTAAATGATTATAGGTGTTCCAACCTGTTCGATTCTCTATCAGCTCGGAGCCGGAGTCTTCATCGGAGTATGCCAGTTTTATGTCCAATGTCAAACTGTATGATAGAACGTTGAAGCATCTGGCAGACGTATTGAATATATTGACACAAGGGTAAGTGTTTTTATTTTGACACCCTATTATTTGTTGTGATTTTCCGTGTGGTGAATACAATTCACGAATACAATTCACCACAAAAAGCAAAATGCGAAATTTTAAGAAATTTCAACTGTAACAAATTGTGAAAAATTTCAACTGTAACAGATCTAGAGACATTTCTAATATAACAAATTTTGAGAAATTTCAACTGTAGCAGATCTAGAGACATTTCTAATATAAGAAATTTTGAGAAATTTCAACTGTAACAGACTTTGAGACATTTCAACTGTAACAGACTTTGAGAAATTTCAACTGTAACAGATTTTGAAAAATTTCAACTGTAACAGATCTAGAGACATTTCTAATGTAACAAATTTTGAGAAATTTCAATTGTAACAAATTTTGAGAAATTTCAACTGTAGCAAATCTAGAGACATTTCTAATTTAACAGACTTTGAGAAATTTCAACTGTAACAGATTTTGAGAAATTTCAACCGTAAAAGTTTTTGAGATATTTCAAATAAAACAAATTATGGACAAAATTTTAACTGTAACAGATTTTAAGAAATTTCAACTGTAACAGATATTAAAAAGTTTCAACTATAATAACAAATTTTGAGAAATTTCAACTGTAACAGATTTTAAGAAATTTCAACTGTAAAAGATTTTGAGAAATCTCAATTGTAAAAGCTTTCGAGATATATAAACTGTAACAGATTGTGAAACAATTTCAACTGTAATAGATTTTGAGAAATTTTAAACTGTAACTGATTTTGAAAAAACACAACTGTAACAGACTAAGAAATTTCAAGTGCAACATAAGTATATTGAGAAATATCAAATAGAAAATAAAACATGTTTTTGATTTTATTGGATGATCCCAAATTTCTGGCTTTTATTTTTTTATTGTGCTGTATGGGCAATGTATCCACCCGAAGCCCTTCGGTTACTAACTTCAGAAAAACCATATGCAAGCACATTTATCTCTTTGGCATTTTCGTTACTAAACTATCCTTCGTTTCCGCTATTACGTTCGAGTGACACGGATATATCTCGCATGTGAGAAGTGAACCTTCTGTACTATGCTGCTTAGATTATTTCGAGTTTTCCTTTTCAACATCCCTGCATTTATATTGATCCTTACGATACCCACAGGTAAAGGGGTGGTGATTTTGTATTCTATGTTGTTTTTTAATCCCTTACATATTGTATTAATCCATTTTTTTATCACCAGATTGTCAGACAGTCTTGCCGAAACACTGGGCCTTGTGGCCAGTCTTCACGATTATAAGCTAGAGAAGGTATCGGCAGAACAGTTCAAATCCGGATTGGCCGATGCTAAACAACAAATGGAGAAACTACACAGCAATGCATTAAATAATATGTAAGTTTTTTTTACTACAAAAGATATAGTAAATGGCAAAATAAATTTTTTAATCGCCATATTGCGCTTATTACTTAATCCTTAACAGTTTTGGCGGGAACGTTAAAATGCCATTTGGTTAATCTCAAATTATATTCTATACTTTCAGGTTTTATAGTCAATATTTTTCTGGTATTTTGTCCAATGTAATACAGAAAAAGTGCTAAAGTGTAAAGTGTAGTGAGTGATATCAATGATACAGATATAATAGAAATTAATTCCACAGCGGTCAAGTTCGAAGCAGCCTTAACATATTTGAAGGAATATTCAGAGATTACAATGAACTCTTGAAGAAAACCGTCTCTAAGCCGAAATTGGAGAGGTCTTCAGGTAATGTGGAGGTCCTGACTGCAGCGCTGATGGCCAGAGGACAAGAGTTACAGCTCCTCGAAGGTCAACTTAATAAGATGAAAGAAGCGCAAGAAAATACAGAATTAATGAAGGCTCAGCTAGATTTGTATAAGTAAGTATATAATTCATCTGTCATGTATTTATCTCGCATTTGTAGTAAAAATAGATCATTGTTGTATCCTACATTATAAAAATAATCATGGTAATGCGGGACACTATCCTATCCTACTTCTTATTAATATTATAAACGCGAAAGTTTGTAAGGATGTGAAGATGTTTGTTGCTCTTTCACGCAATTACTGAATGAATTTAGATGAAACTTCACAATAATATAGCTTACATATCAGAATAAGACATAGGCTATAATTTAGCCCGATATTCCCACGGGAAGAGGAAATGCGGGTGAAATCGCAGGGTGCTGCTAGTAAACATTCATCATCATCATCACAGCTCATGGGTCCCACTGTTGGGCTCGAGCCTCCTCCACAATAGGGAGGGAAATTGACCTTGCTGGTGGAGGGAAATTGACCATGCTGGTCAGACGCTTTGGTTTAGGGTTTAGTTTCGAATTTACCTTCTCTTGCATAGATGTTATATCCCTTATTTGTGCGGTGACGGAATAAGAATACAATTCACCACTCCCTATCCTGCTCGTGGATGTTGTAAAAGACGAAAATGTAATTAACGGATTCAAACCCAGACTAAAAACAACAATTCATAAAGCGCACAAAGTACTTGCACAGGCGACAAAAGCTCTCAATTTACCCTTTGATTTAATGGGTACATAAAAAATACAAACAACTTTCGTCATCTATAATTATTGAATCCCAATACAAAGTCTTTCATTTTTTTTGTGCGACTATAGTTGTTAGCCGCAGATGGGTATGACAAAATTACTATGACTGTTGGGTAAGCGCTGAGAGCTCTCAACCCTAAAAGTCTTTCAAACATTTTCTTGCACTAAATTACTCGTGCGTCCCCATTGGGTGTTGGGCAATTTGTGGGGTTCCCAGAGAGTACAAAGTTTTCTAACACTTAAATGGTTCGATATAATCCTTTCAATATGTAATTCGTTTAGACTATCTCCTTATAAATGATTCTCCTATCTTTAATTATAGGTTCTGTCGGAAGTTCAATATTTTTTCTGTTGGCCGGGACTTCTGAAGGCCGGATTCTATCCACTTGAGTTGTTATGCTCATAACGATAGTCATGTATTATGCCGGGAACGCACTTAATCTCTCATATTACCTATTTGGCTGAACACTATGGTGTTTTTCCGAACGCTAGTTAATTAAAACTAGTAATAAATCTCTCCCTATGATGACGGAGTAAGAATACAATCTACAATTCACCACCCCCTCTCCTGCGCGGGTGTGTCGTAAAAGACGACTAAGAGACGTGATATACATTTAACATCTATGAAAGAGAAGGACAACTGGAGACAAAATCTTATGCCAACATGTCTGATTAGCGCGGTATAGTGGATCAATGTCATTCCCAGAAGGAGGGAGGCCCGGGCCCAATAGTGGAATGAAAATAGGCTGAAATGAGATGAATAATAACGATTAAGGAAAGAAAAACTCGATTTAAAACCCTATATACTAACCTATCTGACCAATTTTAATTTTGTAACCAGTGTTCATGTCAAAGTATAACTTATATTTTCATACTATCAGTAGTGACTGTAATTTTGCATGTTATATAATTATGACAGGACATGTGGAACATTCAAAAATTTTGTAACATCCTTTTGTACCATGTTTCAGAGCAAAATAAATTATTATTATTATTATAACGTGGTATAGCAGGTCGATTTCCCTACCATTGTAGAGACGGCTCGAGCCCACCATTGGGACATATGTAAGTTGTAATGATAATGAATAATAACGATTGTTTTGTGCAGGAGTGACTTCGAAGCGGAGAGGGAATCCCGTGAGAAATTGGCGAGCGAAAGGGAAACCATACTTACTGATCTCAGAATAGCACAGAAACGCAACGAGAAACTTGCTAAACAGGTAACTTATGTTCTAACTATGCTAGTTTTAGTGTCAATTTATTTAATATTTTTTATTGTTACAGAGAGATCTCTGTAAAAATACTTTTTCTTATAAAATAACCTTAATCTTAGCCTAAGCTTTATTATAAAATAGCATATTCTCTCACTCGACTTCACTACGCACAAGGTTTACGTTACATTTTGAGACTGGTTGAGTAGCAAACCGTGAAAGCGTTTTTTTTTTTGTGGAGTGTCTGCTAACCGCAGGGGAGGAAGGGGGTTATAGTAAACAAAGCTACATTGCCCAAGGTCAATCCGGGGAACGGACCTCGGCTTGGTGTGTCACTGGAGGCTAAATTGCGTGCCCACGTTCGTATTAGAGATTTTTGCGCATCGCGGCTTCGAACCTCGAGCCGCGGATGTTTGTGTGTAATGGCCTGCGGGCCGTGTACACCTTCTGTTAATCGTTCTGTAATGAGATTGTTCTTCTTGTGGAGAATTTGTTGAGGACGGCGTATCCCCCTAATATTTGAGGATGTGGCGACTATCCGCTACTAAGACAACTTGGACCGCAACCCAACATGTGAAGCAATCCGCTTCGCTAATGAATATTGGGCCATACAACATGACACCTGCTTTTTTCACCTGTGTTTGCCCGTGCTATCCGGACCACACGCAGACTCAATTCTAGTTTATACCGCTTTTGGCTGCCTATTTATTGTCATTCGACATTCGCTCGCACACCTGCACTGTTTCTAGGTTATATTAGTAATCATGTAATTAATTCAGTAAGTCTTATAAATAACATTCTTCATTCTTGTTCGCCTTCTCTCATCTTGCGGCGCCGAACTCACTACAATAGTAGGATGGCTAATCTCCTCACGCCATCCTACAAGGACATATAGTAAACCGCCTCAACCACTAGTGTGTTGAGGCCATCAAGAGTATCGTTTCATAAACTGCCTGATGATCGGCAGTTCGAGGTCGATGTGAAGGTTCCCATTACCTATGAACCACATTGCCGTAGCTCGACGCATTAATCGATTTTACGTGGAAGCATAGTAATGCTTTCCTTTTATATAGTACTAGAAGACCAGTGCCAAGACTTTGTAACGTTATTAGAGAATTTAAATGTAACCTAATAACGGAATATTTTCGGGCTGACCACGGAGAACAAGGAACTAGGTACTGGTGGTTGGCCCAACGACGAAGGCGACGTGCTACGGTGGGTTATGGGGCCGTGCGCCTCCCCTTTGTCGCCCCGGACGGAGGCGGGCGGCGGGTGCGCTAACCTTAGGTCACGCCCCGAAAAAAAAAATAGCGTCATATTTACACATTTTGATAATCATACGTTTTGAGGATATTTCATATATTTTTTAATCATTTGTCATCTGATACAATCTATTACCGTTCATCATTCATCATCATTTCGGCTCGTATACGTCCCACTGCTGGGCTCGAGCCTGCTCCGTAGCAGGAGGGATATTGACTAGTGTACCACGCTGGTCAGACGGGTTGGTATAAGACTTTTTCTTTTTCGAGTTCGATTTCATGTTTTACTTATCTTACATAGATGTTATTTGCATATTATATCCCTTAGTCGTCTTTTACGACACCCATGGGTAAGAAAGAAAGCGGTGAATTGTATACTTACTCAGTTACCACACGGAAAACTACTTTTAAAAATGGTGTAAGGCAAGCTAAAAAAAGTATGTAATATCTTTTTTATTTTTTATAGTTGGAAGAGGTACGCAAGTTAAGCCCGGGTGTGTACCAGACAGCTGCAAGTCGTACATCGTCGAACACACGCAGTCCAACAACTTCTACCACTCCAATACGTACTACCACCAGCCCGCGCTCTACCACCAGCACACGTTCTCCCACACAATCAGCCGCCACCGGGAATATGGTAAGCCTCTATTCATTATTAGCTCAGCTCATGTAACTTCCACTGCTTGGTTCCAACCTCCAGCACAATGGAATGGAGATTAATCTATTATACCACAATTGTCAAACGAATTGGTATAGGTTTTCATTTCAAGCTTTCCTTCTCTAAGCTTCTTTTAAAAATTATCATTGTCATCTTAGCTCATACATGTCCCACCTCTGGGCTCGAGGCTCCATCACAATGGAAGGATAATTAACGGGTCAGACAGGTTAGCATAGGGTTTCAGTACGGATTTTCCTTCTCCCCAATATTATAGGATAATTGATAAGTCAAACGGGTTGGTATGGGGTTTAGTTCTTGCGCCTGATGCCGCCCTAGCCGAGGCCGCGGGTGACCGGACCGGGGAATTTATTCTGTCACCCGCAGAGAGGCTGACTTCGCGACGGCGACCGACGTCCCGGGACGGGGACGTCGAGAGGTGAGGGTGCCCGAAAGGGTATTCCGTCGAGCCGACCACTGACGACAAGTCACCCTGCTCCGGTGGTCGGCCCAACGACGAAGGTGACGTGGGTACGGGTGGGTTATGGGCCCGCGCGCCGTCCTTTCGTCGCCCCGGACGGAATGGCCCGCGTGCGCACTTACCATAGCCCACGCATAAAAAAAAATGGGGATTAGTTCCAGTTTTCCTTCTCTTGCATGGATGATATCTGCATATTTCCTTAGTCGTCTTTTACGACACTGAAAGAATTCATTTCACCATCCCCCTTATTCTCATGAATGTCGTCCTTTAGTCGTACAAGACGACTAGAGGATATGATGTGCATTGTAATATCTATGTAAGAAAAGGATAACTCAATATAAAGCGTTCGAAAAAGAAAACACAATAAAAACGTTGGTTAACGGGTTGGTTAACGTGGTATAGTAGGTCATTTTTCCTGCCATTGTCATGGAGGGCCGAACCCTACAGTGGGAGTTATGTAGGCTGAGATTACTATTATGAGCTGAGATGATGAAATTTTGATCTTAATGATCATATTTTGTATCCTAGTCTAAAAATATCCCCTCAGTCGACAAAAGTTGACTTTATTCAAGCGTTACTAGGGATGCAAACGATCGATGTTTCAGAAACATCGACGTTTCAGCAAAAAACAACGATTTTTTACATCGATGTTCATAATTGCGAAACATCGATGTTTTTTTTTCTACGATATTTTAATATCGATATTTTGTTTAAAATCAGTTTGAAATATATGGTTATTTTAACAACACTTGCGTGACAGTTTAGTTATAGTATTATTATTTTTAAGGCCGATGTTTTTTTTACAGCGATATTTGTTCTGAAACATCGATGTTCTTGGTTTCGATATTTGTATCCCTAAGCGTTACATAGCCGAGCGTGACGGCTCAGACAAATACCATAAAATAAAGCACAGCACGCCTAAAAAAGTATTCACTTAAGAAAAAAACCTTATGTAATTGCTCGATATTTAAGTTTTACTATATAAAAAGGTTCGAAAGAAGAAGAAGTTATCCACTGAGGAAGAAGAACTACCTGCTAAGGAAACCACTCCACCACCGCTACGGTTCGACTGTCCAGTTTGTGATAAGCCTTTTAAAAGTCTTATATTTTTGCAACAACACGTCGATAATTGTCTACTTTAAGTTTATTTAGGGCCATTTTCATCAACGACTCCTTAATAACACATAAAATTACGTGTTTTTAATGTGTATTGCCTTAGGTGTTACTTAACTTTAGTAGTTGGTGGCGAACTTTCTACCGAGGTCAAAATCGAAGGCTCGGTTGGAATCGGTACCAGTGCATAACGCAATAATAGTTATTGGATTTGTCACTGGTTCGGATTCCTGGGGTTGGGTGGGGTATAGCCTACCGCCATAAAAAAAATATTCTGTACGCTCGCTAAGGTTAAGACAAAATCTCGGAGTCTAATATCCCACAATTACAGAAAAACGATGGTAATCTACCCCACAACGCAAAGGAGAAGGGCCGGATCTTTTGGGTCAATTCTTTGCCTGTAACTCAACTTAAAACGCCACCTACCTCGATTTGACTTTGGTCGAAACTACCACACCACCCACTATCCCGCGCTGTGAAAACCTAAAATTCGCATCACGCGAGGAGCGGTCAGGCGGGAACTGCAGTTTTTAGACGTCCATAAGTCGAGGGGGTGGACATCCCTGCAATGATCCTAAGAACGTTCCCCCCTCAGTTGACCGACGTTTAAACAGGGGTTAAGATTTCTTCTCGGTAGGCGGCCTACTTGCTCGATTGTCACTATCAGCAATAAAAAAATAAAAAGGGGGTCGTTGGTGAAAATGGGCATTATTCTACGGGTTATAGTTCAATACAATTTTCTAGTCAAATTTAGTTTGGAGTAAACAAAAGATTAAGATACATTGGTTACCATTTTTAGTTAGAGACGTAAATATTTAAAGTTGTATTGGGGCACGTACCCATACTACGTAATCTGTTCAGGGGGGAGGAGGCCTTCAAAAATACTACGCTTGAATAAAATTGGACCTTTGCCATATTATTAGTACTGACCACAGAAATAGGTGGCTAAAAATTAAAAAAAAATGACTCGCATACTATGGGTACGTATCTTCATCCACGAATATATGTTTACAACCTTAGGTATGAATAAATACTTATTTTCGAGTGAGAAATGACTTGGTAATTACAGAATTCGGATATTCAAACTCCATTTCAAGACAGGCAATGAATTGGCCCTGCCTCTACCATTGCAGAAGGTTACGAGCGATAGTTTTCATTTACCATTAACTGGACCACTTGCTTGCTGCCATAAATATCATTTCTAGAATAATATTAAGCTTTGAAAGTTTGAAGACATGCCGATAACGATTTTTAAACGAGTAACGATAGTAATTGGATACTGATAAGCAATAATGTGTCAACCCACAAAAGGTCAAAATCAAAGATTTTGATATATTTTGATAGTACATCACGTATTTAACATTCTGGAAAAGAGTTCCGGGTCATTTGAAAGGGTTAAGTATGAAAAAATGAATAAATATCATAAAACAAATCGCGAATCACATATACAATATTTTTCAATAATCCTTCAAGTTTCTTAACGTAGTTGAAATTCGAAATGTGCAATCTATCGGGACGACCAATATGTTACTGTATGGCTTGATACTGTATTGCTTAAATCACATTCAGTTATTCTATGCAGCGTCAACCACGTTTTTTATAACATTAGATAGACAATTTGTTTAGAAATAGTTTAGGCTTTTTTGGATTTATCAAATAATAAAAATAAAATAAAAAAAATCATATCTTAATAGTTCTACTTATAACATTTTACACTTTATAAGTGATAACATATGTTTATCAATATTCATTTATGTTCCTCAATGTGCATTTAATGTCACTATAATACTAGTGCACGCATTTAGTAAAATAGTGTTTAAGTTCCTCAAGTTCATGTTTCGATTATTTTAGTGTGTTCCATATTTTGTAATAAGCAAAAATCTTATTTTTGTGTATAAATATACTAACTTCTTTTCTTTTTATGTTGCCAATCTATTTAATCCATAATTATTTTTATTAAATAGAGAAAGAATCGGTGGATGTATATTTTTTTCAAACAAACTTATTAAGAATTGGTTTGAAATCTTTAAACGCCATTTTCTCAAGACGAAGTTTGTGAGGGTTAACATATTATCGCTTATCAGCATCCAATTGTTCTAGAAATTTCTATTAAGAAATTATTTTTAGAGAGATAATGAAAGTTGTCTTTGTCTTTATAAAATAAATGGAGTTTTAATTCTTAAAGGACAAATATTTATTGATATTATATAATCACAATAATGACCATGTTACAATATTAATTTATAAATTCGGGTTTTATGTAAAAATAACAAAGCGACTAGGATTTAAGATGATTTGAATTTTAGGGTACTAGTATAAATTTCTGATAATAACCTTTTCTGTATGGTCATCACACAGAGTATGAATATAATTCACCACCTCCTACCACCACCATCTAACCCGTGGGTGTCTTAAAAGACGACTAAGGGATTATAATATGCAAGTTACATCTATGCAAGTGAAGAAAACTCCAAATAAAATCGTATTCAAATCATTTATTATGCATAAATCTAATTAATGCCCGAGAGGACACTTTCATATTGTCAAGTTTACAAAATTAAATTATCTAAAAAAAAAATACTGAATTAACACCGGATCGGAACGCGACCGCTACTGAGAAGATCCGGCAAGAAACTCAGCGGGCTTGTCTATTATTTTTAATTATTTTTTTCTTCTTATTAGATGAAAAATTGTGTACATGTTTTATAAGAACTAGCTCCCCGCAACTATTGCAACTAGCTATTTCAACCCGTCCGAGCTGCATGGTATAGTAGGTCAATTAACTTCTTATTGTAGAGGAGGTTCTATAATGAATATCGTGTGGTAATTCTAATGCCATAATTTTCATCATCATCACAACTCATATACGTCCCACTACTGGACTCGAGCCGCGTCCACATTAGGAGGGAAATTGACTTACTACCCACGCTGGTCAAGCGGGTTGGTATAGAGTTTATTTCTCTTCTCTTGCATAGTGTTTATATGAACAAGACATCCCTTAGTCGCCTTTTATGACGCTCACGGGCAAGAGAGGGTGTGGTAAATTGTATTTTTACTCTGTCACCACACGGGATTATACAGGATGTATCAGGTTATGGGGCAACTGGTCAAACGGGAGCTTGGTAATGGTGGCAGAAACCCATGAAAAAATTTGAAATTAAAATATCGATTCGTTAAAGAATTAGAGACATGTAAAGTTTTCAATTTTGTCATCGCTTTTTCGTGTAAATCTGATTGAAATGCATAAAGTCAATGACACTTAATCTGCAACATATTCGTACTTTGTTACGTTACCATTGAAGCGTTCTTTGAAGCTTTACATGCCTACATGTGTCCTGTCTGTACATGCCTACATAATACGTAACATTTAAGGCACAGACTCTTAGACACACATTTTTGTAATCACTATAACTTTTGTTTTATTGTTTTTTTGTGTAATATACATTCTAATTACGATCTATGACCGTTAAACTACAACATACTCGAAGAGGTGCCCCATAACCTGATACAACCTGTGTATATAGGTCATAATTTAGGTTAGTTATAATTTGTGACAGAGCCGTTGGATTTTTTTTTTAGTTCAAAGTATGTGCCTCTTCTTTCTATACCCCATAATTAATACATCAAATTATGTATTATTATAAAAAAAATGTTTGCTTTTTGCATTATTTATTGTAAAATTGCCGTAAATCATTTTTTTATTCTCTCGCATTATAATAATAAATGCATTTATTAAATAGTTTTATATTTTTTTAAATATACCATAGTTGCATATTATGTTGCATTTTTAATTTAAATATTAGTTACGCTTAGGTATATTCAATTAGTTTAGTCAGAAAACCATATTTAGGTGAGATATATTTATGATTTTAGTGTTGTTTTGTGCTGTTTCTTATGAATGCCTAATAACCTAGTATATAGCTTGGTCTTATATCATCATCATCATCTTGCTCTTATCCCAATTACTTGAGGTCGACGCAATATGTCGATCTGTTTTGACATATTGCAAAAAGTTTCGGCAATGACTTTTATAACCGGCCGCCTGCCTGACGTCAACCCTCCTTGGGAATGTAATCGTTGACCCAAATGGTACCAGATGGAACTCCATCTGGTACCATTGATTGATTGATTGATACCACAGATTGACCCTGACCAACTGGTCAGGGTCAATCTAGGGCTCTTAGTCGTCTTTTACGACACCCACGAGCAAAGCAAGGGTTGGTAGTATTCGAAGCCGCTACCACACAGCACGTTTGGTCTTTAAGATTTCAAATAATAATACTAACCGCTAGGTACCACTCGACACCGTTTATCTATTGTAAATAAAACTATTTTTACGGATTTTATCGCGTTTGTATTTGATTTTTGATTGCCCAACCTTGCGAACACTTTACAACGTTGATGGTCACTTGCGGACTAATATATCTAACGTGCAAAAATCCATACAAACTCGATAAAATTTGTAAAAATAGTTTAATACTGTTGTTTATTTACAAGGTGTAATACTCTCGTAAACATCAGAAATCATTAGGATTCATATTTTTCATGTGAAAACGTTATGGTTTTCAACTGTACGTTACCAGTGATAATTTCTGCCACGTTTGTGCAAGCCTGCTGCTGTTTACCGAGCGTTATGACATGTTCTTGTTTAAAGGAGGTTTAAGAAGAGCACTTTATGGTAGGCAACGGCCTAACTGTGCCCCTGGTAAAGGTCCCTGTGAGGCAATACCAGTTACCATCAAGTGCTTGCTCTTTTGACATCACTAATAAAAAAAAACTAACGGTTTTATTTGATATTTGAGTGTGAATTGTGTGTATATTTATTAACGATAGAGCAATATGTTTTCTTTGTATAGTTCTACATTTCTAACTAATTAATATAAATACTAAAAAAGAATAAAACCTATATGTATTAGTTTCAATCTATTATTTGAATTTATGTAAATGCATGCACAGATGGCGTCGTGGTTAAGATACCTACCTACTGTGCCAAATGTCATGAGTTCGATTCTCACACAGTACAATATTTTGTTATTAACAGTATATATGTTACAATATTTTTATTATTGTTCTAAGTATAATTTTTGTCCGTTAATTGCATGATTGCAATGTCTGCAACACCACGAATATTCCTGTTTCCTCTAAAATAAAACATGCGAGTTATTTCCTATATTATAAATAAAACAATTTTTACGGATTTTGTTTATATTTGATTTTTGATTGCTTTGATAAATGTCTCACGTCTCTGTATAAACGATGACTTGTTGGACGTAAGACATCTTAGTCCGCCCGTGACCATTAACACTGTACTATTCGAAACGTTGGACAACCAAAAATCAAATACAAACGCGATAAAATCCGTAAATATTGTTTTATTTATAATGCATAAGGCTCGCGTAAACATTCTGATGTTTAATAAATGAATGATTCTTAATCATTCTTTAATATATATTTGTATGTTACAGGTATATACGTGCCCTAAATGCATGAAGTTCACCTGCAATCAATACAGTGTCATGGAGGACCACTTCGACTTCTGCCTCGACGACTTCTAGTGTTTGTATATATTATATACCTATAGACTAGTCTAATAGGGTGAATGATCCAGTTGACGGTAGTTATTAAATGTATATTTAAAACATCAAGTTATAAGGGATCGTATACAAACTACGTAACCCATTTTTAGATCGTCAAAAATATTAGGTTTAACAAAATTGGATCGTTGCCGTATACCACGAGTAGTCAACTAGAATGGCGAATTAGTTAAAAATTTGTGAAAAATGTGTCACGTATTACGAACATAGCCAACGTTCCCGGCTTTTTGTTTTAGATAGGTTTACTGAATAATAGACAAAATTTATAAATCAAAAGGAAACTCTAAGGTTAGCTTAATAGGACTCTTAATACCTCCTCGATAAATCAATATTGGAATCGAATTCGTGCAGTTTTCTTTGTTTGTTTGCATTATTGGAATCGATTTTCATCGGTTTAAAAGCACTCAAATTGATTCCAATTATCTTTCAATTCAGAAAAAAATACTAATCGATTAAAATTTTTAATCGATAAAAAAACACTAAAATCGATTCCGATGGTGGCCTAGTGTTGCTTTCAAGAGTAGCAGGTTACAAATTCGATTCCAAAACCGATTTATTGGCGATACTGATACTCGGGTTTCTTCATCATCATTGCATACACACGTACTTTGAAAAAATTGACGTGACCCGCTACAGGGATCGAATAGGAGACTTCTATGACAGTCGATGCAGAATATGGCTGCTGTTTATTTTAAAATAATAATTATCGAATTAAATTTCAAAAATTCAAATACAATTTGTAATATAAATGAAAAGACTATATTTTAATGAAATTGGATCCGAAATGTTATAAAATGAAATAGTAATAAAATGTACTTCATTAGTATATTTAAATGGCATACTTTTGATAGTTGGGAAGTAAGAATGGGTAGATTTTATTTGGATAATCTCTCAGATTTGGTGTTGTAAGTGAAATAAATCTCTGGTATGTAAAATAGGTCCGAACAATACATATTTATACAGTAGAAACTCTATTATCTGGCCCTCGGTTATACGGATCCGCGATTATCCGGACTACCAACCGTGACTTATGTATTATACCTACAAATCGAATTTGTACAAGCATGAACGTGTCTGAAATCGAATGTCTTATCCGCGCCCCGCGGGATCGCTGCCCCACGCGCTTTAATATTGTTTTAGTTATAGTCCATAAAATATAGCTTGATCTCTGTGACAGTTGTCTCTAGTTCTGTCACGCTTACGATAAAGTCCGTAGTTTTTTATCGATAAAACTCTTTATTTTTATAATTGTGATTTTCTATTATAATTAAAATACAATCAATGAAAATCTTATTGAATTTATTTCAAATAATTAATTACCTAATTGTTACGACGCTATGAGGTGTGTACCCCGCGGGATATGTATTCATCTTTTAATAAACGCATAAAATTATGTACATACTACATATGCACAAAACCGAAGGAGGTTTTTCATACATTCAATTATCCGGATTTTCGATTATCCGCATGCCTAACGACAACATTTATTCCGGTTAATCGAGTTTCTTTTGTATACATTTTAATCATCATCATCTCAGCCCACGAAAGTCCTACTGTTGTCCTCGGGCCTCCTCCACTGTGGGAGGGAAATTAACCCATTATACTACGTTGGTCAGATGTGTTGGTCGAGTTTTCCTTTTCTTACATAGAATATCTATGCATAGTATAGCCGAGAGAGTTTAGTGAATGGTTTTCTTACTCTGTCACCACACAGACGTTTTAGTCTTTATAAAATTTATTTTAACACAGTAGAAACTCGATTATCCAGCTCTCGGTTATACGGATTTGCGAATATCCGGACTACCAACCGCGACCTATGTATTATATGTATTGTACCTACAAATCGAATTTATGCAAGCATGAACGTGTCTGACATGGAATGTCTCGCGGAATCGCTGTCCCATGCGTTTCATCATTGCTTTAGTTAGTAGCATGCCCCGCAGGATTCATCTTTTAATAAACGCATAAAATTATGTTTGTATGTACTACATATGCACCAAACCGAAGGAGGTTTGTCATACATTCGATTATCCGAATGCCTACCGACAACAATTAGTTCGCTTAATTGAGTTTCTACTATAGCATTTTCTCTCAGATTTCGGGGTTGGGGATTTTGTAAGTGAAATAAATCTATAGTTAGTAAAGAAGGTCCGAACAATACATACAAATTCATATTTAATAAAACCACAGTTATCAAACAAAATTGCGATACGACTATATTTTTTTTAACTATTAATTTGAATATGTGTATAATAATTTTTATATTAATTTTAACGTCCTATAAAATAATTAGAAAATATATATTATTTAATAATTCCAATACACCGCTAACTGGATATGTCACCCTATAATCCTTGTATGTATTCCTATAGAATTAAATTATACAAATTTATATAATGTATTAGATAATGTATTATTTCTTTTGAAATATCCAACTATGAGACTTTGGACGTCCACTATGGTATATAGGCTTCCTCGTGGGGGTAATAACAATCTTATTGCACAGATGGCATAGTGGTTAAGATGCTGACCTATTGTACCAAGTGCATAATTCGATTCCTATCCACAAATCGTTGTTCTGTTCGTTAAATTTGTACATTCCCCCGCAATTCAAGTATTATTATTTCATTTATACACACAATTTGTGGCCAGGATATTGCAATGTCGAATCATATAGTATATATAGCCATTATCCGCCATTTATGGGGAGACTTATGCCCCAAAGTGGACATCGATAGACACGTCTAGAAAAATTGAAAATATCATTCCATAGCAATGCAAAAATGCAAGATTGAAATCAATGAAAACTGTTTTCAAATAACGATTTAAATTTCTTTGAATATATTTACTTATATATTTCAATTGCAATATTGTACCCCCAGGGCATTAAAAATAATGTGATAATGCACAATTTTTTTTTTCTATAATTATCAAATTTTTTTTTGTATCCAGTTCTTTTTTAACTGTGTCATATTAGAAGATTATTATATAATTATTGTTATACATATAAATAATTTAATGCAAATGCCATCTAAGTTATTGGACAGAGAATAATCGTATATATTGTTCTCCAAGCATTTGCTTTTGACACAATGTTTTTTACCACTTTGTATGTAATATTTGATCGTATTTTCACCCTCTTCTAAACGTGGGATAAATTTGAAACTTTGTACACTTATCAAGCATCAATGACAAAGCAATAATTTAAATAGTTTATCGCCATATTCTTACAAGATTGGTGTTTTTTATCCGTGGCTGTGATTTTGGTGTGCCCCAATAGATGTCGCTGTCTCTATTCTCTACTTCGAACTTTTTAGTTTGATTTTCTACAAAAGTATGTTTTTATAGTTGTTTAACTACTCTCGAGTTGAGAGTGCTGAGCGGTCACCTAACAGCCCGGGTAAAGTTATCACAGCCATCTGCGGCTAACAACTACACAAAAACAATTAAACTGCCCACATTTAGGGACATGATATCGAACAGAAAGTATCGATACTGTACTCATGAGTAGTATCGAAAAAAAAGTATCGTACTCAATAAAGTATCGATACTTCAAAGTATCGAGTACTGAGTACTTTTCCTAGAATCTATGTCGTGATGATCTTTTTTTTTAGAAAATTCTCCGTCTGTGAATATTTCGAGCCACGTTTTAGAAGGCTCATTATGTTTGAACTAGATGGCGTTACCATAAACATGAGTCGTAAGGTCGAGTTAAACATGAATAATTTCTACAATTTGTTCGATACGATACCTGCCATAAAGTACTTATTGAGTAAAAGTGTATAATCCAAAGTATCGAGTACTAAAGAATCGGAATCGAAAGAGAAATACTCGATACCTAAAAGTATCGATACATTTTTCGTGTCCCACAACGTAACCCAAATTATTCGTTATTATAATGAAATGTATCAAAAAATGACATAAAGTGTATCTTAACTACTTTGTAAAGTATTCTTCTTATTATGTAGCGTAGAACAATCATTTCATTTTTTATGCAGCAATCATAATGAAATGGAATAAAAATGAAATATTTTATATAGACTGAAAATGACAGCCTTCGAAGTCCCTAGACTAAAAAGATGAACAGATTATTTCTAATTTTATTTTTAAGGTGTGATTGTAATGAGACTGTTATGTTTTACGTAGAACTTTAAAACTATATTAAATATAATTTTTATGATAGTAACATTTTTATTATTTTTCTTTCTGTGTATGTAGATAAGTATATGATTAATGACAATAATGATGCCATTGAATTTAATAAAGAAATAAAATATCTTTATTTAAAGATTTTGTAGTATAAATGATCTTTTGTATTTTCTATGTATCCTATTGTTACTTAAAAGCTTACATATCGGTTGTTTTACGCCCTGTTGGGTTCGAGTATCCTCCGTTATGGCGAAGAAATTGACCTTTTTTACGCCGTTGAACTGCTTCTACGTACTATCCCCACCGGTGACAGATGGGCTGGGAATGTGTGACTCGCCGGTCAGCTGTGCTGCTGTGTTAATGTCCACTAAAACTACAACGGTGCCTTCCGCGCTCTATATCATGCCGTTAAAATGGGTTGGTCAGAGAATTTCAGTGTCTTCTCTGCTTTAAGCAAGATATCATTATTGTAATTATTTTTATTGAAGTGAAACATCGTTGTGATTTCAAACTCGATGAAACGAAAAAGCGAGTTCATAGAGACACAAACACGTAAATGTATATGATTCAGCCGGAGAGATTCAGAGAATGAGATAAAGTGTAAAGAAGTTTCACTTCTGCCATGCGTAGTTTGTAACCACGCTCTTTTTTTTCGTTGTATTTGTCAACATGGTCAATTAGAAATATTACAGACGTTCATTATCGTCATAGACTTGAGACAGTGAGAATATGCAGGGTTAGCGTGAAACCTATCTACAGATTAAATCTGGCCGGATTAATCATTGGGGAGAGTAGACAACTACATAGTTACCGCACCGACGAAGGCACTCACGCGCTGATAAAAAATTTTGTTCAACGAGTAAAAATTTAATTGAAAATTACTGGCATCTGCTCATTAAGTTCAAAAAATCTAATGATTTGCAAATCGCTGAAAACGGATCCCAAGAATTACACTGCTTAGTGTAGGCTTAGGGTGCATTGTTTCACGTTTTCCATCAATAAGCAATGAAAAATAATTCAGCAATGAACTTTTAACTCAGTGGCGCCATCTATTTCTTAAATGTATTTATCAAATACTATTGTCCCGCCCTAACTTTGCTTCGATTTCAGTCGTCCTTTAATTCTGAAATATCTTCTAAGATACGATAAGCTACTGCAGTTCATGAGGCCTCGGGTTCGATCTCAAATCGGACAAAAATGTATAAAGTTTTTCTGGGAGCAAAAATAATCTAAATTACTCTTTTATATAAACAGCTAGTACAATATTATTAAAATCGGTCCAGTTGTTTTGAAGATTACTCGGAACAAATAGACAAAACGCGTCTAGCGTCTAACTCTTTTTAAGCGTAAATATCGTACAAACAACCATAGGAGCCTGAAAAAATCTACTACATATTTGACATTACAAATTAGGGCTGTTGATAAAATATCGATATTATTATTTAAAAATATCGGCTACTTATTACTGATAGTTTTTGGACGATATATCGATCGCTCGATACTAAAAAGTAAGTATCGAGAGTCGATATTAATTTGATTAAATTTGTTATTTTATAGTTTTTTTGTAAAGTATGTATTCTACTAAACCACCGTAGACTTAATCTACTGTAAAATGCCGGCCGACATGAAATTGATGATAAGTTATCACTTACGTATAGAAAGAACGAACCTACATAGGGGTCGTGGAGAAAAATATCGATATATCGAAATTATTTTTAATACAACGAACGCCGCTATTGATATATTTAAAAATATCGATATATCGAAAAAACTATATTTTTAAAAAATATCAACAGCCCTATTACAAAAAAACACTTCAATTTTATTTGTATAGATAAACTTTCATTTGAATTCTCTTGTGCTAAATTTCTAACTGTTCTTAAAGCATATATTATTGTTTATAATTTAATGTAATTTATGAACAATTAAATGTATATTAAAATTATATTTCATGAAAACGTAACTTAGTTAAAAATTAGTTTAAACGTATGTATACTTATGTACTGTGATTCCAGAAATATTTTTTCATATCTAATTGTCAAAGATTATTTTTATCTTAAATAAATTAATTAGAAAATGTATCTTTATATATTACTAGCAACCCGCCCTCGCTTCGGTTTCTGTCGTCTTACCCACGTAATTCCCGTTCCCGTGAGAATACCGGGATAAAATATAGCCCATGTTACTCCCTGATAAGCTTTCCATTGGTGAAAGAATTTTTGAAATCGGTTCGGTAGTTTAAGCGTGAAAGCGTAGCAAACAAATAAACAAAAAAACTTACTTTCGCATTTATAATATTAGTAAGGATTTCTTTCTGTGTAGCGACGGAGTAAGAATACAATCCTCCACCCCACTCTCTTACCCGTGGCTGTCGAAAAATTCGACTAAGGGGTGTAATATGCAATTATCATCAATGCAAGAGAAGGAAAATTTAAATAAAACCCTATGCCAACACGTCTGACCAGCGTGGTATAGTAGATTAAATTCCCTCTCGTAAAGGAGGAGGCGCGAGCCTAATATTGGGATAGTAGATCGTTTCAAAAAAATTTTTTTTATTGTCGGAACCAGGCCCATGTTTTGTTTAGATGCCGATGAGTTTAGCTAAAAAATGCAAAAAAAAACGAAAATTTGAACTTCGAACCTATATGTATAACAAATCAAATACTGAAAATAGAAATACAACTCAATAGAACTTTTTGTACTAAATTTAATACTAAAGAAGGTATTTAACTTTGATCTTGAATAACTTTTGAATGAGTTGATTCATCGAAAAATGATATCAGAAATTTTTTGTAGAGCGTTCAATTCTCTATAAAAATATTTAATGGAAATTGCAGAGCAATGTATGGTTGCGGACAACCTTAATATTAATATTAAGGGCTCATATTTTCAAAGACCTATTTTGACATCTAAACGAAACTTTGAGCCTGGTTCTGAGAAAAAAATTTTGAAATGAAACATCTTTAGAATCGTTGTGATTTCAAATCGGATGCAACGGAAAAAACGACAGGTAAGAGACACAAATACAAAAATATATATACTATTTTATATTATTTTTAAATCCATCTATAATTGACGGATTAAAGGATAAAGAAGTTTCACTTCTGACATGCGTACTTTTCACCCAAGCTTTTTTTTTTTTTGATACGCCCTAGTGGTGGACATATATAGGCTGAGTTGATGATGACGATTATTATTTCTCGAAGTTGTTTTGTATTTATGAAATATCTTACACCACATCAATGTTTTCATACGCCGTTTTGAAGACTTTCCCTTCTAATTATCAAAAACAAAAATTATGTTAAAATTAATGCAGTATTTAGTTGTGGTGGCGCAGTAAGAATATAATTCACCTCCCTCTCTCTTTTGCCGTAAAAGACGACCACGAGATTAAATATGCATATAATATCTATGCAAGAGAAGGAAAACTCGAAATAAAACTATAGCAACATGTCTGACCAGCGTGGCATAGTAGGTCCAATTCCCTCTTATTGTGAAGGAGGCTTGAGCCCAACAGTCGGACGTATGTGAGTTGAAATGATGAATGGAGTTCAAAATAATGTTATTTAGCAACACGCCATCTAGTGGTAATCTGTTCATATTAACCGTTGTCGGTAATATATGAATATTAAGTAATAAAATTCAATACACTAACATTTCCGTGTGGTGACAGAGTAAGAATAGGTACAATTCACCCCTCCATATCTTACCCGTGGTTGTCGGAAAAGACGACTAAAGGATATAATATCCATATAACATCTATTAAAGAGAAGGGAAAATAAAACACGACTAAGAGATATAATGTGCATATAACATCTATTAAAGAGACGAAAAACTCGAAAAAAAACGCTATACCAACCCGTCAGACCAGCGTAGTATAGTAGGTCAATAACTCACTTCTTACGGAGGAGGCTTGAACCCAACAGTTGGACGTATATAAGCCGAAAGAAAAAAATGATGACACTCAATAAAAATAAAGGTCGCCATCTAGTGTTAAATCCTAATAAACATCATTTCTACAATTATGGAGGCAAGGGAAAAACACGTTGGGGTGCTACGCCAGAAACCTCCGCCTGGTGTACCCTGGGCACGAGCGACAATTCCTTGGACTGCTCTCTGGAATTGTCGCTTGTGGCAAATATCTGGCCCGAGGGGGGGCCCAGTTTGTGGGATGCCCCAAATTCACTCCATGCCCTCTAATTGTAGAGGGTATTGGACGCGAAAATTCGACGGGCCCAGTCACTCATTCGTTTGAGGACTGGGCAGGCATTTGCCAACCGCGACAAATCGTAGACCTGATTCTTGCTTCGGGACATTTGTCTTGAGGCCTAGATTCAGGAGCAAGGGTCATGGCTTAACCACCTGGACCGCGAGGAAGAAAACCTCTATAAAACAATCACCCAGAATCCTAAGTTCTGGCGTGCGGCGAGAGGATGCATGGCTGATGGGTTGTTCAGTCGTTAGCGCGCCCCCAGCCAGGGTACCTGCGGACCCCCTGTGTTGGGATACAAATGTACGTTTACCCGGGTATCGGGATCTCTGCCCGGGTGGACCGTTATTTCTCCCATACTCCTGGGAACCTTATGGATTTCTCGTATGATAAGGATGCAGACAGGAGGGGTGAGATGCCCAAAACCACCACAAACGGGGAGCCTAGTTCCCACGCTATAGCCTTGCCAAGCTACTGCAAAACTGGCACAGAGGGGAGGGATGCTTCGTCGGACTGCAGTTCCGCACTGGAGGCATCCAAATCAGCCAAGGGCCCGGCGGTACAGGAGGCCCGAAAGAAGAAGCGCGGGGGGGGGGGGGAGGCACCCCTGCAACGGAGCGCGCCAGACGGCGGGCCCAATTCGCACGGCTGTGGCCGGCCGCGCCGAATTTTGGGCCACAGACGTCAACTCTGCCACCGACGCCGACGAGAGCTGTCCCTGCCGCCCCCCTTGCTGCATCGACTCGCGCCACGGGGCGTGTCCCGGCCGCAGAGATGCCACTTTCTGTGGTGGACGGCGTGTCGGATGAGGTGATGCACGCCATTTTCACCAGAGTTGGTCGGATGGTCGAGGCGCGCATCGAGGCCGTGGAGGCGAGACTCCCTCCTGAGGCACCTTTCCGGTCGCCACTCGCTGCGGACAGGGCTAGGGCCGCGCGGCTGACGGTAGCGTCAAGTCCCACCCCACTACCATGCCAGGGTGACCGCGTGGCCAGCTTTGCGGCGGCCGTGGCTGGGCCTAAGGGTCCCGCCACAACTAAAAAGGCGAGGGTGGCGCCGGCTCCCGCCGTACCGTCGGTGCCCGCAACGATACCGCAAGCACCGGCTAGCGCGCCCGCGACCGCGCCCGCTGCGCTCAGCGCTGCTGCCATGCTGGAACAGGGTTGGCAGGTGGCTGAGCGGAGCAGGAAGGCTCACGGTCAGAAAAGGAGGGCGGCAGCCAAAAACGCCGCGGAAGCTGCTGCTCCCCAGGCGGGAGCTGGAAAAAAGAAGAGAGGCAAGAAGTCGCGCAAGGGGCTCGCCAAAATCAGCCGCAGTTGTTATTACTGTGCTGCCTGAGGCGGCTGAGAGGGGCCTAAGCTACGAGGCCGTCTTGAGTCGCGCCCGGCGGGAGTTAGACGTCTCTGACATTGGAGGCGTCGAAGCTAGGACCCGCAAGGCCCAGACAGGGGCTCGGATCCTGGAGTTCCCTGGGGCCGAGGGCGCCAAGGCGGCCGACAGTTTGGCCACGAAGTAGCGGGGTCTGTTCGAGGAGAAGGGTAGCGTCCGAATCGCCAGGCCCGTAAAGTGCGCCGAAATGCGCATTACGGGTCTGGACGATTCCGTGACGGCGGAGGACGTCCGGGAGGCAATCGTGGCTATAACCGGATGTGCCTCGGACACCGTCCGAATTGGCGCCATCCGCCCTGGTCCGGGCGGTGTCGGTGTCGCCTGGCTGCGGTGCCCGGTGAAGTCGGCCAAGAAACTGGCCGACTCAGGCAACTCCTCGTGGGCTGGAGCTCGGCGCGGGTGACTGTGCTGGAGTCCCGGCCTGCGAGGTGCTACAAGTGCATGGCGGTCGGACACACTCGGCCGACATGCACTAACTGCTTTGACTGCAGCGACCTTTGTTTCCGCTGTGGTCAACCCGGGCATAAGGCGGCATCCTGCGCCGCCACCCCCCACTGCCCCGAATGTGCGGCGGGCAATAGGCCCGCCACACACCGCATGGGCGACAAGGATTGCAGACCCCCGGCTTCGGCCCCAAAGGGGCGGAGCGGCCCGACGACCCCGGCCGCTCCCGCCCTTAGCGCGACCCGATCGCCCGCCAGCGTGGAGGAGGTGATGGATACTGCCCACTAATGGCGACCGAATCCTACCACCTCCTGCAGGCCAACTTGCCGAGCAACGCCGCCGAGGCACAGGACGTTTTCCTGCAAGCCATGGCGGAGTGGCTGATCGGTGCAGCCGTAGCCGCGGAGCCGTACGTGGTGCCTGACCGGCCCAATTGGCTGGGCAGCAGTGACGGCTCTGTGGCAATCGCCGCCTCCACGTCGTGGCATTCCCCGCCTTTGTTGCTCAAGGACAGGGGCGAAGGGTATGTCGCGGCGGAATGGGGAGAGGTTACGCTATTTGGTGTTTACTTCTCCCCTAACAGGAGCGCAACGGATTTCGGGGCCTTCCTCACCATCCTGGGGGCCTCGATACGGCGACTGGCACCGCGCCAAGTCTTCGTTCTGGGGGACTACAACGCCAAGTCCACGGCGTGGGGGTCCCCCAGGACGAATGACCGCGGGCGGGCGGTCGAAGAGTGGGCGGCGGCACTGGGCCTCTGTTTACTGAACAGGGGCTCCGTGCAAACGTGCGTGCGGCAGCAGGGCGGGTCGATAGTGGACTTGTCGTTCGCTAGCCCTAGTGTCGCAGCACGTGTGAGGAGCTGGTGCGTCCAGGAGGAGGTTGAGACCCTATCCGACCACCGATACATCCGGATAGAGGTCTCCCGGACCATCCTGCAGCCCAGCAGGGGTCACAGGGCGGACGGAGCTCCCGCGTTTCCGCGGTGGGCTGTGGGTCGATTGGATCGGGACCTGTTAGCGGAGGCAACCATCGTTCAGTCGTGGCTGTCCTCACCGCCCCAGGCGGACGGGGTGGATGCCGAGGCTGGCCGCATCCGCTGTGCGTTAACGCAGATCTGCGATGCGGCCATGCCCCGTGTGCGGCGTCTGCCCCCGAAGAGTGCGGTCCCCTGGTGGTCCCGAGAATTGGCGGACCTTCGGGCCGCGTGCATACGTGCCCGGAGGGCCTACACCCGCAGCCGAGCGCGTCACCGCGACGCTGAGCGGGAGGGCCAGCTGTACGAGGCTTACCACAGTGCGCGGTCTGCCTTCAGGCTGGCCGTCCGTACCGCCAAGGACGTTAGTCGGCGGGAGATGCTGGACAGTCTCGAGCGTGACCCCTGGGGTCGCCCCTTTTCTTTTTTTTTTTTTTTTGTTCACGCTGTGGAAATGCATTTACGCACAGTCCCCCGCCAGTGGTCGGGGGTTGTGTGGGACTCACCGGCCACGTCCGCAGCCGGAATACCCACTAAAACCACAGCGGCCCCTTCCGCGCTTTTACGGGGTGCCGGAGAGATCGTCTGATGACATTCAATCCCCGGCACCCCAACGCATGGCCGTCTGGCCACGTCCTGTCGTCATTATTTAGGGCGGTGGGAGTAGGTGCGCATATTGTCGCCTCCTCCTCCCGGGTCGCCGGCGACGGAGCGAGTCAGCAGAGGCGCGTTCTCGCTCCGCCGCTTCCTTCCTGGATATGACGGCCTCGCAAAATGAGGCCATCGACGACCAGCACCTGTCGCTGCCGAGCATCTTTGTGATAACGGTCGGCAGCGACAGGTCCGCTCCGAGAACCGCCGACAGGTCGTGGCGCTGAGGCCCCCAGGCGGGGCATACTTCCAATGTGTGACGCGCATCATCAGTTGGCGCGCCACACTCATGACATCCGGGGGCCTCTTCTCTTCTAATCATATGCAGGTACTTACCGAAGACCCCGTGTCCGGTAAGCACCTGCGCCATCCTAAATGTTAGGTTGCCGTGCTTCCTTGTGAGCCAGCGGTGGAGATGCGGCGCAACCGCCTCCACAGTCCCCCGCCCTGCTACGGGGGACTCAAGGTCTGCCCTCCACCGCCGGATAACCTCCCTCCGGGCCACTTCTTGCGCTCTGCCCAGTCTCCTTGCAGAGACTTGCTCGCCGTTGGCCCGCGCTGTGGCACGGAGCTGGTAAACTTCCGCCAACGCCTCAGCCACAAGCGGCCAAGGCGGGTCGCCTGCCAATAGCGTCGCTGCAGTCCAAGACACCGTACGGTAACCCCTGATAGTCCTCACCGCCATGATTCTCTGCGCTCGGCGCAGGAGGGCCTTGTTGCGGGCGGTGAGGGACTCCGACCAGATAGGGGCACCATACAATGCCATGGACCGCAGGATTCCAGCGTAGAGACGCCGACAGGACGACCCAGGACCGCCAGTGTTTGGCAGAAGCCTTCCCAGCGCCGCGGCTGACTTGGTGAGCCTAGGGACGAGCTGGGCAAAGTGTGGCCCGAAATTCCATTTACTATCAAGGTGCAGGCCTAGATATTTCATCTGGGCCCGCACCGGCACGGCAACCCCAGACACACTGATATGTGCTCCTCGGGGGGGACCTCGACGTGGGCCATGAAATAGGAGGGCCTCAGTTTTATCTAACGAGACCCTCAGACCCAGCATGCCAATCCGGTCTACGACGAGTGCTACTCCTTCCTGTGCCAACCGGGCAGCCCCCTGAAAGTCAGCCCTCTTCACCGTGATGAGGGTGTCATCTGCGTAGCAAATAACCCCCCATCCCGGGAAGGAGCCGACCCCGCAGGAGCCAGTCGAACCCAACGTTCCACAGGACCGGACCAAGGACCGAGCCCTGTGGAACGCCGCATTCCACCCGATGGCGATGTATGCACCCGTCACCCCCCTCCCAGAGCACGTGCCTTCCCTCGAGGTACGCCGCCAACAGCCTCCGGAGGTACGGAGGCACTCCATGATACCGGAGCGCCTCCCTCAACGTCTCGTGTGGGAGACTGTTGAAGGCGTTCTTTATGTCGAGTGAAACTGCCAGGAGGCTGGGGTCGCCCCTACCTCGCGGCGCTGAACAAGCTCTGTGGGCGTGGCCCCCCCTCACCGAGACTCTCCAGCCCAGCCTCCTCACCAGAATTGTCGAGGACCTCTTTCCACGGCGGGCGGAGCACACGCTCCCGGTCATGGCTTCGCCGGACAGCGACCGGGAGGCCGACGATGAAAGTGCTCCGCCCATCACGGAGCCGGAAATGGGGGCGGCGGTGGCGCGTATGCGAGTCAAATCCACCGCCCCCAGGACCGACGGTATTCCGAACCGTGTGCTGGCCCTGGTCCTCGAACACCTGAGACCACGCCTCATGGGACTGTTCGACGCTTGTTTGACGTCCGGGCAGTTCCCTGGGTGCTGGAAAGAGGGGAGGCTGGTTCTCCTGCCGAAGCCAGGACGGTCTCTCGAGTTGGCCTCGGCCTACAGGCCCATCGTGCTGCTCGATGATGCGGGCTAGCTGCTGGAGAGGGTGTTGGCTGCCCGCATCGAGCGGCACCTCGTCGGGGTCGGGCCCGATTTGTCGGACGCCCAGTTTGGTTTTCGGAGAGGGCGTTCGACGATCGCGGCCCTGCTGCGCCTGAAGGCCGTGGTAGCGGAGGCCGTCAACGCCTTCAACAGTCTGCCATTCAGCTGCATCAGGGAGGGGCTGAGGTATCACGGGGTGCCCGTGTACCTCAGGCGGCTGGTGGCAGACTACTTGGAGGGGCGCAGCGTCCTCTACGTTGACCGAGTAGAGGACGTTGTGCGAACGCCCATGACGTGCGGTGTCCCGCAGGGGTCGGTTCTGGGTCCGACCCTGTGGAACATCGGCTACGACTGGGCGTTGAGAGGAAGCGTCCCACCCGGGCTGGGCGTAATTTGCTACGTCGACGATACACTCGTCACAGCCCGGGGTGGGACGCTAGAGGAGGCGGCACGCCTGGCAACTCTCGGCACCGAGGAGATTGTCAGGCGGATCGAAGCGCTGGGGTTGAGGGTAGCCCTGGAAAAGACGGAGGCCCTTTGGTTCCATGGCCTCCGTACTGCCGGGCCTCCCGCCGGCGCTTCGATCAACGTGAAGTCGGTCACCATCAGCATCCAGGCCCACATGAAGTACTTGGGCCTGGTGCTCGACGGGCATTTTTGGTTCCGGGAGCATCTCCATCGACTTGTTCCCCGGCTTGTCGGCGCGGCGGCCGCCCTTTCGCGGCTGATGCCGAATGTGGGCGGACCCAGCGCTACGTGCCGACAGCTGTACGCGGGGGTGATCCGGTCGATGGCTCTGTACGGCGCACCGGTGTGGGCGGGGTTCCTGACCGTCCGGCTGAGGGCCCTCTTGAGGCGACCACAGAGGGTCATGGCGGTCAGGGCCATACGCGGTTACCGCACGATGTCGACGGAGGCCGCGTGCCTCTTGGCCGGAACTCCCCCGTGGGACCTAGAGGCGGAGATGCTCGCCGACATTTATCGGCGGGTGTCGGAGACGCGCGCCCGTGCCGGTATGGTCTCCCTGCAGGAGATCACCGCCTGGCGGGTCGACGCCCGCCGTGGAGTCATTGCCCGTTGGGCAGTCTGGCTGGAGAGTCCTCGGTACGGTATCAGGACCGTCGAGGCCTTCCAGCCGGTGCTGATGGAGTGGTTGGAGCGGACGCACGGGGTGCTTTCCTTCCGACTGGTGCAGGTGCTGACGGGGCACGGATGCTTCGCGAAGTACCTGCACAAGATTGTCAGGAGGGAGAGCACACCTTCCTGCCACCACTGCAGTTGCGACGAGGACACGGCTCAGCACACGCTCGAGGAGTGTGCTGCGTGGGAGGGGGAGCGCTGTGAACTCGTCGCGATTATCGGTGCCGACCTGGCGCAGCCGACCATCGTCAGGGAGATGCTCGTCAGCGTCAGGAACTGGGACGCGGTCGCCGCCTTCTGTGAGGCCGTTATCTCACGGAAGGAGGCGGCGGATCGTGTGCGAGTAGAGATCCTATTCGGCGACACGTTCCGCCGCCGGCGACTCGAGCGGCGCAGGCGCGAGTATCTGCGCCTAATGCCGCCCTAGCCGAGGCAGCGGGTGATCGGACCGGGGAATTGTCCGTCACCCGCAGTGTGACTAACCGCGCGACGGCGACCGACGTCCCAGGATGTCGAGAGGGAAGATGTATAGGGTTACATTTAAATTTTTCTTTCTCTTGCATAAATGTTATATGCATATTTAATTCCTTTACGATACCGAAGGGGAAGAGAGGGGGTGGTTGTATTCTTACTGCGTCACCATACAGAAAATCCCGTATCATCATCATCATCATCTCAGCCCATATACGTCCCACTGTTGGGCTCGGGCCTCCTCCATAATGGAAGGGTAATTGACCTACTATACCACGCTGGTCAGACGTGTTGGTATAGAGTTTTATTTCGAGTTTTCCTTCTCTCGCATAGATGTTATATGCGTTTTATATCCCTTAGTCGTCTCGTACGATCACCCACGGGTAAGATAGGGGGTGGTGAATTGTATTCTTACTCCGTCACCACACGGAACAAATCCCGTATAATAACATATAATACATAAATCCCGTGAAATAAATTATGTTTCTTTATTTTTCTCTTGGAGACCTTACTAATTAATCATAGGTCAACTAATAGTATCAGCTATCACTTGTAGAACTAGTAAGTAATGCAAAATCGACATCCCAATGTCCAATTTTGATCCCACAAATACCGTTAATTAATGACTTTCTATACTGAATATTTTAGTTTACACTAGCTGACCCGGCGAACTTCGTACCGCCTATTTTCGTAATTATTAGGTATGTTTTAGTATTGTCCGTGCGGAGACGGAGTAAAAATATAATTCACCACCCGTGGGTGTCGTAAAAGACGACTAAGGGATATAATATGCATATAATATCTATGCAAGAGAAGAAAAACTCGAAATAAAACTCTATATTAACACGCCTGACCAGCGTGGTATAGTCGGTCAGTCGTGGTAGGTCGATTTCCCTCCCATAATGGAGGAAGTGCGAGCCCAATATTAGAGTCCATATTTTTTCATATGTTTACATACATATAAAACTCAAGGTTTAGGATCCACACAGACACAAAGTTAAAAAAAAACTGCATTTATAACAAAGGATAATAATAATAAAACTTTAATATGTAATGAAATCCCGAACCCCACGGACATATTGACCTCGCGAAAAGTGAATTCTCCTATGCCGGCAATCGAAATAATTGACGTATGTTTGAGGAATAGTGTCAAAACATTGTTCGACGTAACTTGAAACGACGTAAATCGAATCGACGTAAGTCGAGGACTGCCTGTATCGAATGGAGTGAATATTTTTCAAAACATCGTGTCATTCTGCGATAGCATAAAAATTTCGAATAAATTCGATATATTGATGTCATTAATATACCTAGTATAAGAATGTTGAACGATCCTGTGTATAGGTGTGACACAGTTCAACTTTTTTTGACAGACTTTGGACGATGACTTTAGAACTGTTAAATGTTACTTTTCCAGCAACTTCTTGACATCCATGGCCCACCTGGTGGATCGTGTACTGCATTGTTGTTGTCTATTATTTATGGTCGCTGCTAACGAACTTTTGTCCCAGACAGATCTCGAGTGAACTCTCTTTGACTTTCTGATCTCTTCAATATACAAAGACAAAAGCATTTAATAATCGTATGATGACAGTGCCGGATTAAGGCAGCGCGGAGCTTGTTGCAAATTCTGTCGAGGGGCCCTTGCTTCAGGTTCTCAAGTTTAGGGTATTAAGGTATGCAAGATATTCTACGCTCCTAGTTGAATTGATATTTTTTTAATTATAGTTAGACAGGCGTTGGAGTGCGAGGCCCCCAAATTCGCGGGGCCCGTAGTATTTGCTACTCTTACTATATGGCTAATCCGGTACTGTATGATGATAGAAAAAAAAAATTCACCACCCTCTTTTTGACCCGTGGGTCTCGTAAAAGTCGACTACGATATATAATATATGTTATTTGTATATTATATTAAAGGATATATCGTATATATATTTGTATATTATATTAAAGGATATATCCTTTAACAAGACATAGAAATCTCCAAATGAAATCCTATACCAACCCATGACTAGCATTATATAAGTACGTAAATTGCCTTCCTATTGTGAGAAAGGCCTAAGCCAGGGGCGTAGCTGTCGTCGTATCAGCTGTATCAATGATACTGGGCCCTTAGACTGGAGGAGCTCCGAATCATCTATATGCAAGACAAATATCCTAAAATTTTATGATGATTTACAGCATTTTTGAGACTAACTGCTATAATAAACATTTCATTGAAAAATGCAATTTTCATTTGTTATCTTCTTATTTTTTACAAAAATCATAACCTCTTAGGTCTTCCAAAATATTTTGCAACAAGGCCCATCTAAGGCAAGCTACACCACTGGCCCTAGCAGCCCGTGTATGGGTTGAGATGAAGGTGATCATGCCAGCATGATGAACAGTTTCATAAGGTTTAATAAAATACAGTAATGATTTTCAAATGAAATATATTTCATGGAACCCGTAGCGTTTCTTGGATGTTTTTATAAAATTTATATAATTATAATAATTTACTATTCAATTTTACAAACACATCATATAAATTGTTTATATATCATTAGCTATTTTTTTTAACCTAGTGTCTGGCTGACCTTTATTGGCACCATTTTGTTTACGTCACAGATTGTGTATCGAAAATGTTACGTCACAATATTAAGTGCGTCGAATGACGTCCGAAGTTATCAAAGAAACGCTAATAAACTAAAAAATATGAGATTCGGACACAGAGAAGAATAACAGCGGAACTAAATAAATCAATTAAATAAGTATTGACCGCAACTTAAAAGTAAATTCAGAAAACCATAGAGCTATCCACACTGGTACACTCTGTCACTGCACGAAATTGTCTATTTACCATTATTATTTAAAAAAAAATATAAATAAAAGTAACAATAATTAATAAATAGGTCGGAAGTAAATAAAAATAAATCTTTTTTTAAATACTTAGTCTAGTATAATTATCTAGTAAAATTATAATTAATGAAACTAACTAGGTAACCTAAACCTGTTAAAAAGTTGCGAGCACAAATTCGGTAATCCGGTTAGGTATCAGTTTTCATTTGTGCAGACATTACTAATTTACAAACTATCAGAATTTACATACTTATTCGCACAAATGAGAACCAATTTTCATTTACAATATTTTAGCTGTTTTAAATAAACGAATATTTGTGAAACTCGGCCTTAATTATATTGAAGATAAATGAATAAATAAATAATTGTGAATAAATGAGATAGGGGAACAATAACCTACGTGATGTTTAAGCCACATGCGTGTATTTACAAAAAAAAAACCCTATATTAACATAATACAAATATTTTGTGAAGAATTTTATCACTATTTTAACTTAGGATTTAATGTCGTAATAACAATGATAAGTAATTCAATATTGTTTAACAAAATATCTATATTTATGGCTCAGTATCTACTTATTATAATTTTTATTAAATAAAATTAAAAAGAAGAATAAAGGAGTTAATGTTAAGCGTCTATTCATATTTTATAAGAAAAACAGTATTAGGCTATTTAATAAAATACCTATTACATAATACACAAAAAAAAATACTTTTCAGACAAAAATATTGATAGATTAAAAAAGCGTAAGTAGATATTTTTTAAATACTGTGATTGGAATGCGTCACAATTATGCTATCGTTCAGAAACGTCAGATAGGGATGTACAAGGAATATTTGACAAAACAAATCCAAGCAATCGGTTTATTCAAGTATTCCTTGTTGTCTCAATATGACGCTTCCAAACGACACCTAGATGATAATCTCAGTCGGAATCTGCGAGACAGGAGTTTAAATGATGACCAGCATCGACATGGAGATGACTGCCTCTATTTTAGAATTTCAACACTAGGAGGTGTTTACTTTTAATGTACTACATTGTACATAGGAAGCTTACAACATTTAATAACATATAAACATAATACATAATAATAAATGTCCTTATAATACTTAATACGAATTACAAATAATAGCGAACATAAAATTAAATTACGTCGCTTTTAGACTAGATCGTTGAGGATAGAAAGCATACGTCAAAATGGAGGAACGTTGACTATGGTCTATGCTTTTTGGCAAAGCGATCAAATTATGTATGCCATTGCAATGGAAATTGTTGGTACAAAACTGCGGTGTATATAACACGATATGGTTATGCGGCGAGATGGTCTGGCTGTTTGGCTTTAGCGACGGCCGACAAAGTCGATCATCTGGTCTATTTGTTCCTTCTCGTCGTATAGGTACAAAGACTCCATGCATCCCTTGAAATAGGGCGTTGTGAAGCATTTCTCCCTGTAAATTTAAAATTGTCATTAGAAATTAATAATGCTTAATGGTCAATTTTTTTTTGAAAAGGAAAGGAAATAAGTGGAAATAATACTCGAGCAAGAAAAATTAAAAAAACACTAATTTATGAAGAAATGCTTAAGATTTTACGAGTATAATTCAACATGGCATTTTTAATCAATACTGTAAATCATATTTTTTACTCGGCTTTATTTTTAACAAATGAAATTGTGACATTCAAAATTGTAGATAGATACAATCAAAGATAGAATACAAAAAAAACTACTTTAAAGTGTTTAATTAAAAAAATCATAATTTATTTTCAAAATTTAACATGCGCGATCGAAATTAGAATAATTATTTGTTAGATACGAAGTGCTTCAAGATACGTATGCAAGAAATACATGCTGTTAGTTACAAAAGTATATAATTTTTAAACGTATACTATTTAAATAAGACCTAATATATTATTTTTAAACTATAGCTTAAATACTTACGTTCCTTTTTATTGGTTTGAGACAATTTTGTACTTTTGAGACGTTAAAATTCGATTAACAATAAAATGATGTCTCAAAAATTTTAATTCAAAAGTACAACCTTGCTCTCCAATTTTGCTCTAAAAGCTGAAGTAGCATAGCCGTGTTAAAATATAGTGCGTTATATTATAGCGTGCTGTTATCACCCCTTAAATTAAAAGCTGAAGAAAATGCTCAACGCATTTGAAAGAGATAAAGATAGGAAGTGCATAGTTGTGAGAAAGAGATGCAAATCAAATCCTTGTTGTACCTAAATAACTGGATCGGCCCCGTGTATTATTCTTATATATTCCTTGAACTGTTCTAACTGGTCTGTTTCTCGTAGCACCTCGACGCACCCTTTGAAGTAATCTGTCGTGAAACATTCTTTCCTGCACCCCAAACAAGGAATAATGCAATTTATTACATGTGCATAGAATTTTAATTTGTGTGTAGTGTCGATATTAGACAAGTTGTGCTAGTTTTAATAATCAATAAACATTCATGGGGGGGGAAATTTTAATTATTTTTGAAGTAACTCCATGTATAGGGTAAAATTTACAACTGGAAAACGTCACAACTGTCAAAATTAATTTGAATAACGAACATACCTGCACAGAGTATACAGTTGTGGTTCTCTAAAGAGATTATAACAGTCGTCACAGATCCTGTCGAGACGCGCAAATATGGCGGCATCGTAAACGCCCTTGCATTCGAGCGTGAAGAAAGACCGGCGAGCCACGTGGTGTGAAGTCGAGGGAGGTGCAGCCGCGCCCAGCGCCACGGCGACCAGTGCTGCGCACGCCAACTGAATCGAACTTAGATGCATCTGTAAAAAACACAATATGTTCAGTTATTGAGATAAAATATACATTAATCACTTATTTTCTAATCAACAGAATTTTTCTTGAAGTGAAAGTTATTTGAATCAATGAACTTAAATTTTGATATCACAAAAGTAAAAGAGATCTTTAACCCAACAATATTTTGTAATATGTAACTTTTTAACATACAATTAATTAGCCCAGTGAGGTGACGAATTAGGAATTCAGTATGGGAGTGGTCAGGGGGTGATCTAACTTTGCCCTGGTTATCATAAAATTGGGAATAGTATTGTACAGGCCTCCTAAGAGCTTATTTGACCAGTGGATCTCAATAGGTTGACAAATGAAGAAATGAAAGTTATAATTGAGAGTGAACATATTTATTTCAATATACCAAGAGGATTTATGTTCTACTGAATTTTTGATAATAAAATAAGATTTATCGCTACAGACGAAATAGTTATAAATATTTTTCAATCATTCATTATTTACTGTTTTATTGAATTTGCGAAATATATTTTTGAAAAATACAACTCAGCACTAAATTACATTAAATATACCAACAATCATTGCTTACAAATTGAAGTAACCCTCAAAAGCCCCGCCTTAACAATTTATATCCGTTGGATACATTAAAGTGCAAAGTGAACGGCTAATTATCTGAGAGTAAACTGGGTAAATAAACCACTTCGATACACATTATTGGACAATTATCCGTTAAGTACCTACCGCAATCTTGGTATAATAATTTATAAACGTTGAATGCAAGACTTATTATGCATCGGGTGATAAAATAAGACGCAATATTCAATTGCCCCCTTTCGTTTTCACTATGATTCTTAAGAAACGTGACTCTCAAACAATCAAATTGATTCCACCGACATATCTGACATAAAGTTGCCATTAATTACCACTCCTTAGAAAAAAAATGCCGTTAATAAAGCTACATGTCATTTTTACCCTTCTAGACTTTAGGCATAATAGTATTCAATTCGACTATCCAGTCCGATTACATTTGACAGAATACTATTTTTAATAATGCAACTGACTTCTGGGCTCCATAACTCAAAGGGATAACGATATTCCAAATTTGTGTTTTGAGCAGATGCAATATTCTATTGCCTTGAAACTAATAAAAACTGATAATTGATTTACTTTATTAAATATGTTCGAATTTTAAACTTATAACCATCTCTCGAACATTTTTTTTAAATTTAGAGGTCATCCGAGACCGAGTATCAATAGGCCAAGCTATTATTACTATTATTACTCTTTATTATTTACTAGATACCCATAATAAAAAATAAATTATAAAACATAGATTAGTT
This sequence comes from Lymantria dispar, assembly GCA_032191425.1. NCBI lineage: Eukaryota > Metazoa > Arthropoda > Insecta > Lepidoptera > Erebidae > Lymantria > Lymantria dispar. Next base: position 28,193,441 of record CM063455.1, read on the forward strand.
AAGAGTAATGCCATATATTTACATTTGTAATTCTAGTTATTCTAATAGAGGAAGTAATCAAGATATAATATTACCTCAATCTTGTTTCCCTTTCTCATAAACATATTTCTTCTTTTTAAATTATTATAACACTATTGACACAGATTAGTTTATTACTTGTAATAAGCTTATTTCGCAAATAATCTGAACTAGATATCTTTTATTCGATATTATGCTAAAAATACGTTATCCGAAATTTTAATAACGATCCAGGTATCGATTCGAAATTTTATAGTCCAGAGTTAATTAAAACATCACTGACCTAAGTATAGATTATTGTTAATCTTTATTTTTTAATTACTCTATAGTTTATATCTTCTACAAAACTCATGTGTAAGGAATGAGAGAGATAATCTCTTAGTGAGTTCAAATGATAAACTATTTTTTCACTTCAAAAACCAAATTTACAGTAATTATAAATTGTAAATTTTAGCACACCAAATTATTTAACTGTATAATAACCGTCATAAATAATAATAATGTTGTAATTGAAAGGTGAATGGGCCTTCGAATTACGGTAGCTATTATTTAATTGGAGTCCACTTTTGAATGAGTCATGCGCGCTGAATGTCCTAAACTATGTTAATGGTTGCCAACCTTATTTTTTGTGAATGTGGTCTGATATATGAAAGGTTAACGCTTAATCTATGCTACAATCATTTTTTTTTTATGTTGTGACAACGAAAAAAATAATGTAAACTAAATAGTGACATACGCATTTTATGTAAGCTGTGATTTTATATCTAATTGCGTTCTATTTCTACGTTTGCTGACAGACTAAGAATGTACGGCTAGAAAATTGCTTCGTTATTTTTTAAACTACTTCTATTAAATATAATTGTAAACAGCATGTTAGTGTTGCTACTACTAAAAGTTTCTTTATACCTTTTTTACGAGTATATACTCGATATGTTTGCAGACGATTTGTTGTCTTAAAAGATGACTAACGGGTTTAATATGATTGTAACATCTATACAAGAGACAGAAAACTTGAAAGAAAACCTTACATCAATTCTTCAGACCGCCATGATATAGTATTTCAATTTTCATCTTATTGTGGAGGAGGTTTGCAATAGGTTGCAAACCTCATATACCGCCTACGGCGGCGGGACGTATATGAGATAATAATGACAGAGTAGTTAAACCATGACAGTGTATCGAAAAATTCACATTCCTACTAATTATAAATGTATAATTAGCTAAAATATATGTTGTGTGATAGTGGCTACGAATACTACCAACCCATTGCTCTTGGGCGTCGTAAAATACAAATAGGTAAGAGCTTTACATCGCCTTGGGCTAACGTCCTCTGATGCCATTTCGTTAAGAATTACAATCTCAAGGAGGTTAGACGTTAGGCAGGCTGGTCATAAGATTTTACTAATAACTTTTGCGTGTGGTGACAGATTAAGAATACAATTCACCACTCCCTATCTTGCCCGACGACTAAGGGATATCGTACGTATATAACATCTATGCAAGAAAAGGAAAACTCAAAACAAAACCTTATAGCTGTCTGACCAGAGTGACCAGCATGGTATAGTAAGGTAAATTACCCTCCTATTGTTGGGAGGCTACAAGTCCAGCAGTGGGCAGTCCAGCATGTATATGCGCTGGGTTGACGATGAGTTGTAATATCATTTGTAGAAGACTGGAAATACCTTTAAAGACGCCGGTTTTATTCTATCTATAAAGATATCTTTCAAACTGACGTCTTAAACAACGGTTCAGTAAACAAACCGAGAGTACCCTGACTGCAAGGGTAACCGGTTCGATGTAGTGTCAGTAAAGTGGAAGTAATCTTAGGGAGTAGGGGCAATTTAACGACGTTAGTAACGACGGTAGCCTGAGGCACCGCGAGTCATCGTTATCATGTTATTATAAACCTGTGGGCGCCGATATGGTGGTCTTGGGAGCATTTTTTTAATATAATGTTCGAAGACTTGAGTTTACATAGTCTATATATAAATATATATACACAAAAAACTAATACATACTTATATAGCGTTTTAGAGCAATAGAAGAAAAAAACTAGTTTTACAAATTTTGTCCATCTTAGTCGTCGAATTGAAGGCAGTTTTTCCCTAATGTATTGTTGCGGTTTAACTTAAAACTCTGTGTCATATCATATAAAAAATAGATAAAGATTTAAAATTAATTATATCTAAGTAAAAAATGTAAGCAAAGCAGTTTTTAATTATCCAAATGTCCAGACCTGCATTACGTAATAATCTAAATAGTGAGTTCCAAAGTAAATTGTCTTGAGTTCAATTGGCACACGGAATTGTTCTGTTTTTGTTGTCTTTGTTTTTTATTGCTTTTGACGGCAAACCAGCACACCTAATAGTAAGTGCCGCTTATGGACTTTTGCTAAGCCGCTGCCTACCGTGAAGAAAGTGAAGAGAGCGAGCAATGAGCTTCGGTGATACTAAAGGCGTCACCAAAACCGCAAACACCCTCAGAAAGTTGGGCTTGGAAAGTTTAAGTATGATTTGTATCCCTTAATTGTGTATTTATTTAGTTAGCCGGGACAGTAGGATTTATTATAAATAATTCCACTAGTCAGTCTTTTCCCAAAGGATTGTCTCACTTCTGTAATTGACGCATTTGGAACGACGTTGACGCAAACGAAAATAGTCAATATATAATTAAACAATTAATTATAAGGATAATTAACAAATTACGAGGATAATTAATAAAATATAAGGATAATTAATTATTTATATTTTAAAATATGTAGAGTTAATTTGAACGGTTAAATAATGAAGTTTATTTTATTATTGCTTTATGCGAAGCTTATATAAGAGCTGCAAAGTCTATAATATACAGGCATAGTCTTATTAGAATTTCATCAATCTTTCCGCGTGGTAACAGCGTAAGAATACAATTATCCACAGCCTTTTTTGCCCGTGTGTTGTAAGGCTAATAGCTGGCATAGCTTGCCTTAGACGGGCGCTGTATCAAAATGTGTTAGAAGGCCCAAAGGAAGGGTTAAATCTTTTTAAAAGATAAGAAAAAAGCAAATGATATTACGATTTTTAAATAAAATTGTTGTCCTACTAGAACATTTTAGGAAGATTTAATTACAAATAGATGATTCGGGGCCCTGTAATCTAGGGGCCTGGTATCATCGGTAGCTACGCCCTTGCTAAGGTATATAATATCCATATAACATATAACATCTATGCAAAAGAAAGAACACCCGGAATAAAGTCCTATACCAATTCGTTTGACCAGGGTAATATAGTATGTCAATTTCCCTCCCAATGCGGAGGAAACTCATGCGAAACTCAAACGAACCCATGATGATGGTCTTAATATTATGTTTAAGCGTATTCACGCTAAAATTTGTACAAATTAATAAACTTTAACTTACCCAAAAAGAATAATCAAACTCGATTTTTTATTTAAGTAAATTTAAATTCAATTCTGTGTAACACAAAACTCATTAAATGTCAATTGTAAATAGATATATGGTCACGTCGGCCTTCATTCGCGATACCTTTAAGTAATAGATACTTTATCTTGCATTAGTTCTCTATTACGAAGAATATTTCGATCTAACACATCACAAACGTTGCACAGAGAACGAATAATAATAATAATAAAAAACGTCCTGTCACTCAACAAATGATTTTTTTCCTCAAACTAAAATAGATTTCGAAAAATTTCCCTCGGAATCGGGAAACACCCGTACTCTTAAGCAGGTTATAGTCGCTGATTAGTAATATAAAAGCGAATTATTAAATATATAATATTCCTGAACACAGAAACATGTCTGAACAATGCGAGATGTCAATGAATACTAAATTGTTTTTGCTGCATGTGTATGTACTTAGCAAAGATAGGTACATATATGCCATCTTTTAGTAATATTTAAACGTCATAATGTTAGGTTTACGGTGTAACCTAGTTTTAGGATAATCTGGTTTTGTCTAGGCCTAACCGGTCTTACTGGTTTTTAACTCATATTCTTTACAAAGATTTTAAACAATTATAAATATTTAGAATTGGCTTGAAACTTCACGATCCACACTGTCGACAATGGTCTATTTCCAGCCACGGGCCGGTCCGTACGCGGTATTACCACGCTGTCGTAGAAAATCGATGCCCAAGTAGTAGTAATTTGTTGCTGCACTGCACAGCTAGAGAGCCGAGCCCCTACTTTTTGAGGGTGTTTGGCGTATGATGAGTTTTGGTGATGCCTTTAGTATCACCGAACCACGTTGCAACGCTACCACACCCCCTTCACTTTTTTCACGATAGGCAGCGGCCTAGCAAAGGTCTATGAGCGGCAATGCCATGTATCATCAGGTTTGCTGTTTGCTCATTTGTCATCAACGGCAATGAAAAAATAAGGTTCGTTCTGCGAATGCACCCGTGTGGAAAGTAACTTTTCCAAGATGAAATTTCTCACCGAAATGTCGTAAATTCAATCCTAACGCAGAACAATTCTTTGAACGGTTCGCAAATTATTATTCAGAGTTTGGGTGTAATTTATTTTCGGTAATTATATGTTTATAAAGTTTCATTTTTCCCCTTAAGAATAGAATTCATTACCCCTTTCTTGTCCTTGGGTGTCATAAAAGGAATATAATACGCATACAACATCTATGTTAGAGAAGGAAAACTCGACATAAGACCATAGTCTTAGCATAGTCATGGCATACCAACACGTCTGACCAGCCGGATATAGTAGGGCAATTTCCATTGTAAATGGAAATAAAAAATAATTGAATTGAAAAGAAAACATATTGTATAATAGTTTAGAATTTTTGATTCATATATATACAACTAACAAATCCCTACTGTTTCACCTGCACAGTTCTCATTTCCGTGGCATCTCATTCCGTGGTGATAAAAACTACGGGACAAAAAATTTACATATATGCTAGCTGACCCAACAGACGTTGTTCTGTTCAAATAAAATAAAAGGATTTCAGCGCCACATACTGGGTCCAATTGTGAATCTAAACCATTCTTGAAACCCCTTGAACACACACAAAAATTTTCGTCGATATCAAAAATATAAACTATATTACTGGCTGCCAACGTAGCTTTCCTTGGCCGAATATTTTGTAATCAGTGAAATTCCTTCGGTTTTATCGGCGCAGTTCCCGTTGCCGCGGCAATACCGTGATATAATATGACTCTGATTGATAATATAACTTACAATTGGTGAAAGAATTTTAAAATCTGTTCAGTGGTTTAAGCATGAAAGCGTAACAAATAAACTTACTTTCGCATTTATAATATTAGTTAGTATTTATTTGTTTATTATAACGCTAAGTTGGTAGCACACGTGATTTAACAAATATTAAATTTGATAAATGTAAACCCAGGCTTTAAAATAGGTGTGTACTTTGAGATAACGTAAAGTAGGTAAGATCAAATACGAAGATGCGAATATTAAATGCATGTAAAAAGTATTTATTCAGTGTTCACTTATGGCACGGCAACGTGGTCTCTAGACGTATGCCTAATAACCAAGCACAAAATCGCTCAACGTGCTATGGAGCGAGCTATGCTCGGGATTTATCTACGAAATAGAGTCCGAAATATGGAAATTCGAACAAGATACTGAACCGGTATTTTATTATCAAATTTACATAATATCTTAAAGCCATATTCATTATTGTCATTTCAGGTCATAAACGGCACTACTGGGCTCGAGCCTCCTCCACAATAGGAGGGAAATTGACCTTACTATGCTAGTCAGACAGGTTGGTATAGGGTTTTGTTTTGAGCTTTCCTTCTCTTGCATAGATGTAACATGCGTATTATATCCCTTAGTCATCTTTTAGGCTACCCGCGGGCAAGATAGGGAGTGGTGAATTGTATTCTTACTCCGTCACCATACGGAAAAATAATATATCACACTTAGAATAATAACGTATAGAAGGATAGTGTCAATACTTCGAACTTTAAAAATTTGAATCTAAAAATACTAATGGCGGGCAGACGATTACACACGTACACACGGAAACCACTATACAAATTATGAAATCAAATTTTGTTTTTATTAACATAAATCGTTGAAATACTTTTAAAAGTAATGTTAAAAACCTTTTTATATTTTTCAAATGTGTTGTGACACCATTTGAATGCACCAACCGTCATTATTACCTGTTTATTTTTACGAGTTGCCTACGTTCGGGCAGTACAATGACTTGTACATTACGGAACGGTTCCGGCGTAAGCTCCATTAGGCTCCAATTGAAATGCCTCACTTTTTGTGCGTGAACTTACCTTCTATACATTATTATTCTAAGCATAATATATTACAATAGTGAAGTAGTAGTAGTAGTAGTAGTAACAAATAATAAGTAGTAGTAGAAGTTTGTATAAAATTTAATTGATTATATTCAATAAGAAAAACTTAATTAATTTTCGAATAACTTTCATCGAACGAAAGGCCATTTCACTCCACATAAATAATGTAATACGGATACATGTAGGACGGCTGAACACACGCTTACGCAAGTGTGCGGCATGCCTAAGCGGCAATTTTCCATGGGCCCAGGGTGCATGCCTGCATGGCAATTATATACCTCGGTAGAGCTACTAGACTGCCCGGCTGCCACCCAACGAGACAACCAGATTGGTTATTTCTAGGCACTGTTTATTGAACCATCTGTACTGGTTTTACAGAGTAAAAAATATCAGTGGAAATCTAAGCTTGAATAACTAGTATTTATCATATAATTCTGTTCATATTTTATTTTATACTATTAAATAGAATATAGATAGACATTTTTATAGAAACCTGAAATCAATTTGAATAGATTTTTAGCGGCAAAACTTTCGTAAAAATAAGTAAAATTATTTTTACGAGTTTTAACGCGTTTGTGGTCTTTTTGTAATCATGAACGTTGAGGTGTTCCAAAATCAAATACGAAAATCAAACGCAATAAAATCCGTAAATATAGTTTTATTTTAAATATCTAATACTCGTCAACATTGGAAATCATTATATTACCGTAAAAATGATTTAAATATAAAATTTACATTAAAATAAATATTTGAACATTTAATTTTTTTTTATTATTTCATTACGTGTAGGCATGAATCTAACTATGGGAATAAGTTTTAATATTTCCGTAAAATGCGTTGTCCGTTATCGTTTTTTTAAATGGAATATGTTATTTTTAAAGTATGATAGGTACATATAGAATTAAGACTAATTGTTAAAGTTATTTGTGAGCTATTGTTAGTTACGTAAATGTAATGTAGGGTAACACCGCATGTAATTTAGCGTCCAACTCCCGCGCACACCGGCTGCATAGCAATTAAAGAGGCCAGACAGCTCGGTACCACCCAACTGGACTACGCGACGAGATTGTTATTTAAGGCCGGCCTTCTGTGAGAATGTTTCTGTATTTAGTCATTTAAATGGTAAATATCTTATGTAGTGAGTAAACTGTTAAATGACTTTCAACAAATGTATAATCCTATTTATTTGAATTCTAATTCAAATCATGTATCTATACTAATATTATAAAGAGTTTGTTTGTTTAAACATGATAATCTCATGATGTACTTATTCGAATTGAAAAATTCTATTAATATAGAGTAGCTTATTTATTCCTCTGCCGTGGCGTGTCCTATCACCGGGTTGGGCGGCGTAGGCGCCCTAACAGAAGGCGCAGTTGGACGGACAGGGGATTAGTCCGCCACCCAGACAGGCAGACCGCGTGAATGCAACACTGTTTTCTTGCCGGGGTTTCGAAGGAGACGTTGTCCGAAAGGATCAGTGGTCGGCGTAATGGCGTATAGGGAGGGAATAATAAGACAATTGCGCAGGGCAGTTAGTTCATTATTTAATGAAAAAAAAATGCACTATATATACTTATTGGAAAAGCAATTTTAGCTATATTATAACTACAAAATGCCAAATATGTTTAAATTCAACAGACGTGTTTCTGAGTTTTCGAAATCATGTAACTCATTAAAAATTAATTATTGCCGCTTAAATAGTGAAACCTGCATGCCTGAGCGATGTTCTTTGCCTTCAAGTCTGAGAAAAACAATGTAGTGATATATATAGGTTTCGTTTTTTTTTATTTATTTAAACCAAATTACAAATTCACAAGTCTTGTACAATAATTTGTATCATAACTTATAGACCAAGATCCATCCATATTGCATAGTTTGTATATAATCCATAACGTCAATAACTTAAGTCGTTATGTTAATTGAGAGTATACAACCAAATTAGGAAAAGGATTCGCCCTTTGGGATTTTTAGCAGAATATGCCAACAAACGATTGCTATATCATATTCACTACATTTTAGCATTTTCTCTGTATTCCCTTACATAAAATACCAACAAAATCACTCAATATAAAACTACAAAGTGCTAAAATAACGAATAAAAGTTAAGAGCGTCATGTGACATTATCATCTTCCCGCCAAACTTCCAGTCCATTATATGTAATATTTTATTATCCACGTGTATAGAACTAGTCTTAGAATAATAACGTATAGAAGGTAAGTTCACGCACAAAAAGTGAGGCATTTCAATTGGAGCCTATTGGAGCTTACACCGGAACCATTCCGTAATGTACAAGTCATTGTACTGCCCGAACGTAGGCAACTCTTAAAAAATAAACTGGTAATTATGACGGTTGGTGCATTCAAATAGTGTCACAACACATTTGAAAAACTTAAAAAGGTTTTTAACATTACTTTTAAAAGTATTTCGACGATTTATGTTAATAAAAACAAAATTTGATTTCATAATTTGTATAGTGGTTTCCGTGTGTACGTGTGTAATCGTCTGCCCGCCATTAGTATTTTTAGATTCAAATTTTTAAAGTTCGAAGTATTGACACTATCCTTCTATACGTTATTATTCTAAGGAACTAGTATACTATTTCAACTAAATCTAGCTGTTCGTCTCACGTGGTACAACACGTTGGAAATGCAATTTCGTTAAATGAATATCTATTTAAGAGGAGTTTAATTATTTATAAGTCATTTTCGTGATTTTAAAATAGTCGTTTCTTACACCGATGAGCCTAATTAGTTAAAAATTAATTTAGCGTGATTGTTTTAGTAGAAACTGCAGTTTTGTGTTTATGGTCTGGAACCGTTTGGAATGATTTTAGGACTGTGTGGGACCCAAAACCTATTGTATTTCTCCTCTCAACTTATTGAGTGAGTGAAACCTTGATTTTAATGGCTCACCCAAATTAAATTTTCGGGTATCTCCTCCGACGACACAGTAACTCTTATTAAATTGAATTCGTATTATATCTATCCATTATCTATGGTAATGGATTACTTGGAGTACCATTGTGACTTGTAATTATTTTTATTACATTATCTGTTTTTGTAGTAGTTCTATACTCATATATATAAAAGAAAGTCGAGTTAGTTACACTATTTATAACTCAAGAACGGCTGTACCGATTTACCTGAAAATTGGCGGGGAGGTAGTTTAGAACCAGGAGACGGACATAGGATACTTTTATCCCGTTCGACCGGGTTACCGTGGGACTTGACATAAAACGTCAAAGAGAATACAAGTCACTATAAAACGTGGTATAAGAAAAACGCATCTGACATGTAATAACAAAACGCAAATGACAGCTATAGACAGACTATATTTTCGGAAATTTGGAAAATCATCATCATCTTGCTCTTATCCCAATTACTTGGGGTCGACGCAATATGTCATTTGTTTTGACATATTGCAAAAAGTTTCGGCAATGACTTTTATGACCGGCCGCCTGCCTGACGTCAACCCTCGTTGGGAATGTAATCGTTGACTCAAATGGTACCAGATGGAGTTGGTCCGGGTCAATCTAGGGCTCTTAGTCGTCTTTTACGATACCCACGAGCAAAGCAAGGATTGGTAGTATTCGAAGCCGCTACCATACAGCAGAAATTTGGAAAATATATTTACGAAAAGAATTATGGCAGTACGAAGTTCGCCGGGTCGGCTAGATTTTAAATAAAAGCATTCTCATAGTGATAGGACATTTAAACTACCATTCAACGATAGTCAGACGAGGATCAAGGATGTTCAGTGTTTTGTTGCGTATTTGTTTTCTCTTGGGGTGTTATTAATACATCCCTTATTAATTCACTGTGACATATGTAACGGAAGAAGGGTTGTTGCTGTTAAATACACATCTTTGGTTTTTTACATTTATATTAACTGTTAAGGAGAACATTATCTTTGCGGGCGAAATATTACCTAGAATAAGGCAACGCGGGAATTTTTTTATAATGTTTTATATATAGTACTAGCAAACCGCCCTCGCTTCGCTTAGGTTTCAGTCGCCTTACCCGTGTAGTTCCCGTTCCCGCGGGAATACTGAGATAAAATATATCCTATGTTAATCCCTGACATTATAGCTTTCCATTGGTGAAAGAATTTTTGAATTCGGTTCGGCGGTTTAAGCGTGAAAGCGTAACAAACAAACTTACTTTCGCATTTATAATATTAGTAAGGGTATAATTATATATAGTATACTTGATATGCAGTGTTCTAATTTTTATTATACCGGTGCTACTATTGCTTAGGTTAAGAGACAAGCTGAGAAACTACAAATAATTTCGATGTTTTATATCTGCCAGGCGTCCTGAGCCACGGCTCCCTTTTTTACAAATACTGTATTCTACTGTTGCTCTTTAAAACATATCGTTAATTTGAATTAATAAATCGATCTAGAAGTTTATTTAAATTGTTTCGAGACTATGCGCTAGTTAGTGGCGCTATTTTTTCATTTAAAAACTTTCAGAAATGTCACATTGACGTTTCTGTTTAAAAAAAGGCCATCTGACATCATTTGAACTGACATTAATATATTCTGATGCTTCTTCCTTTCAAATTTATAATAAAAAATGAAAAGCCGGTCTTTCAAGCATGTGATAAATTGATTGTTAAAAGGATAACGGGATGTTAGTTGAATTATAAAACTTTTATTATCGAGTAACGGGAAGTCGACATTAAAATTAAAAAGGTTGTAAAAGTTTATTCTTACGCATTTGCAAAAAAAATGAATACAAAATTTAATTATAAAATCGTATGCATCTGGATTTCATTGCAATCAATGATTTTATAAAAGTACAATATTTAAAGTCTTGTCATATTATTATCTCTGTTTCAATCCGTACAATCATAAAATAGGTGATTTTATTTTGTTTACAAAATTAAAGAACTTAAAAGACAAATATAACTAGAACTTGTTTCGTTGAAAACTAAAAACAATGGCGGGTTCTTATAAATTTGGACGTTGTATAGACGATACGGCACCAGTTCGATGTAATATTTTTCTGACAATTTACCCACAGACATGCCTTTAAATTAAAGCAGCATGTTCTACTACTTTCGATTTTTGTTCTGGTATCATTCTGTTGTAAATAAACATATTGGAGCTGTTTTCAGTTTAAAAAAAGAATCGTGTAGAAATGGAAAAAAGCTGAATACACACTTTCTTACTCGATAACTGTGTATTAAATAAAACCCTCGACTGCACAGTTAAAGTAGTTTTTGATTTGCCATTCTAAATGACACGAATTCGATTTCTACAATATTTGTGTAATCCTCAAATTGTGTTTCAAGTTTGGGTCTAATTCGAGTGCGATTTTTTTCGCATCACGAATATCAGTTCTATGGTGCAGTGTGTTGTCATTAAAAAAAGAAAAACAATTTGGATCTTACATAACGACGCTTTTTGCTTAAATTGTCTTTATACTTTCAATGGGCGCGTGGTTTCAAATTATTATTTACATCTAATCTCAGACACAAGGCAATATGAATGGGAAATTGGTGTATGTAAAGGCAAAAAAAGCAAAAATAATTTATGGAGTGTAAAAGGTTGATAAGGAATGGACATTGGATTTCAGGATTAAATTTACCTTCTCTACATCATTCATCATATCGCCGTCCACGTAGGCCTCCATCACAAATTATGTGACTAAACTTCTAATCACCATGCTTGGCAGAAGAATCCTAGTGAGACACTTAGCCGATTTTGAAAACATCCACTGGGCAAAAAAGGAAGATGACAATTGTATTCTTATGTCGATATAGTGTTTCTTTCTCATACTGTGACGGTATCTATGACCATTTATTAGCCGTGTCTCACGATATTCGTGAAGAAGGAAGAGGGAATCTTATATTACAATTTTTACAATTTTACAATACAAATTACACGGAAAATATAATAGTATTAGTTAGAGTGCAATGCGTTAGGGGTATATGAATATATTGTGTAGTTATGACGCGTGATTGTTCCATTGTTGAGTGTGTGCATGTAACCTTCATGCCGGCCTCTCCGGTGGCCTTACGGTACGAAATCACACGTACTGTCACTTCCGAGTTTCTCTCTATATCACTTCTGTATCCGTCCACTTATATGAATAGAGCTCTTAAAACTCGAAGCGTTTGTTATTTTTTCCTTTTTAAACCCAATGAACATTCAGCTCCATTTCAAAAACAAGAGGGGAAAACCTTTCATAATTTATAAATTCATCTACTGACTGTACTAAGAACTATAAATAAGAAACAAGAAAAACATAAGAAAAATTGGCAAATTTAGGAGGAATTTAAAATGAGAAAATTACGAAGACACAATGAAATTTTTACAAGAATAACTAATACTGCAAGAGTTTTGATTTAAATGATTGCCAATAAACGAGTACCAAGCTGAGTTATAGAAATACTTTTGTCGAAAATATTATAGATACATATTTAAATCTGTTTGGATTTTATTTAAATATTTATTTTTAAAAATACTAGTAGTTACATCTTCTCTCACCTCATATACTATTGGGTTAGTGCCTCCTCTGCAATAAAAGGGAAATGACCTTTGGATTCATTTGATCATTGTCTTTTGGGGTCAAATGGAAAAAAGGGGACTTTATATCAAGTTTTCTTTCTCTTTCATAGATGTTATATGCGTATTATATTCCTTAGTTGTCTTTTACGATTTCCACGGGCAAGATAAGGAGTGGTGAACTGTATTTTTATTCCATCACCAGACAGCAAAGTTAGTTCCATACATATATAATTTGGAAATAGCGAAAGAAAAATTACGCGTATTCTCATTTATTGACCAACTGTCTCAATAGAGACACATATCTTTGTATTATTTGTTGTCTATGCAGGAACAATTAGCGGCTAGGTCGTCGCAGCATGATGACCAGCGCCAATGAACGACAATTAACGTCCCAACTGGGTCAACAAGGATTTACTGATGGACAGAATAGCATATGTCTGAATATGATTTATTACAAGCATTCAGTAACCAACTGAAACTGCTTTAAGGCAAGTGGATTTTCATAGATTAATAGAATATCCTTAATCATTCGTAAACAAATATTAATATAGGTAAATATGCAAGGAGATTGTTCATACTATTATTAATTGAATAATTATTAGCATATCTGTAGGAATTTAGGTGTTGACATAGTGATGTTATTATAGATATATTTGCGGTTATAACTGTTAACCACAGATACTTAGTATATATTATATAACGTACGTTATTATTCTAAGCACAGATACAAAATTTAACGAAAGTTCGTTAGAGTTTCTACGTATGTATCAGTAAAATAGTCGAGAGTATAGTTGGTGTGCATTTGTCTTTTACAATGGGAGGCAATTCAACTAATTATTCATGTCTTTTTTTGTGTGACTTAGTTATTAGTCGCAGATGGCGGTGACAACTTTACCCGGACTGGTGGGTGAGCGCTGAGGGTTCTCAACTCGTAATTATTCATGTGAAGGAATGGCGAATCTTATTCTGATTTCATTACTACAGAGAAACTCAAGGGTTTGAAATAATATTTAACGAAATTGTATACGCGTAACTACCATTTTTATATGCCACGTTTGAATTCAGTTCATGTTTTTTTACAATAAATTCAATTACTGGCGATAATTTACAATTTTCGCATGTTTAGTGAGGTTAAGATTTTACTGAGTTTGTAGTAAAAGAAATTATCGCTCAGATATTATTAAGTTCTTATAATTGATAGAAAGCAAAGTATACTATAAAATAATTAACATTGGAGTGATAACGACTCTTTCAGATAAATTTAATGTTTATTTTAAAGCGATAAAATAAACATGCGTGTGGTAGTTAATTTTTTAGACGCCATTTTGTTATTGTATAAATCACAAAATGGCAATGAGACTTCTAGCATACGTATATCTGCAATGGTGTCGTTGGTAAGAAACTGTGGTCAACCATTGCCCGATGCCAATTTATTACGTCGTAATAGTACTATTTCTGTAAGTTATATTTTGGTTCAGCCATTGACCACAGATTGTTTGAATTCTTTATATTATTGTTATCGAGCACTGGCACTTTGTAGTCCATAGATAAGTAATATAGATTTTTAAAAGCTGTTCTAATTTTAATTTTCTTATGGTCATTAAAATGCAATGATAATGCTTTAGAATAACTGTTCAGTTTTCAAATTGCTTTAAGAACTGAATTGCTTTATATTATTAAATATTACAAACATAGTAAATCTTGGTAAATTTATTTGCCTACAGTGAATTGTAATACCCTCATATAGACATTGAAAACAAATTTATAAATATAAGTAGGTAATGGTACTTTTATAGTTAGCTTAGGTTTGCCTCAATATTCGAGATAAAAACCGTGACAACCTGCCTGGACAGCGTGAAAAGTCAATTATCCTCCCGTTGTGGAGTAAGATGATGACCAATAGCCATATACGACGAGGAGAAAAAGAAGAGTCAGATAAACACTCACACTAAATACGAGATATAGGCAGATAATATCAAGAAGAGAAGGCAATTCGAAACAATATCCTATATTGATGTATTTGTTACATAGTTCATATAAAATTTACACTTATGACAACGATTTCACTTTAATATATTATGTAATGACAGATTCCCACTTGTCGATGGCCATTTTCTTATTATATTATAATCTGTGCGAGATTTTTTTTAATTGTAATGTCATGTCATAAAACATTAAAAAAATATTTAATATATATATAAAAATCTAGTTATATGGGACTAAGTTGGCAGTATTCAATGCGTGTACATGGTTGTGAGATATCGCGCCTCGCAGTCTGCTATGCAAGAGGCCGGTTATACGCACACACGCGTGCAGACACACCCACATGCAAGACTAGTGCGTTCCTGTGTAGGGTTGCCATTATACTTTGACGGCCGTTTTCACCAACGACCTGTAAATTTTGAGTAACACTTAAGGTAACATGAATAACACAAATTGGTGTTGGTTAGATTTTTGTTTGTTAATTTTATTATTTAAATAGAAAACAACACCTAAGACGCTACAGATGAAATAATATTGATGTTAAGTGTCATATAAGGCAATACTTAAGTGTTAATGAAAATTTAGGGTGTGTTGATTAAAATGTATGTAAGACTTTGTATGTAAATAGGTATTAATTATTACGATAATGTTTAGTAATAACAATAGCAACTTTAAAATGGTATCTTATTTAACTAAATAGATTAATCTCTGAATGCTTACATTACGGCAAATTATGAATATTAACTATCAGAACTATTTGTCTATGATAGAATGAAACAGATATTCTACGCTCGATACGAATCATAGAATTATTTGATAAAATTTCTAAGAAATATTAGAAGTATTTTAACAAATTTACTTTTATAACGAGCTATAAAACTTAATAAAATATTACAAAGTTTACGCAAATGCCTAAGCAATAGCCCTATACGCAACCTGCAGTGGAAATTACATGAATTTTCCTTTTTCGCAACAGCTAGTCGAGTTAATAGGCCTCAATCGCTTGTATAGGAGTTAATAAGTCTGATTATAACTACGTTTCAGTCAATACATCATGTGTACTGACATTCTATTTCGATATTACTGATTACGTTTAATTACAGAGTTTATATCTAGATATTTTATTAACATCACATCAAAGAACTTGTGAAATTTTTGAAATACCTATATAGATGTTATTTTTGTTTGTTAATTATATATTTGTAAAATCGCCCTCAATATAAGGATTATTTCCTTAGAGCAAGATTAATTTGTCTTTTATAGTAAAAAATGTAATAATTTTGATTCAATCATCATCATATACGTTCCCCTGTGGACCCTAGCCTCCTTCACAATAAGAGGAAAATTGACCTTACTATAACAACGCTAGGCAGACGTGTTGGCATAGGGTTTTATTCCGAGTTTTCCTTCTCTTGGATCGATGTTATATGCATATTTTATCCCTTAGTCGTCTTTTACAACACCCACGGGTAAGAGAGACTGGCAAATTGTATTCTAACTCCGTCATCACACGGACTCTTGATTGGATGGGAAGAAGATAATTAATAATCAGTCAACGTTAAAAGAATGAAATATAATATGTTGAATATCATTATTATCCTGTTTTCATCCCAATTACGACGAAATATGCATTCTTCCATCGTCATCACCATTCATCATTTCGGCTCATATACGTCCCTCGAGCTCGAACCTCCTCTATATTGGACGGAAATTGACCTTACTATAGCATGCTGGTAAGACAGGTTGGTATAGGGTTTTGATTCAAGTTTGCCCTCTCTTGCATAGATGTCATATCTATACCAATAAATAAAATTGGAGTGTCTGTTTGTAATGTCAAAATAATAGGCTTTTTTCATGCTCACACGGTTATTTGCACGAGACCTATGCCTAAAATACAGATTAAAAAATTTTTGTCTGTCTGTTTGTTCCGGGTAATCTTCAAAACGGCTGGACTGATTTCAAAAATTCTTTCACCAATGGAAAGCTATAATATCAGGGCGTAAACTAGGCTATATTTTATCCCGGTATTCCCATGCGAACGGGTACTACGCGGGTAAAACGACTAAAACCGAAGCGAAGCGAGGGCGGGTTGCTAGTGCGTAATATATCCCGTAATCGTCTTTTAATATACCCACGGGCAAGAGAGGGAGATGGTGAATTGTATTCTTAGTCCGTCACCATATGGAATCCATCGCACATATTTTGACAATTGTTTTATGATCGGCCGCATGTCTGACGTCAATTCTCCGGAATGTAATTATCGACCATCGATATCAGATACCATCGGTATCAGATTGAGGTGGTCCATGTCAATTTAAGTACTTAGTCATCTTTTACGATATCCACGAGCAATGGTTGATAATATTAGTAGCCATCATACAGCGTGATTAATTTAAATAAAGAATGATGAGTGAATGACTTTTCCTTATGGTGACGGAGTAAGAATACAATTCACCACCCCCTCTTTTACCCGTGGATGTTGCAAATGACGTCTAAGGGCGGAATCTGGAAGTGTCATCTTGTATTATGTTCAATATCTTAGTGTTTTAACGTGTTATATTAAATAATTTTGACGGCATTTTATGTAATATATAGCGGCAGAACTGCTGAGATGTAGTGAATATGATATAAAACTGCTATACATACCTTTTTGTTTCCACCAAAATTCTCAAAAGATACCCTTAACAGTGGACACTGTTGAAGGCGACACTTTGAGTTACTGACGGACATTACTGACATGAAGAAACTGATAATTTGAAAAGAAAATTATAACTCGACGCTGGCAAAACTGGCTCGTATTAGTAGCTGATTGCCAAGAAAAAAAAAAGAAGAGGAAGAAGGACGACTAAGAGATATATTACGAATATGACATAGATGTCATATGCGTAATATATCTCTTATACGTCATGCAAGAGAAGGAAAACTCGAATCAAAACCCTATACTAACTTGTCTGACCAGCATGGTATAGTAAGGTCAATTTTCCCCCCATTATGGAGGAGGCTCGAGCGCAGCAGTGGGACGTACGTGAGCCGAAATGAACGAATGAATGAGTGAATGACTTAACTAAAAGGAAAATAAAAATGGTTATATTGTCTATGTTACTCGCTCATAATGTAGCTATCTATAAGTGAAAGAATTTTTAAAATAGGTTTTATAGTTTGGGTTTATTGATTACAAATAAACAAATCATTCCTCTTTGTGTGTTAATAGTGTAGATGGAATAATTAGAGACATGTCTTTATTATAACTTTATATTAGATCGTTTGAAGCAATTAGTTAATACCGTTTGAGACCAAGCAACTATGTATTTTCAATTACTAATAAGTATATACCTACATTGTTGCTTCATAGGACTATTAACATTAATAATCTGTGTAGGGTGTGGCTAAGATCGAGAACAGTCCATAGACAATACAAATTGAGTTCGACAGATTGATCCAATCAGGATATTTTGCTTTAGGTACATTCGAGAGTTATGGTACGAATATCATCACACTGGAGCAAATACATGTTGTATAATTGAAAAAAAAATAATAGACAAAATCCCCGAGTTTCTTCCCGAATCCTAATAATGGCGGCCGTGTTCCAATTCAGTTGTAGTTTATTTAATTAATTTAAGGAACAACGATAAAATTGACAATATGTAAGTATCCCCGCGGTATTTATACATAATAAATGATTCTTAGGTTTTTTTTAATGTTTCGATTGCTAGGTCTATGTAAAAATTCGAACAATTTATGACGGATGACATTCGATTTAACATAACTACAATTATAATTTATTTATCTATGCCATGACGTAGAGTAAGTACTAATAAAAATAAAACTCGTTTTAGGGATTTTTATCGTAAAACTAGTTTGATTTAAATCTTCATTCACAAGCGAAATGCGATGTTGACAACATTATCTTCCAACCAACCTTTAGAAAATAGAAATATATTGCGCTTTTTAATATTCAATAAATATATTTAACCTATAAATCTGAAAAACTTGTGTCTTTATTTATTTAAGCGCGCTCATTTCAGGAACCATTGCACTTGAAAGTATATAACTGCGTTAGATAACTAGTTTATTAAAGAAGGCTACAAACAAATAGACTCGGAGAAGTAGTAGCCATAAATGGCAGCCAAAGAAGAGAGTGGTAACTATGATATATTGTTAAAATTGAGCCAGATGATTTGGCGATTGATGTTATAAATTACTCGGGAAAACGCTACTGTCCACTACCGTGGTATTTTGGCTGAGTAGCTTACTTTATCATTACCTCAGCTCTCTCCTGGGCTCGAGTCTCCTCCACAAATTAGTGGATTGACTATACCACGATGATCAGATTGATTGCTATAGGGATTTCATCTCGATTTTTTTCTCTCTCCATATTGTATTCCTTTAATCGTCTACTTCATCCACGGGCATGAAAGGGAGTGTTAAATTCTTACTCCGTCACCACACGGAAAATTTAAATTATTTAATAATAATTAATATCATAGGACAGGTATCCCTCGTTTTTTTAAATAACGAAGGCACGTTTGTAATGCGATTGGATTTATATATTGTATAGAGTCGTCGTACGAATGATTGCATTGTCTGTTCGTGCGTCGCATAGACAAGGGAAATGTATAAATAATAATCATCTGCATACTGCATATCAAATAACTAATCACTATGACTAATATATCAAAAATTTATTATCATTATCACCATTATCATCATTATCATCCTGCTTTTATCCCAATGAGTTGAGGTTGATGCAAATTCAAATTCAAATCATTTATTATGTATAAACCCCGCGGGGGCACTTACATATTGTCATTTTTTTTACATTTTTCTTAAATTTATAATTACTACCAGATCGGAACGCGACCGCACTGAGAAGATCCGGCAAGAAACTCAGCGGGATTGTCTATTTTTTATTTATTTTTCTAATTTCACTTAAATAAAATTACAACTTACAACATACTTATTAATAGTTCCAGTGTGATGCCATTCGAAATATTATATAATATAACTAGCAATCCGCCCTCGCTTCGCTTCGGTTATAGGTTATAGTCGTTTTACCCGCGTAGTTCCCGTTCCCGTGGGAATACCGGGATAAAATATAGCCTAGTTTACGCCCTGATATTATAGCTTTCCATTGGTGAAAGAATTTTTGAAATCGGTCCAGCCGTTTTAAAGATTACCCGGAACAAACAGACAGACAGACAGACAAAAATTTTTTAATTGCTATTTTAGGCATAGGTGTCGTGCAAATAACCGTGTGAGCGTGAAAAAAGCCTATTATTTTGACATTACAAACACACAATCCAATTTTATTTATTGGTATAGATTCACAAATATAATAAAAATCACAAATATAATGAGAAAATTAAGGTTGGACCAGATCCCGCAAGCGATGCAATTTGATTTTCTCTAACATTATATATTGCAAAATTTGGCAATGGTTTTATGATTGGGCGCCTGTCTGTCATCAACCCTCCTTGGAGATTGTAAGTCTTGATAAGATAGGTCAACATTCCTAGTCTTTGGTAAAGTTTGGTAGTATTTGTAATAGCTACCACAGAGCGATGGTACTACTGTCGTTTTCTTCAGCATTTATAGTAGTAAATATGAATTATGGCAAAACGCAACGTTTTTGCTCAACTTGGCGGGGCCATTGCCGTGCTTCTTCTTTCTTCTTCCGTGATTGTCCATATGATTGATTCATAATTAACGACGTTTTTTCACATATATTAGTGGCAGATGACGTCACGTGCCTTGCTTTAAAGTTTATTGGTAAATTTAATTTACGGCTTTATTTGATTATTTACTCAATGACATTTCTAATATACTGTGGTAAGAAGTAAATAGTTATATAGTTATATATATAATAAAAGAATTCACGTAAGTAAAACCGCACGGAAATTACCTACCTATCTAAGAATACAATTTACTACCCTCTTTTGCCACTTGACTAAGGTATTAAATATGCGTATAATATCTATGTTGTAGAAGAAGAACTTGAAATTAAGTTCTATATAAAACATCTCTGACGTACAATGGGTCAACTTTGATCCTTTTGTGGAGAAGGCTCGCGCTCAACAGTGGGCAGTCTATAGTCTGGAATGAACAAATCTACCTATTTGTCGATTGTATATATCAAAATGAAATATTATCAAGAATATCCGAGTTTATTTTGATAGTACTGGTGCTGCAATTAACAGTCCTTAACAAAGTTCAACTAAACTTACTCGCCCATATAAAGCTTGGTAGAGTAGTAATATATCTAATAGATTATCATCATATTGCCACGTAATTAGTTTTTCTTAGTTATAATTATAGGCTTGAAGAAACACTTAAGTAATGTCGGCACCTTTTAACTTCTTCACAATTGTTTAGATACCATCATAACAAATTATGTCTCCCTTCCATAATTATAGCATATAATACGAGGCTAGATCAAGTTTATTTGTGTAAAACTAGATTTCTAGTCACGCAACTACAAAAACACGACAGGTATTGGAAAATTGTCGCGCTCGGTCAGGAAAGTCGGAACATTCGAGAAGCTTGCTCGTAACGTAACAAGATTTGAACACAGTCGAGATTATTAAAGAACATTTTTAAATTATTATTATGTATGTCATATAGCTTTTATGATTAAATATTTAAATTTTAACTGATAGTAATTATATTAAATAATTATTTATTCGAAAAAAAGTACTAAAGAAATAATCCTTGTATTCTGCGAGGGTCTTTACAAACACACAAACTCATAACAACAATTTGTGTGTCGCACTAAGAAATCTGCATAGGAATCGAATTCACGACATTTGGCACGATAAGGCGAT
The DNA here is from genome assembly GCA_032191425.1 of Lymantria dispar. NCBI lineage: Eukaryota > Metazoa > Arthropoda > Insecta > Lepidoptera > Erebidae > Lymantria > Lymantria dispar. The sequence goes on from CM063455.1 coordinate 28,215,078, forward strand.
GATACCATTACGCCATTAATTATCCAAATAATTGCGGATTATGAATATCCCTTTGCCTTCTTTTTCTATGAGCACAAAAAAAGGCAAAGACAATAAATTTATGTAGATTATATTATTTCAAATTTCCCTCTCATTAAGGATATACTTGTTCCTAAAAGTAATATATAAGTATTGATTAAAAAGAAATACGAGAGAAACCAAGAAATATCAAACAAAATATAATTAATCTGCGTCAAGACTCTTCAGTAGAGTTCATCTTGTCTAGCCACTTAACTAGGTATTTTATTATATTTTTTCCGTTACCAATTACTTAATATAAAAAAAGAAAGCAGTACGCCTCGCTATGACGTCACCACAGCTGATTAACAGCCGCCTGTAATGCAGATAATGGCGTACGCAAAATATATTGCGGACACATTGTGGTTTTTCAAACGAGTGCGTCTCATACCGGTACCTGAACGCACGGCACTTTTAATAACGTTATGCCCAGATTGTAAATCATACGAACTGTTATTCACATTAGTTAAAAATTACGATTTAAATTAAATGTCAAATATTTTTTTTTAATTGTGACAATTAATAAATGTCAATAAAAAAAGCGAAGCAACTGTCAAAATTCCAAAATTTCATTTGTCTACCTAAAAATATAATTTTATATATTGGACTTTTAGTTACTTCCATCCGTTTATCAGCCTAATAACGCCTAAGGTGTATAAATATATATAAGTAATGTATATTATATATAGGCTGGGGACAATGCCATAATCGCCACACTTGGCAGGGTGGTTGGCTATCGCAATTGGTGTTACACGTTCCAGAAATGTTCTTCTACCCATTCCCTTGGTGAGAGGTAGGAGATAGGAGGTCAGCTCAGCTGATTTTAAAACTCTCACGGCTAAGTAAGGGCAACCTCCCTTACTTTTTTCACAGTTTTTTTTTAAATTAATTATTAAGTTAGTTACGTATGGCTACCATATTTGTTGAGGCCAACAAATCTTAAAGTGTAGTCATTAAAAGGTAATTAAAGGTAAACGACATGCTTCTAACACAAATAGTTGTACCACAAATGTAACAACTTTCTCCGAAAAACGAGCATGATATAAATCTAAAAAGGATTTTATACAAAAAAAAAGAAATAAATTATTTTGTTATCATCAATTTTTATAACAATTATTAATTACGAGTCGATTCCTGAGCCCACCGTGAATCACAATAAAAAAATAAACCATTCGCGGGCAAAGGCATTAATCGCGAGCGTCCAGACCAAGATACACATTAAAAAAGAATAAATAAATTTAATACACAAACGGCGCTTTGGCGGCAAAACTTGTTTCCGACCGCTCGTTTAGTTTGCCACGTTTAAGCTGGTAATAAAGTTGAATATCGTTTAAAATAACATTTGACAGGTGTAAATTAACGCGGTTATGTTAACCAGACTGACTGGTTGGTTCTAGTGCCGTTGAACCGCACAGGTGGTCCTTGAATTACTAGAGATAAATTTAATACGCCGTGCCTAATAATAGTGAGGAGATTGATGTGTTAGTTGGCTGACAGAAACCGAGAGTCGGCGCACTGATTTGCATATTAAGCCTATTCTTATTGGAGATTTTTTTTATTGTATATTTTGCGTAATAAGCATATAATTTATGGTACCTCGTTAACGATAAATAAATAAATTTGCTATAAAAATGGACTTAAGTCACATAGTACGTTACTAAATCTTAAAACTCTATTCATTCTGGAATTAGTGAAAAAATATGTATTAATTTTTATATGATGGCTCCGAATCTTCAACACTTATCATCTGAAAGATAAAAGAGAACGGAAGAAACCTTACAATTAAAATTTCAGTTATTTTCCGATCCGGAAAAGCAATAGATAGACAAGAACTAGTTTTTCTGTTTACCATATTTAAATTCTATAACAACCGCTCGATATATGTACTAGCTAGGGTAGTATCATAACATGTGTATTCTTTATTTAAATCAGAATGAGCAAATGATTCCAAGTTCGAATTAATAGCAATAAATAGAAAAAGCGACGTTTAGAACCTTGTACCTTTCAGGTTTGTTTTTCTTTACACTACATATTTATTTTAAATTTTATTAATAACTGTCTTGTTGTAGACAATTAGTGTGTCTTCCGCTTCCTGCTGCGTACCACTTGTGTCATTCATAATTGCAAATTATCTTGGTACCGATAAAATAAAGATATAGTAAACCATTCCTTATTAATCGTTTATATTCTAGATAAATTGATAATAAATGATCCTTTCATACGAATAAATAACTATTATTTATTAAAATATGATTGTTTAATGAAAGTCAAAAAAACTCTATTTTTATCACATCAATTTATTATTATTTTCATCCATTAATTGAATTTATATAAAGCGCTAGTCTGTACAAAACTTCCTTTTAAAAAAAATACAATGTATGTACCTATATATAATGAATAAATTGTTAAAAACATGAAGTTGTACTTTTATTTTTATAATGAATACACAAACTGAACATCATTACGATAAGTCGTAATATGTTGAAATAATATTTTTGCGACACAGACAAATTTTGTCACATAAATAAGAGTAAATGATTGCCACATATAAAAAGTAAAATAAACCAAACTTAGAGGACGCCCGCCCGTCTGGTACACATAAACATCGCAATGAAAATTTTGGACCAAAATTAACCAATGACACATTATGAACAGACATCAATGCGTAAGTACCAACAACAGAAACCATGTCTCCGTTATTAAATGTATATAAAATTAATGTAAAATATTATAAATTCACACATTTTATGGTGATAAATGAAAAAATGACCGATATACCTAAGTCTTAGAATAATAACATATAGAAGGTAAGTTCACGCACAAAAAGTGAGGCATTTCAATTGGAGCCTAATGGAGCTTACATCGGCACCGTCCCGTAATGTACAAGTCATTGTACTGCACGAACATACGCAACTCTTAAAAAATAAATAGGTAATTATGACGGTTTGTGCATTCAAATGGTGTCACAGCACATTTGAAAAACATAAAAAGGTTTTTAACATTACTTTTAAAAGTATTTCGATGATTTATGTTAATAAAAACAAAATTTGATTTCATAATTTGTATAGTGGTTTGCGTGTGTGCGTGTATAATCGTCTGCGCGCCATTAGTATTTTTAGATTCACATTTTGAAAGTTCCAAGTACTGACACTATCCTTCTATACGTTATTATTCTAAGACCTAAGTGTTAAAAAAAACAATGATGCCAACATTGACATGTATAGAAGGATAATGTTCAGTCCTGAGAAATATCATAAAAATAGTAATAAAAAATAATACTAACAATTCATTTTTAAAAAATTGAATTCTGATGTTTACGCGAGTATTACACATTTGAAATAAAACTATTTTAACAGATTCTATATGATTTTAACTTGTTCGAACTTTCGAATCCGTTCTTTGTCACGAAAAGACTTTATTTACACATCCATTTTTTTTTTGAGACTTGTTTGTAATTTGCCTGGCAATACATGTAAACAGCCATAATTGTGAGTAGCTCTGATATTTAAATGTGAAAATATTAATAGCGTAATGTGAAAATAAAAGTTTTTCGTCTGTATTGACCGAGTACGCATAGGTACCTCACGGGTATCTCTGCTCTTTTTTTTTTCTCTGAGACCTGGGATATTCCAGACTCAGCGTCGATTAAGTGTCAGCGCCACTACCAGCTAAAAACTACACGCGGTTCCTGTCCCTCAGGAAGTCATGGGACCGTTTTCACATGCACCACAACTGCGCCGGAATTTTATCTGCCCTACGTCAACCCTGTGTGCCCGGTTAGCGTGGTATTAAGACCTATGAAGCCTCCCTAATTTCCTTTTAATTAAGCCCATCAGTGACATCGTAACGTATATGGACAAACAAAGAAGTAAGTTATATGAACATAAATATGATTTCATATAGAAATTAGGTATTAATGTTATTAACACAAAGAATAAATAAACATGGATCAACAAATAAATATGCTTGAGCTATTTTAGTCTGTTTAAAAAAAAATAAAGACTAACTCAGAATAGGCTTGATTTAAAAATCGCATTGGTAATTAAAAAGTATCGACGATTTTCTGGTATATTTATTGGTTAAGTAAATTACATCATACTCGTAATAAATTACTGCAATGTCATCCTTATCGATTTATTTCACTGTTGAGCCCGAGCCTCCTCCACAATAGAAGGAAAAACCATTTTAATATAACATTGGAGACAGAGGGTTAGTATCGAGTTTTACTTCTCGCAATGATGTTTCCTCCTCCCTTATTTTACAATCATCCACGAGGAGAGAAAGGCAATAGTGAATTGTTTCCTTAACTCGTCACCAGAAGCAGAATAAATTTTAATTGTAAAAGTTCATGTATACACATATTTAAAATTAAAAAAAAAAGATTTAATTGGCAACACCAAATCGTGATATATTCTGTAACTTTACTTCCTTCTTGTCGCCTGTTTAATCAAATTGAGCACATCATCGTCTATGAAGAGATTGTTACTTGATCACGAACTCAAAAAGAGAACTATGTCTTAGATTAAATTAGAATTTTCTTGCGCATCATCCAGCTATCGTGATAAATAGGAATGCATAATATGCTTTATAATGCATAAATTTCACGCACCTACAAATATATTTTCAATGTCTTAGAAATGCAAAAACAGTTTGATATGTATATATCTGCATGCAGTGCAAAGCTATTAAAGGATTTTCTCAGAAAATTCTCAGCAGAAGTTTCAAACTATGCAACTACGTTCAATTGTTGGCTATACAATAGCAATATATTAATGTAACCAATTTTTCATACTCATGATCGTTTTTATAAAAAAAAAATGTTCACTACGCCAATAGTTTGTTTCAAACAAATTTTTCACAAACAGAAACAGGCTATTAGAATGGAAATTATTAAAGATTATTTTTATTTTTTAAAGGTTACAGACGTTCATTACCTTCCATAAATTATACAGCCATTTTCTTTATGGTATTATGTAAAATGAATAAATAATCATATCACATTAGAATAATAACGTATAGAAGGATAGTGTCAATACTTCGAACTTTCAAAATTTGAATCTAAAAATACTAATGGCGCGCAGACGATTACACACGTACACACGCACACCACTATACAAATTATGAAATCAAATTTTGTTTTTATTAACATAAATCGTCGAATTACCTTTAAAAGTAATGTTAATAATCTTTTTATATTTTTCAAATGTGTTGTGACACCATTTGAATTCACAAACCATCATAATTACCTATTTATTTTTTAAGAGTTGCGTACGTTCGTGCAGTACAATGACTTATACATTACGGAACGGTTCCGGTGTAAGCTCCATTAGGCTCCAATTGAAATGCCTCACTTTTTGTGCGTGAACTTACCTTCTATACGTTATTATTCTAAGCATATCACATTAAAAATAATATTATTAGCAAACTGGTTTTATCTATACAATTTATATATATTAATTTGTAATTTAGCTTATCTTCTTATATCATACACCTCCCAAAACCTCCTTGTAACCCTCCTTGTATGCAGTAGGTGGGAGAGTCGGTACATGGTTGTATTTTCATTCTCTTGCACATAATATTTATATGTTATGTCTTGTACGATACCCACAGGCAAGCTAAAAGGTGGTGAACTGCATTCCGTCACCACAGGGAATACTTTGTACATATACCTATTTATCATTCAATAACAGCATTGCGTTTTAATAAATAATTGCAGCTACAACGTCAAGGTTTGCCAAAAAAAAAATCAATATTATTACCAACGTACAGATCAATTATCCATTAGTGTGTCTGCTTGCCATCCTAAACTCATAATTCCATCAATATTATTACTATGTCTACTACGCTACAAATTTAATTTCAAAAATAATAATAATAAACAACTGACCGTCTTATTTTTGCTTTTTATCAAACATTAGTAAAAGTGTCAACACTGTCTGGCAAAGAAACATAAATTTTATATATTAACATTTTTTTTGTACACGAGTATAATCGAATCGCTGGCGTTTATCCAAACGCTTATCATCTAAGGATGTTATAACTCAAGTTCATTCACGCGGCGAAAGCGTGAGTTGCCATTCAAAGAGATTTAATGAAAAAAAAATGTCTGTTTTATAACTTTTTTGATTGGTTAATTAGAATTAATTCTCTTGGTGTGGTGACCGAGTAAGAGTACAAGTCACTATCCCCGTAGGTGTCGTAAAAGACGACTATGAAATGTATGTAACATCTAGGCTCGAGAAGGTAAATTATAATTGAAACACTATATGAACCTGTTTGACCAGCATGAATTGTTCAGTTTCTACTATTGTAGAGGAGGCCAAAGCCCATTAGCAGGTCGTATGGGATCTCAAATGATGATTTAAAATTCATTCATGTGGTGACGGCGTAAGAATGCGATGGGAGAGCAGCCACTCTATTGCTTTTTCCTTAGCCAGTGTTAACTCCTAGCGTTAAGGGCTTAAGTGTCGTAAGTACTCGTACCACTGCGCGGAGGATAACACGTTAAATATGGAAGATACGAGCAGAATATCGTCATCATCATCATTTCAGCTCATAGGTATACGTCCTAGTGCTGGGTTCGAGCCTCCTCCATGATAGCAGGGTAATTGACCTACTGAACCACGCTAGATAGACGGGTTGGTAAAAGGTTTTATTTTGAGATTTTTCTTTCTTAAATGTTATCTGTACATTATATCCCTTAGTCGTCTTTTATAAAGCTAAGGGTGATGAATTATATTCTTATTTCGTCATCAAACAAAATATATAGCAAAATTTCTTTGGGATAATCTTCAGATTTACTCATAGTAAATGGCACTGAATCAAATAGCATTAAACGCCACCTACACTTTCGGGGATCACCTTTTGAGAATTCACAGACGGAGATTACTAATACTATGTTTTTTTAAAACTGATTTATAAATATGCACAGACTTTATAATTCTTATTAACAACTTAATGTTAAGTTTTCTGTTGAATGTAGGTGTATTATGCTAATCGATTATGTAATATATACTCGTATATGTTTTTGATAATAGTTATGTGTTTGTAAAGTAAAACTTTAGGTACGCTAACAGATAATTAAATAGTTTTTACAACAAGAATGCAACGGAAACGCGGAATAGTGAAAAAGGTTTTCCTTCATTCGCAAGTGAGAGCACTTATTTTTTTTTGAGATACTGTCATCTATACTAAAATTATAAGAGGTAAGATTTGTTTGTTTGTATTGAATAGGCTCCGTAACTAATGGACCGATTCCAAATTTTTTTTCGCCAATGGAAAGCTTTAAAATCAGGGAGTTTATGTTACTCCTATATATTATCCCGGTATTCCCACCGGAACGGGGACTACGCGGGTAAGACAACTGAATCCGAAGCGAAGCGAGGGCGGGTTGTTAGACATAAACTTGTGTCCATAATTTCACAAACGTAGATTACAGTTTATTTTTAGACTTCAGCCCAAGTTTGTTAGTGATACAAATCTAAAATATATTTTGAGATATTTTAGAAGTGCTTCTAGACTCCATGATGCTGTATACACGTTCAAAGATAATAAATACGTTAGCACACTCTTCAAATAAAATATCGATAGACTAGTATTTAAAAAGCACTGCGACCGTCCGGCTATAATGAAGATACATACGTTTTAAATATAGTGATTGCGAATAAATTATATGTTATAAATCTGACGTGTACCAGGTCGCTGGCCCGGGCACTGTCGTCTCAATGCCCGGGATATATTTCGGTCTATCATCATTTCAGCCTATCGCCGTCCACTGCTGGACGTAGGCCTCCCTCATGTTACGCCATAAAGTGCGGACCTGTGCCGCCTACATCCAACGATGCCCAGCAACTTTCACCAGGTCATCGGTCCACCTGATGGTGGGGGCGTCCTACACTGCATCGTCCGATACGTGGTCGCCACTCGAGAACCTTTCTTCCCCAGCGGTTATCGGTTCATCGAGCGATGTGGCCTGCCCATTGCCACTTCAGCGTGCTAATTCTTCGTGATATGGCAGTTACACCCGTTCTTCTGCGGATATCCGTATTCCGGATTCTAACTCGCAGAGAAATCCCGAGCATAGCCCGCTCCATAGCACGCTGAGCGACTTTGAGCCTTGTTATTAGGCCTACATTTAGGGACCACGTTTCCGTGCCGTAAGTCATCACTGGTAACACACACTGGTCGTAGACCTGTGTTTTCAGACACTGAGGTATGTTGGACTAGAAGATGCTCTTAAGTTTTCCGAACTATCGGTCCCAAAAATTTCGGTCTATATCAAACCTAATTTTTATGTAACGACTATGAATAATGTCAACCCTTAGATTGCCCGTCGTTAAAGGCCAATCGACTTTACATCGACCTAGGCCAATTCTATCTAATCTCTCGTTTACCCAACGAAGTGTAGTAATAAATTGCTACTACTAAACAAAAAATCGACAATACTTACGTGCTCTGCAGAGTTTTATACATTATAAATGATTGAGAATTTCATAAAAAATAAACTAATGTTATCGTCCGTTATCTATACCAATAAATAAAATTGGAGTGTCTGTTTGTAATGTCAAAATAATAGGCCCCTTGCAAAAATATAGCCTAGGTTACTCCCTGATATTATAGCTTTCCATTAGTGAAATAATTTTTTAAATCGGTGCAGCCGTTTTGAAGATTACCCGGAACAAACAGACAGACAAAAAAATTATAAAGTGATTTTTAGGCATATGTATAGTGCAAATAATCGTGTGAGCAAGAAAAAAGCCTATTATTTTGACATTACAAACAGACACTCCAATTGTATTTATTGGTATAGATGAGTCAAATTCTAGTTCATTTAAATAGATATTAAATCATTTGTGTAAATATGTAGTGACAGAGTAAGAATACAATTCACCACTTTCTTGCCCGTGGGTATCATAAAAGACGACTGTATTATAATATGCATACAACATCTATGCAAGAGAAGAAAAAACTCGAAATGAAACCCTGTACCAACACGCCTGACCAGTACAGTAGGTTTTTTCACTCCCATTGTAGAGGAAGCTCGAGCCTAGTAGTGGGGCGTTTGTGAGTTATGAAATAATGAAAAAACTAGTAGCAAAGATAAAACCAGTGTTATATAAAAAAACGATGAAAAAAAAAAGATAATAAACTTATCTTAAAATCTATGAGATTTATATGGCGCCATAAATTTGTCATCACATTTATTTCACACCGCCAAAGATGTATGAGAGATTTTATCTAAACGATATACAAGATATAATAACTACGTGCCGATATATACAGCTTATCTTTATATTTGACAGTTGAAATGAATGTATTACTTGCATATTTTAGATTTCTCAGTATGGTGACGAAGCAAGAATACAATTTACCATTCCCATATATGCTTGCACACTCCGTGCGTTGACAGAGTAAGAATGCAAATCACCATTCCCTAACTTGCCTGTGGATGTCGTAAGAAACGACTAAGGGATATAATATGCATATAATATCTATGCAAGAGAAGAAAAACTCGGAATAAAACCCTATACCAACCTGTCTTACGAGTATGGTCAATTTCCTTCCTATTGTGAAGGAGGCTCGAGCCCAACAATAGGACGTATAAGAGCCGAAATGATGATGATGAATGATATATGCTTATGAATATCTATACCAATAAATAAAATTGGAGTGTCTGTTTGTAATGTCAAAATAATAGACTTTTTTCATGTTCACACGGTTATTTGCACTATACATATGCCTAAAAATCACTTTATATTTTTTTTTTGTCTGTCTCTGTTCCGGGTAATCTTCAAAACGGCTGGACCGATTTAAAAAATTCTTTCACCAACGGAAAGCTATAATATCAGGGAGTAAACTATGCTATATTTTATGCCGGTATTCGCATTGGAACGGGAACTACGGGGATAAGGCGACAGAAACCGAAGCGAAGCGAGGCCGGGTTGCTAGTTTTAAATTAAAATAATTGACCACACAAATAGCGTAGAAGCAAATAGAATTTAACTTATTTCTGTTGTTAATTGTACGTTTGTAACAGAGCATTCTGCTACGGTGGTCGGCCCAACGACGAAGGCGACGTGGTGTTCGGGTGGGTTGCGGGTGTTGCGTGCTATACGCTCCTCTGTCGCCCCGGTCGGAGTGGTGCTAGGGGCGCGCCGACCGCAACCCATACCAAAAAAAAAAAACAGCATTTTCACCACTCCCTATCGTAGCCGTGGATGTCGTAAAAGACGACTAAGGAATCTAATATGCATATAACATCTGTGCACGAGAAATTCAAAAGAAAATCCTATACCAACCCGTCTGATCAGCGTAGTGTAATTTCTCACCTAAACAGTCTTTTACGACACCCACGGGCAAGATAGGGCGGTGAATTGTATTCTTACTCCGTAAATTATATAGTAAACTAGAAGTGCCCTACGGTTTCACCCGCACTTTCTCTTCCCGTGGGAATATCGGGATAAAATATAGCCTATGTGTTATTCTGATATGTAAGGTATATTATTGTGAAGTTGCATCAAAATCCATTCGGTTTTGGGGTGAAAGAGCAACAAACATCTTCACATACTAACTTTCGCGTTTATAATATTACTAGCAAGCCGCCCACGCTTCGTTTCGGTTTCAGTCGCCTTACCCGCAGCGTAGTTCCCGTTTCCGTGGGAATACCGGGATAAAATATAGCCTATGTTACTCCCCAATATTATAGCTTTCCATTGGTGAAAGAATTTTTGAAATCGTTTCGGTGGTTTAAGCGTGAAAGCGTAACAAACAAACAAATAAACAAACAAACTTACTTTCGCATTTATAATATTAGTAAGGATAGTAGGAAGGATTGCTTATCTGTTTATAACGAACAGGTTTAAAATACAACACGTTTTGAAGTCTCGACAATTATTAAAGGATCAAATACTAACTTCAGCGTTTGCAAATTTGTTTTATTTCGTTACAACGTTATAAATATGTCTTATGATATCCAGACGGATTTCAGTGTAAATCTTGTTTATTTTAAACTTAAACGGAATTTGCTCTTACAGTTTAAAATGTAAGTTTTTGTATATTATTTGTAAAAGATAGCGAAATCTTGGCTTTTTGTGTATATTATCGTTCAAGATTTGCCGTTAAAAATAACTGCTTATTACATCATCATCACAGCTCATATACTTCCCACTGCTGGGCTCGAGCCTCCTCCAAAATGGGAGGGAAATTGATCTACTATACCACGCTGGTCAGGCGGATTTACATATAGTTTTATTTCGAGTTTTTAAAAGACGTTATTTGCATATTGTAATCACGTAGTCGTCTTTTACGACACCTACGGGTTCTTACATTCCTTCGGAGTAAGAATACAATTCACAACCTCCTTCATCGAAGGAGGTTGTGAATTGTATTCTTACTCCGTCACCACACGGAAATTATTACATAATTATCTTAAATATAAGTATCGTAATAGTTAGATACCAAATATTGATATATAACGTAATCGATACGAATCTATATTTAGCAACGGGTATTCAGTTACTAGTTATAACCACTGAGGGAATTCATTGGTGACCTACAAATCAAGAAATTTATATGAGACGATATTTTATTATAATGGACATTGGCTGAATAGAGCAAGGAGGCTAGGCTGAATAAATTTGTAATCTATATATATATATATATAATAAATAGCATTGATTTTTGACGCACATTTGCAAATATCAAATATAGGTAATATTATTAATATTTGAGTCATAAGTATTATATAAAATAACTGTTTATTTTAATGTAATGTAGAAAAAGTGCTAAAGTGTAGTGAATATTAAATAATAGTATTTGTACGAGCTGCTGCATACCACTTTTTGTTATAATGCTGATGATTAAACGGAAATAAAACAATAAGTTGTCACTTAACTGTATATTCGAACCGCTAAACTAATGGTATGACGCTGATATGATTGTTATGAGTCGATATTACGAGCTGGCCTGAAATAAACGAACGTGAATTTATATAATGAAATTATGATCGCGTAAATGTGCAATGTGCGGTTGGATTGTACAGTATTTTACGCGTATTTTCTTTGTTTCAGATTCATAAAGTTTTTAGTAGTTAAGTACAAGTATCACTGACTATATATTTTAAATTGATGACTTGGTTTACTGATAAACTTATGTAATACTGGTAATTCCGAGCAATCTGCTCTAAACAAATATCGGTGTGCGAGAAATAGATATGGCCGCCTAATAATTTCAAGATCTTGTGACTTTGTTGTTTTAATATTTTAATTATTACTGCAGATTTTTTTATTTATGTTTATTTTGTTAGTAGGCAAATGAAACCGAAACGTGTGTTAAATTTGTCACAATATATAAATATAACTTCAAAGGTTCATCAGCATCATTATCATAATTTCAGCCTATCGCTGTCTACTACTGGACGTGGGCCTCCCTCATGTTCCGCCACAAAGTGCGGTAATGATCCGCCTGCATCCAACGACGTCCAGCGACTTTCACCAGGTCGTCGGTCCACCTTTTGGGGGTCGGGAGGGGGGCGTCCTACACTGCATCCTCCGAAACGTGGTCTCCACTCGAGAATCTTTCTTCCCCTACGATTGTCGGTTTGTCGAGTGGCCTGCTCATTGCCACTTCAGCGTGCTAATTCTTCGCGTTATGTCGGTTACATCAGTTCTTCTGCGGATTTCCGTATTCCGTATCTCGCAGAGAAATCTTGACCATGGTCCGCTCCATATCACGCTGAGCGACTTTTGAGCCTTGTTATGAGGCCTACATTTAGGGAGCACGTTTCCGTGCCGTCACCGTTTCAAAGGTTAGGTGATTTATAATTTATCCTCTTGATAATAAGTCGCATGTGGTAAAGTAGCGTATGGTAGGTACCACAAATATGGACGACTTTATAAATACATTATTGATTATTGACGTAGTTTTATATGAATCATATTATGTGTATGAATGAACATAACATGAATGAATGACTTATTTTTATTACATTTATCCCTTTATATTTCAATGGTATATAAATAAAGCTTAATATTATACAATAGCATAAATGGAGTTGAGGTAATTTTAATAAAATATTATAGCATAACTATAAAATATAGCCATATTTAAAGTGTGCTCTGGGGCTCAACAAATCCTCTGGGGGTTTCGCGGGAATAATAGTAAGAATAAGGAAAAGAAATAAAACGTACATAATTCAACCAAACAGTTATATACAATAATTAATAAACAATATATAATGGGAGGTATAACCTCCTATTACATATATATTTAATTAATAACATTATTAATTAAACAAAGCATATATGTAACCTATTTTTTGTTTATTTTGTCAAATATTTTGCTTGCCAAAAATTTTGAGAACGGGCTGTTATATATAATATATTAATCATGCGATTACAAGCACGTTTTTCTCACTTAAAAAGACATTACCAATAGTTATTAACGCTTAATATAAAGTTTAAAATATCCCGTAAATCTACTATCGATGGTTAAAACTCTGTATTAATTCCTATGCCAAGCAAAATGCTTCACTAAGCTTTGCAGTGAAAAGATTTTTCGGCGCGAATATGGAAATGTCATGGTACTTCTCTGGGCTCTTGAATTATATTAAATTTTTTAGTGTTTTATAGCGTTATATTAAATAATTTTGCTGATATTTTATGTAATATAATACAGTTAAGGTGCTGAAGTGTAGTTAATGTGATATAAGAGTGTTTTATGTGTATTTTCATTTTCTACCGAAATTCCCGGGAGATATTTGGTTTTCAGCGCCCAATTAATGGTAACGACTTAACTGACTGACGGACGATGACCCTTAATATGAAGAAGTGGTAAATAATATGGGAAGAAATTATTTGTAAGCTACGTAAGCCAAGGCAGTATGGTCGAAAAGACTTTAGCCTGCCCTTAACGGTAATTAAAAAAATGCAGTGAAAAAATAAAACTAAAATCGCGGTTATATACCTCTTCCTACTTCCGTCCTAACACTACTTGCTTCAAATAATATTGATATTTATAAATTTCTTGCGACCTTTATATCTTCCAATAATATCAGAATATAGTATTTATCTATATCATTTTCATAATTTTTTATCCTTTGATATCCTAACATTTCCATCAGATTTTCCTTTATATCCGCTATCCTAAATTCCTATTACCAATAATTCCGATTCCTTAGCTTCCTCCACATGTAATTGGCAAATACTCAAACCGAGTGGCCCAAAAGCAAAAGAAGCCAGCCTTTCATTATTCCATTATTTAATCATTTTAATTATTCTTCTGAGTCTAGGTGTAATTTAAGAGTTATTAATTTATGAGTTTGGTTTTTTAAAGCGGGTTGTTGCCCTAGAAAATTGGTATGAATAATAGCATCTTTCGTCGCGACTAAATATAGCTAAAAGGGTTTAAATGTTATAATTATTTTAGAGTTTAAAATAATTTGTTATTACGTTTCAACTACAAATAGCACAAGATCCTGTTGCGTAATATTTGACGTCTTGTGTTAGGGTAGGGTAATCTTGAATGTTTAGTAATTTGTTTTTGTATAATAATATATTTGTAATGTTTTAAGAAATTGATGAAAATATAAATTTCTAATTAACGAAACGATTTTAAACCTATATGCCTTAGTTCTTCACACGAGACAGGTTTAGAATTACAATTATTAGACGTTCAAATCAATGTGTGTATCTTCCCCAAATATTCGAAAACGGCTGAACCGATTGTGACGAAATTTTTAGAAAATCTTAATATTACCCTAGAATGTGAAGTTTTGTATCGATCGAAACAATAGATTTTTTTTTTATTTCTAGTTACTAGAGGTTACTAAATTGTATAGGTGGTAATGAGCATGCTTCATTGAGTCAATTTGTCTCTTATTACGGATGGGCCTCTAGCTCAGCAGTAAAATGCAAGTACCTACGCTATAATAATTATGATATACTAAAAACTCTTAATTAAACCTAAACGAAACCAGGATGGTTTACTAGTATTACGTAGCTTAGATAACAAAAATAAGTGACGTATTAAATTCATTAAGGAAATGCCATGTTCAGTCTGAATGCTAGTTTCGTATTTCCATTGATTTTCTTAATATAGGTATATGTGTGTGTGTGTGTTCGAGTGTCAAGTTTCACGCGTTTCGCTTGTGTGTGTAACTAACTGTGTTTTAACTGGATGGCACTTCTATGTGAATTTGTAAAACCTTGTTTCTACGTCTTGAAATTTTTTTGTTTCAATTTTGTAATTGACTGAAGGAGAAGAATTCTCCATGTGGTGACGGAGTAAGAATACAATTCACCACCCCCTATATTGCCCGTGGAAGTCGTAAATGACTACTAAGGGACATAATAAGCATATAACATCTATGCAAGAGAAGGAAAACCCGAAATTAAACCCTATACCTGTCTGACCAGCATGGTATAGTAAGGTCAATCGCCCTCCTATTATGGAGGAGGTTCGAGCCCACCAGTGGAACATATATGAGCCGAAATGATGGAATTTTGATGATTAAACGAGAATAAGACATTTTCTGTGCGGTGACGGAATAAGAATACAATTCACCACTCCCTATCTTGCCCGTGGATATCGTAATAGATTAAGGGATATATATAATACGCATATAACATCTATGCAACATCTAATATCTATGTCGATCATTATGTTTACCTAGGACAAACAGTCCAGTTAGATAGATCCAATTTCGAGAAAGAGATCAGCCTACGAATCCAGCTCGGTTGGGCAGCGTTCGGGAAACTTAAGAGGATCTTCTCGTCCAACATACCTCAGTGTCTGAAAACACAGGTCTACGACCAGTGTGTGTTACCAGTGATGATTTACGGCACAGAAACGTGATCCCTAAATGTAGGCCTCATAACAAGGCTCAAAGTCGCTCAGCGTGCTATGGAACGGGCTATGCTTGAGATTTCTCTGCGAGATAGAATCCGAAATACGGAAATCCGCAGAAGAACGTGTGTAATCGACATAGCACAAAGAATCAGCATGCTGAAGTGGCAATGGGCAGGCCACATCGGTCGACGAACCGACAACCGCTGGGGAAGAAAGGTTCTCGAGTGGCGACCACGTATTGGACGACGCAGTGTAGGACGCCCCCCACTAGATGGACCGACGACCTGGTGAAAGTTGCTGGGCGTCGTTGGATGCAGGCGGCACAGGACCGCACTTTGTGGCGTAACACGAGGGAGGCCTACATCCAGCAGTGGACGGCGATAGGCTGAAATGATGATGAACATCTATGCAAGAGAAGGCACACTCGAAATAAAACCCTATATATGTATATATAGTAAGGTCAATTGCCCTCCTATTATGGAGGAGACCTGAGCCCAACAGTGGGACATATATAGGCTGAGATGACGATGATGATGTATATTCAATGTATTAATAGGTATCACTTTTTATAAATCTAGTTAAAACCGACTATAATAAATAACTTATATGATAACTTATCTGTTAACTTAAGTTGTTAATTCATAATGTGTACAGATAACTTACAAAATATATAATATATTGCAAATAGACGTAAATAGATCTTAATAGCCGGTTTAGATAATGTCTACAGGTTGGCCTTATATATGTTAAAATTTTAATAATTTTTTTAGTCAACATCATTGCAGCTCATATACGTTCCCACTGTTGGGCTCGAGCCTTCCCAATGGGAGGGAAATTAATCTAGTATACCACGCTGGTCAGACGGGTTGATACAGTTTTCTATCTCTTCTAAAGATGTCGTATGCATATTATAATCTCTTAGTTGTGTTTTACGATACCCACGGACAAGGAAGGGGTGGTGAATTGTATTCTTACTAAGTCACACACGGAAAAATATTTAGCATAATATAAATAGTAAATAATATAATTTTTGTTCTCAATACGTGCCATTCTTGGGCTCTGCCTCTCTCTACAGCTAAGTAATTTGACCTACTATACCACGATAATCAGTTAGTTTGGTATAGAAATTTATACGAAATTTTCCTTCGCCGGCATCTATATTATCTGGATATTATCCTTTAGTCGTTATTTACGATACAAAGACATAAATGGTGGGATGATTAATTATATTCTTGCTCAATCACTACACGGAAGATATTATGCTTTATACATCGTAAATTTAGTCCTAATTATAGGCTTAAATTTTAATTGGTAGAGAAGGAAAACTCATAATATGGATTAAACCGTTTGAATAGTGTGTAAGTCAATTTCCCCTAAACCGCAATGCATTGTGCAATATTAATATTTATCCCTTATTGTACAGTTGCCTTATTGTCTATATTTAAAAAAATATACAAGACGGTGCTTTCCCGCGTTCAGGCGCCATAAGAAAAAAATATGTGGACTTTTGACGAGAATGTCAAAATTTCATTTAGTGCTTTTAAATTTTAGTGTTTTACAGTGTTAAATTGAATAATTTTGCTGATATTTTATGTAATATAATGCAGATAAAATGCTGAAATATAAGTGAATATGATATAATAGCGAATTGAATTTTCACATTCTGCCAAAATTCCCAGAGGAATCATATTTGGTTGTCAGCACCAAATCAATGGCAACGACTGGACTAAAATATGAAAACTAAAGACGTGAATAATCAATATTACAACTCGACACTGGCACCAGTGGCTCGTAGTATTGTAGCTTATTGCCATTAAAGAAGCTTATTGCCAAAAATATGGGCGCCATTTTTAGATTTCGATCTAGCGTTAAACTTGTTTATGACCGACGTAGAACAAATATATCACCTAAATATAAATAGAAATTACATCTTAGAATAATAACGTATAGAAGGATAGTGTCAATACTTCGAACGTTCAAAATTTGAATCTAAAAATACTAATGGCGCGCAGACGATTACACACGCACACCACTATACAAATTATGAAATCAAATTTTGTTTTTATTAACATAAATCGTCGAATTACCTTTAAAAGTAATGTTAATAATCTTTTTATATTTTTCAAATGTGTTGTGACACCATTTGAATGCACAAACCGTCATAATTACCTATTTATTTTTTAGTTGCGTACGTTCGTGCAGTACAATGACTTGTACATTACGGAACGGTTCCGGCGTAAGCTCCATTAGGCTCCAATTGAAATGCCTCACTTTTTGTGCGTAAACTTACCTTCTATACGTTATTATTCTAAGCTTATTGCCAAAAAGATGGGCGCCATTTTTAGATTTCGCTCTAGCGTTAAACTTGTCTATGACCGACATAGAACAAATATATCACCTAAATATAAATAGAAATTACATATTTAACAAAATGAGGTAACGATACTCGGTATTTAGACATAACAAAGTATAATGTTTATCCATTTTAGCCTTGCAGCTTTCCTACACGGTGAATCATATATGATTCATATAGTTTGATTTTCAATTGTATTCGTGGCGGTGAAAAGCTTAAAATAATTTCGCTTTCATTAACTGTATTTATAATTATTTAATTATTTCTGAAGCTTTTCTAGCGTAGAACAATATAATATGTTGTCTACAGTAACAACAGTATTTATGGGGGAAAAAATCTGTAATTGAGAGATTGTGATGACGGAGTAAGGATACAATTCACTATCCCCTTTCCTGCCCGTGGATGCCCTAAAATCAATATAATTTCTTGTTTACAAGAATAATAATTGTCACGAAAAACAAACCCCCAGTTAATTGAACGTCTGGTGTCGGAGTAAGGTTACAATTCACTACCCCTTTCCTGCCCGTGAAAGCCGTAAAAGACGACTAAGGCATATAATATATATGTAAGAAAGGTAAACTCGAAATGAAACCCTACACCAACATGTCAGTGGTCGGCCCAACGACGAAGGTGACGTGGGTACGGGTGGGTTATAGGCCCGCGCGCCGTCCTTTCGTCGCCCTGGACGGAATGGACCGGGTGCGCGCTTACCATAGCCCACCCATAAAAAAAAATACCAACATGTCTAATCGACATAGTGTAATAGATTAATTTAACTCTTATTGTGGGGTACGCTCGAGCCCGGCAGTGGAACGTAAATGAGCTGTGATGACAATGATGAATAGAAAGACACCATTTTTACATTATCCATAGGTATTTAAAGAGAGTGCTAAGTATTAAAAGTAGTCAACAGTACTGCAAGTGAAGAAAACCTGGAGAAGCGTGGTATAGTATGTCAATTTCTATTTCATTAGATATATGGTTTCTGCCTGTCAGCGATAAATATACGGCCTCTTCTTTTTGAAGTTAAATTTCTTTAGAATCGTTGTGATTTCAAACCGGATGCAATGGAAAACGAACGGATGAGGGATGAAGGATGTGTGATAAAGGATGGAGGATGAAGGATAAAGAAGTTTCACTTCTGACATGCGTACTTTGCACGCACGCCTTTATTTTTGTTCTAGACTATGGTCTAGACACACCCCGTCCAATCTATCCGGGGCGACGGATAGGCGGCTTGCGGTTCCATAGCTTGCCGTATTCCCTCCCCATCGGCATTGGGCTGACCACTGGTACAAATTCCTAGACATCCGTAGCCGACTGTGAACTTCTGACCTAATCTATCGGCCCAACGGAATATCCTTTTGGGTACGATCCTCTTCGACGGCTCAGCAACAAGACAGTGTTGCCGGTCGAAGATAATTTAGTCATATATTAATGATTTAAAACGGTAGTAATATATGAAGAATCAATAACTTCGCCAATGTTATAAGATTTCTCAAAATGTACGGAAATCAAAGAACAGAAGAGGTCAAGTTAAGTTGGTATTGTACTTCTAATTCCTGTGTATGTATTTAGACTGACGTCTTTAAATGTATTTTATCTTGACTTTTTAAAACTAATTAGTAACACTAATTGCATTATCGCTTAAAAATGTTAAGGTTTATCTGCAATAACAATTTTGTGGGAGAAGGTTTTATCATAATTTCAGCTCATACACGTTCCATTGCTGGGCTAGAGTCTCCTCCAGAGTGGGAGGCAAATTGACCTACTATATCACGCTGGTCAGACGTGATGGTATAGGGTTTCGTTCGCCCCGGACGGAGCCAGGCGGCGGGTGCACTGACCGTAGCCCACCCCAAAAAAAAAATAGATTTTCATTTCGAATTTTCACAAATATTATATGCCCTTGCAGATGTTACATGCATATTTAATTGCTTATTCATTTTTTACGACATACACGTAAAAGAAAGGGGCGGGGAATTGTATTCTTACTTCGTCACCACACGGACGGAGACATTGCGAAGGTTTTATATTCTTATTTCTTATTAGCAACCCGCCCTCACTTCGCTTCGGTTTTAGTCGTTTTACCCGCGTAGTTCCCGTTCCCGTGGGAATACCGAGATAAAATATAGCCTAGTTTACGCCCTGATATTATAGCTTTCCATTGGTGAAAGAATTTTTGAAATCGGTCCAGCCGTTTTGAAGTTTACCCGGAACAAACAGACAGACAGACAAACATTTTTAATCTGTATTTTCGGCATAGGTGTCGAGCAAATAACCGTGTGAGCATGGAAAAAGCCTATTATTTTGACATTACAAACAGACACTCCAATTTTATTTATTGGTATAGATTAACTTCTAGCTGTATCTAGATGATTTTTAATTAAGTATAACAGTAAAAATGGAGATTGGATCTCCACTGTTTTAAAATAATCCACCCCCAGGAAGGAGAGATTCATGTAGATAATGGAGAGCTTGAAGAACGGGTTGGTGATACCATTTGGTATTATAAGTTTTCCAGCAAAGTGCTGCTGTCTATTTTATAGGTGATTCATTAGTTGATTTTTATAATTCCCACGGCAAAGTTGGTGAAATATGGTATTCAAGTCCGTAATAATTCGGCGAAAGGTGTATTATATTAACTCAACCTATATAAGTTAAGTAATTTAAGGTAAGTAAGGGCGCAGGTTTCCTCCACAATGGGAGGGAAATTGGAATTGGGAAAGCTATTATTCTACGCTGGTCGGACATGTTGGAATAGGGTGTTGCATCGAGTTTGCAACGATGTTACCTAGACATATCCTTTAGTCGTCTTTTACGACACCCACGGGCAAATAAGGGGGTGGTTAATTGTATTCTTACTCCGTAATCACACGGATGGTATTATATCCTTACTAATATTATAAATGCAAAAGTAAGTTTATTTGTTTGTTATGCTTTCACGCTTAAACCACCGAACCGATTTTAAAAATTCTTTCACCAATGGAAAGCTCTAATATCAGGGAGTAACATAGGCTATATTTTATCCCGGTATTCTCACGAGAACGGGTACTACGCGGGTAAGGCGACTGAAACCGAAGCGAGGGCGAGTTGCTAGTTTAAATAAATACTAGGTGAAACAATAGACGTTGTTCTGTTCAAATAAGCGCCACCAGGTCCAACTGTGAATCTAAACCATTCTCGAAGCCACTTGAATACGCACAAAAAATTTCATCAACATCAGTGCAGCCGTTTAGGAGGAATTCAGTGACATACACACGTAAACAAGAAATTTATATATAAAGAAATAAAAGTCATTAATATAACACAGCTTTAGTTCGCTGTGAATATGTTTGTGTGTGCGTGTGTGTGCGTTAATGCGAGGACACACGGAGACATGTTGACGCCCTGTACTGCGCACGCGCATGCAAACTCAATCTATAGCCACTGCAATGAGCTTGTGTTGTAAGAGAATGAACGGGCAATGAATTTCGTTCATGATAATCTTGTGTTTGTTAGTTCGAGACGCTTAAACGATTATTCTTATTGCAATTAATTATTAATATCCTATCAGTAAGTCCTTTGTGGTGACGTAAAAGTTGACTAAGGGATTATTGTAGATGACATCTATGTAAGAGAAGAAAATCCCGAATTAAAACCCTATAGCAACACGTCTGACCAGCGTGGTATAGTAGATCAATTTCCCTCCCATTGTGGAGGAGGCCCGAGCCCAACAGTGGGACGTATGTGGGCTGCGATGATGATGATGAAATATATCCCTTAGTGACTGCTAAGGTATATACATATTTATTAGGTGTCGTAAAAGACTTTTTAAGACACCTAAAATTAAGAAAGGCGTTGGTGAATTGTACTTTTACTCTGTCACCACACGGAACTTTTTTTATTATTATTATTTTTCTTTTTCTATTTACAAAAAAACACGTGGCACTAAAGAAGTTTCACTTTTGACATGCATACTTTGTACGGTCGTGCTTTTTTTTACATTTAGGGTAACCCAAATTTTCAACGCGCCATCTTTTAATTTTTACTTTCAAAACGACCGCTTATATTCTGCATGTAATGACTAAAGCATCCATCATCTTTGTTATTTAACTTATCACATTTAATCTCCTCCGTGTTCATCTTGGCAATATATTAAATTTTATGGGAATTCATAACTCACGCCAATCAGTTATCGTTGGAAGGGATATCAATCGATCTCAAGGAAAACCGCACGCAGATCTAATTAAAGATACTTCCACCACCTTTCACTAAGCCTTCGTTTTAATTGCTTGTAATAAGCGAGTCCTTTGGTTAGTTTAAGAATTCTTGGAATAAAATGCATACGCGTAATATGCGTGCACAGACTGCGTTGACTGCACAGATGGCGTAGTGGTTAAGATAGCGACCTACATTGCCAGTGTCGGGGGTTCGAATCCCACGCGGGACAACACTTTGTGCGATCCACAAATTGTTGTTCTGAGTCTGGATGTAATTTGTGTCCGTTAATTGTATGTTTGTAAAGTCCCCCGCAATACAAGGATTATTTCCTTAGTGCAGGGTGTTGTCTTAAAAAATAAAATAAATAAATAAATAAATAAATAAATAAATGCGTGTAATATGCGATTTTTTTGAAAACATTTAATGCATCTATATTTTAAAGAATTTTATAGTGACTTCTGAAAAATCTGCAAAATTAGGTGTTACGAAATCGGAAAATTGGTTTTAGATTTTGTCAAGTAATAATGAAGGTATTTTGTTTAAAATTTTAGTTTTAATGACTGGTTGTTGGATAATTTTGTTGCAACTCGCAACGAAGTAATAATATGTTAAAACATAGAATAGGTGTGTTATTTTAAAAACTAAGACGTAGATTAGTCTTAATGACAATAATAAAACGTTGCAAGTTGCCTATAGTTTAGCATAAATATAGACTTCTCGTTTTCTACAAGTTACATTCATTTTCGAAGATTTTCTTTGAGAATTTTCATAAAAATAATTATATATGTGAAATTAACGAATTGCTGCGTAAAAACAAAAAAAATATATATACAAAATATAATATAAAATTATATAAATATTTAACAGATGCAAGTTGACGAGTTCTGGTTTTGCAATAAATATCGTGTTGAACGAGACTCGCCGGCGACACTATTCGTTCCCAATGAAGTGGCACCAAGTCGGAGCCGGTTCGGAGGATTAAGATTATGAAAATCGCAGTTATCAACAGCTCTTTTACTTACAATATTGCACACATCTGGTTATGTATGCAATGGAAAAAATATCGGCACATGAAGATATTCTTAATTTATAAATTGTCGTGGCCTATGTGATACAAAGTTGTATATTCCGCCTTCAAACTAAAATTAGCCTATTATACTATGCTGGGCATATAGTCATACATCTTGAATTTCCTTCTCAGATAATAATACTACATGTATGAATAAGAATACAATTCGTTACTCCCTATCTTGCCCCTGGATGTCATAAAAGACGACTAAGGGATCTTATACGCATATAACATATATCAAGAGAAGGAAAACTCTAAATAAAACCTTATACCAACACGTCTAACCAGCGTGGTATCATCATCATCACAGCCCATAAACGTCCCACTGCTAGGCTCGAGCCTTTTCCCCTATAGGAGGGAAAATGACTGTACCACGCTGGTCAGACGTGTTGATATAGGGCTTTATTCCGAATTTGACCTCTCTTGCATAGATGCATATTATAATCACATAGTCGTCTTTTACGACACCCACGGGCAAGAAAGGGAGTGGTGAATTGTATTCTTACTCCGTCACCACACGGACAGCATGGTATCGTGGTAAGTTAAATTGCCTTCCACACTGGAGCAGGCACGAGCCCGGCAGTAGAACGTATATGAGATTGAATGAATGAATGAAGGGATAACAATGAAAAATCTAGAACAAATAACACGTTGGATAGGTCATGTATCGACAATGTCTGGACATATTAATACCGAATACTTCCACGTAATCGTGGCGCGTTCCGTTATATGTTTACAAATACTTTGCTTGACTCTTCAATGGGCGTATATACATACGCCCATTGATGTATACATTGTAAATAATTATGACAACTGACGATGATCTTAATATATATAAATCTCCTGTCACGATGTTTGTCCGCGATGGACTCCTAAACTACTTAACCGATTTTAATCAAATTTGCATACCGTGTGCAGTTTGCTCCAACTTGAAACATAGGATAACTTACATCTTAATTTATAGTCGCAATATTATTTTATTGCAAATTATTTGTCTATAATTAATTGACAGTCACAATTATCTGTTAACTCCAAAAGATTCTAACAGATGGCGATATCTGTTGACTGGATTTAAGTAATTTAAGTAATTTGTGTGTGCTCAATGAGATTCGAGAATGGTTTAGATTCACAATTGGACCCGGTAGGTGGCGCTTTATTTGAACAGAACAACGTCTGTTGGGTCAGCTAGTATTACTATATATTTTATGACAACCAACGACCTTAAGTTTTTGTTAGAGGTTACTTGATAATGTCTTTTTTTTTGAAGATTTGAAAGCAACGTAAAATGGATTTTAATTTTTGCAAATATCTTGTTTCGAAAATGTGTACTTTAATTTTGAATACTCCTTCGTTTCCAATGACTGTTCCATTATCATTATCATCATCTCAGCTCATTTACGCTGCTGAGCTTGAGCCTTCTCCACGATAGGAGAGAAATTCACCTTACTATACTGGTCAGCCAGGTTGGTATAGGGTTTTGTTTCGAGTCTTTCTCTTGTGTAGATGTTATATGCAAATTATATTATAGTGGTGAATTGTATTTTTATTCCGTAACCACAAGGACTGTCCAATCCCAAATAAAAAAAAACAGACTACAACAGTTTTCTCATGGATGGCATTGTTAAAACTAGACCAAATTAAAACCAGACCACACAGGAAACACCAGCTTTCAAATAAAAGAATAATCATCAAAATCGCTTCACCCAGACGAAAGAACTGAGGAGGTAACAAACATAAAAAACGGTCGAATTGAGAACCTCGCCCTTTTTTGAAATCGGTTGAGAAATCGATTTGGTCATTCAATATCGATAAATTTCTAAAAGATTCCTTCAACAATATGTTAAAGTTAAAAATGGACGGTGTTTCAAGGTTTACTCAAACAAGTTTATAAAATAACAATAAAGGGAAGGGGCTTAATGGTTTAAGCCCACAATCAAAACAGCATTAATATATAATTTACTATATAAAACCTTTTTCGTAACATAATATTAAGTAAAAATAAGATTTTGTCAAAAGATATATCAGGCAGTAGTCCCAGTGAGCTCATTCTCAAGAGGGATCCTTACAAAAATATATTTAACATACAATCATAATCATCATAGCCCATCACTGATAGGACCAGACTGTTGACAGTTGTCTATCTACAGCCGCGGGCCGGTTCGTTCGGGGTAGTACCATACTGAGCAGAAAATCGACGTTTGAGTAGTAGCAATTTGTTATTTCGCTTCGTTCGGTGAGCGAGAGAGCCGGCAGCCCAATTTTCTGAGGGTATTTGCGTGTGGTGGGTTTTGATGATGCCTTTCGTATCACCAAAGCTTACTGCACGCATTCACACTCCCTTCACTTTCTTCACGTTAGCCAACGCCCTAGCAAAGATTCATGAGCGGCAGCATCATTTACCATCAGGTGTACTGTTTGCTCGTCTGCTACCGTTTGCAATAAAAACAAAACATATATATCCTTTAATCGTCTTTTACAAATCTACGGGTAGGGGTTGGTAAATTATATCCTTACTTCGTCCCGAAACAGACAGTATGATATGACTAAGTTTTTTTAGGATAACCTACGGATTTACTCATAGTAAATTTATTTTAATTGAATCAAATAGCATTAAACGCCACCACGAGCCACTACTGGGCTCAAGCCCCCTCCGTAATAACAGGGATACTAACTCACTACATGCTGGTCATACGAATTAGCATTATGTTTTATTTCGAATTTGCCTTCCCTTGCATAGACGTTGTATACATATTGTATCCCTTAGTTTTCTTTTACGGCATCTAAGGGCAAGATAGGGAGTGGTGAATTATACTCTTACTGCGTCATCACACGGATAAAGAAAGAAGAAAGCATATGCAACTAAAATAAATTTTAAAAATCATCGTCATCATCTTGCTCTTATCCCAATTACTTGGGGTCGACGCAATATGTCATCTGTTTTGACATATTGCAAAAAGTATCGGCAATGACTTTTATGACCGGCCGCCTGCCTGACGTCAACCCTCCTTGGGAATGTAGTCGTTGACCCAAATGGTACCAGATGCAGTTGGTCCGGGTCAATCTAGGGCTCTTAGTCGTCTTTTACGACACCCACGAGCAAAGCAAGGGTTGGTAGTATTCGAAGCCGCTACCACACAGCACAATAAATAAATTTTAACAACAAAATAAATTTTAAAAATATTAAATACCAACGTTCGTACATACAAAGGATAGTACTACATCGAACCTCATTCGACACAAGACGCCGATATTTAAATCAGGACGCCATCTTTGTCATTAATATACTATAGAATATAGATCATCGAAATTAGTCACCACAATCACAGACGTATCGGATGATAGACATTTGATATTTAAATAAAAAAACATGATTTTATGATTAAATATATATTATATTTATAATATATAATCAAGCGGCACCGTTGGCTGTATCAATTTACACACAGGTGTTCAATAATAATCAAAAAATATAAATAATATTCTCGACTAAACAATTTAGTATAATTTAAATGTGTATCTTATATTTATATTCTTGTACCGTTGATAAAAGAAATTTATGTAACAGAAATATTATTAATATGATTTAATTAATAGCTTACAAGCTATATTTGTTTTATTATTCTCAATAGCATAGCATCAGCTTTCTAACCTAACCAGTTTCGGTAAAATATCAGTTTTCCACTAAGCGATTGCCGTCTGAACTCGACGTCCAAAGGGATCAACGATTCTAGAATTACAGACTGGTAATTCTAGAATGATTAATTTACAAGTATTTTATTCTAATATTCTTAAACTTTAATATTCAGATATTTAAATAAAATAAAACAATAAAAAAATCAAAGATAAAGTTAAAATATACCTTTAAATAACATCACAATAATTTAAATAACAATTTAATTATTTGAGAATTTAATTCATGAGTCGAATAGAGTCAAATTACTATTTAACTTCCGTGTGGCGATGGAGTAAGAATACAATTTACCACTTCCTCTATAACTCTTGGGTATCGTAAAAGACGATTACGTTATAAAAATAACATCTATGCAAGAGAAGGAAAACTTGACATAAAACCCTGTACCATCACGTCTTTTCATTTCCCTTGCATTGTAGAGGGGGCCCGAGCCTGACAGTAGGCTGAAATGACTATTGAACTACTGACCAAAAATATTATCTATACCAATAAATAAAATTGGAGTGTCTGTTTGTAATGTCAAAATAATAGGCTTTTTTCATGCTCACAGGGTTATTTGCACGACACCTATGATTAAAAAATTTTTGTCTGTCTGTTTGTTCTGGGTAATCTCCAAAACGGCTGAACCGATTTCAAAACTTCTTTCACCAATGGAAAGCTATAATATCAGGGCGTAAACTAGGCTATATTTTATCCCGGTATTTCCACGGAAACGGGAACTACGCGGGTAAAACGACTATAACCGAAGCGAAGCGAGGGCGGGTTGCTAGTAAGTTATATAATTGAAGATATATAATTTACTAGCTCACCCAACAGACGTAGTTCTGTTCAAAAAAAAAATAGTACCTAAAAGGAATTCTCCTTGAAATCGATCACCACGCCACCTATCAGTTCCACCAGGTCAGGTTGTACTAACTCAGAAACATGCACAACACTTTTCTGAAGATTCAAATGCATAGTTTACGATTCTATAAAGGACATACAGACAAACATTTATTTTTATTCAGATTATATAATTATGGCCCACTGCTGAGCTGGGAATTGCCGTACTATACGGCACTGAAACGTGGTCTCTAAATGTCTGTCTCATAAAAACGCTCAAAGTCGCTCAATGAGCCATGGAGAGGACTATGCTTGGTATTTCTTTACGTGATAAAATCCGAAATACGGTAATCCGTAGAAGAACGGGTGTAACTGACATAGCCCGCAGAATTAGCTCGTTGAAATGGCAATGGGTAAGCCACATTGCGACAACCGTTGGGGAAGAAATGTTCTCGAGTGGCGACCACGCATCGGATGACGCAGCGTAGGACGATGCTCTACTAGGCCCATACAGATCATAGAGTTTTATTTCGAGTTGGTAGACTTGATAGTCTGCCGCTAAAGCTGATGAAAAAAAAACAGATTTTAACTTGCATATTTAATTAAAGATATTATTTCCCTTTCATTTCCTATCACAGTTTTTTATTATTCAAATGTTATTTTACGAAATGATATTTAAAATGCTGTTAAATAAATATTCATTTATGTAAATTATTTATGTAGCCCAATTAATTATATTATGTTAGCAACACCTGTGCACAGCTTGCGAAGTCCTTTTTTGTTAATAAAGCGTCTAGTGATTTTAAAAATAGTAGTTTTCTTATAATTTAATAGTAGTAATATGATATTATTAACGATATTCATATATATATAAGGAGAAAGCCGATAGTTTTTCCTAGATATATAATAAGATTAACTGAACAGACTGACCGAATGAGCTTCATATACTATTCACGAAAGTGTTATTATATACTTTGTAAATTAAATAAAGCCATAATTGTATTCCATCTCATAGAGAACATTTTTTTTTTTAATAAAAGACAACACCCTGCACTAAGGAAGTAATCCTTGCATTGCGGAGATTTTACAAACATAATTATAATTAAGGGACACAAATTATATCCAGACTCAGAACAACAATTTGTGCGTCGCACAAGGTGTTGTTCTGCGTGGGATTCGAACCCCAGACACTGGCACTGTAGTTCGGTATCTTAACCAGTTCGCCATCTGTGCATTCATTATCCTTCGTCATCTATACCAATAAATAATATTGGAGTGTCTGTTTGTAATGTCAAAATAATAGGCTTTTTTCATGCTCACACGGTTATTTGCACGACACCTATGCCTAAAATTCAAGATTAAAAATTTTTGTCTGTCTGTCTGTCTGTTTGTTCCGGGTAATCTTCAAAACGGCTGGACCGATTTCAAAAATTCTTTCACGAATGGAAAGCTATAATATCAGGGAGTAAACTAGGCTATATTTTATCCCGGTATTCCCACGGGAACGGAAACTACGCAGGAAAGACTGAAACCGAAGCGAAGCGAGGGTGGGTTGCTAGTTACAAATATAATAATAAAATAATAATTCAAGGGTTTTTTGAGGTGGGCTATGATCAGTGAGCACGCCGTCCAGCTCCGTCCGGGGTGATGTGCGGCCCCATAACCCACCAAATCTCCTCTCCTTCGCCGTTAAGCCGACCAATGTAACGGAGCTCTTTATCCTCCATGGCCGGCTCGGCAAGGGCTTTATAGCCCTTATAAATATATAATTCGTATAATTTTACACTTTTTTTTTTGTGGGTGGGTCGCGGTCGTCGCGCCTCCGCACCACTCCGTCCGGGGCGACAGAGAGGCTTAAGCACGCAACTCCCGCGACCCACCCAAAAACCACGTCGCCTTCGTCGTTGGGCCGACCACTGGAGCAGCGTTAACTTGTCGTCAGTGGTCGGCCCGACGGAATACCCCTAATTGGGGTACCCTCCCATCGACCGACGTCGCCCCCTCGAGGAGGACGTCGGTCTTTCCTCACGCGGTCGGCCTCTCGGCGGGTGACGGACTAATCCACGGTCACGTCAACCGCGGCCTCGGCTAGGGCGGCATGAGGCGCAGATAGTTGCGCCTGCGCCGCCCCAGTCGTCGGTGGCGGATCTCCTCATCGAGGCTGCGCTCCTCGCGCAGGCGATCCGCCGCCTCCTTCCACGAGATAACCGTCTCGTAGAAGGCTGCGACCGCGTCCCAATTCCCGACGCTGTCGACCATCGCCCTAGTGATAGCCGGCAGCGTCAGGTCCATACCGATGATTGCGACGAGTTCACAGCGCTGCACTACCCAAGCCCCGCAGGCCTCGAGCGTATGGCGCGCCGTGTCCTCGTCGCAATCGCAGTGGTGGCAGGACGGTGTACTCTCCCTCCTAACGACCTTGTGCAGGTATTTGGCGAAGCACCCATGCCCCGTCAAAACCTGCACCAGTCGGAAGGAGAGCACCCCATGCCACCTTTCCAACCACTGCATCAGCACCGGCCGGAAGGCCTCCACGGTTCGCACCCCGAACCGAGGCCTCTCCAGCCGGACTGCCCAACGGGCAATGACGTCTCGGCGGGCGTCGACGCGCCAGGCGGTGAGCTCCCTCAGGGAAATAACACCGCCCTCCGCTCGCACCCCCGTCACCCGCCAATATAGTCCGGCGAGCGGAGATGCTCGCCGGACTATAGGTCCCACAGGGGAGCCCCGGCCAATAGGCACGCTGCCTCCGTCGCCACCGTGCGGTATCCGCGGATGGCCCTGACCGCCATGATCCTCTGTGGTCGCCACAAAAGGGCCCTAAGTCGGACGGTCATGGACCCCGCCCACACCGGTGCGCCGTACAGGGCCATCGACCGGATGACCCCCGCGTACAGCCGTCGGCACGCAGCGCTCGGTCCGCCCACGTTCGGCATAAGCCACGATAGGGCGGACACCGCGCCGACGAGCCGTGGAGCGAGCCTGCGGAAATGCTCCCGGAACCACCATCGCCCGTCGAGCACCAGGCCCAAGTACCTCATATGGGCCCGGATGCTGATGTCGACCGAGTGGACGGTGATCGAGACGCCGATGGGAGGGCTCATATGGCGCCCATGGAACAAGAGGGTCTCCGTCTTGTCCAGGGCGACCCTCAACCCCAGCGCCCCGATCCGCCCGACGACCTCCTCGGTACCAGAGGTCGCCAGGCTTACCGCCTCTTCTAGCGTCCCACCGCGGGCTGTGACGAGCGTGTCGTCGGCGTAACAAATTACGCCCAGCCCGGGCGGGCGGCTCCCCCTCAACGCCCAGTCGTAGCCGATGTTCCACAGGGTGGGTCCGAGGACCGACCCCTGTGGGACACCGCACGTCATGGGCGTTCGCACAACGCCCCCTGCTCGGTCGGTGCAGAGGACGTTGCGCCCCTCCAAATAGTCTGCCACTAGCCGCCTCAGGTAAACTGGCACCCCATGATACCGGAGCGCCTCCCTGATGCAGCTGAATGGCAGACTATTGAATGCGTTGGCGATGTCTAGAGACACCACCAACAGCACTCCCCCGCCGGTAACGGCCTCAGTCGCCACGGCCCTCAGGCGCAACAGAGCCGCGATCGTCGAACGACCCCTCCTAAACCCAAACTGGGCGTCCGACAGATCGGGCCCCGTGCCGACGAGGTGCCGCTCGATGCGGGCAGCTACCACCCACTCCAGTAGCTTGCCCCTGTCATCGAGCAGCACGATAGGCCTGTAGGCCAAAGGCGACTCCGGAGACCGCCCCGGCTTCGGCAGGAGCACCAGCCTTCCCTCCTTCCAGCACCCAGGGAACCGTCCGGACGCTAAACACGCGTCGAACAGCCCCCTGAGGCGGGGTCCCAGGTGTTCGAGGACCAGGGCCAGCACACAGTTAGGAACACCGTCGGGCCCGGGGGCGGTAGACTTTGCGCGCATGCGCGTCACCGCCACCCCCATCTCGGGTTCCGTGATGGGCGGAACACTGTCGTCATCAGCCTCCCGGTCAGTGTCTGGCGGAGCCATGACCGGGGGCGTGTGTTCCGCCCGCCGCGGGAACAGATCCTCGATGACCCGGGTGAGAAGGCCGGGATAATTTTACACTTACCTCCATGTTTAAAAATAAGTATTAATCGTCATAATATGGAAAAACCACACATCTAAATATAGTTAAAGGTAAAATAATAAGTAAACAGCCGAATATAAATAATTTTACAGCGTATTCATTTATATTTAGATTACGTTCAGGGTTCTGTATTATATATTATTGTAGGACATAAGAATCCTTGTATTTTAAACCCAATGGTAAGTCTTTATCGTGTCAGCTCATACATGTCACGTTATCTGCCTACATCATAAAATAACAACCTTAAGGTAAAAAGTGAATTACGGCTGCAGAAAGTAATTGAAATACCTACTGTACTGCCTCTAATTTAGGTTCAGTTGAAATGCTATTAAACGTTCCACATCAAATCTATTGATCTTAAGGTTTTTTGATGTGAAATATCTATCTCATCCCATGTAAAACCGATTGCTGGCGTGGCAACGCATGTCTTGGCGATGCGCCGTCACGACATGCGTTGCCAGAGGCAACATCGAATCTAACTACTACCGAAGTCACCGATTAAAATAGAGTCGTCACAAATTGAAATAAATTGTTGCATTTCTATATTCTTTTATTTAATGAAAATAAATGTTTATTTAAATAAACAATCATCATTTTCTGGAAATAATCATAATATTATATATATATATATATATATATATATATATATATATATATATATATATATATATATATATATATATATATATATATATATTATATATATATATATTATATTATATATATACATAATTTATTTTTATATTATTTTATTATATCATTTCCTATCGTAATCTGCGCTTTTCTACATATTACTTGTACTAAATAATTTAGTTATCCCATCTGCCAGGCATACGGTGACGGTTCGCATTTTTTAAACAGCAAAAAATCAAATTTAAAATATTTATTTTAGATCAGCTTTTGCATTTTTGAACTATGGGTATTATGCGAAAGCACAAAGGGTGGTCCAATCCGTAGTATTTGATGTTACACGCATTCTTCGTTAGATATCGCTCAGTACCCACAAGTGTATTTCTTAGAAGGACAGACGTTCGTGTCGGGTCTGTGCGTTGATGTCTTTTGTATAACAATGCGAAATATCCAATGTTTATGCTCAACGAGGTTACGTATTTCAACGGTTTGTAATATTCAATTTATTTAATACTTCCCCATGAGAGATACAGTATGTAATCACCCCTTATATTCCCATGGGAGTCGTTAAATATCACTTACGGCATGGGTAGACACATTTTCAGAAATTTAACGCCTACTGCGATATCTGGGCTATCAAACATGGTGCCGCACATGGACCTTGGAAGAATAAAAGTAGCAATATACCGATTCTATTGACAGTACAGAGAGGGGGGTAACATATCGACTTACCGTGCCCAAGGCCGTGGGTTCGATTCCCGCGTATGCCAATTTTGCACCGTCCAAAAATTCTTGTTTTGAGTTTGAACGTAATTTGTATCCATCAATAATGTTTATAAAATCTTCCGCTCCTTAGACTTTAAAAAAAAAACAATATTCACGAGATATATCACCGTAACAACTCCACCTCCTTGTCATTATATTATCACAAGTCATGCAAGCATTTCGGTTACGGTATGGTAATAAATACAGCTTAACAAGCTTTAATGTTGATTTAAGGGTTTGCGCATATTGTACAACATATTTATTGTGCAATAAATATTATCATATATACAAATGGCGTTATGTTTTTTATTGCCTTTATGATAAGTTGTAACTGCCGTACATGGACCTGTAAGTAAGGCAAGTACAGCCATATCCTTGCCTAACATAAAGTGCTATTTAGAATCGGATATCCATCCTTTGAAAGAAAACATGGATCCCAAAACATGGTCGAAACCATTTATGGCTATATGCTGCCTACAAATTACTGCCTTGTCTATTTAATGGCGTATTAAATAATTACCATGTGACTATGCTGTAGACCGCGCAACAAATTTTTTCATAGGTTGTCGAAATAAGAATGCAATTGACCATCCTTTTAAGGTAAATAAAATTTATGTAAGAAATGATAATCAGAAGACTAGGATAGTATAGTAGCAACTCAACTATTGTAGAGCACATTTTATCTAGCTCTTAGTGACATAACTTCTCCCTACCTCTACCTATTACCTCTTTGTGGGACGAACAGGGGCGGAGGAGTAAAAAAAAAATTTGCCTTCGAGAATAAAGATACCGTAATCTATGTCTGAAGACTATAAATTAACTGTCGCGAAACATTGCGCAACAATAACAAAGTTGTCAAGTATACGCTCAACATTAATATTTCAGCGCTGCTATTTATGTTTCCATTCGCTGTACATGAACGAATCGTCAATAACTTATTGCTTAAACAAGCGCTGCCTTACAGTCGTTATATTGAGAGCCTTTTTGTTAAGTTTTATTACTTACTTACGACATATTTTGCGAAATAATGTAGTTGTTATAAGTTTGTTGATAGTAATCGCAAGTGTAAGTATAAATGTTAAAATTTTTAATGCTACGATAGTTTTTAGTTCATCAATTAGTGATGGGTCAAGAATAGTATGGTCTTTTTAAAGATGTTGTAAGAGATAAAAAAGGATACAAAGATAAAAAAAAATAAGTTCTTTCTCCTTTTAGTAGCGTTAATTAGTACATACTTATCAAACGAGGGTCAATTCTATTGACATTCTATTGTAAATTTTAGACGAGTTTGATTTATGAATATAAATAAAATGTAATTCAACATCTTAATTACATATATATATATATATAGTTATTTTTTTATGAATACGATAATACAGCACCCATGGATTTTTTTTTAATATACATTTAACCGCTCTATGGAATAACGCCCGACTAAGAATAATACGATATTATAAAAGCAATATTGTTTAGTTTGTTCTATAGTTGTTTGTTTTAGTAATAAAAGTTGACATGAACGAAATGGTTATCTGACAATAGCGTATTTAAAAATAAAAACTATTTCGTAAAAAAATTACAAAGATAATCATAATAACTTCTTATATTTTTAAAACTGAAATATTACCTAAATACTAACGTCCAAATTGGAGCGAATCATGAATTGTTTATAACCATTCAAGAATAAAATTCACCATTTTACTCATTAAACTCTGTCCTACTCCTAGCAATCAAGTACATATATATCTAAATGCATTTAATAATCCTGCCATAAGAATGTGTTATCTAAGAGATTAAATCACTGTTAGAAAGGACGATCAATCTTAGCGAAATCATCACAACTATTGCGTCATCCTTCTGACGTCGCTTGGAGAAAGGTGCAGTCGAATGTAGAGCTTGTAATACAAATATGGGTCGCTCAGATACAACTACTAATTATTTATATGAATAGAATTTATATTTAATGTATAAAGATTTGAAATGCTTATATGAATATACAAAGTAATGTTAAAAATTGTTAGAATAGAGTAACGTAGTTTAAAAAAGTAATGCGTTTAGTTTTCACATATTTTTTGTTTGAGTATTAGTGGTGCGTTCTTTTTTGAAGTTACGTTTTTAATAGATATTTCAATCTAAATATACATTCTTAATTGTATTTCGAACAATATGCCTTTAAATTATAATTAAAACAGTAATACTTACCATTCTAGATTGGTACATAGCTAGCTGTCGAGATGAAACTGGCTTACTTTAACTTAATAAAGATATCTGTCGTAGATATGATATAATTTCACTTATGTCAGATATGATAAAATTATTTTGTTTATATATATATATATATATATATATATTTTATTTTTAAGAACGATTAAATACTTTGACATTGTTAGTCTCAAATATAGATCCAGAAGAAGAGGGGTTTTACTCTAAAGGTTATTCGAAAAGGATATAAGTAAAAAAATCTATAGTTTTTATTTCCTCTATGATCGAATTGCCTCGAAGTAAACGCCTATAGAACGCCAAATAATATAGAGATGCACTTTCATTTTTATGTTCAATTTCTTGATAATTATTAAGTACTTGACCGATTCTGTTAAGAGATATTATTGACAGCAGTGACGTATAAATTTGATAAATAGATAAAAAATTGAAGATTTCCCTTATCATATTGATAAAGCATCTCATTTAATCAATATATCAGATCTTGTTAGATCATATTCTACGTATTTTCTATTTATTAATACTTAAGTTTATATAAAATAAATTTTTTAGCTGTTATGAAATTAAATAGAGCACTTTTTTTACAATGGCAATTGGTAGGAGATGCTTATGATAGATTTCCAAAAACAGATAAGCTTTAATTTAAACGTTAACACCTTAAAAATTTACGTAAGAGATAAAAGATTAATATTATCAATGGATGATTACAGATAATATGAAGGCCATAATGTCAAACATGACAGATCTTTTATAGGCGTGACATCAGGCATTAGGGCAACATAAACAGTAAATACAAATTAAACAAAAATAAATAACAAGTCGAAAATTTTAAAGAATATAAACAAAAAAAAATATAACATGAAATAGAACTTTTTCTATAACCTCTTTAAACTTTTAAAAACACCCAAATAGTTTGATTTTTCACGATTTTTTTATATATGTAAACACTTAGTTAACTTCCTAAGTTAGAACTAATCAAGTTTAACTGTGAGTGTCCAGTTGGAACCAAGTGAAAATTCTCTTTGCAAACAATATAAATTTAAAACAAAACTTTGCTTACTTGGAACTAAGTTATTAGGTACTCGATATAATTCCGCATCGTTATGCACTGGTTCCATTCGAACACCCACAGTTTTCATTTAAATGTATATATTTGTCAATTTTACTCACTTTTTTGTTAATAGAGTATCTGTAACACAACACTAAAAGTAAATCCACAGTATATTTGCGAGCGGTAGCGCTATGCGAGACGGCCAAACGTGCGTACGATACGGTGAACGATTCTCATTTGCGCGCCGTTGAACTTCTCGATTTTAATATACGACAAGTGGACGTCTACAGCCAATCAGAGATCGTGTACTTGCAGGGAAATTGTTATTTTTTTTTTCATTTAACTTTTCCAAAAGTTGACAGCCTCTTTTTTAATTGCTTCTTTTATTTGCTTCTATTTCTAAAAAGTTATGGTTATGTATTATACCCATTTTATGATATCTTTATTGGTTTAAGTTTTATTAAAAGTGGGCGTGTAGTTTTAAATAGCCTTCTAGCATTTTTTCTGTGAAAGGGATATCTGTTGTATGATTTAGATGCAATTTTTTGGCAACCATCTTTAATTCGAGATGTATATTGTGTAAAAATACCAAGTGTACTTAATAGATTAGAGAATCTCTATCATTTAGTTAGAATATGTAGAGAATAGGTTTGTTTTAAGAATTGGAGAATAAGTTATTATCTTGCAAACTGCTTTTTTTCTTCCATTCAATACTTTTTGCAATTTTTTTTATAATCCGTTTTTTACAGTCCATAATACTACTTATTAGGCACGAACTTCCTCCACGGTGAGATGTTCGCCTATTAACGCTGATGATTTTAATTGGCGTACTTAAGTTTATGTTTCAAGTTTTCCTTCTCTCTATATTAATTGCTTACGTAAAACTATTTTGCTTAGAAATAAATTATATAAGACATCATTTCAACGCTTATTTATACCATAAGTACGTTAAAAAGTATTCCGTTGATTTTGGCCAATATTTTTTTGAGTAGGAAACTTGTGCATTTTTTCTTTTGTCTAAAACGCACAGAACACGCTTTTAAAAGGAGGAGCAGGGAGTATGGAGCGTCTTGAGTTTGATTTATGATAAAAATGTTTGCGTGATAATTAATGCAAGAATATCTCTTCATCTCAGTTTATAAACGTCCCAATGCTAGGATCGAGCCTCCTCTACATTAGGAGTGAAAATGCTTGAAACCTGCTTAATACACCAAGCTGGACTGGCGGGTTGATATAGTGTATTATTAAGAGTTTTTCTTCTCTTCATCACAGCCGACATACGTCCCACTGTAGGGCTCGGGCCTCCTCCACAATGGGAGGGAATTTGACCTACTATATCATGCTGGTCAGACATGTTGATATAGGGTTTTATTTCGAGTTCTCCTTCTCTTGCGGACAAGATACGGAGCGGTGAATTGTATTCTTGCTCCGTCACCACACGGAAAGTTTCTTCTCTTAGATAAATGCTATATCCACATTATATCCTTTGGTCGTCTTTTATCCACGAGCATGGGGTTGAATTTTATTCTTATTCCATTGGCACATGGATGAAATAAAATAATTCTACAAATATAAAATTAAAAAGTAAATATTAGGTAAGAACTATGGTGTCAAAAATAAGGGCTCTAAGTTTCGAGGATGGATGAAGACTTTTATTTCACTTTGTAATTTTAGGAAGGAAAGATAAGGCGATATAAATATTTATTTATATAAAAAAAATTGACACATTTCTTAAGATGACTGACGACGACGACGACACGACGACGACTGACTTGTCGTGGCAAGGAAAGCGGGTTCGATTCCCACGTAGGGCATTACTTTCTGCGATCCCGATGTGAGTCTATAATTTGCAGCCCTCAATTATATTTGTTAAGTTTCTTGTATTACAAGGATTATTTTTAAGGGAGGGTTTTGCTTTTAATTGTCTTGGGACCCGCAACAAATTTAATTAGACAAGTTAAAGAGGAGGAGATGGAAAATAATGATTCACTTCTCTCCTATGCAATGCGGGAGCGAGAAGCAAATTAACTAAACAGCCAATAAGTAAAGAGGTGTACAGTTACGACAAGCGTAGCAGTACGGCAGCATGGATACGAGCTTAACGGAGCCTATATGTGACGCTTAAGATTGATTTCAATAGTAGGTATGGAAGAAACGCCTGAAACGAAGACGCATATTTTCTAGATTTACTACAAGATCCATATAATAAACTACTCCAAACAGCCTTATACAAGGTCACGCTCATTTCGCCAGAGATTGAAAGAATGTGCTGTGCTAACTGTTCATATTTGTGGTTAGATTGGAATATTGACACAATGGTGAGGATAAGAGTTTAAATGAAAATAATTAACTTTTGAAATTATCATGACCAGTTAGAAATTGAGCCACACAATGGTCAAACTAGCGTGCTATAAAGCGGGCTATGCTCGAGCTTTCTCTGCGACACAGAATCTGAAATATGGAAATCTGTAGAAGAACGGGTGTAACCGACAAAGCATGATGAATCAGCACGCTGAAGTAGCAAGGGACAGGACACATTGCTCGACAATTCGACAACCGCTGGGGAAGAAAGGTTGTCGAGTGTTGACCACGTATCCGAAGATGCAGTGTAGGACAACCCCCCACTAGGTGGACCGATGACCTAGTGAAAGTTGCTGTGCGTTGTTGGATGCCGTCGGAACAGGACCGCACTCTGTGGCGTAACTTGGGGGAGGCCTACGTCTAGCAGTGGATGGCGATAAGCTGAAATGATGACGATTGGTCAATCATAAGCCACACCTTCTAAGCGCTTGTGGATGCATGGAGAAAATAGAGAGAGAGATGACGGCCTTTCGTTGACGAATCCCATTTTTATTCCCGATTAAAAGTTTTTCGTAGACAACGGATTGTGATCCAAACAAACTAGCGATTTTGTTACGATCGCGCGGTAGAAGGAAATCTGTGCTCATAGCTTTCCTTGTGGTGTAATACATTTAATATTTATATAATATATATATAATTTAATTTAATATTTATATAATATATAATTATGCGATAACTTGAGGGTATATCTATGAAGATGCGGTGCGGCCGCGCTACATGCTGCCGTTATGTATAAGTATTCTTGTAAATATTGTCGACGTTTCCTAGGAGTATAGATAAACCTAAACTGGTTTTTGGCTATACCTTTTAAAAGAATTTAAGCGCTTGATGTACTAGTATGAATAAATAAATAAATAAAAGGTTCGAAAAAACCAAATGATTCTTAATGTATTGCTTTGTCTTTTTTTTTACATCAGCTATGGTCAACAACACGTTGTCCGTTCCATCCGGGGTAACGGAAGGGCCGAGCGCGGCCCGATCACCCACCGTAATTCCTCCCCTTCGCCATTGGGCCGACCACTGGTACCAAGATCCTTGTCGTCCATGGCCAACCCGATATGTATTGCTTTGTGCATAATTACTATAATCATGTATAAGCTCGCCGTTAAATACAGTTTTCATTAATTTGTTTTGTACGGCGAAAAATATCCAAGCATTCCCCCTTATTAGGGGGATAAGAGCAAGATGATGTCTATGTGGTAGCGATTACGAATACTACCAATCTTTACATTACCTGTACCTAAGTGTCGTAAAAGAAGACTATATATGCAAGGGAAAAATGATATTTGTACGTGCAGGCTTTGGAATGAATTACCTGCTGATGTGTTTCCCGCTACGACATGTCCTTCTTTAAACGAGGTTTAAGAAGAGTATTTTCATCACGGTAGGCAATGGTCTAGTTGTGCCCCTGGCATTGCAAAGGTCCATGTGCGGCAGAATTACTTACCATCAGGTATACTGTTTGCTTGTTTGTCATTACCGGCAATAAAAATAAAAAAAAAATTGTAAATAAAACTATTTTATTTCGGGACTAGCAACCCGCCCTCGCTTCGCTTCGGTCTCTGTCGCCTTATACCCGTAGTTCCCGTTCCCGTGGGAATACTGGGATAAAATATAGCCTAGTTTACTCCATGATATTATAGCTTTCCATTGGTGAAAGAATTTTTTAAATCGGTCGAGCCGTTTTGAAGATTACCCGGGACAAACAGACAGACAGACAAAAAAATATAAAGTTTATTTTAGGCATATGTTTAGTGCAAATAACCGCGTGAGCATGAAAAAAGCCTATTATTTTGACATTACAAACAGACACTCCAATTTTATTTATTGGTATAGATGTCCACCCGTGACAATGAACGCTGTAAAGTGTTCGAAACATCAGGCAATTAGATACAAACGCGGTAAAACCCGTAAAATAGTTTTAATTATGATACGCAACAGAAGGTAAATTCAAAATAAAACCCTATAACAACCCGCCTGACCAGCATGGTTATAGTACGTCATTTTTCCTTCTATCGTGGAGGAGGCTCGAGCCCAGTAGTGAAACATATACGATTATTTCTATAATTAATATTAATTATCAAATGTTTTTATAATTATTAAGTATTATACCACGAGGATTCAACTAGGCGTTTTTATTCATATTATGCGGACTTTGATCAAGCATTTGTTTTATCAGTGAAAGTCTCTCATATCGCGCGATACAGCCTCATATTCGCAAATGAAGATTACTGTAATTAGTGACATGACGTGCATTTGATTGAAGCTAAAAAATGTGAGTTTGCCGTTCTGTTACAAGAAATATTAAGATAATCACGCGTGCAACATGTGACTGTAGTGAAATTTTATTTCGTATTCATATCTTAGACAGGGCATTATTAATTCCTTGGTCAGACAACTGTTAGTATTACAATGGAGTATGAAAAAAATCGTTGATTTAAATCTGTGTCATATTTAATCCAGTATTCACCTAGTGCCATTTCCTTGTGGTAACGGAGAAAGAATACAATTCACAACCCTCTTTCTTCCCCGTGGATGGGTGATTATGATCTGCAAATAACAGCTATGTAAGAGAAAGAAAACTGGTAATAAAACCCTACACCAACTCGTCCGATCAGCGTGATATAATACGTCAATTTCCTTCCAATTCTGGATGAGCCTCGAGCCTAGCAGTGGAACGTATATGAGCCGAGATGATCGTAAAATGTTTCTACAGATCAATACTGAATTAGGCGGTTCGGTGGTCATCGAATGCATCCAGACAGGCTATAAAGCAAACAATGAATTTCTGACAAAGCCCTTCTACGGTGGCTTCTACATCGTATCACTTGCGAAGTATTCGTCAGCAATAATAAGAAACCATTCTACACTACGCAGGGCATAAATGATGATTACCTTTTTATTGAAATGTCACATTTTCATCTGATGTATATTTTCATCATATTCAACGTGTGCAATTTTCCTATTGGCTACAGTTCCACGCGGCAGATAAAAATCGTGATAAAGAAATCCCAAAATATTATCTGATATAAATGCAATATAACAGTGAGGCATTCTTATTTAAACGAGTGTTCAGAGAAATGATAAGAAATCTTTATCTATAAATTTACTATACAAATACTACGCGAGCCTACATCATAGTGAAATTCGTTAAATCACAGTCTAATCCTTTGCTTGTATATTAAAAAGTTATATAAGATAATTTCTGATAAATGTTTTAAAATCCAAAAATCTTAACATAATTGGTCTATTTTATACTTTCGCTTTTATTACTCCTAAATTGTTGGTTTTTAGGTAAATAGATGGGGCAACGAAATGGTAGTGTGCGGTCCCATAACTCTCCTCATCGCCGTTGGTACCCAATTGTTGCCAGCGTGGATGTGTTAATATAGCCTAGAGTAATACTAATAATACTGTAGGTTTTCTAATTCATCAATCATAAGCATTCTTCTTGTTAGTATTTTTTTTAGAAGACTCAGTCCCACTTGGTGAGATAAATGCAGTCTAAGCTACTACTTATATAGACAGCTGCCTGGTAGTAAAATATTACCAAAATGGATCCAGTCATTTTGAGGATTATCCGGAACAAACGGATAGTAAAATAGATAAAAAATGCTTAAACAATTTTTTAGGCATCGTTATTGTGCAAATAACCGTGTGACCATAAAAAAAACCCATTATTATGACATTACAATCAGACTCTTCAATTTTATTTGTTTGTATATAGATATAATGTTGACTAAACGGGTGACATAATGTTTTGTTTCGAGGTTTTTCTCATTATATATTTTTAAATAATATTGCAAATTTTAAAATAGAACAGATAACCTCGATGTTAATATTATCTCACAGTTAATAAAACTTCATTACTATAAATAAAATTACTTATACGGAATCGGAACAGCGGCATCCAACAATATTTACACGTAATCAACAACATTTCGTTACTTCTTATCAGTTACAACCATTAGGTTACATAAATAGTAGTTTATGACGTAAATGGAACGTAAATACACGTGACAAATTATGTCTAAAACTGAAGAATTAAATATTAAACTAGACTTATGACAATACTTCCGCAAAGAAATTAGAATGTTTACTACAAAATATAAATAAATTTATACGTGCGGTCGCTTGCGGTAGTATTTAAAATGTTGATAACATCTACGTATCTATTCATAGTATCTACAAAATTTGTAATAAGCTGAATGTGGCAGACTTTATAGTCGCCACATAGAAACTCCTTAGAGCTTCATCTTCTTTTAATTATTTAAAGTACTGTCATTATTTTACTATTCTATATATCAATTTTGAGTTGAATAAAGCCAATATTTGGTCATGAATATTCACTGTTATTTCATAACACTGAGAGATAGTGTTTATTCCAGACTCAATGAGCTTAGCACAAATATTTGCGTAAAAGTATTCGTATCGTTATAGGGACTAATTTGTCTAGAATTTGAATGAAACTGTTTTTTTTTTTAACTGGACGATTCCAATAGAGGCGCTGCACCACATCGCATAAAAATTGGTCTCGATAACGATAGATAAATTTATCACCCTCCTTTATTTGCAACCATAGGCTGCTCTCAGCCTAGTGTTTAATCTGGCACTGCAGACTAGCATCAGCAACTGCAATTAGGACACTCAAAGTTATCATTTCTTTCTCATTAAGATTTTATTCCATAAAATATTCAAAGTACTCGTTTCACAGGCATAAATATTATTAAATCCTTTCAAACTTTTAGCTCAGAGAAAATATACAACATAATTTAATGTAGCTATTCATTTTTATCTATAGCATTTGTGAAATATGGCAGCGATAACGAATATAAATATACACCTTTGTATTTATTGATAAAGATGCCCAAAAAGTTCCATATCGTTGTAATAAATTTTCGACAAACATCTGCTATATTGATCCGAGTCCCTTCGCCTGAACCTAGAGGCAGAAAGCATGTTGCAATGGTCATATATAAGTTAGAGACGTAGAATGGGTTAAGGATAACATAATAATGAGGCAGTTAATACTTCATAGTCCAAGGGTTTTATGAGTAAACGGAAAGTCCAACAATTGTTTGTCTGGTGTCCGAAAGAGAAATAAAAAACCATATACAAAAATTAATAATCATGTACAGATTTATTATATGTATTTTTTATGTAAATTATTGGAAATTCCTAATAAATAATTCTTATTTTTTTTCTAGACGGCGTTAAAATTATGGAAAATAATCATTTTCATATGACGTACTCTTATACGATTGGATATGTAAATCTGTTCAAAGATCACTTAAATTATGAATCAGTAAGTGTCACAAAAAACCTCAAATTTAAAAGCGTGTACCAAAACCGCAAAATAATATAACTATGTATGTATGAAT
Organism: Lymantria dispar; assembly: GCA_032191425.1. NCBI lineage: Eukaryota > Metazoa > Arthropoda > Insecta > Lepidoptera > Erebidae > Lymantria > Lymantria dispar. The sequence continues at coordinate 28,259,655 of CM063455.1, forward strand.
CATCCAATTATCAAAATAGCTGACCGTAGCTTTGACCGGCTACTGAACAGGTTTTACTGTGACGGTAGTGAATACTGCGGAAGTTGACTAGTAGCCACCAATATATCTTGTGATACATCTATAGTATCATAGAATTATGAAACATCAATACTGAAATTGTTATAAACTTCAGGAATCCTCTACAGATTTATGATAAACTAGCAACCTACCCTCACTTCGCTTCGGTTTCAGTCGTCTTAGCCGCGTAGTGCCCCTTCCCGTGGGAATACCGGGATAAAATATAGCCTATATTACTCCCTGACATTATAGCTTTCCACTGATGAAAGAATTTTTGAAATCGGTCTAGTAGTTTCGGAGCCTATTCAATACAAACAAACAAATCTTTCCTCTTTATAATATTAGTATAGACTACCACTCTCGTCCTATGCGGTAACCTTTAAAAGCTTAAAAATATTTCAAAGTTAAGTGTCCTATATATCTATTTTCGCATGAATATATTTATGAGATCTGTGCATAATTTATGACAATAGAAACGAACTTACGTTTATAGCGGCAACTTTATAGAAACGAGTAATTGTGCGTCAAAAAACATTTGATATTTTCAAATTCAAATGAAAAGTTCATAAAAATAAATATAGATATGATATTCGTGTGGTGATAGAACAAGAATACTATTCAGCAATCCCTGTCTTGCCCGTGGATGTTGTAAAAGATGACTAAAGGATATAATACGCATATAACGTCTATGCGAAAGAAAGAAAACTCAAAACAAAACCCTATACCAACATGTCGGGCCAGCATGGTATAGTAAGGTCTCCCTCCTATAATGGAGGAAGCTTGAACCCTACAGTGGACTTATATGAATCAAAATGAGATGATGATGAAATGACGCTGAAATTTCATTTTATTTTTCAATTATAAGATCAAACTAATTGTTACTTTCAAATGACTCATGTCCTAATCAAACGGATATAAGCTTTTGATACTCTGGCTCTTTAAATAGTTATTAAGTTGGTAACAATATTGACAATAGGTATTTAAATTTTATGTATTTATATTGCATTTAAAAAAACATATTTACATGAGCGAATACATTTTTAGTTGCCTTGACAATATGGATATTTGCAAGAGAGTACCACAAGGCGCTGTTATGAGCCTCTAGTTATATAAAAGCATTTAGTTTCACAGATATCTCTGCTAATATTTCAAGTAAATTTTAATGCACGCATCACGTCCACTTCTTATAAACGTAAATAATGCTATAGAAATATATGGAACTTATTAATTTTAAATTATTAATTGCTTATTGTTACACTATTATTAGCTCGAAATCACCTTCGTGTACAAAAACTCACTGCAAATAAGGAAAGACGTCACGTTTCTTTTTTAGATAACAATAATAGTAATAAAATTTTGTAACAAACAAATTAATACACCAGAAATAACTTTACGGAAATTTGAGATATGACGTAGGCATGGTGTCCTTACCGTCACTCTATAAGATTTAGTTAAATACCATGCAGTTACAGCGTTTCATAAAAAAAAATGATTTAATATTAAAGATATGAATTCATTTAGCAATGAAGGCGTTTCCGTTTTAAATATTTGTTCATCATCATTATTAGAATTTAACATGTCAATTTCTAATAAATTAGGATACCATTTTTATAATTCTCAGTATTGTATTGTAATATGAATGATTAGATAAATCACACCTGTATTTAGAACCTACATATGTAGACACAGGATTTGAAGATGATTCACAATTATCAATTTCCGACAGCAAACATGACCGTCAATATTGATATATGTATTTTAAATCTTTAGTAGGTAGACTTGAGAGAGATGTAAATTAATTCAAATGAGCCCATTCACATCATAGAGGTTATGAAAAATCATTCATTGCGATAATATTCTATATATTGCTTTGGTTTCGCCGCATCGTCTTACCCGCGTAGTTCCCATTCCCGAGGGAATACTGGGATAAAATACAGCCTATGTTACTCCCTGATATTATAGCTTCCCATTGGCGAAAAAATTTTTGAAATCGGTTCGGTGGTTCAAGCGCAAAAGCGTAACAAACAAATAAACAAGCAAACAAACTTACTTTCGCCTTTATAATATTAGTAAGGGTTAGACTGATCTGACTGACTTTGTGAAATATTGTTATCTCAATTATAAAATCCACTTGCAATGTTAATTCTAAATAGTCAGATTAGCCACGTACAAAATAGTCAGATTGGCCACGTACAATTCAAAATAGTCAGATTGGCCTGGTTTCCGAGTAATTTTATTTACTAGGACTCATCACAGTCATGTGAATAAACATATTTTATTGACTATGCATATTTATCTATTTACGTCAATTTGTATAAAGATCCATAGAAAAATGTTAAATGTTTCCAATTTATTATACTTTCATTTTAAAGACAACATCCTAGATTAAGGAAATAATATTCTTATTGCGGGAGACTTTACAAATATATAATTAACGGACACAAATTACATCCAGACTCAGAACAACAATTTGTGGATCGCCCAAAACGTTCTCCTGCGTAGGATTCGACTTCACGATACTGGCACGGTAGGTATCTTAACCACTACGTCATCTGCGCAGTCTTAACATGCGAATTAATATATAAAAAACACCAAATACATTGTTAGAATGACACAGCTAGTCTTTAGAGGAGTAATCATTGACGTAGTCGAGTAATTGAGACGTACAACATATCATAAAATCACTATGTTATAAGTCATGTGCCTACTTTTCTAATTATACGGCACAAAATTTCCGTGTGGTGACGGATTAAGAATACAATTCACCATCTTGTGAGTGTCGTAAAGGACGGTTAAGTGATATATGGCTGCCGGGCTGGCAACGAACATCATGGAATTCGGTACCAGTGGTTGCCTAAATGGTGAAAGGAGGGGATTGCGGTGGATTGTGGGGCGCGTGCCGCCCTTTCTTTACCCCGGGTGGAAAGGACGGCGTGCATCCAGACCATCTCAAATAAAATGGCTACAACATCTATGCAAAACAAAAAAAAATTAAAGTAAAACTCTATACCAACTTATGAACTCATGTAGGGTTGCCAGGTCGTCAAACCTAATAGCCGGAGAGACCAGTCAGTTTGGCCGGACATTTGGGTAGAAAAGAAACCCTACATTATTGAGGATTTTGTGTTTTAGTATTATTAGGTACGACAAAAAGATTTATGTAAAATTAAGCTTTTGGATTATTATAACAACAGTCGACTCGCCTGCGCTCGGCCACGCTGGGCGCTAGCTCGTTTGCGAAATGTAAAAAGCCTAATAAAAGCTGGGCAAGCCGGACACCGATTATTTTGACCGGACACGCAACTAAAAAGTCTACATATGTCCGGCTTTATCCGGACGCCTGGCAACGCTAAACTGGTGTAATAGCGTGGTAGGCCAATTGCCCACATATTGATGAGGAAGTTTGAGCCCAACGGTGGGATGTAAATAGGCTAAGATGATAATAAATATGGAATTTAAACATAAAATCGCTTAGGATGACACCCGATATTTATGGCAATTACAATTGACTCGTCTTCGACCTTTGTAGTACGTAGTAGTGGAATTATCCTAAGGTCAATTAAATTGCACTCCAGACACAAAATAACAAACCTGATTTTACCTACATTAATAAGAATTTAATAATCCGCATCCAATATTTCCACATTATCAAGACTGATGGAATATTTATTAATTACTTTATTAGACTTAAAGCGTCTTTTTTAAACATTTGTGTTTATTGTGAACAAAATCCTTTATGTTTCCAGTTTATAAAGGGTTAAACGTTTATAATTTTTAAAATTAATTGGTTTTTTACCATGGCTACTCTGCTTATCGAAACCGAAAATTGTTTTTTTTTATCTATGGTAGCTGATAGGTTTGTTTACAGGCCAACAGATGACGGATGCACATAGTTGATTATCATTTTCATCATCGTCCTCATCGCAGCCCACATACGTCCCACTGTTGCACTCGGGACTCCTCCACCATGGGAGGGAATTTAACCTACTATACCATGCTGGTCAGACATATTAGTATATGGTTTCATTTTGAGTTTTCCTTCTCTTGCACAGATGTTATGTGCATATTATATCCCTTAGTCGTCTTTTACGACATCCACGGGCAAGATAGGGATGAATCGTATGCTTACTCCGTCCCCACACGATTATCATTTTAGTTAAATTATATACTTTCTTTTGATATTAAGACTTTATATAGTGAGTATTCATCGTAGTCACAATCAAAAGTTCAACTAAAAACATCAATTTCTAAACCATTATTTGAATTCTATCATTGTGATTTGGATAGATTTGAATTAAATTGCCGCGTGACTTGTATAAGTTAACTAGTTGATTAGAATCTGTCGCGTTACTGTTTTCATGTTTACACGAGAAAACTTTTATGGCGATTATTTGGCTATCGCATAATCTCATATAATATTTTGGCATCAAAATGATAATAACAAATGTTACTTACAAACAATATTTGCTTTAAGAACGCCAAATGTGGACATCTGTCATGACATCAAACATGGTAGATCTGCAGTATATTAAGGAGGCATATCATCACCCTGTTCCTATCCCAATTACTTGGACTCGACGTTATTTTAGTCTTCTTCCATCGTAATTATTGTAAAAGTTATTGGCAATAGTTTAATGTCCGGCTGCCTGCCTGACAACCTTTCTTCCCAACCTTTCTTGAATTGAAAATTGTTTACTAACTTGTTCAACTAACTTAGTCAACCTTTCTCGGATTGAAAATTTTTGACTAAACGGTCTGACGATGATGTCTTATCCTATCTTATATAACCCTTTTTGGTTTCAATTTTGATTGTTTTCTATAGTAATAAATGATTATCAGTTAACGTCGTTATCGGACGCAACGGCACAAATCCTGATCAAAATGTACGTACTTTTTAAGAAGTATTATATACTTTTACAAAGCGATATCCTGTTTTTAACCCAATAATATGGGATCGACACAATATGTTCTCTTCTTTAACTTTTAACACACGTTGATATAATTTTAGCAATGGTTTTCAAACCAGCTAGCAATCTGTCGGCAACCTTTCTTGGGAATGTAATTATGGACCAGGTCGCATCATATGTTGGTCCAGGTCGATGTAGAGGTCTGCATCGTGTTCTATAGCCATGGTGGCTACAAATATTACTCCTACTAATATTATAAACGCGAAAGTTTGTGAGGATGTGAAGATGTGAAAATGTGTTTGTTGTTCTTTCACGCAAAAACTGATACTGAATGGATTTTGATGAAACTTCACAATAATATAGCTTACATATCAGAATAGGACATAGGCTATAATTTATCTCGACATTGCCACGGGAAGAAGAACAATGCCGGTAAAACCGCAGGGCGCTGCTAGTAGAGTATAATTCTGTCTTCTAAAATTCATAAATGGCTTTGATTAATCTGCTAGTCACCTTTGCGCAGTCTATTACTCATAATGTCTGTTTACCAAACTTTTCCGTCATTCTGTCTTAAGGAAGTACGTTATTTCCGTCTGCTGTTAATTGAACTGTATTGCAATTGGCTAGTACTTCTAGGAACAGTGAATGGTAGGTCCTTGGCAATGTGACCGATTAAAAAAGTGGGAACTGCACATTATAATTATCCGTATTGCACTGAAATAAAAAAAAAGCTGTTGCATTTAAGAGCTATTCGAATTAATTTATTTATTGCTTGAGCATTGATGGGAAATTCATAGCTGATGGGATAAACCATTTTTTAAAGATTTAAATCACGTTTAATTTGGTTAACATATTTTACATAATCTATAGGGTAACTCACGGCCCTACTGTTAGATGCATGGAGTTTTAGCAGAAACGTAAAAGCGTTATTTGGTGGTATTGTGTTGAAAGCAACGATTTGGCTTAGCGGCAAATAATAACTTTAAATTAAGTGATAATTTATGAATAAAGATTTAATAAAAAGTAAGTAATCATAGACAGAATTGCATTAAAAATAAGAAAGAATGTTTGAGTTACAAATGAAAATTTGAAGTGTCATAATTTCTATAAACATGCAAGTCAAAATTAATAAAATAAAATTTACAGTGTTAATAAATAATAAACTGTTAATTTATGTAGTATAATGAAGAAAGGATTCTAAAGTGTAGTAATATGATTTACTAGTGCATTGCGTGCATTTTTTATATTTTACAAAAAATCCCAGAGGAATGATCAGATTTATTTGTGAGCACCCAATGCACCAAGACTAATAGCGACAAGACTAATATGAAGAGACTAAAGACATATTAAAAAGAATATTATAACTTGACACGCGCCAATATCTCATATTATTAGCTTATTGCTGATACAAAAGAAGAAGTAATAAAACAAAACTGTAATAGATAGATAAATGAGTTACGATAGCTCAGTTGGGAAGTTGTTCAGTTTTCTTCCAAAACCTAAGAAAAAAAAATAGATAGATAAAAACTCTTGACTTTCAAATTTATAGTCCTATGCCCGTGGCTGCTGTGAATTATCTTAAATATTGAATAACAAAAACAAAATTCATAATAATAATGACATTTTGACGATTCCAAATTGTTTTTCCCAATTTGACAAGTTCAGACAATTTCATTTTTACACCTACCGTTGGCAGTTCACGAGTTTTATGTGCAAACATGGAGTGTCATCGGTAGACGTCCCATCCCATTTTTAAATTTCTCCAAAGGCTTCTGCATGTTGGATCCATATCCCCATGTAAGCCTTTCAAAGGACCAGGTATCTTCTAAAGAAAGATCTCATGAAAACGGCGATATTTCATTTTGACTACGGATATATTTTCTATAAAAAGATAAAATATTATGAATCGAATAAGTGAGTCACAGTTTGATCGGCGTCGAACAGTGAGAGGTGTGTGCGTTCTAGTAAAGTTGATAGCTGACGTAATCAGACATACCGGTTGACCAGCCTCCAGGAAAATTATAAAAAAAAACTAGAGCATACTATATGCAAATTGGCTTGTTTATTAAATACTAGTTGACTAAACAGCTTCGCTTGCGCGTGTTACTTATTTAATACTAGCAACCCGCCCTCGCTTCGCTTCGGTTTTAGTCTTTCCTGCGTAATACCCGTTCCCGTGGGAATACCGGAATAAAATATAGCCTAGGTTATTCCTGATATTATAGTTTTCCATTGGTGAAAGAAGTTTTGAAATCGGTCCAGCCGTTTTGAAGATTACCCGAAACAAACAGACAGACAGACAGAAAAAAAAAATATAAAGAGTATTTTAGGCATATGTATAGAGCAAATAACCGTGTGAGCATGAAAAAAGTCTATTATTTTGACATTACAAACAGACACTCCAATTTTATTTATTGGTATAGACTATTTTTAACCCCCAACTCAAAAAGAGAGGTGTTATAAATTCGACGTCGATGTCTGTGTGTGTGTCGGTCTGTGGCATCGTACCTTTCAAATGGATGGGCCGATTTTGATGCGGTTTTTTTCATTTAAAAGCCAATTTCGTGGCGATGGTTCTTAGCTATGTTTGGTTAATATCGGTCCAGGAGTGTAAGAATATCAGCTCCAAAATGATGTAATGGCATATGATTACTCAATTAAGTGCTTCATGCGTGCCAGTATAATTGTTAAATGACAATTAATTGATAATTCCTGCTGAAAAGAACGTAATAATTTTTTTAAAATTATTTTTGTTTGTTTCGGATGTTATTCAAAATTTTCAATTTTACTGATTATTTTATTCGAATACGTAGTGTAATTGGCGATTTCAGCATTTCCTTTTCTGCCCGTGGGTTTATAAGAAAAGGAGATCTCAAAATAAAACCCGATACAAACCCTTCTGACCAGTGTGACTATATCATCATCATCATTTCAGCTCATATACGTTCCACTGTTGGGCTCGAGCCGCTTCCACAATAGATAGGAAATTGACCTACTATTCCACGCTGGTCAGACGTATTGGTATAGGACTTCATTTCAAGTTTGCCTTCTCTTGCATAGATGTTATATGCATATTTAATCCCTTAGTCGTCCCTTTTGACACCCACGGGTATGAAAAGGAGTGGTGAATTGTATTCGTACTCCGTCACCACACGGAAAGTGGCTATATAGTATATAGGCAGTACTGTTTGCCTCCAACGTCAGCGTATTCAAACAAACAAACAGTTGAAGCTGGGATCCTGTTATAAACATTATTAACAACAAATCCAAAAAGACCACCACAAGACTGCAAGACACTGTGAGCTCATATTGTATAGATTTGACCCACAATAATAACTAAAGATAATTTTTATAAATTAAAACCTTTTAGTAACATAAAGTAAGCCGCCTTCAAAATTAATATTAATTTAGCATCATGTCACCTGAGTTTTCTTGCCGGATCTTTCTCAGTGTGACCGTGTTCTGATCCGGTGGTCGTATACTAGGTCATTAGTTAGTTTTTTAAAAATAATTACTATTAATTTTAATGTTCAATTATTACTAACCATAAACAATATAATTTTTTCATATAGAATCATTTTCTTCTTACACTGGCAATAAATTTTGTATCAAAATGTGGGTCAATATTTAATAACTAATTTCTGTATCGGGTAGATAATTATAAAATTTTCTGCAGTAACGATGACTTGTTGGACGTGAGACATCTTAGTCCACCCGTGACCATGAACGCTGTAAAGTGTTCGAAACGTAGGGTAATCAAAAATCAAATACAAACGCGATAAAATCCGTAAAGTAGTTTTATTTAAAATGTATATTACTCGCGTAAACATCAGAAATCAAACAGTTGAACTTTAAAATAATATAGATATTGTAATTCTATAAGGAAGCTCTATTTTATATGTTTCCATTACGACCGAGTTGCTGGTCAAATCTTAGCCATGACGTTTTGGGTTCTTACTTTTTCTTAATACAGTAGAAACTCGATTAACTGGACTAATCGTTGTCGTTAGGCATTCGGATAATCGAATGTATGAAAACCCTCTTTTAGTTTTGTACATATGTAGTATGTACATAATTTTATGCGTTTATTAAAAGACGAATACATATCCCGCGGGGCACGCACGTCAGAACGGAGTAACAATTACTAACTAAAGCAATAATGAAACGCGTGAGGCAGCGATCCCGCATGACATCTCAGACATGTTCATGCTTGTATAAATTCGATTTGTAAGTACAATATATAGGTTGAGGTTGGTAGTCCGGATAATCGAGTATCTACTGATCAGTTATAAGAATCACTTGACTCTTCTAGTGATCGTTTCAGCTCATAGTGACACGTTATATTCTTAACCACACGGTGAATAAATATATAAATATTTAATAATTAATTCTCTTTGGACTTGTCTACTTTCTACTTATCCTTCCTACTAATTCTAACTGTATACCTTAATATATTCAGAGAAAAACCCCGATTAAAAATATTTATGTTTATATGTATTTGCTCGCATACAATTAGTTGTTTCTTATCCTTTTGCTTCCTTTTTTTTTTGAAGACAACCTTACCCGATATACAGGTTATCTGACTAATTTTTTTGAAATATTTGTTTTAGGTCCCGAGATTACTGCGTTCAAGCAAATAAACTCTTGATATGTATAATAAATATAATCTAAATTAAATTAATTAGATCTCCAAATGATACATCTTTAATTTTTACGAACTGCCAGGTAGGAGAGTTCACGGAAAAATTTTGGCCGATCAATTCTTGTTTATTGTGACGCTGAGACGAAATATTCGAAATTTAATGAGCCAAGAATCAAAAAACCCCTACAAAAAAAACAACAAAAAAAGATACCGTTGGGTGGTGAGAATCTTAGTCATGATGAGGAAATCCATTTAATTTAATAATAACTCCGCCAATTCATGTTCTGTGACTATTACAAAGTCTTGCATGTTAGATTGAAATAATTATTATAATTTCATAGGCTTTAATAGAAGGAAAACTCGAAATAAAATCCAATTCAAATCCATATGTGGCCTTTATTCTTATTTATGGAAGAGGAAATACGCAATAAATATCTGTAAGCGTTTGACAAGAATTTTTCACTGATATTTTTGGTTGATCTTTTATAGTATCTCGGTTACATAATGAAATTATTGTAGCCGACAATATATTATTATGTTAATTTTAATCGGTTAAAAGAATTAACAGTTAGTGTACAAACTTAAAAGAAAAACAGTAGTTATTTAGCTTACTGGAAAACCTGTTTTATTTGGGATTTTTATCTCTTCTTTTGACGGCGCAAAAAAACTAATAATATTCTTGTACGCATAAATCGATCACTATTAGTGAGGGATTTGCTTGTCGTAATAAGAATTATTCTATTTACTCGCCCAAAAATTTCAGAGTCATCATATGTTACAGAATTCAGAATCTGTCGCTTAAAATTATAGTGCTCTAAATCCAGTCTCACCAAACATAGGCATGATCACTACCAATGATGAATTTGTTTGCCACCTTTTTTTTGGGGTGGACCATGGTCAGCTTGCTCGCCGCCCGGATCCGTCCGGGGCGACAGAGAGGCGCCGCGCGGTTCCATGACCCACCCGTGCCACGTCGCCTTCGTCGCTGGGCCGACCACCGGTGCAGAGTTCCTTGTCTTCAGTGGTCGGCCCGACGAAATACTCCTGCGCAGTACCCTCTCCTCTTGACGTCCCCCCTCGGGGACGTTAGTCATCGTCGCGCGGTCGGCCTCTGGCCGGATGGCGTACTAAATCCCCGGTCCAGTCACCCATTTGTTTGCCACCCTAAGGGCTCCCACATATAAACACGATACGACGTCGCATCGTACCACAATGCGGCGTCGTATCACGATGCGACGTCGCGTCGTGGAAATCTACGACGCGACATTGTAACGAAAAACAGATACTCAGAAGATACTGGATCCACCCATTTCTTTCAATCATGAATAATAACGTTGTGTCGTGCATCGTGGCACGTTGCGATGTCGCGTCGTAGATTTCCACGTACGCGATGTCGCATCGTGAAACGACGCCGCATCGTGGTACGATGCGGCGTCGTATCGTGTTTATGTGTGGGAGCCCCTTTTTTTGGGGTGGGTCGCGGTCGGCGCACTCCTCACACCACTCCGTCCGAGGCGACAGAGGGGCGTAAGCACGCACACCCGCAACCCACCCGAACACCACGTCGCCTTCGTCGTTGGGCCGACCACTGAAGCAGGATTACTTGTCATCAGTGGTCGGCCCGACGGAATACCCCCTAGTGGGGTGCCCTCCCATCAACCGACGTCCCCTCCTCGGGGAGGATGTCGGTCTTTTCTCACGCGGTCGGCCTCTCGGCGAGTGACGGACTAATTCCCCGGTCACATTACCCGCGGCCTCGGCTAGGGCGTGTGGGAGCCGTAAGCATTAATCGGCGATAACAAAAACAAAATTTGGATTCTGAACATTTTGCTGTCCCTAAAATTATGTCGCCCAGGCTTTACGTGCATAGGTGTAAATCCGCCACTGCTCTCTTCCCTCTAAACTTTTTTCAATCAAATAGTACATGTAAAATATACTGTACCTTTTCAATTAGCACCCAATCAGCTGAAGGTGTGTCATACCTTGACTTTGTTTAAACAAATCGACCCAATATATACACGACGTGACTCTAAGTGTTCTGCGGTTTCGTGCTAAATTTAGCTTATGTTTGCCTATTGTGATTCATTGTAGAGAAGCTTATGCAATCTGTAGTAAATAGCTGTGAAAATTTAGACTTTCTTAACCTTTATATGACAATTATCGTGTGGTAACCTCTAGTGAGGTGTGTTGCTTATAATTTTAGGCAAATTTTTAATGGCTCAAAATTTTGGGATGCGGCTGATTCTGAAATATGATGACTTGATTAATTTGGGTTTTAGATTTAAACAGAAACTCATTCACTGTTTAACCAAAGGTAAATTCTAATCTTAGACGCAAAAGCTTAACTTTCTCCTATGTGCATTACCGTCCTATAAATAGCGCTTAGTCTGTTATATCGGATATAAAGAACTTAAAGCTATGATAATAATACTTCAGTAACGAACTGGTGGGTGTAGAAAGCACCTCTTACAATTTAGTTTCTGGACATTTCTAAAATTGATCATACATCAATACAAATCTATGAAAATGCGATATCCTTAGCGACTGTTCTTGACTATTCCATTGAATGGACTTCCAGTGCAGTTTATAGTCTTCTCCAAAAATAGATAAAGCTATAATCGTCCAGCTTAACAGGTGAATTGGTAATTGCTGCAAATAATTTAAATGAACAATTCTTAGTTTCTGATTTTTACGCGAGTATTACACATTTTTTTGATTGCTCGACATTTCAAACACTTTTCAGCGTTCATGGTCATGGAAGGACTAAGATGTCTCACATCCAATAAACCATTGTTATTACAGATATTTATATCTACAATAGCTGACTCAACAGACGTTGTTCTGTTCAAATAGGCGCCACCTTTTTTTTTTTTTTGTGGGCGGGTCGCGGTCGGCGCGCCTCCGCACCACTCCGTCCGGGGCGACAGAGGGGCTTAAGCACACAACTCCCGCGACCCACCCAAAAACCACGTCGCCTTCGTCGTTGGGCCGACCACTGGAGCAGCGTTAACTTGTCGTCAGTGGTCAGCCCGACGGAATACCCCCTATTGGGGCACCCTCCCATCGACCGACGTCCCCCCCTCGGGGAGGACGTCGGTCTTTCCTTACGCGGTCGGCCTCTCGGCGGGTAACGGACTAATCCCCGGTCACGTCACCCGCGAATAAGCGCCACCTACCGGGTCCAATTGTGAATCTAAATCATTCTCGAATCCCCTTGAACACGCACAAAAAATTTAATCAATATCGGTCCAGCCGTTTAGGAGGAGTTCAGTGACATACACACGTACACAAGAAATTTATATATAAAGAAGATAACCGCTACAGAATCAGTTATTTAATTTTGACTCACATTTTGATACAAATTTCTTGCCAATACAAAAAGAAAATGACTCTATATGTAGGTACATCTTGTATCTCTTGCTATTATCCTAATTACTTGAGGTTGACATAATAATATGTACTTACATATTTCGCAAAATAAATGATTTGATTTGATCAACCTATCGATGGCCTTGACGACATTACTTTTCTGCTGATAGCCATAGGTCTCAAGTGTCTCAAGTGGAATATTACCCTGATCATCACACCTAGCAGGTAAATTGATGGTTTCAAGTGGTTTTATAAGTTTTCCAGAGGAGTGCTACTGTCCTTTTACTTCCACGGGAAAGTAACGAAATCTATATTACTAGCACAGTAGTACCACGCTAGTCCGATATGTCAGTATAAAATTTTATTTCGAGTTTTCCTTCTCTTGTACAGATGTTATATTCATATTTAATCCCTTGTATTTTGCGACACTCTCGGACAAGATAGAGGATAGTGATGTGTATTCTTATTCCATCACCGCACGGTAAACGGAAATAATGAAATATTTTCTGAACAAAAATAATAGCGGTAAGTTCATTTCAGATACCACTGCGTAGAACCGGAATCAATGATTTCGATGATATGACTAACTGAACAAAAAGCTGTTGTACAGTCTCCACTTCAACATCATTAGATGATAGTGATTCAAATAATTATTATTCATATTTTTCCTTCCTCAGCGCAAGTGGAATGTACATTTTTAATGTGCAGTAAAATCATGGCAGAGTTTAGTCACGCTTCATTCATATAGCCGGGTCGGTGAATGGGCGACTCCGTATGGTGACGGCATAAGAATGCTTCTCATCAACCTCTTTCTTGTCCATAGGTGTCGTAAAAGACGACTAAAGGACTATAATATGCAGGTAACATCTACGTAAGAAAACTCAGAATGAAAACCTATACCAACCCGTTTGACCAGCGTTGTATAGTAGGTAAATTTTCCTCCTATTGCGGAGTAGGATCGATTCTAGAAGTAAGACGCACATATATAAGCTGATATGAAAAAATGAATGAATGGGCCGCACAGTGGACACCCCATAACCTCTCCGGAGTGAATGAATGGGCGCCACGGTGGACACCCTATAACATAAACCCTCTGCGCCTTTTGAGCAGATCGCAGAAATTAGTGCCTAAAATTCTGCACCTCTGTCGTCTAAATAACTTTTCGGGTACGTCTTCTCTTCCCCCCAACGTGCTGACAATGAAGAGCTGGGACAGCGTCATACCCTTTGTGAATGGCGGACTAATCTTCTATTGAACCACTCGCGGTCTCGAATACGGTCGCTTTGAACTCCTTTTCTTGAGAGTCTGGCTGCCCTAAACAAACCTTCCTAGTCGACCAAAAGCCAACATGTAGGCTCTAAACCTATCACATAGCCCCATACCGCTATTTCAGTGGGCTACGGGACCAATTTCAGCAACGGGGACGTAGACATAATTAAAAATTAATTACATTGAAAATTATCAAATTTCTGACGAATTCATATACATATTCATAACAGACACTCAATTAGATATTCCTGAGATACCCAAGAAGAAAAAGTCGAACGTATAACAAGTGAAAAGAAAGGAAGAAAAAATAATCCACATTAGAGTTCTTATATCCCTAACATCCCTGTTTCTAACAATTATCATAGCCGAATGTACTGACGTCACCAAACAAATCTGAATCATATGACTGTTTGTGATGTGATGTAGGATCATTATAATTATATTTAAATTAAAATTAAAAACTTTATCTTATTTTGTTAGAATTCACGTGGTTAGATGCAGAAAAGGATGTAAATACATTAGTATATACGTAACTACATTACGTAAATACTCTAGTTGTCAACCTTTTTAGACTTATGGACCCCAATAAATAAAAAAATTATAAGGTAAAACCAAAATATGACAGATAATTAATAGGTTAAAATCGAATTTTATTTTTAATTCAAACTCTAATAATGAAAAGTCTAATACTTTTGTGATCTAAACGCTTGCAACAGTATCAAAATATCGAAAACTCGTAAGTAATAAAATACATAGTATAAATCCCGTTAACCATAATTGTAAATCCTATGTTAACAATTAAAAGAACAGGTATTGTAAAATTTTACTAGGAGCTCTACATTTATCTACCCTAATTTTACTTAGTATTACGAAGTTAATGACAAACGAAATAGACCTGATGCCAAAAAGACAGCGTCGCTCAGACAAATTCCTATAGTATTCTCCTCTGTTCTACCATTGTGTGTTAGAAGAATATTCCATGTTGTGTGTACACCATATAAATTGAGATAAGAGTAGAAAACAGATAATAACAATGTCCTCACCATAAATAACTTTATCCATAAAACTAATATTTTATCCAAACCTCAGTGTCACGACCCCACGAAAAATGAATTTGAGAAACATGCAATTAACACGATTTAACTCTATTTTGACAAGTATGCTTGCGCATAGATTTAAAAGTATTATGATGTATGTGAGATCATATTATTATGCGGTGACTTTAAACTCTAGCGCTGTGTTAATATTATATAATTATTCAATGAGTCATTGATGGCTAATTACCGCATGACGTTTAAATAACAGGCATAACCATAAAGATGCTGATATATCAGAAGAAAATGGCGAAAAGAATCAGAAAACACCTCCACGCCAACTCAATCTGTAGGCAAGCCGGACTACGCAACCGGCATAATTATATGAAGATAACTTTTAAGCCACATACATCTCGCGCTATATGTCAGGGGCGAAATAAGGGTGCCATATATTCCCATAGCCTGTATCATAGCATGTCATATTTAACCATTCCCCTGTTGTTAAAACATTAATTTTGGCTGACCATCGATAATAATTAGCGAATGTTGGGTTGTGAAAGTAGATGTAGTGACAAGGATTGAGAAAAGTATGTTAAGTTGGTTCGGTCATGTAGAGAGAATGAAAGAAGAAGACTAACAAAGAGAATCTATAGGGCGAATACGAATGGAAGTGTTGGAAGGGGAAGACCAAGGTGGACGTCCCACATCAAATCGAAGACGTTCTTAAGAAAGGCCAGATTAAAAGTACTCTAAACCGAAGAACATGCATGGAGATTAAGGAATGTGGAGGAGGCGACAGTAGTATGTTAAGATCGTAATAAGTGGAGGGAAGTGGTCTCTGCCTACCCCTATGGAAAAGCGGCGTGAATCTATGTATGTCGGAAATGATTCCTTGACATCGGTAGCAGGCGTTATCAATCTAAAATAAGGACTATCATGAAGATACAACAGATATTCCATTAAAATTTCAGTTGTAGGAAGTGGGCTTTTTTTGATTTTTATTGGACATAGTTTTTGACATCATGTTATTCATACCTTGGTGGTAATAATATTTTTAGTCTATACAATATTGGTACTCGAGATCTCACGATTGGCATACTTGTATTTCAAGCTAAATATAGTCGTGAACTTGACTGAATAGATCAACAACAAGTTGATATGAAAATTCTAAAATTACTCTATATTTTTCGTAATAACTTTAAAATGTAGAAAACTTTCCATTGATGACGGAGAAAGATTTATTTTACACAGCCCCTTTCTTGCCCGTGGGTGTCGTAAAAGACGACTAGGGAATACTGCAGATAACATCTATGCAAGGGAAGGTAAACTTTAAATAAAACCCTATATCAAACCGTCTGACCTGGGTATATATGTTAATTTCTCTCCCATGATGGAGAAGCCTCGAACCCAGCAGAGGAATGTATATGCGCTGTGATAATGATGATATAATTACTAAATATATTCACGGCTTCGTACGTGTTGATGTAGATTTTTCAATCGGTATTTATATACCTGAGGAACAGCACTTTTCTTTATGGAAGTTACCGAAAGGCGTTTAAAGGAGTTATAGAAAAGGCCTTGATAATGATTAAAACAGAAAAAAGACAGATATACAGAAAGGGCTATAATGCGATAATGCTTCTCTGTACGGCTTTTAAAAAAGATTTATCCTGTCTTGATTTTATATACACGATGCATGTAAAATTTCCAGACGATTGCTTGACTCATTAAAGCGTGAAAGCCTAACCAAATAAAGACATATTTACATATTTAGAATATTAGGATAATTTATTGAAACTAGGACCAGCATGACATTGATTTTTTTGTTATTAAAACATTTCTTATACGTACTTCCCCGCACCGGTAAATTGTAGGTTAGAACTTTGATGCTGGAATGTTGGATTAATTAAGTTGTGGTCAAACTGTAATTTAAGACATGCGATTTTAATGAACTACTATTAAATGACATAAAAAGTCTATTTATTTGTTCTGTGTAATAAAGAACATATATACTTACCACCAATGCAAAATCAATACTATAATAGTAAGGAGAAGAAAAAGCAAAACCAATCCATGGACAAAAGCCAAAGAAGATTTTAAATAAAACTAATATATTTAATTATATTTAAAACCTCATAAATCTAGTATACTACCACCAGGTCGGACCACGACCACACTGAGAAAGATCCGGCAAGAAAAGTTAGGGGACATGATACTAAATTAATATTAATTTTTAAAATAAAATAGGAACGCGATAAAATCCGTAAAGTAGTTTCATTTAAAATGTGTAATACTCGCGTAAACATCAGAAATCATTAGCCAAAGTAGAGTTTACATTATACGCACGCCTCTTTAATCGAAGTAAGAAGAAAAAAATTTAAAATATTTAATTCTGCTACATAAGACGTTCATAAACAGAAGCAAAATATTAAACGAAAAATTAAATAAAAAAAAAAACAATATTACGCCATGAGGAACCAGTTATTGTGACAAAATCTGGCACTGATAGTAACTAGGTTTTACCATTCTAATGGAGAAAGAGTAGGACGTTATTTTATTCTGTTTCGAATGAGCAAAAGGAACAAAGCCCAATATAGCCAAATCTTATAACATTTTATTCACACATTGTTTAACACTTCCATAGAGTAGCTTATTAATGGTTATCGTCGGTCAGTGAGTCAAGTCGTTACCATTAATTGGGCGCTGAGAAACAAATGATTCTCTGAGAATTCACAACACTTAGCATCTTAACTGTATTATATTACATAAAATAGTACAATTATTCAATATAACACTATAAAACACAAAAAATTATGTATTCATTTTCAAGATTCAAGAGTGTGACATGATATTTCAATATTCCCGCCGAAAACCAAAAGAGGTAGACTACATGTAGGAAATTATGTTACTTAAATTAGACTCCTATAGATCGGATAGGAGTATTTAATAAAGAAAAAGAAATATCTTAGAATAATAACGTATAGAAGGATAGTGTCAATACTTCGAAAATTCGAAACATGAATCTAAAAATACTAATGGCGCGCAGACGATTACACACGTACACACGCACACCACTATACAAATTATGAAATCAAATTTTGTTTTTATTAACATAAATCGTCGAAATACTTTTAAAAGTAATGTTAAAAACCTTTTTAAGTTTTTCAAATGTGTTATGACACCATTTGAATGCACAAACCGTCATAATTACCTATTTATTTGTTAAGAGTTGCGTACGTACGTGCAGTACAATGACTTGTATATTACGGAACGGTTCCGGCGTAAGCTCCATTAGGCTCCAATTGAAATGCTTCACTTTTTGTGCGCGAACTTACCTTCTATATGTTATTATTCTAAAAGAAATATATTGGTTGCATTATCTATGCACGATAGTCATTCATTTTGACGTCTCTAGATCCCAGTTGCTGATTATTCAGGATTTGACATATTTTAACGAATTTTAGTAAACGTTTCCAATCTATTTATTATACACATAAAAATATAAATTATACTTTTCCCAAGTGGCGATGGATTAAGAATATAAATGTCGCCACCCCGTTATTGTAGGTTTTGTAAAACTCGACTAAAGTTTACACCAGGTGGTGACCATGAGGGTAAACAAATATAACTTTTGTGAGTTTTTTTTTTCATTACTCTGCGATGTAAATAGTTGCCTGGCAACAGGTAAAGTCGACCGACAGGCACGCACAATCTGCGTATTCTTTATTTACAAATATTGCAAGACCGCCCATACCGTAGTATTCGATTCCTCACACATTATTATTTGTGCGATCCGCAAATAATTATTCTCAATCTACGTGTAAATACTTTGTAGTTATTACCTATAACGCAATAGAATTTGTTTTATTAGAAAAATAATGCCAAATAAAATTCTAAATAACCTTTTTAAATCTAAATAATACATTTAATAATAAAATTTCAGACTAATTTATTTCGCAAACAGGAACGGTTTGGTAATTATTGTATTTTTACTCCAAGACGGAGTAAGAATATAATTAACTATTGCCTATCTTGACTAAGGACTATAATATGTATATAACAGCTGTGCAAGGGAAGAAAAACTCGAAATAAAACCATCCATCTGACCAACGTGCTAAGGTAGATTAATTTACCTCTTATAATGCAGGATGCTAGAACTAGTAGAAGGATGAATATGAACTGCGATGATGATGATAATGTTGCATTGCAAGCATGGTATTATAGGTCGATTTCCTCTTATTGAGAAGGAGGCACGGGCTCAGCAGTGGAACAAGTATCAGTTGAGATGAGACGATAATTGATAAATTCACTTAGAATAATAACGTAGGGAAGGATAGTGTCAGTACTTAAGCAATCGAAAACGTGAAGCCAAAAATATTACACGCGTGCAAGCGATTACACACGCACACCACTATACAATAGAGTTGCGTACGCCGTGACCTTGTACACTACGGAGTGGTCCAACGTAGGCTCCAATAGTAAAATTAAATGCTTCATTTTTTGTGCGCGAAGTTACCTTCTATGAGTTATTATTCTAAGTAAATTCATTTAAGCATCTTTAGTTGAATAATGGTCTGTTACTTATATGTTCTAATGTCCTCGTGGTAGCGGTTGCTAATACCACCAACTTTTTTTTTTTTGTTTTAGGGTTGGGCTGCGGTCGGCGCGCCTCCGCACCACTCCGTCCGGGGCGACAGAGGGGCTCAAGCACGCAACACCCGCAACCCACCCGAACACCACGTCGCCTTCGTCGTTGGGCTAACCACTGGAGCAGGGTTACTTGTCATCAGTGGTCGGCCCGACGGAATAACCCCTACCCGGGGCACCCTCCCATCGACCGACGTCCCCCCCTCGGGGAGGTAATACCACCAACTAACAACTAAGAGCTTTACATCGACCTGGGTGAACTCCATCTGAAGCCGTCTGTTAAACGATTATATTCCCAAAGAGGGTTAATGTCAGGCAGTCATATAACTAATGCCAAAACTTTTCTAATATATACGATTGAAGAGAAATACATTATTACGTCGACTCTCAAGTAATTGGGATAAACGCAGTATAATGATGAATATCATCTAAAATTTTTTCCGTGTATTAACGGAGTAAGAATACAATTCATCACTCCCTCTCTTGCCCGTGGGTGTTGTAACAAACGACTAAGGGATATCTTGTGCGTATACCAACAATGCAAGAAAAAGAAAACTCGAAGACCAACCTGCCTGACCAGCGTGGTATAGTGGGTTAATTTCTCTCCAAATATGGAGGAGGGGCGAGCTCAGTAAAAATAACAATAAATTTATTATTCCGTAAAAACTTAAACTTATAAATGCGAAGTTAAGACTAAGTAAGTACCACTGTACCCGAACTAGGGCAAGCCTGTATCTCGCCATACAGCGCCAAACCCCACAGATAATAGTAGTAGTGGGACGTATATGAGCTGTAATGAATGGTGAATGAAGGATTGAATGTTTTTAAGTAAAGTTTTATATTAAATACAGCGTGACGATTCGCTTTCTTTCCGAGCTGGTGATAAAACGTTGAATATCAAGATTATGCTCAAATATCTCGACTTACATTTGAGTCGAAAAAAATATCCTTTATTTTTATTTTTTTTTATTTCTACAATGACGTATTGTATACAGCCTGTGAACACGTCTCTAGTCAACATGCTAACCGCAAAACTTCACATTATCGATCGACTTTAATTCCGGAGTGTAGGGCCGACACTTCGTAGAAAAACGCTCGATATAGACCACTTATGAGAGGTTCCTAGAAATTGATGAATAATGTATTATTAAAAATAACATGGAAATAAATTTATCTTTTTTTTTGTGAGGAATGAAAATAAAGTTTGAATAGCTTTTGATTGCATGTCGGTATTTATTCCAAGGACGGTCTTAAATCGTAGTTTTTAAGACAGTTTTATTACCTTGTGCTGTCTGGTTATATTTAGTATGTATTTATAGATACGTCATCAGCCTTATCATCACGCTGCCCTTTTTTTTTAAAAGACGACACCTTGCACTAAGGCAACAATCCTTGTGTTGCGGGAGACTTTACAAACACATAATTAACGGACATAAGTTGCATCCAGACTCAGAACAACAATTTGTGGATCGCACAAACTTTTGTCCTGCGTGAGATTCGACACTGCCACTGTCGGTCGAACTGCACTGGAAGATGTCTTCAAGCTCTTAGACTGGACTGGACTCAGCATCAACATTAACGGCGAATACATCATTCAACTTCGATTTGCAGACGATATCGTCGTTATGGCAGAATCCATGGAGGACCTTCGCACAATGCTCAATGATCTCAGCAGGGTATCCCAACTAGTGGGTTTACGAATGAACATGGACAAGACGAAAGTCATGTCAAATGGCCATGTCATTCCTGTACCGGTCCTAGTTGGCAATGCGATTCTCGAAGTTGTCGATCACTATGTTTACCTAGGACAAACAGTCCAGTTAGGTAGATCCAATTTCGAGAAAGAGATCAGCCGACGAATCCAACTCGGTTGGGCAGCGTTCGGGAAACTAAAGAGAATCTTCTCGTCCAACATACCTCAGTGTCTGAAAACACAGGTCTACGACCAGTGTGTATTACCAGTGATGACTTACGGCACGGAAACGTGGTCCCTAAATGTAGGCCTCATAACGAGGCTCAAAGTCGCTCAGCGTGCTATGGAGCGGGTTATGCTCGGGATTTCTCTGCGAGATAGAATATATCCGGAATACGGAAATCCGCAGAAGAACGGGTGTAACCGACATAGCGCGAAGAATTAGCACGCTGAAGTGGCAATGGGCAGGCTACATCGCTCGACGAACCGACAACCGCTGGAGAAGAAAGGTTCTCGAGTGGCGACCACGTATCGGACGACGCAGTGTAGGACGCCCCCCCACTAGGTGGACCGATGGCCTAGTGAAAGTTGCTGGGCATCGTTGGATGCAGGCGGCACAGGACTGCACATTGTGGCGTAACATGAGGGAGGCCTACGTCCAGTAGTGGACGGCAATAGGCTGAAATGATGATGATGATGACTGTAGGTCAATATCATAACCACTACGTTATCTGTGCAGTCAATGCTCTATGTCTGTGCTCTTATCGTAATTATTAAGGTTGGCTCAATAGGCACTCTCCATTAGACATATTGCAAAAGCATGCAATTATCACTGCAAATAGAAAATCGACACTGCAGTGTCGAGCCTCCTCCAATTAAAAGAAATTTATTTCTAATTTTCACAAATACTTGATGAATTGTATTCTTACTGTATTTTTTCTCTGTTAACATGCGGGTTAAAAATATATTTTCCTTCTACATAAGATGTGATAAATCACTCGGCAATAATTGACAACCCTATAAGGGTAAAACGTGGTATGAGGCGACTTCATCCCTTTATTTTTTTTTACAGTGAACTCATGGGAATATACGTTGAATCACCCACATTTATGGCTCAAAATGGTTGTTGTTTTTATAACATGTTGTTGGTTTTAT
Source organism: Lymantria dispar (assembly GCA_032191425.1). Taxonomy (NCBI): domain Eukaryota; kingdom Metazoa; phylum Arthropoda; class Insecta; order Lepidoptera; family Erebidae; genus Lymantria; species Lymantria dispar. Next base: position 28,282,428 of record CM063455.1, read on the forward strand.
TACAATGTATATTTTTAATAAAATATTCCATATCGGCGTACTAATTATACAGAAATTTCATCGATAAAAAGAGATTAGCGACGTATTTGGTTTTTCAAATACGTGAGACTAATGATACGATCGGGTCCAATCATGTTTTGTTTTGTATTTTTATGAGTGTGGTGATGAAGTAAGAATACAATTCACTACATCCTATATTGTCTGTGGAAGTCGGCAAAGAAGAATAAGGTAGGCGCGAATACCTGCGCCTCATGCCGCCCTAGCCGAAGCCGCGGGTGACGTGACCGGGGAATTAGTCCGTCACCCGCTGAGACGCCAACCGCGTGAGGAAAGAGTCTTCCCCGAGGGGGGGGACGTCGGTCGATGGGAGGGTACCCAAATAGGGTAGGTATTCCGTCGGGCCGACCACTGACGTCTAGTCACCCTGCTCCGGTGGTTGGCCCAACGACGAAGGCGACGTGCATCGCGGGTGGGTTGCGAGAGTGCGTGCTTACGCCCCTCTGTCGCCCCGGACGGAGTGGTGCGAGGAGCGTGTCGACCGCAGCACACCCCCCAAAAAAAAATACGAATAAGGGATATAATCATTATCATTATCTCAGCCCATGTACAGCCCACTCGCGTCAGTCGGGCTCGGGCCTCCTCCACTGTGGGAGGGAGATTGACCTACTATACTGCGCTGGCCAAACGTATTTGCATAGGGTTTTGTTTCGAGTTTTCCTTCTCTTGCATAGATGTCATATGTGTAATAAATCCCTTAGTCGTCTTTTACAACACCCACGGGTATGAGAGGAACATGTTTAGTAAATATTAGCTCTAATATGTTGCGATTCGAATCAGAATAAATTTTTATTTCTTGGTTGGGCTCGGGCCTCCTCCACTATGGGAGGAAAATTGACCTACTATATCACGCTGGTCAGACGCGTTGGTATTTTTTTTATGGGTGGGCTATGGTAAACGCACACGCGGTCCATTCCGTCCAGGGCGACGAAAGGACGGTGCGCGGGAACGTAACCTCGTTGATGGGCCGACCACCGGAGCAGGGTGACTTATCGTCAGTGGTAGACGCGTTGGTATAGGGTTTCATTTCGAGTTTTCGTTCTCTTGCCCACATCTTATATGCATATTATATTCCTCAGTCGTCTTTTACTACATTCACGGGCAAGATAGGGGATGCTGAATTGTATTCTTATTCCGTCACAACACATGAAAAATATAATACAAACAAAACAAAAGGTTATGGCGGGACCCAGTGCCGTAAATAGGACGGTGCCACCGGTTTTCAGGCACAGGGCGTAGACTTTGGGGGGTGCAAGAAAGGATAACTCATTTGCATTAGCGAACTTGCGTTTGAGTTTTAGTGAGTGAGATACAGTAGGTGGTATAATAGGCGAAGGGTCCACTTAAATAGCTCGTCTGCTATTTGACCACATAATTTCTAGTTCTTTAAAAAAATGGATTTTTCTTCCAAAATATTAGATAGTTGGTCCACCAATACCTAGTGCTTTATTTTATCGCAGAAAATGCTATTTACGGCACTGGCTGGACCTGATTTCATAAATAACGCCTGAATACCAGTTAACAACTAGAGCAGCCATCACGCTATGTAATAAGAATTTTCTGTAAAGTTGTGCATAATAAAATAACTGCGATAACCGTGAAATACCGTATGTTTATCAAACATATTATTGGATCTGTTACTGATCGGCTATATTCCAAGTATTACCATTAGATGTATGAAATACCTGATCGTCTATATTTGTATTTTCCTTCTACTGTAACGAGAATTTTACTAAATCAAACAGACAAACGCAGATCAGAAGTGGGTTATTTAAACAACAACTAATGCTAAATAAATATATCTTGAGTACTCAATACCGGATTTGTAAACAACATTTTTATGTATTATTTTAATACTTTTGTAGTGGTAGCAACGTTATGGACAGTTTTCTGTTGCAGCCATAAATGTACTGGCTCAACGGGGCACCACATCGTAGCAACATAAAAAAAATTGTTGCCTGTAAAGTTGGATTTACGGACGGTAAATATTTTACGTGATAACGCCAAAAGATATGCATAGTTTTATTAATTGAATTATTATTACTGAATTAGGTATCATTATTTTGTATAATACAAAGAAAGAGTGAATTGAAAATTACAATTTTTTTCGATAATATAACATTTATTTACACTTGTTAATTTAAATATTTTTTTATTTAATTTATACAGATTAATTAAAAGTAACAATGTCACAAGCCGAACGCTTAGGTCGATCGTGGATCTCTGTTCTTTATTACGCACTCTCGCTTACACGGCGAAACGTGACAATCTGTCATGCTTTTTTGTGCGTGCAGCGTTTATCAATTAATAAGACGTTACCTCATCAAAAAACAGCATCTGTGACATTTCTCGTAATAACAAATAGCACTGAATGAAACTTTCTATTAATAAAAGAATTCATGAAATCAAAATTTATGTTGATTTTTATTTAAATGAAAACTATATCTAAATGAAATTTTGTTTCTTTATGTTATTAATGTAGATATGTATATAATTTCACAGAGGGGAAGTTGTCTTGGCATCGAACCTGATCCTTAAATGTATTTTACGATCGAATTTGATATCTCGTTAACACCATTTTCAATTTAATGGCTATGCTCTACAAATTATAACAGGCGTTAATAACAATAATAAATGTTTCTATCCCGGAGTCCCTTTAACTATGGGCACGCCTGACGCCGGACACTTTGTCTGAAATATAAAAATGTGGGTGATACATTTAGGCGACACATCTTCGGTGTGGTGAAAAAAAAAATAATCCAATTCACTAGCCTCTTTCCTGTCCGTGGGTGTGGGTCACAGTTTTCGCAGATAAAAGATATCTATCCCTTAGTCGCCTTTTACGACACCCACGGGCACTGGAAGGGGCGGTAAATTGTATTCTTACTCCGTTACTACAACTATTTATTTTTAATTTTTTTTTTTTTTTTAACCTAGTAATAGCCTTTTATTTCCCACATTTACAATATTACATTATTATTGTTTAATTAAAATAATATTTGGCTTTGATTTCAAGTAAAAGTTATTAAAAGGAAAATATTCTTAAAGTCATTAATTTAATTTTAATGAAACCGCATTCATTTCATCATCTTCAATTCTCTCTCGAAATGGTCATTCAACTTGCATCAACTGCGAGTGACGAATGACGCAATGCTGGCCGAAGCACAATCATTGAATCTTTCACCAACACCTGTAGTTATAATGTTAAGGTCACTACTGGCCTGATGTAAAGTAGTTGGGCGTTACAACTGCACTTGCAAAATGTCGGATTTGATTATAGTACTCTAGAAGTGTGGATATTTTTAGCACAGTCAAGGAATTGTTGAGTTTTGACGTTCGTTTAGTTTATTATATTTTTTAAGACTTCACCTGACACAATGGAAATAATCCTTGTATTGCTCTGTAAAGCCCCCCACTTTACAAACATATAATTAACGGACACAAATAACGTCCAGAGTCAGAACAACAATTTGTGGATCGCACAAGTGTTGTTGCGTGGGATTCGAACCCACGACATGGGTAAGGTATACAGTATTAATATCTGTAGATATTAACCACCTAATTTGTGGAACGCACAAAGTGCAAACAGTTTCGACACTGGCCCGGCAGATCGGTATATTAACCACTACGCCATTTGTGCAGTCAACTTTAAATCTGTCAGCTAATCGACGGCCATTTTAGACATAGACAAGAGGACATAAATACCGTGTGGTGACGGAGTAAGTATACAATTCACCAACCCCTATATTGCCCGTGGATGTCGTAGAAGACGATTATGGGATATAATATGCATATAACTTCTGGGGAAGAGAAGGAAAACTCGAAATGAAATGCTATACCAACATGTCTGTACAGCATGATATAGGTTAATTACCCTCCTATTGCAGAGGAGACCCGAGCCGCGCAGTGGGACGTAGGTATATACGGTTTACAGATGGATTCAGGATAGCAGATGGTGAATAAGTTTCCCAGATATGCTGGTGCCCGTTTTTTTAGGGCGAAGACTTACGATTTAATTGCACATTTACACATACTGCCTTGTAAAAGGTAGGAGAGTAACGGGCTTTGTATTTCGAATCATTTTTTGCGTGACAGTTTATCAGTGTTGGCAGTCGTTACTTAAAAATTGATTCAATAGAAATACAAAAAAATACTTAATATTAAGACCAACATCATGAGATTTTCATTCCACTAACACATTAAAATACTTTTATGAATTAAGCCCCTCTATTAAACTAATTGGCTGATGAAAAAACGTTAAAATGTTGCGTTTAGTTGTTCTACGGTTCACACACTTTCAAAATCGTTACGCTACGTTTAGATATTACTTGCTAAGTGGTTAACCTTCGTAGATCTTATGTTTAAAGTGACTTTGTCACTTTTAAAATTTAGTTTTTACTATCGAATCTGATAATTTTTTTCAGATTAAGGTCAGTCCTATTCCGATTTTATAGGTCATTATAACTCAAAAAATTTAAATTTTATCTACGTATTGATGACCAGCATGGTATAGTATAGTCAATTTCTCTCCTATTGCAGAGGAGGTTTGAGCCCAACAGTGGGACGTATATGAGCTGAAATGATGGTGATGATGATGATGATTGACGACCCAGATGTACTATAATGAAACACCGACTATGGTACTATTCCTATTTGTGATCAAAAGTTTCGTATTAAGCGAATGTGGGAATAGAATTCTGCATAGGTATACATTAGCATCTTGCCGCTCGTGATTCTAGTCAAATGCTCGTTTAATATCAGATGAATCAGATGAAATCTAAAAATTATCAAATTATCCAGTGTACGTTAAAATCTAGGTAGGCCAATCCTGTGAGTACCACTATGTTATCATATGTACACATTTTTTTTTGCGGTAGGCCATGGTTCGTCAAACATCGTCCCAATCCGTCTGGGGTGACTAGAGAGGGCGGGGAGCGAACCCATAGCCCGCGGAGTGGGCGGGCTATCGGTCGGTATGATCACTGATGACAAGATCAGGTGATCTTGTCATCAGTGATCATACGCTACCTACTGATTGCATTTTTTGATTTGAAATCTCTGCCTATCACTGTCATTTAGTCTTTCTCAAGAGGGAATTTAATAAAAAAAAACTTATCAAGTATTAGCAACATAAATTGAGTATAAAGACCAATGCCCCAACATCGGCATAGAGACCGACTTTACAATTAACGAACAAGACGCCAACTCATTGAGATCAAATGATCGATAAAAATTCACAATTTGATTTAACAATATCGAGACATCGATGAAGTAAGAATATAACTCAAAGTCGTTCCTGATTAGCGTCGTACTCGGCTCAGTGCCAACATAATTGATGTCAAAATAGCTACAGGTGTTTAACCTCTCGATTAATTTAATTGTCTGAACATCTGAAGAGTTCATTATAGGCAGAATGAATAGGCAGAATATGTGTGGCCGTTGATTATCAAAAGAATTGTCGATGAAAAAAGTAAAGTATTACTTATCTGTTCGCCATTTTGGATTTTCTAACAACGTCAGTTTTTTTTATGTTGTTTCATTGCCAGCATTCGTAATTGCTAGTTATTCGATAATTGATGAATTTAATCAAGTAATCATAAAGATAAATTACATATTTACATCACGAGCACGAAAACTACAATAACGAAAATTTTCTTTAGTGTTAGAAATATTGTCTATCAAAAAAACTTTGTCTTGTAGTCTGAGAGATTATAAGACAATGTGATATAACTCTTCGATATATGAGTGAAATGACCAAAAGTTACGTATGGTTACGGGGTAAGAATAGAGTACGATCAACCACTCACTTTCTTACCTAAGTGTATTGTAAAAGACGACTAAGAGATAGAAAACTGGGTATAGAACTCTATTGCAATACGTCTTAGAAGCATGGAACAGTCAATCATTCTCACTCCCATCATGAAGAAAGTCTGAGCCCAACAATAGGATGAGACGATGACTATAAATTATGTCTTAAATCATACTGAATCAATAGAACTTACAGAATATGGAACAGCACATTATCATAATTTAATAAATTTAATAGAATAGGTAGGTACTCTTTATGAGGTTATTTTTCTGGAAAAGTTATTCACAGCTGTAGCCTTGGGCAGAACCTTAATGTCATTAGTAGATTGAGTCACGCGAATGAATATTTCAGATTCAAATAGTAGATCGAGCTGAAAACGTCATTGGGTTTACCGTACGGAAATTCTGAGCATTAGTACAGAGTAGGGACCTACTCGCAAAGTTACGAAAGATGTCCAGATGCCCAAGAAACACCTTAACACGTGATATCTATGTATTATAAATTCATAAGGTCGATTCCCTGAAAAATGAAACCAGTTTTATATATGACTTCATTACACAAAGCTTCCAATCATGTCTACTGTTCATACAGGCACGCAAGCGCAGACCAATTTATCATAATACATTACAATTTACATCGAAAACTCTATACAGTTTATTAGAAAGTTCAAAATTGAAGTATAATTAGTTTGTTAGCAGCACTACACATTTTGTATTTATCCAATGATGATCAATGAAGCCAACTGTTATGAGTGAATCTTTTTTAAATTTCTTTACTTTTTTTTATTGCCGCAAGGGTTTTGCGTCATCGTCTGAGCTCGCGGTGTTCTGCCGATCTCAGGCCATAATTTTATATCCCGTACTTTAATTTTAAATGGTATTTAGAGAATATGATACTTATTATGCGCTGTCTATTTAAATTGATTTGCCGTGTGGTAACGCAGTAAGAATACAATTCACCATCCTATATTTTGCTCGTTGGTAACGACTAAGGAATAAATGCATAAAATATCTGTGAAAGAGAAGGAAACCTCGAAATAAAACCCTATACCAACCCGTCTGACCAGAGTGGTATAGAAGGTCAATTTGCCTCAAATAGTAGGTATAGGAGGCTCGAACCCAGCAATGAGACGTTTTATAAGTTGGAAAAAAAAAATTGCTCTGACTGAAGTTTCATTAATTTAAATTGAAAAATCTTTTGTAGAACAATAAATTACGTAATTTATAAACTAGATTCTGTAAATCAATATATAATAGAAATAAATGTAAATATATAAATGTATTATTAATACCAAATTAGCGAACAGCTCAGTATTATGTTACATTTGATTATTTTAATTCATATTATACGGAGTAATTACACGAATTTTAGCTCTAATCAAGTGGAAAAACAGAATATGATGATTAATATTTTGGCTAAATATTGTAAACTGACTGTATTGCTACTTGAAAAAGTAATTCGTTGATTCCAGTAAAGGGAGTTGATCATGAGCAACGTAGAACTGTCATTAGATTTTTATCCACCAATGTGTTTAAAGTATTCGTGGGCATCACCGTGCCATTTGACATCCCAGCAGGGTCCATCCATTTCACCTGGAAATGTTATGAGCCTCAACTGTACGTAGTCAGAGATATTTTTTTCCACGTTTATGCAAGATCTGGAATGAGCTACTGCTACTGTTTCTCGAGCGCTATAACATGTCCTGCTTACACGAAGTTTAGCAGGTACATATTCTTCACGATAGTGACCTCGCTGCGCCCCTAGTACTGTAAAGTTCGACGAGCGGCGCTATCACTTGCCATTAGGTCTGCTGTATGCTCACAAGCTATAAAAACGAAAACTATAGTTGGACACACAACGTGAAGATAAGCTTTTGCATACGAGACTGAGAAATAATGTTTATTCAAATTTTAACTATCAATTTACCATTGACTTGTGATGCAGTGTGTTCACTTAACTATTAGAAACCACTGACATAATCGAGAGTTTCGTCACTAAATTCCATTTATTGCAATTGTGTTACATGCATTCTTAATTTTTACAATAAATAATAATTGTGCGTATGTAAAATACTCGCGATGAACTACAACCAGCTGTGTGAACGCTTGAAACATGTGGGCCCGTTGAATCGAGCAGACCCAATCATATTACTTGAGCGTTTCACTGTGACGTAATTTTTTTTGGCAGGCAATGTTAATAATCTACCATATTCTCTGCGCTTCATCCGTGGGCCGATCTCTGGTAACAAATTCCTTGACGTCTAACGTGTCTCCGGCCCAACAAATAAAGCCCAGCCCGGGGTTGGAGGCTCCCACTTAACGCCCTATTGCAGCCGATGTTCCACAAGATGGGCCCAGACCCCCTGTGTGATACGCCCACACGACATGGGCGTTCAATGTAACGCCATGGCACAAAATCACACTAGAGTGTTTAAAGAAGTTTCACTTCAAAATTACCGAACATAAGGACTCGCTACCAATGGTTCGCCCAAATAGCGATAGAGAGGTACAAATGCGAGATTATGGTTGAAGACAATCTCTTTCACATTTCTTTTCTGGTCTAAACGATGTGAACTGGATATTATCGGACCATGGCAAGACCCCAAAAAAGAAATGGGGGTATTCATGAGCAGGAACCACACAATATAACGTATTACCGAGCTATGAACCAAATATCTTTTATTAATTTCTATATGTATTACAGTCGAAGGCCTGCGTTGCTCGTAGGTAATATGTGTGTAGATAATGGGCTTAATAGGATATTGAACCGAGTAGTGACTTGCTAAGATCTTTATAACTCAGATTAATGAGTGAAACATTACATTGGAGTGAGTGATTCAGTGTCTGATATGATATCCTGATGATGATATCAAAACTTTATCATCGCCGTCATTTCATATCATAACCTCACTTTTTGTAGGCCCCAGGCCTCCAAAGAGTTTACCCCGCCACTGTCAGTCCATTTGAATTTTGTAAAAAGTTTATTGTTGTAATGCGTAAATTTTGTGTTATAAATGGGTTGCAGTGTTAAACACCGGGCTATTACACTATGAGTGACATCGTTTGCATTATGAATGGAATGCTTCACCCAAACAAGTTGCGTAAACATCACGATACTAGATAACTACCAAATGATTTCGACACTTAAAGTATTATGATAAGGATCGTTTTTAATTGCAGATAATGTTAATAGGCGCGTCGTCGCGCTGTCTGGTATAGGCGTGTTACAATTTTTTTTAAAATTCATAAAATATTGGGTTGTATACATTGCTGGTTGAGAAAGTACCTACGTTTAAATTTGGAATTGCGCCGCGTTCAAATATTCGTTCCTTTTGAAATATCTTCAATAGAATTATAGATAGTAGAACTCTAGTAGAATTTTTAAAATATTTAATTACATTGCTTAAAAGCTAACATGCACGTGTTTAATTAAAATCAAATAATATTTATTAAAGCAGTTATATAAAAGCAGCAAAGAAATTACATTTTGAAATATAAACGAATAAATCACATCGTTTTTTGTAGTTACAAAAAATACCACGTGTTCAGACACGTCTGTTATTATACAATTACCAAATTCAATTATGGAATGTGTAAACTTGGCGCCAAATAAATTGGATATTTTGTAGTGTTTGTGTACCTTTTAGAGCAGCTATACTCTAAGTGTGTTCCGCGGAACCCTAGGGTTCCGTGATACCTCTGTCGGGGTTCCGCAAGAATTTAGAAATAAAAAAATCAAAACACCTCTCTCTGGTCGCTCCGCGGCTGTGCGGACTCCGCGGCCGCGCGGAGACAAAACGCTATGAATGTTATTTATTTATTTATTTGTATTTGTATAAGCTTGTGTTACATTAGCTGGTACAATATCTCATAAGTTTGGTCTCAACAATTTTATACTTGTACAACGCGTTCGCTCTAAGTTTGCCGGTCTGTGGAATGCGCGTACCCTCCCCCACGTGACAACAAAACTTATAATGTGTCATAGTTTTACCCAAATATCTAACGTACACAATTTTTATTGTTACAATTAAATAAAAAATTTCGAACGTCATACACTCATACCTATCGCCAGCGGCAAACTTAAAACGAGCGGGTAGTATACTTGTAAGCGCTCAGTCTCTTTGATAAAAGCCGCCTCTGAATTAGACGCTATAGTTGTCAACTAGCGACTTTCATCTCTAACTTCAAAGGATAAAGTCGATATTGTTTACAACGCTATTTTTAAATTTCTGTTTTTATTTTTGCTTTTTGTTTATCAAAGGTGCCGACTCGAGTATTTTCGAGAATATTTGAGATCGAGTCTAGGACTAAGTATAAAAGCGGCGATCGCGCGTTGGCGTCGTCCTAAAAAACCATTCCGCGTCGGAGACCCGTAGCGCACGGACGTGCGCCTCGCTGCTCTCCATTTCGCCGCGCTCACCCCGCACCCGCCCCCTGTGGTCGTGCGTTCTCGCTTCGTCTCGCTCGCTCTCGCAGCGAACCACGCGTCGCGTCAAGCCGCCATCTTGTTCAACGTCTGTGGCCGTTCAGTGGCCCGCTCCGGGTGGCCGTGTATACGGTTGTCTGTGGCAGTTTCGCTGTTTGGACGCAGGTGTTGCCGGATCCCAACTGCACGAGTCGACTTTTTCAAGACGTCGAGTGCAGATTTCTACCGTTGGTAGATAAAAAGTCAACCCATTTTGGCCCCCTCAGGGCAGAAAACCATATTGTTTGGTCCCCGGCGGAAACCTCACGGTGTTAACGAAGCCGGGTGAGGCAAGGCCCCGATTTGCCTGCCGAGCCCCTTCAGGGCAGAGCTAACAATCGGAAGGGGTTAGAGCATCCGGCCTTGGGGGATCTCCTAGTCGGACCTAATCTACGGCTTTTCATCATTTTTCTGCGAAGGCCTAACGGCCCGAGCAGCTAGGAACCTATCGCACATTAAGATTGGCGAAGGATTACAAGCTTAGGGCACACTAGTTAAGCACACATCCTCCCGACCTGCACCCGGTTGGGAGGGACACGCACCACACACAACCCAGGGTTCACCTCACCCAGGGCGCTAGGTTTAACACTTTTCCCGCGAACGTTTTTTCCACCAGCCCACGATGGCGGAAAAAACTATTACAATTGACGCCCTTCTGGCAATCCCAGAGATTCAAGCCTATATTGCCCAACATTTTGGAGCAATAACAATCTTACCACCCCAGCCTCAACGCGCTCCTACTACCGCCCTGCCGCTTGAGCCGGAATTACCGACCATCAGCACGGCGATGGAAACGGAATCACCCCCGTCCTCCTCAGCCTCATCGTCCTCCTCCTCCGAGTCGGAAGATTCGCCCAATGAGGGCTCATTTACAGTAGTTCGCTCCCGCAAGCGGAGCAAAAAGGTAAAGGTCAACAAAGAGGCTCCCTCTAAGGCCCCAAAAATTAAGCCGACTGACTCGGCAAAAACACCCGCTGCAGCCCCGTCTGCAACGACTGCCATGGCCGCCTCGGTCCCCCCAGTCGTCTCGCAGGCCACCCCTACCTCTGTCCCATCTTCCACGGACAGCAACACCGTCGCTCCACAGACGGTCAAAAAACCACTGGCTCCGCCGCCCCTATATATCAGGGACAAGGAGAAGTGGCTAACCATCTCCGCTTGGCTAAACACCAATCGCATAAATTATAAATCGGCTAAATCCACGCCCCAAGGCATACGAGTGGACCTTCACTCGTCAGCCGACCACCGCACCGTGTCAAGCATGCTAGGGAATCAACAGATTCCCTACCATACATACACCCTCCCCGAAGCCAAACTTCTGCGTGCAGTTATACGCAATATCCCGAGAGAAATCGACACTAAAGAGATCTTAGATTCTCTCAAAACCCAGGATCTGCCGGTTGTAGAAGTACACCGGATGATCCGGGGAAAGGGTCGTTACCCTCTTAACATGATACTCGTCTGCCTTACGAATAACGCAGAGGGTAAAGAAATCTACAAAATTAAGACCATCTGTGGCCTCTCTGGGGTCTCGGTAGAGCCCCCACACAAAAATGGTAATCTGGCACAGTGTCACAAGTTCCAAATGTACGGACACTCGTCCAAGAACTGTTTCGCCCGTCCTAGGTGCGTCAAGTGCCTAGGTGACCATCACACCGCCCAGTGTGAAAGGCCAAAGGACATCTCCCTCTGCAAAGAGCCACCTGCGTGTGTTCTCTGTGGAGAATACGGACACCCGGCCAACTACCGCGGCTGCCCAAGAGCGCCGAGGAGGCTAGTCCGCCAACCCAACACAAACGGCAAGGCCTTGTACTATAACAAGACCTTCGTCCCAGCCCCATTACCAACCCACAATGCGTGGGCTCGCCCCTTGCTAACCAGCAAGGAGGCTTTCCCAACCCTGCCCAACAGGCAGCCCGCTGCCCCACCCGCACCATCTCAGCCCAAACCACCAATGATCGGGACAAACCAGCCCACCGGTGGTAATCCCAAGCCCCCTCAGGGCGCCCCCCTTCCCATCGTCGTCGCTAAAAGCGCGCCCCCAAAAGCCCCCAAGGACTAGATCCAGATCTAGCCCTGGTGGCCAACTTCGCGGCTCAAATCAATTTCGCGGAAATCCGCGAAATTGCAGCCGATCTTAGAAGGAACGAGGGAAACAACCTCGCCCTCCTTAATATAGCGATCAAATTCGCCCCCACGTTAGAGCGTCTAGGCTCACTAAAATTCAACTAAAATGGATAGGTACACTCCCGGCAGAGTTAAACCCAGACACCTCAAAGTAGGGACATTCAACGCTAATAGCCTTACCCAACAGAGGGATGAAGTAGGCACTTTCCTTCGGGAACACCAGCTCGACATCTTGTTAGTACAAGAAACGTTCTTAAAACCATTCAACAGGGACCCTAGAATCGCGAACTATAATATAGTTCGAAATGATAGGACAACCTCACCAATGGGCGGAACGCTTATCTACTACAAAAGGTCGCTGCATTGCACACCTGTGGATCCGCCCCCTCTGATGTACATTGAAGCTTCAATTTGCAGGCTAGCCCTCTCAGGCCATTAGCCTATCACCCTTGTATCCGCATATCTCTCTCCCAATAGAGAACATTCGAAACAGTTGGTTGAAAAAGATCTAAAAGCCTTGCTAGAATTGGGAGGCGCCGTCATCATTGGCGGTGACCTTAACGCCAAGAACACCTCTTGGAGCTGTCAAAGTTCCAATAAGAGGGGCAAGACTTTAGAGCTATTCGCTGACAGACTGGGATTTGATGTCATAGCGCCCATAGAGCCGACACACTTCCCCTTTAACGTTTCGCACAGGCCGGACATACTCGATATCTTTCTTCTCAAAAACATAAACCTTCGTTTATGTTCAATAGAAGTTCAACACGAGTTAGACTCAGATCACCGCCCGGTGACTCTGGAATTAGCCTCCCGCACCCCCGGCCCCTCAGGCCACAACAACGAAAGGACCAAGATAGCGACTGACTGGGCACGGCTAGAGAAAAATCTCAAGTCAACCTCGTCGGTCCACCTTGATCAAATTCCCAAAGACATTACGTCTAAGGAAGATACCTCTCAGGCGATCGACTCGCTCACAAGTCACGTGCAGTCGATAATGGACGACTGCTCGCGGCCGGTACCAGATACGAGCGATCGTAAATGGCACCTGCCAGACGACGTCCGTGACTTGTTGAGACGGAAAAACGCCGCGACACGCGCTTATGACCGCTACCCTACGGAGGACAACCGTACCCGCCTACGGTCACTCCAGAGGGAGGTTAAACAAGCAATTAAAAAATTGAGACAGAGCAAATGGGACGCCATGATCGAGGAGCTAGAACCCTCTCACACAGCCTTTTGGCAGCTTTCCCGCTCACTCAAAAAAGACATCGTGTCCACTCTCCCTCCTCTCACCAGACCCAACCAGCCTCCGGCATTCATGGACGATGAAAAGTCAGAATGCCTGGCCGACTGCTTGGAGCTTCAGTGTACGCCGAGTACACTACACCCCGACGCCGCGAATCACCGCTTCATCGCCGACGAAGTGGAACGTCGTAACACTCTCTCGCGCTCGTTAGGAAACGACAGCCCCGATCAGCCAATCCCAGCAGTGACCACCGATGAGGTCGAATCGTTAGTCAGGGGTCTCAAAACCAAGAAAGCCCCAGGTTCGGACGGAATCTCAAATAAAGTCATTAAATTATTCCCCGCCCACTTGATAATTCTGTTGTGCTGCATCTTCAATGCAGCACTAAATAATAACATCTTTCCCGCGCAATGGAAAGAGGCCGTGGTAATAGGAATCCACAAACCCGGCAAGCGCCGTACCGAACCTAGTAGTTACCGCCCGATTAGTCTACTAAGAGGTCTAGGTAAGATCTACGAACGAATAGTTCTCAGTAGACTACGTACATTCGCCGAGGCTAACAACCTCGTTCCCCACGCACAGTTTGGCTTTCGAGCTAAACACAGCTGCGTACAACAAGTTCACCGTTTGGTAGAATACACAAGTAGTCAGTTCATCATGAACAGATATACGGGTGTATTATTCCTAGACGTAGCGAAAGCATTCGACAAGGTTTGGCATGAAGGCCTAATCTACAAACTCTATCTCCTCAAGATCCCTCACTACTTAATTCACATTATACATGACTACTTAAGTCATCGCAGCTATCGCTACAGGGTGGAAGGGACGTTGTCGACCTCCCACCCTATCAAGGCCGGCGTCCCTCAGGGGTCGGTCCTCTCCCCATTTCTCTTCACGCTATACACTAGCGATATGCCCAAATTCAACCGGGTACATAAAGCGCTTTACGCTTATGACACCGCACTCTTTTGTGCTGGTAGATCCCCGACAACAGTAGCCAAGACTCTCCAAACAGCGGTTACCGCCCTAGCCAATTGGTTTAGGAAATGGAGATTAGAAATCAACCCCGAGAAGAGTCAGGCGGCATGTTCACTAGACGAACTGCCCGTTCCTACTCTATCGATAGCATTCCCCCCCCTTAAAATTTTCAACAAGCCGGTCACTTGGACCAGGCAGGCCAAATACTTGGGTGTGACCCTTGACGATCGACTCAGCTTCGCCCCTCACATAAAGCAAGTCCGCGCACGGGCAGCTTTTGTGATGGGCCGTCTCCACTGTCTACTCAACTCTAGGTCGCGTATGCCCTTGAGTAGCAAAGTCCGACTTTACACCACCTGCATACGGCCTATCATGACCTATGCCAGCGTGGTGTTCGCGCATGTTAAGCCACACAGGATCCACAGGCTACAGACACTACAAAATCGTTTCATGCGCCGAGCTACGGGAGCACCGTGGTTCATACGAAACGTCGATCCCCACATCGACCTCGAACTGCCGACCATCAAGCAGTTTATGAAACGGTGCTCTCAGAGCTACTTTGACTCTGCCATGACACACCCCAACCAACTAGTGGTTGGGGCGGCTTCCTATAGACCCTCCAAAATCTCCTCTATCCGACGTCCTCGTCACGTCCTCGACGAAGAGGACGACATTATCACACTCGCTCAACAAAGAGCCTACACGGCCCGCGAGGCCTTAACAAATAAATATCCGCGGTTCCGCCCTCGCCGTCGAGGTGCGAAACCGCGCCGCGCAAAAGTCACTATTAAAAACGTGGGCACGCCCACTTTGCCTCCAGCGACGCCCCAAGCCGAGGTCCGTTCCCCACAGGGGGAGCCCTTGGGCGATGTCGCTTAGCATACTTTTCTCCGGGTTGAGAGCCCTCAGCGCTCACCCATAGTCCGCGTCAAGCTGTCAAGGCCATCTGCGGCCAACAGCTGTACACACACAAAAAAAAAAAAAAAAAAAAAAAAAAAAAATTGGCGTCGTCAGTTGATGATTAGCGTTCGGAGCGATAAGTTACTACCTACTTACAAGCTCGCTAGCGAGAAACTAGTGTTCATTGTTTTACTGCCTGCTGTATTCTGTTGTCTCAGTTTTATACATTTCTTCCCTGTAGGTTCTAAATTTAGTCTCTTATACGCAGTAACGATTGTGCATTATTTAAACCCCACTATCCTGACTTGTAACATTATAAATAAAGAAGAATGGAACGTTGGCTTAAAGGTGTTAAACGTGTTCCAACAACATCTTCTAATGACGCTGAATGTTCAAAAGCAATGCGCGCGGAGAATTTAGCAATCACCGATCCAGAAGATGATGCCACGAGTGCCACGACGTCAAGCTCGACGGTTTCAAAGACGAAAAAAAGGAAGTATGATGAATCTTATATCAGTTTCGGATTTGTTGATTCCAACGGCTCACCTCTCTGCATGCTCTGTAGTAAACTGCTTCCTAATAGTTCCATGGCACCTGCCAAATTGCGTCGACATTTAGAAACCGTACACCCCGAGACTAAAGACAAGAATAAAGAATTTTTTGTTCGCAAAAAAGATCAGTTATTAGAAAGTCAAAAAAATATGATGCATGTAACACAAACTACCAACGAAAAGGCCACGGAGGCATCATACTTAGTTAGCTATCGCATTGCACAAGCAGGTGAAGCGCACACTATCGCTGAGAAATTAATAAAACCATGTGTATTAGACATAACAAAATGTATGCTTGATGAAAAATCTGCAAAGCATCTTTCTACTGTTCCGCTATCAAACGATACTGTTTCACGACGAATCCATGATCTGGCAAGCTACGTCAAACAAGAACTAGTTACACGTCTACAAAATACACGATTCGCTTTGCAAATGGACGAGTCGACTGATGTCGCTGGTTTGGCTATCCTGCTGGTTATTGTGAGATATCCATATAAAAGTTCTTTTGAAGAAGACATGCTTATGTGTTCATCGCTGCTTACAAACACTACCGGGGAAGAAATTTTTAATAAAATAAATATATTTTTTGAAGAACATAATCTCAGTTGGAACAATTGCATTGACATTTGTACAGATGGGGCCAAGGCGATGACAGGTAAAACAGCAGGAGCAGTGTCACGAATGAAAAATAAAGCGCCTAATTGTAGTTCCAGTCATTGTATTCTGCATAGACAAGCACTTGCGATGAAGCAAATGCCGTCTAATCTAAAATTAGTTATGGATGAAGCGGTAAAAATAATTAATTTTATCAAATCACGACCACTACAATCCCGATTGTTCTCATTATTGTGTGAAGATTATGGCAGCAAACATAAAACACTGCTGCTCCATACAGAAGTGCGATGGCTGTCTCGGGGAAAAACTTTAACAAGGCTATTTGAACTTAGAGCCGAGTTACAAATGTTTCTTTCAGCAAATACTTCTTTTAATTTGAAGGACCGTTTGTATGATAAAACTTGGTTGTTCCGATTGTCTTTTATGGCGGATATCTTTCAAAAACTTAACGAATTAAATTTATCGTTGCAAGGTAAACAGACAACAGTGTTTCAGGCCTATAATAAAATAACTGCTTTTAAAAGAAAATTAGATTTTTGGATCATTTGCATTGGTAAGAAAGAAATAGAAAGTTTTACGTTACTCAGTGAGTTTGTTAGCGAAAACGACTCAGAAATGTTTGAAGATAATGTGTTTGAAGAATTGGTCCAATATCTCAGTTCGATGCGCGCATCTTTTGAAAAGTATTTTCCCGAAGAACACAATACAAAAATTAAAGTGAACTCCTGGATTCATAATCCTTTTTTACCCAACTTGGAAAAGCCTGAAAACATGTCAAATGAGATATATGAATCTCTTTTAGAAATGTCATCAGACACAAGTATGGAGTCATTGTTCAAAACGACGCCTCTTAATGATTTTTGGTGCAGAATCCAAGATGAATATGCAATGCTTGGCCAAATGGCTCTGGATATTCTTCTCCCGTTCCCAACTACATATTTGTGCGAAACAGGATTCTCTACCTACGCAGCCACGAAAACAAAATATCGCAATAGACTGGACGCCGAAGCTGATATGAGACTACAACTTTCTTCCATCAAACCTGATATCAAGCAATTGATGAAAAATAAAAAACAGTTTCATACCTCCCACTAGTTAGATTTTTTCTTTTTTAATGTTTTCTATTATTGTCCTTACCAAGTGGTGAAGTAAATAATAATTAGTAACTGATACATTGTACTTTTATTATGCTGATTAATATAGAATACACTTATAAAAATAATTGTTTTATTGTAGGGTTCCATCAAGTATTTTGCTTCCCAAAAGGGTGCCGTCATTTAAAAAGTTTGAGAACCACTGTTTTAGAGATCTAAGCAATCTGCCGCACTATAATACCATAGACTAATTAATTAGTCTTGTTTGGAAACCCTTTAATTAATTTTATATTTATAAGCCATATTTCCATGTAGTGCCGGAATAATAATACATTCCCTCACCCCATCTCTTGCCTATGGGTGTCGTGGAAGACGACTAGGGATATAACATGCAGATAATATTGATGTAAGAGAAGGCAAACTTAAAATGAAACCCTATACTAACAAGTCTGACCAGCGTTGTATAGTAGGACAACATCCCTCCCATAATGTAGGAGACCCGAGCTCAGCAGTGGGACGTACCAATATGGGCTGAGATGATGATGTCATAACAGGCTCAATTTATTAAAAAGCTGACCAAATATTATACACGTAAGCGTTAACATATATATCTTTGTTATCAGTATATTCTATTTGATAACTCTTTTACATCCAGCTATCAAGTCTTTAATCACGCTTTTAAACTTACTAAAATGACCTAAGAAGCTATAACAGAAATTTAGAATTGCTTTCATCATAAAGTAAAGCTTCAGTTTACCCAAATGGAAATTAAATAGGAATCCTCTATCAAGACGACAAATTACTGTTTTCCATGGCGTGAATTTGTGTTTTATTTAGGTATATGCATGTGTAAAAAGTTGAACTAATATTATGCTATACTTTTTATATAATGTACATAAATAGAAGCAATGCATTTTAGACAACGGGCCTTCCACTGTTGCCTATCAAAGTAGCCGTGACATTTAAGCATTTAATTTTAATAGACATTCTTGCCGCCGACTTATTCTATTGCTGTTCTTAACTTGTATTGCCATGTTAGAGAAATATATTTTGTGAATCGAATTGTTACTGACCGAACACAAACCGTTCATACAATTGCAATTATTCGTGGCTTCGATTTCCAAGCAGGGTAATCGTTTATTTGATGGACAAATAATGGTAGTGTGTGACTGAAGGAACAATTTTCAATACCTTGAATCATTTATCCAGAGCAATGATAGCCACAATCGTATGGTGACAAAATTGTTGCCTGATGAATAAATTGGCGGTAGCTCAGAGGTTTCTACCATGCGACTCTAGATTACTCCGCAAGATAAACATGCTACCCGTGTGGCGACGAGATATTAATACACTTGTACACTGAGATAGTCATACACTACTTGTCCGGAAGACGTAAAAATGGGCTAAGGTTACACCAGGAGATAACTAAAAAACACGAAATAACTAAAAAACCTAAATAGCAAGTCGCACATAAAAATTCTAGACAATAATGAGTATAAGTCATAAATCACTAAAAGAAAAATAAAGCTAATAAATCGATTTTCAACATCGCATTGAATTATTGAACGAACAAATATATGACAAAAAGTTGGCGCCACACGATCATAATAAAACGGAAGTGGTCGGCCTTCAACTTTAACAAAATGACCGTATTAACATAACCACAGACATAGAAAAATACAACTAAACCTTTTTTTTTATCTGTGCTTTAAATGGTTCGAGAATTTGCGTGAGATATTCTTTCTGCAGAAATCAATACAAATCATGTTAAATTATATTTATATAGGATTATTCACCTCCATAACAATTAATTAAAAATTCACTCGGTAATTCAATTGCGTTGAAGTTAAAAATATTATACTGAAAATATAACATATGTGGTAGGACCATTCTGTCGACAGTCGTTTATCTACAGCTGGGGGTCGGTCCGCCAACAGCAATAAAAAATTATTATAAGTTATATTCATTTGGCAGTCAAGGATCATTTTATACAAATCGGGCAAGCAATTTCTTTGAAACTTGCTTTACATCCATGTTGTTATGTTCATCGACCATCAGCCTAATGACATCTACTGTGGAACAAGAAACCATTCCCAGGGAGAATAATGCCACAATTACATACATAATTACGGGTGTATGTGCTTACGCCCCTCTGTCGCCCTGGACGGAGTGGTGCGAGGAGAGCGCCAACCGTAACCCACCCCAGAAAGAAACTAGGGGTGTGAGTATACTGTATTTACACATCATACATAATTAAAGTAAACCACTAAAGTTAAGAAACTACGATAGAGGTGCATTTATAGATAGATAATTTTCGTATCGTTATCGATAGCAATTTGTATGGAATTTTGAGCATATCGGACGTCAGAGGCACTGCTCAAAATTCATATAAATTGGTCTCGATAACTAGGAATACTTTGAGTCAAATATTCGTCACAGTCTAATATAGACGCGAGATGATAAAAAAAATATGCACATATGTGCATATTTTTTTATCATCTCGCGTCTCCTTACCTTATGGTGAGGTGTTATGGTCTTTGTTTTTAAAATAGGCCATTAAAAAGCGTTAGTAATAGACTTAATGCTAAATGACATGACACCAATAGGGTCACAGCATAATTTCTAGCTATTATCAGAACCGTCTTAGATCATACCAGGGTTCTTAGGCACAAAAAAATTGGGGGCAAAAATTCGTTAGTAAATGTGAGCAGAAGCAGGCAACAGATATTTATAAAAATCTGTAGGTAATAACGTTGACTTGTATGGACGTCAGACATCTTAGTCCACCCGTGACCATGAATGCTGTAAAGTATCCGAAACGTCGGGCAATCATAAATCAAATAAAAAGGCGATATAATCCGTAAAAGTAGTTTTATTTACAAGATATTTATATTTAATTCGCTTTAATACTATGTTCTAATTAACAGGTAGATTTATATTAAAAAGTTTAACATGACACATGAAATATACAAATACATGCACCAATGTATAATACTTTCTTTTCAAATTCAGATTCAAGTACCGTATAAGGTCCCGTAATATCAGTAATATTATATTTAACACCTAAATCGAGACAGATTATTGATTGGCAAAAAAAAACTACCTGACATTGAGATATGAATTGACGTCAAAGAATAAAGTCATATAGGTATGCTTATTGTAAATGTTACATAGAGTAATGATTTATAAATAGAGTAAAATTTAGATAAGCTTTATAATGATGCCTATTTCCATTTCGGACAGTAAGCGAAACTGAATATTTGAGGAAACATATCGCTTAAAACTCTGACTTTTAATATGTGGTAAATTATTTAAATATTACCATTAAAGGTAATATTTAAATAATATTTATTAATATATTCGTGGAACTTTAATAAAGAGATCAAACTGTTTGCCCCGGTATTAGTAACACTAGCAAGCTAACACTCAAATTGTTAAGAGGAAAATTACTCTACATTTCTACCATATTTTAAGATATTTCTGCAGAAATTCTATTAAAATCTGTTCCGTATTTTGTACTTAATAAAGCAACAAAGCAATTTTGTTTAGGTTATGCCAATTTTGTATGCATATTTCAGGCCATAAATAACATAAGATCCCCATAAGAATACCATCAACCGATCTTTACAATGTTATTAGTTCAACTAACAAGGGAAAAAAGTGTACTTTATGGATCTCAACCATGACATCTAAATTATGGATAACACTTAGGTGTGCATTAGATGTTTAAACTTAGATTCTTTATTTACACGTATAACTTAGGTATGTGTTAATCTTATTTACTGTTATCTAGGTGCTAGGTAGGTCAATTTCCCTCCTATTATGGAAGAGGACTAAGACCAACAATGGGAACTATAAATGTTTTTTATCGCGTTAAAACGATAATAAAGTTGGTGTTCCAGCGCTCTCTCTCACCAAATTAATTGCAGTAACAAATTGCTTCTATGCAGACGTCGTTTTTCTGAAGAGTGAGGTATTACCCCGGACGGACCTGTTCGTAGCTTTAGAGAGAAGACTATTGGCAGTATGCTCCTACTACATATAAATTTACGTTCGAACCTATAACTAATTATCTGACTTGTATTTTAATTGCTTGATATATCACCCCTGCGTTTTTTCCCATAAACAATTTCCATGGTGGTTTTCCGCCATAATTTACAATGTTCTTTAATAGTTATAAACATTAGTAGCATCAATATGAATACGCCTCAGGCATTGTAGTTTCCATTGTGCAATTTTCGCTAATAGTTTATAAATTAAACGAGAGCATTTATTATTGAGTCATAGACAATTTTATTTGTTTGCTTATTTATATGGCAAAGGAAAATATCGCGAGGAAACCTGCATTTCTAAGAATTCTATAAAAAATATCCTCATTGATATAGGACTGGTTCTCGAGTGGGGACCACAAATCGGACGACGCAGTGTGGGACGACCCTCTAATAGGTGGACTGACGATATCTTGAATGTTGCAGAGAACCTTTGGATGCAAGTGGCGCAGGACCGTTTTGAGTCGTATTCTCGTGGGGACGCCAAGTGGACATATCCAACGGTGGTCGTCTATAGGCTGATGGATGGGTGGATGGATGATATAGGACTGGACCAAGTAAAGTTGTCTAGTAATCCAGGACCACCGTTAATGGAAGTCAAAATACAAAATACCCTGAGAATTTGAGGAAAGGATCTTTATAACTTTAATCTGCAAACATCAATCGAAAATTCATGAAATATTCAGTAGTCACCCGCCCAGTCTAGAAGTGATATTCTGCCACAAATGATTATATAAAAAGGCAGACCCTATATGATTTATCATCATCATCAACTTTCGCTGTTGGACGTGATCCTCCTTCACAAAAGGAGGGAAAGGCAATTGGCCTATATTACTACTCTGCTGAGACGTGTTGACATTATATATGGGACATATGGGTTTTATTTCGAGTCTAGCATAGATGTTGTATGCTTATTATATCCCTTAGACGTCTCTTACGACATCCACGGGTATGACAGAGGATGTTGACTTATATTCTTACCCCACCAGCACATGTAATTTATATAAAAATATTAAAAGCTTAAGATTAGAAGTATGAATAACTAAAAGAGTGATGTCTTATATCACTTCTTGAAATTTTTGACGCGTTTGGCGATAAAATATACAAAAAAGGTTTATCTAAAGTGTTGTATACAATTTTATATAACGAGTCATTAAAAAAATACAAGTAATAGACAAACCCGCTGAGTTAGGGCGTTTTATAGTTTATAGTATATAATATATGTTGCAATAACATATTCAAACTGAGGATAGAAGCTATACTGAAGTCAAAGTATCGATAGTCATTCCAATTCACTAAGGAGATCAAATACTTCAGGTTATGCAGCCGTTAGCCGTTCTTTCTTAGGCCTGACCGATTTGGGCACGGTGTTGCCAGACTATAGCTTCATAAAAAAGCACAGGAATTATCCAAACGCAAACTGAATTTTAATTTAACATTTATATCATCAGTGAGTAGAGTGCATTCGACATTTGCTTGTAGCAAAGAAACAAACAAAATAATTGCAATTATTGTTCAATGTCAAATTACGTCTACCTCTCTATTATTTAATTTGAGACCTTATTTTGTTCGCTGACGTGATCAAAAAAATGTACAAAATTAGGTTCAGAAAAAATATTTTACTACTAACGTTTAAGCAATATCCTGCCGTGTCCTGAGATAGATTGCCAGACAGGATAATCTGGACGTAAAAAGTCGGTGAATTAAATTTTAAGGTTGCATAAAATATTCAATAGTAACACAATTGTTATGCTAGTTTAGTAACACAATTGTTATGCAAGTTTAGTTTTGATGATTTTCTATATCTTTACATTGTGTGTGTTCAAGGGGATTCGAGGATGGTTTAGAATCACAATTGGACCCGATAGGTGGCGCTACTGTCGTTTGAATAGACCGTCTGTTGGGTCAGCTAGTATTATACATATATATATATATATATATATATATATATATATATATATATTTACGCCCAAACTTTCGATTAATTTTTTTGCAAAAAAATATATGCATACTTATAGATGTAACTTTAAGATTAGATTTTAAGTTTCAATTCTGTCTCTACACAATGAAACATACATGTATATTAAATCCATAAATTATTAATGATCATACTTTATTTAAATTTGGACTACATTGGATATATAATAAAAACAATTAGAAGAGTAAGAACACGATTTGCCCCTTTTCTTTCCCGTGAATGTCGTAAAAGATGACAAAGGAAATAAAATATTACCCTTAGTCGTCTTTTACGACATTCACGGTCAAGGTAGGTGATGAATTGTAATCTAACTCCGTCACCACACGGATAAATAGTAAAGTAATACTGTCAATGAATGCGGCTAAACATTATTTAACTAGGTGAAGAATAACATGTCACATTCACGATGCCAATCTCTAAATACAGTCGTGTGTAAATTAACTAATAATAACGTCTTTATCGCCCCGTTAAAAGCTATATAAAAACATCACTCCCCATTAATTTTAAGGGAAAATAATAGGAGGAAGCAGGAAGGAATATAACGTAAGATACGAACCCATTCACCAATGACGTAATTAGGGCAAAGCAAAAATTTTGTCAGCCCTAGTTACTGAGTACGAACCTAATTCAGATTGGAGGGCGACTAACTGGGCATGACTCACCAAATTGATTTAGTCGACATAAAAAAATACTCCAGCTAACAGCATATCGATCTATAATGTTAGACATAAGCCTCCCTACGCAATCTAAATATAAAATATAATAAAAATCTTTTGTTTTCTCATAATTTCAACAAATAAAACCAAATTCAACTAACAATAAGTCAAATTGAAATGGGACCACACGGGAAGCAACAGCTTTCAAATAAAAAAAGAATCATCAAAATCGATTCACCCAGTCGACAGTTCTAAGATAACAAACATTAAAAAAAAATACAGGCGTATTGAGAACCTTTTCCTTTTTTGAAATCTGTTAACAAGTAGTAAATTAGATTTTTTTTACTATATGTCCTTCCTATGCCCTATACCAGTGGTTCTCAAACTTTTTAAATGACGGAACCCTTTTGGGAAGCAAAATACTTGATGGAACCCTACAATAAAACAATTATTTTTATAAGTGTATTCTATATTAATCAGCATAATAAAAGTACAATGTATCAGTTACTAATTATTGTTTACTTCACCACTTGGTAAGGACAATAATAGAAAACATTAAAAAAGAAAAAATCTAACTAGTGGGAGGTATGAAACTGTTTTTTATTTTTCATCAATTGCTTGATATCAGGTTTGATGGAAGAAAGTTGGAGTCTCATATCAGCTTCGGCGTCCAGTCTATTGCGATATTTTGTTTTCGTGGCTGCGTAGGTAGAGAATCCTGTTTCGCACAAATATGTAGTTGGGAACGGGAGAAGAATATCCAGAGCCATTTGGCCAAGCATTGCATATTCATCTTGGATTCTGCACCAAAAATCATTAAGAGGCGTCGTTTTGAACAATGACTCCATACTTGTGTCTGATGACATTTCTAAAAGAGATTCATATATCTCATTTGACATGTTTTCAGGCTTTTCCAAGTTGGGTAAAAAAGGATTATGAATCCAGGAGTTCACTTTAATTTTTGTATTGTGTTCTTCGGGAAAATACTTTTCAAAAGATGCGCGCATCGAACTGAGATATTGGACCAATTCTTCAAACACATTATCTTCAAACATTTCTGAGTCGTTTTCGCTAACAAACTCACTGAGTAACGTAAAACTTTCTATTTCTTTCTTACCAATGCAAATGATCCAAAAATCTAATTTTCTTTTAAAAGCAGTTATTTTATTATAGGCCTGAAACACTGTTGTCTGTTTACCTTGCAACGATAAATTTAATTCGTTAAGTTTTTGAAAGATATCCGCCATAAAAGACAATCGGAACAACCAAGTTTTATCATACAAACGGTCCTTCAAATTAAAAGAAGTATCTGCTGAAAGAAACATTTGTAACTCGGCTCTAAGTTCAAATAGCCTTGTTAAAGTTTTCCCCGAGACAGCCATCGCACTTCTGTATGGAGCAGCAGTGTTTTATGTTTGCTGCCATAATCTTCACACAATAATGAGAACAATCGGGATTGTAGTGGTCGTGATTTGATAAAATTAATTATTTTTACCGCTTCATCCATAACTAATTTTAGATTAGACGGCTTCATCGCAAGTGCTTGTCTATGCAGAATACAATGACTGGAACTACAATTAGGCGCTTTATTTTTCATTCGTGACACTGCTCCTGCTGTTTTACCTGTCATCGCCTTGGCCCCATCTGTACAAATGTCAATGCAATTGTTCCAACTGAGATTATGTTCTTCAAAAAATATATTTATTTTATTAAAAATTTCTTCCCCGGTAGTGTTTGTAAGCAGCGATGAACACATAAGCATGTCTTCTTCAAAAGAACTTTTATATGGATATCTCACAATAACCAGCAGGATAGCCAAACCAGCGACATCAGTCGACTCGTCCATTTGCAAAGCGAATCGTGTATTTTGTAGACGTGTAACTAGTTCTTGTTTGACGTAGCTTGCCAGATCATGGATTCGTCGTGAAACAGTATCGTTTGATAGCGGAACAGTAGAAAGATGCTTTGCAGATTTTTCATCAAGCATACATTTTGTTATGTCTAATACACATGGTTTTATTAATTTCTCAGCGATAGTGTGCGCTTCACCTGCTTGTGCAATGCGATAGCTAACTAAGTATGATGCCTCCGTGGTCTTTTCGTTGGTAGTTTGTGTTACATGCATCATATTTTTTTGACTTTCTAATAACTGATCTTTTTTGCGAACAAAAAATTCTTTATTCTTGTCTTTAGTCTCGGGGTGTACGGTTTCTAAATGTCGACGCAATTTGGCAGGTGCCATGGAACTATTAGGAAGCAGTTTACTACAGAGCATGCAGAGAGGTGAGCCGTTGGAATCAACAAATCCGAAACTGATATAAGATTCATCATACTTCCTTTTTTTCGTCTTTGAAACCGTCGAGCTTGACGTCGTGGCACTCGTGGCATCATCTTCTGGATCGGTGATTGCTAAATTCTCCGCGCGCATTGCTTTTGAACATTCAGCGTCATTAGAAGATGTTGTTGGAACACGTTTAACACCTTTAAGCCAACGTTCCATTCTTCTTTATTTATAATGTTACAAGTCAGGATAGTGGGGTTTAAATAATGCACAATCGTTACTGCGTATAAGAGACTAAATTTAGAACCTACAGGGAAGAAATGTATAAAACTGAGACAACAGAATACAGCAGGCAGTAAAACAATGAACACTAGTTTCTCGCTAGCGAGCTTGTAAGTAGGTAGTAACTTATCGCTCCGAACGCTAATCATCAACTGACGACGCCAATTTTTTTTTTTTTTTTTTTTTTTTTTGTGTGACTTGGTTGTTAGCTTCAGATGGCTGTGACAACTTTACCCGGACTGGTGGGTGAGCGCTGAGGGCTCTCAACCCGCACAACGACGCCAACGCGCGATCGCCGCTTTTATACTTAGTCCTAGACTCGATCTCAAATATTCTCGAAAATACTCGAGTCGGCACCTTTGATAAACAAAAAGCAAAAATAAAAACAGAAATTTAAAAATAGCGTTGTAAACAATATCGACTTTATCCTTTGAAGTTAGAGACGAAAGTCGCTAGTTGACAACTATAGCGTCTAATTCAGAGGCGGCTTTTATCAAAGAGACTGAGCGCTTACAAGTATACTACCCGCTCGTTTTAAGTTTGCCGCTGGCGATAGGTATGAGTGTATGACGTTCGAAATTTTTTATTTAATTGTAACAATAAAAATTGTGTACGTTAGATATTTGGGTAAAACTATGACACATTATAAGTTTTGTTGTCACGTGGGGGAGGGTACGCGCATTCCACAGACCGGCAAACTTAGAGCGAACGCGTTGTACAAGTATAAAATTGTTGAGACCAAACTTATGAGATATTGTACCAGCTAATGTAACACAAGCTTATACAAATACAAATAAATAAATAAATAACATTCATAGCGTTTTGTCTCCGCGCGGCCGCGGAGTCCGCACAGCCGCGGAGCGACCAGAGAGAGGTGTTTTGATTTTTTTATTTCTAAATTCTTGCGGAACCCCGACAGAGGTATCACGGAACCCTAGGGTTCCGCGGAACACACTTAGAGTATAGCTGCCCTATACCAATATATCTGACTAGCATAATTTAGTAGGTCCTCCAATAGGGGAGTAGGCTTGAGCCTAACAATGGACAAATATGAGCTGAGATAATGGTGATGATGCCTGGTTATTGTAACCAGGTATGGTTTCAATGACCTAAAATATTCGAACATCAAGTATCCATTTGGTTATCCCTTTGGAACTGAAACTTCAATCCGCAAAAGCCTTAATAGGTACGATGAAGATACATAATGGAATGGGCATTGTTTCACCATAATCTGGCGAGGAAGTGACGAGATAGGCACATCTACAGCACATTACATAAAGTCCTTATAATGTACAAGTCTTTGTTGATTAAAAATTCTCAAACATGATTAATCAACAACAATCCTCACTATGTTGCAGTCTGATTTAGGTAATTTAGAATTTAATAAAAATATAATAACAGCGCCATCTTACTATATTCCGTAGAACCAGAATATAAACACTGCCATGACATATGAACTTAGTAACACATGAAACCGATAGAGATCGTTCTAACGCTGATGATAAGGATAATTTTATTACGTCCTTCTTGTAAGCAAATAATCAGCTGTTATCTATTAAAGTGTGAATAGTACGTTAGTATTATTTTGCTAAGGATATAATTTAAGTAACAATTGTTGTGGTAACATTGTTTTAATTTAGTTTAAATTAAAAATAAATCGTGTTAATTTTTTTTTGTGAAGGTGAGACGAAACATAACCTAAAAATAAGTAAACAAACTAAGGTCGCAACTAGAGGTAAGTTTCATTGTTTCTATTGTGTTTTATTTTTAATTATTTAATTTAATAACAACAATTTTAGTAGAATTCCTTTTTATTTACGAAAGCAATTGTTATATGTAATAACTTTCTCAATTGATTTAGGTATAGGTTCATTGTTTTGCATTAAATCATGAATTAAGTTTTCTTGTAAACAAGTATCTTTACTTGTTTGTATTCCATCAAATTATGAATTGACTTATCTTATAAACAAATAAATATAGATTTTAGATAATTGTCATTATTACGTATTCTATTTTGGTTAAATAAAATAAATTAAAATACTCATTTATACATCGGTTTCCATTCATAAACAATATGGAACGCAATGGAAAAGTTTAACGGTTTAATTTACATTAGTAAATAGATAAATCATATGTACTTATTTATAAATGAAATATCGCATTAATTTGCTTATGCTTTTAGATTAAATTTTACTATACAAAGAACGAAGTTGTTGAAAAGTGAAACTCTTAATAATTTTTAACAATAATACCTTTTAACCACAGGCCTGTTCAAAGTAAGTGACAATTATTGTAAAAGATACAATATTTTAAACTTATTATAGGCTCACCTAAAACGTTATCGCATCAAATAAATATAACTTCTTAAGTGACTCAGCCGCTGAGTCGGCAAAAGTGGCTTCTTTTTTTTCACACTGGATGCCAGTCGTCGGAACTCAGGCATGTCCGTCAATATGCACTCCACAAGTTTTAAATTCTCTCATAAAAAGAGCACTATGGCATCCTCAACACTGCATCCTTTCACAGTAAATGAATAGATAGATGAATTATCTGATTTTATTTTCGAATTCACTGTCGTTTTCGGAATCGCAATAAAAACATCGTACGTCGATGACGACGTCCGTCGATTGACGAAGCACACAAGAGTTGCTTGTTACGTACCTACGACACTTGAAACCCACGCGTGGATGTCTAGAATGACACGAAACCTGATCACACATACGGTTAGGGATACATGAACAATGTAATTTAGTTTCTGGAAGCGAATATAGCGATGTCACGCACGACGAAGTCTTAACATTGACTGGACTGCGCCTGGGCCGTGCAGGATGCGGCCCATTAGGCAAAAGAGCATCCATTATTGTATTGTCGTGGGCTTGTAGTATCGCTAGTGTCTCCTCAAATTGTCTACCTAACTACTATTCAGTCACATCAATGAGTTATTTTGGCATCATGTTAGAACATTCTTTGGTTTTGTTTATTTATGCTTTAGTATTGCTATTTAAAACAAGAGTAAATAAATATCTATAAATTTAAATAATTGAACAATAATTAACGAAATATTCTAATCATTTGACAAACGGTTCAGACTCCGTATTTTACGATCATGACGTAAATCTGTAATGACAGCATTTAGGAACATTAAGAGGCCACAACGAATCCAGTCACGGGACCGGAACCAGGGTTATCTTGCTCGTTTGTTCAATTGGACGTTTAAGTACCGGCGAAGCTCTGAAGCCGGCCATTTCCGTTGATATTTCACACAGTGACCAGTGAAGGGACATAAGGGCACAGGCAACTTAAACAAGCATATGATACAACGATAATTTTAGTAGTGTCGTTGGCCTCTTCAAGGAATCAGGGAGACACAGTGCCCGCTGTGGCCAAATTCGAACAAGGATGTGCACAATAAGTTTATAAGGTCACTCCATTGAACGAGTATTTGCGTTTTATTGCAAATAAATACTTTGTTTATTATAGTTTTATTATATTATACTTCGCTTCGGTTTCACTCGCCTTGTCTTGCATTTTAAATCTCCAATATCTTCCTAAAATATTATAGGGAGAGAAAAAACATCCTAAGTTATTCCTTATATAGACAGGTACCTGTAAATATTATTAAAATCGTTCTTGCCGTTTGGGCGATTACTCGAAATCAACAGATAGACAAAATCTTTTAAAGTGGTTTTAGGTATAGGTATCGTGTAAATAACCGTGTGAGCATACAAAATATTTTGACATTACAAACAGACTGAATTTTATTTATTTGTATAGATATACAGATATATTTTATGTTATTTTGAAAACAGTTACGATTTGACGAAGGTCTCATGAAACCTTTTATAGATCATCATCTGTGAATACAGTGATTGCACCAAGCTTAACTAGCATTTAAAGATGAATATCGTAACTGGATTAGAGCGCTTCAGGTCATTTATTAATAAACTTTGGACAGAGCCGTAAATAGGGCGGTGTCTGCATTATCCAGGCGCACCTTGCAAATCCTGCAGGCAGAGAGTGACTTTGCTAGTCACTACTCTGTGGAAAACATAACACCAATTGCGATCCACAAACCCCTTTTTAAACGTGATGATAATGTCCATTATTTGATCTTTGGAAGGCTGATGCTGGCGTAATACAATCAAGAAAATTTTATAATTGTGTCTCTGTAATCTAGCAGATAGAATGACTTAGAAGGAGAATGATAAATATACACTCATTTGCAAAAAAAACGGGCACCTAAGCAATGAACCATTTCAAATGTTAATATTTCTTTGTTTGATAATTATAGGTAGTTTTATCCACACAATTTGCTAAATTAATAAGAAAATAATCGTTTTCATCAGTATTTCATAAAATTTAGATACAATTTATGGGAAATAATGCTAAACCTCGCTAGTAGTGTATATTGGCTAGTAGTGCATATGCTCATGAAGTAAAAATAAAAAAGTTTTTTTGTTTGTTTTTCTTTAATAAAGTAAAAGCAGATAAATGTTTAGTATCGAGTGTGACCCCCTCTAGCTAAAATCACAGCTTGAATTCGTCTGGGCATGCTAGCGAGTATATCCCGGATACTTGCTTGCGGAATACGTTCCCACTCCGCAGTAATCACATTCTTCAGCTCTCTGATGGTCTGCGGAGCCGGGTGTACTGATCTCACACGCCGTTTCAGAACGTCCCAGACATGCTCTATGGGATTGAGGTCGGGACTTCGAGCTGGCCAATCCAAACGACGAATGCCGACCTCTTGCACATACGCATTAACATCGCGGGATCGGTGGGCGCGAGCATTGTCGTCCATAAAAATCGAGTCTTCACCTAGAGCGGCCAATGCGGGTTGTGCATGAGAAATTAGAACTTCCGTTATGTATCGATGCCCAGTCAGTGAGCCGTTTTCAATGAAGACTAACTCTGTACGATCCATTGAATTTATTCCTGCCCAAAACATAACAGAGCCCCCACCATAAGGTGTGATTTCTTCGAAACATGCCTCTGCAAAGCGTTCTCCTTGTCTTCTTAGCACTCGCCGACGTCGATCTTCACCGAACAGAGATATCCTGGCTTCATCAGAGAACAAAACCCTATTCCAATCGTCTTGAGTCCATGATTCACAATTTCTAGCGAACCTAAGCCTGTGAACTCTGTGCTCACGGAGTAATTTGGGGCCGCGGGCCGGGCGGTGACTGCGTATATTGGCAGCGAGAAGCCTCCTCCTGACCGTCCATAGACTAATATGCACATTTCTTACTTCTTGGAGGTTGTTCTTAAGATCCACATACGAAGATTTGCGATTTCTCAATGCGCGACTCACAAGAAAACGATCATCCCGTGGTTGGGTACATGGTTTTCTTCCAGAACCAGGCCTTCTCTCGACGGAACCAGTCTCCTGATATCGCTGCCAGGTCCTTTGGACTGTCGAGCGACTAACATTTAGCCTCCTAGCCACGCAACATTGGCTGCAACCCTCTTCAAGCAGCGCGATAATTTTGGTAGCTTTTACCACTTTATCTACCATTTTTGATACAGCCAAACAGCATTAAATAAAGCTTTGACAGTCAAGGATATGAAATTAATCGATAAAAATTGAATAAAAGTTATGAAAGTCGATGTTAACTTCTGGAACTTCGCGCCAAAAATGTAGGATAAAAAGGGGTTTTCTGTAAAAATGAACATCAAATGAAAAATTGAATTTAGAACGTACTTTTTTAAATACCACAGCATTTTTAAAACCGGCCAGTAACGTGTACAAACCATTGAAACCTTTTTGGTATTGTATCTTTTTAAATATGAATGAAAATCAAAACCGCCCGTTTTTTTTGCAAATGAGTTTAGTAGAAATTTGGATGCATGAATTGACTGGATATTGTAACAGTAAAATACTTTTGTCAATTTTGTCTGCGCTGAATATTTTTCGACCCACGATAAACAATGCACTCGAGATGTTTTGTTTTGCTGCATAGAACACTTGTGACTCATGTTTCTTGAACCACAGTGGACAAGTATTTTTTTAATTTATTAATTGCAATGTTATCAGTGGTATAAATATGGATTCTGATAATTTGTAAGACATCTGAGCTGCCCTCAAACCCAGATGAAACTTTGAATTTGTTTATTTATAATAGTACGAATTCACAAGATTCTGTTCTGTATAAATTAAAAATAAACTTTTAAAATAGTTCCAAACCTCCTTTTGTTTTGATGATCTAAAACCATCTTAGGTATTTTCAATGAACGAAAATGCCTTTCTAATGAAACATGTTTGGGGGCACTTGTAGGATAGTTTGCGAAGCGAAAAAAGCTAGTACTCTTTAAACTGCTGTATCGAGTTTTACCAAATATAGCTAAGAACCACAATAAGAAAACTAGAGTGAGTCCATCCGCTCAAGAAGTACGATGCCACATACAGATACGGCGACATAGGCGTCAAATTAATCTTCTTTTTTGAATCTGGGGTTTTTTTTTTTTTTTAATGGGTGGGCTATGGTAAGCGCACGCGCGGTCCTGTCTCTCCGGGGCGATGAAAGGACGGCGCGCGGGCCCATAACCCACCCGTACCCACGTCCCCTCGTTGTTGGGCCGACCACCGGAGCAGATGTGACTTGTCATCAGTGGTCGGCCCGACGGAATACCCTTTCGGGTAACCTCACCTCTCGACGTACTGGGACGTCGGTCGCCATCGCGCGGTCAGCCTCTCTGCGGGTGACGGACAATTCCCCGGTCCGATCACCCGCGGCCTCGGCTAGGGCGGCATTAGGCGCAGATACTCGCGCCTGCGCCGCCCGAGTCGCCGGCGGCGGAACGTGTCGCCGAATAGGAGCTCTACTCGCACACGATCCGCCGCCTCCTTCCGTGAGATTACGGCCTCACAGAAGGCGGCGACCGCGTCCCAGTTCCTAACGCTGTCGAGCATCTCCCTGGCGATGGTCGGCAGTGCCAGGTCGGCACCGATAATCGCGACGAGTTCACGGTGCTCTCCCTCCCATGCAGCACACTCCTCGAGCGTGTGCTGCGCCGTGTCCTCGTCGCAACTGCAGTGGTGGCAG
Organism: Lymantria dispar; assembly: GCA_032191425.1. Lineage (NCBI taxonomy): Eukaryota > Metazoa > Arthropoda > Insecta > Lepidoptera > Erebidae > Lymantria > Lymantria dispar. The sequence continues at coordinate 28,316,558 of CM063455.1, forward strand.
GACGGTGTGCTCTCCCTCCTGACAATCTTGTGCAGGTACTTCCCAAAACACCCGTGCCCTGTAAGCACCTGCACCAGTCGGAAGGAAAGCACCCCGTGCGTCCGCTCCAACCACTCCATCAGCACCGGCCGGAAGGCCTCGACGGTCCTGACACCGTACCGAGGACTCTCCAGCCGGACTGCCCAACGGGCAATGACTCCTCGGCGGGCGTCGACCCGCCAGGCGGTGATCTCCTGCAGGGAGACCATGCCGCCGAGGGTGCGCGTCTCCGACACCCGCCGATAAATCTCGGCGAGCATCTCCGCCTCCAGGTCCCAAGGGGGAGTTCCGGCCAGGAGGCACGCTGCCTCCGTCGACACCGTGCGGTAACCGCGTATGGCCCTGACCGCCATGACCCTCTGTGTTGAATCTGGGGTTACCAATAACTCTGCGCTAGTGTAACTCTCTTTGTTTAATCTAATTATTATTACTGATACTTCGAATTGCTGTATGGTAGCGGCTACGAATAATAACAACCCTTATATTAGACTAAGAGTTTAACATAGACCTTGTCCAACTCCACTTGATGCCTGTCTGATTAACAATTACATTCCCAAGGGGGGATGACGTCAGACTCGCGGTTGGTCATAAAACTATTGCCAATAACTTTAGCAACTCAAACTTCTTTCATAGTACATATACTATGAAAGAAGAGTACATATTGAAGTCGACCCCCAAGCAATTGGGATGTGAACAAGATGGCGATTACTTAGTACTAGAGGCTTGTAGCTTCTAAGACGCTCTTTAGATTATATCCGTGTTTCTTACTGATATACTACAGCTACAAAGTTGCTTTGTTAAAGCCTAAGATTAATTTAAACATGGCTGAAAGGATGTGTTAATTTGTAGATATATTTAGGTACTTGATGACATATGATGTCATTTACCTATCTTTTAGCACGATTCCTGTTTCGATGCGGTAGAATTTCGGCTTGGCAATTATTTCGAAATTCCTCATAGCGCTAAGCTTCCAAATTTCTGTCAGTTATAGGTTTTATTTGGATTCTATGCAGGTCTGGAATAACTATCTAGCTTAGGACTGGTTTAACTCGCCACCGAGCTCAAGGGATCAGTGCCCGCCCTTCCGCCCCACTGACGGATTGGGGGAGTGTATACAGAACATTTAGCACACCACAAAGAAAAACAGGGCCACTCGTTAATGTAATTCTCAGGGCCCGTTTCCAGACATTTGAAAACTATTCTCTATTCAAGATTGCTAGTAATTTTCAATTAAAGTGTCACTCGAAATATTTTCAAATTATTATTTGTGCGTCGGTCCTTGGCCAGTTGCTTATTCTGTATCATGGTTAAGCCGGCCCTGGTTCCACGACTTTCGTAACTATGATTGAAATACTGATAAAGATTGTTCTGAGAAATGTGAGTGTAATTATATACTAAGCGCGAGACAAAAAAGATCGAAAAATTGCATACTTAATCACACTACAGAAGTGAAAACTTCATCAAAGCGAGGTTAATAATCTATATCTACTTATACCAATAAATAAAATTGGAGTGTCTGTTGGTAATGTCAAAATAATAGACTTTTTTCATGCTCACACGGTTATTTGCACTATACATATGCCTAAAAATCATTTTTTTTTTGTCTGTCTGTCTGTTTGTTCCGGGTAATCTTCAAAACGGCTGAACCGATTTCAAAAATTCTTTCACCAATGGAAAGCTACAATATCAGAGAGTAACTGAGGCTATATTTTATCCGGGTATTCCCACGGGATTGGGAACCACGCGGGTAAGGCCACTGAAACCGAAGCGAAGCGAGGGCGGGTTGCTAGTACGAAATATAACTGAGCGTCACAACTAAAAATTTTCCCTTAGTCGACGAAAGCCAACTTTAGTCGAACTTTATTTTAGTCTCATTTAATACCCACAAAACAACGTACACAGCGCCACTAGTGTTAACTTCAAATATATTCTAATCTATACCAATAAATAAAATTGGAGTGTCTGTTTGTAATGTCAAAATAATAGGCTTTTTTCATGTTCACACGGTTATTTGCACAACACCTATGCCTAAAATACAGATTAAAAAAATTTTGTCTGTCTGTCTGTTTGTTCCGGGTAATCTTCAAAACGGCTGGACCGATTTCAAAAATTCTTTCACCAATGGAAAGCTATAATATCAGGGAGTAAACTAGGCTATATTTTATCCCGGTATTCCCACGGGGACGGGTACTACGCGGGTAAAACGACTAAAACCGAAGCGAAGCGAGGGCGGGTTACTAGTGGATTATAAAATTAAAACATTGACTAAATCTACCTAAGTTTTAGTGTGCAGAATGCAGATGAATGGTACCTATTTTTTATTCATTGCACTGTCAGTTCTATGGTCACCGACCACCGTTATAACTTCAGAAAAGTAATAAAATACTTAAAACTTGATACTGCTAATGATTTCCAGTTATAAATGTGCAGGTGCGGTGGCGGCGTTCCGGTCCTGGTAGGCGCGGCAATCACACCATCGATTTAAACCAATCACGGCTCAGCATTCGAACAAACCTCATTTAACGTTGGTTTTAGGATTTCTAAACGAATATCTTTGCTCTTGTTTTTTTTTTCTATTAATTTGGCGGGAAATTAAATTAATGATCGGCGGATTGATATGATTTTTTATTACTCAACTCGTTATAAATGGTTTGGTAACCTTCCTAGATTTTGTAGTTATACCCAAAGCGCGTTTGCTAAGAAAATTAAACTTTCCTAAATAACTAATGTTGTATTTTTTCATCCTGGCCGACATTTGTCTTCTAATTTGTTGGCTAGCCTGTTCCTAGCAAACTATTGAAAAAATGTTACTCCCTGATATTATATCCATTGGTGAAAGTATTTTTGAAATCGGTTGAATGATTTAAGCGTGAAATCGTAACAAACAAACAAACTTACTTTCCTTAGAATAATAACATATAGAAGGTAAATCCACGCACAAAAAGTGAGGCATTTCAATTGGAGCCTAATGGAGCCTATGCCGGAACAGTCCCGTAATGTACAAGTCATTGCACTGCACGAACGTACGCAACTCTTAAAAAATAAATAGGTAATTATGACGGTTTGTGCATTCAAATCGTGCCACAACACATTTGAAAAACATAAAAAGGTTTTTAACATTACTTTTAAAAGTATTTTGACGATTTATGTTAAATGTTAATAAAAACAAAATTTGATTTCATAATTTGTATAGTGGTTTCCGTGTGTACGTGTGTAATCGTCTGCCCGCCATTAGTATTTTTGGATTCAAATTTTTAAAGTTCGAAGTACTGACACTATCCTTCTATACGTTATTATTCTAAGCTTACTTTCGAATTTATAATATTAGTAAGGAAGTATCCAAATTTTATTGACACGATTGGCAAGGACGTTATCACTATTACATGTTCATGTAGGTAGACATCTACTACAATTCTAAATATAAATTTAGATAATGATTCTCTTTAGTACAATTATCATTGATTATAGTAATTATAAAATGTTTTGCTTCAACAATGACGCAAGCTGACGCAAGATTAAAATTTACGAATGACATTGTCTTTACAGACCTAGGTATAACGTGTAGGTAGATACTTTCAAACCACTGTTTTCGTTAAACCCATGCTTATGACAATAAGAAGGTTTAATGTTATATTGCTTAGAATAATAACGTATAGAAGGTAAGTTCGCGCACAAAAAGTGAAGCATTTCAATTGGAGCCTAATAGAGCTTACGCCGGAACCGTTCCGTAATGTACAAGTCATTGTACTGCACGTACGTACGCAACTCTTAAAAAATAAATAGGTAATTATGACGGGTTGTGCATTCAAATGGTGTCATAACACATTTGAAAAGCTTAAAAAGGTTTTTAACATTTAAAAGTATTTCGACGATTTATGTTAATAAAAACAAAAATTGATTTCATAATTTGTATAGTGGTGTGCGTGTGTACGTGTGTAATCGTCTACGCGCCATTAGTCTTTTTAGATTCAAGATTCGTACGTTCGAAGTATTGACACTATCCTTCTATACGTTATTATTCTAAGGTTATATTGGTTAAGTTTAATGACTAAAACATCACGTAGAGATTTAAGTCGTTTGATAGATCGCTACTTGGATTTATTTTAAGTGATGTAAATAAAAATTTCCGTGTGGTGACGGAGTAAGAATACAATTCACCACCCCCTATCTTACCCGTGTGTGATCGTACGAGACAACTATGGGATATAAAACGCATATAACATCTATGCGAGAGAAGGAAAACTCGAAATAAAACCCTATACCAACACGTCTGACCAGCGTGGTATAGTAGGTCAATCCTTTCCATTATGGAGGAGGCCCGAGCCCAACAGTGGGACGTATGTGGGCTGAGATGATGATGATGATGATGAAATAAAAAGAAATAGAACTGCTATTGTGCTGTCGTTGAATCGCCTATTTCGCATAATTACAAATGGGATATACCTGATTCTATGCCTTTGAAAGTGTGATATTATGTATATCCTTTAGATGCTAACAACTGGTACGTAGATAAGTAGGTGTATGACGAAATACGCGTTTGCAATTCGTACTCCATCGGAAGAAATGTGATAAAAATATAAAGTTAACCGTTTCTATGTATTCAGAAAATAAAAACCCAATCAGTCTTCGATTTTTTTTCTTGCTTTACAAAATTGGATACAATATTATATTCCAAAATCAAAATTACTAGTCACGCCGTTAAAAATGTGACCAATTAAAAAAACAATAGTACTCGTTTAAAAAGAAAAGCATTCGTTCAAATTACCGCAGAACACGGTTGAAAAGCAATTATTTTAAACTTGGAAGCCATATTTAAACAGTACCTATTTTCACGTTACTTTTCACGCTTAGTTTCTAGCAAATTAATATCTATGAAATGTCCCAGTTAGTTTGCAATGTCTTACAAGTTTTAATTGATACCCAAAAATCCATCAACTCTATTAGTTTTATTAATATGATATTTAATTAAATTTTTCACAGATGAATACCTAGTATGTCTATGTTGCTAATTTATTGTTCTTTCAATGTGAAACCAATCATGTTCTTTTATTTAACAACATGAAAAATAAACTAAAAAACATGGCTATAGGTCTTAGAATAATAACGTAAAGAAGGATAGAGTCCGTACTTCGAACGTTCGAAACATGAATCTAAAAATAATGCAAACCACTATAGAAATTATGAAATTAAATTTTGTTTTTATAAACATAAATCGTTGAAATACTTTTAAAAGTAATGATAAAAACCTTTTTATTTTTTTCAAATGTGTTGTGACACCATTTGAATGCACAAGCCGCCATAATTATCTATTTATTTTTTGAGAGTTGCGTACGTACGTGCAGTACAGTGACCTCGTACAGTGCGGAACGGTTCTGGCGTAAGCTCCATTAGGCTCCAATTGAAATGCTTCACTTTTTATGCGCGAACTTACCTTCTATATGTTATTATTCTAAGCTATATTACTAAAATAATAATCATCATCAACACAACTCAAATACCTATATGATCACATTATGTATACCTAATACTTCAAAATGTTGCTAACGTTTCATCCAATGTATTAATACATATTGTTCTATTTGCCTGTCCATAAATATATAGTCAAGAACCGATCTCATCTTTAATATTCTTTCAACGACATATCAAAGCAACAACTAGTTTAACTATGTAGATGCATTATGATTTAGTTTATAACTTCGATTAGATCGCAGTTAAAATTTAAATCAAGTTTAGTACTCGATAAATCTATTCACCGCAAGGGATGTTATGAATAATTTGTTACCTTTTATATATTTACTAGCAAATGCCTGCGGTTTCACCCGTGTAGTTCTCGTTCCCGTGGGAATACGGGTGTTAGGTATGAAAGCGGGCGGTAAGCTTTGCCGCAATTTTCATTACAAAATTATTTTCTATAGTTTTAATGATTTATGGCCCTGGATATATTTTTGGAGCAACTCTTTTAGGATAATGTTGCAATGTATGTTCAAAAACATATTTGATAAGATATGATTTTCATCCGATAAGCAAGTGGATGAAGATCAAACTTATTTCGAAACACATTGCAATATATAGATGCACGTGACTCTGGCTTCGCACGGGTTGAGAGCCCTCAGCGCTCATCCACCAGTCCGGGTAAAGTTGTCACAGCCATCTGAGGCTAACAACTAAGTCACAAAAAAAAAAAAAAAATCTAGCTTTGCATGTGATGAGCTAAACATATTTTGAATCGTCTGTCGAACCTTCACTTAAAATGAATTCATCATCGTCATCATCGCAGCCCACATACATCCCACTGTTGGGCTCGGGCCTCCTCCACAATGGGACGGAATTTAACTTACTATACCGTGCTGGTAAGACATGTTGGCATAGGGTTTTATTTTGAGTTTTCCTTCTCTTGCACAGATCTTATGTGCATATTATATCCCTTAGTCGTCTTTTACGACATCCACGGGTAAGATATGGAGTGGTGAATTGTATTCTTAATCCGTCACCACACGGAATGAATTATGGAGAAATAATCAAACTAACTCCGTAAATTCATTTGATACTAACTGCAAAAATCTAGATTTTTTTGGACTTTGAAGACTATAAATGTTTTATTTTTCATTCAAAGCAAACTGTATTCTTCCCAAGTCACCAATATGTTTATAATTTGCTACTATTAAAATATACCTGCTCGAATTTTTATAGTATTTTCGTCCTTAACAACTTAAATAATGTTTAATTTGTCGAACAATTATTTAGTTTTTTTAATAAAAAATAAATACTAAAAATGCAACAGAACAAAGTCTCCACGCCAGGTAATTATATAATTTGTCTTATAAAATACAAACAATCACAAAAAGCGGCATAGAATTAATCCATCTGGTCAAGTTAGTCATTTCGTATTTCCAAATTCCAATATCCTACATTGACTGTTTAGTACCAATAATCATATGATTCCGTTCCCTATGAACGATAACTTAAAATGGAGCTAAGTACTCCACATATTTAGAAGGTGGGTATTTACAAAGTGAATATCTAGGTGCTGGGATTGAGTAGCCTCCATAGAGAGAAGTATATTGATTTATTACGATGGTCAGATAGGTATAGGATTTTCTTTATTTTTTTCTTACTAATATTAAAAACGTGAAAGTTTGTATGTGAAAATGTGAAGATGTTTGTTGCTCTTTCACGCAAAAACTACTGAATGGATTTTGATGAAACTTCACAATAATATAGCTTACATATCAGAATAACACATAGGCTATAATTTATCCTGATTTTCCCACGGGAGGAGGAAGTGCGGGTGAAACCGCAGGGCGCTGCTAGTATTTTTATATTTCCTTCTCTTGCGTAGATAATAAATAAAAAATAAACTAAATATAGTTTGAAACTAAAATATTAAATTTTATCAAGAGAGATTAAAATTATCGTCACCTTTTTTCGTAATTCGCTATCACTGTAGTTGTTATAACAACGTAATTACATAGCATTAGATAAGATCAAGTTCAAACATGTAGGTCATACAGATAGCCTAATCTAATCCAACAATGTTACAAGCAAAACGAATTATGTATATACTTCCGTAATTGTTATCCATTTCAGTAAAACATCTATTTGAATCTGTGTAAATAAAGTTCTATCGGATAATTTACATTTTATTTAAATTCTTTAATAAATGTATTATAACATAGTAATTAATAATTTCATTAAAAGTTTAACAACCTTCGATAGCTCAGTTGGTAGAGCGGTGGACTGTAGCTGGTTAACAATTGTCATCCATAGGTCGCTGGTTCAAATCCGGCTCGAAGGAATCTTTTTGTTAAATATTTTTTAGTGTTAAAAAAACCATATTATTTGCTAAGAATCTGTATCATTTTGAGAATTTATTATATAAATTTTTTATTAATGTTGACGCCCAGAGTAGGAAATATTTGTTAATTTCATTAGTGTAAAAACATATTTTTAGATATTTATACTGATATTCTAGCAGTATAAAAAACTCGATATGGTATAAAAACTAATCCTACAAAACGAAACCTGTTTCCGCCCGGGATCGAACCGGGGACCTTGTGCGTGTGAAGCACACGTGATAACCGCTACACTACGGAAACGATGTAAATGGAGAAGAAATTACTGTATACTTTCTAAAGGGATAGTTGCAATAATGTTGTATTTTTTTTTAAATAAAGTTTTTATTTAACTATACTATTAGTCTTTTGCGCATTCTAACGGCGAACAACAATGCGAAGGCAATAGGCATATCTGATTTCTTTTATTTTATATTCTTATAAATATCTAATTCATCTTTTTATTATTATTCAAAAATTGCGTAAAGAAATATTCAGTTCACTTCAATTAAAATTCAAGATATGTGTATCTAACTAGTATTTATTGAAATACAATCCATAACCTAAAAATATAATAGATTACACTTACCTTTAATAAAAGCACAGATCACAAGAAAAGTACAAGTTTCGAAAATCGAACACTGGTCACGAGCGCCCTCTGAGACGGCGCTTGGGAAGCACTTTGATGGCAAAACGACCGAGTAGTCTTTTTATACTAGCGTAAATTGCATGGCATTATTTACCACCCGCTTGAATATGGTTCATTACTGCCATTTCATGGGTGTGTTTATATCTAATTTGGAATTATGTTCGCACCCTGTCTTCAAGTGATCTTTTTACTTGTACAAATAACCACGAATGCGAAGTCGTTGCTACAATATATTTATTAATAGCATATACATTGCTCGCCGACTACAAGTGGAATAATAATATTAGCCGTTAGTAGTAGACACTACTTACGGCTAATATAACCAGCAATGGACGTAGGATTACTAGTTTTGCGATGTAACTGTTTTGTTGTCAAGAAACCTCCCACGTCGTATTATGATTAATAATATACGCTCATTGCTAACAGAATATATGAGTAAATTGCTTTTTCATATATATTTCTTTCTACAATCTGAAGTAGGGTTGCTGGTAGATCACTAGTGAAGTTCTAAATAGAATATTAGCTTTATTTTTTAAAGGTCCACTTTTTTCAGTAAATACAAATTTACGTTTATGACGAGGATGTAATAACTATCACGATCTCACCATACCATATTGAGCATCCGAACCATAGTGAAACGGCTTGGTCCCTATAGTCTACTTTGTAAACTCTGCCCGTATTCTGAGTGGACTACTGCAAGCTGAGAACTTGCATTTATTTATAAGTCCGGGCGGTGGATCTTTCTCGTTACTCCCTGAGCGGCTATACTTTAAGGCCTCGCAGCAGGTGGCAGAGTGTACCGTTCGTCTATTCTGCCGCGATTTGCAATATACCCAAATGTTATTAAAATAATATACGTAACATGTATCTATACATATGTATAATATGAACAACATTGATTTTTAAATAACCCGTGCTGCCATCTCTTATTGTTGGTAAAGCAACTTTAAAAACGGAATTTAATTTGCGAGCCATCTATCGGCGGAGGTTATAAACTAATATAAGCGCAGCAATAACAATTAGAACTTTGAAACTGCATATTACATTGAATGGAGATATTTTTCATTGCCTTTAGTGGCAGGAGAGTAAACAGTACAGATGGTAAGTACTGCCGCCTACAGATCTCTGTTATACCAGACGCTAGACAGCGACATGCCTTTATACCTGTATAAAGGCATATTGCTGTCTAGCGTAACGTTGGTTTTGGGCAAAACAACCGGAACTTGGGAACAAAGCTGAGTAGTAAATTGCTGCTACCCTACTTATATGATGGTTATTAGATTTTTCTAAGTCTAGGTGGTATTTTTGCCTGTTAATTGTATTTTTTATGTGAATAAAGAGAAGGAAAATTTGTAATAAAACCCTTATACCAACCTGTCTGACCAGCATGGTATAGTAAGGTCAATTTCTCTCTTGTTGTGGAGGAGGTTCGAGCCCAACAGTGGGACGTATATGAGCTGAAATGATGTGAATAATGTTCCACGTCACTCGAGCATTTTTAAAATAAGTATAAACAAAAAATAAATAGAGAGGCTTCATCATCAGATCATTATCAGCATTATATTAGTTCATATGCGTCCCACTGCTGGGTGCGAGCCTCCTCTACAGTAGAAGGGGATTTGACCTACTATACCATGCTGAACGGAATTGCAAACGGATTGGTATATGGTTAGTATAGAGTTTTCTTTCGGGTTTCTTTCGCTTGTGGATACTATATCTTTTAGTCGTCTTTTACGACACACCCATTCCATCCGACGTTCTCGTCACGTCCTCGACGAAGAGGACGACAATATCACACTCGCTCAACGTAGAGCCTACACGGCCCGCGAGGCCTTAACACATAAATATCCGCGGTTCCGCCCTCGCCGTCGAGGTGCGAAACCGCGGCGCGCAAAAGTCACGAATCAAAACGTGGGCACGCCCACTTTGCCTCCAGCGACGCCCCAAGCCGAGGTCCGTTCTCCACAGGGGGAGCCCTTGGGCGATGTCGCTTAGCATACTTTTCTCCGCATTGAGAGCCCTCAGCGCTCACCCATAGTCCGCGTCAAGCTGTCAAGGCCATCTGCGGCCAACAGCTTTAAAAAAAACGACACACTCATGTGTAAAATAGAGGGTTTTTAAATAGAACGGTGAATTGTATTTTTACTCCGTTACTACACGAAAGAAGTCATCAGAGATATCATCATCTTAACTTTTATACGTACCATTGCTGGGCTCGAGCCTCCTCCACAATGGGAGGGAAATTGACTAACTACACCACGCTGATCAGACAGGTTGGTACAGGGTTTTCTTTCAAGTTTACTTCTCTTGCACAAATGTTTTATGCATAATATATCCCTTAATTGTCTTTTATGACTCCCAGGGATAAGACAGGATGTAGTGAGTTGTATTTTTACTGTGTGACAAATGAAATAAGTAATCAGAGATATATCCAAATAAAGAACTTATTATTTCCAGCATGATGGCAGTGGAAGGTGTTATGGTATCTTACAACTACTCGGATGACGGTGAACTAGCAAACATCCTCACAGTATCGTCTTCTGGTATCAGATTCTCTGAACGTTGGGTCCTCGCTCATGGCTCAATACTTTCTCCACTAAAAGAGGCTAAAATAATTAGAAACGCAAAAGGAAAACCAATTTTAAATGATGAGTTCTATGCGAATTTGCCTGAAATTCACGTGACGTGTGAGAAAAAGAAATCCAAGTATCCGGATGTCCATCAGGCTGTCGCGAAGCTGAGTTGTGAGAGAAATGCTTATGGAGATGATTTGGTACACAGCAGCTATTTGATTAGTGTACTTACTGGCAGGTAATCATCATAATTAAATTCATTGATATTATACAATATATAGGTACAATATTATCATTTTATTGTTCACTTTTTGATGTGAGACATCTATAGGCGAGGGTGAACCTGACCGTTGGCGTGGAGTTAACGCCACGCTTGGGTAGGTACATTTGTGTAACGAAATCACCTGTTTTAGAATTTCGCACAACGCCATCTAGTGAGCTCAAAATAAATTACTAACTTAAACACATATCTTTAGTGCATACTATTGAAAATAAATGTTTATTGAATAAAAATCATCATTTTCTGGAAAAAAAATCGTAATATTTTATTAATATTTTAAGCCATATTAGTTCCTATCGTAATCTGTTCGTTTATACATATATACTTACTTGTACAAAATAATTTCGATATTTCACATCTGCCAGGCGTCCTGCGCGACGGCTCCCTTTTTTTATTCTCTTTTATATTGTCGAGTATTTCGAACGAAAGGGATTTACTGAAAATCAGCCCTGCATCGAATGTATCTACCTATTTAGCACTAACTATTTCTATTCATTGAGTATGTATGTAGCGCGTTGTGTATTAATTATTGTGAAATGTTTTCAATAAATATTATTTCATTCTATTTTATCAGGAACATCATCTATCTTTTCACTGTACTGCTGGCCATAGAACTTCTCTACAAATAAGGTTATAAAGGTGCAATAGCCAAGCTTGGCTAGTGGGTTAGAAATCGTAGCAAGACGTTATACCAAGAGTCGGCAAGTAGTTTTAGGTGGGGACCGGATACTGTGGGAAAATTTTTAACGAGGTCTAGAAAAAAACAATTGATAATTAACTATTTAATATATCGTTTCAAATAAAATTCAGAATAAAAGACAAGACCTAAAATTTATGTGAGAAACGGCACCGCCGGTTTTGAGCCAGTTTTTCATGGTTTGGTTCTCGAGAAGAACAGCAAAATCGAAGAATTGATACTTAGTATATATTACAATATTTGGCGGTCCGAGATTCGACCTTTCGCAATTCATCTGTTGCTGACTGTTGCGTTTATGTTTACCAGGAGATCTTCTGTCTTAAAAGACAGCTAAAAGCTAAACAGATAAGGAGATATTACGAAGTTTCATTTAATTTTAACTTATATTCAAATTTTACCTAAGCCCAATTTTCTAAGGGTGTTTGCGTGTGACGGGTTTTGATGATGCTTTTAGTATCATCGAACCTTTGCACGCATTCACTTTCTTCGCGGTAGGCAGCGGCCTTGCAAAGGTCCATGAGCGGCAGCAACACTTACCATCAGGTGTACTGTTTGCTCGTTTGCCAGCGTTTGCAATAAAAAATAAAAAAATATTTGGAACAAAATATAACCAACTTCAAAACAATAAACCAAATACATATCACTAACATTAACTCAAAAATTACTTGTCAATTCTTAATCAAATAGGACCACTTTGAAATTACCACTTTTCAAAAAAAAGAATAATGAGAATCTCCATCTGTTATTAAATTCAAGGAAATAACAGCCTTTTTTTTATTTTGTGGGTGGGCTGCGGTCGGCGCGCCTCCGCACCACTCCGTCCAGGGCGACAGAGTGGCTTAAGCACGCAACTCCCGCAACCCACCCGAAAACCACCTCACCTTCGTCGTTGGGCCGACCACCGGAGCAGGTTTACTTGTCGTCAGTGGTCGGCCTGACGGAATACCCCCTACGTGGGGTACCCTCCCATCGGGGAGGACGTCGGTCTTTCCTAACGCGGTCGGCCTCACGGCGGGAAGGCAGTAATAGCCTAACCTGTCTGATCAACGTGACGAAAAAAAAATATTCCAATCAAGTCAATGTAATCATAAAAATTGCGATCTAATTGTATTTCGTACCTACAATTCATCTGGGTCAAACTATTTCAATTAATTTTCCCTTTTCATCGACTAAACCTTAAAAATGTTTCTTTTGGGCGCAAATAATTAACTGTTTTGTTGTTTTATTGTTTTTTAAAATTTTATTTTATTTATTCTGTGTGGTTCTTTCAATAGCACTCAACTCTTCGAGTAAGAAATGAAAAAAAATAACAGAGACTCTCTAAAAATTTAACACTTAAAAATATATTTGAGCTACTTGATTCATCATAAATATATTAAAGAAAAAACCTTTTTTAAAAACATACTTTTATAATTTGTTAATAAAATGAACTAAAAAGTTACAAATCCAGGTCCATCATCAGACCCTGGTTACCATATAGTATCAAAGTACTCGTCAAGACCAACCAAATGAGCCCAAATTCGATAAGGTTGCGTTGTTTAATTACGGAGTTCCTATAGCCAGGTTCATCATCAGATCAGCTATATGTCACAATAATATTGCATTGTCATCCGATTTATACATGCATGCAAAATTTCATCTCAATTAGAAACGGGGCAGTGGATCAAATTTAACTTGTAAGATTTGATTAACAACGGGACAGTTTGTAAAAAAGAGATGGTTATATGTATAACATCAACCAAAGTTTCGTTCTGTGCAATACTATCTCTGAATCGAATACCATCTGAACTGGAAAAAAGTGTTTTTTGGGCCATGGTTAGCATTATACCTGAGTCGGTCAAATCAAAAAGATCGGATGCGTTGTCTGCGTGACCGATTAAAGTTCGATCTCGATCGGTCGACATTCTCGAGGATCGGGGCGGTTCTTGTCAGTCGCTTGCAATCGATCGATCACGAAAGATCCGGATCTCAAGCGATTGGTGAACGAATCGGTCACTCAGACAACGCAATTCGAACTTTTTGATTTGACCAATCCCGATCGACACCGGTATAGTCAGCACAGACGCTACCCTTTCCGTTCGGGGTAATGCAAGGGCGGCGCGTGGCCCCATAACCCACCGATTTCCACTCTTTCGCTATTGGATCGACCATTATTGCCGAGTTCCTTGTCGTCCGTGATCAGTCCGGCGGAAAATCGCATATGCCACTACTGTATGTTTTTTCTTTTTCAGAATATGTCATGTATGGCAGTGTCCGATTCTAGACAGATGCGCAGACGACATCCTGTACAGTTGGACAATTGGCCATCGAGACGGTGACATCGACAAACAGACGAAGCTGGGCAACGCTCTGTTTTCCGTCTTCGTACTTATTGATTTGGAAAGCGATCAACGAGGTTAGGAATACCACTTTTATACGTAGCTAAAAGTGGTGACGGAGTAAGAATACAATTCACTACTCTCTATCTTGCCCGTGGATGTCGTAAAAGACGACTAAGGGATGTTATACGCATATAACATCTATGTAAGAGAAGGAAAACTGGAAATAAAACCCTATACTAACCTGTCTGACCAGCATGATATAGTAAGGTCAATTTCCCTCTTATTGTGGAGGAGGCTCGAGCCCAACAGAGGGACGTTATGAGGTGAAATGATGATGATACTTAATTATGGAAAGTGAACGCCACGTTTAGTAGGCGATCGCAATCCGGGTTGTATTAGTTCCAAGAGGCTGCTGCTCGTTTTTCTGGTGAACCCTCAGACAACTTTTAGGACTCCCACAAGAAAGTAAGTGGTGTTAAGATATTTATTCTCAATCAGTCACCACAAAAAAATAACATCTCTAGTGTAATTGCTATTATAATTTAACTAGCGGTCCCCACGACTTCACTACCGTAAGAGGAATTACATATATCTTCTAGTATGTTATCGCATAAGATCCGGCCATATTTATTACTAGCAACCCGCCCTTGCTTCGATTTCAGTCGCCTCACCCGCGTACTTCCTGTTCCCATGGGAATACCGGGATAAAATGTAGCCTATGTTACTCCCCGATATTATAGATTTCCATTGGTGGAATAATTTTTGAAAAGGTTCGGGAGTTTAAGCGTGAAAGCGTAACAAAACAAACTTACATTTGCATTTACAATATTAGTAAGCATATGAAAAAACAGCATTCTCTTAAAAGTGTTTCTACCAGAACACCGGCCCTGGTACGATTGGGTATGATAAGATATCATTTTAATGACCATCATCCATCCATCATCCCGTAGACATACACTGTTGAACATAGGCTTCCCCACGATAATGCCATTCAAAACTATCCTGCAACACTGAGATATTAAAGATGTCAGTCCATCTACTCGGCGGTCGGACGGTCATCCCACGTCCTCCCATACATGATCGCCATTCGAGAACTTTTCAAATGTCATCAGCATCCGATAAAACGACTGCATGTAACGGAGATGCGAATATTGAGATGGATGTGCTGATGAGAATGGATAAAATAGGGAATGAATGTATAAAAGAAAGTTTGAAAGTTGCGTCAGTGACGGCAAAGTTAAAGAGTGTACATTTGACGCAGTATGAGCGTGTGATATGACAGGACGAAAGTAATGTGAAGAAAGTTTTAAGTAAGAGAGAGTGACTTTAGTGATAAAGGATGACAGAAAAAAGGATGTATGGAAAAAGAGTAGAGGTAGAATTATTATCTGATAGGGTAATGTGTGGTTATTCGTGTGGTGACGGTGTATGAATACAATGAACCACCCCTCACTTAGGTGTCGTAAAATGATGCTGAATGAATCGTCTGATGCCACCCTAGCCGAGGGCGCGGGTGACTGGACCGGGGATTTAGTCTGTCACCCGCCGAGAGGCCTGCCGGCGTCCCCGAGGGGAGACGTTGTGAGGGGAGGGTACCCCGCGACCGAGGTATTCCGTCGGGCCCGACCACTGCACAGCTTGAAATAACACGTTATACCAATATGTCTGACCAGCACGGTATAGTAAGTCATTTTTCCTTCTATTGTGGAGGAGGCTGTAACCCAACAGTGAAATATATATGATCTAAAATGATAATGATGAATGCTGATAATGAGGGTTGTGTGAAAGAAGAATACATATTGCGGCGACTAGAAGTAATTGGATTAAGAGTGTGATGATGTGAAACGAAAACACATTTGCCAAAACATATTTATTATTATTACAAAGCTTGAATACACAATTTTGTTTCCATTCATATCGGCGGAATGCAAGTATGGATCATTTCTGTAAAGAGATTCAAATAATTATTGCAATAAACACTTCTTCTTTCCGTGTGGTGACGGAGTAAGAATACAATTCACCACTCCCTATCTTGCCCGTGGATGTCGTAAAAGTCGATTAAAGGCACCTCTTGCACATAACATCTGTCCAAGAGAAGGAAAATTCGAGATGAAGCACATCTCTGACCAGCTGTAGATCAAATCCCCTCCCATTGTGGAGGAGGCCCGAACCCAATAGAGGACATATGTGGGCTGCGATGATGATAATGATCCCTTCTCCTTCTTATTCCATATATGTTCTAACGAGGCATGAGTCTTCCATCATCATCTTGACTCATAGACCATTGCTGAGTTCGAGCTTCCTCTATAATAGCAGGGATATTCACTTACCACTTTGGTCAGACGGTTTGATGTAGGGTTTTATTTTGAGCTTTACTTCTCTTGCATAGATGTTATATGCATATTACATCCCTGTCGTTTTTTACGACGTACCTACATAGGGGAGGTTTTGAAAATAGGGAATGGTGAATTGTATTCTTACTCCGTCACCACATAGATAGTCTTCTTTAGACAAAGGAAATTTGCCTACTGCATCACGTTAGCTAGACTTGTTAGCATAGAGTATTCAATTCGATTTTTATAATTCGCACGGCAAAGGAAACCATTGAATTCTTACACAATCACCATACTTAGAGTATGTCTTTATGTATCTTACTGTTAATTGTAGTTTGTAAAATCAACGACGATACGAACTATGTAGCTTAGTGCCCGAAATAAATCTTATTCCCCTATTGCCTGTTTTCAACAACGACTCCTAAAGTTTAAATAATCATGATCATCATCTCCGCCCACATAAGTGCCCATATTGGACTCGGGCCGCTTTCGCAATGGGAGGAATATTGGATTATTATACTGCACTGATTATCAGCATAGGGTTTTATGCCAAGTCTTCCTTCTCATGCATAGATATTATATCATGTCCCTTAGTCGTCTTTGCCGTATGGTGACGGAGTAAGAATACAATTCACCACTCCCTATCTTGCCCGTGAATGTCGTAAAAGACAACTAAAGGATATAATATTTATTTATTTATTCATCATTCAGTTATTTTTTATTGCTAACAGCGTACCATGCGCAATAAAAAGTAATAATACAAAACAAGAAGGAGTTAAAAAAAAGAATAAAAGTTATCACAAAAATATTAATAAGTTATAACATAAAGAAAATTATTTTACTATACATATATGTGTAATGATTAATAATATAATAACTTTGGATTAGCATACACTGCTGGCAATGGACAGCGACTCCACATAACTTTCTGCTATACACATGAAACATCTCTCTGTACACGAAAATAAGTCCAGTGTAGGTTCAGAGACTATGATCTCATTGATATAGTGCAATGCGCGAGGAAGCGGTGCGAATTGGCCTATGCTAGTGCGCTCCGTGTGTGACGCCAATAGAGGTCTCTGTCGTTCGCGCAACTTACCTAAGACCTGGCAAGGCACATTGAAATTGATTTCGGCTAGTAGTAAAGGATTGTATTCGGAACCACGTATCAGTCTGAAGAAATATTTAACTAGTGCTATATTGCGACGCATCGCCAGCATTTGATGGTCTACCATACCTATTATATATAACGTGGGATAGAGATACGGATAATAAAAGTAAGTCCTTTTGTACAGATACCGAATAAACATTTTTTGTATTCTCTCAACTTTTTGAGTTAGTTGTTAGGATTCCAAATAATGGCATTAGTCTCTATAGTAGTACGAACATATGCATTGTATAAAATATTAAGCGTTAGCTTGTTACTAAATTTTTTTGACTGTCGCAGTACAAAACCTAAGTTCCTCCTAGCTTGGTCACATATTTTAGAAATGTGGTTTTTAAATGTAAACTTGCTATCAAACCATGTGCCTAAATCCCTTACGGTGTCAGCACGTTTCAATTGTTTGGTAGCAATGTGATAGTTTTGACATATTGGAGAACGGATACGACCATATGTTACCACAACACATTTATTAATGTTTAGTTTCAAGCTGTTGAGTTTGCCCCATTCGTGAACACTATTAATATCCGCTTGCAATAGCGCGCAGTCAGAAGGTGAGTTGATGGTCAATGCAAGTTTGACATCGTCCGCAAACATCAAACAGAGGCTATGTTCAATTTTGTATGGTAGATCATTAATCAGGATTAAAAAGAGTAATGGGCCCAAACAGCTGCCCTGACCTATACCAGAATTTACACTATATGTGGAAGATGAGCATCGTTTGTACGCAACATATTGTTTGCGGTCCGCCAAGTAGTTACAGAAAAAGAAGATGAGTTGTTCCGAGAATCCTATTGATGCCATTTTGAATAGTAGGTGGTCATTATCCACTATATCAAACGCCTTCTGAAAATCAAGGTAAGCCACATCTACTTGCTTTTTAGCATCTATTACATTTGATATCATAGATGATATAGTTAGTAGGTTGGTTGTAGTAGATCTATTAGGTAGAAAACCGTGCTGTTGATCACTGAACCATCCGCGCAATTGCTTGTATATTTATGTATACAATATAGATTCCATAATTTTGGCAAATACAGACAGTACCGCAACAGCGCGATAATTTTGTATGTCAGATTTAGACCCGCTTTTATGTATGGGGATGACTTTGCTTGTCTTCCATAGATGTGGATAAGTTTTCTCTGTGATGGACAG
Organism: Lymantria dispar; assembly: GCA_032191425.1. Classification (NCBI taxonomy): domain Eukaryota; kingdom Metazoa; phylum Arthropoda; class Insecta; order Lepidoptera; family Erebidae; genus Lymantria; species Lymantria dispar. The sequence goes on from CM063455.1 coordinate 28,335,599, forward strand.
ATTAAAAATGTGTAGTAAAGGCTCTAAAAATATCTGATAGCAGTCTCTAACAATGAACTGTGGAATACCGTCGGGCCCTTGAGTGCATTTCGGTTTGATTTTTTTTAAGGCCAATAAAACATCACATTTCGCGATATTACGCACGCAGACGAACATGTCGGGGGCGAGGTGAAGGGGCAGCGCCGGTGAGGCCGCGACCGCTGCCAGTGTCGCTTGAGCATCAAGCGCAGGCGCATGTGACTGAAATATACTCTGAAAGTGCAACGCAAATGCGTTGGCTACCTGTAGTGGTTCAGTCATTCCAAAATATGATGGTTCGTTAGAGTGTTTATGCTCCTTAATGTGTGTGCAGAATAAGCTAGGGTTACGTATTATATCGTTTTCCATTTTACCAAAGTGTATTCTCATGCTGGTGTCCAATAAACGTTTGAATTGTTTACGATAATATGTACATAACATCTGTTCCAGAGAAGGAAAACTTGACATGCAACCCTATACCAACATGTCCAGCATGGTATAGTAGGAGGAGGCCCGAGTCCAGCAGTGGGACGTATGTGGGCTGCGATGATGATAATGATTTCCACATTACCACACGGAGGACCTTTCCCATTTTATCAAAAGATAAATTAATTTTACCATCTCTCGGATCTTTACTCAATGTATAATCGTGTCTCCAGCTTCTAATTGTGTTCATATGATCTGGAAAATCCGGGAAGAACTCCCAACCTTCTTCAACCGCCTTTTTCTTGATCATAGCGAATACGCCAAGTAATAGCGTGCCTGGTACACTCCAGGCACCAAATCGTAGATAGGTGCATAGAATAGGACCCGAAGCAACGCCACCTAGTATAAAAAACTCACTACTTAATTAATTTGCAAAGAAAAATATTATAGAGAAAGAATGACTGCACTGATGGCGTAGTTTTTTTTTAATTTATTTACTATAGGCTTTGTAAGATAGTAAATTTTTCTTACTAATCTAATAGTAATAAAATAATAATACTAATCAAATACTAATACTAATTAAATACTAATCCAATATTAACACTGAGTACTTACTAATACTAATCTAATACTAATTTAGCTAACCTATAAAACAAAATAGCAAGTTCAGCAGTAGGATATGCTAAAATGGAGTTACAGAACCCAATGTCAAATTTATAATTCTGCCCAAAAACGATCTTCTACAATTTTCGTTTCGCACACATTCCATCAAAATATGCTGCACATCTTCTACCTTCCCACATTCCACACAATTAGGCGATGGGGTTTTTTTCATTAAGAATCTAAACTGATGGAATGTGTGCTGAACGTAGACGAGAAGTGCTATCACAGTCATTTGTCGATTCAACCTATTGATCGCAAACCAAGGATGTTTCGGTATTTGAGGTTGTATAGTGCGATACCAAATACCCTTAAATCTAGATCGTTCGTCGAAATATTCCTGCCACAACGTTCTGCATATTTAGATGGCGTAGTTGAGATATCTACCTACATACGTTTCAGTGTCGTGAGTTCAATTCCCACGTAGAACAATACTATAATCTGATTATGTGTGTAATTTGTGTCCGTTAATAGGTCGCCCGCAATAAAAGGATTATTTACTTAGGTTGTTATTTAAAAAAATAATAATAATTACCATAATTTCAGCTCATATACGTCCCACTGCTGGGCTCGATCTTCCTCCACAATGGGAGGGAAATTGACCTTACTATAACCATGCTAGTCAGACAGATAGTATAGGATTCCATTTCAAATTTTCCTTCTCTTGCATAGATGTTATATGCGTATTGTATTCCTTAGCCGTCTTTTACGACATCCACGGGCAAGATAGGGAGTGGTGAATTGTATTCTTACTCTGTCACCAAACGGATTTTGCCAAAAAAAATTATAAAATCTCGAAGTAGCATGACTTATAGCAACATATACTCTTGCTGTAACAGTGGTTTGTTACCTTAGATATCTCTTACGAAAGAAGGGAAGAAGGTAGGTTTTCCCTTTTCCTACTATATTTAATATCTCTTATAATCTAAATCTATACATCTATAGAAATAAATAAAATTGAAGTGTTGTGTAATGTCTTAATAATGGACTTTTTTCATGATGACACACAAAATCGGTTTAAAAATTTTTCGTCTGTCTATTTTGGGTTCAAAACCGCTGGACCGATTTTGATAACATTTCACTACCTGCTGTCTATATGTATAAGGAGTAACTTAGGCTATATTTTATCCCGATATTCCCACGGGTACGGGAATTACACGGGTAAGGCGACTGAAATCGAAATGACGCTAGGTCGGGTTGCTGTCGTGGGGAGGGTATTCCGTCGGACCGATCACTGACGTCAAGTCACCCTGCTCCGGTGGTCGATCCAACGACGAAGGCGACGTATCACGGGTGGGTTACGGGTGTGCGTGCTTACTCCCCTCTGTCGCCCCGGATGGAGTGGTGCGATGAGTGCGCCGGCTGTAACCCACCCCGCAAAAAAAATGTCTGATTTCTAGTTACCAATAAAGTAATTCAGGTGATCATCAATCTGTCGGGCATGCATCACACCGTTTGTTACCGCAGCGAAGGTAGCACCAGCAAGAGCCAGCGGTACTGTATGGTACATATAACTAAAAACAAAAAATAAAAAAACTTGAGGGGTGTCAAGGGCCTCCCGGATGGAACGAAGTTCCTTTCGATTAATTAGTGAAGGAATTGTAATAAAATTTTATTTTTTTTATATTAGTTATAATTATCTTTATATTAATAGAAAGACACTATATAAATAATTAATTTTAATTATTTAAAATTATTAATTAATTTTAATGTAAAGAGAATGATCTGTATATTAATAGAACGACGAAACGAAAATAACTGGCTTGCTTTCTATGAGAGAGAGAGAGAGAGAGAGAGAGACAGACAGAGAGAGAAACACGCGCACGCCGCGCACGGCTTACAACTATAGCAAGAACTGTCGTTACAACTTTTGGTCTTAATTTTTTCCGTCTAGCCCGCTTTCGCAACGCGCGATAAGAAACTTCGTTCCAAAAACGTGTATTTTAGGGATGTTTTGTGAAAATGAACAGAAACGCTTGCTTGGAAAACGCTTACTGTTTGTTCTACATATTCCTTTGATGAAAATGTATCATCATTTCAGCTCATATATGTCCCACTGCTGGGCTCGAGCCTCCTCCACAACAAGAGTGAAATTAACCTACCATGCTGGTCAAACGTGTAGGAATAGGGTTATATTTCGATTTTCCTTCTCTTGCATTGATGTTATCTGCACAATGATATTCCTAAGTCATCCTTTACGACACCCACAGGCAAGAGAGGTTAACTAATTGTATTCTTAATGAACAAATTGATCTAACAACTTTTGTAAACAATGAAATTCAATATGGTCCCCGTGACGAGCAAAGGCCTCCTATTTTATTTCATGTCTGTCTGACATCTGCTTTTATGATCCAGTTAACCCTTATTATCGTGCGGGTGACGTGACCGGGGATTAGTCCGTCACCCGCCGAGAGGCTCACCACGTGAGGAAAGACCGACGTCCTCCCCGAGGGGGGGACGTCGGTCGATGGGAGGGTACCCCACGTAGGGGGTATTCCGTCGGGCCGACCACTGACGACAAGTAAACCTGCTCCGGTGGTCGGCCCAACGACGAAGGCGAGGTGGTTTTCGGGTGGGTTGCGGGAGTTGCGTGCTTAAGCCCCTCTGTCGCCCCGGACGGAGTGGTGTCGAGGCGCGCCGACCGCAGCCCACCCACAAAAAAAAAAAAAAAACCCTTATTATCGTGAACTCATTTTTATTTCTTTCTACCTCTTTTCCTATGAATTTAAAACAAAGATTCTTGCTAACCCAACAGACACTGTTCTGTACAAATAAAAAATAAAATAAAATTCGCCGATCACAGCGCCACCTACCGGGTACAATTGTCATTCTAAACCATTCTTGAATCCATCTGAACACGTAAAATATTTCATCAAAATAAGTGCAGACTTTTAGGAGAAGTTTTGACATACACACGTATAGAAGAATTATATCAATCTATTAACACAGCACATGTCAGCATATGTCTCACTACTGAGCTCGAGGCACCTCCGCAAAAGGAAGAATATTAACCTACTATACCACGCTGGTCAAACAGGTTGGTATAGGGTTTTCTTCTCTTGCATAGATGTTATATGCATATTATATCCCTGAGTCGTCTTTTCCGACATCCACGGACAGGATAGTGGGTGGTGAATTGTATTCTTACCTCACCTCGTAGAAAGAAGAAGAATTATATATATAAATAATAAATGTTTACCGCTTCATAATATGACCGAGCTGGACAGCATGAGAATACATGAGGACATCATATGCAGATATTACGAGACCTGTTACGATACCATAGCGCGTCGTCACCATAATCTGTTGTAAAGAAAATTATTTAAAAAATAACGCTGTGTTTTTTGTCGAATCTTCTCGATTTGTGGCCGCATTCCGATCCGGTGGTAGATTATTGGATTGATAAAAAATATGGAAATTTGGCAACGGAAAGGATTTTAAATCCCATTGTGATTGGTGGCGAAAATCATACCAAAAAAATCTACTATTCCCCCTACTCCGCATGGGTAAATTGATCTACTTTGCCGAAATAGCCAGACTGATCGATCAGCTATTATACTTACTAATACTTATAAATTCATAGACGTCATTTACGACGAAGGAAAAAGGAATGGTACTGATTGGTATTTTGAGAACTCTTAGAATAATAACGTATAGAAGGTAAGTTCGCGTACAAAAAGTGAAGCTTTCAATTGGAGCCTAATGGAGCTTACGCCGGAACCGTTCCGTAATGTACAAGGTCACTGAACTGCACATACTTACGCAACTCTTAAAAAATAAATGGGTAATTATGACGATATGTGTATTCAAATGGATGGCGTCACAACACATTTGAAAAACATAAAAGTATATTAACATTATTTTTAAAAATATTCCGACGATTTATGTTAATAAAAACAAAATTTGATTTCATAATTTGTATAGTGGTGTACGTGTGTAATCGCCTGCGCGCATGTAGTATCTATTGTTTGCTTCATATTTTTGATGGCTTACGTATGGACCTTCTATGCGTTATTATTCTAAGGTAGAACTATTAAGTGGGTAAATAATAAGAAATAAAGGTGTTATACTATAGAATACCTTTCTCTTAACATCGCAGCCATCCGGCGTATCATAATATCTATAATAATTTCGATATTTTCTATCTCCTTCACATTCTGGATTCATTGCGAAAATGTATAATTTTAACAATTAGTTTTTCTAAACATTTAAGTGAACAGGATAAAACAAATTATTGAATCTGTCAACTGTCAAAGTTGTTTTATTTTTTTTATAAAACCTTGATGCACTACAAATAAACCTGTGTGGTGACGCCTTCAAATACTAACAACTATTATTCGTGGGTGTCGTAAAAGATTGCAAAGAATTTTCCTTCGAATTGGGCTAACATTTAAAAGACCACAAAATATTTACACCTTATTCAAAACAACTAATAAATAACACCTACATTTGTTACAAGGGAACAGGACTGTCCCTTACTACAGGTTACTACCTAACCTATCAAGAGTATCAGAACTTCAACCAATAATTATATTACATAAGTTTAGTTGTAACTCCTAGCTTATAAATCACTCTGTTATAAACCATTCTGTACTTACAATTTCTTCTAAATTTTATTTATTATTATTATTAAACTCTATCTGATGCTGTCAGGTCAACAATAACATTACCAAGAAGGATTGACGTCGGGCAGACGCCTGATCATTAAACTATTGCCAAAACTTTTGCATTATATACTATGAAATAGGTGTACATATTGAAAACCTAATCCATGTGGTGACGGAATAAGAATACAATTCACTACCCCCTATCGTAATAGTGGATGTCGTAAGAGACGACTATGGGATATAATATGCGTATACCATCTATGCAAGAGATGAAAAACTCGAAAGAATATCCTATACCAACCCGTCTGACCAGTGTGATATAGTAGGTCTAATTCCCTTATACCAGTGGTTCTCAAACTTTTTAAATGACGGAACCCTTTTGGGAAGCAAAATACTTGATGGAACCCTACAATAAAACAATTATTTTTATAAGTGTATTCTATATTAATCAGCATAATAAAAGTACAATGTATCAGTTACTAATTATTATTTACTTCACCACTTGGTAAGGACAATAATAGAAAACATTAAAAAAGAAAAAATCTAACTAGTGGGAGGTATGAAACTGTTTTTTATTTTTCATCAATTGCTTGATATCAGGTTTGATGGAAGAAAGTTGGAGTCTCATATCAGCTTCGGCGTCCAGTCTATTGCGATATTTTGTTTTCGTGGCTGCGTAGGTAGAGAATCCTGTTTCGCACAAATATGTAGTTGGGAACGGGAGAAGAATATCCAGAGCCATTTGGCCAAGCATTGCATATTCATCTTGGATTCTGCACCAAAAATCATTAAGAGGCGTCGTTTTGAACAATGACTCCATACTTGTGTCTGATGACATTTCTAAAAGAGATTCATATATCTCATTTGACATGTTTTCAGGCTTTTCCAAGTTGGGTAAAAAAGGATTATGAATCCAGGAGTTCACTTTAATTTTTGTATTGTGTTCTTCGGGAAAATACTTTTCAAAAGATGCGCGCATCGAACTGAGATATTGGACCAATTCTTCAAACACATTATCTTCAAACATTTCTGAGTCGTTTTCGCTAACAAACTCACTGAGTAACGTAAAACTTTCTATTTCTTTCTTACCAATGCAAATGATCCAAAAATCTAATTTTCTTTTAAAAGCAGTTATTTTATTATAGGCCTGAAACACTGTTGTCTGTTTACCTTGCAACGATAAATTTAATTCGTTAAGTTTTTGAAAGATATCCGCCATAAAAGACAATCGGAACAACCAAGTTTTATCATACAAACGGTCCTTCAAATTAAAAGAAGTATCTGCTGAAAGAAACATTTGTAACTCGGCTCTAAGTTCAAATAGCCTTGTTAAAGTTTTTCCCCGAGACAGCCATCGCACTTCTGTATGGAGCAGCAGTGTTTTATGTTTGCTGCCATAATCTTCACACAATAATGAGAACAATCGGGATTGTAGTGGTCGTGATTTGATAAAATTAATTATTTTTACCGCTTCATCCATAACTAATTTTAGATTAGACGGCATTTGCTTCATCGCAAGTGCTTGTCTATGCATAGAGAATACAATGACTGGAACTACAATTAGGCGCTTTATTTTTCATTCGTGACACTGCTCCTGCTGTTTTACCTGTCATCGCCTTGGCCCCATCTGTACAAATGTCAATGCAATTGTTCCAACTGAGATTATGTTCTTCAAAAAATATATTTATTTTATTAAAAATTTCTTCCCCGGTAGTGTTTGTAAGCAGCGATGAACACATAAGCATGTCTTCTTCAAAAGAACTTTTATATGGATATCTCACAATAACCAGCAGGATAGCCAAACCAGCGACATCAGTCGACTCGTCCATTTGCAAAGCGAATCGTGTATTTTGTAGACGTGTAACTAGTTCTTGTTTGACGTAGCTTGCCAGATCATGGATTCGTCGTGAAACAGTATCGTTTGATAGCGGAACAGTAGAAAGATGCTTTGCAGATTTTTCATCAAGCATACATTTTGTTATGTCTAATACACATGGTTTTATTAATTTCTCAGCGATAGTGTGCGCTTCACCTGCTTGTGCAATGCGATAGCTAACTAAGTATGATGCCTCCGTGGCCTTTTCGTTGGTAGTTTGTGTTACATGCATCATATTTTTTTGACTTTCTAATAACTGATCTTTTTTGCGAACAAAAAATTCTTTATTCTTGTCTTTAGTCTCGGGGTGTACGGTTTCTAAATGTCAACGCAATTTGGCAGGTGCCATGGAACTATTAGGAGGCAGTTTACTACAGAGCATGCAGAGAGGTGAGCCGTTGGAATCAACAAATCCGAAACTGATATAAGATTCATCATACTTCCTTTTTTTCGTCTTTGAAACCGTCGAGCTTGACGTCGTGGTACTCGTGGCATCATCTTCTGGATCGGTGATTGCTAAATTCTCCGCGCGCATTGCTTTTGAACATTCAGCGTCATTAGAAGATGTTGTTGGAACACGTTTAACACCTTTAAGCCAACGTTCCATTCTTCTTTATTTATAATGTTACAAGTCAGGATAGTGGGGTTTAAATAATGCACAATCGTTACTGCGTATAAGAGACTAAATTTAGAACCTACAGGGAAGAAATTTTTATACATTTCTTCTAAGACAACAGAATACAGCAGGCAGTAAAACAATGAACACTAGTTTCTCGCTAGCGAGCTTGTAAGTAGGTAGTAACTTATCGCTCCGAACGCTAATCATCAACTGACGACGCCAACGCGCGATCGCCGCTTTTATACTTAGTCCTAGACTCGATCTCAAATATTCTCGAAAATACTCGAGTCGGCACCTTTGATAAACAAAAAGCAAAAATAAAAACAGAAATTTAAAAATAGCGTTGTAAACAATATCGACTTTATCCTTTGAAGTTAGAGACGAAAGTCGCTAGTTGACAACTATAGCGTCTAATTCAGAGGCGGCTTTTATCAAAGAGACTGAGTGCTTACAAGTATACTACCCGCTCGTTTTAAGTTTGCCGCTGGCGATAGGTATGAGTGTATGACGTTCGAATTTTTTTATTTAATTGTAACAATAAAAATTGTGTACGTTAGATATTTGGGTAAAACTATGACACATTATAAGTTTTGTTGTCACGTGGGGGAGGGTACGCGCATTCCACAGACCGGCAAACTTAGAGCGAACGCGTTGTACAAGTATAAAATTGTTGAGACCAAACTTATGAGATATTGTACCAGCTAATGTAACACAAGCTTATACAAATACAAATAAATAAATAAATAACATTCATAGCGTTTTGTCTCCGCGCGGCCGCGGAGTCCGCACAGCCGCGGAGCGACCAGAGAGAGGTGTTTTGATTTTTTTATTTCTAAATTCTTGCGGAACCCCGACAGAGGTATCACGGAACCCTAGGGTTCCGCGGAACACACTTAGAGTATAGCTGCCTTATACAATATAAGGTAGGAGGCTCGAGCGCAGCAGTGGCACGCATATGAACTGAAATGACGATGATGATGACCATGAAATAAAAGTACATATGGCGATCCCAAGTAATTAGGATAAGAACAGGATGATAGTGTAGATATTGACACGTTATGAAAGAAGTATGAAAAGTCGCAAAATTTAAAGGATAGAAAAAAATTGCAACTTTTGTGGTGATTTTCAACAGGCTGTAACTCGGAGAGAAATGATTATATAACAATAAAAAAAGGAAATTGTAGCTCCAAGTGTCTTCTTTTGGAATATGAATTTCAATAATTTTTATAGACAGCAGTTTTTGAGTAGTCATGAGAAAATCACGGGGAAAAATCCAATTTTTGCACAGGCAATTCTGGTTAGTTTGACCGCCAAAAAAGCTCGCTACGATAATTTGGCGCGGAGTTATCGGAGTTTGCGGAGAAATTAAATTTTCTACACGAGCTCCATAGCCGTGATCTAAAAGAAAATATAAAAAAAAAATCCCTTAATTTTTGCGACTAGTGTATTAATAAAATTCCCTTATGGCGAATGCCTACCATTCTTTTCCCGTGGGTGTCCTTAAAAAACCCAATAATTTTTTCTTTTGCAGGTGTCGGATCTTTGAGGCCGTTGTCTTCTCTGCTGGATGCTGTCCGAGCTCCGACTGGCAGAGGGTCCATGATAGAAGTTCATTCTACTCCCTTTGGTTGTGAGGTAAAATATACAATCCACATCGTAAGCCCACTATTAAACTTAGGCTTTCTCAAAGGGTACATAGGAACAAAGGGATAACACTATAATCGCCACGATTGGCAGGCTATTAGTAGTAAAGATATAGCCTGACGCTAAGTAGTAACTATTGCTCATGGTTACAGTTTGTAATAACTTTTTACTCGCCTGTTCTATGGACTTAGCGTTTCCACGTATATCATTCTTGCAAAGAATCTTTACACATGTAGGAATGAGATCATGATATCGGCACTTCTTCAAGAAATTTAGTGATGTTGTAAATCATCTATACCAATAAATAAAGTTGGAGTGTTTGTTTGTAATGTCAAAATAATAGGCTTCTTTCATGCTCACGCGGTTATTTGCACTATACTTATACCTAAAATACACTTTATATTTTTTTGTTTGTCTTTATATTTTGGAAAGCTATAATATCAGGGCGTAAATTAGGTTGTACAGTATTCCCACGGGAACAACGAGAACTACGCAGGAAAGACGACTGAAACCGAAGCGAAGCGAGGGCGGGTTGCTAGTTATATCATAAATTTTTCTTCCCTATGTGATGACGCAGCAAGAATACTACCCCCGTTTTTTGCCCGTGAATGTCGTATAAGACGTTTTTCCTTGTGAACTATGGTCAGCAAAAACGCCGTCTATTTCGCCCGAGGCGACGCAATATTGGACCGACCACTGGTACCAAGTGCTTGACACCCGTGGCCAGTTCCAGTTCGGTGGCCGTAAAATACGTCCGATGGATATCATCATCATCATCTCAGCCTATATACGTCCCACTGTTGGGCTCAGGCCTCCTCCATAATGGGAGGGAATTTGACCTACTATACCATGCTTAGCAGACAGTTTGGTTTAGGGTTTTGTTTCGCGCTTTCCTTTTCTTGCATAGATGTTATATGCGTATTAAATTCCTCAGCCGTCTTTTACGATATCCACATACAAGATAGGAAGTGATGAATTGTATTCTTACTCCGTCACCACACGGAAAATGAACCAATGGATATAATAGGCATATTACATCTTTTTTTTTTGGATCTAATCCCACCACTGTAACTCCTGTAAGCTCCTGTGATCCACAATGGTCTTCGTATAAGACACTAAGGTTTGACCCTCAGGAAGTCCCGGGAATCGCTTATAATTGTCTTGGGACCCGCAACAAATTTAATTAGAAAAGAAAAACAGGAGGAGTTGGAAAGATTCCACTTCCCTCCTATGCAAAGCGGGCGACATGAAGCAAAGTTGACCAATAAGCCAGTAAATAAGAATTTGTACAACTACGTGAAACGCAGTGGTACAGCACCACGGATTGAACAAAGCTTAATGGACCTATTTATGAGCTTTAGGTTTGGTTACAATAGTAGGTATGGCAAAAAGCGCCTAAACGCACGGAAATTTTCTCGAGTTGCTACAAGATCCGAATAGTATATTACCCCAGACACGGTAATATAATCTACCAGTAATCCAACTTCATACAAACGGACGAAACGCGAGCTATACCTACGCGCCTCGATCTCGGCATGCGCTCAGCATGTAGACAGTCGCGACTGTGCTGCAGTGGCGAACAAACGGTGTGTTGTTTTTTTAACAATAACTACGCGAATTTTTCACTAAAATACATAATTATACACATATTTAATATGACAAGTAGGGTATATTGTGTTGTTTTTGGTTGCATGAATTCGTCAGTAACGAATCCAGAGATAACTTTTTTTAGATTACCTGGAAACTCTGAAAGGTAAGATAATTTTACTTACTAGTAGGTAGGTACATAATGTGTGTCGTTTTAATTTCCTTTTATCTCCCGAAAAAAAGTTGTCTGGATTAATAAATAAAGTGAATAAAGTGATTGACACGAGTGAAATAGGTAGTTATAGGCGGTTCATGAATCATGTTACGGTACGCTTGTGTTAAAACTCATAATGTGTTTTGTTTTGTTAGTTTATATAATTCAAAGTAAAGACGTGGTATTTTATTATTAATAATATATGTTTATTGTACTATGTGTATGAATAGTACTAGAAAAAAATAATTTGATCGTCTGTCTGTCACTAGATAATTTAAATTTATAGACCGATTTGTTATTTAAACATAAACATGTTTTTTTTAATTAAAACTACCAATCAAAAATCAACACGCATTCTTATTGAACACTTCCTATTTAATTCACAAAGTATTTTATTTGTTTATATAAGAAAAGTATATACAAAACTAAATAGAAACACAAAGTAGGCAAATGTAATTAAAATGCTGGAGGCGGGCAGCCCTATCACATGTTTACGTTTAGGCATTTAATTTAAGGTTACGGCCGAGATACATTACTGGATGATTATATTACCGTGTCCCAGACGTGACATGCATATTGTCTAACATGAGGTCCCGCTCGTTGCGCCAGTGAATCCAAAGGATGTGATGAGCTGTTTGTTCAAAATCGGAGTTTGAGGTCGAACATTGACAAAATGGTGAATCCACTAGTTTAAAATAGAATAATTTACTTCTAAAATTCCCAGGCATATAACATCTATGTATTTACAAGGAAAACTCGAAATCGTGGTGCATTCGGTCAATTGCTCACCTATTGTGGAGAAGGCTCGAGCTCAGCAGTGAGACGCATACTAGCTGAAATTATTATTATTTGTTTTGATTCATTTGAAAACATTTTATCACTCCCTATCTTACCCGTAGATGTCGTAACAGACTAAGGTATATAATACCCATATAACGAAATAAAACCCTATACTAACCTGTCTGACCAGCATAGTATACTAAGGTCAAATTCCCTTGACGGGCGATGGTGGTTTCGGGAGCATTTCCGCAGGCTCGTCCCGCGGCTCGTCGGCGTGGCGTCCGCCCTAGAATGGCTGATGCCGAATGTGAGCGGACCGAGCGCGGCATGTCGACAGCTGTACGCGGGGGTCATCCGGTCGATGGCCCTCTACGACGCACCGGTGTGGGCGGGATCCATGACCGCCCGACTTAGGGCCCTTCTGTGGCGTCCACAGAAGGTCATGCCGGCCAGGATCATCCGCGGGTACCGCACGGTGGCGACGGAGGCAGCGTGCCTGTTGGCCGGGATTCCCCCGTGGGACCTGGAGGCGGAAATGCTCGCCGACTTGTATCGGCGGGTGCCGGGGGTGCGCGGGGGGGGGGGGGGGGTTGGTCTTGTTTCCCTGAGGGAGCTCACCGCCTGGCGCGTCGACGCCCGCCGAGACGTCATCGCCCGTTGGGCAGACCGGCTGGAGAGGCCTCGATACGGTGTTTAGACCGTGGAGGCCTTCCGGCCGGTGCTGATGCAGTGGTTGGAAAGGCGGCACGGGGTGCTCTTCTTCCGACTCGTACAGGTCTTGACGGGGCATGGATGCTTCGGCAAGTACCTGTACACGGTCGCTAGGAGGGAGAGAACTCCGTCCTGCCACCACTGCGATTGCGACGAGGACACGGCGCAGCATACGCTCGAGGTCTGTGCCGCTTGGGCAGAGCCGCGTCGTGAACTCGTCGCAATCATCGGTGCCGACCTGACGCTGCCGACCTTCGCTAGGGAGATGCTCGGCAGCATCAGGAATTGGGACGCGGTCGCAGCCTTCTGCGAGGCAGTTATCTCGCAGAAGAAGGCGGCGGGTCGCGAGCGCGAGGAGCACAGCCTCGATGATGCAACCCGCCGCCGGTGACTGGGGCGGCGCAGGCGGGATTACCTGCGTGCAATGCCGCCCTAGCCGAGGCCGCGGGTGACGTGACCGGGGATTAGTCCGTCACCCGCCGAGATGCCGACCGCGTGAGGAAAGACCGACGTCCTCCCCGAGGCGGGGACGTCGGTTGATGGGAGGGTGCCCCGGGTAGGGGGTATTCCGCCGGGCCGACCACTGATGACAAGTAACCCTGCTCCAGTGGTTGGCCCAACGACGAAGGCGAAGTGGTGTTCAGGTGGGTTGCAGGTGTTGCGTACTTAAGCCCCTCAGTCGCCCCGGACGGAGTGGTGCGGAGGCGCGCCGACCGCAGCCCACCCCAAAAAAAAAGGTCAAATTCCCTCCTATTTGGGTGCCGGCTCGAGCCCAACAATAGAACTAATATGTGCTGACATGATGATGAAGTGACCAATATTTAATTGATATATTTGATGATTGAGGTGTTCCTGAATGCTGTAACCATAGGAACAGTATGCGGCGTGGTTGGTAAACGACCATCGTTATTGCTTACTGACGCAGCAACCTCACTTGGATCTGAAGGTGGACCAGTATTCACTGAAGGGCCCACGTGAGTATCTTGTATAATTTTTTTCTATACGAAAATAAACCCCATCCATATTGTAATTTTGATTGTTCTACGGTAAAGCCACGTTGTGCCACTCCGTGTGGTTACGGAGTATGAATACAATTCCCCACCCGCTATCCTACCCAAGCGTGTCATAAACGACCACCTTTTTGATGTGAAACATCTATAAGCGACGGTGAACCTGACCGTTGGCGTGGCGTTAACGCCACGTCTTGATATGTACATTTGTGTAACGAAACTAACCTATTTTAAAACATTGTACAACGCCATCTAGTGAGCTCAAAGTAAATTATTAGCCTAAACATATACCTGTACCTATATAGTGTATACTAATGAAAATAAATGTTTATTGAATAAACAATCATCATTTTCTGGAAAATGTTTATGTCATATTAGTTCCTGTCGTAATCTGTTCGTTTATGCAAATGTATACTTGTACAAAATAATTTCGATGTTTCACATCTTCCAGGCGTCCTGAGCAATGGCTCCTTTTTTTGTTGGCTATGGTCAAGATGCACCTCGCCCGATTCGCTCGGGGCGACTGATGAGCGGCCTATGGTCCCATAATCGACCATAAACCCTACCCAATAGCGTTTATTGGGCTTTTTTTTTTGGATGGGCAACGTTATTGGGCTGACCATTGGTACCAATTCCTTAACATCCGTGGCCGGCCCGGCGGATTATCCATCCGGGTATCGTCCCATTCGACGCCCCGGCAACAAGAGAGGGTTGTCGGAGCATCGCCCTCACGCGGTCGGTCTCTGCGGAGTGGCGGAATAATCCCCGATACTCCTTACACAATACAGCTTACACATTTTTTTTTTTTTTTGGTGGGCTGCGGTCGGCGCGATACAGCTTACACCCTTACACAACATGTTACTATATGCATATAAGCTTTATGAAAGATATAAAATTAGATTGATACCCTGATTTATCATTATCATTATAACGCTTTCATCATCATCATCATTTCAGCCTATCGCCGTCCACTGCTGGACGTAGGCCTCCCTCATGTTGCGCCACAATGAGCGGTCCTGTGCCGCCTGCATCCAACGACGCCCAGCTACTTTCACTAGGTCATCGGTCCACCTAGTGGGGGGGCGTCCTACACTGCGTCGTCCGATACGTGGTCGCCACTCGAGAACCTTTCTTCTCCAGCGGTTGTCGGTTCGTCGAGCGATGTGGCCTGCCCATTGCCACTTCAACGTGCTAATTCTTCGTGCTATGTCGGTTACACCCGTTCTTCTGCGGATTTCCGTATTCCGGCTTCTATCTCGCAGAGAAATCCCGAGCATAGCCCGCTCCATAGCACGCTGAGCGACTTTGAGCCTTGATATGAGGCCTACATTTAGGGACCACGTTTCCGTGCCGTAAGTCATCACTGGTAACACACACTGGTCAAAGACCTGTGTTTTCAGACACTGAGGTATATTGGACGAGAAGATCCTCTTAAGTTTCCCGAACGCTGCCCAACCGAGTTGGATTCGTCGGCTGATCTCTCTCGAAATTGGATCTACCTAACTGGACTGTTTGTCCTAGGTAAACATAGTGATCGACAACTTCAAGAATCGCATTGCCAACTAGGACCGGTACAGGAATGACATGGGCATTTGACATGACTTTCGTCTTGTCCATGTTCATTCGTAAACCCACTAGTTGGGATACCCTGCTGAGATCATTGAGCATTGTGCCAAGGTCCTCCATGGATTCTGCCATAACGGCTATATCGTCCGCAAATTGAAGGTGAGTGATGTATTCGCCGTTAATGTTGATGCCGAGTCCAGTCCAGTCTAAGAGCTTGAAGACATCTTCCAGTGCAGTGGTGAACAGTTTCGGAGAGATGACATCTCCCTGTCTCACGCCTTTCTGCAACTGGATCGGTTTCGTACTCTTATCCCGGATACGGACTGACATTGTGGCGTTCCTATACAAACACTTCAGCACTTCGATATAGCGATGGTCGATTTGGCACCGCTGAAGGGACTGCAGCACCGCCCAAGTTTCGACTGAATCAAAGGCTTTCTCATAATCCACAACGTATAATGCTTTATGTAGTTGTAATTTGTGACGGTGTGCGCGCACATCGTAAAACATGTTGACTAGTTAACCTCAGGGTGTCGGTTTTTCGTGACAGTGTGCGCGTGTATCGTAAAAATTTATGCTCATAATTTTTCCCTAATGCTCTAAAAGAAGGATAACTTAAAATACTCTATCTTATTGACTCTAGATTTTTATCATCATCCCATTTCATATATGTTCTATTGCTGGCTCCACAATGGGAGGGAAATTGACCTACTATACTATACTTATGACCTACTAATCCTACTATATTCATCATCATTGCAGCCCACATACGTTTCACTGTTCGGCTCGGGCCTCCTCCACAATGGCAGGGAATTTGACCTACTATACCATGCTGGTCAGATATGTTGGTATAGGGTTTCATTTCGAGTTTTTCTTCTCTTGTACAGATGTTATGTGCATATTATATCTCTTAGTCGTCTCTTACGACATCCACGGGCAAGATAGGGAGTGGTGAATTGTATTCTTACTCCGTCACCACACGAAAAACTTATGACCTAACTATATTTAAATAATAATATAAGCTTCAGTGTGATAACGAAGTAAGAATACAATTCACCACCCCCCTCTCTTGCCCGTGGGTGGCGTAAGAGACGACTATGGGTTATAATATACATATAACATCTATGCAAGAGAAGGAAAACTCGAATTAAAACCCTATACCAAAACGTCTGATTCGCATGGTATAGGAAGTCAATTGCCCTTCCATTGTGGAGAAGGCACGAGCCTAATAGTGGGACGTATGAGGTGTGATAATACCACGCTGGTCTGACAAGCTGGTTTCGAGATTTCCATCTCTTGCACATGCATATGTTATCTACCGACGTCCTCCCCGAGGGGCTGACGTCGGTCGATGGGAGGGTACCCCACGTAGGGAGTATTCCGTCGGGCCGACCACTGATGACAAGTAACCCTGCTCCGGTGGTCGGCCCAACGACGAAGGCGACGTGGTTTTCGGGTGGGTTGCGGTTGTTGCGTGCTTACGCCCCTCTGTCGCCCCGGACGGAGTGGTGCGAGGAGCACGCCGACCGCAGCCCACCCCAAAAAAAAAAAAAATGCATATGTTATCTACATATTCCCTTAGTCGTATTTATGGCATCCATGGGCAAGAAGGTTATAAATTTTATTCTTACTCCGGCACCACATGGAAGCTTATATTATTATTTTATGATAATATTCATTCCATCATTAATTTCAGCTCATATACATCCCACTGTTGGGCTAGCTTCCTGCATAATAGGAGGGAAATTTACCTTATAACACCATGCTTGTCAAACAGGTTGGCATAGGGTTTTATTTCGAAGTTTCCATCTCTGCGTATTATATCCCTTAGTCGTCATTTATGATATCCACGAGCAAGATAGCGAGTAGTGAAGTGTATTCTTATTCCGTCACGACACGGATAATATAGTAATAATTCTAATATTAACACAAATGTTTTACATTTGCCAAGCGTCCCATAAAGCCAACTTTTTTTTTTACAGGAAGGAATTAATTGGTATCGTGGTATGTAGTGTCGCGTGGTGTCGAGGCGAATGGGTTGGGTTGACTTTGATAGCACCACTTGTATCAGTATTGTCTGCTAAGCTACGGGTTCAACCTCCAAAACCCGCTAGGCCAATGAGTATGAGCGTACATCCACTACACGATGTACTTAGTGAGTATGCCGCATATACTGCATATTTTCTCTTCTTTTTTTTTGTATTGGCACTCATATGTTAATACGAGAAATTATTGCCAGTATCGAGTTAATTTTTTTTATCAATTTATCAGTGTCTTCACATCTTTAGTATATTCGTATTAGTTATTATTCATATTAGTAAGTCAAATCGTCGCCGTCAACAGTGTAAAATTTTGGTAGAAAAAAACATTTGTAAACGCACTTTTATATTATATCCACTACTCCTTAACAGTTTCTTCGCATCACATTACATAAAATACCATTAAAATGATTAAATATAACACATCAAGGTAATGAGATATTGCCTTAACGTGTTATAAAAAAAAATCCATGAATCTTATTTGTCATAAAAAAATTTAACCAAAAATTACAGTCCAAAATCGTCAACATTTTTTAATTCGAATTTGCCTAAAAATTACGTTTTAAAATTAGGATTTTTAGGTAAACTAATGAAGATATGTAGAAAAAAATGTTGAATGGTAAATTTGTATTCGATCTAATGCATTGCGTACACGTTTTTAAGTCATTGAAATTTACCAAGATACAACGCAAGTTATAATTAATGCATTTAATTAAATATAAAAAAAAAACCGGCTAAGTGCAAGTCAGAGTCGCGCACGAAGGGTGACGTACCATTCGTAAAAAAGGGCAAATAAATCTCGTTTGTTGTGGAATTCAACTGTCTAGCTATCGCGGTTCTTGATATAAAGCCTGGTAACAGACAAATGGCCGGACAGGCAGCAAATTCTTAATAATAGGGTCTCGTTTTTACCCTTTGAGTACGGAACCCTGAAAATTCAAATTCAAATCATTTATTATGCATAGACCCCGAGAGGGCACTTACCTACATATTGTCAATTTTACAAAATAAAATTAAATTATCCAATAAAAATAAACTACCACCGGATCGGCACGCGACCGCTACTAAGAAGATCCGGCAAGAAACTCAGCGGGCTTGTCTATTATATAATTTTTTTTTTTCTTCTTACTAGATATAAATTTGTGTGTAGATATAATTATGCTGTGTGGTAGCGGCTTCGAATACTACCAACCCTTGCTTTGCTCGTGGGTGTCGTAAAAGACGACTAAGAGCCCTAGATTGACCCGGACCAACTCCATCTGGTACCATTTGGGTCAACGATTACATTCCCAAGGAGGGTTGACGTCAGGCAGGCGGCCGGTCTTAAAAATCATTGCCGAAACTTTTTGCAATATGTCAAAACAGATGACATATTGCGTCGACCCCAAGTAATTGGGATAAGAGCAAGATGATGATGACTAGATATAAATTTGTGTACATGTTTTGTAAGACCTAGCTCCAGTGTGATGCCCTTCGAACTGCAAGATACTTAATATAATTCAAATGATTATGGCTGGACCAGATCCAGGACTGGAAAGTATTTTTCTTTCAACAATTAAATTATATTCATACATAATATTTCTGTTATCAGCTCAAATAGACCAATGCACAGTGTTAGTGCGTTGCGGTAACTCTTGGGGAGCTGGCGTGTACCTCGGCGGTGGGTACATAGTTACGTGCGCGCATGTAGTCAAAAACGTAAGTGATTTCGAGCATATATTGCTTGACAACAACACCTTTTTTGTATATAATTTTTTTTATCATGGCAATGGAATGTTGTACCACCCACGTCTCGTAAATGTAGTTCAAGTCGACTATAGGGCGTAAGCAGATAACAGGACTACAAGAGAAGGAAATCTTGATACAAAACCTTATGCCAACACATAAGGAATTTTTGAAACGGCATATTATGTAGTAGATATGGGATTGGGACCGAGATTTTTTCGTAGAAACCCAGTAAAACTAGAAGAAACACCTTCTCTTACTGGGATGACAAGTAAGGGATATCTCTCATTTGCCTTTTTCGAAACTCAAAGGAAAGGCAGTCGATACTGGGTTATATTACCATTCCAGCAACACACAGAGGTTTACATTATTATTTTTAATAAATACTAATAACATTTATTTTCCGTGTGGTGACGGAGCAAGAATACAATTCACCACCCCCTATCTTACCCGTGGGTGATCGTACGAGACGACTAAGGGATATAAAACACATATAACATCTATGCGAGAGAAGGAAAACTTGAAATAAAACCCTATATCAACACGTCTGACTAGCGTGGTATAGTAGGTCAATTATCCTTCCATTATGGAGGAGGCCCGAGCCCAACAGTGGGACGTATATGGGCTGAGATGATGATGATGAATAACATTTATATTCGCAATAATTACGAATAAGTATTATTATTTGCGATAAATGATAATAAATATTATTTGCGATAAATACTAATAAAATACATATTCGCACTAATTATCAACAGTATTATTATTTGCAATAAATACTAATAAATATTATTTGCGATAAATACTAATAAAATTTATATTCCCAATAATTATCAACCAGTATTATTATTTGCAATAAATAGTAATAAATATTTGCGATAAATACTAATAAATATTATATTTGCAATTTTTTTTTTTTCAGTATTTAAACCACAAGCTATTAATATACTGTGGTGGTGTGAACGAAACAGCAATAGTACGTTACAAGACCCCGGATAAAAGGGCGTACGATTTAGCTTTATTATTCACCAATCCTCACCAATTGGACCATATGAAGCCTGCGGTCATGTCTAATGTGCCAGCTGTGAAAGGTACTATTTTTTCAAAAGAATATTTAATGTTGATCTATCAACAGTATCTACTCAATGATTGAACATACAAATATCTAGAGTTTTTTACTATATTGTTTTTTATCATACAAGGTTGTTATGAAGTCTAGAAATTGTAACCGAATACGAAGAAAATTAAGGGAGTGTGAATGCGAGTAATGAGATTCGGACTACTAGACCGATACGTGGTTGCCAGTCCAGAACCTTTCTTTCCCAGCGGTTATCGGTTCGTTGAGCAATGTGTACTGCCTACTGTCACTTCAGCGTGCTAATTTTTCGTGCTATGTCGGTTACACCCGTTCTTCTATTTCGGATTCTATCTCGCAAAGTAATCCCGAGCATAGTCCGCTCCATAACATGCCGAGCGACTTTGAGTTTAGTTATGAGGCTCACATTTAGGGACCACGTTTCTGTGCCGTAAGTCATCACTAGTAACGTAGACCTGTATTTTCAGACGCTGAGGTAAAACTAAATAATACTTTATTTTTGTATTTTAGTGTAAAATATTGAATATTAATAAAATATATACATACAAGTCTTGTTCTATAGATATTTTATGTCATGTGTTTATACTGAAACTTTAGTTTTTACATCTACCTTCATTTTTTTAGGCGAATCAGTCTTGGCTGCGGGATTCCCTTATTACAACGAGTATGATTTGGCAAACATAATACCTACGATAACATCTGGCCACGTGAATACTGTCTCCCCATCCATGATACAGACATCGTGTTGTGTGCAGGCTGGCTTTAGTGGCGGTCCGATATTTAGAATCATTAGGTAATCTATATTTATATACATTATTTTATATATACACCGTGGAATCTAATTGGCTGTTTGCCCGAAACATACATACTCAGTTAATAATATAAAACAATACCATAGCATTTATTCAATAAAATCTATACCAATAAATAAAATTGGAGTGTCTGTTTGTAATGTCAAAATAATAGGGGTTTTTCATGCTCACACGGTTATTTGCACGACACCTATGCCTAAAATAGCAATTAAAAAATTTTTGTCTGTCTGTCTGTTTGTTCCGGGTAATGTTCAAAACGGCTGGACCGATCTCAAAAATTCTTTCACCAATGGAAAGCTATAATATCAGGGCGTAAACTAGGCTATATTTTATCCCGGTATTCCCACGGGAACGGGAACTACGCGGGTAAAACGACTATAACCTATAACCGAAGCGAAGCGAGGGCGGGTTGCTAGTAAAAACATAAATTCTTGTCATTTGCAATCCCGGACGTTTCCTTAAAATATCATTTTTGTATAACTGTAACATGTGGTTAAGGGCATCGACCGTAGGTACGGTAGCATGCTAACTGACCTATTAAAACATAGACCAAGGGCGACTCGGGCGCATCACAGAAGAAGAAAGTGGTGCGGGACGCGAGCGGGTCACCCCCTATGCAAGAGAAGACAAACTCGAAATAAAACTCTACACCAACCCGTTTGATCAACGTGGTATAGTCACCACACTGAAAAGCAAACCCTATATCAATCAGTCTCAATGAATTTTTTCCCTCCTATTGCGAATGAAGCTAGCTGTGTGGTGAGAGAGTAAGAATATAATTCACCACCACCTCTCTTGGCCGTGGGTGTCGTAAAAGACAATTAAGGGATTTAATAAAAGGATTACAATAGAAGGAAGGAAAACTCGAAACAAAACCCTATGCCAACACGTCTTCGGGCCGACCACTGAGGACAAGGAACTCTGCTCTGATGGTCGGCCCAACGACGAAGACGACGTGGGTACGGGTGTGTTATGGGCACGCGCGCCATCCTTTCATCGCCCCGGACGGAATGGAATGCGTGTGCGCTTACCATAGCCCACCCATTAAAAAAAAGAAAACAAAAATACCAACACGTCTGACCAGCGTGGTATAGTAGGTCAATTCCCCTCCCATAACAGAGGTGGCTTAAGCCCAACAGTGGGACACATATAGGCTGAGATGATCATGATAATGACCCCCTCTCTTGCCCATAGTAGTCGTAAAAGACGAATAAGGGATATAATATGCATATAACATCTATACAAGAGAAGGAAAACTCGAAACAAAACCTTCAGCAGTGGGACATATAGGGGCTGTGATGATGATGATGACGTACGAGCATAGTTGCGTAAGTTCCTACATATATGTTCTTAGTATCTTGTCTCTATATTTGTTAGTACACCTGTTGTTATGATAGCGGTTATGATTTCAGTCCGAAGAACACAGTGGAAGTATTAGGTATAATAGCTATCAATGTGACGAGCGATGGCGGTGCGTGCTTCCCTTACGTGAACATGGCTGTACCGACCACTGTATTCAGCAATTTACTGACTCAATTCATTCTAGAGAAAGGTAATTGAATAATAAGATTTAATGCTAAATGAGTACGTGGAATACTTCGGCCATGGCTATTGGCGTTGCGTCTTATTTCTTCTCTCTCTCTTTTCTCCTCTTTAAAGATTTTTAGGACTTTAGTGTTGCATAAGGGCAATATTTCATGTGACGGGAGTAAAAATACATTTCACCGGGTGGTGAAATGTATTTTTAGAGAGGGGGTCCCTCTCTTACCCGTGGGTGTCGTAAACGATGACTAAAGGGTTAGAATAGGTTGATAACATTTATGCAAGAGAAGGAAAACTTGTATTAAAACCATAGGGTTTTATACCAACCCGTCTGACCAGCGTGGTATAGTAGGTCATAATGTTAGTTTAGCCGCTGATATAGAAAACGGACTATATTCCCTTCTCGAGTGGTGACCGCGTGTCGGACGCAGTGTAGGACGCCCCTTCCACCAAGTGGACCAACAACCTGATGAAAGTTGCTATGCGTCGTTGGATACAGGCGGCACAGAACCAGAAATGTGATAGAGGTCTACGTCCAGCAGTGGACGGTGAAAGGCTGAATGGTGATGACGATTATGACCTTGACCGGTCGACACCAAGGTGTCGACCTTGAAGAGGTTGTAGCATATTGTATCCTCTTTTTTTTTACAAAGAATATTATGGTATACTACCTTAATGCCAAATCTTTTTAAATTATCACTTCATTTAAAGTATTTGTCCGTAATCAAAACATTACATTTAAAAGTATCATGGCCACACTGTTGATGGTATCTTTCCAAAATTTTGGTAGAAAACGGAAATGACGTTAAGCATTATTATATTATATTGACTACACCTCAGCACTTCCTCCGCATGACCTAAAATATCAAAATGCTATCAAAATTATTTAATACTCTACCACTCACTCTTTCCCCTTTGACAACTAAGGAATATGTTATATAGACAACGTCTACGCAAGAGAAGGGAAACTCCACTTAAAACCCTGAACCAAAACGTATACTAGGCTAATTTTCCTCCCATTGTGGAGCAGGCCGCAGCCCAATGGAACTGATGTGGGCTGAGATGTGGAGGATAATGCAGATAATATAAGACCACATTATGCTTTCACGTATCCACCAAAACCCATTGTATATTCCCATTAATTACCATAGACAATTAAAAACTAATATATTCGTTTTTTCTTATTTCCAGATGAAAAAAAACTTAAGGCGATAGAAACTAATGCTGAAATGATTCAATCACAATGGAGGCTAATGCCTTATAGATCAAAAATTTGATCTTAGTTGAATATTAAGTGGTGTAGGCTGGTGATTTAGAACGATTGTAATTTATATTATCTATATTAATTATAAAAATATAGTTTGTTTGTTTGAAATAGTCTCAGGCACTACCAGTTGCGGCCTAGGTGCGAGTACCTGCGTCTGATGCCGCCCTAGCCGAGGCCGCGGGTGACTGGACTAGGAATTTTAGTCCGACACCCGCAGAGAGGCTGATAGCGCGACGGCAACAGACGTCCTGGCACAGGGACGTCGAGAGTAGAGGGTACCCCCTCAGGGTATTCCGTCACGTCGAACACTGGACACAAGGAACTCTGCACCGTTGGTCAACCCAACGACAAAGGCCACGTGCTACGGGTGGGTCATGAGGCGGGTGCGCGGACCATGATAAAAAAAGGCACTACTAGTTAAATTAAAAAAATAATAATAAACTGTTTATCTACGACAAATATGAGCCAAGTGACCGACTTTAAATAATTGGCAAATATGTCGTCAAACATTCTGTGCAGACGCTGTTGTCATTGCGACTGCTGAGATAACCAAAAATTATTATGTGACGAGGGTGTTCAAACAAAAATAACACGCAAGGGAAACCGCGGGCATAGCTAGTACTGTATTTATACTGTATATATAGAAACATATAGTGACATTTGCAGGTCAAATGAATTATTATTATTAGATTTCTAATTTCTATAAATTCATACTTTATACAAATTTTAAGGCTCGAATAGCTTCTATACGGTATCGGGTCTTGATGACAAGTAACCCTGCTCCGGTGGTCGGTCCAACGACGAAGGCGACGTGGTGTTCGGGTGGGTTGCGGGTGTGCGTGTTTACGCCCCTCTGTCGCCCCAGACGGAGTAGTGCGAGGAGTGCGCCGACCGCAGACCACCACCCCAAAAAAGCCAGGGACACCTGAAAAAAAATACGGTATCGGGTCTAGGTGATGCCAAACAACATACGCCTTCTGAGCATTCCATGTTTGTCAAACTGTACCATGATGGGCGGAGTTTATAAACTACTGCAAATGAATCTACACGTACGTCAGTTTGTGTTTATATATTACCATGCCCATGAAAAAATTTTAAGTGAAAATATCGATTCGTTAATGAATAAGAGATGTAAGGTTACATGTAAAGTTTTCATTTTGTCATCGCTTTTTCGTGTGAATCTGATTGAAATGTATAAAATCACTGATACTTAATCTGCAACATATTCGTTCTCTGTTAAATGTTCATTAGTAATTGAATATATCAATGATTACGTTTGCATAAGCAAGCAAGCCAATATCAACCTGGACCAATTGACCAACAACGATCATCAACGACATTTCCATGAACGCCGCTGCTCATAATACTTGCCAAAAATTGCCAATAACTTTTGTAATATGTACGACGAATGAGGAGTAGGTATTGTGTCGACCCCAATTATTTCAGATAAGAGAAGGTGGATGATGATGAATTTCTCTCTTATAATTATAATTTATTACACTGTTGTTAGTAACAAATAAATAATTATCTATAAGTTTATTTAAGATCCATCTATTTATTTATAAAATATGTACCTACATATAATGCAATTTTTATATCTTCTAGTCGCAGCTATTTGATCAATATTGTTCCTATTTATCGTGAAGGCCATTTTATTTTTGGGGTGGGCTGCGGTCGGCGCGCTTCTCGCACCACTCCGTCCGGGGTGACAGAGGGGCGTAAGCACGCACACCCGCAACCCACCCGAACACCACGTCGCCTTCGTCGTTGGGCCGACCACCGGAGCAGGGTTACTTGTCATCAGTGGTCGGCTCGACGGAATACCCCCTACTTGGGGTACCCTCTCGTCGACCGACGTCCCCCCTCACTGCCTGGCAGAAGGCTACGACCGCGTATCGTGAAGGCCTAGTAAGTGCTCTATATAGACCATTTCTACTTGACACACCTTGTGGGCCACGATTGTGTTACCAAACTGGTTTGATTTATTTTATTAAAGGCCAAGTTAGAGCTCTATTAGGCCTAATACTCATTAGTACTCTGTGGTCCATGATTTTATTACCAAGCTAGATTAATTTAGGTTATCAAAAGCCAAATAAGAGCTTTATCTGGACCAATCACATCTGGCGCCGTGTGGTGCACGATTGCGTTACCAAGCTGTTTTATTTCGTTTATCAAATGCCAAATTAGGGCTCTAATAGGACTAATACTCACTTGTGATCTGTGGTCCATAATTGCATTACCGAGCTGGTTTGATTTAGATTATCATAAGCCACATAAGAGCTCTATCTGGACCAATCTCATCTGCCGCCCTGTAGGGCACGATTGTGTTGGCAAGCTTGTTTGATTTCGTTTAACATAGGCCAAACTAGAGCTCTATCAGGACTAATACCCACTGGTGCTCTGGGGCCCATGATTGAATTAACGAGCTTGTTTGGTTAATTTATCAAATGCCAAGCTAGGTCTGTAGATATCTAGACTCATACTCATTGGTACTCCATGGTAAACGATTGTTTTACCAAACCAATTTGGTTTCATATATCAAAAGCCGAGTAAGAACTCTATTTGGATCAATTCCAACCTGTTTCCTATGGCCACATGGCCTGACGAAAATCTTGGCCAAAATACTATTTAGATTGTTTCTCTCTTCTATTTGTATTTGATGAAAGAGGCATGCTGTAACACAAAATGACATCGATAAGGGCAGACATTTAATGAAAATTTTATGCATAATTTATTGGTATTACCATTATTATTTCTTGTCGGCTTCATAAAGGCTTAGAGTTACTCATCGTGCTACTTAGCGGGCTGTGGAATACCTCTGCGAGATAGAATCACGATAACATACCCGCCGAAGTGACAATGGGCAGGCCTCACCGCTCGATGAACTGATAACCGCATAGCGTGTGTCACAGTCATTTGTTAATAATGCCATAATCGTTATGTTTGCCAGGTTCTATACGCCTATAATGGCCCTTATTGACAATTTTACACTTATATAATTAATCTAACATACCACGGGATCAGCATGTAGCCACTAGCTGTGAAAATCCGACAAGAAACTCAGCGAGTTCGTAATTTTTTAAATTGTATCTTTCAAGCGAAAGTGTATAATAAGTACACCATGAAGTTATTAATACCTCCAATATGATAGGATAAGATCTTCGAGCGATGGGGCCTGCCCATTGCCACTTCAACATGCTAATCCTAATTTGCAAATTATAACAACTTCTACAAATAAAAAACACCTTTTTAGGTATGAATAATACTAATCAATTAAAAATTATTTTATATCTTTCGTTCCATGGAACGATACTTTAAGTCTTTCTTTTTCAAACTGTGATGTCAATGATATTAAAAAATATGTAAGCTAATAATGTTGTTATCATTTAAGAAAATCATCTACCTATGGCCATTACTTTTCAATTCTCCTTAATCCTATCCCTTTTATATTTCAACCACGTATTATCCAAAGAAAATATACAAATACAAAAAAAAATCGGTTGTCTGTAAAGTCGGTTTACTGACGATAGTTGAACGTGACAACGTCATAAGAAAATACTGATGGAATGGTTTCATTTTTCAAAAGAAAATTTTAATTTTTTTTGATAGATTTTTTGTATGGATCAAGCCTTAAATGGAACGCCTCAGAGCGAGGTAACGCCGCATACGTCATGTTTTTTCGTGTGTGCAGCCGACTCCATCGAATTATAAGACGTTGTCACCACAATAAGTAGAAGTTTATGGTAAAGAGTAGAGTAATGAGTATTCATAGAATAAAACTGCAGTTAGACGTAGGTGATTAATCATACATCCATCTATATAAACAGAATTGAAGTGTCTGTGCTGTTGAAGTTACATTTTTGATGGGATTTCCACTGGCAGATGACCTGATGACACAAGGAGTAAAATATGGTACTCTGATCTCAGTAAGAGACTATCGTCGAAGGAAAAGATCATAGATTTGTTAACAATTTTTACGACTGGTCTAATTTTAATGGACTTTCACTGAGGGGTAGCTGTCTAGCTGATATTAGAATGAGTAGCTTATATTACCTTTATTCACGAAAAAGAAAAAAAAAGAGTGTGTGTGTACAAAGTACGCATATTAGAAGAGAAACTCTTATTCTTCCGCCGGCTGAATCCTACACATTTACGTGTTTGTGTCTTTATGGACTCGCTTTTTCGTTTCATCAAGTTGAATATCACAACGATTCTAAAGAAGTTTCACTTCAATAAAATTCGTGACAAAAAAGTCTCTTAAAATTATGAATTAACACATTGACCGCCATGGCGGTCATCACAGGGACCTCACTTATCAAGTATATGGAGTCAGCATAAAATCGCTGGTTTCTATAATTTTAATGATTTCTTTTTTATTACTTTAGGGGCTTTAAAATGTGATGAATCACATAGTAAATACCAAAGAAAAGTAATTTGTTTGTAAAAAACATTTAATTCATAGATTAATATGTTATTTTTTTAGTATACGTATATATATTCCAAGTTGTGACCGAGTAATAATTCACCTCTCTCTAACTTCGTCATGAATGTCGCAAAAGACGACTAAAGTATATTCCTTATGCAGATAACATCTGAGCAAAAGAATGAAAAAACTAAATAAAACCCAACACTAGCATATCTGACCAACATGGTACAGTAGGTCAATTTCTCTCCTATTGTAGATCAGGCTTGAGCCCAGCTTAGTGGAGCGTATATGAGCAGGGAGAATGAGATGACATATTTACAGAGAATACAAGAAGTTTTGCTGAAACTGTGGGAACTGAACAAACACTATTTTTAAGAGCTTTTATTTAACTTGCCCTGTTAGTATGGGACAAATCCTGCGAGTTAAATTAGAACCACTTCCTGTCGTTAGATTAGGTTGAAATTTGGTTTACTTACGTAACTTCGGTCCATCCGACGTCCTCGTCACGTCCTCGACGAAGAGGACGACAATATCACACTCGCTCAACAAAGAGCCTACACGGCCCGCGAGGCCTTAACAAATAAATATCCGCGGCTCCGCCCTCGCCGTCGAGGTGCGAAACCGCGCCGCGCAAAAGTCACTACTAAAAACGTGGGCACGCCCACTTTGCCTCCAGCGACGCCCCAAGCCGAGGTCCGTTCCCCACAGGGGGAGCCCTTGGGCGATGTCGCTTAGCATACTCTTCTCCGGGTTGAGAGCCCTCAGCGCTCACCCATAGTCCGCGTCAAGCTGTCAAGGCCATCTGCGGCCGACAGCTGTACACACACAAAAAAAAAAAAAAAAAAAAAAAAAAAAAAATACGTAACTTCGATGACACGAATATGGTACCATGAAGCTGGTCGCAAGATGGCGTCGGAAGGTGGCCATAGGAACTCCTAAACTAAAGAAGATAAAACTGGACTCGTTTGAATAGTCTTGACAAGCACTTTTCTTTGTTTTAGAGCATTTAAATAAAAGCTTGTTTTAATTTTTTTTTTATTAATATTTTCAATTCCACGCGTAGGAAAATGCGGGCAACTGCAGTTAGTATTAAACAAAAATCCTAATCTATAGTGAATTATCTATGATCCCAATACTCTCATTTATCTATGCCCAATACTCTGCTATCGGATATTCTAACAGTCGTTGCCATAAATCATTTTTATAACTGAAATAAAATGGCTAGAAAACAACAGACGGCAATCCAAGATACAATAGAAACAAATGAAGATTTGGAAGATTATCTTCGTGCACATCAAAACCAATTAATTTGTAAGTCCGACTAAATAACTATGAAAATTTAAGTTGCATACTTTCATGCACCGACAACCGCTGGGGAAGAAAGGTACTCGAGTGGCGACCACGTATTGGACGACGCAGTATAGGACGTCCCACCACTAGGTGGACCGACGACCTGGTGAAAGTTGCTGGGCGTCGTTGGATGCAGGCGGCACAGGACCGCACTTTGTAGCATAACATAAGGGAGGCCTACGTCCAGCAGTGGACGGTGATAGGCTGAAATGATGATGATGTTACTTTCATGCATGTCCGTGTGGTGACGGAGTAAAAATACAATTCACAACGCCCTATCTTGCCAGTGGATGCCGTAAAAGACTACTAAATAACATCTATTAGAGAAACTCGAAATAAAACCCAATAGCAATTCGTCTGACCAGTGTGATATAGTTGGTCAATTTTCTTCCTATTGTGGAGGAGGCTCGAGCCCAACAGTGGGATGTATATGACGATGCTGCACTTTGTTGAGTTCATATTCACTTTGATAGTATCTACTAACTCTTATCTTACAAAACCTGTGTAAACGAAAGGTTAGTAACATTATTAGTCCATCATCAAACTACATCTAAACTTAAATACGTATTGTAGCCATTATTGAACTGTATTGTTAGCTGTTTATAAAATAAACCCTTTAAAATTCCAGTGGAGTGATAAAAGCCTGTGAGAGAATAAGGAAAGCTTTTTTTTTTATTGCAAACGAGCAAACAGTGCACCTGATGGTAAGTGTTGCTGCCACTCACGGACCTTTGCTAGGCCGCTGCCTATCGTGAAGGGAGTGTGAATGCGTGCAATGAGGTTCGGTGAAACTAAAGGCACCATCAAAACCCACCACGCACAAACACCCTCAGAAAGTTGGACTTCCGACTCTCTTGCTCACCGAACGAAGCGCAGTAACAAATTGCTACTACTCAAACGTCACTCTGCTCAGTATGGTACTACCCCGGACGGACCGGCCCGCGGCTGTAGACAGACAACCGTCAACAGTATGGCCTACCAATAATAAAAGTGTGCGTCGGCCGCGAATAAAGAGCATTGGCAGCAGTACTCTAGAAATTAGAACACTAACTACTATCACAGACTTGCAAGCCATGAGTGATACTTATGGCATCATC
Organism: Lymantria dispar; assembly: GCA_032191425.1. Classification (NCBI taxonomy): domain Eukaryota; kingdom Metazoa; phylum Arthropoda; class Insecta; order Lepidoptera; family Erebidae; genus Lymantria; species Lymantria dispar. Next base: position 28,366,671 of record CM063455.1, read on the forward strand.
TCTCCCTATATAGGAAGCCCTTTGTCCAGTTGTGAACGTTGATAAGTTCTTTTTTGATAATAGGCGATGTTTTGGTCACACGCCGACTGTACTACATAGTAGTGTTGCCCAAATGCAAGACCAAGACGAGACTTGGACCGGTCTTGGTCTTGGTCTTGCAACATCACACCTGGTCTCATCTTGGTCTTGGTCTTGCGCACCCGGGTCTTGGTCTTGGTCTTGGTCTTGCGCACCCGAGTCTTGGTATTGCAGCAAGAGTCTCGCAAAGTTTTGCAGTTAGAATAACGTAACAGTAATTTATCATGGCAATGAAAAATCCAACTAAATTAATCAAATATCCTATCCTATTTATCCATCTGTTAGCCTATAGTTCACTATTGAATACAATACTTACCACTGGAGAAAATTACTCTTCTATTCCCCTGGTGTTCCATTAGACAGCGTTACTACTCTTATGACAGGACTTTCGACCCTATTTTCTTAAGACGTCACCACACGAGGCAGTTGATACAATAAATTTTATGTCATTTTATAATCAATGCGATATTTTACAATTAATGCGATTGTTTATATTCCCCTTCAAGTTAAGTGGTATGTATCTATTGTATTTCCAGTTTAGTTACTGATACTCTGGATACTTGAAAAACCTGTTGCTCTATTGCCTATATAAATACTTTGGCCGCTGGATCCATGTAGCTCTTAATATACTATTTATTCAAGAACATATAAAACTGATTTAAAATTTTATGGTTTTAATACTTGTAAAATGTATGATATTCGTCGTCATCGTCACAGCTCATAAAAGTGCCACTGCTGGGCTTAAGCTTCCTTCCAGTAAGAGGAAAATTGATCTACTATACCACGCTGAACAGACATGTTGGTACAGGGTTTTCTTTCTAGTTTCACTTCTCTTGCACATATGTTATATACACAGGGTGTATCAGGTTATGGGACAACTGTTCATGTATGTTGTAGTTCAACAGTCATAGATCATAATTAGAATGTATATTACACAAAAACAATATAACGTAAAAGTTATAGTGATTACAAAAATGTGTGTCTAAGAGTTTATGCCTTAAATTTTATGCATTATGTAGGTATGTACAGACAGGATATATGTAAGCGTGTAAAATTTCGACAGTTTAAATAGGTATTAGATTTGCGCGAACCTTTCAATGGTTACGTAGGTACAAAGGCGACTCATCAACGGTCATCGGCCGATCAGCTGATTTATGTTAAAGCGAAGTTTGTCTTGCTTATGCAAACGTAATCATTGATTTATTCAAATTCTAATGAACATTTAACAAAATACGAATATGTTGTAGATTAAGTATCATTCCTTTATACATTTTAATCAATTTACACGAAAAAACGATGACAAAATTGAGAACTTACATGTCTCTCAATTCATTAACGAATCGATATTTTTATTTCAATTTTTTTTCATGGGTTCCTAACACCATTGCCCGATCCGATTTGATACGACATCCACGGATAAGAGAGTGGTGAATTATATTCGTACTCTGTCTTTTTTTTTTGTGTGTGTGTAGCTGTTGGTCGCAGATGACCTTGACAGCTTAACGCGGTCAATGGGTGAGCGCTGATGGCTCTCAACCCGGTAAGTAAGTTAAGCGAACATCGCCCGAGGGCTCCCCCCTGTGGGGAACGAACCTCGGCTCGGGGGTCGTTGAGAGCAAAGTGGGCGTGGCCAAGTTTAGGTTAATGACTTTTACGCAGCGCGGTTTTCGACCTTGACGGCGAGGCCGATACCGCGGAGTTGAATCTGGTATCACTGCGCGAGCTGTGTAGGTCCTTTCTTGGGCGATCATAATAGCGTCATCTTCTTCTTCAAGAAGATGACGAGGACGTCGGACCGCGGATATTTTTGAGGGGACGTAGTTTACCGCCCCAACTACTAGTGGATTGGGGTGAGTCGTGGCAGAGGCAAAATAGCGCTGGGAGCAACGCTTCATGTACTGCCTGATGGTCATCGTACTCTGTCCCTACATGGACATTTATATAGATTAATTGTAGACATATTTCTATGTCCAACAGTGAACGTCGTTGGGCTATTAGCCCAATCATTAGAATAAACGGATATATAAATATGTATAATGGACAAGAGCACTCTCGTGATTACGGTATTTTTGTCCTTAAGCCTTTCCGAAGAGTAATTCTGAAAAGCCAACTCCAACATTGGGAATCGATTGGCCAATAGATGGATATCTCAAGACTGATTTGACTTGCCGTGTAGTGACGGAGTAAGAATATAATTCATCACCCCCTATTTTACCCGTGACTGCGAACCCACGACTAAGGGCTATAATATATAACATCGGTGCAAGAGAAGGAAAACTTGACATGTATGACCTGTAACAACACGGCCGATCACCGTGGCGATTCCCCTCCGGCCACGGTCGATTCTCCTCCTGTTATGTAGAAGACACGAGCTCAACCGTGTATAAGCTGAAATGGTGATTTGAATTAAATGCAAGACCGCGAGACTCTTGCAGGCCCAGTCTTGGTCTTGCTCAAGTCTTGCAGGGCTAGTCTTGGTCTTGGTCTTGCAAAAATTAAGCGGTCTTGGTCTTGGTCTCGGTCTCGCATTTCTCGCAAGACCAAGACCGCAAGACCAAGACTTTTTTGGGCAACACTACTACATAGGGCGGTAGTAAAGACGGCGAGCTATCCCATAACCTTCCATTCACGTATCTCTATCGCCATTTGGGCCGGCCACCAGTGGGGATCTCTTATCTTTTGGGTGACTGTTGAAAACATGATAAATGGATAGTTTATTTATTGTAATTAATATATAATAGGTATGGAAGTATATTCAGAGTTCTGCGGACCCTGTTTGGCCACAAGTTTTGCCATCAGAAAGGGCAAATTGGAAATAGGTCAAGACCACATCGCTATGGTTAAGGTAACAATCAAGTCTTCATATTTGTTTTTTTTTATAAACCTTTATATGTTCACCTTTTGGACATGTTCTCTTACATAAATACCAGGGAAATTAGCTTCTTAAAACAAGATCTTACTGGCTTATCTCGGTCACGGCGGAACTCTCCATTCCCTCGCTCTCCTAATTGAAGAGATTGCGGACACTGGGAAACCGGATAGCAAATGATTATCTATATAAACAACTAGCAACCTGCCCTTGCTTCGCTTCAGTTTCAGTGTCTTACCCGCGTAGTTCCCGTTCCCGTGGGAATACCGGGATAACATATAGCCTATGTTACTCCCTGATAGTATAGCTTTCCATTGGTGAAAGAATTTTTGAAATCGGTCCAGAAGTTTCGGAGCCTATTCAATACAAACAAACAAACAATCAAATCTTTCCTCTTTATAATATTAGTATAGAAGTATAGAAAAGCAATATATGATTCCTACATACTCCAAAACGGCTAGATGAAATTTCGATTAGCCTAGGGAATATTAATCGAAAGTTTAGTAGCGATCGGATCTATAGAAGTCTTTTTTTCATTTTTCTCTCATTATCACAGCTGTGCTGTTGATAAACTATTCTTTTACTGTCCTTATGTTAACAATTCCGTTATATATATTAGCTTAGTATGTCATGCACAGCGGGATAGCTGATTTACAATTAAAACGCGAATATTTTCGAAAAATAAGAGCTGCTAACTCGATACGTCGATGTATTTATTTCTTTTTATCTCGTTACAATTTCTTTCTTGCTTTTATTTATTTCCTTTTTCCCTTGGCATAAAGGATGACCAAGGCACAAGAATATAACATCACTGCAAGAAGGCAAAACTTGAAATAAAAATCTTGACTAACTCATCTTACATCTGAGGCTCGAGCTCAGAAGCGGGATGTAGGTATACAAGCACGAATTATGAAACCTGGTATCTTAACCCCTAGAGCGCTTTTGGGACGCCATTTAACCCAAAAAAAAATGTGCTCAAAGTGCTTTTGGGACACACGTTGACCCAAAAAAATACTTTTCAATTAGCAATTACTTTTAGTACATTTATTTAAATCAACCAATCAAAATCTATTAATATATATTTTATTTCATATTTCCTTGTCATATAGCAACAATAATAGTTTACGTAAAATCATAAAATTCACTTAACTTTTATCAATATACCAAAGCGCGCGGGGCACTCGAGAGCGCCGCGATGTTTGGCGCGTGAGGGGTTAACAGGGGGGGACAGTAGTCCTTAGAATAATAACATATAGAAGGTAAGTCCACGCACAAAAAGTGAGGCATTTCAATTGGAGCCTAATGGAGCCTACGCCGGAACAGTCCCGTAATGTACAAGTCATTGCACTGCACGAACGTACGCAACTCTTAAAAAATAAATAGGTAATTATGACGGCTTGTGCATTCAAATGGTGCCACAACACATTTGAAAAACATAAAAAGGTTTTTAACATTACTTTTAAAAGTATTTCGACGATTTATGTTAATAAAAACAAAATTTGATTTCATAATTTGTATAGTGGTTTCCGTGTGTACGTGTGTAATCGTCTGCCCGCCATTAGTATTTTTAGATTCAAATTTTTAAAGTTCGAAGTACTGACACTATCCTTCTATACGTTATTATTCTAAGCAGTAGTCATTATTATTATTTCGACTCTTATACATCCAACTGCGGGGGTCGAGCCTTCTCCACAGCTGCATACACTGATTACGCAGATTCGTGTATGCTTTTATTTCGAGTTTTCCTTGTCTTAAATACAAATAAGGTACCTATATGTACTTATAAAGTTTAATTGTGGAGATATTATTTTTGCTTTAATTATTAGAAAGGAAGGAATGGAAAAGAATGAAAGTTTTTGTATTGGAACAAATTGCACTCACTGTGCTCCTTCTCGCCAACTATTGAGTGGGCCTACGGTACCGCTGCCTTGACTTGTGTGGCCGCTCAAAGGAATTGTTATTAGTGAGACAACAGATTTCTACTTCTGTTTGCTATCCAATTTGGAGACAGAGGTCAGTCGGCGAATCGAAACCGAGCAGCATTTAGGAATCTAGGATTTTCTCGTTTGATATGCCGCAATGTCTGAAAATAAATGTTAATAACCAGTATGTGTTGCTAGCGGTGACTTACGGTACTGAAAGGTGGTCTTTAAATGTCGGCTTCATAAGAAGACTTAAAGCGTTTTGCGTGCTGTGGCTATGCTTGTCATTTTTTTACGGAATAAAATACGGAATGCGGATATCTGTAGAAGAACAAATGTAACCGAAATAGCCTGAAGATTTAGCATGTCGCATGCATGCCTGCATAGAAATGAGCAGGCCACATTGCTTGTCGAACCGACAACCGTTGGGAAAGAAGGGTCCTCGAGTGACGACCATCAATCGGACGACGAAGCTGTGGAGTACCTCCCTTTAAGATCTCTTTAACCTACCTAGGTGGGTTAATGAGATCTAAAAAATAGGTAGGCGTTGAATGCAAATGTCTTAGAACTGTTTTGAGTTGCATTCTCGTGGGAAGGTTTGTGTCCAACCGTAGACTATATATAGATGGACTACATAATTTTAAGTATTAATTTAAGTAATAAGGGATTTAATTAAAAATTGCATTTACAAAGAAGAAGAAAATTTTTATTCTACATTGACAATTCCACATCCGTTTACGATTCTGTTTACGCTAAAATTTACTGTATACATTTGTTTCCGTTAATTATCAGTAATTAAGTTCGTGTGATATTTAAATCTTTAAAAATATAACCTACTCGTAACAGTTTTGCTACCAAATCCATGTATTTTTCAGGCTTGCGCGGATAATATCGACGCGTTGGAAAGATTTAGAAACAAGAGTGAACCTGTGTTTCTTTTTATTGCGGTATTTAATATTTTGTTTCCATTTCTAAATTATTATTATTACTATATATTTGTTACCGCGTGGTGACGCAGTAAGAATAGAATTCACCACACACCTTCTTTTTTTTTTTGAGGTGGGTTGCGGTTGGCACGCTCCTCGCATCACTCCGTGCGGGGCGACAGAGGGGCGTAAGCACGCACACCCGCAACCCACTCGAACACCACGTCGCCTTCGTCGTTGGGTCCACCACCAGAGCAGGGTCACTTGTCATCAGGGGTCGGCCCGACGGAATACCCCCTATTTGGGGTACCCTCTCATCGACCGACGTCCCTCCCTCGGGGAGGACGTCGGTCTTTCCTCACGCGGTCGGCCTCTCGGCGGGTGACGGACTAACTCCCCGGTCACATCACCCGCGGCCTCAGCTAGGGCGGCATGACGCGCAGGTAGTCGCTCCTGCGCCGCCCTAGCCGCGGTCGTTTCGTCGAGGCTGCGCTCCTCGCGCGCGCGACCCGCCGCCTCTTTCTGTAAGATCACTGCCTCGCAGAAGGACCCTGGCTCTCTCGCTTACCGAACGAAGAACAGTAACAAATTGATACTAATCAAACGTCGATTTCCTGCCAGAGTGTGGACCATGGAAGGACCAGCCCGCGCCGCCGCGCCGTTGTGGACAGACGACTATCGGCAGTGTGGTCCAACCGCATAAATATAGTACCTTACTTTTGCATTAAATTACATTATATACATATATTACATTATTTAGTCAGGTACAAGTGAAGTTAATATAAATGATGAAAAAATAGATGAAAATTAATCTTATTGATTTGTTACTAATATTATGTTTTATGTAAGGCCGGGCAGCTTAGTCGAGCGATGTTTGGCGCTAACGGTATAGAACTATGTGAGATAATACAAGAAGAATTGAAATTGATGCAGCGTGATGTAGAAACCGGCATCAAAAGACCCAAAAGGGATATCAGCGAACTGTTGCCAGAAGAAATGGTAAAATTTTTCTGTACTACTAAAAATGTACTAGCAACCCAACCTCGTTTCGCTTCTTTTTCAGTCGCCTTACCCGCGTAATTTCCGTTCCCGTGGGAATATCGGGATAAAATATAGCCTATGTTACTCCCTGATATTATAGCTTTCCATTTGTGAAAGAATTTTTGATATCAGTAGTGTAGCTTAAGCGTGAAAGCATTAAAAACAAACTTACTTTCGCATTTATAATATTAGTAAGGATTCACTAGAAAACCGACGTCCCATTGTTTATTATAGTGGGACAAATTACCAGGCGCTTGGCAGATCTAGGAAGATGATGTATTCTTAACTTATAACCAGGTTCTTACTATCCATGCATCCACTGAGCACTCTGGCCACGTGCCTGCCCTACGATTGATTAAGCCAACTCTCACCCCTCCCTTCTCTCTGATTCCTGCCAGACTACGAATTGATAATGATAACTGTTACCGAAAAGCATATTTATTTCGAGAAAAAAATGCTTTTGTAGATTATATTATAGTAGCGGTTCCCCGCGGTTTCGCCTACGTAAACATTAACTGGCCCAAAGTTGAACTAGTATCCCAAGGGAACATATTACCGGGTTAAAAGTATTCTATGTATTAATCTAGGAAATTATGTGCCAGATTTCATCCAAATCTGGTTAACGGTTTCATCCTTTTTGGCTCATATACGTTCCACTGTTGGGCTCGAGCCACCTCCAAATAGGCGGGAAATTGACCTACTGGTATAGTACTATGCTGCACTTCAGACAGTTTGGCGTAGGGTTTTGTTTCGAGTTTTCTTTTTCTTGCATAGATGTCATATGAGTATTATATCCCTTAGTCGTCTTTTACGAGACCCACGGGTAAGAGTGGGAGTGGTGAATTGTATTCTTACTCCGTCACCACACGGAAAACGTTAACCTGTTGGGCTTGAGCCTCCTTCACAATAGTAGGGAAATTGACCTTACTATACCATTTTGACCAGCAGGTCAAACAGGTTGGTATAGGGTTTTATTTCGAGTTTTCCTTCTCTTGCATAGATGTTATATGCATATTATATACCTTAGTCATCATTTACGGGACCTACGTGTAAAGTAGGGGGTGATGAATTGTAAGCCACACGAAAAAGCAAGAACACGAAAAATCAGATAGGCTGCTAGTCATCTGTCATTAAATAATTTACAGGTTAGAGTAGAAGCTGATTTGAAACTCGAGGAAGAATATAGAGAAAATGTTGAGAGGCTGCGAGTTTTAACTCTAGCCGCTCGCAAGAAGAGAGTGAACGAGAGACTCGCCATGAATATTAAGCGGTTGAACTTCATCATGTTCTGGCCTCATTGCCATCAGGCCCATTACGACTTGTATGAGAAATGGGATGTTTGCAGTTAGTAATATACCTGTTTATGCATTTTATTATGGAATAAGAATAGAATTCACCAGCCTCTTACCCATGAGTGTCGTAAAAGACGACCAAGTGATATAATATTTTTTGAAGTGAAACTTCTAATGCGACTTCCAACAAGGTTGCGTTAAACGTTCAACGCTACGGGAATAGAAAGAGACAGAGCGTGGCACTCGAACGCATGCGCGTAGTATACCTATATTAGACCAGCGCGAGCGTTAGTAACGAGTAGCGTTCAATATTTTTTATAATTTTTTTCTTTTTTATCTTTTTTTTATATTGACAAAAAACACATGGCACCAAAGAAGTTTCGCTTCTGACATGCGTATTTTGTACGCATGCTTTTTTTTTGGGCGGGCTATGATCGGCACCCACACTGTCCATTCCATCCGGGGTCACAAAAGGACGGCATGCAGCCCCATAACCCACCGAAGTCCCTCACCTTTGCCACTGGGTTGGCCACCAGTACCTTGTCGTCCGTGGCCATTCATATAACCTCTAGGTTCTCTAGCAAGAGAAGTAAAACTTGAAATAAAACGCTATTCTCACCTACATAACCAGCGTGGTGGGGTTGGTCAATTTCTCTTATTGTGGAGGAGACTCGAGCCCAGCAGTTGGACTTATAGGACCTGTGATGATGATGATATTTATTAAATTGCTTCTGTATCTATATTTACCTTACAGTGATGCATTTTACAAAAGGCAGATTTCAGCGGCAGTTTGACAGATCATTCCAAAGTTCATTAGCTTACACTTCAAGGCCCCATTTGAAAACAGAAATGCACCTATCCCTCGTGATGTTGTAAAGATAACTGAGAGATACCTAGTCAGCTTAAATCACTGAGAAAAAAGGAAATAAATGTCTGTTCTATATTATCTAGCTAAACCAATTTCGCTTTAAATATGAAACCGCTCCATAATCAATAATAAAAGGTATAAGAGTTTTAAAAGAATAAGAAAAGTAGATAATTCTTATCGAAAAAAAGATATTTGATTGAATTAGGCGATACATGGCGGAAATCCATTACTATTCTAAAATGGAAGAAAGGAAGGGAGACTCACCCATAAATATTCGAACTTCTGCAGCAAATTGCAAATTGACGTTCTGGAAGGAGCTCATCACGTGAGAGTAAGATTTCCCTATATCCTATTCCACCTTGATCCCATCTCGTATTCCTTCTATTCCATTGTGGTGCGCGGTATATTGATTAACCGTGGGAAAGTAATGGGTCTCCCTTCCTTCCTTCCATTTTAAAATAAACTCCAGGATAATAATGTCTCGTACAAATTAGATATACAAGTATCAGCGAAGGAAACATTTCAATTGAACGAGGAAACTATGAAGGAGGCGTTGTACATGAGCGATGTGGATACGAACGAGGCATGTGTACATGCGCTTCTGAACGGAGAGGTATTGGTCGTGCTGTTCAAGATGTTCGAAACTGATGGCAGAGATTTCGTTAGTTAGTATCCTCTTAACGTTCCAGTACTGGGCTCGAGCCCCCTCCACAATAAGAAAATTAACCTACAGTACCATGTTGGTATAGCGTTTTAATTCGAGTTGTCCTCTTGCACAGATGTTATATCTTAATATATATAAATTACGTGTCACGTTGTTTGTCCGCGATGGACTCCTAAACTACTAAACCGATTTTAATCAAATTTGCACACCATGTGCAGTTTGATCCAACTTGAAAGATAGGATAGCTTACATCTTAATTTATAGTCGCAATATTATTTTATTGCAAATTATTTGTCTATTATTTGACATTCACAATTATCTGTTGACTAGATTAAGTAAGTAATTAATAGATGGCGCTGCTATGTCAAACCTACAAACGTATCATATAAGCTACAATTCAATAGCATAAATAGTTTAATAACATGTAATAAAACAAAAACCTTAGCCACAGCAACGCGTGGCCGGGTCTGCTAGTATGTATATCCCTTAGTCATCCTTTACGACATCCATAGGCAATACGGAAATAGTATAGTACCTATATAGTAAATAAAACTACGGATTATTATTAGTTATTTATTTATTAGTCCGCCCATGACCATGAATGCTGTAAAGTGTTCGAAACGTCGGGCAATCATAAATCAAATACAAACGCGATAAAATCCGTAAAGTGGTTTTATTTACAATCTATAATACTCAAGTAAAGATCAGAAATCATAGTATAGTATATATAAAATGTTTTCCGTGTGGTGACGGAGTAAGAACAGAATTCACCCCCTATTTTTCCCCTGGGTGTCATAATAAGCGATTAAGGATATATGCATACACGAAATAAGATATAACAGGAGAAGAAAACTTGACATAGCCACCTACGCCGTTCTGACCAGCGTGGTATGCTCTAGTTGAGATCTCTTGTGGAGGCACCTCGAGCCCAGCAGTTGAATGTATATGCGCTGATAATCATCATCTTCATAGATGTTATACGTCCTCCTGCTGGGCCTTCTCCACAATAGGAAGGAAATTGGCCTACTATACACGCTGGTCAAAGGAGTTGGGACAGAGTTTAATTTCGAGATTTTCTTCTTTTATTGTGTACATATTGTAATCCGTCGTCATCTTTTACGATACCCACGGATAAGAAAGGGGGTGGTGAGTTGTATTCTTATTTCGTCATCATACGGCAAAGCTGTTTTAAATTGCTTTGGTGATGATAAAGAATTGATTGCAGTGAATCTATTGTACCAGGTATTGCAGAATAATACTTAATGCCAAAACACAAATTATTGTTTCGCTAAGTTTGCCACCATACGGACGTGGGCAGCCGACGTCCCAGGAGGGGCGTTAGGGAGGGTGATTACCCGAAAGGGTATTCCGCCCGGACGACAAGGAGCTCAGTACCAGTGGTCGGCCCAATGGCGAAAGGGAAGGAATATAGGGCCGAGCTCCGCTCCTTCGTCACCCCGGTCGAAGCAGACGGAATGTGCACAGACCACGGTCCACCAAAAAAAAAATAGTTGAAACGTGTCCGTCAATTATATATTTGTAAAATCATACACTGATATCTTTGTGGCGACGGAGTAAGAATAAGTACTATTTCAATTTCAATTTCAAACTTTATTGCACTCCATAATGTATAAAAGGTCTTAACAACTAAATTATGTAACAATTATGGACCCTGTAGGGCACTGCAACAGTAGAAGAGAGGAACATTTTTATAAATTGTTATAATTTTATGAAGTCTTCACACTTACGCGATTTAATAGAATTATTATTATTATTTTATCACTGTTTTTATTAAAATTAATTATTAATTTACATATGGAAGTTTTTATACCTACACTCCGCTCCGAGCGCAACAGTGGGACCTTAGAATAATAACGTATAGAAGGTAAGTTCGCGCACAAAAAGTGAAGCATTTCAATTGGAGCCTAATGGAGCTTACGCCGGAACCGTTCCGTAATGTACAAGTCATTGTACTGCACGTACGTACGCAACTCTTAAAAAATAAATAGGTAATTATGACGGTTTGTGCATTCAAATGGTGTCACAACTAGGGTTGCCACCCGTACTTTATTATAAAGTATTGTACGTTATTTCCATTAATTGTACTTTATACTTTATGTAACCAATAAAGTACGCGAAAATACTTTATTTCGCATTTTTTTTCAAATTTGCATAAATTAATTACATATTTAATGGCGATTCCTGCCACGGCATTTCACTGAAGCATTCATAGGGAGTGATTTGCATGTGATGTACAATATATTATTTAGTTTCACTTAAATTAATAGGAAAAACCGCCTAAGTGCGAGTCGGAATCGCGCACGTATACTTCCGTACCATTACCATCCGTAACATCTATAAAAATCGCTTTTGTTGTATGGGAGCCCTTATATATTTATCTTATTATGTTTTTAGTATTTGTTGTTATAGCGGCAACAGAAATACATAATTGGTAAAAATGTCAACTGTCTAGCTATCGCGGTTCTTGAGATACAACCTGGTGAGTGTCAGACGGACGGGACTGACTTTGGGTACGAAACCCTAAAAAGTTGCTGTGCAGATATCTATTTGTGATAATTATGTGCTAAAACGTTGGTAAAAATATGTTTTTGACCAAAATTGTGAAATAAAATCAATCGTACTTTATTTTGACATAATGTACTTTATTTTTCTAACTTCATTAACCAATGTAGGTACTTTATTTACACGAAAAAAAGGTGGCAACCCTAGTCACAACACATTTGAAAAACTTAAAAAGGTTTTTAACATTACTTTTAAAAGTATTTCGACGATTTATGTTAATAAAAACAAAATTTGATTTCATAATTTGTATAGTGGTGTGCGTGTGTACGTGTGTATCGCCTGCGCGCCATTAGTATTTTTAGATTCATGTTTCGAACTTTCGAAGTATTGATACTATCCGTTACTATACGTTATTATTCTAAGAGTGGGACGTACATATTTGGGTTGAGATGAATAAAATCATACAATATAGGGATAGCAAACATAATTAAAAGATTTTTTTGGAGCAGGACGAAATGTTAAAAATCTTTTCAATGGTGTTTTCAACATTTTAAAAATCACAAAGAAGAAGATTCGAGCGTCACAGGACCTTACTTGTAAAAATAATAAAACCTCTTTCGCAGTACCAAAAATTTTCCTAACACCATGCTAAAGAGACCTGCTGGTATAGTGTTTTAGGTCGAGTTTTCCTTATCTTTTCATTTCAAAAGCATAAATATTACTGCACAGATGGCGTAGTGGTTAAGATAGCGACCTACAGCGCCAGTGTCGGGGGTTCGAATCCCACGCGGGACAACACTTTGTGCGAACCACAAATTGTTGTTCTGAGTCTGGATGTAATTTGTGTCCGTTAATTATATGTTTGTAAAGTCCCCCGCAATACAAGGATTATTTCCTTAGTGCAGGGTGTTGTCTTAAATAAATAAAAAATAAATAAAAAATAAAAATAAATAAAATATCTCTAAATTGCCTTTCACGACACCTATGGACAAGAGGTGATTTTTTTCTTGCGCCGTCACCACACGGATAGCTTTAGCTTAGAAAAACAATAAACCATAAATCTTAAATATCTAGAGGTGATGCGATACGCTCTATATGAAGAGATTCCTGTGCCTAAAGAGGATGTGTCACCTGAGAAGCAGCTACCACCAATACCAGCATACGAACGTTACGCCAGCATTAGTAAGACCGCGGCAGAAGTACGACGCGACAGATACAATGCCAGGATGGCTAAACTGGTGAGATAACTCGTGGGAACCTACATCATCCAAAAACATTCAGATAAAAAATAAGAAAAACGAAATTGTAGTATTTATTTCGTTCTCATTTTGTTTGTAGGTTACAAACAAGGTTTAGCCTTAATTTTAAACAAGGTTTAGCCTTAATTACAAACAGGTTATAGCCCTGTTTGTAATTAAAATGACTCCTAAATGGTTGTAGATTCGCTTGCGCAAGTTAAGTTAAAGATAAGCGCTGGCAAGTTAAAGATAAAATATAATAGAAAGAAATCAAATGTTATGCAATATAACACTCAGATTATCTAATGTGTAGACTAAAATATAAAAAAGTACAAGTAAAAAATCGTGTTATCCCCGGTAGGGATGCAAACAATAGATCGATGTTATCGATATTCACTATTGTAAAACATCAATGTTATTTTATACGACGATTTAAACGCTTGCATGATTTAAAATGTATGGTAGGTATTTTTAGCAGAGTCTGCGCAACAGTTTAGGTACATTGTTTCTAAATAGCTAAAAAAAAGCTCAACACGTCACGCAATTATTGGCGTTTCATGTAAAAAATATGCTTGATTTAACTAAAAAAAAAACAGCTCATCCCATAAATCTCTAAAAAACATCGATTGTTTTTTGTACATCGATGTTTTTGGTTTCGATATTTGCAACTCTAATCCCCGGACACGAATGAAAAAAAAAATCTAAAAAGTGAGCATCATGTGCTCCGATAGGAATTTCTTTCTCTCTTCTGTATACCTACTAATAATAACGTTAATTTCTTTTCAGGCTGCTGAAAAAGAAGAACGCGAACGACTAGCGGCGGAGCAAGCACGCTTAGCCAGAGAGGCTGAAGAGGAGCTAGCTAGACAAGAGAAACAGCGTCAAGAAGAAGAAAGAATGGCGAGAATTGCTGCCGGTGTAAGAATCGTAGTTATATATGTTAATTATTATTATTATTATTAATATATAATCGTAGTTATATACTAGGTGACTTAAAAAAGCTAAAAATAGAATTTCATGAAATTGATCGCATGTCTGTGTATCAGGTCCTAATGCATTGTTCTAAATCCATAATCGCATTATTGCCTTTCTAAAGAAACTGATCAGGGGCTCATCAATTACACTGGCCAGGTTGGCCATGAACATCAAGGAATCGGTACTAGTTGTCGGCCCAATGATGCGTTATAGAGCCGTGCACTGCCGGCGTGCATCAAAAGCATAGCCCGCCTCAAAGTTGACCATTTAAGGGCATAAAAATTGCTTTTTTATTGCTCAATCTTAATTTTTACCCGAATTCAATTAGTGTTTATTTTATTGAGCTCTGCGGCAGTTTTTCAACGACATTAAACTAGTGGTTTTGCTTGTATAATAATGGAATAAAATAAAGAAAATTAAATAAACCTACAACTTGAGAATCAGTAGTTGACCACCCCACATATAGACTTTGTAAATATTTTTTTTTTCATATTTCACATAAAATGTTACCTTAATCCTAAAGAAATAAAAAAATAAAAGTAAGTAAGAAAAATAAATGTTAAGAAAATGCAAATTAGATGTTTAGAGTGCGTCACTAGAAAAAATAATTGGAGTGTATTTGGAACATTAAAAAATTAGAGGATGCGTAGTTTGCACGATTCGATGACTAGATAACAGCATCAACTATTTTATATGAGGTTTAAAAACACGCCATATGTAAATTCTTATTTTATCAGTTTTTGTGCGTTATTGGTTAACTACTGGTACATGGTCAACTGCTGGTGCTCTTACCTTGATTTTTATGTGGTAGAACCACACTATCGAGAGATTTTATCTTCAACCGCGGACGATACGTCCAGGGTAGTACCACACTTTCTCAGAAAATAATATCTGAGTAGTATTTTATTACAGCACTTCGTTTGGTGAGCGAGAGAGCTGGTAGTCCAACTTTCTGATAAAAATTGCAATCGAATTAGAACAATATGTAGGTCGCACAAAGAACTCTTCTACCTGGGAATTGAATCCATGACACTCAGAATGACCCTGCTACTGAAAATACCATGCCATCTACTATTTGTACATTCATTAGTTACCAGCTGATCCGACGCCTGTATCCGAACCAGAAAAAGAAGCAGGCGAAGGAGAAGAAATAGAAAGTGAAGAAAAAGAAGTAGGTGAAGAGGAGAAGGCAGAAACAGAAGTTACCGAGGTTACAGAACCCGAAGAGCAACAAAAGGTACATTTTTGTAAAATATTAAAAACGTGCTTTTATAAAATACTGTAACACCAGGCTATTGTTACTATGCTTTATAAATACACTCTTCAATACGAAGACGCTATCCCTGTTTTCGCCATCATTTCATCTCAGCCCATATACCTCCCACTATTGGGCTCCGGCGTCCTCCATCATGGGAGGGAAATTGACCCACTATAACGCGTTGGTCAGACGTGTTGGCATAGAGTGTCATTTTCAGTTTTTAATTTCGGCTCATATACGTCCCACTGCTGGGCTCGAGTCTCCTCCATAATAAGAGGGACCCATGCGGGTCAGACTGGTTGGCATAGGGTATTGTTCCGAGTTTTCCTTCTCTTGCATAGATGTTATATGCGTAATATGTCCCATAGTCGTCTTTTACGACACCCGCGAATAAATGAAGTCATACGTCACCATCATACGTCATCATAGGTCCTTCTCTTGCATCGATGATATACGCATATTATATCCCTTAATCGTGTTTTAAGAGTTATGACACGCAGGGGTAATAGAAGAGGTGATGAATTGTATTCGTCACCACACGGAAAGTTTTCACCAACGACACCTAAATTATAGCTGAAACACTTAAGAAAATTTAAATTACACGTTTTTGTTGCATGTTAAATGACATCAATCATAGCTAAGCTGTGTGGGGACGCCTCGGAAAACTACCAGTCTTTACCTCCTCGTGGGTGTCGACTTAACACGTTCCCTGCGCCATCATTTTCAAAGAAATTTCAACTGGTGCTTTGGAGACCTAAAAGATCTCGTAACTAACCTACCCTTTGGTGCGTTTGAGACCTAATCAGTCTCCGAAGTACTTTACACGTTAGCAGCTCCCGCAAAGAGTGAAAAAACACGATTATAGTCAACGCACAGTATAAAAGTCCTGCAAGAGATCAGATAGATCTCGCAACGCAACGAACGTGTTAATAGAAGTAGAAAAGGTTTTAGCAAGAGTTTTATGACCGGCCGCCTGCAACGTCAACTCATTTTGGGAATACAATTGTCAACCAGACCGCATCAGGCGGTATTGACTCACTTCGATATAAGCTCTTTATAGTCTTTTGCGACACTTAAGAGAAATTTAAGGGTTGGTAATAATCAGTAGTCACAGTAATCTTATCCCTTCAACATACGTAATGAGAAAAGTTGCCTGCTTTCTCTCATCATAGGATGAAGAAAAAGTTGAGGAAGAGGAAGAATTCCACTCGGACGTAGAAGTAGAAGGCGAGGAATATATTCCACCTGGAGGACTGTTCGTACCTGGTTTATATACACCTCCAAATGATCTCGCTAAGGCAAATGGTCTTACGTTGTTCTTTCCAAAAGTAAGTTATATTTTCATAAGACCCTAGGGGATCCACTTACGTTTATAGTTGTTGCAGCTGTTGTTACACCTCACATACGTCCCACTGCTGGGTTTGAGCCTCCTCCATAAAGGGAGGGAATGCCTAGCTGGTCAGACAGGTTGGTATAGGGCTCACCAGATGATCTCTCCGGCACCCCGTAAAAGCGCGGAAGGGGCCGCTGTGGTTTTAGTGGGTATTTCGGTCACTTCTGTGGTCGGCGAATCCCCCACACACTCCCCTGTCTGTAGCCGGCGGGGGATAGTGCGTAAATGCATTTTCACAGCGTGAAAAAAAAAAGTAGGTTGGTATAGGGCTTTATTTCGAGTTTTCCTTCTCTTGTATTGATTGCATACGTATTATATCCTTTAGTCGTCTTTTACAACATCCACGGGCGAGATAGGAAGTGCTGAATTGTATCCTTACTCCATCACCACTCGGTAAATATGTACAATGGCAGAAGTGTATTCATATTCGTTGTAAAGGACGACTCCAAGTAATTGGGATAAAAAAAATTCACAAATATGGAATCCTAGATATGATAAATACATTACCAGGATTGAAAGTATTCAAAAGCGGTTAATTAAATATTTATGCTACCGCACCAATATAACATTTAGATCTGCCGAATACTTACAACTATATGCTAAATTTCACATTCTTCCACTGTCTAATAGACGCGAAATCTCAGATGTTACTTATATTTTAAAAATCATCCGTAACAATGTTGAAAGTCCCCAGCTTCTCTCTAAAATAAATTTTAATACTCCAGTCAAATCAACACGGCATCATACTCCATTAAGTTTAACCGTAGTACCTACTAACTACAGACAAAATAGTTTTTTGTGGCGAGCAGGAAGGACACTTAACGCAAAATGCAAAGTGTACGACGTTGACGTATTTAACACAAGCGAAGTAACAGTGAGAAGATTGCTAAGTCAGGAATTTTTTAAAAACTATGTTTGTATGTAACCTACCTAATTGGATTACCTATTTATAGTGTCTACAGTCTGTTTGTTTAAAACGTATCATATTAGCGGAGACCTGTAATTAGCGGTCTGATGTATAACAAGTATTTTAATATTATTGTTGTGCTGTTGGTCTTCCAAAAATAAATAAATAAATAAAAAAAAGGATGATAGTGATGATTATTATGACTTTACACAAATATAATGTAACTAGCTATTGGTAAATAAGCCTCTGTTCTGTAATCGCAAAAAAAAATATTCTGTATGGTGACGGAGTAAGAATACAATTCACCACCCTTATCTTACCCATCGGTGTTGTAAAAAAGCGACTGACATAACAGGCATATAATAATTGCAAGTGAAGGAAAATATCTATACCAATAAATAAAATTGGAGTGTCTGTTTGTAATGTCAAAATAATAGGCTTTTTTCATGCTCACACGGTTATTTGCACGACATCTATGCCTAAAATAGCAATTAAAAATTTTTGTCTGTCTGTCTGTTTGTTCCGGGTAATCTTCAAAACGGCTGGACCGATTTCAAAAATTCTTTCACCAATGGAAAGCTATAATATCAGGGCGTATACTAGGCTATATTTCATCCCGGTATTCCCACGGGAACGGAAACTACGTGGGTAAAATGACTATAACCTATAACCGAAGCGAAGCGAGGGCGGATTGCTAGTAACTAAATAAAACTCTATACCAACGGCTTTGATCAGCGTGATATGGTAGATGAGTTTCACTCCTATATAGAGAAGCGTATATAAGCTGAAATTATGAATGATGATACCTAATATAAATACGGATGGCGCAGTGGCTAAGATACCGACCTACCGTGCCATTCTAGTGGGTTCTAATCCCACGAAGGACAATATCTTATGCGATCCACAAATTGTTATAACGAGGTCAAGTAATTTGTATGTTTATGTGTTTGCAAGTCCCTCAAAATACTAGGATTATTTCCTTAGTACCGGATGCCCTGTTTTTTTTATAAAAATAGCATCATCATGATTTTTGAATTTTTTTTTCAGCATGTAAAGGAGCTAGCCCAGGTGATAGAGACGGAATTTCTGCCGCCTCACGTGCTGGTGATGTTCACCATAGAAAAACGCCATGAAGTACAAGAGATTATGAATCTGTATAAGTTGGAAATACTAAATGTACGAGTAACTCTAATTATAACAATTTTCCTTGTGGTAACGGAGTAAGAATACAATTCACCATCCTCTATATAAATACAGATAAATACAGTTAACTAGGATAGTATAAATAAAACTTTACTACCCAGTTATAGAAGCAAAAGCTGTTAATAATGTCAACAAACAATGATCAATCATTTGATCAGCCTTTAATGGTCAGCTTACCACCACGCTTAACCCCTGCTGTTCGAGCATATTAGAGACTGGTTCACTCTGCGTACTCTACCGGCTAATGGGGATAAAGCTAAAGCGTTGAGGAGCTGTTTGTCTTTGTACAATTGCTGCTCATGGCGACTGCTTTGAGGAACTGTTTGTCTTGGTACAATCGTCAACCTTTTACCAACATATCACTTGACATCGTAGGAGGGCTCATCCATTTACATTTCCAGCGATCATCTCTCCATTTGCTTTGGAGTAAACCACCTGCTGCTGTGTTTCTCGAGTGCTATGACATGTCCTTCTTTAAACAAGGTTTAAGAAGAGTATTTCCTTTACAGTATGCAGCGGCCTGGTGGCCCTGGTATTGCAAAGGTCCCATATGCGATAGTTTTGCTTGCTCGTTTGCCACCATCATTATTAAAAAAATATATACCATTACCTATGTACGTAGAGGTTTGATGAACTTATTGGTTGATTTTTTAGGTGGGTGTATTTGTGGGCGATGATCCATTTACAGCGGAACATGTCGCCTACAGCATCAAGCAGTATGATAAAATGATACGTTTGAAGAAACAGTACGTAAATTTTCTTATTAATAAAATTAAAACACTGAACAGAGAGTATCGTAGAGACAAACACTTTTATATTAGGTACATCCCACCACGAATTCCCACCACTAGTAGGAGTAACTCCTGTAAGCCCTGGCTTACAGGAGTTACTCACTTAGCTTGTTCAGTTGACCACTGTGAATCCTGATTCACAGTGGTCTCTGTATAAGACACCAAGGTTTGAACATCAGGAAGTCCCGGAGAACGCTTTTAATTGTCTTGGGATCCGCAACAAATTTAATTAGAAAAGGAAAAATGGGAGGAGTTGCGAAGGCACTTCTCTTCTATGCAAAAAGCGGGAGACATGAAGCAAAATAAGAGGATATATAAGTACGTGAAGTGCAGCCGTACAGCACCACGGGTTTAACAGGGGAGTGGTGAATTTTCAATTACATGGTGTTGACTTAATATTATGTACTCTTATTTCATAGTACATATTGCAAAAGGTTTGGCTATAATTTTATAACCAGCCATCTGACATCAACCCTACTTGGGAATATAATTTTAAAAGCTTTTATTTAACATGCTGTGTTAGTATGAGACAAATCTTGCGAGTTAAATTAGAACCACTTCCTGTCGTTAGATTAGGTTGAAATTTGGTTTACTTACGTAACTTTGGTGACAATGCAATTATATGGTACCATGAAGCTGGTCTCAAGATGGCGTCGGAAGGTGGCCATAGGTACTCCTAAATTAAACGAGATAAAAATGTCGAGTTTGGACTCGTTTGAATAGTCTTGACAAGCAGCATTTAAATATAAGCTTTTTTTTTAATTAATTAATATTTTTTATTTGAGCAGACGGTATCAGATGGTGTTGGCCAATGTCGATATTAACCTCTTAGTCGGCTTTTACGACACCCACGAGCAACGTAAGCCTTGGTAGTATTCGTAACTGTACAGAAATGATACCATATGAATAATAGATAGATAAAGCTATTTTATAACATTTGTTACGCACGTATTCACACTACCCTCAGGTTCTCTTTCTCCCTTCACGGTGGGCAATGGTCTAGCAAAAGACCAAGAGCGGCAGTATCACTTACCATCAAGTGGGCTGTTTCCTCGTTTACAAAAACAAAAAACAAATATTTTGTATACAATTTTATATAGAAGTCAGTGAAAAAAATAAATAGACAAACCCCGCTGAGTTTTTGTCGGATATTCTCAGTGGCGGTATTCTGCCGATGGTTTTTTATTGGAATATTATTATTTTTATTACATTTAACAAAGGCTTACAATAAAATTGACAAAATTAAAGTTTCCTTCTCAGAGCTTTTTCATTTTGTATGTTGTTTACTTTTTAAACTTTTATTTTTAAATTTTAATGCCGTTTAATATTTTGAATAATTATAACTAATAAATTGCTATTTTGTATCACCTCAAATTGTCTTGTCATGGAACTCTGTAATTAGCACTGCTTATTGAAAATGCTGAGCCGAGTCTGTTTGCATATTCGTATATGTGAAACTGTCTATGTTAAAAAAGCTATTGAGTTTCCTTAAATAAATAAATAGAGCAAAAATATTTTAATATATTAGGTGATAGAGTAAGAATACAATTAACAGCGCCCCACCCCCCACCTCTCTCTTGCCCGTGGGTGTCGTAAAAGACGACTAACGGATATGATATGCAAATAAAATCTATGCAAGAGAAGGAAAAGAGGAATACTCGACACAAAACCCTATGCCAACACGTCTAACTAGCGCGGTATAGTAAGGTCAATTTCCCTTCTATAGTGGAGGAGGCGCTAGCCCAGCAGTGGGACGTATATGAGCTGAGATGATGATGATGCAAATATTTTTACTACATACATACATGTATACATTTAAGAATTCTAAAAAATTGAGTTATTATATATACTTTTAGTCTCGATCGTCTAGCAGTAATGGTGTCGCGCAAACGAAGCTTGGCACTTCTCCAGTTGGCTGGTCTGAACCCTTGTTACATCAGCGCCGATGTCACCTCTGGCGAGAGGGAGTGTCTCGCACTATTTCCAGTCGGTTACGGAGACGAGTACGAGGAAATTGAAAGCGTTAAGGAAGAGGAAATTGTGGTATGTCAAATGTATTCTGTGGACACATAAATGCGATGTGGCATAATCCCTTCCTTCCCTGCAGGTTATTGAGATTAGGTTGATAAACAAGACACCTCTGAGCTTAATAAACGTTTATTTTATTAGCTAGTTCACAAAAATGCATTGAACCACGCCGAGAGAGAGAAATAGCGCCATCTGGCGTTACAATATGAAAATAAATAGGCAAACAATAGATAGCATACAACCTAGAATTAATTATAAAATTTTATCCAATACAGGTGACATAGGAAACGACTAAGGAACTCAACCAGATAATATTACTGCAAGGAAAGGACTAATTTGTTGTGGTATGGTCCCCCGTAGTAGAAAGAATTAGTTTCGAACTTTGCCTTTTTTTTACCCAGGACCAGTCACGAATACCATGGTACCAGTGGTCGGCCCAATGGCGATGGGGAAGGAGTGCGGTGGACCGTGGTTGGGCTCGAGCCTCCTCCACAAAAGGAGAGAATTTGACTTACTACGCCATGCTTGTCAGAGGGGTTTAGTTTCGTGATCCTTCTCTTAGACATATGTTGTATGCGTATGTATAATATGTAGTCTTCTTTTACACCCGCGGTTAAGACAATGGGCTGATGGATTATATTCTTAGTCCGTCACCACACGGAAACGCACCCACGCATCTGGCCATACTATAGTTGAAATAAAAAATCGAAAAAGAGAAATTTGTCCCGTGGGGTTGATATAAATCTTAAGCAACATAGTTATAAAACTGATTTTACCTTTTTTCAATTATCAGGCAATCGAAAAAGCTGAGCCAGAACAAGTGGTAAGACTTGAGATTTTTTAAGTAAATATTAGAAATAAGGATGTGATGTAGAGTTATGGGGGTTTATTTGTGCGCTGACCGTAGCCCACCCGCAAATAAAATAATGGTTTCCTTAAAAAAAGTGTGTGTGCGTGTGCGTTTATCACATCTGTTCCTACTCATCCCATGCAACCCAACTCTTCCCATCTGTCACCACTCCTTCACGTCACCACTAATTCCATCTGTCCCCATACATTCCACCTTTCCACACTCGTCTGCACTCTTCTCATCAGCACTCAATTCATCTATCCCCATTCCATCCCACTCATTCTATTCATCCCCATTCGTAACCGCTCATATTTTTGTGAAGCTAGCAAGTATTTAGACTACTTCTTTATTTACTACTATTACTTTAGACCGAGCTGTGTGCTAGCGGCTTCGAATACTACCAACCCTTGCTTTGCTCGTGGATGTCGTAAAAGTCGACTAAGAGCCCTAGATTGACCCGGACCAACTCCATATGGTACCATTTGGGTCAACGATTACATTCCCAAGGAGGGTTGACGTCAGGCAGGCGGCCGGTCATAAAAGTCATTGCCGAAACTTTTTGCAATATGTCAAAACAGATGACATATTGCGTCGACCCCAAGTAATTGGGATAAGAGCAAAATGATGATGACTTTAGACCGAGGCCAAGTATTAAGTATTAACTAATTCTTAGCCCCATTGAGGTGTTTCGTATTTAGGAGGACTTTCTAATAATATTTCTCTTTCGATGTACCCAGCTCACACCACAGGAAGAACCACAGAAAGTAGAAGAAGAAGAAGACGAAGAACCAGATGAAAATTAATAGCTTTATCAATAAAATATCTGGTTGACCGAGCTTAGCTCAATATATTTTTGTTGTATTTTTGTTAAATTTATTTAGATATATATTAAAAAAAATAAAAATTCAATAATGAAAAAAATTACAAAAAGAGAATAATAATAACATCGAGATTCGATCCCACGCTGTTTGAATGCCAAAACAAAACAAAAAAAAAAACTGGACAACTTCCCAACTCAGCTATCTCCACTCTTGACGTTGACGGCGAAATTTGAATTCATATTCTATTGACATTTTATGTCATTGTATTGATTAGCTAAAAACACCGACAAAACAATATTTTTTATAAATAAAACCTAGCTAGATCGACTTTTTGGCCCCGAAACCTCTAGTATGCCAAATTTCATCAAAATCGTTGGAGCCCTTTCCGAGATCCTGAAAATATATATATACAGGGTGTATCAGGTTATGGAACAACTGTTCAAGTATGTTGTAGTTTAACGGTCATAGATGGTAATTAGAATGTACATTACACAAAAAACAATATAACATAAAAATTATAGTGATTACAAAAAAATCTGTCTAAGAGTCTATGCCTTAAATGTTACGTATTATGTAGGCGTGTACAGACAGAATACATGTAGGCATGTAAAGCTTCGACAGTATAATTTCATTCATTTATACCTAGAATTGCACAAACGCTTCAATGGCATGCGGGTACAACGGCAAGTGGTCAACGGCCATAGGCCGATCAGCTGTTTTAAAGCGAAGTTTGTCTTGCTTATGTGAACGTAATCATTGATTTATTCAATTTCTAATGAATATTTAACAAAGTATGAACATGTTGCGTATTAAGTATCATTGACTTTATACATTTCAATCAGATTTACACGAAAAAGCGATGAATCTTAACGAATCGATATTTTTCGTTCAAATTTTTTTTATGGGTTCCTACCACCATTGCTCCCTTTTGACCAGTTGCCCCATAACCTGATACATCCTGTATATATATATATATATATATATATATATATATATATATATATATTAGCTTATCCTCATCGCCGATTGACTGGTTTCGAAGTTACCTATTTGGCCGCCGGCAACGCATACATTTCAAAGATTCCTTCTCTTCTTGGTGTAATACCTATGCAGGTGTGCCACAGGGTGGAGTTTTATCCCCTCTGCTCTTTACAATAATCATCAATTCGATTGTAAAATAAAAAAAAAATAAACAATTAGTGTCAGCCTACCACCTTTACGCAGATGATCTTCGAATTTATAGGCAAGCTCCTTACAACTATTAATATAGACTTAGCGCAAATAGCCAAGTGGAGTAGTAGATATGGACTTACGGTAAATCCTGCGAAGACCCAAGTTATAGTTGTTGGGAGTACCAGGATGCTCTCTAAGGTTACTTGGACTGATATACCTCGTTAAATTAATTAATTTAATTAATTAGTGACAAAGTCAAGGATTTAGGCATCTATATTGACAGTACGTTATCTTGGAGTCTACAGATACAAGAAGTTAGCCGTAAATTGTACGCGTCAGCTAAAGCTTTGCAGAGACTGCGAAATTTTCTTCCAGTTGCCACCAAAATCACGCTTGCAAAAACCATCCTTCTTCCTATTCTCGACTATGCAGATGTCTGCTACCTTGATCTTACAGAGGCACAACTCGATACATTAGAGCGGCTCCAAAATTTCTGTAGCAAAAGCTTCAGTGGCTTCCAATTCGCCTACGCTGGAATTTTCATACACTTGCGTTATTGTATAACATTCTATTTAGTCCAACGACTCCTTTTTATCTTAAAGAGCGATTTAATTACCTCCATGACACTCACACAAGATTCTTGAGATCATCGGAGAATCTGAAATTAAAGATACCAACCCACTACACGGATTTCATGGGTAAATCTTTTACTGTAAAGGCTACTTTACTATGGAATGCATTGCCCCTAACAATTAGACAAAGCCAAACTTTATCTGCTTTTAAAAAAAGTTGACCGATCACTACTTGTCGCTGTAATATTTATTTATTGTTTCTTTTAGGTACCTATTATGCAGGTCCCTAATATATTATATAGATGTGTACGTATATGTATGTGAATGTCTGCATATGTAGGTATTAGGTGTATATCTATGTGTGTAATGTGTATATGTATATATATTTATGTCTCTTATTATCTACTATTTATTGTTTTATATTGTTTTTATTTTACAGTAGGTTATACAATTTAATATATAGTCGCTATCTATGACTTATAAATATTATTTACACTGATCTCCATTACCACCAGCAGTAAACTACCTTCTATCTCTCTGTTCTGTCATTTCCATCCCAAGGTTGCCTGGAAGAGATCGCTTATAGCGATAAGGCCGCCCTTTGTACATTCTGTGTTATGTTAGTATTTAAGTTTTTGTATTTTGTTTTGTAATTGGTGTACAAATAAAGAGTTATCTATCTATATATATATATATATATATATAGGATATAACATATTATAGCAATATCATAACCATTTTTTTCTTTTATTTATTCTCCCAATGGGCACTTAATCCTTGTATACTTAAAGGCGTAAGACAGCTCTAATTACAGTCATAGAAACAGAAGAGCTAGATAGGGTCCCATGGCCTCCTGCATCTTGCCTTTCTTTGTTAAACGGGCCGGGATAACCGGGCGCTATGCCTTGGTTTCATTTCGGCTTCCTAGCCTAATTAGTTTCTATAGAATAAATATAATATTGTCATGTGAGATTTATCTCGTTATTCGAAAGTTAATTATTCGGAATCGAAGTCGACTGTACACGCAAAAGGTAATCAAATCATAAATTAAAAATTAATTACTTTCAATTTTAAACACTTAATGCGTATTGTACTCATTTTGTAACAAGTAATAAGTAACTGTAAAATTCGTGTACAAATTGATACGTGTTATCGAAGAATCTTTGAAATTATACGTAAAGCTTTCATTCCCGCTTTCGTGATATTTCTAACAGGTAAATAAATTAAGGAGTGTCGGCTTAAGACCTACGCCCGCGAGGACATGGCTAGGACGGATAATTTTTAAGGGCGCCAAAATTTTCGCAGTGGCATAATTTGAAATTGAACTTTTTTTATGAATTGTAAGGGGGTATTTCTCATCAAATTGCGAAATTTGATTCCCGAGTCATTAGTGCCGCGTTATATACATTATCTGCATAAGTTTTTTTTTTAATTTAACTCTCGCTGTCTATACCATTACTTAAAAAGAAAACGTATTATCACTAAAGAAAAATAAAGATATGGCTACTTTGTTACCGCGAAAATCATTACCCCACCTTGTCCCTTAGTTCAAAAACATTACTAAAATTCCTACTCATCTCAAATATATCAAAATTCTTAATAATAAAATTATGCCAATATATTATAAAGATGTTTGTTATTGTTTATAAAAGTTTTCTATATTATAACGACAAATTTATAACAACAATAATTCGACTTTAAATATGTCCCGCAAAAATAAATCATTCCCTCATCCTAATACGAATAATCGATTCCTGAACGTATCGAAAGATATTTAGGAACGCAAAAAGTTGTTAAAAGTTACATTTATGGCGATCATTACCTCACGGTACATGTATGTATTAAGGATTTTAGTACATATGTATATAATTTGCTGTTTTATGCGTTTTTGGGAGTAAAATCCGTATCCGAAATGTAAACAATTTAAGGTTATGTGTCGGTGTTTTTGTAGTCTTAGGTAAAATTCGTTATTCCCTCATAATCATTCCCTCACTGCATTTATTAGACGATAGATGCGATGCGTTATCACAGCAGATATTTCACTGATGGATGATCTCATAAAACAGTTCAGGACTATTTTTACTTTCCGGGGAACATAAAAGATACGCCAGTTCGTATTTTTTAAGTGCAGAAGACTTTCATCCATACTTTGCGAAGAATATCGTACCCACCATAATTTGGGATATTTTCAACAACACCAGAGTGATCGATTTTCTAGAAGACATAACATAGCTCAAAAGTCAATAGATTTGGATATAATAAAGGATAATCACCAACTGTCTTTAGCTTCGACTTAGCGCATTCAAGAACATACTGGAACGTTCAAAGAAAATGATACAATTGATATAGAAAATAATGGATCTACTGTTGTCTCAGATAATGATAACATTGTTACTACTGGAGAATATGTCCTTATGAAATGGGGCACGGCAAAGTTTATGAGAGAAGTTTTATCTGTTATTGAAGATAGTTTAATGGTGAAGAAAGGTATGAAGTATTGAAGATGACCTAAAATTAAAGATAAGCCATTATATAGCTGGGGAGATGTGATACAGAAAATAAAGACGCCAAAGTTAGTTAAGAGGAGGCATTGCGTCATTACAGAGTTAGATGAGTCTACAAATGACGTTAAAATTAAAACTGTTTTAATTGAACTCAAATACAAAAAAAAAAACTAATACAAGAAAAGACTAATACAGATTAATAGTAATAATAATTAATGCTTAATAAATAAATATGAAGAAGTTTTCAGTTTTGGAGAAATGCTATGTACAATATTTAAAAATAAATAGTAATAAGTAAGTATAAAGACAAAAACATTTGTTACCTCTATAATAGGTAATGTTTTCAATTTTTAAAGTGAAACTTCTTTAGAATCGTTGATTTCAAACTGGATGAAACGAAAAAGCGAGTCCACAGAGACACAGACACATAAATGTATAGCCGGCGAGAGAATGAGATAAAGGATAAACGATAAAGAAGTTTCACTTCTGACATGCGTACTTTGTACGCACGCTCTTTTTTTCTGGTTTATATATATTTATGTTGACTATAAGTACAAATGTTGAGTTTATTTTCTTTAGAATATGATACTTCATTATTTAATATAATTAAAATAACATAATTTCCGTTTTTTGTAATTGTTTTTATTATAATACTAGCAATCCGCCCTCGCTTCGCTTCGGTTATAGGTTATAGTCGTTTTACCCGCGTAGTTCCCGTTCCCGTGGGAATACCGGGATAAAATATAGCCTAGTTTACGCCCTGAAATTATAGCTTTCCATTGGTGAAAGTATTTTTGAAATCGGTCCAGCCGTTTTGAAGATTACCCGGAACAAACAGACAGACAAAATTTTTTTAATTGCTATTTTAGGCATAGGTGTCGTGCAAATAACCGTGTGAGCATGAAAAAAGCCTATTATTTTGACATTACAAACAGACACTCCAATTTTATTTATTGGTATAGATAATACTAAATCATTCCCTCTTCCTGTTAACTATTCCCTCATTTGTCTATTTTTTAAAACCTCGTTTTTTTATAGATAATATACAAAAATATGGAGGACCTATACTCCTAAATATATCATTGAAAGCAACTTATTTGATCTCTGCAAAAAAAAATACCTAAATTGTGAAAAAAAAAGAACGATAAATAATATCGAAAATTTCGAAATTTCGTGAAAAATACCCAAGGGGATTTTACTTCTTCTCATGCTTTTACAGCCTTAAGAAGTCAAAATTTAAAGGTATTCAACTTTTGTTAAAATGTTTAATCGTGTAAATACTAAAATTATATTAATATTATTTTCTATCAATCTTATCAATCAGTTATAGTCATAGTCTTTGAAATAGTAAAAGAATCGTTAAATTTTTATACACATATCTACTAGCTGACCCAACAGACGTTGTTCTGTTCAAATAAAATAAAAGGAATTCTCCTCGAAATCGACAGCAGCGCCACCTACCGGGTCTATTTGTGAATCTAAACCAATCTCGAATCCCCTTAAACATGCACAAAAAATTTGATCAACATCGGTCCAGCCTTTTAGGAGTTCAGTGACATACACCCGTACACAAGAAATATATTAATAATAATATAATATAATATTAGAGACCGAGGAGTCCTGAGCAACCCCCATTTTCGATCGTAAGGCATCCGACCTTACTGCTCCACGACAGCCCACTACGATCTGGGGCCTCTCTTCCATTAGGTTTACCAATAAATCGTATGCTGGGCCATTTATAGTTATACCGTAGTGCCATAACTTAGCAGCCAGTATTATACGGTCAGCCACATCGAAGGCCTTTGAAAGATCACAGCATTTAAGTGCAACATGTTGTTTGTTTTCACACGTAACTAGGATTTGGAGAACCAATTCCTTATGAAACTTATAGTAGACCTACCCTCGCGGTATGCATAATGTTGGTCTGAAAGATAGTTAGCCGCTGTCAAGTACGACATTATTTGTGCGCTCAGACAGTTTTCAAACACTTTTGCTATTGGTGGAATTATCGTCACAGGCTTATAGCTATCCAAGCTATCTCGCTTTCATTTTCCATTAAATAACGGTGAAACTTTGGTAAGTTTCGTAGGGGATACGCACCTGTTCTCATACCAGTAGGTATTAATACATGTAGAGTACCTACTATTGCACCATAATCTACCACTCTCTCTGTTTGTCAATTTCTCCATACCACCGTTGCTTGGAAGAAATCGCTATTTGGGATAAGGTCGCCCATTGTGCGCCCATTTATTATTACTATAAATTCTGCTCTTGTATCTAACGTACAATAAAATGTAAATAAATAAATTTTTATTCTCAGAGAATAAACTAACTTTTCAAGGCTATGCAACTTCAGGCAACTAGGATTCTGAGAGTCATGTCAGTATCGTTCCTTGTGAGTGGTGCATTGTCTTGTTTTGGTGGAGGCGGTTACGGTGGGGACGAGGACGGAACTGCCAACGATACATCCTCAAGCAAGGAAAAAGACGAACTAAGTAAAATGTTTGACAAATTAAATCGTCTAAAAACTAATTACAACAATTCTCAATTAAAAAACTGGAAAGATCACCTCGACGATTATTATGACGATGGTAATGAAGATGCGGATAAAGTAAAAAAAATTCAAAATTCGAAGGATCCTCTAGAACGCAATATATTGTCCGGCTTCCGGAATTGGACGCCGTCCCCGGATATGCGTCAAAAATGGCAGGGATGGCTTGATGAGCATAATAGACAGAACAATAGGACAAACATAGATTTTGCAGATCCGAATAATCCACACGAGTTTGATCACGAGCGCGGTCCCGGTAGCGGTTTCCCTCAAGATTGGGCAGGTAACTATTGCACGTGTGTAATTAATATTAGGAATTTTATGGATATGAATTTTCGGATCTGGATACGGATATTAGGATAATATTATACTGGTTACGGTTAAGGATCCTATAGTGGTAGGACCACACTATTGACAGTTGTCTGTCTACAGGCGGATCGGTCCATCCGGGGCAGTACTACACTCTGGCAGAAAATCGTCGTCCGAGTAGTAGCAATTTGTTATTGCGCTTTGTTCGGTGAGCTAGAGAGCCGGCAGCCCAACTTTCTGAGGGTGTTTGCGTGTGGTGGGTTTCAGTGATGCTTTTAATATCATCGAACCTCATTGCCCGCATTCACACTCCCTTCACTTTCTCCGCGGTAGGCAGATGCCACCATTTGCAATAAAAAACGGATAAAAAAACGGATAATAAAGTAATTATTTCGGATTATCCGATAGTTTCGGTTACGAATATTGTTTTTTTAGAGAATTGTAAAAGGATTTAGTTAATTATGGTGATCATTGTATTGTTTCCCTTTAACGAGGCTTGTGTTTAGACTGTCAGGTCGGCTGGTATATAGAAAACCTAACATAATCTGTCTCAATACAGACACCGACTATATCTAAAAATATTCAAAACGTTAATATTGGTTTCGGTTTCGGTTATATTGTTATTTCAGATATCCGATAATTTCGGTTACGGTTACAGAGCTGCATAACAATCCCACTTCATATCTACACGTAGATACACATAAATAGATATTTGCAATTCTCGTATTCAAAGATTACGTCCATTACGCGAAAAAGGCAAGAGGACTCTTTTAATGCTAGTTCTGAAGTATCTTCTCTATACAAAGCATTGGTAGATCTTTACTTCACTTCTAACAGTCTCTGCAGATTTCTATCTCCTGTCGCGGCGTATATCGAACAAAGTTGCTGTTCAATTTCATTATCAGGATCAACATCTCAGCTCGTATACGTTCCACTGTTCTGGCTCGACACTCGTCCACAAAAGAAGAGAAATTGACCTTACTTATTTCGAATTTTGCTTCTCTAGAATAGATATTATAAGCATATTATAACTTTCCTTAATCGTTTTTTACGGCATCCACGGGCAAGATTCTTATTCCGGTGCAAGGTGAATCGTAATTTTATTCCGTCACCACTCGGAAAAGTAGAGTTTACAAACATACGAGGCATGCCTTTTAAGTTTTGTTGTTTGAAGAAAAAACAACTAGAACCTTATAGTACTTTTTATTGTTTTTCCAAGTATTCATCACGTAGCTTAATACACTTTTCCATTCGCTCAAACCAGTTATTATAACATTTATTCGACTCTAAAGTGGGGGTGTTCAAAATGGCTGACTTGAAAGCGTCTACTGCTTCTTTACCGGACTGGAACCTTTGTCCACGAAGACTTTTCTTAATTTTAGTAAATGTAAAGAAATCGTTAGGGCTTAAGTCAGGACTGTATGGAGGATGGTCAAGAATTTCTACTTTTTCCTGCTTCAAATACTCAATCGTTTGACGAGCGCTGTGTGAGCTTGCGTTGTCGTGGTGCAGGATGATGCGTCGCATTGAGTTAGATTTTCGAAGTTCGGTGATGACTTGTGGTAAACAAACTGTGGTATACCACTCTGCGTTAACCGTTCTACGATCTTCAAGTGCAATAGTCGCAACATGGCCGGTTTTTCCAACGAACGTGGCCACCATCTTCTTTGAAGTGCTTCGAGAACGAACAACTTTAGTCGGCTTTGGCTCGTCTTGAAAGACCCAGATTGTAGATTGTTGTTTGGAATCAGGATTATAGGCATAGATCCAAGATTCGTCACCACTGATGATATCGTAGACGTGATTGGACTCTCCTCGGTTGAACCTTTGCAGAGTTTTCTTACACCATCTGAAGCGGGCCGCCTTGTGATCGTCGCAAAGCAGATGCGATATCCAACGGCAAACTTGCTTTCTCACACCAAGCGCTTCATGTAAGATCTTCTGAATGGTTGTCCCTGAAATGCCTAATAGAGCCTCTATCTCTCGATACGTCACATGACGATCTTCAAGAATTAGTTGTCTCACAGCAATGATGTTATCTTCAGTGAAGGCGGATTTTGGGCGTCCTTCGCGAGATTTGTCACTAACACTATATGTATGTCCACGCTGGAATTCTAAATACCAGCGTTCGACAGTCCAGGGACATGGGGCTCTATCACTGAACACAGATTTTAGCTCTTCAAAACACTGAAGCCGTGTCAGGCCTCTTCTAAAGTTGTAGAAAATTATTGCACGAACATTTTCCTTAGAAAGATTCATTTTCGTACGTAACTTGACAGTTACCAATCGACGCTGCGACTAAACAATAGCATTAATCCTAATACTTACTTTCAACTGTTTTGAGATTCAAAATTTAAACACATTCGAATATAGAACAGTTCCAAATTCAAAATTGCCGAGAAATATGCAAACGACAGAACTTAAAAGGCATGCCTAGTACAAGTAGCGGACACAAATAAAAGACTCCGAACAACACAAAAATAGAACCTTGGATTATTTTGGAACAGACTAAATAAAAATGGTTTTGAACTACTAATAAATTAGACTATATATTGACAATACAAGTATTATGCAGGCTTAGGAGCTGGACATGAAGGAGTAGCTCCACCACCTTGGGCATATGTACCTAGGCTAACTGGCAAACCTATGCGGTGTTCACTACCGCTTAAGATCGGCAAACCATGTCCAGATCAGGGCTCGTCTTCGAGTACCAGGTGAAATTTTATTAGTATTCATACTTATGTAGTATTAATATTTAAATATTCGTATCTATTTATGTAATAATTTACCATGTGGTGACAGGCTAAGAATACAATTCACCACCCCATCTCTTGCCCGTGATTACCGTAAACGGTGACTAAGAGATGTCTTCTGCAAGAGAATGAAAACTCGAAATATAACCCATTACCAACCAGTCCGACCAGCGTGGTATAGTAGGTTAATTTGCTCCTCATCATTAAGGAGGCTCGAGCCCAGCAGTGGATTAGAAATACAGCAGTGGGACGTACATGAGCTGAGATCAAGCTCCCAATGTGGCAATTGTCGTCATACGAATGGATCATGAAATCGAAATAAATATTTAAATTGACTAACTTAGGCTACTTTTTTCTGTGTGGGCTATGGTCCCACACGCTGTCCGTTTCGTGCGGGCGGAGCACGGCCTCCTAATCCAAACCCAAGCTACTCTGGAGATATTGTGCTATAAATAGAATTCGAAATATTCGAAGTTCTGCGGCAAATTGCAAGTTCTGGAAGGTGCTCATCGCGTGAGCGGTATATTGATTACTGTGGGAAAGTTGTCGGTCTCCCTTTCTTCCTTCCATTTTAAAATTAAAATAAAACTGTTTGTTTGTTTTAAGTTTTAACTTCTGTCGCCACTCCTCGTGACTGCTTTATGTTCTATTTCTTCCGATGTCCCGGGAAAGGGACGTCGATGGCAGAGGGTATTCCGTCGGGCTGACCACTTAAGACAAGGAACTCGATACCGGTGATTGGCCCAACGACGAGGCGACGTGCTATCGGGTGGGTTACGGGGCCGCGCGCCGCCCTCTGTCGCTCCGGACGGAGCCGGGCGGCGGGTGCGCTGACTACCCCAAAAAAACGTTTTTTTTTTCGATACCGTGATCGAGATTTAGCCTTATGGATCTTCGCGAAGTTAATGAGTTAATATTATTTTGCAGATACGCCTACAATCCTTTTTTGGACACATGTGTCGAATTCAAATACAACGGGTGTAATGGTAATAGAAATAATTTCGCTACTAAGTTGATCTGTGAACAGATTTGTGTGGTGCCTATACCGTTCGGTGGTTGTGACCGCGAGTCTGGCATCAAGATTGACGATTTAGTTAATGACCTTGATTAAATATTGAATAATATAGTTTTTTTTTATTATTATCTATACAAATAAATAAAATTGAAGTGTCTGTTTGTAATGCCTTTTTATGCTTATTTTCACGATACCTTTTTATGCTTATTTTCACGATAAATTTTTGTCCGTCTATTTGTTTGTTTTGGATAATCTTCGAAATGACTGGACTGATTTTGAAAATATTTTACTACCAGGTAACTGTCTATATAAGGAATAACTTAGGCTATATTTTGTCCTGCCTCCGCGACGACGCGAACCGTCGCTGGCGACTGGGGAGGCGCAGGTGCGATTACCTGCGCCGCCCTAGCCGAGGCCGCGGGAGACTGGACCGGAGAGTTTGTCTGTCGCCCGCCGAGAGGCCGACCGCGCGACGACGACAGACGTCCCCGAACAACAGAGGCGTCGGTCGAGGAGATGGTACTCCTCAAGGGGTATTCCGTCGGGCCGACCACTAACGACAAGTCACCCTGCTCCGGTGGTCAACCCAACAACGAAGGCGACGGGTCACGGGTGGGTTAATCGGCCGCGCGCGCCGCCCCTCTGTCGCCCCGGATGCAGGGATATAATATTCATATAACTTCTATACCAAAGCAAACTCAAAATAACACCCTATACCATAACGTTTGACCAGCGTGATTATTCCGTAGTTATTATATTACACTAGTTATTCTGTGTAGTATATGTGAATTTATATATACTAGTGGACGCCGTGTGGTCGAAATTCGGACATAATTAATTTTACTGCTACACAATTTTCTTTAATTTTATTTATGTTTAATTGTAAATTGAGCAAGCTGTATTTCATTAATAACTAATATACAGGGTGACTGGTAAAAGATTGTACATATTGAAGGAGGGTATTCAGTACTCTATTCTGATACCGAATATATAAAAAAAATTGGTACTTAAATTTTGAACTAAGTTTCTTATAAAAATATTTAGTTATGGACACATGGGATAGGTCAACGTATGTCAGCAATTGTAGGTACTAAACAGTTCGCGTATTGAACTAGTTACATTTTAGGTAAATATTCTACCTATGCGACTCGACCCAGTAGGTATTTTTTTTTCGTCGCGGGCCGCAGACAGGGGTCAACGTACGCTGGCAAACCTATTGTTGTGATTAGAAACAAATCACTTTATCTCAGGATTGGTAAGAGCTATGAATCTGCAAATAACTTTAGTGTTTTATGACATTATTCTTACACCTAGTTTAAGTAATTCTAGTAATAAATATCCAAAATCTTGACAACAGTGCTAACAAAACTGTTACTCGATATCGGTATCGGTGTATCGCCAGTAGGGTGACAATATTTTTGGAAGTCTTGTAACACTAATATTGTTGATGTTTACTATGTAGTTAATTAATATTATCTTCTTTTTACACTTTTATTAGTTACATGTGGCCATTATCTATCGTTTCCTTGAATATGTACAATCTTTTACCAGTCATACTGTATAAGCACAAATCTCTATTAGACATTGTCATCATAATTATGATTGTTTGATATTCAGTTCGACCAGAGATTTTAACCGTAAACAAGTCTATAAGCGTTGCTACGCAACACACTCACACAAACGTGCATGTGTGTGTGTAGCGATTGCGTTGTAGTGTGCGTAATGCCTTTTTTAATTAATTTAATGTATTTCTAATCCATTACTGTATAAAATTTTAGTTTTATGCACTTCTCTTCATTATATACTTCAACCGTGCCAAATTTCATACATGTCCGTCCACGTAATTTTCGTAAAAAGGGGTACAAAGTTTTCGCTTCACGTATTTATATACAACATGTAACATAATTAACGCACACCCTGAAAGTAATTTGTTCAGAATCGGTATCTGGATCGATTTTGATTGTTTTTTATATAGCTAATTTTTTTTCTCAAATTTAGTTAGAACTAAGTAAATTACAGTCATCCTAAACAGGTAGCTAAACAGTTCATAGAAACGAAAATGGAACGTAAATTAGTGTATTAAGACTTTTTAAAAAGAAATATTAAATTAGTAAGCAAATTTCATCATTCAATTAAAGAAATCTGATACTTATTTCAAGGCTAATAGTCTTTTACAAATACCTACAGTGACAGCCGGTGCACAGCACCACTACAGTACCTACATAAAAGAAAGCCACGTACCTAATACAAAAATAATTACTTTCTCTTTCTTTCGGCGGCTATTACCTTACAATAGAGCGAGACGACTGCGCCGGCGCCGATCAAAAAAGCCTAAACAACGAAATCAACAAAATATGTTTGGGACAAGTCATCAGTCACGCCGTGTGCACCTTATCGATAAGAGGTCAATTGTAAAGTGCAAATAAAATATCGTAATCCCGCATTTCGCTATGTCTTTTCAGTATACCAACGTTCAATACACGGAAATGGTGAGAACTTTGGCACGGTGTGATGATAATGTGGCACTAGCGTGTAGAACATTTAACGCGAGATACGGTACTAGTGTAGACCGCCGGACTATGTTATCAGCAACACAACGGCTTCGAGACCACGGAACTTTTCGTCCAAACACGGCTATCGACAGGGGAGACAATATGCGTACACACACTCGTCTTCAAAACGAAATTTTTGATTATTTCCACGAAAATCCGCATATTAGTACCCGGGAAGTAGCGCCACGCTTTGGGTGTAGTCATATGCACATATGGCGCACGCTTCGTGGTGATGGCGAGCATCCATTCCACCTCAGGCGATGCCAGGAGTTGACGCCAAGTGACTACTTACCACGCTTAGAGTTCTGCCGCTGGTTATTACAAAATTGGCAGCGAAACATTATTTGGACTGACGAAAGTACATTCACTCGTGTGGGAATGTATAATCAACATAACACGCATTTATGGATGCATGAAAATCCACACGCATGCAGAGTAGACTCCTTCCAATATCGATTTTCAATCAATGTCTGGGCGGGTATGATCGGTACACACATACTGGGACCCGTATTTTTACAACGTCTAACAGGAGAATCATATTTACTGTTTTTGCGAGAAACTTTACCTTCTCTATTAGAGGACATACCTCTTGTTAATTTACAAGAGTTATTTTACCAACACGATGGTGCCTCCGCGCATTTCACCTGGAGTGTTCGCCAGCATCTCCATGCCGAAGTACGGAGAACGCTGGATCGGTCGCGGGGGACCTATCCAGTGGCCTCCTAGATCAGCTGATTTGACGCCACTCGACTTTTTTTGTGGGGGCGAATTAAATCACTAGTTTATAACACAGAGACAACAAGTGCCGAGGAACTAAAAAATAAGATAATAACCGCCTTTGAAAAAGTGAAAAGTGACACTGCAGTATTATCTAAAATAAAACAACAATTACGAAAACGGTCATTAAAGTGCATTGAACAAGGCGGTGGACATTTTGAAAATGTTTTAAAACGACAACGCCGTGTGAGGGCAAATTAAACTGTAAGTTTGTTTATGATATTTAAATTATTGTAAATATTTTGATTCACACCTTTTACGCCGATTTTGTTTAACTTTGTCGTAGGTATTTTGGCGTCTAATAAAATCACACTTTATCAGCAGTTTAATCATTCTTATTTACAAATTTTTTAGTTTAACAAATCAGTAATTACGAAATATTGGCTTCACATTGAACAAAATTATTCAATGTCGACAATCCAAAGCCTGAAAAGTGTGATGGAAAGAAGAATCGTAAATATTTACTATCATAAAGCATAATGTAGTTATTTCGTGTACCTATTATTACTAAGTAGGTAATTATTGTCGGGCGGCACTCGGAGTTGCTCAGTCGGTGACCATTTTATTTCCACGAAATAGGAATAACTAATTTCACAAATAAACAATGTTAACGTACATATAAATAATATTTAGTGTATGCATTGCGTTTATATCATTATATTCTAATTGGGGTGTTTGAGGGTGTGCGTTAATTATGTTACATGTTGTATAGATGCTTATCTATCCCTTAAGTCGTCTTTTACTTCACCCACGGGCAAGATATGGTGGTGAATTCAATTCTTAGTCACCGCACAGAAAATTGCGTTTATAACTGTTATAAGTATATATTTTTCTCTCGTATTGTGGAGGCAACTCGAGCCCAGTAGTGGGACATGTAGAACTAGAATGACTTCGATTACTACGCAGCCTGTACAGTCGTATATGAACTGGACGTATATAACTGTTGATATAAACTGGAACTGTGTGTACTAAACACGAATTTGGGGTTAAACGAAAACTCAAAAATATTTACTATACGTTTATTAATGTTTAATTCAATAGTGCACTATACATAAAACACTGATTACAACAATTATTTTCATACAAATTTCTTAAAAGCAAACTAGGTGTATAAATAATAAAAGGTTAACTACATATTTCAATGCTTCATTCCTAAGTCACATTTTTTTAAATTACAAAGCCTCTAAATATTGAAGTCCTTATAAAACTTATATACATTTAAAAATAATATAAAAAATAAACTATACCTTTTTGTGTTAGTTTGCGCTTGCCTTTTAAAATTATACTTTAAAAAAGGTGTACTCTTTGGTTAAATACTAAAAGTACATAATATGAATAATCGGATATTTGTCTAAGATCAAAATATTAAATTAACAAGAAAAATGTGCAGTAATAATAAAAAAAAATTC
The DNA here is from genome assembly GCA_032191425.1 of Lymantria dispar. Lineage (NCBI taxonomy): Eukaryota > Metazoa > Arthropoda > Insecta > Lepidoptera > Erebidae > Lymantria > Lymantria dispar. The sequence goes on from CM063455.1 coordinate 28,405,933, forward strand.
GTTACAGGCTTTTGAAATTATTCGAGGACGTATTCTGTCCCTTTCTTACAAAACGATGTTTGTCTAGGTCGAACATATATGGATTAGTATGAAGATTGCGATGACGTCACATTGTTTGTATTGCTCTCTCTGTCTAATAAAGTTTAAACCATTCTATCTCTATTTCAAAATGAATATTAGAATCACATATTACGGCAAAACTGACGTGTAATCGATTACACTAGAACTGTAGCAAACCGTATATATTCGGTACTGAGTAACGGGTGCGCCATTTATTACGAAGTAACGAAACGTTACTCACGAATACATTTCGTTACTCGCATGTTTCGTATCATGGGTACCTATACTGTTTTAGTTCACACAAGTAACGTTGATGCCTGTAATAAAACGTTTGCTGATCGTATATATTATGCATAGGCATGCTTATTCTATTAATTTAAAGACGTACGTTACAAAAAACGATGTTTGTTTGATAAATATAATTTGGCAATTCGTCGTTATTTTTTTTTACTGTTTGTTGAATGTATTGTTTGTAGACAAAGTTTAAGATTGGAAATAACATAAGCTCATTGTCAACATTTTTAAAATAATAAATCCATTGCAATTTTTGTAGATTTTGTTAATAGTTCATTTGTAGCTTTACACGTTACCTATTAAATGAAACTAAATTTAGAATAACACATATCTGGTTCAATATACGGCAAAGTGAAAAATGCACCTTACGCAGCTTGGTATACAAATGTATTCTAAAAATAGCAAACGTTGCTACGCCGCGACGTTATACTGTATGGGTACGGATACGACTCGATTCGGTGTCCTAAGATACAGGTATCAGAAGTATCGAGTAACGTTACGATACGAAAGTAACGAGTACTAATTTTTCTAGTAACGAATACATACGGGTACGCTTTCTTTCGTTACTTTTACACCTTTAGATTACACCGATCCTTAGCGGCGTCTAGGAGCCTTCGGCGTACGTCAGTGTTAGCACTTTAAAGTTTTTGCAGCATATAATTCTAATATTTGTAAAAATCACGATAACTTCAATACTAATAAAAGTAAATGTTATACCGTTTTCACAAACCAATACATGTCTATGTATGTCATATAAAAAGTATAAGCAATTAAGTGAAATTAAGATTTACTGCATTATTTAAATAAAACCGTAATGTAGTAATTAGAGACAAGATTAACTTTAATAGCGCTTCCCAACAGCCCATGCGTGTTAATTCATATTCCTGTGAAAAAGTCTTTATATATATAAATCTTCTGTTCATGTGTTGTGAACTCCTTCTAAACGGCTGGATCGATTTTGATGATTTTTTGTGGCTATGCCCCGATGGATATGGGAATGGTTTAGATTAATAATTGAAACCGGTATGTAAGTAACGCTGCGGTCGATTTCAAGGAGAATTCTTTTAACTATTTTTTTTAATTCTCACAGAACAACGTTTATTGGGTCTGCTAGTTGATTAATAAAATTTGTTTAGATACATGCCTTTTAACGCTTATAATACCAGTAAATAATTTCATATTGTGTAGTAAATTTTTGCAAGCAATTGATGCTTCTTGTTAGTGCATCGCTCCCAAAGATTGCGTCATTGTGTCATGGTTTATATTTTTTCTTAATAAAGAGACTAAATAGAATGTGTAAGGGCTCATTCATTAATTACGTAGTACTAAGTGGAGGTCGGTTTTCTTGTGATGACGGAGTAGGAATAAAAGTGTCGCCATTATATGTTTACAATGCCTTTCCTAACCGATACAAGACAGTTAAAATCATTTTAAGAAAAGGAATACTCGAAATGAAACTACCCAGTGAAGTGTAATTAAGCTCTTTTCCTTCCATATTGAAGGAAGCAACACTGAGGCGCATAAGTTGAGATGGTGATGAGTTTATCGGAGGGAAGAAGAAATGGTAAATGACATTTTTACGTAATCTAAATGTTTAAAGTCATAAGTCGGAAACGGGACGTGGATGAAACACAGGCTTAAAAATAGCCAAAATTATGTAATTAATGGATGGTCCCTAACATAAAAAAATCAGTGTGGTAGTTTGAGATCTTATTAGTCCGCTTTAATGTTGAGCATACTTCACAAAATTACTTTTCTCAAATGTCTTGCAGCGCCATAATACACTTCAGGCCCTTAGTCATCACACACATAAAACTCGACGAGGGTAACTGTGACAATATACTATTCATAATACATAACTATCTGGAAGTTTATTATAATAATTCACGGAAGAAATATCTAATTTGCTCAGTTTGATAATAATATACATAGCCGACCCCGCCCACGCCTTATATTATTAAATAGGTACATTCGTATATAAACACCTCTAAACGTGTACACACGTAGTTTTCAAGCTTTTTATAATTTATAATGTTATCTAAAGCTGAGCAATAGGGTACAAATATAATAAATGCAAAAAAATATAATTGTGATTGCCATATCACAATATTATTAGTTTTTACAATAATTAATTCACAATGTACGGTATCCGACGATAAATATTGCACATCGAAAGGAGTCAGACAATAGGCTAACTTCGAGTTTTTAGAGATTATTAAGAGACTTTTATTTCTAAATTATTGCGGTTCTAACAATTTTATATTATGCGAAATGAATTGAAGGTCGCTTTCCAAAGATAAATATGCAATATTTATTACCGGTACTGTAAGCATATAATTGGTAGTAATTTATTTCACTAAATATTTTATATGGGTACAAATACCCACGTATATATAACGAATATATAATATAATATATACCTAAGGGTATTGTCATATATCATGTCAAGATTATAATTTTTAACACTTGTATCTTAGTTTATATGTTATCTTTAAACGTGATACCCACTTCTAACCATCGGTCTAATTCGATACTTTGCGTCCTTCTAGGATGATAATGCAACAATTTAAATAGTTTATCCCATTATCCTTCCAGGATTAGCGATTTTTTTATATCAAAAACTAAATATTTGGATGATCTCGATAGATGTCGCTATTCTTATTTTCTGCATCGCACTTTTCAGTTTGGTTATCTATGATCTTGCTTTTTATAAACTACCTATTATTATTTTAATACAAATTAAAACTGTTTTACAGTGTATATAACAAAGAAATAGTGTAGAAATGGTGTATAGTGCCAAAATGTAGAAATTTATTAATAAAACGGTTTGTAAATATTTAAATGATGTAATTGACCATTGGCCCGAACCCAGCAGTGGGACTTAAATGGGTTGAGATGATGAGGTGATGAATTGACTTTTATCGCAAAGTAATTAAGTAAAAACATGCCCGATTTTACGCAATTACTTTGCGAAATAGAAGTGTTTGTGAAGTTTAAATATTACGATCCTTTTTTAATCAAATCAATTCAAATCATTTAAACATTACAAATGCATTACAATTAAAATGCAAAAAAAAAATAATCACAGTCATTTTTTTCTAATTTTAACCTAAAATTAATTACATTAAAATATACATACTAAAATACGTTGACTAATAATAATTATACAAAAATACAGACTTGTTAAGAAAAATATAACCTAAGGCCATCACTCTTCTATTCTTATCACAATCGATTATAGTCGACGCAACGTCTTGTCTTATTCAACATATCTAATATTTTAAGGGAAGTTACACATACTACGTGAACTATTTTTTACAATTGTAATTCTTTCTACCTCGTCGCTAACCACCTAGTATACGGACAAGTCTCATTTTCGACCAAACATGGTATATGTGACGACTCACCCCCTTGAACAGCTCACGTGGTATGGGTATCTTCACTAAAATATTTCTTCTTTCTTTTCTATCCTTATTCTCATTCATACAATATTTTAGCCTTTTAAGGTTCTTTTTGTAACTTTAGTACCCTCCGTGCATTAGTTGATCGGGCCACAAGACCTTCATCAATATCAATCAAATATTACGTTAAACGTATATTTGACCCTGATCAACTCACGCGCGGTTGGTCTAAAATAGTCTAAACAGTACTAACAATCATTCTTCTATTTTGGTAGGCGGACGGATGTAAGTTTCACCTATATCCCGTCTAATACACATATACATAAACCTTCAAGTGATGCATATCTTTAAATAACCAAATTATACCATATATATACAAAATATACAAAATTAAGCAAAAGGATCGTCCATTAATCACGTGAGTGCTGAAAAGAGGACGAAGAGCTTAAATATATCACGTTTACAGCATATGTAGATATAACCTTTGTAGTATATCGACTATATTTTTTTAATTTAGCCTGATGTGTACTACTTATTATTATATCAAAGTAGTAACAATTTAAAAAAAACTGGATACCATCTATCCACATTCGATATAATGAAATATCACTTATTTACTTTTAATTAATGAGCAATTTCTTAAACAAAAACCACATATGACCTTGTTGGCCGTTGCCAAGATTTCTCTTAATAATTAATTTTCCGAATTAAATAATATCAAAACAGTGTTAAAAACATCACGTGATTAATGGTAGATCCCTAACGATAAACGGACAAATTTGCTATTCGTAATATAGACCAATAATAAATATATTCTTAGAGTTGAATGTCGCATATTAGCTGCCTAGTTCGTCTTGTGGTTTTTCACCCCATTTCAACCATAAATGGTAATTTTGTCAACTGTTCTTCGAAAATTAAAAATCGAGATCGCATTCTTAAAATCACATTTTCAAAGATAAAATGAAATTGAAGAAATATATTAATCAAAATGAATTGTAAATATTGCTTGCTAGTGGTGACGGAATATCATTCTTCACCAAATAAATTAAAAAAATATATAAATAAAAATTAATTATTAAAGATGTTTCAGTTTCTTTGTTTATAAAATGTATCAAACTTCATGTTTGATATACTATTTTAATTATCTTCCGCTTCCCCTTAATGACGAACAATAAGTAAATAATTTAATTTATTAATAAAAAAAAATAAAGCTACATTTGCAAATGCAAAGTAAATATTATATTATAAAAATAAACCCGGCATCTGTTGGCAAATCCCAATAAACGTTATAATTTTCACAAAAATATATTAAAACAACAAATTTAAATAAGAAAATATCTAAACCCATTGAATTATTAATTAATTTGCACATTACAACCGCCATTTGAAGTTATTTAAACAATGCTTAATTTTTAATTACTACAGACAAATAAAATTAAAACACTTCGAGAAATATTAATAGATAGTATGATAAAGGATATTGCAAACTGAAGAATGTGTTTCTTTGACTGCGATAATCTCATGAACTAGAAGTCGTAATGTGAATCTTTTATTTTTGGTATTATAGTCCCTTTATCAAGAAATTATTTAGGTTATATAATGGCAAGCCTCATAAAAGCGGAGAGAGAGAGAGAGTATATAATCGTCTTGAATAAATAATAAGAGAATTTAACGAAAAACGCAGGCGCGGCCAATGCAATTTTGAAAGCACACCAAGCTTGATTATTTCTAATATAAGCTATTACATTCATTTAACACATCTACATTTGACACATTATAAATATAATTATATATGTAAATAGTCAAATGTTTCTTTATGTAAATACTTATATTTTTATAAAGTATATTTTGTATTTTAAAACATCCAGCACGATTATATACGATTACATAGATACTGAGATTAGAAGCTACAGTTTTACTGTGGACGCGTAGGTCACGAGTGGACTATATAAGTAGGTCATGAGGTACCGAACAATTTGAAGATTTTCATACTCATTAAATATTAAATTACAGAATAAATACATGTACATACTATAAAACATTTAGATTTAACACTATTAAATATATAGAAACTTATACCGACAATGAAACAAAATTTTACTGTGAACGCTTAGGTCATGACGAGTCTATCAGTTAGAAGATCTTAATATCTATTAAACATTATTTATCTTGAAGAACCATATATTATACCCATATATTATAATATGTTACACTCTAAAACATGTAGATTTAACACGATGAAATACTAATACATAGAAATTAATATCAAGAATGTCATCCAAACATCATTTTATTGTGGCTGGTGGTAGGTCATGAGGGGTCTATTAATTTTAATATGATTATACTCATTAAATATTATATAAACTGCTAACACGTTTAGAATAAATACGATTATACATATTCTTATATCGAGAATTAAGCATATTTTTATTTTGGACGCGTAGGTCACGACGAGTCTATCAATATTATGACCATTATATCCGAGATATACATATATTTAAGAATACAATTTCTTTATTCTAATACATTTATATTTCAGAAGATTATATAAACCATGAGTATAAGATTTACTGTTCCAAAAATTCGAAATATTTTTATTGGGAAAAAGAGATCCCACATTAAAAGCCTGCGGGCATCATATACAAAAAAAAGAACAAGTTTTCGTAAATTTATCCCTATGGAAATTGAGTTCACAACATTGGATACTATTGGACCTTTACACAGTTTATAAGCAGTCAATGTTAAGTACTTGAATTTTAAGCGGTTAGAAAATGTACAGTCTTACAGTTCAGTCAACCACAATCCAATTTGAATTACAAGGAACCGGATTGATTGAAAATTGATCAAAAACTAATACTCTTTAACGTTGGCGCACAACTTCTTTTTTGGCCAGTGTCGAGTGAATGTTATCATTAAAGTTCATTAAGGATTTAAAGTCAATGTTTGTCAGTAAGCATAGGCCTTCGCATAGCAATAACCCTGAATTTTATCAGAATATGAGAACATGTTAAGCTCTGTATTCTACATTCAATAAACTTTAGTACTTTCTATGTGTTACATTACGTTAAATATAAACAAATTATTTAAAACAGCAATATAAAACATTAAAATATTGAATATCAGTTAGTCAATGTCACATTTCAAAATTGACACTCCCCTCCCTCCATGTGTCCGTTGGGTTTGAGACCTTTTGGCTTCATTCCTAAGAATTGCTTTATCAACGTCCTTTAAAAGGTACGTAAAAATTTAAACACCAAGCGACATACGGTATATTTGAGATAAGCTCTAACAATAATAAGCGGAGAAAAAAGTATATTGCACTTTAAAAAAGTAGACGTGTGAATAAATAACCGAAGAAAATTCATTTCACTGTGTTAACAATTCAAACGTGTTTCAAATTCAAAGCGGTGACTTAATTTCGTGAGCTAATCCTTCCATGCATTCCCTGGAATTATCAGCTTTTTATCTATTAAACACTTGATGGTAATACACTTATCAACATTAGCTTTGAAAAATCTTACCTATTCAATCTTGCTTTAAAGACACTCGTATTTCAGTCGGGCAGAAACATTCTTATTTAATTCTGCGCGTATTATGATAGTTGACACAAAGCAGTTTGGGAAAAGGGATCGCCACAAATGTATCATTATTCTAGTATAATCATTATGTTAATTTGCTTTACAAATTCTATATAGGAAACTTTCTAATCCATTTTTTTAACTCTTTAAAATCAAACGACATAAGGGACGTACCTATACTACGTGACCTAAATTTTACGATTAATCCTTAAGGATGACCAGCCCTTTAACCCTCTAGTTTTCCCGTAATAGTTTATTAATATAGGTTTAAAAACTTTTTCACATACAGAAGGTAAAATAGGTTAACATTTTACTTCATTAATATGGCGTTTGTCGCGAGAGGACAAGAGTGCGTATACGTCTATAATTACATTTAAATCGGTTTAAACGCTTTCGTGCGACTACCTTAACACCCTTAGCCGCTCCTTCGACCAAACGAAGTATTTTTGAAGACAAACCCTTGAAGAAGAATGTCACGTAATATGGGTATATCCCCTAATTGAATTGAAGTCTAAGTTAAAAACCTGAGGATAGAATAAAGGGAATGTAATATGCTTGAATCTTCAATTGGAATAAGAGAGCCCAAATAAAACGCCTAAGATGGGCATTTTAAATTATTTTAAACAGCCACTGGGCCTGTTTTGGTCTCCTTGGCGAATGAGAGGAACACCTCCTCTAGGGTTGTCTCTGTCACGGCGTAGTCTTCGATGAGATTCGAGAATTCGTTTCTAAGCGCTTCCAATGATGCAAATAGCTCGCTGTAACGCATCGTTTCGTTTATGTGGTAGTGCAGCATTGTCTGCGTAAAAAAAATATAGAATCTTCAGTATTAGTTAATATATAACGTGTCATCGCTCATACCGCACTTTCGGGTTACTGACTAAGGGACGTAAGCGGATCATATGCATATATATTTTCAATTAAAACGACACTTCGTCAATTCTTGATCGTGATCTACGCTGTTAATGTCTCTTAATCGATCGAATTTGAATTTGAGTCAGCAGATGTTTAATGTCGTTCCCACTCTGCAGAATGATCGTGTAAAATACTGGGATCATAAACGGATTACCAAAAAGTAACAGCCATATTTATCCACATTAATAAAACAAAACACAAACATTTTGACATAAGCGTCGTCGTCGCGACAGTATGCACTTGACTTAAAGGGATTAAATAAATAAAAAATACTAGCAATATTTTTTTTTATTTAATCCCTTTCTGCCGTAACGCTTTTCCGGTCTAAAGCATTTATTTACTCCTTAGTTTCGCAAGCTTTAATTAAATAAATGCCACTAACCTTATGTTCATCTTTGAGATTACAATTGAATTTTTCTCGCAGCTTTCCTTTTAATGAGTTCAATGCAGATTTAGCTCCATCGACCTCTACAATGTATGATAAAATTACATCAGTTTACACCTGAACTAACATAAAATTCAGCATATGAAGACGAGAAATGTGAGCAAGAAAAAGAAAGCCCTTCCTGACGTCATTTCAATACTTTCTATCCTTTCTCTGTTACGGCAGGCAGCGCGTTGGCTGTAGCCCTGGTATTGTTGAGATCCATGAGCGGTATATTATAATTCGAAATCATTTCGAAACCGGTAATTATACTGTGAGTTTTATATTTTACCTTAAACAAGACCACCGGATCAGAACACGACCGGCAATAAAGGAATCGATAAGAAACTCAAGAGGGTTTCTTTTTTTTTTACTGACTTTCATATAAAATTATATACAATTTTTTAGTAAGTCCAGTGTAATTAATTTCTAACCACAATACGACCAATAATGAACTGTACCATCAATGTTAGTGGCGTGCTTCACTTTGAAGACAACAGCATGTCCAGCTGCATGGGCGGCACGTAGCGCGGGCGGTGTTCCCAGTGCACGGATCTGACCCTCGCACATGATTGCGATACGGGAGCATAGGGTCTCCATCTCATCCATACTGTAACAAACATTTTGACCAATCATATATGGTGACAAACAACACAAATTTAACAGATGATGGTAAGTACCATAGACATGGAATTAATAATGAAGTTAACCAGATTTATGTTGTTCACGAGATATCCATACTTTTTTTATCTGGGTATTTCATGGGTGACGAAATAAGAATACAATTGACAAGAATACAATCCGTAGGGCCCGTGGGTGTCGTAAAAAACAACTAAGGGAATAAATATGCATATAACATTTATGCAAGAAAAGGAATACTTGAAATGAAATCCTATACCAATATGTCTGATAAGAGTGGTAGGATAGGTAAGAGTGGTAGGACCACACTGTCGACAGTTATCTGTCTACAGCCGCGGGCCGGTCCGTCCGGGGTAGTACCACGCTCTCGCAGAAAATCGACGTCTGAGTAGTAACGATTTGTTACTGCGCTTCGTTCGGTGAGCGAGAGAGCCGGAAGCCCAACTTTGTGAGGGTGTTTGCGTGTGGAGGGTTTTGGTGGTGCCATTGGTATCACCGAGCCTCAATGCACGCATTCACACTCCCTTCACTGTCTTCGCGGTAGGCAACGGCCTTGTAAAGGTCCATGAGCGGCAGCAACACTTACCATCAGGTGTACTGTTTGCTCGTTTGCCACTGCTTGCAATAAAAAAAAAAAAAAAGCGTGGTGTACTAGGCCAATTTCTCTGCTATTGTTGAGGAAACTCAATCCCAACAGTGAGACGTATTTAAGCTAAAAGGATAACGAAAAATTATGTAAGTCCTCCATTACACAAGAATTTGTTAGGAATACACATATGTCGAGTGTATTATGGAGATATAAAAACTCACTTCTTTTTTAGATAGCATAGATGGAAGAGAAAGAACCTTAAAATGAAACCCTGTGCCAATTCGTCTGACAAACATGGTATTGTAGATCAAATTCCTTCCCAAATGGAGGAAGCCCGAGCCCAACAGTGGGACATGTGTACGGAGATGATGATGATATAAACATTTCTTCTGTTAATTAAAATTTCATTTCTTCTTTTAATCACTAGAGCAAAATATTAGCCGAGGCCGCGGGTGACGTGACCGGGGATTAGTCCGTCACCTGCCGAGAGGCCGACCGCGTGAGGAAAGACCGACGTCCTCCCCGAGAGGGGGACGTCGGTCGATGGGAGGGTACCCCAAGTAGGGGGTATTCCGTCGGGCCGACCATTGACGACAAGTTAACTCTGCTCCGGTGATCGGCCCAACGACGAAGGCGACGTGGTTTTCGGGTAGGTTGCGGGAGTTGCATGCCTAAGCCCCTCTGTCGCCCCGGACGGAGTAGTGTGGACGCGCGCCGACCGCAGCCCACCCACAAAAAAAAAAGAGCAAAATATTAATACCATAATGTATGCCATGAGCCGGTTATTTTTAAAACTATTATTACCACGAGATATCCATACTTTTATTTACGAAAATATTGCTTTTAAGTGACGTCCATAATTTTTTATCTACTAAAGTATTGATACCTATATATAAGAATTGGCATATATATTTTTTTATATTGAAACAAGACAGAAGTGACTCGACAAAACAGGTTTAAAAGGATCCCTGTATTGGATTTTTTTTTTAATTTGATATTATCTCCTTACCTGTGTGATGTGATAACAATAGATCGACGTTGCTTAAGCGCTTTCCTCAATGCAGTCCAAAGTCGCCTCCTAGCTGCCACGTCGACACCCGCACTGGGCTCGTCGAGCAATGTCAAAGCCGAACCGCCACACAACGCAGCCGCTGTACCCAATCGCCTTATACAACCACCACTATAAGATTCCACGTTGCGACGAGCATATCTCTCCAACCCTGTAGAAAAAAAACGACGAGTATCATGAGTTCGATGTCCAAGCAAAAGATTGTTTTTGTGCGAACCAGAAGTTATTGTTCAGAGTCTCAATGTACCTTTGTCCGTTGATTGTATTTTTACGAAATCCGCCGCGAAACAATAGTTAATTAGTTCAGAATGTTGCCGTTTTAAGTAAAAGAGATTTTTTTTTTAATTTCAATAAAACACTTTTTGACGTTTTCACTTCACTAGTAAAAAATATAAATACAGTAGTAATACTCACCGACGACCTCAATCCAGGCTTGGACCTCCTCCTTCACGTGCTCCGCATCGAGACCTTGTAGTGTCAACACTAACGCCAGGTTCTGTTCGCCAGTTTGGAACATGTCCAGTCCGAAGAATTGAGGACAATAGCCGAGAGTTTGTAGATACTAAAATAATATATGCAAATATATTATTACTCCAAACTATCCTTTTGTCGTTATGATATATATCTTACAATCATCATCATAGCAGCTCATATAAGTCCTAATGTTGGGTTCGGGCCTTTATGGAAAGGAAATTGACTTACTATACTACGCTGGTCAGACGTATTGCCATAGGGTTTTGTTTTGAGTTGAGCCTCTTCCACAATATAAGGGATATTGACCTTACGATACTATGCTGATCAGACAGATTGGCTATACCAACCTATCTAATCGTTTTGTTTCGAGTTTTCCTTCTCTTGCATAAATTTTATATTATATCCCTTAGTCGTCTTTTATGACATCCACGGGTAAGATAGGGAGTGGTAAATTGTATTCTTATTCCGTCACCACGCGGATAAGTACTGTATACGGCAGGTTATAGAGTCGCGCGCTGTCCCCTCCATCGCCATGGATCTGACAGGGAGTGATCATACCATAGCCTGTCTACAAAAAAAAAGCTATAATGATGGTACCTTGGAGGTGCCGGCACGTAGATGGTATCCGTTACCGAAGATCTTGCCCCTGGTCGCACACTCCTCAGCTGTGAGCATCTTAAATGTAGTAGATTTACCAGCGCCGTTCACACCGAGCAAGCCGAAGCATTCGCCTAACAACACATAATAATATTAATAAGCGTCTCTTGAATAAGAAAATATTATTGCAAAAAAAAAAACTGACTTCAATGTAGATCTTTTTTTAGATTTTTGTTGATTTTTCAAAAAGTGCTTGTCCGACTTCGATAAAATTCACATATGGCCATTTGGGAAGCATACCCTTTCGAACAAAAAAAAAAAGAATTTTCCAATCCGATGGCAAGCGAAATTATGAACGAACAAACATAAATAAATACAAACCTCCGAATTGAGAACCTGTTCCCTTTTTAGAAGTCGGTTAAAAATAAAACTAAGTAATCATCGTCGTCATCATCGTTCTGCTTTTATCACAATTTCTTGGCGTTGACGCAATATGTACTTTTCCACCATGGTACATATTAAAATAGTTTTAGCAATATCTTTATGATTACTATTTGATGACTCTCCAAATACCTTTTTTGACTGAGAAGCTGATCCCTTTGACAGCGTTGCAACTCTTGCCAATAAGCGATGCGTAGTTCTTGTGAATGTCATCTATCAACATCGAATCTTTCTTTATGTCATTAGTAGCTGTGAACAATACATACATTTCAATAATCCAAAATTTATTTCACCATCTATAAAGTCAGTCAGTACTTATAAAGTTGATGGCTACTCTAGTGGTTAACTCGTCATCGGGGGGCTTGCGGGATCTGGTCCAGCCATAATCTTTTCATTATATTTATTTTTATCATATCATATTTCGAAAGGCTTCACACTGGAGCTATTAATAATTGTATGTAATTTAATGGAAATGCAACTTAATAAAATTAGACAATCCCACTGAGAATCTTGCTGGATCTTCTCAGTGCGGTCGTGTTCTGATTAGGTGGTAATTATGAGGAAAAATGCAAAAAATGACAATATGTAAGTGCTCACGCGGGGTTAATACATAATAAATGATTTGAATTTAAAGCATTAAAAAAGCTACTAACGTTTAGTAATCTCCTTCTCGACGTATGTACGTTCAGCTCGTACCATCTGATCGTTGTCAGGTTCCAGCTGCGGTTTGTAATTGAAGTTCTTCAGGAAGTCCACCAAACCGTTGAATACACCACGCTCCGTTAAAAACACCATTGTCTGGTTGCAAACAAAAATACATTATTAATCTTCTATTTATTATAACTATATCTCTGGTTGCCTGGATGAAAGACGATCCTAAAACAGGTATCTAAGAATATTTTGACAGGATCAAAAATTGATATTTACAACCCATCTATCTAGCGTTTGGAATAAATAACATAAAAAAAAACACATGTAATGACTAGATGACGATCATTTTCGTATAATATGCCGATATAAGGGACAAGAGTAGAATAATGATGAGCGACAGCTACCACTTACCATCAAGTGGGCTGCTTATATGTCTACCACCAAAGGTAATAAAACCTCTTGCATTTCCACCAACAAGGCAAGAAAACATGAAAGAAACTTACCATGAATACAACAAATTGGGCTATAAGTATCAACACGTATGACATCGGAGACGATTCGTCCATACAAAAATAGCATCTAGGTCTTTCACCAGCTGAAAATAAATAATAAAATTATTATCCACTCATCCATCCATTCATCACAATGACTTCGACGACATAGAGTATCAGGAGAGGCATTGTTGAAGCTCATTTACGTCCCTTTTGGGGTGTCGGGGATTGAATGTCATCAGACGAACTCTCCGGCACCCCGTAAGAGCGCGGAAGGGGTATATTTTTGGTGGGTATTCCGGTCACACGGTGGCCGGCAAGTCCCCCACACTCCTCTGTCTGTCACTGGTGGGGGACACTACGTAAATGCATTTCCACATCGTAAAGAAGAAGACTTGCTGATTGCTGAGCTAGAGTATCCTCCGCAACAGGAAGGCAATTGACCATGCCACACTGGTCAAACAGGTTGGTATAGGATTTTATTTCCAGCTTTCCTTCTCTTGCAATCTGCACTTAGTCGTCTTGTACGGCACCCACAGGGAGTGGTGAATTGTATTCTTACTCCGTCACTACATGGAGGAATTTAAATTATTCTATAGTCATCTGCCCTTGATAAGTACCACTCGACATCGTAGCAGGGTTCACCATTTCACCTGGAAGGGCTATGATCTTCAATTGTACATTTCTAGCGATCATTTCGCCTACGTACGTGCAAGCTCTGGAATGAATTACCTGCGTGTCCCGAGCGCTATGACATGTCCTTCTTTAAACGAGGTTTAGGAAGAGTATTTTCTTCATGGTAGGCAACGGTCTAGCTGTGCCGCTGGTATTGCAAAGGTCCATGTGCGGCAGTGTCACTTATCATCAGGTGCTTGCTCGTTTGCCACCGGTGGCAATAAAAAAAAGTCTACAATATCACACACAGTCAAGAGTGTATTACGCCATAATCTCCACGGCAGATGGGTAGGGATGTGACTTGGAGGAGGAAAAATCGATTAACAAATAATCGATTTTCCTTTTTTAAAATAAATCGATTTGCAAAAACTCAATTAATTATTTTTAATTATCTATTATTTTTATAATCGATTTTTTTTACTATTCGTAGTTCTTATTTAAAGTTTTCTCCTGACAGGATTTCTTATTACCTTTTTTTTCTGGAAATCTGAGACTGATATTTATTATCTATGTAATAGAAAACTTTAAATTTTAACAAAAAGCAAGTACTAAAATAATCTAATTTTAATATAAAAAAAAAGATTCATTTAAATTTTATTATTTAGAAGATCGATTATTACAAAAAAAATATCGATTAATACAAAAATCGATTATTTTTTCACATCCCTACAGATAGGTTGCGCAAATGTTGTAAACTTGACAGTAGACTGTTGCTTGTTCATTTGCCTGATAATTCGTCATCATCATCTCAGTTCATATACTTCCTGATCCTGGACTAGAGGTTCCTCCACAGTGAGAAGGAAAATTTACCACGCTGGTCACACAGATTGGTATAGGGTTTTATTTAGTTTCATTCTCTTACACAAATGTCATATGCATATTAAAGCCCTTATTTGTTTGTTACGATATCAACGGGTAAGAGGGGGTGGTGACTTGTATTCCTACTTGCTCCGACAGATCGGGTATGGTGACGTCGGGGCGACGGCAGGGAGGCCGCGTGACCCCATAAATTGCCATACAATGTACCTCTCTTACAGCATGTGGACGGGCCACCGGTACACGGACCTTGTCATCAGTGACCCCATATCATCACCTTGGAGAATATATTATGAACACACATATGCACCTAAGAAATAAAAATTAATACAAAACTTTCACAAAAAAATTGAGAATGTAGTCGAGTTTAACCAAAAACTGCTGGTTAAATTTTGATCAATACTAAATAGGACCACATGGTAAGCACCAACTTTCAAATAAAAAAAGAATTTTCTTAATCGGTTCACCTATAAAAAGGTCTGATATAACACTTAAAAAAATACAGTCGAATTGAGAACCTCATCTTTTTTCGGACATCGGACTCCGAAAAAGAATTGGCGGACCGCACACTGTCCTGTGTGGGAATCGAACCCATGACAATTGGGGTGATAGGCGACTAGTGGCAGACTATTTGGAGGGGCGCAGCGTCCTCTACGCCAACCGAGTAGGGGACGTTGTGCGAACGCCCATGACGTGCGGTGTCCCACAGGGGTCGGTCCTCGGACCCACCCTGTGGAACATCGGTTACGAGTGGGCGTTGAGGGCGAGCCTCCCGCCCGGGCTGGCATGATTTTTTATGCCGCCGACTCGCTCATCACAGCCCGAGGTGGGCCGCTAGAAGAGGCAGCAAGCTTGGCGACTCTTGGCACCGAAGAGATCGTCAGGCGGATCGGGGCGTTGGGGTTCAGGGTGGCCCTGGACAAGACGGAGGCCCTCTTGTTCCATGGGCCCCACATGGACCCTCCCATCGGCATTCGATCACCGTCCATTCGGTTGAAATCAGCATCCGGGCCCATATGAAGTATTTGGGTCTGGTGCTCGACGGGCATTGGTGGTTTCGGGAGCATTTCCGCAGGCTCGTTCCGCGGCTCGTCGGCGTGGCGTCCGCCCTATCATGGCTTATGCCGAATGTGGGCGGACCGAGCGCGGCATGTCGACGGCTGTACGCGGGGGTCATCTGGTCGATGGCCCTGTACGGCACACCGATGTGGGCGAGGTCCCTGACCGCCCGACTCAGGGCTACTCTGTGGCGACCACAGAGGGCTATGGCGGTCAGGGCCATTCGCGGGTACCGCACGGTGGCGACGGAGGCGGCGTGCCTGTTGGCCGGGACTCCCCCGTGGGACCTAGAGGCGTAGATGCTCGCCGATTTGTATCGGTGGGTGTAGGGGGTGCGAGCGGAGGGCGGTGTGGTCTCTTTGAGGGAGCTCACCGCCTGGCGCGTCGACGCCCGCCGAGACGTCATTGCCCGTTGGGCAGTCCGGCTGGAGAGGCCTCGATACGGTGTCTGGACCGTGGAGGCCCTTCCGGGCGATGCTGATGCAGTGGCTAAAACGGCGGCACGGGATGCTTTCTTTCCGACTGGTGCAGGTCTTGACGGGGCATGGATGCTTCGGCAAGTACCTGTACACGGTCGCTAGAAGGGAGAGCACACCGTCCTGCCACCACTGCGATTGCGACGAGGACACGGCGCAGCATACGCTCAAGGTTTGTGCCGCCTGGGCAGAGCAGAGTCGTGAACTCGTCGCAATCATCGGTGCCGACCTGACGCTGCCGACCAACGCTAGGGCGATGCTCGACAGCGTCAGGAACTGAGACGCGGTCGCAGCCTTCTGCGAGGCAGTGATTTTACAGAAGGAGGCGGCGGGTCACGCGCGCGAGGAGCTCAGCCTCGACGAAGCGACCCGCCGCTGGCGACTGGGGCGGCGCAGGCGCGATTACCTGTGCGTCATGCCGCCCTAGCCGAGGCCGCAGGTGACGTGACCGAGGAGTTAGTCCGTCACCCGCCGAGAGGCCGACCGCGTGAGGAAAGACCAATGTCCTCCCCAAGGGGTGGACGTCGGTGGATAAGAGGGTACCCCAAATAGGGGATATTCCGTCGGGCCGACCACTGATAACAAGTAACCCTGCTCCGGTGGTCGGCCCAACGACGAAGGCGACGTAGTGTTCGGGTGGGTTGCGGGTGTGCGTGCTTACGCCCCTCTGTCGCCCCGGACGGAGTGGTGCGAGGAGCGCGCCGACCGGAGCCCACCCCAAAAAAAAAAGGGGTTAATGGATGGACTGCCGATAACATAGGAGAAGGAAAACTCGAAACAAAACCCCTTTTTTGCCAAGCTTTGGTCTGGACACACACACAAAGGACGGGCCTATTTTCCGTCCAGAGCGACGCGCATCTCCATAATCTACTGATGTTACTTCCGCATCGCTGTTGGGCCGACCACTGATACGATTCTTAGTCTTTCATGGCCGGGTCGGCCATGTCAATCCATCTGACCTACATGGTATAGTAGGTTAATGTAATTATATAAATTAGTAATAAATAAACTAATTGAACTTACCACAGCATTTGAGTTCATCTTCTTTAGTCCAACCAAAATCATTAATAAATATATTGGGGCATTGTTTCGCAGACAGATCGCACCAAGTGTTCATTCTAGCTATTACAACAGACTTGAACATGGACACTATCATGGCATATGGTGGCATTATGTAGCTGCAGAGCACCAATAGACAGTAAACGAACCCGTTGGGCGGTTTATCCATATTCAAAACATCATAGGCCGCCTTTACAGATGGACAGATAAGACCTAAAATAAAATAAGTAATTTAATAATACTGAAGAAAATAAAAATGTGATTGTGTGGTTTTATGAAACCACGGTAAAAGTGAAACTTTTTTCTTTTCTTTTTTTTTTGTATGTTCAAGGGGATTCGAGATTGTTTTAAATTCGCAATTGGACCCGGTAGTTGGCACTGCTGTCGATTTCAAGGAGAATTCCTTTTATTTTTTTTAACAGAACAATGTCTGTTGGGTCAGCTAGTAATCTTATAAGAAGTTACACTTCAATAATGACATTACTTACCAAATAGGAATAGACAGGCCACAAGTATAATGTTGCAGCTCTTCTCGCTGAACTTGAAGCTAATGAGGTACATAAGAGCAAACATCGACAGGCTACCAACTATCAACACTAGCGCGAAACATTCTGTAATAGAAAAATGTGTACATTAGTGTTTATTGGAGTCGATTGAAACAGCAATATACTTGGATACTTTTCTCAGCTCATATAAATTCCACTGCTGGGCTCAAATCTCCCCCAGAATAGAATGGAAATTGACCTACTATACCATGCTAGTCGGACGGTATAGGGTTTTAATTTGAGTTTTCCTTCTCTTGCATTAATGTTATATACATATTATATCCCTTAGTCGTCGTTAACAATACGCACAGACAGGATAGAGGATGGTGAAATGTATTCTTATTCCATCATCACACGGAGAAAAGTAAATCCAATAACAACAAATCAAATGTATCGAGTGTTTTTCATTAAGGAGACGACAGAGTACACGACAGTTCAATTATGGTATAAACGGAGCCGCGAATAAAGCCTAGTAAAACTCTTCAAGATTAATACCACCTTATTTAATACAAGTTGATGTAAAAACTCATTTGCCACACATGGGTCTTAAATCCATATCTATTGGAAATTCGATCCAACTCTCTTGCCAATTAGGCCAGTATGGGTCGTCACGTCAAGTTGTGACTCACATTATCGACTCTACGGATTCTATAGAGACTAATGTAACTAATTCAATGTATCGCTCTCCACTGCTGGACGTACGGCTTCACCCACGAATGAAGGGATAACCATCCATAGGCCATAACTATCACTCTTGACAAGAGGGTAAGCAATCTCAGTGAGGTGTTAAACGTTTCCCAGGAGAGAGATGATGCCCACTTTTTAAGTGAGGCCATTTTTATTACATTATCCAGGATAAAAACTAATGTAGGCATTTAAAAAAATACAGTTACCTAGAAAATCTGCCTGATTGATGGTATTATCCCGGTCAAAAATAATCACTGCTATAACGCTTGGAATTATCATGAACACTGTGGTCAGCACCATGTGGAATATCAGAGTTGCAGTCCAATGCAGTTCGGGCGGACAGCCTGACATGATGTGTATGTGACGGGAGCCAGTCTCCCTCTCCCGACAGGGTAGAGACACGCAATGCAACATTGTGGATTGAATAACTGAAAAAAAAATTAAAAATTAGGATAAACCACTAGCAATTTGATGTAAATTGAAAAAAGAATCAGGATAATGACGTCCACGTTTTGTTGTTAAGGGTGTAGATCGTGAAAATCACCGAAAAGAGTGTTACGATTTTTCATATTTAACCTATTTACATATGATTGATATCAATGATAATTTGTATATATTACAATCAAAGACCAATAAGTATGTTCATGCTTATATTAAACTCTTAAACCTAATAGTTGTTATATAATAAACGTCAACAAACGCACAAAATTGAGTAAAAATGCAAAAACATGACTTCGTATTTTTCAGATTTAAAACCATAAATCAACACAAATTGATAAAAAGAAACACTTTTTGAACACTGAAGAAACCAATAAGTATAGCTGTATACTTCTTTTTATACCTATACAAACAAAGACTTCCTCTTTTAAAGCCCTAAAATCTAGATATATTTTAATGTAATTTTTTCATACACAAATGTATGGGATAATGCGTTCGTTTCATTCGTGCAATCTCGGTGGTCACTACGGCAGTTCCTTTCTGTAAGTGGACGCGACACCACGCTTGTCGGCTGCAGACAGCAGAATTACGTATTGTGAATTTGTGTTTTTTGTAAAAAACTGTAAGTATAACATTTTTATAATTAATTTATTTTCAGTTAGTAGAAAGTATCGATATAATGAATGTCTGAAAGAAAACCATGATGGAACTAGATATAAATCGTAAAAAATACAATATCTACACTAATATGTATTATAAAGAGGAAAGATTTGGATTTTTGTATGTAACGAATAAACTCAAAAAGTACTGGACCGATTTTAATAATTCTTTTATCATTCGAAAGCTACATTATCACTGAGTAACATAGGCTATTTTTTTCGCAGGACTGATTGAATTTGAGTGTCATGCCAGAGAAAAGAAAGTTTTGTACGCATTATAAAAATATGAAAGTCAAAAGATCTCGGAATAAAATGTAAGTTCCTCCCTACTTATTTATTATCGCATTTGAACAGGGTACATTACAAAGCTAATACAATAATATCATATCATATGATTTAGACCGCGATATAATGTCATATGATTTAGATCGCCCGATTCAGACATATACCTACAATAACATGTAAATATTGGTTTGTATTATCTATATCTATACTGATAAATAAAATTGAAGTATCTGTATGTAATATCAAAATAATAGGATTTAAAAAAAAAAAAGGCGATACGGAGTTCGCCGGGTCGGCTAGTATTGTCTAAATATCAAATTGTGGAAGTAGGTAGGCGACAGCGCAACTTTGTCGACATACCTATACCGCCAAACAGACGCGAGACGCCTAGCGTCTGGCTTAGGGTTGTACAAAATAAATAAAAAGTGGATAATATTGATGAATAATATTTCCAGTATTGAAAATAAAGAAAACCTTGGGGCCGAGACTCTGAGCAACAATGCTACGCGCTGTATAGAGGTAAGTTGTTATACGTAATTCTTGTAGACTTGTTACATAAATAAACAAACTACTTAGTTAGTGATGGGCGAAGACAAAATCTCAATACCTACCTATAGATTTTTTCTTGCAATATTTATTATTTTCATCGAGAGACAAACACCTTAGTACCGAAATACTTCTCAATTACTTTCTCAAAAGAAAATTTACGTTCAAATAGGTGACGTCATAAAAAAACAATACCTAATGCGTAAAGAAATTATAATTTCTATTCATCAGGAACCTATTATTGTATTAATTCTTTTGCATTTTTTAAATTTTTAATTATTTTTTATAAAAAAAATCAAGCCATTATCTTTCTTTACAGGAACTAGTTATTGAAAACGACCAAGAGGGAAAGGTGGATGAAATGGAAGTTGGGCGTAGAGTTGTAGACGTTTCTTTTTTTTTAAAGCTCTTCAGGCCATAGGGGACCACGGTCCAATGGATTATAAGTTAAGTTACCTCAGTATAATAGGTGAAGTAAAAGTTGGTCTGGACTCAAAACTCATCATGAAATGTAGTATGTGTAGTATGAAATTTACTGTGTGTTTGATTGAAAAGAAAGAAGATAGAATGGAAGTGAATCATCAAATTGTATCTGGTATCATATCATCTGGTGGGAGCTACTATCAGTTAAAAACATTAACTGCCGCAGTAGCCCTACCAATCATGTCACCTTCATTATACAATGAAATTAATAATACGGTTTGCGATTGGTGGGAAAAGACAGCAGCACATTCCATGGCAGAAGCTGTCAAGGAAGAAGCGGAGTACGCAGTGTCTATAGGTAGTGTTGATAAAAATGGTACACCATTAATATCTGTTGCTGTTGACGGTTGTTGCAGCAAGAGATCTTATGGTAAGAATTTTTCCGCCTTGTCCGGCGCAGCTGCGATAATTGGCATTAAAACTAATAAAGTATTGTTTTTTGGATTTAAAAATAAATACTGCGTAGTTTGTGCACGAGCCGCAAAGAACGACAGTCAGCCCTCGGAACACCGTTGTTTCAAGAATTATTCGGGATCATATACCGGTATGGCATCGACCATAATAGTTGAGGGGTTTAAACGTTCCATTGTTGATCACGGTGTAATTTATAATAAATTTGTAGCAGACGGCGATTCCAGTACTTATAAAAAAATATTAGATTTGCGACCGTACGGTAATTTAACAGTAGAGAAAATTGAATGCAAAAATCATCTTTTACGAAACTACTGCAATAGCTTGGAGAAACTGTCGAAAGACACTAAGTATCCTTGCGAATTGCGGAAATGCCTAAAAGAAAGGTATTTGCGTTTAAGAACGGGTGTAAAATGCGCTATTAAATATTGGGGCGATCAAAATCAGTCACTCGAAGAAAAAATAAAAAATCTTAGTGAAGATATCCTAAATGGTCCACAACACGTATTTGGTAATCACCAATATTGCAAGGAGTATTTCTGTAGACCTGATACTCGTCGAATAGAACCTGTTGGGTTGCTTCCAGCAATTGTTGGATGCGGATTAATGGACGCGGTACACATTTTAAGTAAATGACTGTCATATAATATATATACATACATATATATAAATACTGTCATTCTAGAAGTTTAATTCATAATTGTACAAGTAATATAGTTGAAAGTTTTAACGCAGTGATTGCCAAATTAGTAGGGGGTAAGCGTGTAAATTATTCTTCCCGTGGTTCATATGCGGGCCGATGCGCAGCTGCTGTTGTGTCTTTTAATACAGGATCGATTCATAGTAAAACTCATGAAGTAATATTTAAATCTGGTCCTAATCCTTTGATCGCGAAAGTGGAAAATTGTAATCGTAGAATCCGTTTAATTGCTAAACCTAAATTAAGATTGAAAAAGAGCCACAGCGCTGTATCGAAAGACGCTCACTATGGACCAAACTGCGAAAAACCTGATCTGAGTCCAGAATTATATGAGAAAGCCAAGTCATCTTTTTAGCCGATTTAAAGTTGTCTTGTGCTGAAAGAGAGGAGCTTGAAAGGTCGACCCATTTGCAAAGAAGTAGTTCTGAGTGGATGAGTACAAGGAGAAAATTACTAACCTCATCATCGTTCGGGGAAGTTTGTAAAAAACGAGAGAGCACAAGTTGTGCTGTTCTTGTTCGTAAAATCGTTTATGGTAGTAATATCTCCAGTTTGCCTGCTGTACGGTACGGTATCGAAAACGAAGAAACCGCAATTAAACAGTTAGAAATTCAAGAGAATATTAGTATACAAGGTTGCGGTTTGTTCGTCGACGATCAATATGAATTTCTTGGTACTACACCAGATGGCATTTATGCAAACGGTTTAATTGAAATTAAGTGCCCACATTCTTTAGCTGGCATGACTCTTGATGAAGCAATGGCCAAACATACCTTTTGGGTTAAGGACAAGGCTTCCAAGGGTTATGTCATAAATAAAAATCATAACTGGTATTTCCAAATTCAGGGACAGGTACATATTACTAAAAGAAACGTTTGCATGCTTGGCATCTGGTTTGGTGCTACTGTACCTATGAAAGTTTATATTATAGAAAAGGACGACAAATTTTGGGAGGAGAAAATGGAGATGAAATTAGTTAGGTTTTATTACGATTGCCTACTTCCAGAATTAGTTGATCCTCGGCAGTCACGAAGCATGCCCATTCGTGACGCGCCCAGTATCATAGAGGCTATGAAAGAAAGAGCTTTACGTGTTATGAAAGAGAAGAACGCCTAATGATTTTGAAAGATACAGGTAACTTAACTACCCAGCCAGTCGATTCACGTAAACACGCCAGTCCAAAAGTCGTTTTAACTTAGGCACTTAGAAATCGCCTTTTGGTTTTCTGTTTTAAACGCACTTACTTATCTAGTCTTGGATTGTCATAAATCTTCCAATAGCTCAATTACTATACAATTTCTGAGTTACCTGGTGTAAAGAATCATAAAAATTGGTTCAAAAATACAGCGAATTGAGAATTCTCCTTTTTTTAAGTCGGTTAAAAGGGCTAAATTTGCAAAAAACGAAGTGACGTCACTGCGCTACGGTTTTTATTACTTACGTGAATCGGGCAGCTGGTAACGTTTTCATTCTGATAGGTTTTGTGATAGCCATTGATTTTATCATCAAATTAGCAGAAATCAGAACTTGATCCGTAATCGAATGAAAAAACATTAGAATTTTGAACTCATATTTCGTTATTGTTTAATTACATACTTTTAATTAGTATATTAATAATTTACAAACTTCTGTTAAAATTAGTAAATAAATGAATTATTTACTAATTTTTGTACAACCCTAGCACGCTTTTGAGATAGCGAGTAATGGCGACTCATATTTGTTATTGTGTAGTAAATAAATCATTTTTATACTTGTGTTTCATTTATTGACATTTTTTTTAAAACCCTAGGATTTTTTTAGATATCGATGAGGTGATCGTAAACAAAAAGTAAGTATTTGAGTTTACACAATAGGCACATTTCCTTGCATAGAGATAAACACACTTCCTACTGAATTTGCAATTATTTTATTGAATATTTTACGAATTAGAATAAATTTTGGTAGTGAAATTACAAATAAATACATAGTTGGAATTTTAGGTAAGTAGAATAGAAAAATGACAGTCCGGACCTGCTCTTGATTGTATATTATATTATAAACTAGTAATCCGCCCTCGCTATCTTCGCTATCTTCGGCAATATTCACTTAAATTACATACTATAAAAAGCATATTGATCTATAATAAATGCACAATTTATTTAAGGTACTTAATTGGATAAGGATTAATGCTGTATTGTATAAAATCACTTAGTAAATAATCATTTTTTAGTAGAGGATAAAAAATGGTTATGGTGGGTTATCCCTAAGAGATAGACATATGCCATCGTGGACTTTTTTGTTGAACTTTTTAAGATGGATAATACTGTAGTACATTATTTTGGTCTATCTCGTAGGGTTCAGCCAACGTTTGCAATATAAGCGCAAAAAAACGTGCTTATTTACGACATCACATTAGAAACCTCTAAATTAATCAGCGTTTCTCTACTATATTATGCATGTATTATACATATAAACCTTCCTTAAGAATCATTCTATTTATTAAAAAAAACTGCATCAAAATCCGTTGCGTAGTTTTAAAGATCTAAGCATACATAGGGACAGACAGACGGCGGATAGCGACTTTGTTTTATACTATGTAATGTAATGATAGAAAAACATAAAAATTGTGTCTCAACTACTCTTATTAATCTATTAAAAAGAATCAACAGCTAGTTTCCAAAAATTCAACGTTATTGTTATGCTGTAAATATTCAAGTTCAATAACAATTTCTCAACGTGGAACGTTTGTTGCAAAACATTTTGAAAATCGCGCTCTCTAGGTCATTCATCCGCCCCGTCGGATGTTACATTAAACTTTGGCGCTGCGGTCGCTCGAAATCGAGATCTCAGGCCAACAATCTACACCCTTAATAGCGAAATGGTGATTAATAATTTCTTTTTATCATTATCATCATCATCTCTCTCATCTCATTTCTAAAAACGTAGGATAACGCGAAGGATAAAACTTTTAGAAAGATTTTTATATTGTTACGCCAAAGGAAAATAACTTCTTATGTACGTACACGCACGTTTTTATGGTTCCGTACCCAATGGGTAAAAACGGGACCCTATTACTAAGACTTCGCTGTCTCTCCGTCCGTCTATCTGTCACCAGGCTGTACCTCGAGAAACCGCGATAGCTAGACAGGTAAAATTTTTACAAATTATGTATTTCTGTTGCCGCTATAACAACAAATACTAAATCCTCATCCGAATCCCATACAACAAACGAGATTTTTTTGCCCTTTTATATATAATGGTACGGAACCCTTCGTGCGCGACTCCGACTCGCACTTAGCCGGTTTATTTATACTTACAGAATGTAACGCCGATCGCCCAAATAACCAACGAGGTAAGATACTTTGGCTCAGCAACAACTTCACTATGACGAACGTAGCCACCGATTGGATGATTGTACGTGTGTATCTGACCATCTGAAGTGTTCAAGTAGTGCATTGCCAACAAGTTGGACATCATGTTCAGCGTTACCGGCGCAGCGTGACGCACCGTCGTTGTAAACAGTACCTAGAAATATTACATACATTCGCTTATCAACTATTAAATAATAAATTTGCATAATTCTTTTTTTTTTTGAGGCTAGCTATGTTAGCACACACGTTGTCCGTCCCGTTCGAGGTGAGGAAAGGGCAGCCCACGGACCATAGCCCCCTGTATTTCGTCCTCTTCGCCATTGGGGTATCGAGTTCCTTGACGTCAGTAGCCAGCCCGCGGGTTAGCCTTTAGGGTAGCGAGCCCGACAGGCGATCAGTCTCCCTGCGGGTGACGAACTATTCTCTGGTCCAGTCACCCGCTTGCATAAATCATAAGTATGTAATAGAAAAAAGCTTTAAGGAGTCAAGCAACAATGCTCGCTTCTTAACGCTGTGACGTAACTACTGAAACTTGAAAACTTGATAGTAGTTTCTATTTGTGATGTGGAGACTCGCTCAGAAAAGACTACGAAATTCAACCGCAGAGAGGATGAAACATAGTATTTATTTATTTTATTTATTTAAGACAACACTCTGCACTAAGGAAACAATCCCTGTATTGCGGGTACCTTACAAACATACAATTAACGGACACAAATGACATCCAGACTCAGAACAACAATTTGTGGATCGCACAAAGTGTTGTCCCGCGTGGGATTCGAACCCCCGATACTGGCGCTGAAAGTCGCTATCCCAACCACTACGCCATCTGTGCATAGTAGCAGTTTGTATGGGCAGAAAAAAATATATCTTGAAATTAAAGACAAACACTCTATTCTTTAATGGTGCTGTGTGCTAGCGGCTACGAATATTATCAATCCTTACATTGCTCGTGGGTGGCATAAAAGATGAATATAAAAAGCATTACATAAATCAGGGTCATCTAAGGCCATCCAGTTACACTCCCAAGGAGGGTTGACGTCAGGCAGACGGTCGATTATAAAACTATTGCCAATTATTTACTGTGAAAGCTGAGTACCGAGTGGACTCCCAAGTAATTGGGATAACAGCAGAGAGATAATGAATTAAAATTAATGATAAACTATTATAAATAATTACTTTAGCGTCAGTCTCGTTCAGTTCAATTCCTGATAGGTACATATTGTAATCCAATATGTTACGTTTGCCGATGCGAAGAATGGCTAAAACAGGAAAAATTATAAATTATTAAACAACCTAACAGAAGTTGTAAATGCATGTTCAAAAAAAATTCCTGGAACACATCGCGTCCAATTGTAGATGTAAGGGACAGGCCATACAGATATTTTTTAAAGATAACATCTTGCACTAAGGAAATAATCCTTGTATTGCGAGGGACTTTACAAACATATAATTAACGGACACAAATTATATCCAGGCTCCGAACATCAATTGTGTGGATCGCACAAAGCGTTGTACTGCGTGGAATTCGAACCCGTTCTGGGTTCTGGCATGGTAGGTCGGTATCTTAACCACTACGCCATCTGAGCGGCGAATTTTTTTATCATAATCTGTGGAAGACCATTTCTTATTAATTTCTTATTATATAAATAATTTATTTGTAAGTTTTTAAATAAATAACTTACGTAAACTATTTCTTTTCTGTTCCTTGGACTATACATTGATTAACAGAATTAGTTTTATAAGTTTTGAAATACATATTTGAAATAAAATTTGAATAAAAATTATTTTTACGGCGTTTGTATTTGTTTTTCACGACATTTCAAACCATTTGCAGCGTTCATAGTCTTCCAATGACGAATAGTTTTATTTTATACGAATAAGCTTTTTTTAAAATAAAAAATACTTACCAGCCGCGACGTCGTCTGCTTCATCAAAATCAACAGTGTTATACTTATTTTTGAGGTTCCTGAAAAATAGAAAACAGATAAAAATCGTTATTTTATGGGCAATTTCACATTCGGTATTATCTTTGATTATTTGTTAGCAGCAGTAACTTATTAAATATTAAATGATATTTTTTTCCGGTACCGTCTACTGCTGGACGTAGGCCCCCCCTTTCACGTTTCGTCACAAAGAGGGATCCTGTGCCACCTACGTCTGAAAACGCCAGCAACTTTCAATAAGTCGTGGGTCCACCTAGTACCACCCATACTACAGATGTAAAGCAATTTCATCAGTCATTTAACAGATCATTACGAAGCCCATTTCAAGATGTAAATATCAAAGCCCACAGGCGACATTCAATCTAGAGTTATTTACTAGAGCAGCCATCACTCTTCTATACATTTAGATATATATACAACTGACCTGATTAAGTCATTATCTTTCAGCTGCACGTTGTAGAGTACACGTCGATACCTACCGCAGTACATATCGAAATTCATATCCAATCGCCTGTCGTAATCCTCGGTGATGTAAAGGTTATTCATTATATGAGTGTAACCACATATAAATGCTATCGGCAATACCACTTGCTGAAATAATACAAAATCATCATCATCATCAACATAATACACGATTTAGGGATATGTTATACAAATAATATTGATTCAAGAGAAAAATTAGGGCGACATAAAATTCAATACTGATTTACGCAATAGTGATAGCCCCACACTGTCGACTGTTGTCTGCCTACAGCCGCGCGCCGGTCCGTCCGGGGTAGTACCACACTAAGCAGAAAATCGACATCCGAGTAGTAGCAATTTGTTACTGCGCTTCGTTCGGTGAGTGAGAGAGACGGCAGTCCTACTTTCTGGGGATGTTTGCGTGTGGATAGGTTTTGATGATTCCTTTTGTATCAGCGCACCTCATTGCACGGCTTCACACTCCCTTCACTTTCTTCACGGTAGGCAGCGCCCTAACAAAGGTCCGGCAGCAACACTTACCATCAGGTATGCTGTTTGCTCGTTTGCCACAGTTTGCAACAAAAAAAAGTATAGTGGATCAATTTCTCTTTTATTCTGGAGGAGGCTCGAGCCCAACAGTAGGACTTTTTGCTATGGTTGAAATGGTGAAAGACTGCGACACGCTGATATCGATCAATTATCACTACGTTTACGAATGAGGACTATGACAAATGTTGTATCGAAAAGATAGGGTAGCATTATATTTATGCTTTTGAAAAAGTATAGATAAACAATGTACTAACCAATGTGAGGAATATCCATTTCCTATAAATAGCGAATTGGAGATGCCGTTTCAAAAGCACAATTAGTTGTCTCCAATACAGAGGAAAGCCCGTCAATCTCGCTTTTGATGGTTCTGTAAATTAAAAAAAAAAATACTATAAAGAGGAAAGTTTCGAAAAAAATGTCTTCACGGAAGATCAGTGCAGGTTATATATATATGAATATATTATACACAATAATAAATTTTCTTTCTTTTGAATAAAAGTGATAGGAGCGATTATCTATTGAATATTATCTCGGCTATACGTCGTATAATGCACAGTTAACGAAATATGGAAGAAACGCGTTATCCAAGATTGCGTCTCAAGGTCACATTGAAGTGTCATCATTGAGGTCAATCCATTCAAAATTACTGAAATTTAGCATTTCGCATGCTAGTTTATTTATAAAAACTTGTTTACGAGTGCGCAAGGGCTTTTAAAACACAACTATTGGAAACTCGCCCAAACCTCCTACTAATTTCACCAACGTAGATTGGCTAACGACATAAAAAAAATCTGTAGAAAATTGTAGAACAAATTACACCATTCTTGGTGGTAATATCGTCTGTGTGGTAACAGAGTAAGAATACAATCCACCACTCCCTATCTTGGCCGTGAATGTCGTAAACGACGACTAAGGGATATAATAAACATATAACACGTGTGCAAGAGAAGGAAACCTCGAAAAAATTCCCTATTCCAACACGTCTGACCAGCGTGGAATAGTAAGTCAATTAACCTCCCATTATAGAAGACGCCTGAGCCCAACAGTGGGATATATAGGCTGAGATAATGGTGATACTTTATACCATAATTCAATTTTAGGCTACCGTCAAAGCCGCTCCGTGGTACTTTAAGATGAGTTGTAAAACTGTGCCATATTATGGTTTGAAAAACTACTTGTCGGATGGTGGGAGTTGAACAGCAACAGCAAGAACAGCAGCAGCAGCAGCAAAAAAAAAAATAACATGAACAGTATCAGTCACACAATGACTTGAACTAGTTTACAATTACAAACTAGGTCTGCTGATATTTTTTAAATTATAATACTTTCGATATACCTATCGATATTTTCAAATGTATCAATATCGGAATTCAATATATCGCAAAAAAATCGATGTTTCGATATATCGATATTTTTCCCCATAACCACTTTTAACTTTGTTCATTGCGTGGTTGCCGTGATGAGCTTTTTTTTTAGCTAAATTCTAGAAGTAAGTGATAACTAATCATCAATTTCGTGCCAGAATTTTTAAAAGTAGAATCAGTTTACGGTGATTTTGTTGAATAAATACTTTACAAGAAAAGATAAAACAACTTTATTCAAATAAATATCGACCCTCGTATATATACGTTTTAGTATCATCATATATATTTACGTTTTAGTATCGGTATATAGATATCAGTAAGATATCAGTATTAAGTATCGATATCTTTATATAATAACATCGATATTTCGATGTTTTATCAACAGCCCTAATACAAACAAATGACTAACTAAAAATCTTTACGATAAGAGTGATTATTGTATATTTTTTTACTATATAGATTTGGCTGCACTTCGAGTTTGTATTAATGGCGATTTCAAAAATTAACAAAGGCTAATATGAACGATAGATATAGATACGTAAATTCCCTTACCTGGTGGAGCATTCTCCATTCCGTTTTCCATCACCGTAGTATCAACGTCACTGCACAATCTGATGAAGAAATATATTTTATTTAACGCAAAAATCCCGTACTCAAGGAATAAATACTATTATAGTAAATCTAACAAATATACAATTCGGGAGCAAAAACTACATCCTTGCGCAAATGCAGACCTTTTTCTTAGGCCGGGGGTTGGTCAATGATTGCCTGACACCGTATTCCCGCCCCTTTATCATTGAGCCGACCCGGATTTCTTGACGTTCGAACGTCGAACCATGGGTTACCCTTACGACCGCGTGATAATAAAGCTGTCCTGCGTATGAAACGAATATGACATTCGTGATAAAGGACGTAACAATTTGATTATTAAGTTGTTACTTTTTCTCAAAAATCTTACGCAACTGTAGTTTGCAAAGCTATTTTATTGCCGCATTTCTTCTTCAGTTCATGTAGATCACAAATTTGGGCACGAGCGTTCAACATGGCATAGTTTAATTTTTAATAGACTTTAAAAAAGGAGGCTCTCAATTCTCTGCAGTTTTTATTTTATATTTGTTCCTCAGAACTTTTGACTTGGTAAACCGCCAGTTAAAGTAATTTTTTTTAATTATTATTTTCTTGGTGGCAGACGAATAGGCAATCCACCTATAAATCGTACCACATTTGGTTTTTGAAAGTCAGATAATAGTCGCTTAGAAAAATTGATATTCCGTAAATCTTTTTAGATTGAGAAGTCGAAACGATTAATAAAAATGATGATAAAAACTCACTTTAAAAACACTTCCTCCAAAGTAGATACTCCAACTCCAATGGAATCGATGCTCAGTTCGGGCTTCTTACTCTCTAATGCGCAGAAGAGTTGAGGAAACTGATTATTTGCTGTGGCTGGCAGATTGAACGATAAGGAATTGATGGTCTTCTCCTTAACAGTGGCATCCGGCACATGGGTGAGTACTTCTTCAGTTATATCAGATTCTTTAGGCAAACCGATGGTTGTCAGCGAGAGACGATAACCATTGCCTGAAAAAAGAATTTTATGAGTACTTTATTCGACTGTCCGTGTGGGGACAGAGTAAGAATACAAATCACCACTCTTTATCTTGTCCATGGACGTCGTAAAAGACGAGGAAAACTCGAGACAAAACCCTATAACAACCTGTCTGACCAGCATGTTATGATCATCATCATCATCTCGGCCTATATATGTCACACTGTTGGGCTCAGGCATCCTCCATAATAGGAGAGAAATTGATCTACTATTCCTTGCTTTTGACCACAAAAGTGTTGGAATAGGGTTTTTTTCGAGTTTTCCTTCCCTTGCTCAGATGTTATATGCTTATTATATCTTTTAGTTGTCTTTTACGATATCCACGAGCAAGATAGGGTGGTGAATTGTATGCTCACTCAGTCACCACACGTAGAGCATGGTTATAGTAAGGTCAATTTCCCTCCAATTATGGAGGATGCTCGAGCCCAGGAGTGGGATGTGTATGAGCCGAGATGACTTTAATTGAATCTACATAAACATACAGATATATGTTTCTGCTACTCTATGCATATTTGGAAACAAGAGAATATTATTTTATTTAGGCATATCCTGGATGCGCTTTTGAATTAGTTCGATCTAAAACGTAGATTCACCGATAGCTTTCTTCAAATGCATGGTGGTGGCGAAGCATCTAAGTTCTCCTGAGTGTAATGCGGCCACGCGATCACCAAGAGCATCCGCCTCTTCCATGAAATGCGTCGATAACAGAACTGTTCGTTCACCTCTGAGAGACTGCAGTACAGAAAACATCAATTATATTCAATATTATGGTTAATGTTGAAACCCTAAGGAGGCACTTGCTTCGTCAATTTTTATTCAATAAACTATCATCGGATCAGAAAGCTAACGCCATTAACATCCAGGAAGAAACTCAACATGATTTTTTTGTAAATATATTTTACGGATTTTATCGCGTTTGTATATAATTTTTAATTGTCCGACGTTTTAAACACTTTACGGCCTTCATGGTCACGGGCGGACTAAGATATCTTACTGAGATATGTTGGTCCGCCTATGACCATGAACGCTGTACCATGAACGTGTTATTGTATAAATAACTTTTTTTTTCATTTTATATTCCGCTACGAGATAAAAGCTTTTTATTTTATATCTATTTACTTTTATTTATCAAAAGAGGCTTGAAGTCTGGCAATTTACTGGATTACTGACATTGTCAGATCAATAAGGTGACAAAAAAAATATGTCGATGCTGAAAACTATGAAGAATAAGCTGAATACTTTACCAATAGCAGATCCCATAGTTCACGCCTAGTTTCGACGTCAAGTCCTGAAGTAGGCTCGTCTAGTACCTAGAAGGAAATACAATGTATGGCTCAATATGAAACTCGTCGTTGTCTTAGATCATATAGTACATATCCCATTGCTGGGCTCGAACCTCCTCCCCAATAAGCGGGCAATTGACCTACTATACCATGCTGCTCAGACGCCTTGGTATATGGTTTCATTTCGAGTTTGCCTTCTCTTGCACAGATGTTAAATGCATATTATATCCCATAGTCCTCTTTTAAGACATCTACGGACAAGATAGAGAATGGTGAATTCTCACTCCGTCACCACACGAATAATATTGAACTCAAAGGTAGAATAATTGGCGACGGCAGATCATCCATCCATCCATTAGACATAGGCCACAACAATGCCATAGCCGTCATCGATAGGAAAATTGGCATTCGTATTTGATGTTATGACCATAATTGTAATGATGGCGCCTTCGCTTATACGTCGCGAGCCGTTGACTATTGGATGGCATTTTCTGGTATGCTCATTTGCAATACACCGTTGCGAATCTCTGTATCCAAGAGCGGATATTGATAAGCTATTGAATGAATGGCACGGAAACGTGATCTCTAAATGTAGGCCTCATAATCAAGCTCAAAATCGCTCGAATGCTATGGAGCGGGCTATGCCCCGCATTTCTCTGCGAGATAGAATCCGAGATACGGCAATCCGCAGAACAAGGGATGTAACCGACATAGCACGACGAATTAGCACGCTGACGCATCTCTCGTCGAACTGACAACCACTGAAGAAGAAACATTCTCGAGTGACGACCACGTATCGGACGACGTAAGACATCCCTTCACTAGATGGCTCGACGACCTGATAAAAGTTGCTGAGCGTTGTTGGACAAAAAATCGCACTATTCCTGGAAGAAAGAAATGATGTTTGCCAACTTTTCAGTAGCTTGAAAAAATGTCCTATATATTTAATTATGAGTTCTAGAAATATGTTTCAAAGAGAAAATCGTAGGTCACAGTTGCCTTCGACTACACCTGTTTTTTAATTTAGGAACAGCTTACGTACTTCGAAATAATCCAAAAAAATACTGTTACTTCTGTATTCCACGAAATGCAAAGAATATTTGCAGGCGTGCAACTTATTTAAATCTACTTACGGCTTTATTCTCTCTTTAATTTCATTGTAATCTAGCATTGTAAGTATAAACACGTTGTTCTTTAACGGAAAATAAAACAAATGAAAAGTATGTAACAATAATTACACATAAATTGTCACCTAAAAGTTTCGTAGAAGTAGTAATGTTCGTAGAAAAAGTAAGTAAGTAATTAGAATTACACATAATTCCTAGATTGTACAATGCTGGAACAAGTATTTAAGTATACTTGCGTTATAAATTTTCTTGTAAATCTTCCTTTAAAATTTACGTAAACATAATTATGACTTTATGAACGGGATAATATTGTAAAGCGTATAAATGTAAATATGCATACCTCTATTTTATGCTGGAATTTTATGTTTTCTAAGATCGCAAAATTATAGTATTTTTGCATTTATTCCTTTAGTTTTGTCGATAGCTTCACGAGATTTTGACAGAAGGTGTAAACCATGATGCTCGCTTTATTCACGCAATAAAACATTTTGGGCGCAAGTGTATTTACGTCGTTTTTACAGGAATAGTGCGAAATGGTAATTGAATGGATAAACATTACGGATGGCTATACATACAAGGACATCAGCGCCACCAGCGAGTGCACACGCCAGCTGAGCGCGTCGCTTCATACCGCCCGACAGCGCCGCGCATTGTTCGTTCAGCTTTTCTTCCAGTCCCAATTGAGCAGCGAGCTTCACTGAAGATTCACCTGCCTCTCTGTGGTTACCACGCTTCAGCTGCAACATAAAAATACATGCGTTTAATTCTCGAGAATCAACGATAGCAATAATCCGTGTGGTGGCAGAGTAAGAATATAATTCACCACCCCCTCTCTTGCCCGTAGATGTCGTAAAAGACTACTGAGGTTTATAATATACATTAATACCTATGCAAGAAAAGGAAAACTCGAAACATAACCTTATACCAACACGTCAGATCAGCGTGGTATAGTAGGTCAATTTCCTTATCATAATGGTGGAACAGTCCAACAGTGGGACGTGTATGGGGTACGATGGTGACGATGATGAACGATAATCTCATAGGTGAATATAAATTCTAATGTTGGGCAAGAGATATATTCATGCAGAATATATGTGTCTCCAACTCGCTTCAATGGTTCAAGTGGTTCCTCCCGTATCTCACAATGCAATCCACGCTTTCCGCTCATCATGAGCACGTACGATTAAGGAATATAATATGCACATAACATCTGTGCAAGAGAAGGAAAACTCGAAATGAAACCCTATACCAACATGTCTGACCAGCACGATATAGTAGGTTAAATTCCCTCCCATTGTGAGGAAGGCCTGAGCCCAACAGTGGGAAGTACGTGGGCTGCGATAATGATGATGATGAAACAAATGTGATAACGTCGCCGATCAGCCTATATTCAGTATTTGAATTTGATAGGCTGTTGAATTACTAAGAAGAATTAATTGCCATGTATACTCACCATCGTGAAGAACATGATGTGCTCTTGCAATGTCAAATTCGGGAAGAACATGTTATGTTGAGGGCACAGACCTATCTGTTTACGGACCTCCGCCTTCTGTTTAACAGTATCCAGCTCGTTCACAAATACTTTACCTTTCGTAGCACTTGTCATACCTGGACAAAGTATAAGTCAATTTTATTACACTTTAAAGGATTTTATGACAACCATTATGTTGATTGTACAATAACTTAACAAGATATTAAAATATACTAGTTGTTCTGTACATTAAAAAAAAAAAATATTAAAAAAATTAGAACTACATGTTTTTTTTATTTTCTACTAGCAACCCGCCCTCGCTTCGCTTCAGTTTCAGTCGCTTAAACCCGCGTAGTTCCCGTTCCTGTGGGAATACCGGGATAAAATATAGCCTATGTTACTCCCTGATATTATAGCTTTCCATTGGTGAAAGAATTTTTGAAATCGGTTCGGTGGTTTAAGCGTGAAAGCGTTACAAACAAACAAACATCCTTACTTTCGCATTTATAATATTAGTATGGATTACAATCGGTGGCAAACGAGCAAACAGTTCGCCTGATGGTGTTGCTGCCGGTCATGGGCCTTTGCTAGGCCGCTGCCTACCGCGAAGACAGTGAAGGAAGTGTGAATGCGTGCAATGAGAGTGAAACTAAAGACATCACCAAAATCAACCACACGCAAACACCCTCAGAAAGTTGGGCTGCCGGCTCTCTCGATAAAAATAAAAAAAATGTTACCTGTTATAATCGACATGAGGGTAGTCTTCCCAGCACCGTTATGCCCCACCAGGACAGTGATCTCTCCTTGGTACGCCTTCAGCGACACATCCTTTAGTGCTTTATGTTTAGGATATACCTGCACGAGAACACATACACAAAATCATTGATATAAAGATTTCTGATGTTTACGCGCGTATTGTATTATAAATAAAACTGTTTTACGGATTTTTCGGTCCGCCCGTGACCTTGAACTCTGTAAAGCGTTCGGAACATCGGACAATCAAAGATCAATACAATTGCGATAAAATCCGTAAAATACTTTTATTTACAAAATCTTTAAAAGTTCATCATATTTTATTTCCACTTTCCACTAGGGATGTTATGAAGTAAACCGAAATTATTGGTTGTCCGAAATGAAAATATATCGAGAAATTTCGAATAAGCTCCATGTCTGTATGAGACGCGCTAAACTGACAGCCTGAAGTCAAGTCTAAAGAATACGATAACGTTTATCATCTCATGTCCCTCTTACAATAGCATACAAATCCAATATCCGTAATCGAACCTATCTTAAACTGTCAGACAATACAAATGAAATTCATATCCATAACAATATCCTACGTGTAGTGACGGAGTACGTCTAGAACTCACTAGTCTCTCTCTTAATACGCAGATAATATCTTTGCCAGAGAAGGAAAACTCAATAAAAAAACTGTATGCTAACACATATGACCAGCGCGATATAATAAGTAAAGATGTGCCGACTAATCGGCGACTAGTCGGCAAAGCCGACTAGTCGGCAAAGCCGACTATCCGGCTACTATCGTAGTCGGCTAATAGTCGGCGACTATTCGGCAAAGAGCGCAGACTATCCGGCTTCTTTCTTTGTATGTACATATTTTACAGTGAAATGTGTATAGGAGAACTATATTTAATATGGTTGTTCATACTTGTAGTATTTGCGGTTTTCCCTGACCAACATGAAAAATTATCATTTGAAATTAGTTACACTTCACATTCGTCACTGACCAATTGGTCAAAAAAAAAACACACCCGAGACTTTCTTTTTGATATGAATAAATTTTGATTGAGCTCTATCACTTGAATGAATGATAACAATATTACAGCACCATGCTCCACTGTATTCCGACTACTAATACAGAATTTTTGACGTCCATGGAGGCAGTGCGCTTTGTGTGCGTATCAGCTGTAGGTAAACAAGCATCACGGAAGTTGCCGAATATCCCCGAAACCGTGATCGGCTGGGCCGACTATTCGGCCTATTAGTCGGCCTTCTTACAACCGACTAATCGGCTAGTCGGCTAGTCGGCCATAGTCATAGTCGGCACATCTCTAATAATAAGTCAATTTTCTTTCCATTGTGGAGGAGGCCCGAGCTCGACAGTGGGACTTTTATGGGCCGAGATGATGATGATAAACAATGGTCAAAACCATTATAATGATATCCGTCGTTATTAAAGAGATCATCATCATCCACTCGGCCCACGGACTCGGACCTCCACTATTCGTGCGGTGACGGATTAAAAATACAATTCACCACTCCCTGTCTTGCCCGTGGATGTCGTAAAAGACGACTATGGGCCGGACCACACAGCGCGGCGACGCACCGCACCGCATTGGCGGCTACATGAGCGGTGCGGCGTCGCAACGTACCTACGGCGCGCCGCCGCCGCCGCTGCTATATCTCAAGAGGGTTTGGCTTCACAGAAAAATTAATAAGATAGAAAGGCCTTATGGGCGGGGCAAGCGTGCCACAATTGCGATCAAACGCATTTAATATTGACGAAATTCGTTTTACCGGCTAATAATCGCGCTCATATAGTGACCTCGAACGAATCTCTGACAAAAAAGAAAAATATGACGTCTTGTGTCATAACGTGTCGAAAAAAAAGTCAGTTGTGTAGTGTCCAAGAAGGAATTTCTTTTCATTGTTAAGTCCATAAACTTATTAATTCAGTGAGATTTGTTTATTTCTATTGTCATTTATAGACAACAACGATAAAATCGCAAACAGAGCCAAACATTATTACATCGTCTGCCATACATGGATGTTATCTTTTATTATTTGAGCAACCGCGCAATGTACTGTGTTGTACTGTGTAATGTGATATCACCGAACACAGCGATTACACCGTGGTAGCGCTAACTTCCACGTGCTTTTGGCATGTGTGAGTGTATGTTGGTTACAGAAGTTAGTTATACCACAGTATAGTCATCTATCAGTAATTTATCTCGATCGTAACCTTGAATTAAATGCCTACATCCACGCGGTACGTAAACATGTGATAGGGCTGCCTGCCTCCAGCATTTTAATTACATTTGCCTACTTTGTGTTTCCATTTAGTTTTGTATATACTTTTCTTAAATAAACAAATAAAATACTTTGTGAATTGAATAGGAAGTGTTCAATAAGAATGCGTGTTGATTTTTGATTGGTAGTTTTAATTAAAAAAAAACATGTTTATGTTTAAATAACAAATCGGTCTTATAAATTTGCGACCGAAAAATATTTACGCCTCGACTGAGACGTACGAAATGCTTTATTATTAAATTTTAAAGTATGAAAAATCCACATTCTAATATAAAACTTAATTAAAAATTGTTTTGGAAAACATGGACAAGGTGGAGAAAAAGGAATATAAAGGAATAAAAAGGAAAATGAAAAGGAAGGAAAGGGAAACGCGGTTATTATTAAAAAAACAACACACCGTCCGTTAGTCACTGCGGCACAGTCGCGACTGTCTGCATGCCGAGCGCATGCCGAGATCGTGGCGCGTTCACGTTTCGTCCGTTTGTATGAAGTTGGATTACTGGTAGATTATATTACCGTGGTTATAGTGTGTGCACAAACTACAGCTTCGTGATTGATGCATGCGTTTTATGTTAGTGTGTGAAATTGATGTAAGTATAGACCTTGCGTATGTGTTAACACGTTTCGAGTTTTCTTTCTCTTGCATATATGATATATGCATATTTATACCCCTTAGTCGTCTCTTAAGACACCCACGGGCAAGAGAGTGGGTGATGAATTCTTACTCCGTCGCCACACGTTTCATTATAGAGATGCGGCAACTAAACTATTTTGTCTACATCTACTATTGAACTTACCTTGGTAACGTCCTCAACCCTGATGCCAACCTTCATATCTTCTGGTGGATGTTCGAAGTAATCTTGGTTTATAAGCTCAACCTTGGCGCTGTCATTGTCCGGTGCGACCTCGTTTTTGCACCGCGTCTGCTTCTGTGAATAAAAAAGTTGTAGACCTTATTTATTATGGGTAGCACAATGGGCGAGCCATTGAAATCAAGGAAGGAAATTAGAAGGTCTCTTTCGCTGCCCCAGAAAGTACAGGTTCGGCATGT
This sequence comes from Lymantria dispar, assembly GCA_032191425.1. Lineage (NCBI taxonomy): Eukaryota > Metazoa > Arthropoda > Insecta > Lepidoptera > Erebidae > Lymantria > Lymantria dispar. The sequence goes on from CM063455.1 coordinate 28,445,658, forward strand.
CGAAACCATAGCTTGCCAAGAAAGGCACGTACACATATTACTCCAAAGTTACCCATAGAGGTAAACAGAGATTACAGATTCTCCGTGTGGTGACGGATTAAGAATACAATTCACCACTCCATATCTTACCCGTGGGTATCGTAAAAGACAACTATGGGATATAATATCCACATAACATCTACGCAAGAGAAGGAAAACTCGAAATGAAACCCTATACCAACATGTCTGATCAGCATGGTATAGCAGGTCAAATGCCCTCCCAGTGTGAAGGAGGGAGGGACGAGGCTGAACCACACACTGAACAATCGATTACAACGAAAATATACAGGCTGTATCAGGTTATGGGGTAACTGGTCAAAAGGGAGCTAGGCAATGGTGGTAGGAACCCATGAAAAAAAATTTAACGAAAAATAACGATTCGTTAAGGAATTAGAGACATGTAAAGTTTTCAATTTTGTCATCGCTTTTTTGTGTAAATCTGATTGAAATGTATAAAGTCAATGATACTTAATACGCAACATACTCATACTTTGTTAAATGTTCATTAGAAATTCAAATCAATGATTACATTCACGTAAGCAAGACGAACTTCGCTTTAAAACAGCTGATCGGCCTATGACCGTCGACGCTAGCCATTGTACCTACGATGTCATTGAAACGTTTGCGCAATTCTAGGTATGAATGAAATTATACTGTCAAAGCTTTACATGCCTACATGTATTCTGTCTGTATATACCTACATAATACGTAACATTTAAGGCGTAGACTCTTAGACACATTGTTTTTAAATCACTATAACTTTTATGTTCTATTGTTTTTTGTATAATGTACATTCTAATTAGGATCTATGACCGTTAAACTACAACATACTCGAACAGTTGCCCCATAACCTGATACATCCTGTATAAAAAGGTTTTTAGTGAAAAATAAAATGTGTATAACCTAAACAGTGTAAGGTGAAAAATAAAAATCAAAGTAGCAGATTAATAACCAACTACATAGGTATATAATCATTGGTAAAAAGCTAACAAAATGACCCAATCAAAAATATATTTTTTGTTGTTTAAATTTAATATGCACGTAAATATTTCTTTGATATTGCTATGTGGTGGCGGCTACGAATACTACCAATCCTTGTAATGCTCGTGGGTGTCATAAAAGACAATTAAGATCTCTATATCGAACTGTACCGTCTCCATTTGATGATGTCTGGTCAACAATCACATTCTCAGGGAGGGTTGACAAAGGGCAGTCAATCATAAAACTATTGCCAAAAGTTTTATAATATGTACGATAGAAGAAGAGTACATATTGTATCGACTCCAAGTAAATTGAGATAAAAGCAGGAGGATGATGACGATGTAAATATTAATAAAAAATACCAGTGAAAAGGGTGATCAGTTAGGTAGAAAGATCCGTTTATGTAAATTTTAATCTACCACACATAAATATGGTTAATAGAAAAACACTCATAGTTTTTGCCTACTACTAAAGAAATGCCGGTATTCCCCAAAACCCTAAACTTGTAGGTAACACTATTCGCTATTAATTTATTTTTTGTTAATGAAAATAGTTAAAAAGATACCAATGAAAATGTAGGATCGAAAGGTTAGTTTCTGTATTTTTTTTTCTACCACCCCAGGGATATTGTTAATATAAAAACAACCAGTCTTTCTCTCTATATTAGACAAATTCCACACAAACCCTTAAAATTTAGATAACACTTTTAGATGTTACTTATAATTTAGTTACTATAAAAATAGGCATAAAAGATTAAGTAATGACAGGTTCAGTATCGGGGCCATTCCATTATCGCGGGTGCAACGTTTAGACGCCTGTTTTAGTTTATCCTTATTAAATAAAAAACATTTTAAATAAAATTAGTCTTTGAAAGACTACATTTTAATATGTTCTCTTTATATGAACTAACATTTTTTTTTTAAATATTTTTTTAAAAGCCTGGGGAAATGTTCAAAGTGCCTTCGCGGGTGCAACAGATTTGGCCCAACCTTTCCAGATCACAAACAAAAAACTTATAAATCTGTTAATTCTGATACATTTAATATTTTATGCCTTAATATTTTGAAACTTAATGAAATAACAAAGAACATAAAATGAAAACTCTAATCAAAGTAAAAATAAACAATTATTTATTAATTTTTTTATCAATTGCGGGTGCAACACCGAATTATCGCGGGTGCAACCCGTCTAATTTAAGTGAACATAAACATGCATTTTACTTAGATAGGAACTAAATTTGAGATCTAACTATACTTATTAGGTAGAATTATACTTTTGTTGTTAATTATATTAATTATTTCTTTTGAAACACGTCAATATCTGAAGAAAATTCTAAAAATATATTATTTCCATCAGTCTTTTTCTTTGGCACTTCCAATATTGCAATAATGTTTTCAAATTGCACGTCTGCTATGTCATTGAAGATTTCTGAGAATCGTTTATCGTTTTTCATCTACCGTCGTCATAAATTGAACTCTGACTTCTCCATCTTCATCCATACCACTTAAACACAACCCCATATATTGAGTTATTTTTTTGCCGGTTCTGCTGAGCAATTGTACGAGGATATACACATCAGCGCAAATATTTTTCGGTAAGAGAATAGCTTGGTCATTTCCATTTTCAGGACATGCTTCTTGTAATAAATTTCAAGCTTGAAGAGACGTTGATGGTGTTTCGTCATTTAAACATTCATTGTCTGAATCAGTGTCTGAATCACTGTACACATCAGAAATGCGCAATCTCTTTTTAAGTGGCAACAAAGATTTGCTCTGATAAGAAACTGAAGGATCAGGACTTGGAATTATGTTTCGTACTTTCTGATTCACAAGAGGTTCCAAATCGTCATCGTCCCAATCACTATCTGTATTAGCGGTGGGTTTTAGCGACTTCAAAACTAATGTGCATTTCAATTGAGACAGTGATGTGCACGCCACAGAAATGTTATGAGCGTCTCCAAACTGGAAGAAATGTTTAGATTGAATACCTGGTATATTTTTCAGCCCTTCCCATTGATTATCCAGCATGGCTATCTTTTGTTTAACTTCTTCTTTCGCTACAAATTTAAAGATGATGTTCTTAGAGAGGCTGCGTGCTAAATTATAGAATTCGAAGGGGCTGTTAACAATAGCTTTCCGAGACTTAACCGCGATGCACACTGATCTTTTGACACTTCCACCTAATCCATCAACTGCACCTTTTCCGTGTGACCGACGTCGCTTTCTAGTTGCCTGCATTCGTTCTTTGGATCTGATTCTAGCCAATATTTTCAAATCTACATCTGCGTCCATCTTCTTTATCATTACTTCTCTCCGTTTGGAATCATGAATCCTTTCCCGTTGGAGGTGTTCAGCATGAAGCTCAGGATTTTCTTTCAATTTCCGTCTATATTTCTGTGAAGCATTTTCCTTACGTTGCTCCGTTGTCATATTAAACTATATTTCTGTTAAAAATACAGAGTACAATATAGACACACATATTAAATATATATCACCAATCGTCTTTAATATGTATAAATTAGTCAAGGTATATCAAAACCACGAATTGTATAATTAGTCACATAAAAAGGTCGGCGTAAAAAAAAGTTGCACCCGCGATCTCACTTCAAGATCGCGGGTGCAACCAATTTAAGTTATCGATTATTTTAATCTAACAATCATTACAGTCTTAAAAAGAAAAAGAATTAAGTTTAGTTTTGTTTTTTTCTTACTTTTGCAAAGTCTCAGAACGTTAGCTCTTTATTTCAGTAAAAAAAGTAATCTTTTATATCTTTTGCGTCGCGGGTGCAACAAGTTAACAGTGTATTCTAGCAGTCGATTACTTTCAATAATTAACAACATATACTTACATTTTTTGGTACGCAAAGATAAATGAATAATGCCAGTTCACGTTTAGCCGGTAAAGCTTAACCTCAAACCGTCCAAAACAAATGATTCACGCCAGTGTGCTAGTCATGATTTTACAACTTCTACCAATCCTTCGGATGACAATATTTTCAAACGCGACAAAAATGAGGGTATGGAATAAAATCACATAAAAATTATATGGCTATTAAATTTAGACTATCTTCTTTCCATAAATAACAATAAAAATAACTAATAGCGTGATTGAAAAAAAAAATATTGAAATCGTCTATAGCGGAATGGCCCATCGATAAAAAAATCAATAAATCTAATTACTAAAACCAAGCGTGTTATAGTTTGGTGCAAAATTAAAAAAAAACAAAATCCAAAGACAACGATAATTTATATTTCACCACTAACATTACTGTTACTAGCGTTGTTTGGTGATGACTGGCCATTACTACTACCGGCTTGTACTGTATCGGCCATTTCACTTACTTCTTTCTTATCAACCTCACCTGTCCGCTGAAAGTCATGTGGAATGGAAAAAATTATAATTAGAGAAGCCATAACTTTAAAAGAGTTCTCTAACATTATTTTGCTTAATATATACTCAATAAACAATAATGTATTTTATTGTGAATAATTGGCTATGTGTGTATTGTATATGCGAGTGTGCGTGTGTTTGCATGTGCGTGCTTGTGCGTGCGTGGAAGTGCGTGCATATGTGTGTCCTTGCGCGCGCGCGCGTGTGTGTGTGTGTGTGTGTGTGTGTGTGTGTGTGTGTGTGTGTGTGTGTGTGTGTGTGTGCGTGTGTGTACTCTATATACTAATCATCATTCATTCATCGCGGCTTAAATACGTCCCACTGCTGGTATGGGGCCTCCTCCGCAAAGGGAGGCAATTGACCTTATACCAGTTCACCGACGGGTTGGTATATGGTTTTATTTCGAGTTTTCCATCTCTGGCATACATGTTATACGCATATTATACCCCTTAATCGTCTTCTACACCATCCACGGGCAAGATGGAGGGTGGTGAATACTTACACCGTCACCACACGGAAAATAGTATTTTGGATATACAGAGTGTATCAGGTTATGGGGCAATTGGTCAAACGGGAGCTAGGTAATGATGGGATGAACCCATGGCAAAAATTTGAAATAAAAATATCGATTCGTTAATGAATTACAGACATGTAAAGTTTTCAATTTTCTCATCGCTTTTTCGTGTGAATGGTAGCGTAGGTACAAAGGCGACTCGTCAACGGTCATCGGCCCATCAGCTGATTCAAAGCGAAGCTTGTCTTGCTTATGCGAATGTAATCATTGATTTATTCAATTTCTAATGAACATGTAACAAAGTGCGAATATGTTCCAGATTAAGTATCATTGACTTTATACATTTCAATCAGATTTACACGAAAAAGCGATGACAAAATTGAAAACTTTACATGTCTCTAATTCATTAACGAATCGATATTTTTCCTTAAAATTTTTTTTTATGGGTTCTTACCACCATTGCCTACCTCGATATTTTTATTACAATTTTTTTTCATGGGTTCATCCCATTGACCAGTTGCCCCATAACCTGATACAACCTGTATATTATTTATATGCATGTGTGTATATGTGATTTATATGTATATTTTCGTGTGTGTGGTGTGAATTAGAATATTAATTATGTATATTAGCACAGTAGGTTGCGAAAGTCCTCTCCCAACTCTGGGGACACACTAGTGCATTTGTGAAAGACTCTTACCATTTTATCAGTGAAATTAAAGATCTACATCTCGTTGACAATGAAACTATGGTCAGTTTTGATGTCACATCACTCTTCACCTCTCTACCTGTGGAGGATTGTATCAAAACCATATCTAAGAAGCTATCTGACAATAATATGCCATTGGGATATGCGGAACTGTTACGTCAATGCCTAACAACTGGCTATTTAATGTGGAATGATGACTTCTACAAGCAAGTAGATGGAGTGGCTATGGGCTCGACGGTCCCCCCCTGTCGTTGCCGATATATTCATGGAGGACTTCGAGGAGACGGCCTTATCAAGCTCACCTGTCACACCCAGGTTCTACAAGCGGTACGTAGATGACACTTTCACAATATTACCCACATACAAAATAACCATATTCCTAAACCATCTTAACTCCATTAATCCAAAAATTCAATTCACTATGGAACTGGAGTCAAATAACTCTTTAGCCTTCTTAGACATTTTGGTTATACGTAACCCTAATAACACCTTGAGTCATACAGTGTATCGTAAGGCAACACATACAGACAGATACTTGAACGATGATTCTCATCATCCGCCTTCACAGTTAGCTACCGTGTGTAAATCTTTGTTGCAGAGAGCACGAGGAATCTGTGACGATGAACACCTGGCTGGGGAGCTGCAGCATGTCAAGCAGGTACTACGTGCAAACAAGCTGCCAGTTCCTCGCCCCCGTCGCAGAGACCGAGTGAAACCACCCACAGTTGAGCGCCTTCCTGCAATACTACCTTATGTCAAAGGAGTCACTGACAAGATTGGCTACATCCCGAAACGCTCTTCCATTAAAACTTATTTTAAGCCACTGAAGAGGATTAGCCAATTCTTACCACCTGTCAAGTGCCAGATCCCTTTACAAGATGCAGGAGTATATAAACTTGACTGTGACTGTGGTCTCTCTTACATTGGACAAACTAAGAGATTCATAAGAACTTGGATCAAAGAACACATAGCCGATGTGAAGCACCGCCGGGACATTAGGTCTGCAGTCTGTGAACATAGTCAGGACCGCGCCCACCATAACATCAGGTTTGATAAACCACAAATCCTCGCAAAAGAACACCGATACCTGCCTAGAATTGTACGCGAGGCTATTGAGATTAAAAAACACAAAAATTTCAATAGAGAGGATGGCTGGGTGTTACCATCAAGCTGGGATCCTGTTATAAACATTATTAAAAACAAATCCAAAAAGACCACCACAAGACTGCAAGACACCGTGAGCTCATATTGTATAGATTTGACCCACAATAATAATAACTAAAGATAATTTTATAAATTAAAACCTTTTAGTAACATAAGTAAGCCGCCTTCAAAATTAACTTTAATTTAGCATCATGTTACCTGAGTTTTCTTGCCGGATCTTTCTCAGTGTAACCGTGTTCCGATCCGGTGGTAGTATACTAGATTATTAGTTAGTTTTTAAATATAATTACTATTAATTTTAATGTTTAATTATTACTAACCATAAACAATATAATTTTTTCATATAGAATCATTTTCTTCTTACACTGGCAAAAAATTTTGTATCAAAATGTGGGTCAATATTTAAATAACTAATTTCTGTATCGGGTAGATAATTATAAAATTTCTGCAGTAACGATGACTTGTTGGACGTGAGACATCTTAGTCCACCCGTGATCATGAACGCTGTAAAGTGTTCGAAACGTCGGGTAATCAAAAATCAAATACAAACGCGATAAAATCCGTAAAGTAGTCTTATTTAAAATGTATTTGTGTGTATATAATATTCATTCTGCATTTTTGTACATACGTGTAGATTAGTGCAGATTATGTGTAGCTATATGAATGTATGTGTATTTATGGTGTAAATTTATATACGTGCGTATGTACTTGTGAGTATTATGTATCTTCTGTGTGCATTGGTTATTACACATATTATATTTGTGTGCATGTTGTGTGTATTCGTAAGCTGGCTTTGCATATTTCTACATACGTAGGTAAATATTACACGTACATATGTTTGAGTATGTGTCTGTGTGCGTGCGATACATGAAAGCGAATGTCGTCATGCGTAAATATATGCGTGTTTGTATGCCATGAATTTTAATTTATTATTTTCGAGAATAATTAATATTAATCGTTACCTTTAAAAAGAAGTTCCAAGGTAAAGCCTGGCCATACTTTCCAGGTCTAACGAGCGAGAAGTACCATGCTAGGGCATAAAATGTCACAGCTTGCATGATCAGCATAAAAAAACTGACAGTTACAGGCATGCTGTCCCTGCGGCTCGCCACAAACATATTACTGAAGGTCACACCGCTGCCTAAAAATTAAAAAAATAAATGGTAGTTACCACAAAACACGAGATATTTTTAAACGATTTAGAATTACAATAAAATATATTACCAATATTTTTAGGTGTGAGACAGAGTGGTAGGACCACACTGTCGACAGTTATCTGTCTACAGCCGCGAGCCGGTCCGTCCGGGGTAGTACCATACTCTCGCAGAAAATCGACGTCTTAGTAGTAGCGATTTGTTACTGCGCTTCGTTCGGTGAACGAGAGAGCTGGAAGCCCAACTTTCTGAGGGTGTTTGCGTGTGGAGGCTTTTGGTGGTGCCCTTGGTATTACCGAGCCTCAATGCACGCATTCACACTCCCTTCACTGTCTTCGCGGTAGGCAGCGGCCTTGTAAAGGTCCATGAGCGGCAGCAACACTTACCATCAGGTGTACTGTTTGCTCGTTTGCCACCATTTGCAATAAAAAAAAAAATTTTTCCCCATGTGTCTAAATTAATTTTTTTTCTATGTATCAAGGTTCGTGTGGTGACGGAGTAAAAATACAATTCACCATTCCCTATCTTGCCTGTAGATGTGGTAAAAGACCACTAAGATATATAATATGCAGATAACATCTGTGCAAGAGAAGGAAAACTCGAAATGAAAGCCTATACCAAAATGTCTGACCAGCATGGTATAGTAGATCAAATTCTCTCCCATTGTGGAGGAGACCCGAGCCCAGCTGTGGGACGTATATGAGCTGTGATGATAGTGATGATAATAATGTTATCATCAATAGTTTTTTCATTGCATGTCCTAATTCATTTTTCCCTGTATATTAATTATGGCGGAAGATGCTTGCCTATGTATATCTTTCGCCACAGCGCTATGGCTTCACTTACGAATTTATTTACACCCTCTAAGCACCTGCATGTCTAATATGACTGGCACGTCTATTAACTGCGCAGTTGACGCAGTGGTTTGAGCGTGAATTCAGCGACAGATAATTTTTTTATAAATTAAATTTATTAGTCAGACAGAGTAAGAATTTAATACACCAAACCCCATTCTTGCCCATGGGTACCGTTAAAGACGACTAGGGAATAACATGCATATAACATCTATATAAAGGAAGGAAATCTCGGCATAAAACCCTATACCAACCTAACTATACAATGTATAGTAGATCAATTTCCCTCCTATTGCGAAGGAGGCTCGAGCCCAACAGTGAGGCGAATATGCCAAGATAATCATGATGAAAAATATAATTCATTGGAAGGGCCCTATATCAAAATTAGGTGGGGGTCTAAACGAAGGGTAAAGATTTCTCATAAAAGAAACAAAAATGCTTGCACGATATTGATTGTAAGTTGTCTCTTCCTCCTAGGAATTTAACAAAGAAAAGGGACACTACGGGAATCACGCCATTTTTGGGCGAACGTTTAACTCGGGGAAAGAAACGATTGCTTTTCTCGTCATTTATAAGCACACATTAGAGTGCCCTGTAGCCCGGGGAGCCTGTATCATTGATGCGACGGGCTAAGCCCCTGATTCCAAGACACGCCTAGTTATTAATACACACAGGACCGTGTAACTAAATTGCTAATATATTTAAAACACTTACCATATACCTCCCTATTGCAGACCTCCTTCCAGAACCATATCATTGGCACGTGTGGTAAAAACTCAGTGAGCGCTGCCACAAAGTAAGGTAAATGATAATCCGTGATGATACTCGCCGGTGTGAATAGGGCAATGTATGATATTACTGAAATAGTTGCTGCGTACTCCGCTGTGTAAAAAAAATAGATAAAATTCAAAAACCTTTTTTTTAAAGACAACATCGTACACTAAGAAAATAATTCTTGTGTTGCGGGGGACTTGACAAACATGTTATTAACGGACACAAATTACGTCTAGACTAAGAAAAACAATCTGTGGGTCGCAATAAGTGTAGTCCCTCGTAGGTTTTGAACCCACTACACTGGCACGGTAGGTCGGTGTCTTAACCACAACGCCATCTATGCAGTCAAAATCTTAATATATGTATATAAATTACGTATCACGTTGTTTGTCTGCGACGGACTCCTAAACTACTTAATCGATTTTAATCAAATTTGCACACCGTGTGCAGTTTGATCCAACTTGAAAGATAGGATAGCTTACATATTAATTTATAGTCGCAATATTATTTTATTGAAAATTATTTGTATTACCTATATACATATCTATTACTTGACATTCACAATTATCTGTTAACTCCAAACGATTTTAACAGATGGCGATATCTGTTGACTGGATTGAGTAATTAATTAATAGATGGCGCTGCTATGTCAAACCTACAAACGTGTCATATACGATTTTAACTTTATTTTTTACATAGATGCCATTTGTAAAAAAATATGACGACCTCCATGACAGATGTTCTCCTATAGTTCCACTTAAATACATAGTTTAATAAAATGTAATATAACAAAAACATTAGCCATAGCAACGCGTGACCGGGTCTGCTAGTCGTTTATATATTATTAAAGATTTCCTAAAGAATGGAACAGTTCTATTCTAGTGAAATTACAAAATAGAAAAAATAATAAACTTAACATTTTAAGATTTTTTTAACTAAACTAAAAGTGTTAAAAAACATATGTATATAGGCGAGATTTTTTTTTTTTTTTTTTTTTTATATGGGTGGGCTATGGTAAGCGCACGCGCGGTCCAGTGCGTCCGGGGCGATGAAAGGACGGCGCGCGGGCCCATAACCCACCCGTACCCACGTCACCTCGTTGTTGGGCCGACCACCGGAGCAGATGTGACTTGTCGTCAGTGGTCGGCCCAACGGAATACCCTTTCGGGTAACCTCACCTCTCGACGTCCTGGGATGTCGGTCGCCGTCGCGCGGTCAGCCTCTCTGCGGGTGACGGACAATTCCCCGGTCCGATCACCCGCGGCCTCGGCTAGGGCGGCATTAGGCGCAGATACTCGCGCCTGCGCCGCCCGAGTCGCCGGCGGCGGAACGTGTCGGCGAATAGGAGCTCTACTCGCACACGATCCGCCGCCGGTATAGGCTGAGATAGTACATTTTTTACGCCAAAATGGAACGCTTATTAATAACCGAGCCGTTATTTTTTTGTTTCAGAACGGGATACTGGTAGAAATAGATGAAAATATGAAATTAAAAGCAAAATAATAACAATAATAAGTGAAGTCTTGTAGAAATAGATTAAACTACGACAAAAACCTAATGAGAAAAGAACACGCTGTCTTACAGAGTCAGGCCAGGGGTTCGATTTCCCTCTAGAACAACGCTTTGTGCGATCCACACAAATTATTGTTGAGTGTAATTTGTGTCCATTATGTAAAGTCCCACGCAATACAAAGATTTAGTACAGGCTGTTTTTTTAAAATAATGGCCTTAGTACAGAGTGTTTTTTTTAAATAATAAGAATAAAGATAAAAGAAATACTTTGTCTATTTTATTCTTTACTACCGGCCCCGGTTTCGCACGGGCTCAATGCTGATACTAAATATACTACAGAATCTTTGATTATACATCGTGGAATCTAATTAGCTGTTTTCCTGAAACGTATATACTCAGTTAATCATTCTTAATATCCCCACATAACTAAAAACATAATACATTTAGAAAAAAAAGTCTGATAATTAGACATTCTTAAGTTTGTCTGACATGCAACGGTATTGTTCCCAACATGCCTACGACATAGCATTCGTATTAAATCGCAATAATAGGTAAAACAAAATAATTTTAGGCCAGCGGGTGAGGTGAGCGGATGAGGTGCGACACCGAGCTCCGAGGTGTCGCACCTCATCCGCTCGCGTCCCGCAACCCTTTCTTTTTTTATGATGCGCCCGAGTCGCGAGACCTTGGTCTATGTTTTAATAGGTCAGTTAGCATGCTACCGTACCTACGGTCGATGCCCTTAACGACATGTTACAGTTATGCAAAAATGATATTTTAAGGAAACGTCCGGCATTGCAAATGACAAGAATTTATGTTTTTATTTTATTGAATAAACGCTATAGTATGATTTTATATCATTAACTGAGTATGCACGTTTCGGGCAAACAGCCAATTAGGTTCCACGGTGTATATAATCAAAGTACAGAATGTCTTTAAATACAATGTCCATAGCTTTTTCGTCATTAGACAATACAAACATGTTTTCTTTAGATGTTACTCTTGAAAGAGCAACATCTTATGCATGTATTATACATATAAACCTTCCCTTTGAATCACTCTATCTATTAAAAAAACTGCATCATAATCTGTTGCGTAGTTTTAAAGATCAAAGCATACATAGGGACAGACAGACGGCGGGAAGCTATATTATACTATGTAGTGATTTTTACCTATGATGAACGGATTCTACAAATGGAATTCATAAAATTGCCTTGTAAATACTATGTCATCGTCTAATGCGTAAGCAATAGAGCATCGGTATTTTTGTGTGTATTCAGGTGGATTCAAGAACGGTTTCACTTAATTATTAATAATCGGATTTAGATAGCCTTGCGATTGTTTTCACGATCTTTTTTTTTTGTTTTTTAATTAAAACTATTTTACGAATTATGTTTGTATTTGATTTTCTTGAGTGCTGTGTGGTAGCTTCTTCGAATACTACCAACCCTTGCTTTGCTCGTGGGTGACGAAAAGACGACTAAGAGCTCTAGATTGACCCAGACCAACTCCATCTGGTACCATTTGGGTCAACGATTACATTCCCAAGGAGGGTTGACGTCAGGCAGGCGGCCGGTCATAAAAGTCATTGCCGAAACTTTTTGCAATATGTCAAAACAGATGACATATTGCGTCGACCCCAAATAATTGGGATAAGAGCAAGATGATGATGATTTGATTTTTTTGATTGTCATCGTTCATCGTCACGGGCGTCATCGACTAATATGTCGCACATCTAACAAGTCGTCGTTATTACAGAGATTTATATCTACCCGCAACCGAAATTAGTTATAAAATGTCTACCCACATTTTGGTACAAATGTATTGCCCGTGCAAGAGGAAAATGATTCTATAAGAAAAAAACATATTTATGTTTAGTAATTACTAAACATAGAATTTGTAGTAATTATTATGACAATTTATTATAAATTAACTTATTAATTTAACTTAACGAAATCTAGTATACTACCACCGGATCGGAAGGTGGCCACACTAAGAAAGATCCGGCAAGTTTTTAGATGTATAGAAAACAACGTCTATTGGCACGGTTAGTTGTCCTATATAACTGCGAATATGAATTTGTGTGTTTCTTACGCTTTCAGGCTTAAACCACAAAAATTATTTTAACAATTCTTACACCTATAGAAAGCTACATTATCAGCGAGTAACATTTCAACCCCGTATTCATACGGAAAGTGGAACTACAGGGGTCATATCGTAGGCATTTGTTAGTACTATATATTTTTCAATAATATACTTACAGGATTTTATGATGTAACTACATGCAAAAGCCATGGCCACCACGCTGTTAAAATATAGCAGCAACATGAGGAATATGAGGAAACCGTTCGTGCTCGGTATGAGGGGGTTGCTGGTGACCTTGAGAAGTATAGTCGCCATGATAGAGAACACCAAGCCAACTGGTAGAACATTCAGAAAGTGGGACAATCCTAACGTCTGTATAGATACGCCCACCATTTTCACAAGTTCCTGTAAAAGAAACCAATTTTATTTGTTATATGAGATTCAGATTCTTCATCACCATATCAGCTGATCGACGTCCTGGGCTCGAGGCTAGTCCATCTGGGGTAGAGCCTTCTCCAAAATAGGAGCGAAATGGATCTATTAAACCATTCTGGTCAGGCTGGTTCGTATGATGGGGTTTTTATTTCTATTTTTCTTCTCTTGCATAGACGTTATTTGAATATTATACATATCCTTAGGTTTTCTTTTACGACAGACATTGGATTGTGAATTGTATTCTTACTCTGTCACCACAGGGAAAATGGGTGAGATTAAAAAAAAAAGGAAAAACAGTAAACAGATGCCATTAAAGCCGATACTGCACAAATGTGGCCGATATCATGGGCACGATTCCCATACAAGACAATTCTTTGCACAATTCACAAACGATTATTCTGAGCCTGAACGTAATTTGTACACGTTAATTGTATGTTTGTAAAATATACAAGCCTGCCTGGTAATTTATCACCCTTGGCGGGGCAATCTTACCCGTGGGTGTCTTAAAAGACGACTAAGGAATGAATTTTTTTAGGGATTTTCTGTGTGACAATGGAGTAAGAATACAATTCACCACGCCCTCTCTTGCCCGTGGGTGTCGTAAAAGACAACTAAGGGATTTAATATGCATACAAAATCTATGCAAGAGAAGGAAAACTCGAAACAAAACCCTATGCCAACACGCCTGACCAGTGTGTAGGTCAATTTCCCTCCCATAATGGAGGAGGCCCGAGCCCAACAGTGGGATGTAGAAGGGCTTAGATGATAATGATGATGAAGAGATTAATATGCAAATAACATCTATGCAAGATGCCCTCCTATTGCTGAGCCCTAGACCAGCATTGCGATGTATGTGAATTGAAATAATGAAAATACCCAAAGGTTTATTCTTTACTGTGGGGTCTTGTCTCGTCTCAGCTGATATATGTCCCACTACTGGCCTCGAACCACCTCCCCAGTAGAAGCTAAATTGTTCTATGCTGGTCAAACATACTAGTATAGAGTTTTATTTCGAGTTTTCCTTCTCTTGCGCAGATATTTTATACATATTATATCCCATAATTGTCTTTTACAATATCCACGGGGAGTAGTGCATTTTATTCTTACTTTCTCACCCCCACTAATCTTTGAAAAAAAAAAAGAGATATATATTTACCTGAATACCAGACGTCCTCTCTTCCAATAGTCGACACATTAGAAATACAAAGGTGAGCATCAGGGATAACCAACACACTCGATCGAACACACCACTGAAAGATGCGAAGAATTCGTTTTTCGCCGTCTTGTAATACGGAAACTCTTGGACGTACAACGACTGAAACAATAAAATTTATCTTTATATAATGGTGTTCCGCTGAGGAAGAAGGGTTCTCGAATGGCGACGATGACTTGGTGAAAGTTGATGGGCGTCATTGGATGCAGGACCACAATCTGTAGTGAAACAGCGAGGCCTACGCCCAGCTGATGACGTCGATAGATTGAGTGATAATGATGAAAGTGGTATAAAAATACAACTGCTCCTAAGATTTCGATGTCGAAACTTGAGCAAGTCTAATCAAATTTACCTTTGGTTCTTGGTACATTTGATTGCGTCGTTTAAGTCGTTTAATGTGTTTTAGCTTAGTCGCCCAACTAATATTATAAATTTCAACTAATATTATAAATTTCAACTAATATTATAAATTTTAACTAATATTATAAATATGGAAGATGTTTGGATGTTTGTTACTTAATGTCGCGTAAACCACGGAACGGAATGCAAATCAGCACATAGATAGACTTTCTGGATTAACACATAGGATAGTTTTTATCCCGATAGTGAATTCTCTTGGGATTATAGTTATACTCTAATTTGGAAAAAAAGCATCTTAGGAGTTGCTTTATACGCGGGTGAAGCAGCGGGTAGAAGCTGTCATGTTAAGTCTAAATTTACATCTACTTCTACACAAATAAATAATTTAAAAGATCCGTTTATAATGTCCAAATACTTTTTTTTTTCATGCTCACGCGGTTATTTACGTGACTGCCTATGCTTAAAAAACCTTATAAGATCATTTTTGTCTGTCTTCTGTTTGTTTGTATCGGGTAATCTTCCAAACAGCTGGACCGATTTTAAATGATATTTTACTACCAGGTACCTGTCCTGTCCATATAAGGCGTAATTTAGGCTATTTTTCTATCAAGAAACTCCTATAAAATTTTGCCGGGTCTGGGAATCGAGCCGGTGGCCTCATGGACTGCAGTGGCATATCGTACTATTTAAGATTAGCAGCGCCCTGCAGTTTTACCTTTCCCGCGGGAATATCGGAATAAATTAATCTATGTGTTATTCTGATATGTAAGCTGTATTATTGTGAAATTTCATCAAAATCCATTCAGTAGTATTTGTGCGAAAGAGCAACACATGCAAACTTTCGCGTTTATAGTATTAGTAGGTTAGGACTGTGGAGATTTCAAATGTAGGGGCAGGAGCAGGCGACTGAAGCCGAAACGAAGCGGGGGCGGATTGCTAGTAAATATTATTATGACAAATGTCCTTGTCATACAGGATTCATTGAAGCGATAACAATGTTCACAATCATTCATGGTTAAATCGATTTTCATTGTTTAAAAAAATATAAGGTTACCATTATGTTGGATACATCAACCTTGGCTAACTATAACTGATGCTTTCATTCACAATTACATTTCCAAGGAGGATTCAAGTCATATAATAAAACAACTATAAAACTATTGCTAAAAACCACTTTTAGGATCACACTGTCGATAGATGTCTGTCTACAGCCGCCAGCCGGTCCGGTGAAGCCACTTTTCTTTCCTATTGGGAAGAGGTCAGAACCCATCAGTAGGACCTAAATTGGCTAAGATGATGATTATTGTAAAATTTTCTCACCCGTTAATAGGGTTGCCAGGTCGTCAAACCTAATAGCCGGACAGACCAGCCAGTTTGGCCGGACATTTGGGTAGAAAGGCCGGACACCCTACATTATTGACGATTTTGTGTTTTAGTATTATTAGGTACGACAAAAAATGTATGTAAAATTAAGCTTTTTGGATTATTATGACAACACTCGACTCGCCTGCCTTAGGCCACGCTCGGTGCTAGCTCATTTGCGAAATGTAAAAAGCCTAATAAAAGCCGGAAACCGATTATTTAGGCCGGACGCGCAATTAAAACACCTACCTATGTCCGGCTTTATCCGGACGCCTGGCAACGCTACCCCTTCTAGCACGGGCGTAACAAACAGTGTGATTAATAATAATATTATGATAATCCTATATGTTGTATCAAAACTTATGACGTAAGCATAACATGAAGACAATGGTCATATTGTCATATGTAAAATTTACAAATTAAAAACAGTTACCATTGTTTTTTTTTGTATGGTGACGGAGACCCCACTCCCTATCTTGCTCGTGATCGTCGTATAAGACGACTAATGTAAGACTAATCGTCTTCTCAATTGAACCATTTAATTGTCCTACGCCAATCAACGTTGGTGAAAAACTATCGTTGTCTCAGTTCATAATGTCCCACTGCTGGGCTTGAGCTTGCTTCAATAGGAAGAGTTATCTTTCTCTTACATTGTTGTTATGACCATTTTTGATCCCTTAATCGACTTTTACGACACCCTCGGACAAGAGAGAGGGTGGTGAATTGTATTCTTACTCCGTCACCACACGAATATTAATTAATACAAAACAAACAGCACAGGTAAGCGTAGTGGTTAAGATACTGACCTACCGTGCCAGTGTCTTGGGTTTGAATCCCACGCACGACCACTCTTTGTGTGATCCACATATTTTTGTTCCGAGTCTTTGTGTCTATTAATTATATGTTTGTAAAGTCCTCCTCAATACAAAAATTATTGCCTAAGAGCAGGGTATTGCCTTCTTTAAAAAAAAAGTATCATTACCAATAAAGCGGGATGCTGGCTATTCATATAACATAGAATAGAAATAAATTTATTAAAGGAAAAATTTACAATTCATTAGTTACTTCTGCCAAACTGTATTACAGTTTGTTGGCAGACGAAGCTTCCTGGATTTTAGCACAATATTATGAAATTACTATGATATTATGATATTAATATTACTAAAATTAAATAAACTAACAATTCATCCGATTACCTGTGAATATGCTTTTATATTGTTTGAACATCCATATAAGCAAAGCTGGTGGGCATAACTGGGTTAGAATATAAGTGCTTACCTGCTTGATTGGTTTTTTCGATTGCGCTTCGATGTAACTGCTGTCGATAGCCCATTGCAGCGTCATAAACGACAGGTAATCCTGACCTGGTGATCAAAAACAAATGTTTGCTTTTAATCCATCATCGCAGTTCATATACGTCCCACTGTTGGGCTCTGGTCTCCTCCACAATGGGAGGGAATTTGACCTACTTTACCATGCTGATCAGACATGTTGGTATATGGATTTATTTCTAGTTTTCCTTCTCTTGCACAGATGTTGTGTGCATATTATATCCGATAGTTGTCTTTTACGACATCCACGGGCAAGATAGGGAGTGGTGAATTGTATCTTACTCCGTCAACACATATGAATACTGAATGCTTTTAACCCATGTAGAGGAAAATGCGTAAAAATAGATATCGTAATCAGTTTAATTAAAGACTAATACCCATTTTTACCCATTTTTACTTCTAAACTCTAGGTATCACTTAAAACTTCTCCGTGTAGTGACAGGATAAGAATACAATCAACTACTCCATATCTTGCTCGTAAATATCGTAAAAGACAACTAAAGAATATGGATTTGACTTAAACATACGAGATATTATTATTAATTGGGATAAGAGGTGATGATTATGATGAACGCATATATTCGATGATCACAAATAAGATCCGAGTCCGAGAAAAACTGGAAGCCGATCACGCTCCTGCATTTCTGACCGTAGTTGGCGATGGGCGAAATATTGATAAAAAGAAGTAGAAGGAGAACGGAAACGAAATTTAAATTTTCAGTCACTTTAATCCTAAAACTGTATCACACTCTTAACAATACAACCTTAATATGTATCCTATATGTATAAAATAGGTACCCTTAAACTAATTGGGTGAGTCAAATCTCACTTTCGGTGACCTAGATCAACCGGTAGTTCATACGCCAAACTGTTTTTTTGTGTGGAAACATTTTCGCTTCAGCACCTATATAAAAAATATGCACTATTTACATGTCTTGTACAGCTTAGAACCACTTCCGGTTCACCTAGTTTAACTGAAAGTGGCTAAGAACCATTTTCATACTTTGCCAAACAAATAATGACCTTTGACCGCTAACCCCGGTCAAGTCGTTCAGAAGTTCTGTTGCTTCAAAAATAGTGCGAACGCATAAACTTGCCTACGAACGGACTAACCACACAAATTGATAGCATACCGCAAAAATGCAAATGACATTTAATGGGGACGTCTGAAATGATTTCTAGGAGGACGAAATCGCGGTCAAAAGCTAGTATAAAATATTAAGTGAATTTATTTGGCTACATTGGTAGTGAAAGTCGAAGGCCAGGAATCGGGCGACTCTAAGGTCAACCAGTTGACCAATCGGTTTCGCGACTTCACTGTCACTATTCAAGAAGTTCATATCTAGTGGTATAGAATAACTAGTGGTGCCTGTATCAATATCATCACCTTGTTCTTATCCGTGTGGTGAGGGAGTAAGAATAATATTCATCACCCCATTTCTTGCCCATGGGTGTCGTAAAAGACGACTAAGATATTATGACATGCAAATAAAATATGTGCAAGGAAAATCTGTACCAATAAATAAAATTGGAGGGTCTGTTTGTAATGTCAAAGTAATAGGTTTTTTTCATGCTCACACGGTTATTTGCACTATACATATGCCTAAAATACACTTTATATTTTTTTTGTCTGGCTGTTTGTTCCGGGTAATCTTCAAAACGCTGGATCGATTTCAAAAATTCTTTCACCAATGGAAAGCTATAATATCAGAGAGTAACCCAGTTTATATTTTATCCCGGTATTCCCACGGGAATGGGAACTACGCAGGAAAGACGACTGAAAACGAAGCGAAGCGAGTGCGGGTTGCTAGTTCGAAATACAATCCGAGACCAACACGTTAACCAGCGTGATATAATAGGTCAATTTCCCTGCCATTGTGGAGGAGGTATATGCACAGCAGTGCGAAGTATACGAGCTGAGATGATGATGTTCTTGTCCCAATTACTTGGGGTCGACTCAACATGTACTTCTCCTATATCTAAATAGTGGTAGGACCACACTGTTGACAGTTGTCTGTCTACAGCCGCGGGCCGGTCCGTCCAGGGTACCACATTGAGCAGAAAATCGACACCCGGGTAGTAGCAATTTGTTACTGAGCTTCCTTCGGCAAGCCCAACTTTCTGAGTGTTTGCATGTGATGGGTTTTGGTGATGTTAGTTTCACCGAACCTCATTGCATGCAAATGCATGCGTGTAAATACACTCCCTTCACTTTCTTTACGACAGGCAGCGACTTAACAAAGGTCAATGAGCGGCAGCAACGCTTACTATAAGGTGAATTGTTTGGTCGTTTGCAATAAAAAAAAATCGTACATATTGCAATTATTGGCAATAGTTTTATCACCGACCGCCTGCCTAACGTTGTTGGCTCGGCGTCATCAGATCATCAGATGAAGTTGGCCCAGGTCCATGTAAAGTCCTTAGTCGTCTTTTACGACACACACGAGCAATGTAACTGTTGGTAGTATTCGTAGCCGCTACCACACAGCAAAACAACTAGTGCTCTATTGTAAAGAAATTGCAAAGATGGCAACTGTGGATGAAATGTCCACACACCGCTTAGACCGCTACGGATACTACAGAAAAGTAGGAGGGTGAGGTCAGATTGTATTCTTAACTCGCCATCATTCAGAACTGTGAATCTTAGTACTTAGATTGACGGCGACTGGCGCCTTACTTGCTACGGTAGCGTGACAATGAGCTGTCATTTCGTTTACTAAAACATATCGACAAGTCAAATCTGCTGATTATAGCTTCAAACTATGTATGTCCATAGGTGAACCGGAATCGTGATGAATGGATTTTTTTATTAGGCTGTTATGAAACAACACAGGAAGGTCACTGAACTCAAGGTATCCGCACGAAGCTGACCGCTCAATAGGCGGAAAGAGGAACTATGACAGATTTATTTATTATATATACGTGTAGCGCCGCCCTTCTGTCGCCCCTGACGATTTTGGTCAGGGTTTATCCGCAGAAATCTAAAATGACGTCATAAGAACATTGTCATATAGCCCACCATAAAAAAAACTTGAGACAGGTCTATAATAATTAGACCATTAAGTCATCTGTGTATTAGAATTATTGTTAAAGAAAAATTAAATTACACTTTTTAGGGTGCCGTACACAAAGGGTAAAAACGGGACCCTATTACTAAGACTTCGCTGTCTGTCCGTCTGAGTCTGTCACCAAGCTGTATCTCAGGAACCGCGATAGCTAGACATTTGAAATTTTTACAAATCATGTATTTCGGTTGCCGCTATAACAACAAATACTAAAAACAATTTTTTTTTTTTTTATAATGGTACGGAACCCTTCGTGCGCGACTCAGACTCGCACTTAGCCAGTTATTTGTTTGTTTTCTAAGCCACTGTTCTAATAGAACAGTGGCTTAGGCATTATGTAATAACATAATGCTAAATAAATAAAAAAATGTACTTATGTAAGCACGTAAGAAGTTATACTTCTTTACTATCATAAAAATTTACTCTCATCATTTTTCCTTAAAGCGTCAAAAGAAGCATAACTTCAAAAATAAACTTCATCTCAGCCCACATACGTCCCACTGTTGGGCTCGGGCCTCCTCCATAATGGAAGGGTAATTGACCTACTATACCACGCTGGTCAGACGTGTTGGTATAGGGTTTTATTTCGAGTTTTCCTTGTCTCGCATAGATGTTATATGCGTTTTATATCCCTTAGTCGTCTCGTACGATCACCCACGGGTAAGATAGGTGGTGAATTGTATTCTTACTCCGTCACCACACGTAAAGATATAAACAAAAAAAAAATATAAAAAATAAAAAAGAAAATAAACTTACCAAACATCAAATGAGCGCCAGGAGCATAATCTATTGCTTCATAACGCTCCGTGTTAAAATTTTTTTTCATTCGGATGCTGTAGTTCAAATTGTTCGGCAATGAGTCACCCGTCAGATTCTGCGAAAAAATTTGACATTATAACAATTTGAACGCCCCTTTTAATTTCCTGCTTACGTCACCTTCATGGTTTCATTCGTGAAATTCACTATCAACGGAATTTACTGCCTGTTTTTTTTACACACGAGATTCCAATATTTTGACACTAGCCATGATCACGGCAGCATCGGAAGTTCTTCAATCAACATGCTCATTCTTCATCTCAGCTCATACATGTCTCATTGCTGGCTTCGAACCTCCTCCACAATTGGAGGGAAATTGATTTATTATGGCATGATGGTCAAACATGTTAGGGAACATACCCATACTACGTGACCTAGTTTTTTAGATTTTTCGACCCCTCCCTCCCTTCAGTGACCACTAGTAGTATATGCCAAGACCCCCCCTCTCCCCCTTTACTTTTCACGTAGTAATTCATAATTATGATTTTTTATTTATATCTACACAGGCAAAAAGTGAAAAAAAAATTTGGCTCATACTCGTCTTTATTGCATAAGACTGCATACATACTTAAATTACTAGTGAATTATATTATGAAAAATTATTCGAATATAGGTAAAAAATGCGAAATTTTTTTCAGTAAAATCGACTACGTGACACAAACCTGAGCCAACCCCACGCTCCTGTGACTAACCGTAGTATTTTAAGGACCCCGCTCCCCTCCCTATACGGGCCACGTAGTATAGGTATGTTCCCTTAGTATAGTTTTCATCCGAAGTTGCCTTCTCTTGCATAGTTCTTACCTAAATGCAAATTATAGACCTTAGACGTGTTTTATGAGACCCATGGGCAAGATGAATGGAATGCCTATTCCGTCACCACACGGAAGTATTTCAATACATGGTAAAAGCCCGTTAACCATAAGGTAGCGAGTATTAGTGACCATAACAGTTTAAAATCCTATACTCATGTTCTGATTCCTGATGAAATGCTATGGTTTTGATCCGAATAATTAGTCGGCCGAAAATACATTGATGCGAATACTTGTTCAAACGAAGAGTAATATAATTAACATTCTACTCAGTTCAAAGCTATGGACATCTAGGTTTGAGCCTACGGGAGGTTTTACAGATATCCTAACTAATATTTTGTTTGTTACTCTTTCGCACTTAAACTATAAACCAATTTTTAAAATTTAACCACCAATTGAAAGCTACATTATCAGTGAGTAACAAAGGCTATATATATTATATCATGATTTTGTCGCAGGAACGGGCACTACACCCATTGATGTAACAAATTAACTAGATACACAATCTCATACAAAAATTCTTTTAAAACTGTCCCAAATTGTATTTAGGTATTTCTAGTCTAAATAATTATTGTACATTAATGAAAATTCAACCTTATGAGCATAATTTATAGTTGTATTCACAATAATAAGTACGATAAGCCATAAATTTTTTACGACCGTCGCTTCTCAT
Organism: Lymantria dispar; assembly: GCA_032191425.1. Classification (NCBI taxonomy): domain Eukaryota; kingdom Metazoa; phylum Arthropoda; class Insecta; order Lepidoptera; family Erebidae; genus Lymantria; species Lymantria dispar. The sequence continues at coordinate 28,468,898 of CM063455.1, forward strand.
TGGTCAAATCACTGGAAAAGAATGCTAAATTCTTGTTGTGGCGCTCTTTTTATGGGGACGTTTTTGAGACGCTGTTTGTGTATCTTGGGTTTTTTGTTACATCAATGACTACACCGGTAAAACCGAATTTCAGCATTATTATACATTTATCAGCGAGTAACATAGGCTATAATTTATCCTCGTATTTCCATGAGAACAGGAACTACGCGGGCAAAACCGCGGACATTTATTACTGTTATACAAAAGGTAATAAAAGAGCAAAAACAAAGCACTCACTTCAAACATGACAACAGCTGTTCCCGAGCCTATCATTTTCTTTATAAAAGCAGCAAGCTGTGCGTCGTTAGAGTAAGAGTAGTATCCATATCCATAAGAAGAGGGATCTTCTGTAAAAGAGAATAGATGTTAGAAAGAGTTAAAAATATATAAGCACGTATTCTATATTTTAGATTAAGAAATACTGCCCTTTTTTTTGGGGGGGGGGTGCGTTACGGTCGGCGCACTCCTCACACCGCTCCGCCCGGGGCGACAGAGGGGCGTAAGCACGCACACCTGTAACCCACCCGCGACACGTCGCCTTCGTCATTGAACCGACCATCGGAGCAGGGTGACTTAACGTCAGTGGTCGGCCCCACGGAATACCCCAAGGGAGTACCCTCTCCCTTTGACGTCCCCTACTGGGACGCCGATCGCCGTCGCGAGGCTAACCTCTCCGCGGGTGCCCAGACTAAATCCCCGGTCCGGTCACCCGCAGCCTCTGCTAGGGCGGCATCAGGCACAGGTACTCGCGCCTGCGTCGCCCCAGTCGCCGGTGGAGGACCGTGTTCACGTGGAGTCTTCCCTCCCGCACATGGTCCGCCGCCACAAGAAATACTACCCTGACGGACTTTTTATTTCAAAGACTACACCCTGCACTAAGGAAATAATCCTTGTGTTGCAGGGAAACTTGCAAACACATAACTCATCATCAATATTTCAGCCAATCGCCGTCCACTGGTGAACGTAGGCCTCCCTCATGTTACGCCACAGAGTGCGGTCTTTTGCAGCCTGCATCCAACGACGCCCAGCAACTTTCACCAGGTCGTCGGCCCACCTAGTGGAGCGTCCTACACTGCGTCGCCACTCGTGAACCTTTCTTCCCCAGCGGTTGTTAGTTCGTCAAGCGATGTGGCCTGTCCATTGACACTTCAAACATATAATTAACGGACACAAATTACATCCAGACTCAGAGCAACAATATGTGGATCATACAGTGTTGTTCTGCGTGGGATTCGAAGTTTCGGACCCATGACACTGCCACCACATATTTTAACGACAGCGCCATCTGTGCAGACTAATGATATAAGTTTGCTACTGCGATATTAAGTTCTTGGGTACGAGTTTTAGTCGGACAAAGAAAACAGTTGCAGAGAAATTGTGCACAATTTTTATTGTAATTATCCTGCTCTTATCCCAATTACTGGGTATTCATGCAATATGTACTCATCTTCCATCCCACATATTGCAGAAAATTTTGGCAATAGTTTTATGATCGACCGCCTGCCTGACGTCTTTCATTCTTGGAATTGGTTTTGTTGACCAGATTCCATCATATGTAGTTGGTCCAATTTCTAAGTTGTAAATGTAAGGGTAAGTGAGTAATTTCTAAGTTATAAATATCGCCGCGTCCAGCAGTCGCCCCAGATGGAACCGAGCGGCGAGCGATCTGACCATAGCCTCACCCACAGCCAAAACAAAAAAGCATAATATTGTATATATTATTACAATTTAATTTCCCTTTATGTTTATTTCAACACATTTTCCTCAGTAAGTATCTATAGTATTTATTTAGACTGTAACTAAGAAAAGAATCTGTATTTAGCACTCTGTATCTGTTATTCAACAGCAAAAATATTGGCATTTATCATTACCACAAAAAGGCAGTTTGAATGTCGTAACTATTATTTTTTTGGGCCAGAACAGGAAATTGATAGATAAAAATATGAACTTAAAACCAGGACGGAAAAAGTATATCGTACATATGGGCGCATATCGCCCTCAATCCACAATATTTGTAAATTGTTGATGTATGTGTTATCAATTATAGTTATAAACGTGTTTGAAATATTTGCAACTAATATTTAAATAATTATTTGTAGTAACAACACTGCTATTTATCAATCTATGATATTTAAAAGACACTTTTTGAATATATTTCTAGATATATTTGATTTAGTTGTTTAAATATTTATATAGTTGATTAAATTAAAATCGATTAGAATTAATGTAATTATTTGTAACCATATTTAGTTGTTTTTACACAATAAATATTGCAATTTATTTCTAGTTACAGCGCCGTCTGTTGAACAATATATGAGAACAATATTTCCTTTAATTACATTAATGTAAATTGTGTAAAATTGACTATTTGGAATTATGTTAAATGCATTAGAATATTTATCATTATTATTTAGCTATATGCCGATAGTTATTTAATAGTTGTTTTTATTTGTTTGTTATAAAAAGTAATTGTAGTTGCTAAGACTAGACCGTTTCATTGTAAAGCGGAGGTTATAAAAACATTGTAAGATTGGAATAGAGGACAGTTTTACTTCACTCACTTCTCCGGCAAGAACTCCTAATAAATACAGTGATTACATACTCAGTATTTTACTATCATCGTCCAAATTCCTGGCGCAACGCCGACATACACGTCCGTATCTTGGTAATTACTTAGAAATTCTTATGTAATAGGTTTATGTAAGCAATGATCGCATTCGCATGTTTTTTGCAATTCGTATTCGCTAGAAATGAAGCGAATGTTTGGCTAACATATTTGGCAAACAAAAAGGAGTTTATAAATTATATGACTACTAGCTGACCCAACAGACATTGTTCTGTTCAAATGAGCGCCACCTACCGGATCCAGTTATGAATCTAAACCATTCTCGAATCCCCTTAAACACAAACAAAAAATTTCATCAACATCGGTCCAGTCGTTTCGAAGGAGTTCAATGACATACATACGTACATAAGAAATATATATATATATATATATATATATATATATATATATATATAAACATATATTATACATACGTAATTTATTTTTCTATGCATCTCTATAAATTCTAAAGTTACGGAGTGTTCTTTATAAATTAAGTGGTAGGATCATATCTAAAAATTCTCAAAAGGTAGAGCCATCTCTATGAATTCGTAAGTGGTATAGCCATCTCTATAAATTCTGAAGTTGTGGAGCGTTCTTTATAAATTACGTGGTAGACCATCTCTAAAAATTCTCAAGAGGTAGAGGCATCTCTATGAATTCGTATGAATTCGTAAGTGCTAAAGCCATCTCTATAGATTCTGAAGTTGTAGAGCCATCTCTACAAATTCAGAAGTTATGGATTGTTCTTAATGAATTCTTAAGTGGTAGAGCCGTCTCTAAAAACTCTTAAGTGGTAAAGCCATCTATAAATTCTTAAGGGGTAGAGCCATCTCTATAAATTCTTAAAGAGTAGAGCAATCTCTATAAATTCTTGAGCAGTAGAGCCATCTCTATAAATTCTGAAGGTATAGAGCCATTTCTACGAATTCTGCAGTGGTAGAGTCCCAGTGCTGACACAATGGTCAGCAGTGGGACTCACGCAGCAACTGTAATTGGTGGACTCGTCCGTGGTAGTACCACATTCACGCAGAAAACCGACGTTTGAATTATAGTAATTTGCTACCGCGCTTTGTTCTAGGAGCCATCTGTGCATTTTTAACCTACATCTTTATGCGTTGACTATAGGGCCCAAACATGCATAAAATAAATAAACCTTCGAATTGAGAACTTCCTATTTCTTTTTTAAATGGGCTAAAGTAAACGAGTGAATTAACAAAACGCAAAAACGTAAATTTAAAAAATTATAACATCAAAAATTTCCTATTAATAATTGAAAACAAATAAATACATACGGTTATCGAATGGCTTAAAATTAATTTAATATTTTTATATTTTAACTAGCAACCCGTCCGCGCTTCGCTTCGGTTTCCGTCGCCATACCCGCGTAGTGCCTGTTCCCTTGGGAATACCGTGATAAAATATAGCCTATACTCCCTGATATTATAACTTTCCATTGGTGAAAGAATTTTTGACATCGGTTCGGTGGTTTAACCATGAAAGCGTACGTAACAAACAAACTTTCTCATTTATAATATTAGTAAGGATTACGCGCTGTGTGTATGTACCAATTATGTATGTACTATATTTAATTAAATCTGTTATCATACATTGAAATAACCATAATAAGGTATATTATCGGCAGCACATAGTAAAAGTATAATTTTAAACAATAGTTCATTTCGGTTCATACATGTCTCACTTTTGGGATCGAGCCTCCTCAATAATAGAAGGGATATTGACTTACCTGCGGCTGGTCAGACGGGTTGGTATAGGTTTGTATTTCGAATTTTCCTTCTCTTGCATAGATGTTATATGCATATTGTGTCCCTCAGTCGTCTTTTACGACATCCACGGGCAAGATAGGGAGTGGTGTATTGTATTCTTACTCCGTCACCGCACGGAACACAGTTATATTAATTTATTTATAAGTTTTTTTTCATTACAATTCACACATTATATGTTTACTTACATGTAGAACCGTTGAGCTTTTCAGAAAATCTTAAACTCATCGCTTCGGAAACATTGCGACCGCCGTTGTCATGTTTGTAATGTCAAAATTGTAGAATTTTTCATGTTCATTGCAAATTGAAGTAGAAAAATAATGGATTTCCTTCATGTATTACCTAATTCAATCAATTATATTAGAAAAAACTACACTGTTGATAAAAAGTGGCAAGTGGCAACCACATTTTGAACAATGTTTTGCGATATGGTCGCTCAGGATCTAGGCGACACAGCAGCGCGCCATCTGGCAATCTTCTTTTTTTTATTGCCAATGGTGGCAAACGAGTAAACAGCACACCTGATGGCAAATGATACTGCCTCACGCGGACCTCTGCAATACCAAGGGCACACAGCTAGGCCGGTGCCTACCGTGAATAAGATGCTCTTCTTAACCCTCGCTTAAAGAAGGACATGTCATAGCGCTCAGGAAACACAGCAGCAGGAGAAATGATCGCTGAATGCATGAAATGGATGAATTCTGCTACGATGTCGAGTGGTACGTTGGTAAAACGGTGACGGTGGTACCAAGTCTAACAGTTCCTCAGAGCACTCCCCATGAAAGAGCCGGTAGAGTACACAGAGTGACCCAAAGTGAGCCAAAGACCCCGCTCTAGTAACTCTAATCTGCCCTTAAGATTGGGATCCCCGACAATCTGTGGGTAAAGTTATATAAGCAGTAAACGGCAAAAGGCTAAAATTGTCCGTGTAGGCTAAAAATACAAAGTATCACCATGCCTATTCCTTACGAACGTCGCAAACAACAAACTAAAGTAACCTATAAACAGGAAAAAAATTATTTTTTCTTTTAGAAAGATCGTAAATATTTCGACATGTCACGCAAGAAACCAAGGCCAATCGTATGCAGAACTCGCAACATTCTTTTTTTTTTTTAAATTCGAATATTTTTAATTAGGTAAACTTTCTCGAATAACTTCAAAAGATTATTTCGTTATATAACAATAAAAAAATCTGCTTATAATCATGATTATGTATAATTAATAATTCAAATGTGAAACTATGACTACAGAATACCTATTTTGTTTTGTAATTATAGTCTAGTAAGAGAAGGATAACTCGAAATAAAACCCTATGCCAACACGTCTCATCAGCGTGGTATAGTAGGTCATATTCCCTTCCATAATAATAATAAATACATATGTTAGCCTAAGTAAACATTGTAGCATATACTAAGTATATTTGTAAAATAAAGATTATCATTATTATAATGGAGGGGCCCGAGCCCTATAGTAGGACGTATATGGGCTGAGGTGGTGGTCTGGTCAGGTGACCATACTCCCAAACTGACCAGGGTGAACGGAAGGTGTGTTGCCCTTATGACGTATTACCCCCACACCGCCAATAGAGAGGGCCACAGGGATTGATTATTTGCCATCGATGGAAGCAATAATTTTCGTTCATCATTTCAGCTCATATACGCACTGCTGGGTTGCAGCGTCCACCACAGGTATAGGGTTTTGGTTCGAGTTTTCCTTAAAATGTTAACTATTATACCCCTTAGTCGTCTTTTACGACAGAAACGGAGTTTTGAATTATGTTCTTTCCATCACCACGCGGAAATCACCACCAATAATGGCGATCCCTTATTTACCCGTGAGTGTTGTAAAAATAAAGACATCATCGTTATCCCAGCTGATATAAACCTCAAGGCTGTCCTCGAGACTCTTCCATAGTGGAAAGGTAATTGACCAGTCATACCATCGGTCAGATGGGAATACCAGGAACCTTATGTTTTAAGTTTGATTTCTACATATCTTGAAATCATCACCTGCATCATGTTTAAGTGCGCAGTAAATACTAGCCGTGACCTAATAAGGGCTGAATTCAGTGAGGTGAGGGTGACCTGATATCCTAAGCACAGGGTGACCTAGTTAGGAGTTAGGGCTTATCCATGTACCTACGCGGAGAATTAAGGTGCTTTTATTGTTGTTCTTTTTGAGCTAAGTTATACCTACCTAATCAATAACATTTTGACAGTAAGTGCATGGAATGTATACTATTAATACTTTTGGTTCAATAAAGTCTTATTATTATTATTATGTTATCTGCTTGCGTTCTTTAGTCGTTTTTTACGATTACCCACAGAAATAGAAGAGTTGGCGATCATTACATTCATACTCCCATAGTCCATGACCGGACAAACGGCAATATCCAAATTGTCTAGCAAGTGGTGTAGGGTGGCTAGGTAGTAGGTGCCACCTAAAGCCACAATGGGATAGCCTAAATCCAACAATGGATATGTGATTGGCTGATGAATACAAATACATAGGTACATATGAAATCTATACCAATATATAAAGCTGAAGGGTTTGTTTAAACGCGCTAATCTCGGGAACTATTGGTCCGATTTAAAAAAAGCCTCTCAGTGTTAGATAGCCCATTTATCGAGGAAGGCTATATATCATCACGCTAAGATCAACAGGAGTGGAGCACCAATAAAGAATGTTTCAAAATCGGGGTCATTTTCCTTTTGAGAGCTTCCACTGCGTAAACGTCTAAATTTTCGCAAAAATCATGTGTGAGAATCGTATTATTAAAAAATATTTTCACCTTCTACGTAAACAAAGTCTTAGGTTAGAGTTAGCGCTAGCCCAAAGTATCTATACCACGCGGACGAAGTCGCGAGCAGAATGTAATACTAATTATTATCAAACTTTGACAATAGCTGTAATTAAAACAATTTTTTTACGGGTTGTGTACTGTTAAAAATGTGTTCGAATCGTCGTACAATCAAAAATCTAAACACAAACGCGATAAAATCCGTAAAAATAGTATTATTTACAATGTGTTATACTCGCGTAAACATTAATAAATCATTTGACAATAGCCAAATTTATTTATCCATTTTCAATGATAACATGTTTATCAAATCATTATAAATTCCGTTTGTACACTTGTTTATATACATATAATGTTAGTTTGATTTAAATGCTGTTATTATTGTTACTAATACAACTATTAACAATTTTGAACAATTTGTGAAGCTATTAATTGTAACTCTTCTGTACTTGTATTTCTTGTGACTTAGACTTAAATTAGATTAGTTAGGCTACAGCTGAAAATCAGTGCTGCAAGTTTATGTAGCATAATTATGCTGAGCTGTTGTCTTTTGGACACTAATACCTAGAATTACGATTGTTATATACTACGAATATATTATTATCAACGTTTTTTTCGCCTTCGTTTTTTATATCATTTTGTGTACATTTTAAAGTACTTAGTCTGACCATAAATACTGTTACAATTACAAATAAACAAAATAATACATTTGAATTTGGAATCAGTCATTTTTATATAATTATTTCATTGTTTCCTCATTTTGGTGCCAATACATCCATACTAATATTATAAATGCGAAAGCAAGGATGTTTGTTTGTTTGTTTGTAACGCTTTCACGCTTAAACCACCGAACCGATTTCAAAAATTCTTTCACCAATGGAAAGCTATAATATCAGGGAGTTACATGGGCTATATTTTATCCCGGTATTCCCACAGGAACGGGAACTACGCCGCGAAACCGAAGCGAAGCGAGGGCGGGTTGCTAGTTATACAATTATTTGCAATATTCAAATGGAGTGGGGTGATAAAGAGAACCGAATGTGAACCGCTGTGATTGCATTACACAAAGTAGGTATGGAGACACATGTAATTTTTAAAACACTCCATAATTTTGGTATTAGTAAAATATTTGTGAACCGAGCTATTAATAGGTACAATGAGACCTCCTCTGTTTATGACAGAAAAAGATCCACGTAGTGTTCGTACGAAAAGGGTGCTCAAAGCAGTAAGGGAAAGAATTCGAGGCAATCCTGCCCGAAAGCAAAAGATTTTATCTCGGGAGATGCAGATAGCACCTAGAACCATGTCGCGTATTTTAAAAGTTGACTTAGGACTTGCAGCCTGTAAGAGACGTACTGGTCATTTCTTAATTAATAATTTAAAAAAGGATAGTAAAATCGAAACAACTACTGAAACGGTACGCAAAGGGAGGCCACAGAAAAATTTTATTTGCGGATGAGAAAATTTTTACAATTGAGTAACATTGTAAAAATTTTCGGTTGGATTAGACATTAATCTGGAATTAATTATTGTCGTAATAACGCGCCTGGAGCTTTACCCCAGCGGTGACGCGGAAACGAGCTTAAATATTAATTTTTGAAAAATTCATAAGAATCAAAGTTTTAAGCAATTTAATGATCTACAACTTTGATTCTATATTGTTTTTTTTTTTTTTGCTAAATTCGATAATAATAGAGATACAGGCGAATATAATTCGCCTGTATCGAATATTATATATTGGCGAATATAATTCGCCTGTATCTCATTTTGACCTCATTTTTGCAATTATTTGCAGTTATTTCCGTAAATATTGATTGTACGATGAAAATTATGAGGACCAAAGTTGTAGAAAATCAAATTTGCAACAACTTTGGCTCTTATCATTTTTGTGAAAAAATTAAAAATAAAGGAGATATAGCTAAAAAAAGGTTTGGCCTTCAAACCAATATGGCGGCTAACGCACCGGTCGGATTTGGTTGAGTTTTTGGTTTTAAGCTATTTATGATCCCCCTAAATATTGGCGCAAAAAATTTCTGACTATAACTAATTCCAGGTTACCCCTATTTTTAAGCTAACCCGATTGGGCTATAGGTACTCGCCGCAATTACGACAACCATTGTTTGTATATAAGCTTCTAATACCTACCTATAATAAATTCTAAACTAAATTAGCGTGACTAGCGTTGCCAGGCGTCCGAGTAAAGTCGGACATATGTAGGCTTTTTAATTGCGTGTCCGGCCAAAATAATCGGTGTCCGGCTTATCCGGCTTTTATTAGGCTTTTTACATTTCGCAAATGAGCTAGCGCTGACAGTAGCCGAGCGCAGGCGAGTCGACTGTTGTCATAATAATCCAAAAAGCTTAATGGATGTATGTAAATACAATTTTTTGTCGTACCTAATAATACTAAAACATAAAATCCTCAATAATGCCCGGTGTCCGGCCTTTCTACGCAAATGTCCGGCCAAACTGGCTGGCCTGTCCGGCTTTTAGGTTTGACGACCTGGAAACCCTAATTGTGACGGAGTGAGAATACAATTCACCACTTGCCCGTGGCCTGTGAATGTCACAAAAGACGAGTAAGGGATATAATATACACATAAGATCTGTGCAAGAGATGAAAAACTCGAATAGAAACCCTATACCAACATGTCTGACCAGCATGGTATAGTAGATCAAATTCCCTCCCATTGTGGAGGAGGCACGAGCCCAACAGTGGGACGTATGTGGGCTGCGATGATGATGATGATTTAGTCGTTAATAGGACCTCCAATATCGAATGGACGTGTTGTATTTATTCTGACGTCATATAACTTCTCATCACTGAATTATTAATTATTATGAACATTGCCTGCGTACTTTAAAGTTTCACATGCTCAGCTTACAAATTTAATTATATTACTATTGGACTACAGCCAGACGAAGCGAAATAGCTTACTACTAGAGTAGACTAGAGGGTTTGGCACAAGATTTTATTACAAATTTTATTTCTCTTGTAATGATTTATCTGTACATATTTTTTAATTGATTTTTATACGCTTTAGACGAAGTAAGAATACAATTCAACACCAACACCATTTAATTCCTGTGGGTTTTGTAAAAGATGACTAAGAAAAATGGAAATAACAACACTGCAAAAGAAGGATAATTCAAGTAAGAACTCTATACCAAACCGTACGCCCAGCATGGGCGAGAAGCGTGACCGCGCGACGGACACCGACGTCGAGAGGAGTACCTAGGAACATATTCCGTCGGGCCGACCACGGAGGACAAGGAAATCGGTACCGGTGGTCGGCCCAACGACGAAGGCAACGTGCTATGGAGGGTTATGGGGTTGAGCGCTGACCATAGCCCGCACCCCAAAAAAAAATGGCGTTGTCACGTAACATTATCGTCTGAAAACCAACTTTACAGGCAATTGTTTTTTTTATTTCTTATACTTTCTATATCTAGGTCACTTATCTCTGATACAAATCAGTTCAAGCCAGAATGATTTGAATTATTCAACTCATTTAGATGTTTTGATCTTGTCTGATTAGTAGACTTAAATCATAAATGCAGTAAATATGTTATGTATGTATCAAAATAGTAGATTTAATACATACACATATTTGATATTTATAAAGGGCAGCGCACTGCGTTTTTACCCGCATAGTTCCCCTTCCCGGGGGAATATCGAGATAAATTATAGCTGTGTATATACAAACTTTCGCGTTTAAAATACGAGTATTAGTAGGATAATAATGTGAAAAGCGGATAGTAATGAGAAAAGCCAATAGAAATGTAACTTTTATTTTATGGGTGGGTTACGGTCGGCGCGCTCCTTGCACCACTCCGTCCGGGGCGACAGAGGGCGTCGACACGTCGCCTTCGTCGTTGGACCGACCACCGGAGTAGGTTACTTGTCGTCAGTGGTCGGCCCGACGGAATACTCCTTGAGGAGTACCCACCCATCGACCGCCGTCCCTCCCTCGGGGAAGACGTCGGTCTTTCCTCACGTTATAGGCCTCTCGGCGGGTGACAGACTAATTCCCCGGTCCAGTCACACGCGGCCTCGGCTACAATATAAATGTACCTGGAAATTCGTCCACTTTCGGCAAGCCCAGTTTTCTGCCTACATCTTTCATCAGTGCATCGGTGATATTACTTTTAGGATGGTATAGAATTGCTTGGAAAGTGTTGCCTGGGTCGATTCCAGTGAGTGGTATGATTGCCTGTGAACAAATAATAATTATCAAACAAATTATTACATCTACAAAATTAATAACATTATTTTTTAAAGAATTTTTTTAACAAAATAATTATTATAGTGCAGGAGACTTTACAAACATATAATTAAAGGATAGCAATAATTCGCTGACTCAGAACAATAATTCATGAGTCTAACTAATTATCTTGTGCAGGAATCCAACCCATGACACTGGCATGGTAGGTTAATGTCTCAAACACTATGTTATCTGTGCAGTTACAATTATAAAGTTGAATCATCATCATTATCAGCTATATCATATCGGCTCATATACGTCCCACTGCTGGACTCAAACCATTGAAGTCAAGGAACTCTGCACTGGTGGTCGGCCCAACAACGAAGGCGACATGCCATACGGGTGGGTTACGGGTGCGCGTGCTTACACCCCTCTCTCGCCCCAGACGGAGCCGAACGCGGAGTGGGCCGACCGTAACCCACCCTCAAAAAAAAAACTGGTGGGCTCAAGCCTCCTTCCACAATAGGAGGGCAATTAATCTTACTATGCCATGGCTGGTCAGACCGGTTGGTATAAAATTATGTTACGAGTTTGTCTTCTCTTGCATAGATGTTATATGCATATTATATCCACCGTCATTTTTTACGACATCCACGGGTAAAATAAGGAGAGATGAATTGTATTTGTAATCTTTCACCACACCAAATCATCGTCATTTTGTTTTTATCCCTCAATAGCAATATGTTCACATATATAGCAAATAATTCTACAGCCAACCAACTGCCTGAGATCAAACCATTTCGGGAATGCAATTGTTAACCAGATAGTATCAAATATAGTTAACCATGATCAGTATAGGATTTCAGAGAATCGACATTATGTAAAAAACAGGCTCTTATAGAAAAACCAAACAAAAATATTAAAAAATAACCAAATTTCCTAAACCAGTTTACATACATTTTTGTTTAGGTAATATTTGCAAAGTTATAATTTTGTTAACATCCCGTAAACATCCTTTGAATATATATACTAAGCTAATCCTCAATTTACACTGAAAATAGGTTCCCGGCCATGTAAAAATATTCTCAGATTTTGCTATATAAAACAAATGTCCACAATTTAAGTGAAACAAAAGTAAAACATGTTAAAAACTCTATGCTCAATGTATTATAGATTAAATTAAAATAAAACAAAAGAAATCTTCAAGAAACTTAATATGTAATTAATCTATTCCCTGTCATCAATTTAATGAGTAGTTCATTATCCTTCATTCCTGTTTGTGTATAGCACATACATGATTTTATAGTTTCCTAATTGTGTACATATTTCATAATGCAGGGAATCCCCCATACTAGCCATCAGTGTTGCCAATTGAATGGGAGCCAAGGTGGCTTTTAACAATATATTTCTGCAAATAATATGCAACCATATATACTATTTTATAAGTATTTCTCAATTACCTAATTTACAAACCATGTAATAAGGGTAGAAGAGAATTTTGTAAAAAATATACCATGTAAATATGGGGATTAAGTGTAATAATTACAAATTACCACAAGAATCATAGCAATTTGTAATACTATTTGTTATTTCCTTCAGTATATTTATAAATGTATTTATATATAATGTATAAATCTTCTGTCTATGTACATGTAACATAACTCTTAAAAGGCTAGAACTATTTTTATGATTTTTTTTGTGTGTTCTAATTGATTTGACAATGGTTTAGATTAATGATTGTTCTTACTAGAAGGACTACTACAGTTACCGAACTGTTACTACAGTTGATATAAGGTTTTATTTCTGGTTTTCCTTCTCTTGCACAAATGCTATATGCATATTACATGCCTTAGTCATCTCTTACAACACCCACAAGAAAGAGATGGAGTAATAAGCTGTAACATTACTCCGTCACCACATAGAAACTAGTTGACATTGTAAATGACACATAAAATAAATATTAGATCGCATTGAAAACATTAATACAATGTGTTGTTTATATTAGATGTTCCCTAATATTTATCTGTAAAAAAAGGGACATAACTTTCTTAAACAGTCCCAATGATAAAGCCACTGAGGACAAACATTGATTACCACCCAGAATTCCATAACATTATGTGATTTGCTTCTACCACCTTGGACATTTTGGATTGACAAACAATCATAGCCTGTTCACAAAACAAATGATAATAAGGATTACATCATCAAGAAAACAATAAGAACATATAAATGGGTTGTGTACTTTAAATTCAACATTGTCCGTATAATTCACATAAGGCAACATTGATAGAGGCAGTTTTAATTTCAGTAATTTAAGTCAAGTTAGTAATTCCGTATGTAGTAAGAATATAATTCACCATCCCCATCTTGGCTATGGGTGTCGTAAAAGACAACTAAGGCATTATAATAAAGAAAACTCAAAATAAAATCCTATACCAACAGATCTGACCAGCATGGTATAGTAGGTCAATATCCTATTGTGGAGGAGGCTCAAGCCCAGCAGTGGGATGTATATGAACCGAGGTGATGATGACCATACACTTAGGACTGCCATTTATGTGAATCCCGAGCTCGATTCCTGGACTGAACAGAAATAAACCTTAGCTTTAGGCTAAACTAAATCACTTCTAATCATAAATTAGGTTTTAAAAATAAATAATTACACACTTACAGTGGAACTTTCGCTATGGGCATCAATATTTGCAACTTTTTGTACTGGATTGATGTCGTCTTTAAACGCATACAATAATATAAATAATAGCATCGGTGAAATCAAGTCCACCGCCGTATGAATAAACTTTCGTATTCTGACCACTCCGTGTTTCCACATTAAAACTGATAACGCCCTTATATTCATTTTCGCAAAATACACAAACTCACTATCTACAGCACAAACTTGTTGCAGAACAATACTAAAATATATAACTATAAATGTTTGCCATTCATCGTCAAATTCAGACGCACAAGTTTACATACATATATTTGTCCTAAATATATATAATTTAACATAGTTTTTCATGATATCGGTTTATAAAAGACTTGTTATTTAGATTCGCGCACACGCATCATTAAAAGTCAATGAGAACTGAGATGAGAAGAGTAAGCAGATGTTGGATATTATAACTTTTAACTAGAATTAGAAACAACAATACCACATTATTAATACGTAGCAGTTACTGTAGGTACGGAGTTTCTAATTTCTGGGTTTCTCGCTCTATGCAATTTATTGACCGAACAATCATTATATTGCAACTGCTTTCTCACTAGTCTTCATAATTACGGTAAAAGGAGATAGTTATATAAAGTGAACTACTCTGCTCTAACGATCAATAACACACATTACCACAGATTAAGTAGAGACTCTATGTTTCATATTACTCTATGATCAGTAATTCTTTAATTGGTTGGAAACTGTCAAATAGAGTTGGGTTATACTAGACAAAATAAGACAATAGTTATCACGCTGACTGTGATTTAAAATACTAATTTAGTTAACGGTGATAAAATGCAAGGTAGGCAGGGTTACACCACCGGTCGAAAATTAAATAGATAATTTACTACCTTTTGCTCATACTTGCTTTTTTACTATTTTCGCAATAATCTCAGATGTTTTCTTATAATTGCGCCATTTGGCAAATTGTACTAACGTGTTGTAAATAAAACTACTTTTTAACGGGTTTTATCGCGTTTGTATTTGATTTTATTACAGATCTATAATAACGTTAACTTGTTTGAACGTCAAATATCTTAGTCGAGCCCGTGACCATGAATGCTGTAAAGTGTTCGAAATGTCGGGCAATCGTAAATTAAATACAAACGCGATAAAATACGTAAAAGCAGTTTTATTTACAATGTGTAGTGCTCGCGTAAATATCAGATATCATTATGTATTAACGTGACTAAAAAAGCGAAACATTAATCGATAGCAATTGCAAAGGTCTAATAGTGCAAGTCCCTTAAAAATTACTAAGTGACAGGTAATGTATTCGAAATTTTGAAGTGAAACTTCATTAGAATCGTTGTGATTTCAAATTCGATGAAACGAAAAAGCGAGTCCATAGAGACATAAACACGTAAATATATAGGATTCAGCCGGCGAGAGAATGAGATAAAGAATAATAAAGGACAAAGAAAAAGGATAAAGAAGTTTCACTTCTACCACGCGTACTTTGTACACATGCTCCTTTTTATCGTTTCTAAGCACATCATATATATAACTTCTGAATTTTTATTATTCCCAATGATATTATGTTTAACTTTCCACTCTAATCAGTAAACTTTTCAGGGTAAGTTTGTCAGTTGACTTTTGCAACCTAAAGTAAAATTGATATTTTAGCGGATGTCCAGATGCTCGGTTGGAAGATCTTGACTGGCCATATCCATATAACAGCATCATTAAAGTACTCGTATCTCAAATGCGGGTATGAAAACTAGACACGAGTAAACCTTTCGTAGCATTATAATAGCTGCATTTCTTTTCAGCGCGTTTTAATAAAGGGGTCAAAGCGATATAAGCTACTAACTTGAATTCACTTAATAGATACTTCTTTTTTCCATGCATTTGATAGCATCTATTAAAACTTGCACCGTAGTACTAGATGCTTTCTATTGTACTTGCTTATATGGGCAAAAACGAGATGGACTTAGTTTTTCGTTACAATTTACTAGATTAATCTCTCTTTGATATATTGAGTTCAATGGAAAGTAGCGGATTAACACATTTGCCGCTAGTAGACTATTCTAATTTTACCGCCTCCTTCTGACCTCAACATTGCAATACTCTTTTATATTGGGTGGCAGTCCATGACGCGTTGCGTGGCTCACCACCCGATCTGTCCGGGCCAGCGAACGAGCTCATAACTCGCGGGGCGCCAAGAGGGTGGGCCACGAGTGTTCGAACTTGTCATCAATGGCCTATTCAGAGGGGCTAACTTTTAGGGTACCGTCTCCAGCCAACGCCCTAATGGTGTCACTGTGAGCGCTATCGGGGAATCACCCTCACGCAAACGGCCTCTCCGCGGGTGACCAGACTACTCTCCGGTCCAGTCACCCACCGCCACTGCTAGGGTGGCTTCAACCACCCAAACTGCCAACAGTGGAGCGTGTCTCCGTAGAGGAATTCGTTCCTCTCATGCTCTGCTACTACCTTCCGCAAGACAACTTTATCGCAGAAAGCGTTCCGGTTCCACTGTCGACCATCACTCTTACTTTATTTTATACCACCAGCGTCTTTACTTTTCCGCGATTACCAACTTCGCAACTACACTGGCGGTGGAATGGAGTTGACTCCCTCTTCACGATTTTGTACAAGTACTTGC
This sequence comes from Lymantria dispar, assembly GCA_032191425.1. Classification (NCBI taxonomy): domain Eukaryota; kingdom Metazoa; phylum Arthropoda; class Insecta; order Lepidoptera; family Erebidae; genus Lymantria; species Lymantria dispar. Next base: position 28,485,648 of record CM063455.1, read on the forward strand.
CGAAGCAACCGTGCCCCGACAGTATCTGCACCACTTAGAAAGAGAGAGCTCCGTGCCGGCAACCATCCACTCAGTTAGCATCGGCCGGAAAGCTTCCACGCTCCGAACCCTGTATGAGAAGACTCTCCAGCCGTATCACCTAACGGGCAATGACATCCCAGAAAAGCATCCTCGCGTTAGGTGGCTACCTCACTGGGCAACACATCGACGCCCTGTTCAGGCGCCTCTATCACTAGCACGTAGAGTTCGGCGAGAATCTCCATATCTAGATCCCAGGAGGCGTTCCAGCCAATGCATATGCCTCCTCAATCGCCACCGTGCAATAATCGCAAATGGCCCTAACTGCCATGGATCTCTGTGAACTCCACAGAAAATCCCTAAGCCAGACGGTCAGAAGCCTCGCTCACACAGGTGCCCCGTATAACGCCATTGAGCAAATCACCCCCGCGTATATAGCTGCCGACACTCTGCGCTAGGTCCGCCCACATTCGTCATTAGCCGTGAGAGGGCGGACGCTTCGTCGACAAGCCAAGGAGCAAGTCGACGGAAATACTCCCGAATCCACCAATGTCCGTCGAGCATCACCTCCAAATGCTTACATATGGGGATGAATAGTTATCCAAATAACTGCCTATGGAAATACAATATAAAAAAAGTATTAGGAGATTGAAAACGTCAAATGCCATACCATGACGAGATAACTTAAAGGTTAGTGAAATCTAATAGTGTTTAGCTATTTATTTATTTTTAATTTCTGTAAGATAAATAAGTTTTGGGGCAAATATGCCGCCTTAGGCTCCAACCTACTCAGCCTGGTGGTAAATCCGCCACTGTCAATGGGAGAAAGTGTGACAAAATTAGTATCACGGTCGCCGCTTTTTATCAACTACTAAGCCGTAACTAGAGGCGTCGTAGTATCCAGTTTTGTTTATATGGTATATTGTCATCTAAATGTCACTGCTACAAGTATTTGGCTTTCGCATTTACAAGATGTGGTTTTAAATGATCACTGATATTTAACAGCGACGATAAATACGACCCATCTCTACTGTCAAAGTGGCTCTATAGTCGTATTTTTAATTAGACGAAGCCAACTAACAGTAGCTAATGTCACCTTGTAAAACAAGATTGCCATATTTAAAGTAATAGTGATGCGTTCAGTTCTCGTTCAATCAGATGAATGAACAATGAGTATGAATAGTTAATCATTTCAAACCATAAAAGAATATTATTTCTATTTTACAATAAAATTGTATAACAGTGCTCTGATATAAGTTACTGGTAGTATGTAACTACAATCAGTTTTTTGACGGCTTATTACAAAGCGCGGTGCGGCGACTAGTGCCAACACCGATCAACGCCGCGCGCGTCGGTCGCCATTTTGTTTGTAATTTGGCTTCAAACCTCTGGTCTGATAGCACGAAAGTTTTTTTCTGCGCTCACGCTGTTTAGTTATTGTTTTTGTTAAGTTTTTCGTTACGTTGTGTTTGTGGTAATTGTTGTGTTTATATGTTGCTATATTGTTTTGTACAAACGATATGGATCCTCAACCAAGCACGTCAAGCTAAAGCTTGTCTCCAAGAAAGAAGAGACCACGGATTGCTTTAAGCGTTACCGAAAAACTTATGACACAAAACATCTACAAACATGTATTTGAAGAGAAAGCTGCTTCACTATTACCTATTGAGGCTCTCCAAAAAAAGAAAGTGTTTCGAAAACAGCTGACATTTTGGGAATTGGTATGACCTCAGTTTACAGTGTATTAAAAGAATACAAAGAAAATGAACAATTTAAGTCTCCCGAGAAACGTGGACCGAAACACAGTTTCAAAGATAAATTAGACGATTTTACTTTTGCCGCTATAAGGCGAAAAGTACATCATTTTTTTATGCAAATGAGCCACCCACCATTATAAAGGTAACTTAAACTTTATTTCTTCTACTGCATTATATTCCGAGTCCACCATAATGTTCTTTGTAAAACCAAAGTATTACATTGCGTAGACTTCCTTACTCAAAAACTTTTTTTTATTACTTTACAGATTCTTAAGGTTGTCAATGAAGACCCAGACTTACCCAATTTTTCTTGAAGTACATTAGAAATGTTATGAAACATTTAAATTTCAAATATGTCACAAAATCAAGACACAGCATTTTAATTGACAGACAGGACATTATTTTATGGCGCCAGCGATACCTTCAAAAAATTAAAGAGTATCGAAGGGAAGGAAGGTATATTTAATACCAAGCGAAACCTGGATCAACGAACGTAATTACAATTTTCTGTTTTCTTTACATTAAACTGTACTTTCAATAATTAATTGATATTTTTCACTATCTTGAAGGTCATGCACCGAAGAAGGCATGGCTTGACCAGACAGTGTTATCGTCCCGCCAGGCCTTCTGGCTTGACCACTGATTTAAAACAGCCTTCATGAAAGGGCAAACGATTAATTATCGGCCATATAGGCGGGGAAGAAGGATTCGTAAAAGCCAGCTTATTAATATTTGAAGCCAAAAAAAATAAAGATGATTATCATCAAGAGACGAATGCCGATTTTTTTGAGAAGTAGTTGAGGGGGGGGGGTGGTCTTGCCAAAACTAAAACCAAATTCCGTAGTAGTGATGGATAATACCCCCTACCACTCCAGGAAACTAGAATCGCTGCCTACAATGTCTTTGACTAAACCTAGCATACAAGAGTGGCTAACAAGCAAAAATATTTCATTCGAAGCAACAATGGTTTAAGCTACTCTTATAGATATTGTGCGGCAGCACAAACAAGCACATTGCGATAAATATGTTATAGACGAGATGGCAGCGCAGCATGGGATAATTGTTTTACGTCTGCCCCCATACCACTGTGAGCTCAATCCCATTGAGTTGGTATGAGCGCAGGCTAAAGGATATTTCTGTCATTTTGAAGGTTTTGTTATTTGCAAGAAATAACAAAATCTTCAAAATGACAGAAGTAAAAAACTTTTTGAAGAAGGACTTCAACATATCACACCTGAAAAATGAAGTAGCAGCGTGTCTCATATAATTAAAGAAGAAGACGAAGGGTATGGTCTCGACCATATGATCGACAATGTTTCAGACAGATTTATAATTAATGTCACCGAAAGCGATAGTGATGATTTTTTATCTGATGATGAATAAAAACAAATTATGTAATAAGCGATGTTTTTTATTTTCATTGCCTACCTGTAATTGTTATATTTTAAACATCTATAGTTTCAACTACATGATGTATTGAAAATAGGACAGTCTTACAAGTTTCCTCGCAATGTTTTCCTTAATGTTTAAAACACTCAGTATTCAGTATACATAGATAGATACTATAGGAACATAGTCGTCGAAAACTCGTTGATATGTACAAAGCACGACTATAATTTGAACCCCGTACCCGATATCGGCAGTTCGGCACACTAACTATTCACTAGACAATCGAGGCAATTTCATTCATTCGGGAGTTTTTTCAATCATTCACTTTGTCACAACACCATTTTTATTTCATCAAAAACTGACAACACAGTAAACGTCAGTTGACTTCGTCTAATTAAAAATGCGACTATAGAGAGACGTTATCGAATAGAGAGAATCGATACTGTACTCATGAATAGTATCGTAAAAAACTATCGTACTCATAAAAGTATCGAAAAAAGCTATCGAACTCATAAAAGTATCGAAACAAAAATATCTATACTTCAAAGTATCGAGTAGTTTTATTAGGGCCCAATGCTCATATATCAGAACGTCAATGCCAATAAGTACCAAACGTTAATTTAACTTCTTAGGAACAAAACAAAAGATTGGCAGTACAAAGTATAGCCGAGACAAAAAAAAGATTATCACCAACACAAAACACACGCACAGTCCGCTTCTAAGATGGCGAGAGAATGCACCACCGAGGTTGTACCGAGTAACTCAATTCAATAGAGTTTTGCTTTTGTGGTTTATTTTTTGACAGGTCATGGCCCGGTCACTCTATCCGTACCGTCCGGGGTGACGATAGGGCAGAGCCGCAGCTGCCGTATTTCCTCCCATAGCCGAGCCACCGGTATTGGGTTTTGGCGTCGCTGGTTCACCCGGCGGCTGCTTTTAGGGGTACTGGAATTCTACCAAAAAGTCAGTTTAGTTGTTCTTGAATGGTAAATGGTGTCGTTGCTTACAATTCAGGCAATGAAGGAGAACGTGGGATCATGGTTTTATTTTGACTAGTGGTCACCGTGTGGTCGAAATTCGGCCATAATTAATTTTAATAAATTTTTCTGCTACACAATTTTCTTTCATTTTATTTATGTATAATTGTAAATTGAGTAAGCTGTATTTCACTAATAACTAATATATAAGCACAAATCTCTATTAGACATTGTCATCATAATTATGATTGTTTGACATTCAGTTCGACCAGAGATTTTAACCGTAAACAAAAGTGTATAAGTGTTGCTACGCAACACACACACAAACGTGTGTGTGTGTGTGTAGCGATTGCATAACGCAATCGCAAGTGTGCGTAATGCCTTTTATAATGAATTTAATGCATTTCTAATCCATTATTATATGAAATTTCAGTTTTATGCACTTCTCCTCATTATATACATTAACTGTGGCAGATTTCATACTTGTCCATCCACGTAATTTTCGTAAAAAGGGATACAAAGTTTTTGCTTCACGTATTAATGTATAGATACAAATATTTTGAGAATTTAGTCTATTCGATTAATTATATTATTCTAATATTTTTACCGATTATTTGGATATTCGTGAATTGTAAGTTGTCAAGCACTACTGTATAGAACGTGATGGCGTGACATTATAACATCGTCAATAACAATTACTATTTTACATGTAATTTTTATTTTAAATTAGTTTTACGAGTTTCAACATTAGATTATTGTACAAGCAACAATAATAAGACTTTCTTGCAATGTTAATTATGTAAATAACGTAATAGTTCTTTAAAATTTAAGGATTATTGTTTGCAATGATGTGTATACTTTTGACCAAGGTTATTGAGTATTAAACGATGCGAAACGTCAAAATGCACTTTAGACGAACTATAGATAGATATTTTTGTATTAGTAACAATATAACGACGTTTACCTATTCATTCTTAGGGACACGATATTGAAACGAAAGTATCGGTACTGTACTCATGAGTAGTATCGAAGAAAAGTATCGTACTCAATAAAGTATCGAAACAAAAGTATCGATACTGCAAAGTATCGAGTACTTTTCCTAGAATATAGGCCGTGATGAGCTTTTTTTCTTAAGAGTCTGTCCTACTTTGATCGGATTAAAATATGTAGGTCTCACTTTTTAAAAGGTTCGTTATGCTTTAACTAGATGGCGTTACCATAAACATGAGCCGTAAGGTCAAATTTAACATGGACACTGTACAATTTGTTCGATACGATACCTGCCTAAAAGTACTCATTGAGTAAAAGTATCGAGTACAAAAGAATCGGTATCAAAAGACAAGTATTCGATACCTAAAAGTATCGATACTTTTTTCGTGTCCCTATTCATTCTCTAACATTTTTATTCTCGCACACTTTCAGACACGTCGATTATCTTTACTACAGCTTGTTATAATGATTTTACTTAACATACGTTTTTGGCTGACCCCTTACGAGAAAACACTATGATCGTCAATAGCTATGCTTATGGTCCCACAAGGCAGTTACTGGGCTCCATTAAGCTAAATTGTATTTAATATTTTTAACCATATATGTAATTCTAGCTTAGATATTTGTTGCATATCTTTAAAACAGAAATAATGATTTAAAATTTATATATATATTTATTTTCCCTCTCAATTTACTAGGATCTCAAATTATTGCTATTATATACCAATTACAAAGAAAACAAACACCCATTAAATATTGTTTTATGATTTTTCATTTCATAATTGCCTCTTGATTAATAATGTATGTTATCTTTAAAATACTTGATAAATGATTTTACACTTTTATATGATGAATTCGATGGTTGCCTACCCGTAACTTGTAAAAATTGGTAATGCAAAGTAATCTGCTACAGAGCTTTCTTAAACTAAATTATATTTAAAATGTTACAATATACATATATAAAAACTTCTAATGAATCTCAAGATATCTTTAAATTCAGATTTTCCGATTAAATTTAGCATTTAGGGTAAAGACATTTTTAATAAAAGTTCGAAAATTGTAAAGTATACCTAATTAGATAGTACTGAATTGAAAAAACACATCTAAAAGAGATATAAATATTAAAAAATAAATAATTATCTACATCATTATGAATATAATGTTTTAAGAATCACAACACAATAACTAGAACTTTGGAAAAAGATTAACTAACATCAACATTTCATACAAATGCACAGTAATCTAGCCATTTCCAAAGTGTAACTATTTGAACTACAAAGCTATTCTCACTATATTGAAACAAGAAATATAATTAAAGCAAACTTAGAATTAATAAATGGTATAAATTTTTATATTGTTGTTTGTGAACTTCGATTTAATCATTTATAACATAGTTGTGTACCTAACATACTAGCCACATAAGAAATAAGCATTTAAAGCACTTATTTAATATTAATGACTATGACCTAACACAATAAGGTTTTGCAACATATCACAAAACACAGGATTGACCTACTTATACTAATTGGATTAATTTTCTATCCTTTGCATTCCAATGTTGGCGAAAGCAACTTTCACATCTTCAAAGACTTTTTCAGGGCTTCCTTCAGCTTTGATCCTCCTCACCATGCCTTTCTGTTCATAATAGTTAATTATAGGTAGAGTGTCATTCATGTAAGTGTTGAATCTTTTCTTTAAGCTTTCCATGTTGTCATCGGAGCGCCCGCTGCCTGCAGCGCCGCGACCCAAAACTCGTTCTGTACATATGTCAACTGAACACTCAAAGAATAAAACGAATAGTAGTTTCGTTTTGTCCGACATAACGCGTTCCCATCCGTCTAGATTATCTTTGTTCCGTGGAAATCCATCGATAAGGAAATGGCTCTTATCAGAATTTTGCATTGCCTTATGTATGAGGGAACACGTAACCTCAACAGGCACAATCTCACCATTACGAATTTTTTGTTCGATCATCTCACCGTACTCCGAACCAGGTCTTTGTCGCTCCTCGCGCAGTAAATCGCCAGCTGAGAGATGTACAAAATCAAATTCCTTGGATATAAATGAACACTGAGTGCCTTTACCGGCACCTGGCGCTCCCAAAACGAAGACGACTTTGGGTGCCATTTTTTTTAAATAAGATGAACACTGGCGCAACGTACTGCTTAACATTAAATACCAAGACTGCTTTATTAACGGATATCTTCACAGTTTATAAAAAACATGCGCAAAGTAACGACCTTGAAATTTGCTTGACGTAACTGCACCCGGATGATATATTTTTTTCTATGACTATAGATACGGTCTTTTGAGTCGAGATTCTTTTTTTATTATTGTGAACATTATTAGATTTATCGTACCGAAGTTTTAACCAAGGCTGTCTTCAAATTAACCTTTAGTCGTCTTAATTTATTACTACTATTTAATCTACTGCCTCAACAGTAAATTGAGCTGTAACGACTAGAGTTCCTGTGAAACCACCATGCTCAATAAAACTAGAACTATGTTTTTTGAAACTTTTAATCCAAAAGGTATCCGTGAATAAACTTTTTTCTAGGCATTTCATTAAACTTTATTTAACTACTGTCTCGACAGTAAATTGAGCTGTAACGACTAGAGTTCCTGTTAAGCCATCATGCTCAGTAAAACTAAAACCATGTTTTTTGAAACTTTTAATCCAAAAGGTATCCATGAATAAACTTTTTTCTAGGCATTTCATTAAACTTTATTTAATTTATTGGTGTAATGCCCATTTCTTTATTATTTCGTTTTTTGCTGATCATCATCCATACTTATTCCAATTACTGGAGGTTGATGCAATGTGTACTTATTACCAATAACAACAAAATATTTAAATAAGTTATAAATCATTAAAATAATGCATTAATTACGGCGTTTAATAAGTACCTAGTCGAAAACGAGCAGACTTATTTCCCAATACTTGAAGAAGTTGGCCGATTCTTAATTAAAAATGTGGATGAGGGATGAGGGAGGACTAACCGTCAAATCGTCTGTGTATTAGGTTCAATTTCTAAAATGTATGTACCTATTTTTTATATATAGAAATAACTTGCTGGGATCGACTGCGTGATCGATGACTGCCTGTTCCACAAATGATAATCCATTTCTCGACCATTGCTTTTTAATTGTATAATAGTAGCATGAAGTAAAAAATATGTTTTCCATATTCTATACACCCTAAGCAAGGTTTACCAATAATAAACAATCGCGCAATATTAAAAAAAATTACAAAAGAGTGACTGAGTCATCGCACGCCACTATTTTCTATACTATTTACGCGTTTACAGGGGTCAACAGCTAATTTTAATCACATATCAACGTACACTTGACTTTGTATACTTATGTGGCTACATTATCATTTTCCAGTGATATTTTTTGATACTGTAAGTTTTTTTTTATTTTACGACGATCCAACAAATAGTCGGGTATGGAGTATGGACGGTGATCTGGTACATTTACTCTAACTTTTGATCAAATAATATTTAGTATTACTCTCATAATCAAATGTAGTTCGTCCAAGCATATGTAAATCCTCTTTGTCATTTTTACAACACCCACAAGAAATGCAAAGGGTTGAGTATTTCTAATCGCCACCACACCTTCCGTTTTATAGTACCTGTGCATTAGGTCTTAATCTTATATGATATAATATATGGTACATAGTAGTTTCACATTTCGTCAACGCCGGTATATTCATCATCATCTCGGCCCATATACGTCCCATTGTTAGGCTCGGACCTCCTCCATAATGGGAGGGTAATTGACCTACTATTGGACGCTGGTCAGACATGTTGGCATAGGGTTTTATTTCAAGTTTCTTCTCTTGCATTGATGTTATATGCGTTTTATATCTCTTAGTCGTCTCGTACGATCACCCACGGATAAGGGGTAGTGAATTGTATTCTTACTCCGTCACTCCACGGAAAACGGTATATTCACGTTTCTTCCATATTTTTAACTACATACAAGCTAGTTTGAATAGTATTATCTCGAGTACGGATCATACTTTGTAGCTATTAGTAGCGGAGTATTACGCAGTAATCTTAAATCATAGTAAACGATAAGACAAATATTTGGGTATCTCACAGCATATTGTTGTAATAATTGAACTAAATTTTATTAATGATATGGTATTTTAGGATTTCGCTGGGAACATGGTGACAGATTTGTAAATAAAAGATGAATCATTATCATTTCAAACAAAAAATGTATTAAAATCAGACTTTCATCAATTTCACAATCGTTCATTTAGTTTTCTATTGCCCAGGAGTACCTGAAATGTAATAAACTTATGAAATAAAATATATTTAAAATGTATAATTTATTATAATCGCTATTGGAATCAGAAGTTATAAACGTGTCCTCAAAAAAATTCAGAACAGGTCTGTGATATATTTCATCATTATATAAAGTAAAAAAAAAACTATAATATTAAAATAAAATTACTTCTGTTCTATAAAGCAGACGTGAAAAAAAAAACAAGTGGTCAAGTTTCTCTACAGAAAAGATAATAAACTGTTTATATCCTTACCAAGGTGGTAGCAAGCGCAGACCTTTTGAAGTGGATGACTTGATACCAAAAGTGTCTGTAATAAAAACTAAGTTTATAATTATCTGTATACTTTAATATATTTGAGATTATAATACGTTAAACTCAGGCCTGTTGAGCTTGTTAAACCATCATGGTGGCATCAAGTAAACATTTATTGTCATCATAAAATTTTTATTTTTAATATTCTATATAATAAAATCGTAATTGCTGTAACGGTACTTTCCCAAGAGAAATAATTGAATTGGCAGTGCAAGGGAAATAAAGAAAAACTCAATCCAAAACCAAAAGATAAATCAAATGCAAAAAATATTTTTAAAAAGTGCAAATGAGCACATTTCATGGGAATGGTATTTGAACATAAGCATGCCGCAATAAAGGCAAGAAATTTTAAGTTATTTCTCCAAACTTATAAACTTTTATAATGGCATTAATGAAAATAAAAATAGTATAGTAGATATTGAATTAATTTAAAAAATGAGTTGGCAACTTGGTCCTTACTTGAAATTGTTACATACAAAAAATATTTACCCTGCATATTCTTGATCAGTGGATAATCATGGCCGCATTGCAAGTACCTCTCACAAAATAAGCCATTTCTGCAACAATAAGTAAGTTCATTAGATTTGTTTAGAAGTGTATCATTTTGGGCTGTAAAATGTTTTGTTTCAGTCCTGTTGAGCTTGTAAATGCAGTCACGATGGCATCAGAAGTAAATTTTTATCATCATTGGAAGGGATTCATAAAAGCGATTGCTCTTAGACACAGACCCAAATCATACCAGGATAATTACTTGTACTTTAAATAGAGTTGTCCTGTTTGGGAGTCAAAGTAATAATATGGGCACGCATAAAAAAAAGGAAATATAATTTTTTCTTAGCAATACACAAACACATTTTTCAAGAATGAGATCATGTTAAATATTTACCTTGAACAAATTTAGTCAGATGCACACTCGCAGTATAATTTTACCTAGAACAAAAACACTTTATTATGATGGTTACACTACAAATTGAGTAAATAAAAAAGCATTTACCATTTAAAATCAGTTACATGTAATATTATCCTCATTTAGTCAGAACAGGTCTGTGTTATTTTCATCATAAAACCAAAACTATTCAAAGGGCAGCCCCCATATAGGGATGAAATAATATTTTGACCACATAGAAAATTGATTTCACTCTGGAAAGTTGTTAATGACGAGTAAGGGTATACTCCAATAGAAGAGTAAGGGTATATTCAATCCCAGGTGCTTACTGGACATGGGGTCTTCGGTAAGTACCTGCACAAAATTGGAAGAGAAGAGGCCCCAGAATGCCATGAGTGTGGCGCGCTAATCGACGATGCGCGCCACACACTAGAAGTATGCCCCGCCTGGGGGCCTCAGCGCCACGTCCTGTCAACGGACATGGGAACAGCGGACCTGTCGTTGTCGACCATCATCTCGAAGATGCTCGGCAGCGACAGCTGTTGGTCGTCGATGGCCTCCTTCTGTGAGGCTGTCATTTCAAGGAAGGACGCCGCGGAACGGGCACGCGAGGCACTTGCGTCCGCAGACTCGCTCCGCCGGCGGCGACCAGAGAGGAGGAGACGCCGTTATGCACTCCTCCTCCCACCGCCCTGAATGATGACAGGACGTGGTCAGACGGCCAAGCGTTGGAGTGTCGGGGATAGAATGTCATCAGACGATCTCTCTGGCACCTCGTAAAAGTGCGGAAGGGGCCGCTGTGGTTTTAGTGGGTATTTCGGTCACTTCTGTGGCCGGTGAGTCCCACACACACTCCCCTGTCTGTAACCGGCGGGGGATAGTGCGTAAATGCATTTCCACAGGGTGAAAAAAAAGGGTATATTCAATCTGAAAAGCTATGCTAATCCATCTAGCTAGTGTGTGGTCTATTACCCCCACAACATGCTAGCACCTCTTGCCTACAGATAAGATCTCTACAATTCGACTTAGTTTATATTGTTAAGATGACTATACATTATGTACATATATTAACACTATAAATAGTATTCAGAAAATAAGGACACCTTAAAAATTGATAAGAAAAAACGACAAACATTTTTGCATATAAACCTTGGGCGATAATAAAGTAAGTTTGAGCATAATATCTTACCTAAATTAAAAGTGGTAACTTTTAGTAGATAATTGCACCTGAAAATAAATACAATTTAGTAAAATAACATACAAATAACAGTTATGGTTAATATTTGTAAATTACAATCAAATTCTGTCAATAAAGTATTAACGTAATTACTACCAATTATAATTGTTTATTAACGTAATTTAAAACAAAATGTTTACAAACTACATAACATTGAAAAGATGCAAATAACGTGTAGTTCGGTGTGATGATGGTGTAAGAATACAATTCACCACTTACTACTTTGCCCGTGAATGTCGTAAGGACGACTAGGGGATATAATATGCACAAATCATCTATATAAGAGAAGGAAAAATCGTAATCGACGATGATAGTGTAATTGACAGAATTTAATAGCAATTTTGCATGTAAATTCAACTCACCTCAATGTCTGCGACTAAGTTTAATTTGCAAATTAAATTAAACAAGGCGCATTGTATACAATAGAAAATTATAATTTAAAAATTAATTACAAATACAAATAATTCTTCATGGTTGCCAACTACATCTCAATAATGATTCATATCAAACAGACAGTTATGTTCGCAATATATTTATTTGCTTCATAGTAACGTACGGTAGTACGGACCACAGTCTAAGCAATAACACTTTTTATAGAGGTGAATGTATCATTCATGTTGTAAAAATAACAGTTATTAACGTGAATAGTGTAGATGCGTGAGGCGCTCACAAATATTTGTTATATAATAATATATTACAGTATGGATTGTATTAGCTATGATGTTTACAATTTGTCAAGATATTGAGTTAGATCGGGCAGACCCTCCTTAAGTCCTTTCCTTTTCCTTGTTTCCTGTAAGAGAGAACATAAAATGCGTTAGTTCGTTGGGCTACTATAAATTACAATGTCATAAATCAGAGGTTTTCCAAGTAATTTCTTTATCATTTTAACATTCAAATATTATATAGTATTATAATTTAAATAATTAAACATCCTGCGCTCATAATATTATTTATATTTAATCAATTCTTGCATATTTTTGAAGAACTTAAATATAATTACGATACGCGGATTTTTGCTTAGATCATTGATTCACTTGTGCTCTTGTATGCTATTTATAGTTAGCGCTGTGAGGTATTTTACAACCCACCTCTTTTACGTTTAACTATCTAGAATATTTTTATTAATGTATAGTCCGCAACGTAACATACAGTACTAGGACATAAGGATAGAGGTCCTGTGCAGCGTTTAGCCGCGGTCAACTTTTGTTCTACTTCAGTAGCACGCCGACACCGTCAGTGCGACGCGACCGATGTACGATCGAATCGCTACGGCGCGACACGGTGTGCAAGAAGGTAATTACAATTTTTCTCTGATTCATCAAACTAACATTTATTGTACTTTAGTTCAATAATCTATCTAGACGATAGCATTAAACATATTTTTAATAATGTATCTCTTGATCAAGTTATTAATGACAGACAAATTAAATTGTTTTTAATGCATTAACCTGACATAAAACAGTTTGTATCGTATCTATTCCATATCATCGAAAACAATCGATATTAGCTATCCATATCTACCCTGTTTTTCAAACAAGTATTTATTTTCAGAATATTTCAAATAAAGTTATAAAAGTTAAAGATGTTTATCTTATTTACCTGTACGACAGCGTAGGGTTTGCTGCCAGCTTCGCATGGGTCACCAGGCAGGATTTGCCAATGATCGAACACGCACTGCGGGAAGGCCTGTCCACCGGTGTTGGAACGCAAGTCGGCGGTAAAGCCGAATGACTCGTTGACAGGCAGGTACGCTTTTACCACGAACATAGGTGTGCCAGCCACCTGGGACTCTTCAAATACGTGACCACGACGCCTGTTCAGCACGCCGTAGATACCACCAACCGCCACTTCAGGACACTAATAATTTTATTAGATTAATAAATCTGATTATGGAAATATTATAACATAGATTATAGATTTGTCTGTGGTAGACAGACTAGTAATACAATTCACTATCCCATCTTACAGTGGATGTTGTAAAAAACAACTAAGGGATATAAAAAGCATATAACATCTATGCAAATGAAGGAAACGCAAAACAAAACCCTATACCAACCTGTCTGACTAACATGGCAATTCTTCTCCTATTGCGGAGGAGGCTCGAGCCCAGCAGTGGGATGTGTAAAGCCGAGATGACGATGAATACAAAATAGTTGTCACTCATGACCCCTCAGTCTTGCCCAGGATTGTAAGACAGAAAATTATAACTTGACTATACTGCGTGGTAGTGTCTGCCAATAGTACCTTACATTGCTTGTAGATGAAATAAAAGTGGACTATGGGTTTTACCTCAGCCAACTCCATTTGATGCAGTCTGGTCAACAATTACATTACTAAAGGAGTGTTGGCGTCAGGCTGGTTACAAACTCCCAAGTAATTGTGATAACAGCATGACGATGATATGATGGTTATAAGCTTAATTGTACTGAGTAAGAGCTATTGTTTACATATTTGGGCAGGTAAGCGATACTCCATTGGCCTTTTACTTTTTAAAAAGACAATACCTTGAACGAAGGTAATAAATCCTTGTATTGCGGCGAGTCTTTACAAACATAATTAATGGGCAGAAATTACATCCAGACTCGGAACAATCTGTGCAACGTAGAGTTGTCCTGAGTGGGATTCGAACCCACGACATTAGCACCGTAGGTCGGTATGTTAACTACGTCATTTGTGCAGTCATCATTTCAACCAACCAACAAATATCTCCATGTATTTCTATATGTGGGAAAATAGACATCTTATCTCACTCCTGCAAAGGTAATCAAATGTTAATGTTGGACAACACCCTAGATATTGTGACCAGACAGTTTTTATCTCCGACAATCTTGATATGTACACTGAATGTCAGCGTCCTCACTAACTGTACTCGTATTTCATTATGAATCTTTTAAATTATCCTAATCCATGTTCTTCAGATCAATTTTTTTCACAAACATCGTCTTCGTCATGCTGGTACTACAGTTATGAATTTTGCTAAACAACAAATTCAAAACTTGTGGGTTTTACAATTTTGTAAAAGTGTTAGTTCCCCTATTCAGGCAAGGCGTATGTGAGTGGCCACACCAAAACAAAGAACTGTTAATCTGCCACGTCTCGGAAAGGCAGGTCTATCGAATGCATGCTAGCCTGCTCAGGATAAAACGTGGGGTTCATGCTGGGAACACTCATACATACATATACACACACACATAAAACAATTTTTATTCTTAACTGTAAGCAAAGGTGGTAACACTTGTATTTCTAGTCACACAAAATAGGACTCGGCATAATGCAGTCTACTACAGAAGTTTCAGACTAAACTACCTGCATAGATACATTCCATAAAACTGACTACAAGTTGCCAGTTTTAATTTGAATGTTTGGTTGCCTGAAAGTGTCAATTTCTTTTTGGTTTTCTTATATTTTTAATAGATGTTTATATTTTATGTACACAAAAAAATAACTTTTTTTAGTAACTATAAACAAATAATGTTTAATAATAACAGCAGCTAATTTGTAAAATTCCAAAAATTTATCAATAAACACGCGCGCGCACACGCATGCTAGTTTACATTAGGCTACCGTCTTACCTGAATCTCGCACAAGTACACAGGCTCCATAAGTCTGGGCTGAGCCGTGAGCAGACAAGCATACAGACATCTTCTCGTTGTTGGAATGATTTGACCACCACCTCTGTGAGAAAAATAAATTGTGGTCAGTCCCATGTAGCCATATTTAAAATTAGTTTTGCGGTAGGTAATATTCAGAGTAATGGTAGGTGAAGTTACAGCATAACTTTTCAGATTGGTGCATGACATAACAGAAATCATCATTTAAAATTTGTATAAAAGACATTTGAGGGACAGTAAAATGGTAAACTTTTTAGTTTACCTCACACATTGCTTTATCTATTATATTACACTTTTAGACAAGCAGACATAATCTTGGAGGCAGTGGATCGTGCGCGGGATAAACTCCTCTAAGGCTACACGATCCGCCGCCGGCGACTTGAGAGGCGCAGACGCGAGTACTGACGCTTGATGACACTCCAGCCCAGGCTACAGATGACGGGACCAGAGAATAGGCCGTCACCCGTAGAGTAGAGTTTGCCCGCGTGAGAGATGTTGTATGTATATTCGTCTTTTACGAGAGCCATGGGTAAGACAGGTAAATTGTATTCTTACTCCGTCACCACGCAGCTCTTTATTATCGGTAATCAGAAAAATTAAAATTTGTGGGATAATTTGAATAAAAAGCATGACTGCATATTTTAATTATTGTTTACCTGTGAATAGCGTCAGTGTGTAGCGTGACATCATAAATGTTGAATCGCACGCCTCTCAAGTTCTCCTCAGCCATGACACCCTCTTTGGCGGCCCATTGGAAACCAGCGACAACAGAGTCTTTGATTTCATTGAGGTACTGTACTCCCTTGGAGCAGTCTACCATGATGTTGGGGCCTGTTCCCTCGGGACCGAAGCACCAGATCTTACGGGCTTCGGTTAAGTCGTACTCGTACTTATCAGAAAGATAACGCGCACGTGTCTTGAAGTCATCACGAGGATTTACTTTGCCCTGCAAACGGCATATAATGTTTATTGTTTAAATTATGTAGTTAAATCCTATTCAAATCTGTTAGCGTGATTGAGTATTATCTGTGTAGTATCAATGGCAAATGACAAAGCAAGTGTTGTTAAATAGTAATGCTGCCCATGGACCTCTGCCATACTAGAAGCATATTTAAGCTCACTGTTTATCATAACACAGTATTTTTGCCTGTGGTTCTTTACTTTTATCATAATTGTATTTGTTTTTCATAAGAATGCAAGTATATTTAATGAATTTTGTATATTGTTTACTTACGTCGTCAATATCCTCGGGGAGGCCGTCAGGCATGGGTTGCGCCTTCATGAACAGACGATTATGCTTGTTGGGAGACTTGGACAGACACATCTGGTCTGATTCTTCACTGACAGTCTCGCGGTACGACACCACAGGGTCGGATTTCTTGATTGGAATGCAAGCATGGTCCTCTTCCAAGTCCTGTAAAGAAAAATATTATTAAAATGTGTGTTGACAATTTTGTTTGCCATGTTTATTCTAATCTGTTTATTCCATATGCATTACAAAACATCCCATATGCATTACAATAATCCTGGTATCGCAGAGGACTTTACAAACATTTAACTACTAGGCTCAGAACAACAATTTGTGGATCGCACAGTGTTGTCCTGCATGGGATTTGAAATCCTGACACTGGGCACTGTAAATCTTAACTGCTCACGCCATATGTGCAGTCACTGCACAGTGCACGCAAATTAACCTACTATATGAATTGGCATAGGGACAACTGTATTCTTACCCCATTACCAAAACAAATAACAATTAACATTTTACATATGAAATCTTGCTATAAACCATACCTTAAGACAAATCTCGAGATGCAACTCTCCAGCACCAGCGACGATATGTTCACCAGACTCCTCATTGATGCATTGCACCATAGGATCGGATTTGGCAAGACGCTTCAAACCTTCCACTAATTTGGGTAGATCAGCAGGGTTCTTGGGCTCGACCGCCACACGCACGACGGGAGATACACTGAATTTCATGACCTATGAAAGAAAAAAACAACTGAATTATTAAATAAATTACTGAAGACAAATCCTGCGAAAAAGTTCTCACTTTGTTCACCATTTTTTGAGATTCCCCCAGATGACAGAAATTAGGCTGCTATATCACACATACCGGATGCGCGTTGGATTATGATTACATTTCGAGATTTCCTTGCCGTGCTGTGATGAAATGTGCTTACATAGTTTGATTGATGTTATCAAGGGAAGAGTTAGTGACTAATTGTGTTTTTATTTACCCCATCATCATAGTTCTCAGATCGGTTATCACTGCTTATACCATTTATAAGACAAGAATATAAATAAAAATATTCTCTGGTATGGTTTTAGTCTGTGCAAATTTACATATATGTATTCAGTCTACAATCAACTTCATAAATTAAATTTTATATTGATTAGAATTATGTTGAAAATAATAAAATTAATACAATAAATTGGGAATAAAAAAAAAAGAATTCTCAAATAGTGTAACACGGAATAGGGTGGTAAAATTAATGTAACATATGTATAATTTTATTTAGCTTGGTATTACATGTCTTATACAACACCAACGTAAATAAAATAAAACTAACCTTCATGTTGTGCGCATTCTTGAATGTGGTGATTGTACCAGTCTTAACAAGGAACTGGTCAACGCCGACTAGACCGCAGATGTTTCCAGAGGGTACATCTTCAATGGCCTCAACATAACGACCCATCATGAGAATGGTACGCTGGATGGTCTTCTCATACAGATCCTGTGTGACAACATATGCATATACAATTCTGAGCATTCCATTTCAAGTTCAACAAGACAGTAAATCATTTCAAGCAAGGCAAGATCAGTAGATATTTAAAGGATATCTACAATCCTACTAATATTATAAACGCGAAAGTTTGTGAGGATGTGAAGATGTTCGTTGCTCTTTCACGCAAAAACTACCAAATGGATTTTGATGAAATTTCACAATAATATAGCTTACATATCAGAATAACACATAGGCTATAATTTATCTCGATATTCCCACGGGAAGGGGAATTATGCGGGTAAAACAGCAGGGCGCTGCTAATTATGTATAATGGTCCACCATCACCTTTATTTTAAGTAACACTTAGAGCAATCTATATGAAGCATAACATAAATAATGAAGTCTTCTTGAACTGTTTTATGTGTGTGATTTTGCCGATGCCCGATGTTTCGAAGACTTTAATAGCATTCATGGTCACGGGCATCTGTCCACCTGTGACCATAAATGTAGTTTTATTTACAATGTGTAATACTCGCGTAAACATCAGAAATCATAAGAGAGCCTTGTTCAATACATTTAAGTCACCTTGTGTGTTAACTAAAACTAGAGCCTCTTAGTGAAAACAGGCATAAATGATTTAAGTGTATATTCAAATTTACAACTATACTATTACTTTAGAAAATATTTATACTAATACATATAAAGTTAATTCTATAAGATGTATCGTCCATGACGTAGCATACAGTACTAGGACATAAGGATAGAGGTCCTGTGCAGCGTTTAGTCGCGGTCGACGTTTGTTCTACTTCAATAGCACGCCGACACCGTCAGTGCGACGCGACCGATGAACGGTCGAATCGCTACGGCGCGACACGGTGTGCAAGAAGATTTGCGTTAGATTTCGCTTATTATAACAATATGTATAGTTAATCCCATATTATACTTGAATTCTTTAAGTTAATATTTCTTTACCACTTTATTAAATAGCTAGATGGACATCAAAGTATCTTAATGTCTTAAGGTATTATGCAGAATAACACAAGGCACTCAATGTTGGTAATTTTTATAGATTGAAATTAATTTTCATTGTCAATCAAATTATAATATTTTTAATAACTAACCTCCTTTTTACCAGGCTGGAAGTTGGGGCCCATAATGCGAGCCTTCTGTCCAGTGACTACTTTGCCGGAGAACACACGTCCGAAAGCGTAGAAACGACCCTTGTCAGAGGTCGGTACCATCTTGCTGACGTACATCATGAGTGGCGCTTCGGGGTCACAGGTCTATGGAAATAATATTTCAATAGTGTTAAGGGTCCTATAAATTGATATATGACAAACTAATTGACTTTGAAATTGATGTCTCACTTCATACTTAATTGCGTAAAAAGCATGATTTCTGTCTGCCAGACTGTCAACATCTAGTCTATATAAATAAATAAAATTTGAAATGTTTGTTTGTAATGTCAAAAGAGTAAGTAGGCTTTTTCATGCTAACACGGTTATTTGCATGATGATGATTATGTCTGAAAGCAACTTTAAAAAATCTTTGTTTGTGCCAGGTAATCTTCAAAACGGCTGGACCAATATTGACAATATTTTAAAAAACTTGGCTATATTTGATCCTGGTACAGTATCCCATGGGAACAGGAACTACGTGAATGAAATCGTAAACATTTTCTAGTAGTAAATATACATTGGATTATATTTACCTTGATACCCAGAGCAGCTTCGTCATCGTGGGGGCCTTCATACAACATCTCCATACGGTATTTCTGCGCCACTACAGGAGAGGGCAGATGGATGGCAATCATCTGAAGCAGAGCCTCGCCGGCAGGTAACCAGCTACGCATAACCACCTATTTAAATAAAAAGAAATTCAAATTAGGTATTGGTTATAACAAAAATGATTTCATAAGCCTTGTGAATCTTTATATTATATTTAAGTATATCTACATGTAAGGTATATAATTGAGATTGATAGATAAAAGTTCATTTCTAGTAGTAAATTTAAAGTGTTACATACATTTATGGGGTTACCAAGTATGAAAACCTTGCAACCAATTCCGGCATGTAATTTACTGTAAGTCCACTTTGACACCCAGTTGCTTATATTGTGAAGTAACTGGCAACACTTGGGACTAGAGTTTAAAATAAAATTGATAGATCAGTTATAGACATTTTCTAATTTATGCTTTTAATTCATTAATGGTAATGCACACTGCTAATTTACCAGCTCTATAAACCATATTTTACATTCTTTTTTGTGACTGTTTGATAGAGGTAATCTTCAAAACCGTTGGACCTATTTTGATATTTTACTTCCAGATAGCTGTCCATATAAGGAGTAACTTGGGCTATTCCTATGAGAACTATGCAGGTAGGCGACTGAAACCGAAGCAGGGGCAGGTTGCTAGTCATAAACAATTAGTAATAAACATGAACAACGAACATATTTCAAATATTTACCTTAAGGAGGGCCTTGCCATCTTTATCAGCATCCTCATGCTTGATAGTGACTCCGATCTTCTTAAGGAGACTGTCGATTTCCTCCTTGCGGAAGGCCATGATGGCACTGAACACCTTGTAGATAGGGTCCAATACATACATGCAGAAGGAACGTTTGTTATCAGCATCCTTCTGTTTGGCCCACTTCTTTGTTTTGGCGTTGAAGAAGTTCTCTCCCCATAGTCTAGTGAAAAAGTATGTAAATAAATACATTTGAAAGGAACAATAGATTGTAATGGGGCTTCTGGTTCTAAACCACAAGGCATGATAAGAAATTCTAGGTTAAAAGAGTATTAAATTCCAAAAGAAAATCTTGTGAAGCACGTAATTTTATTATCTAAGGAGAGAAGTTATGAATTTTGAATACAAATGTATCTCAACAATTGTTGTGAAAAGTCAATAATATTGTACATTTCACCAATCCGTCATTGAGAATTACTTTCCGTCCTTTTCTGCCGCTGATATAAAGCATTGATAACTTTAACCAGTATCAACGGGACGGTTTTTGATGTGAAACATCTATAGGCGAGAGTAAACCTGATCGTTGGCGTGGCGTAAACAGACCGCGGCGACGCAACTCCACGCTATATGATGGAATATATGTACTCTATACGTATTAATGTGTGAGTAAGACAGAGCGACGCTGTTGTGCGTAAGCTACTGTAAGGTGAATTAATTACGATTTTTGTGTAATATTTTAAATAATAATATAAATCGTAATATTTTATTTATTCATTACGCCATATTAATTCCTGTCGTAATCGGTTCTTTTATGCATAAGTGTACAAAATAATTTCGATATTTCACATCTGTCAGGCGTCCTGAGCGACGATCTGCTTTTTTTCATTAAACAAAATTAAAAAAAATCATAACCTCAAAATAAGCGCCGCTAGTCAGACGTATTGGCATGGGTACTTGTAGACTGTGCTCAGGAAAGGACCTTTTGTCTTGGTGTTATTTGAAATTTAGGCGGTGTTGGTGAAAACCATTTATGCCCATAAACATTTTCATCTCGGCTCATACCTTACTATACTATGGTCAGACAGGTTGGTATAGGGTTTTGTTTCGAGTTTTCATTCTCTTGCATGGATGTTTCATGCTTACTGTATCCCTTAGTCGTCTTTTACGACATCCAAGGGTAAGATCACCATTGGTGAGAAGGGAGGGGTGGGTTGTAATCTTACTCCGTCACCACACGGAAGAGACATTTTACTTCAGTTTTATTTGCTAATAATAATGTCTGTGCAACCATGACAAACTTTCTAGCTTTTCGTAATTATTCGCGATGGGGAAACAACTTTTACATGGACTGAAGTCAGGGTTGGGCAAAAACTGACTTTTATTAAAAAATCAAAAACCATTGATTTTTTTAAAAAAATCATGATTTATTTGATTTTTTAAATTTGAACATTTTGATTCTTTGAAATTATTGTTAATTATTTTAATGTATAAGTCTAAAAATTATAATACAATTTGCGCCTCAAAAACTTGTGACAACGCATTTGTCGCGCTTCTTGCAAGAAAATTCTTGTCGCGATTAGGTATAGAAAAAGGAGGAAAACTCGTGTTTTTGTTTAAATTGTATAACGAAAATGAATAGACTGAAAATATACGGTAATAAAATTTAGGTGTTACGTTTAGTTTAAGAAATTGGAATTATGTACTTCTTTTTTGTTGTTTTTGCTAAAAGCAGATACTTCTTTTGATTTTTGAGAAAACTTTTATGTTATGTTGTTATCTGGTTCTGAATAAAAAGGAAAAAAAAAAAGATTTAAATCATGATTTTAATTTTAAAAATCAAGCGATTTAAATCATGATTTTAATCAGTCCAACCCTGACTGAAGTTGAAACAAGTTGTACAAAGAAGTCCTAAAAGTAACCAAAAAGTATTCAGCGAGCGTTGAATGGAGTTTTAATGTCATTTGTCCTTTGAGGGGGGGACAATATAAATCGTATTATAGTTGTATACTAAGGAAACATTATCGAGAGCTATGAGGCAAACAAATCAATGCTTTACGATATGACGTCATGTGCATCTGCAATGCTGCATTTCGATTTCAACTGCTTACGTCAATAGCGCTAACATTGTTAGCAATCTTATATATCAAATTTGTGGATTTTATTATTTTATTCTCTTCATTATAAAGGAAAATATTTATGCCTATTTTCTAAGAAAATAGAAGTCGATTTAGTAGGTCTGAATTTTATCTATGTTAATAGTAATAAAAAGGAAAAATTTGTATTTTTGTGTGTGTATGTTTGTAATGAATAAACTCAAAAACTACTGTGCAGATTTCAAAAATTCTTTCACCATTGGAAAGCTACATTCACCCTGAGTAATATAGGCTATATTTTCTTCCGGTATTCACACGGGAACTACGCGAATAAGACTGCTGAAACCGAAGCGAAGCGAGGGCGGGTTACTATACATTATACTCTAAGTACCCGAATACCTAAATAAATTAATGAATGCTTTGTCATCATTTAATAAAGTTATATTATTAAAATTGCACAATTTTTTCCTATATATTTATAACCAACTTGGGTTATATCTTTAGTTCAATCCCCGATAACGAATACCTACTGATAATAATAAAATTGTAATAATATAATCTTATTATCAAAACGTGATAATAATAAAGAAATTCATATTGTACCACGTAGGTGCTTTTAAATGACTTCGCATTTTTAAACGATTTTATTTAGCTTACCCCGTTTGTTTATTTTTATCTTTGTTGAGTCAAATTTAGTAATTGAAGTTTCACCCTCTTCCTGTCAACCGATTGATCTGAAATTAGGTATACGCCTTTGGTTTTGGTGACAATACAATTTTGTATAGTCAATATTTTTGTAAATTCAAGATGGCCGCCGTTACAAAATGGCGGATAACCTATTTTTTTTTTTCAATCCCATCAATATGGGTATCAAATGAAAGGGCTTGACAAGTAGAATACAATGCAGGGTTGAGCAAAATCTGATTTTTATTAAAAAAATCAAAAACCATTGATTTTTTTAAAAAATCATGATTTATTTGATTTTTTAAATTTGAACATTTTGATTCTTTGAAATTATTGTTAATTATTTTAATGTATAAGTCTAAAAATTATAATACAATTTGCGCCTCAAAAACTTGTGACAACGCATTTGTCGCCCTTCTTGCTTCTTGCAAGAAAATTCTTGTCGCGATTTGTTTTTCTTCTGTCCTATACACTCACTCACTATACAGTGCCGAGTGAGGCACGAACGCGTTTGTTGTGCTTTTTGCAAGAATATTCCTGTCATGTCGTGTCGAGGCTTGTTTTCCTTTTCAACCTATAAATTGACGTTCGCGCATTTCGCTAGTTTAGTTAAGTTAGTTAAGTGAAGTGAAAACATATAAATAAAGTAAAATAAGTGGAAGAAAAGAGAACCCAATATGGCAGTTCTATATTAAGACAACAAATCCAAATAAATTGGAGTGTAGGGCTATTTGTAGAAAGTGCAAGAAAAATATTCAAGGGTTAGTCCAAAGACTTAAAGCACACCACGATGTTTGTAATTATCAAGAGAGGAATACAGGTAATTAAATTATTAATTTTATTTTATTTATATTTTAGGCATATATGATTGTTTTTTGTTTTTAAATGTTAAGTGAAATCTAACACGTGGCCTTTAATGTAACTTTTTTAACGCGACCTTTCCCAGGTTAATTATTAAAGATTATCTTTACTCTTCTATACTTACTTAATTTTTATTTTTTTTCAACTTAAAAAAATAAATTTGCTTTTACATCTCTATTGAACATTTTAACTTTCATTTTAAAATCAATAATTCAATACTATATCAATATATCATCAATTATAATTAATCAATTTCAATTTTCAGTTATGTTTTTATCTTTCCAGAGAGTCGAATGTCGTTTGACAGTTTTGCTAGCACATCATCTGCCTCAAGTTGTAGTTCACTCATGACGAACGTACCAACACCAACAAGTCCAACAACTTTTGAGTCAGTCCAAAAAAAGAAAGCAATCGAAACTCAGCCTATCATGAGTACCATGAGTAGTTTTGTAATGCGGACTTCAACTGCTGAAAAACATAAAATTGACAAACAAATAGCAAAGGCTATTTTTGCTACTAATTCGAGCTTCAGATGTATTGAGAATTTAGAGGTGGAAAAAGCCATTCAGTTATTAAGACCTGGTTATACACCGCCCTCGAGAAAAACGATAGCAACAAGTCTTTTGGACGAAATCTATGAAGAGGAAAAAGAAAAATATTTCTCCTCCCTGTCAGGACAGTCCGTAAATATGTCAATTGATGGGTGGTCAAACGTGGACGAAGTAATAAAAAATGTAAACGGACTACAATGGTGGTTATCACAAAATGATGAGCCGGAAATCTTGAAACCTTTGCCAATAATAAAACAGTTCCTGTGTGCAACTGCTTCTTCAGCAGAACGCGTATTTAGCTCTTTTGGTCTTGTACACTCGGATATTAGAAACAGATTAGGCATAGAAAAAGGAGGAAAACTCGTGTTTTTATTTTTTTGGCGGGTTGAGAGCCCTCAGCGCTCACCCACCAGTCCGGGTAAAGTTGTCACAGCCATCTGAGGCTAACAACTAAGTCACACAAAAAAAAAATCGTGTTTTTTTTTAAATTGTATAACGAAAATGAATAGACTGAAAATATACGGTAATAAAATTTAGGTGTTACGTTTAGTTTAAAAATTTGGAATTATGTACTTCTTTTTTGTTGTTTTTGCTAAAAGCAGATACTTCTTTTGATTTTTGAGAAAACACGTACGCGAGACACGTAATCGCCACTCGAGAACCTTTTTTCCTGGCCGAAAAATTCCGAGCATAGTCCACTCCATAGCACGCAGAGCGATTTTGAGCTTCGTTATGAGGCCTACATTTAGGGAACACGTTTTAGTGCCGTAAGTCATCATTTGTAACGCATACTGGGTCATAGACCTGTATTTTCAGACACTGAGGTATATTGGACGAAAAGATCCTCTAAGTTGTTATTATTATTACGTTACGTCTGCAATAAAGATGGCGGACACGACTACTTATATGCTAGAAAACATGCGTAACATCAATAAAGCAATACAAAATACTCTTATCATCTAAGCCCATACAGGTCCCACTGTTGGGCTCGGGGGCCTCCCCCGGAAATTGACCTACTATACAACGCTGGTCGTTTAGTTGTTACTAACAATGTATAGTTGCAACTTACCTGTTCATGAGTTTAACGAGATCGATCTTGAACTTGTCGGCGTACATCTCTGCGAACTGTTTGAGGGTGAAAGCCCAGCCGTGGAGACCGGAGCCAAAGCCCACGGAACCCTTGCTGGGGTCGACGCGCACCTCACCTAATTTTTAAAATATTGATTTAATTCTAAGCGAACTTTTGCTTGATGTAATGTGATGTTAAAAGAAAAACAATGATTTTGTGAAAAACAAGTACCTTTAAAGGAATAAAGCTTTTTTCCTATACAACAATTTCCTGCACTAACGAATTAATGCTTGTATTATGGACGACTTTACAAATAAGTATACAAATAACAGAGAAATTATACATAAAACAACTATTTGTGTATCGCACCAAGTATTGTCCTGCATGAGAATCGAATCTATGGCATTTGACATGGTAGGTGGTTCCTAACCACTGCGCCATCTGTACAGTCGGTATTTGAAACTCCAATTCAGCTAATATTGAAACAACTTCCAATTTAAAACTGTTCATATATTTTCGTCTAATCTCAACTTAAAACCATGTTTGCATACGTTTTTAGCCGTACCTAAATCTACAAACGTTATTGCACTTACATATTTATCTCTGTACTTGATATAAATCTAAAAATGTAACATAGAGCGTTGATGACCTTGACTTGTCAAACAGTGGAATCGTGCTATTAACATTATCACGTGTGATAAACACGCCGCCATCATTTAGCATGATTGCCGCCTTTTGTTGAATACTACAGATTATCTACACGAATTTCGTAGTCTACCGTTAATTCTTAAAGCGGGCGTAGTCATCGTCATCTCATTTCTCTCTCATCTAATAGGACAATTAACCTACAAAGCCGCGCTGGTCAGACATTTTGGCAATAGGCCTTTATTTACTATTCTCTTGCATAGATGTTTTTTTACGACATCCACGGCCAAGATAGGGTATGGTGAATAGTATTTCTACTAAGTCACCATACGGAAATTGGGGGCCTCGTCGCTCCGTGCCAATACAAGTTTCTGCGCTATTTTTAATTCTTTGTTACCGTATGGCCTAATCTATACCAATAAATAAAATTGGAGTGTCTGTTTGTAATGTCAAAATAATAGGCTTTTTTCATGCTCACACGGTTATTTGCACGATACCTATGCCTAAAATAGCGATTAAAAAATTTTGTCTGTTTGTTCCGGGTAATCTTCAAAACGCCTGGATCGATTTCAAAAATTCTTTCACCAATGGAAAGCTATAATATCAGGGCGTAAACTAGGCTATATTTTATACTGGTATTCCCACGGCAACTACGCGGGTAAAACGATTATAAGCGAAGCGAGGGAGAGTTGCTAGTTTTAAATATAATATCTACGTATTTGCCATGTTTGTTATAGACCGTGGTTATGGTGCGCGGCTACAAACAATAAATCAACGTTTTATTTTGTATTGACATCTAATAAATAGGCATACATAATGATATCTGATGTTTACGCGAGCACTACACATTGTAAATAAAACTACTTTTACAGATTATATCGCGTTTGTATTTGATTTATGATTGCCCGACGTTTCGAACACTTTGCAGCATTCAAGGAATTCCTTACACTGGCAATAAATTTGTACTAAAAAATGTGGGTAACAATTTAATAAATTTATAACTATTTTCTGTATCGGGTAGATAATTGTAAATGTCTGTAATAACGATTACTTGTTGGATGTGAGACACCTTAGTCCGCCCGTGACCATGAATGCTGCAAAGTGTTCGAAACGTCGGGCAATCATAAATCAAATACAAACGCGATATAATCTGTAAAAGTAGTTTTATTTACAAATAGGCATACCTTAAAGTACTTATTCAAATCGAGCATAGTTCAAGCCTTGCCTAAAATGTGACTGAAAAGCACTTGCCTATTTCACAAGTAATTTTCGGTTGATGGTTTTGAGTGTACCCACGATGGATTTGGAACAATAGTATATTTTAAGAATAAAAACGTCCAAGGCAATTGTTAAGTAAATAGGCATTGTGAGTTTTTTCTGTTCTTCAATTAAGGAAATTGTATTTTCCGTTTCCGATATACTATATACGGACAAAAAATTCTATAAAATAGTCATTTGAGAACTATTAACTTAATAGTTGATCAGATTAGCAGTTGGTTGGATACATTTTAGGATTCTTGTTTTTTTTTATTACTGCTGGTGGCACTCGATGGAAAGTGACACCGTGGCTCTTGGCCCTTTACTAGGTCACTACCTATCGTGAAGTGTGAATGCGCGCAATGAGGTTCGGCTACCACACGCAAACACTCTCAGAAAGTTGGGCTTCACGTTCTCTCGCTTTCTAAACGTGCAATAACAATTGCTACTACTCAGAGTTGGATTTTCTGCGAGATGCGTCTTTATATTTTACACTAGCAACCCGCCCTCGCTTCGCTTCGGTTTCAGTCGCATTACCCGCGGCGTAGTTCCCGTTCCTGTGGTAATACCGGGATAAAATATAGCCTATGTTACTCCCGGATATTATAGCTTTCCATTGGTGAAAGAATTTTTGAAATCGGTTCGGTGGTTTAAGCGTGAAAGCGTTACAAACAAACAAACAAACATCCTTACTTTCGCATTTATAATATTAGTATGGATTGGTGAGATGTTATGAACTAAGATTTCATTATCCTTACTAGTATTATAAATGCGAAAGTAAGTTTGTTTGTTACGCTTAAACCACGGCACCGATTTCAAAAATTCTTTCACCAATGGAAAGTTATAATATCAGGGAGTAACATAGGCTATATTTTATCCTGGTATTCCCATGGGAACGGGAACTACGCGGGTAAGGTGACTGACACCGAAGTGAAGCGAGGGCGGGTTGCTAGTAAAATATATAGTTTTCACAGAAAGGAAGGTCCTGCGTGATTACAGACGAAAATGTTGTGTTATACCCTTTTTTTAGAGTAAGCTGTGGTCAGCACACCCGGTCCCATAACCTACTCATAGCACGTCGCCTTTGTCGCTGGGCCGACCACCGGTGCCGAGTTCCTTATCTTCAGTGGTCGGCCCGACGAAAGTATAATATGTAGCCTACAAGATTATAATTAAAAAAAAAATGTCTCATACATTTATGGGGTTACGAACTACGAAAAACTTGCAACCAATTCCGGTATGAAGTATACTGTCAGTCCACTTTGACACCCAGATGCTTATTTTTTAAGTAACTGGCAACACTTGGGACTATATACTTCTAAATTAGAACTGCATGTTAATACAAATGTCCCTGTTCACGTTGAGGACGTGTCACGCCATCTATCGCCTACGCGTGGCATATAAGCTACCGATCTGCGCCGACGATTCGGCCCCACATTTTGTTTAACAACGTTTTTATATACCAGCACCAGCCTTGTAACTTGTAACAACCATTATTATCTATTATAAATCGTATTGTAATACAGTAAATATACAAAATTATTATCGACTAGCAATCCGCCCTCGCTTCGCTTCGGTTATAGTCGTTTTACCCGCGTAGTTTCCGTTCCCGTGGGAATACCGGGATGAAATATAGCTTAGTTTACGCCCTGATATTATAGCTTTCCATTGGTGAAAGAATTTTTGAAATCGGTCCAGCCGTTTTGAAGATTACCCGGAACAAACAGACAGACAAAAATTTTTTAATTGCTATTTTAGGCATAGGTGTCGTGCAAATAACTGTGTGAGCATGAAAAAAGCCTATTATTTTGACATTACAAACAGACACTCCAATTTTATTTATTGGCATAGATCTGAAGACTATTTCATAAAATCTATACCAATAAATAAAATTGGAGTGTCTGTTTGTAATGTCAAAATAATAAGCTTTTTTCATGCTCACACGGTTATTTGCACGACACCTATGCTTAAGATAGAAATTAAAATTTTTTGTCTGTCTGTTTGTTCCGGGTAATCTTGAAAACGGCTGGACCGATTTCAAAAATTCTTTCACCAATGGAAAGCTATAATATCAGGGCGTAAACTAGGCTATATTTTATCCCGGTATTCCTACGGGAAAGGGAACTACGCTGGTAAAACGACTATAACCTATAACCGAAGCGAGGGCGGGTTGCTAGTCTATTATAAATCGTATTATAATACAGTAAATATACAAAATTATTATCGATCTCAAGACTATTTATTTCATAAAATCTATACCAGTAAATAAAATTGGAGTGTCTGTTTGTAATGTCAAAATAATAAGCTTTTTTCATGCTCACACGGTTATTTGCACGACACCTATGCTTAAAATACAAATTAAAAAGTTTTTGTCTGTCCGTCTGTTTGTTCTGGGTAATCTTCAAAACGGCTGGACCGATTTCAAAAATTCTTTCACCAATGGAAAGCTATAATATTAGGGAGTAAACTAGGCTATATTTTATCCCAGTATTCCCACGGGAACGGGCACTACGCGGGTAAAACGACTAAAACCGAAGCGAGGGCGGGTTGCTAGTCAAGAATAATTGTACCAGCCGGTACAGTCCCATAAAAACAAATGGAAGATTAGTTACGGCACATGTGTAGTCAGTGAACCATTTCGCACGAAAATACATAAAAAAAACTCACCCATAGGGCCACCATCATCGTTGTAAGTGGCGATAATGACGTTCACGTTTTCCACAATACGCTGGAAGGTCTGGTACAGCTCTTCAGCCTCCAACTGCAACTCAAGCAGAGCACGGTCCATCTTGTTCATGAACAGAATGGGCTTGATTCTCTCGGCGATCGCCTGACGGAGCACAGTTTCGGTTTGTACACACACACCTAAGGGTATTAAAAAGTTGACTATAAATACATGCTCTTCTAAATACATCTTTACCACTACTAATCATATTAAATGGAAACTTTCTCTGTGAAGTTCTTTTATAGGCCTTCATGAGAAAAACATCAATAAGATATTATTAGTTTAGCACGATCATTTCTTGACACACTTGAAGATATCTACAAATACTATGCACCCTATTATTATTTATGGGGGTCATAAAAGTTGCCAAGTGTTACATCAAATTTGGCTACACTTCAGAGTAGGGCTTCCAATCCCGCAGCTTGAATTCAATCTCGGTATTTGCAGGATTACGAATTCTCAATCCCACGGGATCTCGGTATTTGCGGGATCCCGCATATCGAAAATGTTCACATTATAATAAGACAATGAATTAATCAACTGCACATTTATTTACGTACATATTACTATTAATATGAGATCAATCAAATTACGCCGTTTATTTGTAACAAAAAAGAATGAATTAATCAACTAACTACACATTTATTAAAGTATTACTATTAGTATGAAAGCAATGAAATTACTCCGTTTATTTATCACAAAAACCCCATGGAATTATCAACTAACTCCATATTTATTTAACTAGGTATTACTACTAGTATGAGATTATTCAAATTACACCGTTTTTTTCTTCACCATAAACAGTAACAAATACTGAATAAAAACAAAATAAAACATCTTCAAAAATACACAAAAAAATTAAAAAAGCAACCAAACAATTAACCACACTTAAAAACTGTAAATTTATATAGGATATGTTACTGTTTGAGTTGAGAGTTTATTAAGTTTGAGGTTGTATGCACGCTTTTTTCAGTCCCGCAAATCCCGCATCATGCGGGATTGGAAATCGCAATACCGAGATTGGAAGCCCTGCTTCAGAGTGACATTTTGTTAAGATTATGCCGAAGAAGATGATGCAAGTAAGAATACAGTTCACCCCTCTCTTACCCATGGGTGTCATAAACAGATATAATATGCATATATCATCTATGCAAAAGAAGAGAATTTCGAAATAAAACGAATATCAATGCATTTTATTAGTGTGGTAGATTGATATCCCTTAAAGAAGCTTAAGCCCAGTAGCGAGTTGTATACGAGTTTGAGATGATGATGCCAATGAAAGATTAACCGATAGGCAGCCAATCAATATTACAACTTAAACCAAGCTAAAATAACACTAGTCTAACGTAGTAACAAGATATAATACTTATTTTTCTGTGTTGACAGAGTAAGAATACAATTCATTACTCCCTATTTTGTTTGTGGATGTTGTAAAGGACAACCAAGGAATATGCAATATAAGTAACACGTATGCAAGAAAAGGGTATACCAACATCCAACTGGCTGGTATGTCATTTATGTTTGAGTAATAATTATTTGTGATGCAGCCATTGATGTAACAATTTAACTAGATACACAATCTCAAACAAAAGTTCTTTTAAAACTGTCCCAAATTTCCCAGTCTAAATAATTATTATACATTAATGAAAATTCAACCTTATGAGCATAACTTATAGTTGTATTCACAATAATACGTACGATAAGCCATAAAATTTTTACGACCGTAGCTCGCCTCTCATTGGTCATTATACTTCAAATCAAATTCTGTCTTACATGCATGTTTTAAAGTTTATATTACGAGGTGTCAAAAAAGCTATATTAATAATAAAGGCCACGGTATTATTCGACGAAAATAAAAGGAGATATTAATGTATTATTCTACATTTAAAATGATTCCATTGAATTCCATCGTATTATTCTTGCAACGTTGAGTGAAATTTTGAAACAAAAAAATCTAAATCACCATATTCCACCCGATATTTAGTCATATAAACAATAAAAACAAATCAATGAACTGTTTAACTTACTGGAAGTACGAAATCTCATCCTTTTTTAACGTTTTTACGTATTATTTTTACAATTGTTCAATGAACACTTCGTCATTTCTAACGTTCATACAACAACGCGATCGACATAAGACTACTTGAAGAGAATGCTAAATTCTTGTTGTGGCGCTCTTTTTATGGGGACGTTTTTGAGACGCTGTTTGTGTATCTTGGGTTTTTTGTTACATCAATGGATGCAGCAGATTAATAAGAACAGAATTAAATTTTCAAGTTAAAAACTATTTTTCTTGGTAATTTTTGGTCAATATGTGAAATACACTATGCGTTTTGACAAAGCTTTACCATTAGTAATGCATCTAAATATATGTGTATTGTATAAAATGATTTTTTTTTTACAAAGTGAATCCCTGCACTAAGATAATTATCCTTGCATTGTGACTTTACAAACATGTGAATAAACAGACAAATTGACATGGAACAACTATTTGTGGAACACAGTGTTGTCCTGCGTGGGATTTGAACCCCCGACATTAGCGCGGAAGTCTATATCTTAACCACGGCGCTAACTGTGCAGTTGATTATTGTATATTTGTTGATTAGATAGTCTTTATTGCATTCAGTTAATTGCACTATGATTGAAACATATTATGCAAGAAATTTAAACACCAGATTGCCAAGTTGTATTTCACAATATTATGTAATTGGCTGAAGGAAGTGTTGAAAGTAAATGAAATAGTTATGCAACCCGCATTCAACATTACAATCTGGAAAATTATAATAACATTGAATTGAATACTTGCAATATTGTTGAATTCTCACCTTAAACTCGACAATTTACATCCTTTCAACAACTTTGAATGAAATATTTATACATCCTTTGTCATTGTCATCATTCATTTATCTCAGCCTACATTAAGTCCCACTGTTGGGCTTGGGCCCCTTCATAAGAGGGACAATTGAACTACTAAGCCGCACTGGTCAAATGTGCTGATATAGGGTTTTATTTCGCAAATTCTTCCTCTTCTATAGATGTTATATGCATATTGTATCCATTAGTTGTTTTTTTAGGACACATGGACAACATAAGGGTGGTGGTTTGTATTCTTATTCCATTACCACATGTTATTTATCATAGCTGTGTGGTAGCTAGCGGCTTCGAGTACTACCAACCCTTGCTTTGCTCGTGGGTGTCGTAAAAGACGACTAAGAGCCCTAGATTGACCCCGACCAACTCCATCTGGTACCATTTGGGTCAACGATTACATTCTCAAGGAGGGTTGACGTCAGGCAGGCGGCCGGTCATAAAAGTCATTGCCGAAACTTTTTGCAATATGTCAAAACAGATGACATATTGCGCCGACCCCAAGTAATTGGGCTAAGAGCAAGATGATGATGATGATTTATCATGTAACTTTAAGTAAATACATATCCTCGAAACTGAAAATCCTACATCTAGTGAGCATGGGTTATCCAAATAATTTATAATTCCTCTACATGTGACAGAATTAAAGTTGTATACATTTTAGGTATCATAATATTTAGAATCATTGCCCCAAATTGTGCAACACATTTCTATTGTTATTACTAGTGTTTGCACAAATTTGCCACAGATCATATTGCCATCATATTTCACAACAAAATTCAATAACAATTTCATACATTACATACAATTAAATTACATATTGTCATAAAGATATGACAGTGCATTAAAATAAATTTATTCTGGGCTGCAAAAGTTCTCAATCTTCATGTTTTTTTTTTTTAATTTTTGTTACTTATTTAGATCTTTCGTTCATTTTTTATTATTAAAAATATTAATAGGAAATTAACAATAACTTACCAGATACACAATCTACAACAACAAGGGCGCCGTCAGTTACACGGAGAGCGGCTGTCACTTCCGATGAAAAGTCAACGTGTCCGGGTGAATCAATCAAGTTGATTAAGAAACCCTTCTCACTCTTTTCACGCTGGTCAGGGTTGGTAATGAAAACCAAGTCCTTCTCTTCGAGCTCGAAGTACATAGAGATAGCGCTGAGGACAAATAAATCAATGTGAGAAAAGTTTTTATTGCATAAATTATTATGATATTTTTAAAGAATATCAGATGGCCGTTCTGAAAATCTTCAAATGAAATTCAGTATCAAGGGTAAGAACAATCATCACTAAAAGATCATTTTAGGCTGTATATATGTTGCAATAACATATTTGTCTCAATTTATCCAGTAAAATTGAGAAACAGCTGATTTGGAAAATAACATTATTTGAACAATTACTGTATCAAATATTCTAATCTAACCTCGCATTTTTTTATTATTTTGTACCAATTCTACGAAAAAACAAAGGTAAGAAAGAAACGTCGATACTGGCATAATCCAAAAAAAATTAGACAATAGTAATTGTATAGCTTACGTGGATTTGATGGTGATGCATCTGTCCTGCTCATCCTTACGCGTGTCCGTAAACCGAGTCTCGCCAGCTCGGGCACCAGCAATGATACCGGCCTTAGATACTAGCGAGTCGGTCAGGGTAGATTTGCCATGATCGACGTGAGCAATGACGGACATGTTGCGGATATTCCGCTTCTTGTCCATCATGCCACGGATCTCGTCTACGGTGAAATTCACCTGCACAGAAAACAGCTTATCAACATTCCGCAAGTCACAACACAGATGGTACACTTGACACAATGACACACGCACGTTTTAATTTAACAAGCATATTCGCGATTAGCTCCTCCGTTATATTTTTCAACCGAATTGCCTTTGAAATAACTAAGGACACTAATCACTAAAACACTTGGAAACGTCACCCGATCACAAAGACGGTCGTCGTGAATGGGGTAGAAACTAATCGAAGTAAAGGCAAAAATCTAGAAATATTGATGCGAAACGTTAGCCCAAATAATAAGAAACACTTTTTGGCACATAATTATCCTATTCTATACTTACCATTTTGGATGGTTATAGATTTTTCGTTTAATATTATAAGCCACCATACGCCAGCGATGGCGTACGCTTGAAAAAGGACCCTTTTGTCGTTGGGCCGGATGTGGCCGGCAACTGTCAAAACGTCTGTCAGTTTCTCTTTGGTTAGTTCTAATAGACAATAAAATGAGTTGCCATATTAAATTAAGCTTAAAATTTTTTATTCGACCTTATTTTTATTCTAAAACCTTATATACTCTCTTACTATTAGTGAAACGGAATTGAAGGTTATAATTTCTTAAATAAAAGTATAGAATTATATATACTGCCTTACTAATAAAAATTAGTTAAACAAGTGTTTAACAGCTGTCTTCTTAATCAATGAATAAGCTTCGAATAAGCGTTACACACGCCTCTTACTAATAATCAGTGTGTAAGCATAGTATAGTTAAACAACTAACTAGTCAAAATTTACTGGCAACATCCATTATTAACGTTCAGAAATTATATTTGCTCCATACTATTCTATTTAATAATTTGTTAAAATTATGTTAAATATAGTTATTTAACACTAAAAAATTAAAATTAATATATAAATTACTGTCTTCCATTCAATGAAGGCTATTATTCTCCATTTTGTTTAAAAGTCTTACTTTTTACATGTAGGTACTTAGTTTATGTTTATGAACGAAAGATTTCGAACGCAAGTGACTACAGGTAATACGTTATTTGAATGTGCCTTTTCCTTCGTTTTAATTAATTTAGTTTTGTTAAACCAAATTTATTATTAAAAATTAAAATGTCACATCTAAGTCTACAATTCTTGTTGCATATATTTTGCTAAATCTATATTTCGCCCGAAATTTTTTCTCCTCTAATGTAAAAGGATCATAGCGATTTTTGTAGGATTTCTTTTTCTTGGTGGTTCTTCGCTGTCTATTTCATCAAATATATCAAACTAGTGTAAATAATCAATTGTTAGCAGATATATTTTTTAAAGCGCAATAAGCAGTCAAGAAATTTTAGGTTATACGTATGTTAAACAAGGGTTGCGGACTGAATAACGGTTGTATAACTTTCATAGAATTTACACAACCCTTACAACAGATGTATACAAAGGAACTGTCAAATGACGTTTATTAGTAGCATGGACGTTATAATGCCGGTATACGTCGGTTGTAAAAGATTATTAGTAAGACAGATAGCAAATAACGGATACTTAAGTTTAGATTGGTAGACTTATTGTTACGTTTATAGACAAACACTGCTTGGCACTATGATTTTATATTCGACAACAAACTCACATTCTCTATTAATATTTTACAAAAATTATTTCATTCTTGAGTAACATATACATTTTCATGAAAAATGTTTTAATAAAACAGCGTTATAATCATTGAAGTTTTGTCACTCTTTTGTTATGCTTAGTTATTTACGTATCGAAGTTTTCTATGAAGTATTTAAGTCAAATTTATTTCTTAAAACACTGCCGCAGTCAAGATTTAATTTCGTAGGGTGTTCAAGGACATAAAACAACAAAATATGCATAAAATAACAATTAAATGAATTTATATTATAAAATCTAAATGTATAAAATAATACGATGTTGTTTGTCAGACATAAATCTAATCGACGAAAATGCGGTTCTTTATTTCAACATTTCTAGTTTGAAACTCTACAAAACTCTCTCTCTGGCTATATTTATGATCACCTC
Organism: Lymantria dispar; assembly: GCA_032191425.1. NCBI lineage: Eukaryota > Metazoa > Arthropoda > Insecta > Lepidoptera > Erebidae > Lymantria > Lymantria dispar. Next base: position 28,522,860 of record CM063455.1, read on the forward strand.
AGCCTTTCCTTTTTGAAGAAGAGTTTTAGTGGGGGAAGCCTCATGTGGTGGTTTTGTATTATATTTAATATCTTAGTGTAGAGGTACTAGGGTGTAGGGAATATAATGTAACATAACAATGCTTTACAAACGTTTAATTTTTCCACCAAAATTGCCAGTGAAGCTACGTACAGCACCGTTGAAGGCGACGATTTGATTTACTGACGGACAATGACTTTAAATGAAGTATTAATTAACAAATAAAGAATTGGCTTAAAGGTGTTATTAATCAAGGAATAAATTCCAAAAAAGAAAAAAATAAAATCTCGAAATAAACCCTACATTAATAGTTTGTTGCCAAGTAGTTCCTATCTTTATATATCCTAATATTATAAATGCGAAAGTATGTTTGTTTGTTACGCTTTCACGTTTAAACCACCGAACCGATTTCAAAAATACTTCGCCAATGGAAAGCTATAATATCAGGGAGTAACATAGGCTATATTTTACTCCGGTATTCCCACGGGAATGAGAACTACGCGAGTAAGGCGATTGAAACCGAAGCGAAGCAAGGGCGGGTTGTTAGTCTTTATATATTTCTTGTGTACGTGTGTGTGTCACTGAACTCCTCCTAAGCGGCTGGACCGAAGTTGATGAACCGATGTTTTTGTGCATGTTCAAGGGGATTCGAGAACGGTTTAGATTCACAATTGGACCCGGTAGGTGGCGCATATTTGAATAGAACAACGTCTGTTGGGTCAGCTAGTGAAATATAAATAAAATATGTGTGTGCTGAAGACCACACGGCAGAAGTGAAAACTTCATCGGCAACCGTAATTTACATGTATATACACACTACACTATATATAGTAAAGAATGTAATGTATGTATTATGTAGGATTATTATGGACCGTATTAGTGAAGTAAATGAGAAATAAGTTAAAATTCAAGTTATTATTTTTTGTTAGCACGATAAATCACTAACTACATACATTAATCTCACAATGTAAATAAAAAAAATAAACCAAAGGATTGTTCAAATAATAATTATAACGTTTTTCCCCCACCTTTCTTTCCCAGCGATTGTTGGTTTGTCGAGCAACGTGGCATGCCCATTGCCACTTGAGTGTGCTAATTCTTTGGGCTATGCTGGTTTTTTCACATGCGTTCTTCTACCGATTGCCATATTTTGAAATCAATCTCGCAGATAAATGCCGATCATAGGACGCTCCATAGCACGCTGAGTGACTTTGAGCTTCGTTATGAGGTTTACATTTAGGAACCGCGTTTCCGTGTCCTAATTCATCACTAACACAAACTAAATAGTAATATAATGATTTCTGATGTTTAAGTAAGTATTACTCATTGTAAATAAAACTGCTTTATGGATTTTATAGCGTTTGTATTTGATTTTTGATTGCCCGACGTTCATGATCACGAGCGGACTAAGATGTCTGACGTCCAACAAGTCATCGTTATTGCAGATAATTATCTATCTTAGTCCGCCCGTGACCATGAATGATGTAAAGTGATCGAAACGACGGGCAAATCAAAAATCAAATACAAACGCGATAAAATCCGTAAAGTAGTTTTATTTACAATAGCAACCCGCCCTCGCGTCGCTTCGGTTTTAGTCGTTTTACCCGCGTAGTTCCCGTTCCCGTGGGAATACCGGGATAAAATATAGCCTAGGTTACGCCCTGATATTATAGCTTTCCATTGGTGAACGAATTTTTGAAATCAGTCCAGCTCTTTTGAAGATTACCCGGATCAAACAGACAGACAGACAGAAAAATTTTTTTTTAATTGCTATTTTAGGCATAGGTGCCGTGCAAATAACCGTGTGAGCATGAAAAAAGCCTATTATTTTGACGTTACAAACAGACACTCCAATTTTATTTATTGGTATAGATAAGTAGTAACAATCACTAACTTATACTAGTGGTAGACCTGCGCTTTCTGACTCTGAGTTATATTACAGGATGTTCTCAACATACTCTTAAGTCTTCCGAATGCTGCCCAACTAAAAAAAATTCGTTGGCTTTCTTTTTGAAATTGACACTACCTAATTTGACTGTTTGTACAAGTTAAACATATGATCCTAATGATCGACGACTTCGGAAATTGCATTGCGAACTAGGACCGGCACTGGAATGGCATGGCCATATAACATGATTTTCTCCTTGTCCACTTGTTCAAAACCCACTAGTTTGTATACCCTTCTGAGATGGCGCCAAGAACCTCTATGGGTTCTGCTATGACTACAGTATCGGCTGCAAATCGAAAGTGTGTGATGTACCTAAATCTTAAAATAATAACGTATAGAAGGATAGTGTTAGTACTTCGAACTTTCAAAATTTGAATCTAAAAATACTAATGGTGCGCAGACGATTACAACGCAAACCACTACACAAATAATGAAATCAAATTTTGTTTTTATTAACATAAATAGTTGAAATACTTTTAAAAGTAATGTTAAAAACCTTTTTATATTTTTCAAATGTGTTGTGACACCATTTGAATGCACAAACCGTCATAATTACCTATTTATTTTTTAAGAGTTGCGTACGTTCGTGCAGTACAATGACTTGTACATTACGGGACGGTTCCGGCGTAAGCTCCATTAGGCTCCAATTGAAATGCCTTACTTTTTGTGCGTGAACTTACCTTCTATATGTTATTATTCTAAGGATGTAAATATTATTAAATATCCATTTAAAAACAAAAACGTTCCTATTCTATATATCTTAGCAATTACTTAAATTAAAAAAAAATATTTGTTTTATTTGTATAAAAATATTATGTGTATTCGTTTCGTTTACATATTATGACTTTTTGTTTTGTTTGAAATATATTGTGGTTGCTTTATTTGTATATGTTGACTGTCATCTAGTATGAAATAGCCAAACTATATGGTGCACCTTTTCGACATAACGCCATCTTACAATCCTTCAATTGTACCTATATTAGTTTTATTACTATTGCACACTGAAATAAGACGTGGTATATCGTATTTACAGAGATTCGGTTTTATCGTTTTTGGTTAATAAAATTATATGGCAACAATAATTACCAACTAATAGTTACAATCTTGCTAAATTAGATAAAAATGGACCATTAATACACTCCTATTGCTAGTAGACAATAACAAAGCTAATGAGAATTTAACAAAGCAACTACAAAAAGTGGTTGTACCATTCCTATCGTACAATAGATGGCGTTACTAGCTCTGTCTATAGAGTTACAAATATTTTTCACCGAGTAAAATTTTTGGCACACTTCTTATCTTTTTTTGACGGCACTAGTCTGATTAGGGATGGGCAATCTATCTGAAAAAGATCGATTCCTGAATCGATTCGAATTATCGTCTAAATAATCGAATTACAAGAAAATTGAGGTCTGAAGGGTCGATATCCGATCGATCTATCAATCTTTCTTTTTGGACGGGCTTGTGATGACCCTTTTTGTTTAGGAAATCTGGATAGTAAATATGTGATGAGCTTTTTTTTAGTTCTAGGAAATCTGAAAGTGTTATTAATCTTATAATATAGTATAAAACATGAACATACTTAAGTATCGAGTGGGCAGAAAAAAATCGAGCGACAATTCTCTAGGGTAAAGTATCGATTCACCGAATCGATTCAGTGCTTCGTATCGATTTATAAAATCAATTTTTTGAGCCTGAAAAATCTATTTTTCGACTAATCGATCTCAGATCGCCATCCCTAAGTCTGATAAATTTGGACTGACAGCCTGTACTGTACTAATACCTCGACTTCTGTGGCAAGTACATTTATGTGAGATTTTTTTTTTTACTACTTTTTATTATACTTATAATAATTAAGTACAACAAGTTACCATCGCAGATAGGCAAATAAAGTGTAAATGAACATGGAAAGGATAAAGGATTTTCTTTTAATAAAAATTTTAAACAAAATTACACAGGGGCGTACCCAGGTTCTGGGCCAGGGGGGGCAAGTCAGATTTTTTATACGCTAGGTGCTTATCTATACATATAAAAGGATAAGCTGACTAACATATCAACGCAGAGTCTAAAATATAAGAGCTAGAACCTTGAAATTTTGCACAGGGGTTCCCTTTATAGCGTACGGGAGCACTAAGAAAGGATTTTCGAAAATTCATCTCTTAACATTTTATCTTCTATGGGGCAGCCGCCCTCCCCCTGCCCCTACCTGGGTACGCCCATGAAATTACACTTGTAATTTGATAGCATTTGCGGCGTGGCTGCTAACGAAGTAATAATTTAATTCATCCATTCCTGTTGACAGGCCTCGTAAAAGACGACCGATATGCAAATAATGTCGACGAAGCATAAGAAAAACTTGAGATAAAATCTTTTGCCTATAAAATTTGAGGAGTAGATCAGTTTCCATCTCATTGTGGAGGAGGCCCGATCCTAGTAGTGGGACGTATATGAGTTGAAATGAATTGTTTACATTACAAGTTACATTCCTAATATATATTAGTAAAACAAACAAAACACATCTGGTTGGCAATTTTCTTTCGTGTGTAGTATTTATCTACCTATATCTGTAATAAAATTATGTATAGATTGTAATGTAGGGGCAAGGGCATTAGGGTTAGGGCGGGCGGACATTGCATTATAGCGAGGGTTTATTGGCTGGGGATATAGGGTTACCTCGTTTTGAAAAAAAAAAATTATACCATACTACTTTGTAAATAAATAAGCAGTTTACATAATGGATATTTGAGTTATGACAAAGTAAAAATACAATTTGTTATAATTTGTAAATAAATAAGCAGTTTATATAATGGATATTTGAGTTCTGAAAAAATACAATTCACTATTTCAGGCTTTCTGCTTTGGTTTTAAAAGAAGTTTATGCATTAGAAAAGCTATTATTATCATTGCAAGTACAGTACATATTTGATTATCCAGCCTTCAGTTATCTGGATTCGCGATTATCCGGACTACCAACCGCGGCCTATAGTATATTGTACTCACAAGTCGAATTTATACAAGCATTAACATGCTGAAATGGCATGTCCCGCCTGCCCCCCGCGGGATCGCTGTCCCCCACGTTTCATAATTGTTTTAGACAATTAGTAATTGTTACTCCGTTTTGAAGTGTGTGTCCTGCAGGATATGTATTCGTATTTTAATAAACGCATACAATTATGTACATACTACATGTGCACAAAACCAAAGGAGGTTTATCATACATTCGATTATCCGAATGCCTAACGACAACAATTAGTCCGGTTAATCGAGTTTCTACTGTAAATGAAAATTCGGAAGAAAAGTCATTTTATTATGCTAGGTACTGCATCGGGCTGTCGTTTTTAATTCCCTTTGTGAGATTATAGTCTGAAATTAATGATGTTTAATTAAGTTTTAAGAAATATTCTCAGCTAATTATGAGGTTTTATTTATGCTCAGGGCTGGATTAATCCTTTTAGGGGCGCTAGGCAATTCAATTCTCGGGTTCACGCTCCAAGGTCCATGAGCAGCAGGATCACTTACCATCAGGTGTTTTTTTTGCCCTTTTTTCTTCTACCACCAACAGCAATAACTAAAGGAATAATAGTGAAATAGTATACAAATTTTCAAAAAATTGTTCATTGTAAAGTTTCGAAAGGCTCGGCCTCTAGTCGATGTGGGGCCCCTGTTTTTCGAACCTTTTCATCGAATAATTTTTCCCTGGCAGTGGCCTAGTCCGCCTTATGGTTAATCCGGCCCTGTTTATGCTTGACATGTCCAATCAAGCTTTTTTTAGTAAGTCCTTATTTACTTTTTTATTACGTGTCTAATGAAAAACGTACTGAAAAAGTAAATAAGGACTTGCCTAAACAAAATTAACGTAAACATACTAACCACCGTTAGTCGATTCCATATTGCAGGTATAGTAGTAGGTATAGTAGTATTTTGAGGGAGAACAAAGGCTTTTAATCTAGCAAACCTTTTTTTGACAGGCTGTGGTAGGCTAGCCACACCCTGACCGAATTGTTTGTGGCGACCGAACGGCGTATGCGGCGTGTAGTTTCACCTGCACCTCCCCATTGTTAATTGGGCTAAGCATAGATTTCCTTCGTTTTGGTAAGTTACGGTCTGGGCGTACGCCGTCCATTCCATACGGGGCGACGAAAGGGCGGCGTGCGGCCTCAAAACCCACTATATGCCCTCCATATAGCCATTAGGCCGACCACAGGTACCAATTCCTTGACGACCGTAGCCGACTCGGCAGGAAGGGCTGCCCGGTGTTTTTCATACTTTCGTGTTAAGAAATAGGGTCGTAGCCTTTCCTTTCCTATAGATGAAAAGACTATCGTGGGTTTTTAGTCGGTATGTGGTCACTTAACCAGCTCATCATAACGACTTCGCCGACCTAGCCAGGAGTTACATGTAAAAGATTAACTCTAATGCCCGTAATACTATGTAAAAGTTTCACTAAAATTTTTTTGACAGCCCTAATATTAGTAAGGGTGACGCAGTATGGCGCCAAGGTCAAATTACGTAAATATGTATAATTTTTGTTCGTTACCATGGCTTTATGGCTTAAAATGCACATTGATGGTAGGCTACCCTCATTACTTCTAATTCTGAAGAATAAAATCTACTTGATCATCATACTCTTATCCCGATTAGACGACGCAATTTTCTTTCATCCTACTAATATTATAAACGCGAAAGTTTGTATGTGAGGATGTGAAGACGTTTGTTGCTCTTTCACACAAAAACTACTGAATGAATTTTGATGAAACTTCACACTAATATAGCTTACATATCAGAATAACACATAGGCTATAATTTACCTCGATATTCCTACGGGAAGGGGAACTATGCGGGTAAAACTGCAGGGCACTGCTAGTAGTAGTTCATATGATAGGACTTCTGATGTTTACGCGAGTATTACACATCTTCTATACCAATAAATAAAATTGGAGTGTCTGTTTGTAATGTCAAAAGAATAGGCTTTTTTCATGCTCATACGGTTATTTGCACTACACCTATGCCTAAAATAGCAATTAAAAAATTTTTGTCTGTCTATCTGTCTGTCTGTCTGTCTGTCTGTTTGTTCCGGGTAATTTTCAAAACGGCTGGACCGATTTCAAAAATTCTTTCACCAATGGAAAGCTATAATATCAGGGCGTAAACTAGGCTATATTTTATCCCGGTATTCCCACGCGAACGGGAACTACGCGGGTAAAACGACTATAACCTATAACCGAAGCGAAGCGAGGGCGGGTTGCTAGTTGTAAATAAAACTATTTTATGGATTTTATCGCGCTTATATTTGATTTTTGATTGCCCGACGTTTCGAACACTTTGCAGCGTTCATGGTCACGGGCGGACTAAAATATCTCACGTTTAATAAGTCATCGTTATTACAGAGAAATCAAATACAAACACAATAAAATCCTTAAAATATTTGTGTTTAATATGATATGGTTTGAGAAAATAGTTTTTTAGGGTGCCGTACCTAAAGGGTAAAAACGGGACCCTATTACTAAGACGTCGCTGTCTGTCCGTCCGTCTATCTGTCACCAGGCTGTATCTCAAGAACTACGATAGCTAGACAATTGAAATTTTTACAAATTATGTATTTGTGTTGCCGCTATGACAACAAATATTAAAAACAAAATAAAATAAATATTTAAGGGGGGACTCCCACACAAAAAACGCCATTTTAACACGCTTTTATTAGCTTCACCTGTATGTTTGTTTGTAACGTCCACCTTTGAGCTCGATTTTGCCCTACTTTGAGCGATCAGATTTTCTTTAAATTTTGCACATCTATCAAAGACCGATGACAATGCAATAATCCGCTTTCTTTTCTTGTTTTTTTTTTTAACTACATGTTTAGTTTGATATGCTATGAAAGCATGTTGTTTACTTTTTTAAACTATATTTATTTTGCCTATTTTTGCTCGATATCAATAAATTAGTGTACCTACTGTTGTTTACCATAATCAATGGTACGGAACCCTTCGTGCGCGAGTCCGACTCGCACTTGACCGATATTTTACATGTTTTGAATTGTATTTAGTATTTTAATTTTAAAAATGGAAGGATGGAAGGAAAGGAGGGAAGGGAGACCCACCACTTTCCCCAGGTAATCAATATACCGCACACCACAAAACTGTGTGACAAGGCTGTGTGACGAAGCTGTGTGACACCGATTAAAGCCGCGTGACATCGATCAAAGCTGTGTGACGTCGACAAAGCTGTGACCAATTAAAGCTGTGTGACCAATCAAAGCTGTATGACCAATCAAAAGCTGTGTAACCAATTAAAAGCTGTGTGACCAATTAAAAGCTGTGTGACCAATCAAAGTAATCCTATCCCGTACTCCTTCCTTTGTGGTGTGCGGTATATTGATTACCGTGGGAAAGTGGTGGGTTTCCCTTCAGTCCCTTCCTTCCTTCCTTCCATTTTTAAAATTAAAATAAAATGGATTTCCGCTATGTATCGCCTAATTCAATCAATTATGTATTTAGTATGTAGTATTATATCTTTGCGTTCAGTTAAATCAGCGCATACGATAATAGTGTTTAACGGTGAATGATAAATATATATTCGTTCTATTTTAAGCGAGGTATCTACAAACACTACGCTACGAGTTGTGTAGTAGGGACGGGAATAGGCATTCAATAGTTAGGCACGTATTTAAAGTTGTATTGTTTTGGCGAATTCGCCCGTTTTCTCTGTTCCTAAGAAAGGAGTGGTAGGACCACACTGTCGACAGTTATCTGTCTACAGCCGCGGGCCGGTCCGTCCGGGGTAGTACCACGCTCTCGCAGAAAATCGACGTCTGAGTAGTAGCAATTTGTTACTGCGCTTCGTTCGATGAGCGAGAGAGCCGGAAGCCCAACTTTCTGAGGGTGTTTGCGTGTGGAGGGTTTTGGTGGTGCCCTTGGTATCACCGAGCCTCAATGCACGCATTCACACTTCCTTCACTTTCTTCGCGGTAGGCAACGGCCTTGTAAAGGTCCATGAGCGGCGGCAACACTTACCATCAGGTGTACTGTTTGCTCGTTTGCCACCGTTTGCAATAAAAATAAAAAAATATGGGGATAAAATACAGGCTATGTTACTCGCTGATAATATAGTTTTCGATTGGTCTCAGCCCATCATCATCTCAGCCCATACACGTTCTACTGTTGAGCTCGGGCCTTTTCCACAATGGGATGGAAGTTGACCTACTATACCATGCTGGTCAGACATATTGGTATAGGGTTTAATTTCGAGTTTTCCTTCTCTTGCATATATGTTATATGCATATTATATCGCATAGTCGTCTTATACGACATCCACGGGCAAGATAGGGAGTGGTGAATTGTATTCTTACTCCGTCACCACACGGACAAAAATATTATATAATGCATCTTACTTATTTTATTTATCTATACTAATCCTTACTAATATTATTAATGCGAAAGTAAGTTTGTTTGTTTATTTGTTTGTTACACTTTCACGTTTAAACCACCGAACCGATTTCAAAAATTATTTCACCAATGGAATGCTATAATATTAGGGAGTAACATAGGCTATATTTTATCCCGGTATTCCCACGGGAACGGGCACTACGCGGGTAAGGCGAATGAAACCAAAGCGAAGCGAGAGCGGATTGCTGTATTATATAGAGGAAAGATTTGTTTGTTTGTTTGTATTGAATAGGCTCCGGAACTACTGGACCTATGTCAAAAATTCTGTCACCTAAGGAAACCAATAATACCAGGGAGTAACATAGGCTATATTTTATGGCGATTGAAACCGAAGCGAAGCGAGGGCGGGCTGCTAGTCTATACCAATAAATAAAATTGGAGTGTCTGTTTGTAATGTCAAAATAATAGGCTTTTTTCATGCTCACACGGTTATTTGCACGACACCTATGCCTAAAATAGCAATTAAATTTTTTTGTCTGTCTGTCTGTCTGTCTGTTTGTTCCGGGTAATCTTCAAAACGGCTGGACCGATTTAAAAAATTCTTTCACCAATGGAAAGCTATAATATCAGGGCGTAAACTAGACTATATTTTATCCCGGTATTCCCACGGGAACGGGAACTGCGCGGGTAAAACGACTATAACCGATGCGAAGCGAGGGCGGGTTGCTAGTACCTAATATGTGTGCCTGGCTTCAACTACTAAATAAAATATTTTAGTTCTCTTTATATATTCCGTACCCAAAGGCTAGAAACGGAACCCTATTACTAAGACTTCGCTGTCTGTCCGTCTGTCTGTCCGTCCGTCCGTCTGTCTGTCTGTCACCAAGCTGTATCTCAAGAACCGCTATAACAACAAATACTAAAAACAAATAAAATAAATATTTAAGGGTGGCTCCCATACAACAAACGCTATTTTTACGAATTATCTTGTCTAACGCACTAGTCTTGCCGGTCGGCCCTTTCTCTAAGACCCCCGATTTAAAATACGATTATTTATGTTATTATAATCGTGTTGCCAAGATTTTAACGAAGCGTGCGTGATAGTATCAACGAACTACTATTGACCTTCAGTGAGAACAAGTGTTGTGATGTGAGTCAACGTGCCTCATTTCACATAGTAACAGCGGACCTGGTTGCTGAATTTTCGGCCTGCTCTGGAACTGTGCCAGGTGTGATTTAGACACCTTGTCGCTTAGATACCTGTTTTCACAGATTTTGCAAGCAAAAATACTAGTTCCGTATGGTTACTGCTTAGAATAATAACGTATAGAAGGTAAGTTAGCGCACGAAAAGTGAAGTATTTCAATTGGCGCCTAATGGAGCTTACGCCGGAATCGTTCCGTAATGTAGAAGTCATTGTACGGCACGTATATACGCAACTCTTAAAAAATAAATAGGTAATTATGACGGTTTGTGCATTCAAATGGTGTCATAATACATTTGAAAAACTTAAAAAAAGTTTTTAACATTACTTTTAAAAGTATTTCGACGATTTATGTTAATAAAAATAAAATTTTATTTCATAATTTGTATAATGGTGTGCGTGTGTACGTGTGTAATCGTCTGCGTGCATGTAGTATTTTTAGATTCATGTTTCGGACGTTCGAAGTATCGACACTATCTTTCTATACGTTATTATTCTAAGGGTTACTGATTAGGATAATTTGTCGCCATCGTTTTTTCGCGTATTATATTTTTTAGTGAAATTTTCTTTTAACATTATCTCTCGTGTTGAACGCGGGTCTCCTTCGCTATAGGAAGGAAATTAAACTATTATACTATGCTGGTCAGACGTGTTGGTATAGGGTTTTATGTCCCTTAGTTGTCTTTTACGGCACACGCGGGTAAGAGTGGGCGTGATGAATATTATTCTTACTCTGTCCCTACATGGAATATTTTTGTATGGCAGGCATATTCTGATTCGCAAACCTTTTTGTCTAAGGAAATGCCCTAGCGGTAAACATCGCGACGGGTACAGTGGTAACAGTGTCCTGTTTGCCTTCGGGTATCCGAGAAAAGTGAGGTATATTCGCTTCTAGCTTGAATAATCTTTATCTTTATATATAAATTTCTTGTATTCGTGTGTATGTCACTGACCTCCTAAACGGCCGGACGGATGTTGATGAAATTTTTTGTGTGTGTTTAAGGGGATTCAAGGATGGTTTAGATTCACAATTGGACCCGGTAGGTGGCGCCGCTTTTATTTTATTTGAACAGAACCATGTCTTTTGGGTCAGCTAGTTTTTATATATAAATTTCTTGTGTAACTTAAGGAGAAAATATACAAGAGTGTCATCAGACCTGTTGCTATGTATGGATCTGAATGTTGGGCATTGAAAAAGACGGATGAGAGAAGATTGCATGCCACAGAGATGCGTATGCTAAGATGGATATGTGGGGTCACAAGGTTAGATAAGATAAGAAATGAGTATATTAGGGGAAGCCTGAAAGTGGCACCAGTGATAGAGAAGATTAGGAGCGCGAGATTGTCTTGGTATGGACACGTGATGAGGAGGGATGAAAGGCATGTGACGAGGCGGGTTATCGATATGAATGTGGATGGACGTAAGAAGCGTGGGAGACCCAAAATGAGATGGATGGACTGTGTGAATAAGGATATGCGTATAAAAAAGGTGAGTGCACAAATGACGGCCGATAGGAGGTTATGGAAGGTAAGTACATGTTGTGCCGACCCCACTTAGCGTGGGATAAGGGCAGGCAAATGATGATATGATGTGTACGTGTGTATGTCTCTGAACTCCTCCTAAACGGCTGGACCGATGTTGATGAAATTTTTTGTGTGTGTTCAAGGCGATTCGAGAATGGTTTAGATTCACAATTAGACTCTGTAGGTGCCACTACTGTCGATTTCAAGAAGAATTAATTTTATTTTATTTGAATAGAACAACGTCTGTTGGGTCAGTTAGTTTTATTTGAAATAATAAAAATAAAAATGAATGACTTGATTTTCCATAATTATGGTGACGGGTGTAAGAATACTATTCGTCATCCCCTCCCTTGCCCCTGGGTGTCATAAAAAGCGATTAAGGATATAGTATGTACGTGTTACCTATACAAGAGAAAGAAAACTTGAAACAAAACCCTACGCCAGCCCATCTGACCAGCCTGGTATAGGAAGTCAATTTTCCTCCCTTAGAGGAGGAGACCCCGAGCCCAACAGTGGGACATATATGGGCTGAGATGATAATGGCTATTGAGAAATGAATGATGAACAAATAAAAAAATGTTACAAAAGATTACTTCCATCATATATTTTTACAACTGATGGTAAGTGGCAATTGCCGCTCATAGCAATACCAGGGAACGAGTCAAGTGGCTACCTAACGTAAGAAAAAAGAATTCTTCTTGAAAGAAAGAAAGAAAAATGCATTTATTCGGCGTAGGACATGCTAAATGTAATTATCATAACAAGAAGTAAATTTATGCTTAATATAAAGAAGAAAAAAAAGGTGTACAAAATAAAAATTATAAAAGAATATAGTGGTCAGTTCATCAGTAATAATAGTTTAGGATAAACGAAACAAAAAGTGTACGACCATAACAGTCTGAAGGATCAGTAGCAGACTAAAAACGGCCTCATACATGTCCCGCCGAAAGAGTCACCATCTCAGCATTAGCTGGGTCAACACTGATCTTCTGCTAGCAACCCTGTTTTGTGACTCACGGATATCAGTTAATTATAAATAGGTATATGTTGTCATGTGTACATTTAAGTTACTTTACTGATTATGAAAATAATAAACAACCACGGATTAATATCCGTGGTTGTTTATTATTTTATATAAATATCACATAATAAAACAAATATAAATAATATGTGTGATGTGTGATAAAATTATAAATAAAAAAAAATGAACGTGTGTACAAAGTACCTACGCATAGCAGAAGTGAAACTTCTTTATCTTTTGTCCCTTTGTTCCTTTGTCCCTTTGTCCCGTTGTTCCTTTGTCTCTTTGTCCCTTATCCCTTTATCCCGTTATCTTCTTATCCCTTTATCCCTTTATCCCCTTATCACCTTATCCCTTTATCCCTTTATCACTTTATCCCTTTATCCCTTTATCCCTCTATCCCTTTATCCCCTTATCACCTTATCCCTTTATCACTTTATCCCTTTATGCCTTTATCCCTTTATCCCTCTATCCCTTTATCCCCTTATCACCTTATCCCTTTATCACTTTATCCCTTTATGCCTTTATCCCTTTTTCACTTTAGCCCTTTATACCTTTATCCCTTTATGTCCGCTTAAACGACATGCTATCCCTACTCTACTGGAGAAAGTACTCTTTATTCGAATCGACCGTGGTGGGGACGAGAAAAAGATGGCGCGTAACGAAAAAATGTGACGCGTAACCGAAAAATGTGACGGTAATTTTTTTTCTAACGCCGATAAAGAAGTTTCACTTCAATAATTTGAAAAAAGATAATGGAAATTTAAAATAATGACTTCCGGCTAAACAAATACTAGTTTGCCGCGGCCTCTTACTGCGTTCACCATATTGTGTTCAGCAGATACTACTAATAGGTACTACTATCACAGATTGACAGATTCTACTACAAAGTACTAATACTGATCGTATGCCTGCTGCTGATAATAGTAATAAAGTATATTGTATACAAATTTGGATTCTAAAAAATCGCGTATTTTACACGTTTTTGTTGTAATTGTAGGTACAAAAAAAAAGATATTCATTATTAAAAAAAAGATTATATTACAGAAATATCAATGTTATAACATACAAATTTTATTTGATGACTTGAAAGATATCTACTTTTTTATTTGCCGTAGTTCTATTATTCAGCCATTCGGAAATACTTACCTAATTTAGCATTATCTTCTGTGTGGCGATGGGATAAGAATATGACTATAGTGATTCTAACCTCACTGTGATCGCCAACTTGTCTGGCAAGCGTGATAATTACGGCAAAATTCGCATATTTGCAAGGGCGGCTATATCCATCGCTAGGGAGATGCTCGGCAGCATCAGGAATTGGGACGCGGTCGCAGCCTTCTGCGAGGCAGTTATCTCGCAGAAGGAGGCGGCGGGTCGCGAGCACGAGGAGCACAGCCTCGATGATGCGACCCGCTGCCGGCGACTGGGGCGGCGCAGGCGGGATTACTTGCATGCAATGCCGCCTTAGCCGAGGCCGCGGGTGACGTGACCGGGGATTAGTCCGTCACCCGCCGAGAGGCCGACCGCGTGAGGAAAGACCGACGTCCTTCCCGAGGGGGGGACGTCGGTCGATGGGCGGATACCCCGGGTAGGGGGTATTCCGTCGGGCCGACCACTGACAAGTAACCCTGCTCCAGTGGTCGACCCAATGACGAAGGCGACGTGGTGTTCGGGTGGGTTGCGGGTGTTGCGTGCTTAAGCCCCTCTGTCGCCTCGGACGGAGTGGTGCGGAGGCGCGCCGACCGCAGCCCAACCCAAAAAAAAAAGCGCGGCTATATCTAGTTGTGGTCAACAAAAGGCTTGTTATGTTGACGATGACCCTGTTATTTATCAACAGTTTAATAATCGAAATTTTAATTAAGATAACTCTATGTCTAATCGTTGTACTCATTTTTCCTCAATTAATATTCATTATTGAAATGAATCTTCAGTACAAACTTTTTTTTTTTCTGTGTGATGATGGAGTAGTACCTAATACAATTCACCACTCCCTATCTTGCTCGTGGATGTCGTAAAAGGCGACTAAGAGATATAATATGCACATAAGCTCTGTGCAAGAGAAGGAAAACTCAAAATGAAACTCTATACCAACATGTCTGACCAGCATGTTATAGCAGGTTAAATTGCCTCCCATTGTAGAGGATGCCCGAGCCCAATAGTGGGACGCATGTGGGCTGCGATGATGATGATTATGATCGTAAAAGACTACTAAAGGATGTATAACACGTCTAACCAGCGTGTTATAGTCACGCCCACGTTATTTTTTTTTTTTTGGATGGGCTATGGTAAGCGCACACGCGGTCTATTTCGTCCGGGGCGATGAAAGGACGGCGCGCGGGTCCATAACTCACCCGTACCCACGTCGCCTCGTTGTTGGGCCGACCACCAGAGCAGGGTGACTGGTCGTCAGTGGTCGGCCCGACGGAATACCCTTTCGGGCGTAGTAATTCCCACGTAAGACAATTCTTTTGTTTTCGTAATCATCATCATTATAGCCCATATATGAACCACCGCAAGGCTCGAGCCTTCTCTACAATAGGAGGAAAATTGATCTACTATATCATGCTGATCAGACCGGTCGGCAAAGTTTTATTTTGAGTTTTCCTTCTCTCAACGGATTTTCTCACAAGGCATATAATGTGGAGTAGTCTTTAAGACACCCATGTGTCAGAAAGCTGGTTGCGAATTGTATTCTTACTCCGTCATCACACGGATTCTTTTTAACCGATTTCTTGTGATTTATAAATAATTATTTACTAAGTCTAGTAATAAGTTAAGTGCATTATAAGTTTGTAAAGTTCGACGTAAACTAAGGATTTCTTCGAGTTCAACTGTTGCCTTCTGAAAAAAAAACGTAAGTCCACTTTCAAAAGTATTACAATTCTACTTGAAAAATGGTGAATAAGCTGTGAGTAAACGTTGAAATACATTTCAAAACAAATATTCATTAATTTCAACTCATTTAAAGGAATAACCATTCATATAAATTAACTCGTTTCACGACCGCCATAATAAGTTTTACTTTTTCAAAACAGTATTACTGAGAATTGTTCGGAAATCATAAATTATCAATGTAACTGAACCCATTTAGGTTTACGCGTTTTCCCGAACGGATCTTGGCAACGCTACAAAATTGGTAGCCTTGAAAATTTAATAGGCCCGTTTTTATAGAAATGAGTTTATGGCAATTTATTATTATTTAGATGAAGTGTTTTATTGTAGCAAAATAATTTTCTTATACTATGTCTCATAACTGGGGCATTTGGCTACATATTCCTTGCAATACATATCATACAGAAATATGTTATTTTTATTATAAAAATATTTTTCTTATTATGTTTGTCAGAGGGCTGTAAATAATTGTAACAGACAGTTGAAATTTTTAGAATGTGAACAGTGTTTTGTATTATTTTTGAAGTGAAACTTCTTTAGAATCGTTGTGATTTGAAATTCGATGAAATGAAAAAGCTAGTCCATAGAGACACAAACACGTAAATTCACTACCTAACACGATTTCACGATTCAGCCGGCGAGAGAATGAGATAAAGGACAAAGGATTAGGGATGTGAAAAAATAATCGATTTTTATAAAAATCCATTATTAATCGATTATTGAAGTTATACTTCTTTAGGCGCGTTATGAAAAAATGATGAGAGTGAAATTTTAAGATGCGCGCGCATCTGTGACACAAAATTAACAGTATGAAGTTGTCTGCTTAACCGTTCATTGAGTGAAATTTTAAGATGCGCGCGCATCTGTGACACAAAATTAACAGTATGAAGCTGTCTGCTTAACCTTAAATTCAATTTTTGAATTTATTATTAAATTTATTTTTAAAATATTAAATAATCAATAATAAACATTTAAAATTAAGAATCTTATAATATTTAGTACAAATTATGTCTTATATATTTATTATTCTCTAAATTTTGTTTTTAACTATATATATTTGAAATGATTTGATGATGTATATTTGAATATATATTAATTTTCAATTTTTAATATTAATTATTGATATCTAAGATCAATCTAAGATTCTTTTAGTTTAAATTTGATGACTATTAAACTGAACTTTGTTGATTATCCTTTTCCAATCCTTCTATTATTTTATTGTAATTAATTATTTGCATGCAATTAAAAACTATTTTTTAATGATGCCAAAGAAGTATAACTTCTCACGCGCGTACATAAGTACACGCACCCATTTTTTTTTTGTAATAATCGATTTTTACAATCGATTTATCAAAATAATAAAAAATCGATTATTAATCGATTTTTATTGCTATTTTTGTAGCTATTAGTGATGGCATGATCAATTTGTACAAAATCAGTGCAGAAGAAAAAAACAATAATTGGTTTGTCGATCGGTGTGGGTGTCGTAAAAGACGACTAAGAGCCCTAGATTGACCCGGACCACCTCCACCTGGTACCATTTGAGTCAACGATTACAGTCCCAAGGAGGGTTGACGTTAGGCAGGCGGCCGGTCATAAAAGTCATTGCCGAAACTTTTTGCAATATGTCAAAACAGATGACATATTGCGTCGACCTCAAGTAATTGGGATAAGAGCAAGATGGTGATGATGATGGTTTGTCGATCGGTATAAAAATATATAGGTAAGTGCAAATATATATGTTTTTTTAAATTACAATTCGGTTTTATTCGTTTTTCAATTAATATTACAAGTAAATCAATATTAATTAATCTTTTATTAATGGACAATTAAAACCCATGAAGGTTATTTTTTCTAAGTTCTTTATTAATTTAGCGATACATTTAACATCTCAAACAGATGCAATTCAGGACACGATTTCGAAACGCCAATAAGTTCAAAATGTTAAATCTTACACTATTAGTAAGAGACCCTTTATAAGCGATTAATCGGTCTGTGGATTAGATTAGACCTAATTACTGCATCGAAAAATGACTTTCAATATTAGTTTATAATTAGGTAAGTACGTACTTAAATGGGTAGGTAGATATGCAACAAATAAATATTAAGTTTTAATATATACCTACATAAGTTTCTTGCACAATAATTATATACAATTGTGCAACAAAAACAAATATAAAATACATTCATGTTCCTACATGTTCTTGAATTTGCAAATTAGCAACTAAAGAAAAAGTTTTAATTATTTCTAACACATTCATTTTAACATGAACGCTGTTTGTCGATCTAGACATTTAGTTTACTAGCTGGGTATTCATTTCAGCTAATATACTTCCCACTGTTTGGCTCGTGCTTCCTCCACATTAGAAAGAAAATTGACTTACTATATCACGCTGATCTAGAATCCGGAATACGGAAATCCGCAGAAGAACGGGTGTAACCGACATAGTACGAAGACATAGTACGAAGAATTAGCACGCTGAAGTGGCAATGGGCAGGCTACATCGCTCGACGAACCGACAACCGCTGGGGAAGAAAGGTCCTCGAGTGGCGACCACGTATCGGACGACGCAGTGTAGGACGCCGACCCTCCCCCTCACTAGATGGACCGATGACCTAGTGAAAGTTGCTGGGCGTCGTTGGATGCAGGCGGCACAGGACCGCACATTGTGGCGTAACATGAGGGAGGCCTATGTCCAGCAGTGGACGGTAATAGGCTGAAATGATGATGATGATGTTATCACGCTAGTCAGACGTGTTGGTATAAGGTTTTATTTCGCGTGTTCTTTGTATGGCACAGATGTTATATGCATATTTAACCGCTTAGTCGTCTTTTACGAGGCCCATGAAACCCGTAAAAATTGCCAGACAAACCAAATATTTTTAGAATATAAATATGTCCTTTATTCAGTTAACTGTGGAATACTACATAATTGATCATTTGAAGTGTTAAAACACAAGTATTTGTAATATCTATACTAATATACAGGGTGGCGCAATAGAACGTGCATATTGCATCATCTTTTTTTGCGGGGTAGAAGGGGCGTGGGCGGGGGGAGACCGATATCGTTGGGTAGCGCGGTTCATAAAGTTTTAGTCACTATGAGTCACTTCGACGGGAAGCGTCGCGCATTTTGCGTGCGCGCATTTTACGAAAACTCTCGTTCGTACGTAGTTGTCAGGCGACTATTTTGTTCTGAGTATGGTGTACGGCAAATTAGGGAGGCTCCGAGTGCTAATTTAATTAAAATCTGGATAAAGCGTTTTGAAGAGACTGGATCGACGTTTAAACCACACGCAAAAGGTCGTCCACGCACATCTAGGACCGAAGACAATATTGAGAGTGTTAAGCAGTCGGTACGAGAAGATCCACAAATGTCTACTCGCAAGAGATCGTCTGTCCTAAACATATCGCGACGAAGTTTGCAACGAATTTTAAACTTGGATCTTAAATTGCATCCATACAAGCTGCAATTAACTCAAGAATTGAAAGACTCTGACTTCATAGAACGGCTCACATTTGCTAATGAAATGCTCAATCGGTTTTCAAATTTTGAAAACATCCTTTTCTCTGATGAGGCACATTTTCATATGAATGGGTTCGTAAACCGCCAAAATTGTCGTTATTGGAATAGTGAAAATCCCAGACTCAAACATCAAAAACCGTTACATAGCCCTAAAGTGACAGTTTGGGCCGCAATATCTGCCAAAGGAATAATTGGTCCTTATTTTTTTGAAAACGCACGGGGGCAAAACATCACTGTTAATACCGAACGCTATGTTGCGATGTTGGAAGGTTTTTTGGCCCCAGAACTTGAAAATTCAAGAATAAAGAACTCTAGGACTTGGTTCCAACAAGACGGAGCTACCAGTCACACATCAAATGACTCCATGGCGGTTGTGAAGCAGATGTTCCCTGGCAAACTGATTTCGAAAAGAGGTGATATCCCATGGCCTCCGCGCAGTCCAGACTTGACGCCTCCTGACTTTTTTTTGTGGGGATACCTCAAACACAAAGTCTACACCAATAATCCGAGAAACATCAGTCAGCTCAAGGAGAATATTCGTGGTGAAATGGCAGCAATCACACCAGCACTACTTAAGAAAGTTTTCGGTAATTTCCGTTTGCGGTTAGAGGAGTGCCAACGTAGAGAGGGTCATCATTTAGATGATGTTATTTTTAAAAAATAAACTTCAGTTATCACTTAATAATTGCTTAGTTTTATTTTAACTATACCTTTTGTATTTATTTTTTAATAATTATTTTAAAAATGCACGTTCTATTGCGCCACCCTGTATAAAGCTGAAGAGTTTGTTTGAATGCGCTAATCTCAGGAACTAATAGTCCGATTTGAAAAATTCTTTCAGTGTTAGATAGCCCATTTATCGAGGAAGGCTATAGGTTATATATCATTACGCTAAGACCAACAGGAACGAAGCACCAATGAAGAATGTTTCAAAATCGGGTTTTGTTTCCTTTTGAGAGCTTCTGCTGCGTAAACGGCTAAATTTTCTCAAAAATTATGTATGACAATCGTTGTTATTAAAAATATTTTTACCTTCTATGTAAACAAAGTCTTAGGTTAACGTTAGCCCAAAGTATCTCTACCACGCGGACGAAGTCGCGAGCCTAACCTAGTCACGAATATAGAGTTTCAACCATATTAATTTTGCCTCTACCTACCGCATAGCTATTAATCATCATACACTCATCACCTGCTCATATAAAACTGTCCTTGAAGCGAATGGAGCCAACGAGTGATGAATGAAATGTTCCTGAAAACAGTTCCCGGTAAATGTTGCGTAAGATCCGCTTTTGTGATAGTAGAGAGCGTTTGAAATACATTGGCAAGTTACTAATATTTATTATTATTTTAATTTATTAATAACAAAAATGGATTTATTTATTAATCGTAAAATGGACTGTCCGTGTGGTAACGGAGTAAGAAAACAATTCACCACTCCCTATCTTGTCCGTGGATATCGTACAAAACGACTAAGGGAAAGACGACTAAGGGATATAATACGCATATAAATTCTATGCAAGTGAAGGAAAACTCAAAATAAAACTCTATAATAACTTGTCTGACTAGCATGGTATAGTAAGGTCAATTTCAGTCCTATTGTGAAGGAGGCTCGAGCCCAACAGTGGGACGTATATGAGCTGAAATGATGATGAAATGAATAAAAATATACAGCTTTTAAAATACACGAAAGATAATCAAATGCGCATAGCAATAGCTATAATAGTTTACATTTATGTGTAATAAATACAGTGCGAAAACAAATAATATAATTATAATAGCAGCTAAATTATAGAGGAAGGTGTTAAAAACAATAATAGCGCACGTATGTTGCACATAGTAAAATATAAATTAAATGTTAGTCATTTCTGTTTTCTTATTAATGAAACATATTGAGAAATTTTCCTTTTAAATATATCAATTTAGCTTTAACTGGCGTTGTACGTTCTCTAAAATATTACCCAAAATCGATTATATGAATTATCCTTTTAGATTTTCATTGTCACGCTTGTGGAGAACTCTTAATTAAATAGTGAGTGCATAATGCTTGTATTGTTCGAGTGGTGTGTGGTGGAGCTGAGGAGGCGAGTGTTGTATAAAAAAAGAGTGTGTGTACAAACTACAAGTATCAGAAATAAAACTCTTTTATCCTTCATCCTTTATCTCATTCTCTCGCCAGCTGAATCCTATACATTTATGTGTTTGTGTTTTACGGACTCGCTTTTTTGTTTCATCGAGTTTGAAATCACAACGATTCTAAAGAAGTTTCACTTCAAAAAACAACCAAGGGATATATTTATACAGCAGGCAGTACCGATGCAGGAGAAGGTAAACTCTATATAAAACTCTAGGCTAACTCGTTTGACCACTTTGGTATTATAGGTTAATTAGATAAGAGAAGTGTGATCTATTAAGAATATAGTCACCACCTCAAAATGAATGTATCTAATCATAGCTATTTTTTATAACTTCTTGCTTGTGATACGAATCTATGTACGAGCCTCTCTTATCAACGTATTGTAGCAGATCTCCTCGGGAATTTTTCCTCGGCGCTCGCCATATAAGTTAAAAACTTGTGCCAGTGGTCAATCCAATGTCTGTAAAGACCTGTCTGGGGTGGTAATATGGAATGTTGTGGGACCGCACCCCACCTTAATACTGAACGGAAGGGATGGGGTGTGTTCAGGTCATAGCCAGTCACACAATGGTCTAATTCCCTCTAATTGTGGATAAGATCCATATAGGGTTGTCTAAGACTATACTGGAGCTCTTGAGTAGTCACGTATTTGGACCTAAATGGACAAATAAAAAAAGCTGGATGGATACAAATAAAAATAGGCTTTGTTTACATTCAATTCTGTTTAACTAGGTATAAAATAATTATAACATTGTAGTTAAGTATAGTGTAATCGAATACTAAGGATTTTCATTAGAATGAAGGCATGTACTCCATATACCCTTATGGTACCCTTACGGGGCTCCTTCGTGATAGTGGTGGTATCTAGGCGCTGAAAAATAAATAAAAAAAGATTCGTTTGTTAATGATGTTTGTAACATTTGCTTTAACACATTTTTAACGTGAAGTTACCGTATGAGCCCAACAGTGGGACGTATATGAGCTGAGATGATGATGAATGATGACGATCTCAGTGCCAATATAATACAATTGCACTATATCGGGACATTTGCCAATATTTCGTTAAATTGCGAGAACAGAATAAATAAACACGATGAAATCATTTGGTCGTTGGGGGAAATGTTAAAGAATATTGGGAAGATTCCTATTTATATGTATTTTCATTCATTTTTATTTATTTTTTTATTGCTTTTGGTGGAGTGGCAAGTAGATCAATTGGTGGAAAATATTAACTGTCACTTATTTTTTGTGTGATGATGGTGTAAGATTCACTACCCCAATCCCACCTATAGGTGTTGTAAAATACGATTAGGGAATACAATATGTATATAACATCGAAATAAAACCCTATTTTTTTTTTGGGGTGAGCTGCGGTCGGCGCGCTCCTCGCACCACTGCGTCCGGGGCGACGGAGGGGCGTAAGCACGCACACCCGCAACCCACCCACGATGCACGTCACCTTCGTCGTTGGGCCGAGCACCGGAGCAGGGTGACTTGACGTCAGTGGTCGGCAAATAAAACCCTATAGTAATCCGTCTGACTAAAGCAAAGCAGATCAATTTGCCTTGTTGATATTATGCTAAACTTGTATTTTCCGTGTGGTGATTGAAAAGAAGGGAAATTTCCCTTCGATTGTGAAGGAGACTCACCTACTGGAGGTGACGTTGGGAATGTATGAGCAGTTGTAATACCCCGGACGAATCGTTCCCTATGCTGCAGCCAAGAAACTGACCGCTAGTCTTACCACTAGCGATTGTATCTGACCTAAGTTTTTTTTTAATGTATTCTCGTAATTGTTGCGCTAATTTTGCATGAAAAAACCAAACGCAATAAAAAAGTTCTAAGAATTGTGTTCAATTTTATTTTGCTTTTTATATTCTTTTAATGCAATTACAATGTGGTTATCTGTCACGATAAGTGAGTTTATTCTAGGTATAAAAATATATTTGTCGATTAATCGAAAGTCAATACTAAAAAGGTATAAATAGCTAAGTTTTTGGAATTAATTCCACCACATATTGCCACTATTGCAACTTTCTTGAAAAAGGATTACTTCACTATATCTACTACGTGGTCCATACTAAATAGTTCTGCGAAGTGCTTTAAATATTCATAGGACCTTAATTGATTTTTTTATTTATTAAAAGATTACATCGTACTTAAAAATGACTGTTGTATTGCTGAAAACTTTCAAAATAATTGTATTGCTGATTTTTTTTCTGTGTTCATGATGGAATAAGAATACAATTCACCATTAAATGGCAGTCGTAAAAGAAGACTCAAAGGATACAATATTCAAATAACGCCTATGCAAGAAAAGAAAAACTTAAACAAAACCCTATACCTGGCTGTCTAACCAGCGTGGTATAGTAGATCGATTTTCTTCCTATTCTAAATGTAATTTGAGTCCTAGCAATGAGACGGATACGAAAGATTGAGATGATGATGAATAGAAATATATACCTACTTCTAGCTGACCCAACAGACGTGGTTCTGTTCAAATAAAATAAAAGTAATTCTCCTTGAAATCGACAGCAGCGCCACCTACCGGGGCCAAATGTGAACCTAAACCATTCTCGAATTCCCTTGAACACACACAAAAAATTTCATCAACATCGGTCCAGCCGTTTAGGAGGAGTTTAGTGACATACACACGTACGCAAGAAATTTATATATAAAGATATTCAGTGGCAATTATATCTTCATTATATAGTTTATGCGATATAAATAGAAAAGAAAATGAAAATAATAAAGAACCTGACACGGATAATGCGTCATCGGTTTTGGGTCCCGTTGACTTCTAACATAAGGAACCCTAAAATATAATCTTTCCAAGAAGATATCGTGATGAATGAACATAGCACATTACGTTTCCACAACAAGACTCATTCTCTATTTTAAGATGATGACACTCGTATTTTGTAACACTATGTAATGACAGTACTGACAGTATTTTGGCACTTCGTCTGTAAACAATGCTGATCCCTTTGCCTTTCAGATAGTATTACAGAGTAATGAATAGAATCCTCAGAGTAAGGAATAATAAAATTACGCAACCTAGTGATATTCATTAAAGAGCTTCATTCACCATTATTTTTAAGACGATATTTAATATATTACGTACAATATATACAACGTTTATAAATAAACAAATGATCAATCACCAGCTTAGACTGTGAGGTCATTTATTAACAAGGCCAGGGTCTTCATAATAAGTATAGAACAAACACATTTATAAATAAGTAAATCTCAATATTATTTTTAATAAATAGGACAAGTATGAACTGCAAAACATGTTTTTTAAAGGCTAAGAAACTTGTATTTTACAAGTATACAATTAACAGGCAAATTATACCCAGATTTGGAGCAATAATTTGTGCATTTCACAAAGTATTGTCCGTCGTGGGAATCAAATGCGCGACACTTAGCACGGTATGTTGGAACTTAATCAATACACTATCTATACAGTCGATTTCTTAGTTAATTTTTTTCCATCCTTTATTCCCCCTGTTGGGCGAAATCTGTGTCATTCTCAACAGGGGGAGAAAAGGATGCAATCGTCCGTTTGGGCGCAATGGCAAATAGTAGCGATTGAGGCTGTGGCAGCTGAGATTATGTTTGTTTGTCAATCACAATAAATATTACTTTAGTGTGATGAATTTAATGAAAGTATTGTTTAAAAAAATGGAATTACTAAATTCCGACTAATTTAGGAAAGTCAAGTAATTGGTTCCACCGTGCCGCTCAATTGGCAGTGAGGATTAAATGGCGCCCTTTCGTCAAGCTGGTCCGCTAAAAAGAAAGCTTATTGATAGTTAGATACAGGTTCCTCCCAAGGAGGTAGAAATACCATAATTGCCACTCAGAGCCAGCGGATTAACGAAACCGATATTGTAAGTTGGCCAGGAGACTGCTACTGTCAGGCAAATCATTTTCGTTAACCTTCAGACGGTTTTCATGGCTCGCACAGGAAAATAAGGTGTGGTGATATATTTTCATCATGAGATAATGATATCTCATATATATCTCACTATTGGGATCAAAACTTGTCTACAATAAAGAGAAATTGACCAAAATGATCAGACGAGTTACTATAGGTTTTTATTTTGAGAGTGCCGTCCTTGGCACCATGCTCAATGATCTCAGCAGGGTATCCCAACTAGTGGGTTTACGAATGAACATGGACAAGACGAAAGTCATGTCAAATGCCCATGTCAATCCCGTACCGGTTCTAGTTGGCAATGCGATTCTCGAAGTTGTCGATCATTATGTTTACCTAGGACAAACAGTCCAGTAGATTCAATTTCGAGAAAGAAATCAGCCGACGAATCCAACTCGGTTGGGCAGCATTCGGGAAACTTAAGAGGGGCGTCCTCCACTGCGTCGTCCGATACGTGGTCGCCACTTGAGAACCTTTCTTCCCCAGCGGTTGTCGGTTCTTCGAGCGATGTGGCCTGCCCATTGCCACTTCAGCGTGCTAATTCTTCGACCGACGACCTGGTGAAAGTTGTTGGGCGTCGTTGGATGCAAGTGGCACAGGACCGCACTTTGTGGCGTAACATGAGGGAGGCCTACGTCCAGCAGTGGACGGCGATAGGCTGAAATGATGATGATGATGATGTGCCGTCTCTTGCACAGATGTTTTATGCATATTACATATATACTTTAGTCGTCTTTACTAGGGTTATTATGGAGCTCTGTAACCGAAACTATCCGAAACTGGAATAATTTCATATCTGTAACAGTAAACGAAAAGGAAATTACAGTAGAAACTCGAAAATTGATGAACAGGGCCGGAGTATCCATAAGACGAATTAAGCAACTGCCTAGGAGCTCCGCATTGAATAGGGGCATCGAGCATGCCTCAAGAAAAAACATTTCATCCAACATTGCCTAGGGGCCCTGATAGGGTTAATCCGACCGTTTTTTTTTTTTTGTGGGTGGGCCGCGGTCGGCGCGCCTCCGCACCACTCCGTCCGGGGCGACAGAGGGGCTTGAGCACGCAACTCCCGCGACCCACCCGAAAACCACGTCGCCTTCGTCGTTGGGCCGACCACTGGAGCAGCGTTAACTTGTCGTCAGTGGTCGGCCCGACGGAATACCCCCTATTGGGGTACCCTCCCATCGACCGACGTCCCCCCCTCGGGGGGGACGTCGGTCTTTCCTCACGCGGTCGGCCTCTCGGCGGGTGACGGACTAATCCCCGGTCACGTCACCCGCGGCCTCGGCTAAGGCGGCATGAGGCGCAGATAGTTGCGCCTGCGCCGCCCCAGTCGCCGGCGGCGGATCTCCTCATCGAGGCTGCGCTCCTCACGCAGGCGATCCGCCGCCTCCTTCCGCGAGATCACTGTCTCGCAGAAGGCTGCGACCGCGTCCCAATTCCTGACGCTGTCGACCATCGCCCTAGCGATAGCCGGCAGCGTCAGGTCCGTACCGATGATTGCGACGAGTTCACAGCGCTGCACTGCCCAAGCCCCGCAGGCCTCGAGCGTATGGCGCGCCGTGTCCTCGTCGCAATCGCAGTGGTGGCAGGACGGTGTACTCTCCCTCCTAACGACCTTGTGCAGGTATTTGGCGAAGCACCCATGCCCCGTCAAAACCTGCACCAGTCGGAAGGAGAGCAACCCGTGCCGCCTCTCTAACCACTGCATCAGCACCGGCCGGAAGGCCTCCACGGTTCGCACCCCGAACCGAGGCCTCTCCAGCCGGACTGCCCAACGGGCGATGACGTCTCGGCGGGCGTCGACGCGCCAGGCGGTGAGATCCCTTAACGAGACCACACCGCCCTCCGCTCGCACCCCCGTCACCCGCCGATATAGTCCGGCGAGCATCTCCGCCTCCAGGTCCCACGGGGGAGTCCCGGCCAACAGGCACGCTGCCTCCGTCGCCACCGTGCGGTATCCGCGGATGGCCCTGACCGCCATGACCCTCTGTGGTCGCCACAGAAGGGCCCTAAGTCGGGCGGTCATGGACCCCGCCCACACCGGTGCGCCGTACAGGGCCATCGACCGGATGACCCCCGCGTACAGCCGTCGGCACGCAGCGCTCGGTCCGCCCACGTTCGGCATAAGCCACGATAGGGCGGACGCCGTGCCGACGAGCCGCGGAGCGAGCCTACGGAAATGCTCCCGGAACCACCATCGCCCGTCGAGCACCAGGCCCAAGTACCTCATATGGGCCCGGATGCTGATGTCGACCGAGTGGACGGTGATCGAGACGCCGATGGGAGGGCTCATAGTGCGCCCATGGAACAAGAGGGCCTCCGTCTTGTCCAGGGCGACCCTCAACCCCAGCGCCTCGATCCGTCTGACGACCTCCTCGGTACCCGAGGTCGCCAGGCTTACCGCCTCTTCTAGCGTCCCACCGCGGGCTGTGACGAGCGTGTCGTCGGCGTAACAAATCACGCCCAGCCCGGGCGGGAGGCTCCCCCTCAACGCCCAGTCGTAGCCGATGTTCCACAGGGTGGGTCCGAGGACCGACCCCTGTGGGACACCGCACGTCATGGGCGTCCGCACAACGTCCCCTGCTCGGTCGGTGCAGAGGACGCTGCGCCCCTCCAAATAGTCTGCCACTAGCCGCCTCAGGTAAACTGGCACCCCGTGATACCGGAGCGCCTCCCTGATGCAGCTGAATGGCAGACTATTGAATGCGTTGGCGATGTCTAGGGACACCACCAACAGCACTCCCCCGCCGGTGACGGCCTCAGTCGCCACGGCCCTCAGGCGCAACAGAGCCGCGATCGTCGAACGACCCCTCCTAAACCCAAACTGGGCGTCCGACAGATCGGGCCCCGTGCCGACGAGGTGCCGCTCGATGCGGGCAGCTACCACCCTCTCCAGTAGCTTGCCCGTGTCATCGAGCAGCACGATAGGCCTGTAGGCCGAAGGCGACTCCGGAGACCGTCCCGGCTTCGGCAGGAGCACCAGCCTTCCCTCCTTCCAGCACCCAGGGAACCGTCCGGACGCTAAACACGCGTCGAACAGCTCCCTGAGGCGGGGTCCCAGGTGTTCGAGGACCAGGGCCAGCACGCGGTTAGGAACACCGTCGGGCCCGGGGGCGGTAGACTTTGCGCGCATGCGCGTCACCGCCACCCCCATCTCGGGTTCCGTGATGGGCGGAACACTGTCGTCGTCGGCCTCCCGGTCAGTGTCTGGCGGAGCCATGACCGGGGGCGTGTGTTCCGCCCGCCGCGGGAACAGGTCCTCGATGACCCGGGTGAGAAGGCTGGGCTGGAGAGTCTCGGTGAGGGGAGGGCCCCGCGCGCGCAGCTTATTCAGCACCGCGCGATAGGGGCGTCCCCAGGGGTCACGGTCGAGACCGTCCAGCATCTCCTGCCGACTGACGTCCTTGGCGGAGCGGACGGCCAGCCTGAAGGCCGACCGCGCATTGCGGTAGCCCTCGTAAAGCACGGCCTCCCGCTCCGCGTCGCGATGGCGCCGCCGGCTGCGGGTGTAGGCCCTCCGGGCGCGGATACACGCAGCCCGGAGATCCGCCAGCTCCCGGGACCACCAGTGGACACCCCTCCTCGGGGGCAGACGCCGTACCCGGGGCATGGCCGCATCGCAGATCTGCGTCAACGCACTGCGGATGCGGCCAGCCTCGGCGTCCACCCCGTCCGACTGGTGGGCAGAGGACAGCCACGAGTATACGATGGCTGTCTCCGCCAGCTGGTCCCGGTCTAAGCGACCCACAGCCCATCGCGGGAACGCAGGACGCCCATCCGCCCCGTGACCCCTGCTGGGCGTCGGGATTGCAGGGGAGACCTCCATCCGGATATACCGGTGGTCCGACAAGGTCTCCACCTCCTCCACGACGCGCCAGCTCCCCACGCGTGCGGCGACCTCGGGGCTAGCGAACGAAAGGTCCACTATCGACCCGCCCCGTTGTCGCACGCACGTATGCACCGAGCCCCTGTTCAGCAAACAGAGGCCCAGTGCCGCCGCCCACTCCTCGATCGCCCGTCCTCACCGATCGCCCGTCCTCATTAATCCGACCGTGGAGGTGAATTGTATTCTTACTCCATCAGCACACGGAAAATTTGATACATTATATGTACATCTAAATCAACAGTTGGAATATATTTAAGATCATGTTTGTGTTCTGTACAAAGATATAATGATAAACATTGCAGTGTTTGAAGCAAAAAGCTTCTTCAGGTTTTTTCTTTGCTTTGAATACAAACATTTGCACGAGTTGTCTAGTTTTTTTCTCTAAAGCGTTAGCTCTAGTCACGTTTAATGCTCACGTGATTCAAACTACTTGTAGATATTTACAATTCCTTTAATGCTTTTCATTTAACCGCAAGTGTAATGACTAATGCCTATGTAAAGGGGAGTTCCATTCATTATCTATTTGAGGTTATTTTAGCGATTTTATAATCGCGCTAGCTTTTATGGTCACGGGCGTAAGAAGACTCACCTCAGATATTTATAATTATCTATCTGATACAGAAAATTAGTTATTAAATTTTGACCCCCATTTTTAGTGTGTTGGACGTGAGACATCTTAGTCCGCCCTTGACCATGAACGCTGCAAAGTGTTCGAAACGTCGGGCAATCAAAAATCAAATACAAACGCGATAAAATCCGTAGAGTAGTTTTATTTAAAACTAGCAATCCGCCCTCGCTTCGCTTCGGTTATAGGTTATAGTCGTTTTACCAGCGTAGTTCCCGTTGCCGTGGGAGTACCGGGATAAAATATAGCCTAATTTACTCCCTGATATTATAGCTTTCCATTGGTGAAAGAATTTTTTAAATCGGTCCAGCCGTTTTAAAGATTACCCGGAACAAACAGACAGACAGACAGTCAGACTAAAAAAATATAAAGTGATTTTTAGGCATATGTATAGTGCAAATAACCGTGTGAGCATGAAAAAGGCCTATCATTTTGACATTACAAACAGACACTCCAATTTTATTTATTGGTATAGATGTGTAATACTCGCGTAAAGATCAGAAATCATTATGCGCTAGCTTTTAGTCTAGATGTCGTAAATGTGTTCTATAGGGTCTGATACAAGGGACTTCTATCTAAGCTACCATCATATGAAATCTCCAAGGGACTTTGTAATTGTATCACCAGCTTTCTGGATGATCAGAGAATAAAAGTCTCCGAGCGCGATTCATGAGTGAATGTATGTGCATTGTGCAGGATCTGGAATGAACTACGCGCTGCTGTGTTTCCCGAGCGCTATGATAATGTCATTCTTTAAACGAGGCTAAAGATGAGCATTATCTTCACCATAGGCAGCAGCCTAGCTGTGCCTCTGGTATTGCAAAGGTTCATAAACGCAGTATTAAAAATACTATTTATTATCTTCTTGCGAAAATAGAAATAAGTACATCTATACCAATAAATAAAATTGGAGTGTCTGTTTGTAATGTCAAAATAATAGGATTTTTTCATGCTCACATGGTTATTTGCACTATACATACATACGCCTAAATACACTTTATATTTTTTTATCTGTCTGTTTGTTCCGGGTAATCTTCAAAACGGCTGGACCGATTTCAAAAATTCTTTCACCAATGGGAAGCTATAATATCAGGGCGTAAACTAGGCTATATTTTATCCCGGTATTCCCACGGGAACGGGAACTACGCGGGTAAAACGACTATAACGTATAACCGAAGCGAAGTGAGGGCGGATTGCTAGTAATATATATTTTCCGTGTGGTGACGGAGTAAGAATACAATTCACCACTCCCTATCTTGCTTGTGGATGTCGTAAAAGACGACTATGGGATATAATAAGCACATAATATCTGTGCAAGAGAAGGAAAACTCGAAATGAAACCCTATACCAACATGTCTGACCAGCATGATATAGTAGGTCATATTCCCTCCCATTGTGGAGGAGGCCCGAGCCCTACAGTGGGACGTATGTGGGCTGCGATGATCACGTTGATGACATAATGTTTACCAAGAACCCTTTCCATCTTTCTCTCTTATGTAAGATTGGTTGGAACTCCGTTAGACTTCTTAAACATCTTACATAACAAATGAACGCACCCTAACATATGCATCACGTTTTGCTAAGTATTTATTCGTGTTTTATTACGATATTGGATTCAAGTCGTTAGGTCTTATATATGTTACTAGCGGGTTGCTAGTAACATATATAAGACACTAGCAACCCGCCCTCGCTTCGCTTCGGTTTTAGTCGTTTTACCCGCGGCGTAGTTCCCGTTCCTGTGGGAATACCGGGATAAAATATAGCCTAGGTTACTCCCTGATATTATAGCTTTCCATTGGTGAAAGAATTTTTGAATGCTTCCGCTGAGTGCGTTGCGTAAACGGTTAAAGTTTCACAAATATCATGTCTGACAGTATCGTAGTATTTAAAAATATTTTCACCTTCTACGTAAACAAAGTCGCGGGTTAAAGTTAGCGTTAGCCCAATATAATTATTTCACGTGAACGAAGTCGCGGGCAGAAACTAATTAATAATATTCATTATCATTTGCCTGCCCATTGCCCACGCTACGTGGGATCGGCACAACATGTTATTACCTTCCATAACCTTCTATCAATCGTCATTTCTGTAACTCACTACTTTCATACACAAATCATTCACACAATCCATCCATCTCTTTTTAGGTCTCCCACGCTTCTTACGTCCATCCACAAACATATTGACAACCCTTCTCGTCACATGCCCTTCATCCCTCCTCATCACGTGTCCATACTAAGACATTCTCGCACTCCTAATTTTCTCTACCACTGGTGCCACTTTCAGGCTTCCCCTAATATACTCATTTCTTATTTTATCCAACCTTGATACTCCACACATTCATCTTAACATACGCATCTCACTATCTCAATAAAATGCAGTCTTCTCTCATTCGTCTTTTTTAATGCCCAACATTCAGAACCATACAAGCTAGTTAATAATATTAAAGGAATAAATTACCGCTCACGCAAAAAAAATTAAAAACAACATACATTGTAAGCACTTTGTACATTTATTCTTAACAAACGGGCAAGCTTCACACACGTAAATTGTCGATCTAAATAAAGTACTGCCCATCTGGCATCAGCTGTCACAGTGTATCTTATTGGCCCAATTTATTTTAAGATGTACCGACATACGCTTTATAGAAGCTACACCCAACTAGAATGGGTGTAGTGACCTTAAAACTAAAACAGGATCATGTGAATCATTCTCTCATTTCATCCTCGTGTACTACCTCTGCCAATTTTCAATTGCTTGATGTTAAAGATAAAAATATATTTTGGGGTAAAAATATATATTCTGAGAAATATATTTTGGGGTTACTTAAAGTGGACGTTTTGAAAATAATGCAACTATCCTGCTAATATTATAAACGCGAAAGTTTGTATGTGAGGATACTTGATGCTCTTGCACGCAAAAACTACTGAATGGATTTTGATGAAATTTCACAATAATACAGCTTACATATCAGTATACAACATAGGTATAATTTATTCCGATATTCCCACGGGAACTATGCGGGCAAAACCGCTGCTTGTATGCCAATAATACAATTATATATGACAGAGTAAAAATACAATTCACCACCCCCTTACTTGCCTGTGGGTGATGTAAAAGACGGCTTAGGGATATAATATGCATATAACATTGAAGAGAAGGAAAACTCGAAATAAAACCCTATACCAACACGTCTGCCCAGCATGGTATAGTAGGTTAATTTCCCTCCTGTTGTGGAGGAGACGTGAGCCCCAAATTGGGACGTGTATGAGCTGAAGTTATGATGCCATTATTAAAGATGTGCATAATTGTTTACAAATTGTATTCAAATATAAAATACAAGTATTATTTTTTTCTTTAAATGCAAAATAGTTGGAAATTTGTTCGCCTTCTTCATCTTTTTTGTTTTAGCAATCAGTTTAATATGAGCCATTTTTATCAGTGTCGAGTTATAATTTTTTCGGCTGCGCTTCGTTTGGAAAACTTAAGAGGATCTTCTCGCCTAATATTACGTTGTGCCTGAAAACAAAAGTTTATAATCAGTGTGCGTTATCAGCGATGACATACATATGTCACTGTCACTGCAACCATGGTCTTTAAATGTCATCAAATCATATAAATATTTTTGCAAAAAAAGAAACCGCCTTCAATAATGTAGATAGTGTAGATAAATTTTTAGATTTTTGTTGATATTTCAAAAATCCCTGGTCCGATTTTGATTAAATTTTCAAAGGACCATTTGGAAACTATACCCTTTCCAACAAAAAAAGAATCAACAAAATCGGTTTAAAAACGACGAAGTTATCCGCGAACAAACATAAACAAAGCATTTATACGGTCGAATTGAGAAACCTACTCCTTTTTTGAAGTCTGTTAAAAAGTACTCAAAGGATAGTCCTTTCTTGGTACATTGTCATAATGCCAGCCTTCTGGACCCATTATTACCAATGGGTCCAGAAGGCACAGTAGGACAGTAGTGCGAAAGATTTTATTCACACTTGATTTATTTTAATATCTATATTTCCATGTGGTAACGGAGTAAGAATACAATTCACCACTCTCACTCTTGCCCGTGGGTGTCGTAAAAGGCGACTAAGGAATGTAATACGCATATAATATCAATGCAAGACAAAGAAAGCTCGAAACAAAACCTTATACTAACAAGTCTGACCAGCGAGATAGAAGGTCAATTTCTATCCCATAGTGGAGGAGGCTGAGCCCAACCGTGGGACCGGTATGGGTTGAGATGATGATGATGATGATGATGATATTAATTAACCACCTTATAATGTAGTTAAGATAGAAAAGTAATATTTTATCTACATTTTATTTCGCTTTTTAACATAATGATTTTTATGTTTCTAAAGTCAGTTGACTTGTTTTTTATTTACGTGCTGGTTGGCTATAATTAATCCGACTGTAGTTTGTCTGACCAACTGTGTGACCGCAGAGCAACGTGGTGTGATTTTGTTTATAACATTTAATTATCCTGTTTTGTCAAACTATACTGCTTAATTCCATATCCAATTAAGGTTTTAAATTATTAACCTTAGCTGCAATAAGAAATAAGTCATAGTTTACTTAAAATGGAGTTAAGTGGACGTGATTAATCACTTTAATATACCCGATATTGAGGTGGTTAAATGGTGGTACGGTTCTATGTGATGAAGAACTAAGACTGCAATATATTAACACCGCAGAAAACGAGAAAAATCGAAATTAATTTCAATCCGCACTGTGTCTGTTCCATTTCAAAACGACTTGTCTTGAGACCCACAACAAATTTAATTGAAAAAGAAAAACAAGAAGAGTTGTAAATATTCCATTTTCAGACACATGAAACAAAATTGGCTAATAGGCCCCTTCATAATAGGAGGGAAATTGACCTTATAGACATGGTGATCAGAGAGGTTGGTATAACGGTATATTTCGAGTCTTCTTTCTCTTGCATAGATGTTATATGCATATTATATCCCTCAGTCATCTTTTACAACACCCACAGGTAAAAAAGAATTGTATTGTTACCCCGTCACCATACGGTATCTAAGCATATAACACCCCGCTTTGATCGCCAACTCGCCTGCCAAGCGTGGAGAATACGTCACTATCCTCTGATTTGTCGGGGAATACGTCCAAGAGTGAAATGCCAAAGGCTGAATGACGATGCTATAAATTCCAGCTAGACCAGATCCTTCAAGACCGTCGAGGCCCTCCGGCCGGTGCTGATGGAGTGGTTGGAGCGGACGCACGGGGTGCTTTCCTTCCGACTGGTGCAGGTGCTGACGGGGCACGGTTGCTTCGGGAAGTACCTGCACAAGATTGTCAGGAGGGAGAGCGCACCGTCCTGCCACCACTGCAGTTGCGACGAGGACACGGCGCAGCACACGCTTGAGGAGTGTGCTGCATGGGAGAGGGATCGCCGTGAACTCGTCGCAATTATCGGTGCCGACCTGGCGCTGCCGACCATCGCCAGGGAGATGCTCGTCAGCGTCAGGAACTGGGACGTGGTCGCCGCCTTCTGTGAGGCCGTAATCTCACGGAAGGAGGCGGCGGATCGAGTGCGAGTAGAGCTCCTATTCACCGACACGTTCCGCCGCCGGCGACTCAGGCGCAAGTATCTGCGCCTGAGTCGCCCTAGCCGAGGCCGCGGGTGATCGGACCGGGGAATTGTCCGTCACCCGCAGAGAGGCTGACCGCGCGACGGCGACCGACATCCCAGGACGTCGAGAGGTGAGGTTACCCGATAGGGTATTCCGTTGGGCCGACCACTGACGACAAATCACATCTGCTCCGGTGGTCGGCCCAACAACGAGGTGACGTGGGTACGGGTGGGTTATGGGCTCGCGCGCCGTCCTTTCATCGCCCCGGACGCACAGGACCGCGCGTGCGCTTACCATAGCCCACCCATAAAAAAAAAAAAAAAATACCAGATCCTTCAAGCAGTAAATGACTATTAGTTAATTCCTAAAAGAACTATCTCAGTTTTAACAACAGGTGCAATATGCCCTTTTGCTATTAAGCTGACGGTTAATGTTATTATTTATTACTTAGAATATGGTTATTATTTGCCTGAAGGAAAAATACTTATTGTTAATTGTAATATGTATATGTTACGGCTAATACCCGAAGTGCGGCTACACCTAGTTCTAGCCGGCTAAAATTAGGCGTAGCCGCTCTTTGATGTTTAAACCTAGGTGTAACAGATTTGTTCACGGCTAATATTAGGTGTAGCCGATTTCATTTGGTTAAAACTAGGTATAGCCTTCTTTATGCTGGCTACAACTAGATGTAGTCAATCCTACCTGGTTAAAACTAGATTCTATTCTTCGTATTGGTTGTACCTTCAATAAAACAAGCTACAATCAAGGAACGTTATTATTTATTTGAGAAAGTAAACAACAGAAATGTTTAGAATAACATAATTCATTTCTATCTTTAACATTTTCTATCTTTATTAATCTCATTACTTATAATCTTCAGTGTTCGTATCATAGCTTTACTGCCAAGCGAGTGTGGAGGATATGTCGTCAGCAATTGCCAAAATCAATAGAGACCTTGACAGTATAAAAAGTTGGTGTTGCCAGTTCGGGTTGACGGTGAACCCTACCAAGTGTCAGGCAATAATTGTGGGTAGTCAGCGTATGATAGGCCGAGTAGACGTCAAATCTCTCCCCTCTATATTGTACGACGGCTCTATTGTACCGCTGTCCCCTGACGTAAAAGACCTTGGCTTATATATCGACTCTACTCTCAATTGGAGAACTCAAGTAACCAAAGTAAGTCAGCGAGTCACCTGTAGCTTACGGGCTCTCAATCGGTTGAGACATTTTCTACCGATTAAAACTAAAACGACGTTTGTCCAAACTTTAATTTTTCCTCTAATTGACTATGGTGATGTGTGTTATTTTGACCTGAATGCAGATCTTCTTAATAAACTAGACCGTCTTCTCAATAACTGCATTCGATTCATATATAATCTTCGTAAGTATGATCTTATTTCTGCTTATTATTATTATTAAATTTTCTAACTATTCAACAACGCCTTACTTTTCTATATTCTATCCTCAACTCTCCTAATTACTTGTCTTGTTCCTTTCACTACCTCTCTACTAATCACGACAGAAACCTTCGCTCCTCCAAAAACTTGCTCTTACTTTGTCCATCTCATCACTCTGATCGTGTGCATTCTTCTTTTGTTGTCCAAGCGGTTCTCCTCTGGAACTCACTACCGCTTGGTATCAGGATGGCAACTAGTCGTCAAACATTTAAGAAGAGCGTTCGACTCCATCTCTTAAACGAGTTGGCAGAATCATCACAACTGATATAATGTCCTTATAATTATGTATATATACTGTGTATATATGTGTATGTATATATTTATATATCTTAATATATATCATATCTATCTTTGTATTTGGGTATGTATGTATCTTTGGTATGTATTATATATTTTCGTATATACCTATTTATCTATGCAAAACATATTTTCTTTTTAATTTTTCAATAGTATAGCTATCCCGGAACATGCACCTACCTTTTTTTTCATCTCTACATCACCTATGGTTAACTAGTAGAGAATGCCTTTGGCATTAAGTCCGCCATTGCATTGTTGCATGAAGATTAATAAATAAATAAATAATTCAAATTTTAATAATCTTTATAAACCTAAACACTCTACGCAAAATTCAGCAATCAAATTGCTTTAGTTATTTATTCTAAAAAGATAAAGTAAAATGGCATCTTTGGCGTGTAACTCTTTGAACGATTTATATCTTTACCATTATAAACTTAATTTTTTTACCTAATTAACAGCAATCAAAAACAATTATTATTTATTCGAACAAGATAAACTTGAATGGCATTTAGAGTTACATAATATACCGGCAGCTTTGCAGAGACATTTTTTATTACCACAATTACTTTTGCAGTGGCATCTTTTGTATTCTTGTCCTCCTCATGTTGATTGAGCATTAGCTATTTGGCGTAATGATTTTTCTCAGGCGAGACTAAACTAACGTCCAAAAATTTTGACTCATATACAGTGAATTGCCTTTTTTGAATAAATAACTAAAGTAATTTGATGGTTGATTCTTGCGTAGAGTGTTTAAGTTTATAATGATTATTAAAATTTGAATTATGTTATTCTAAAAATTTCTATTATATTTACCTATTCAAATAAATAATAACGTTCCTTGGTTGTAGCTTGTCTTATTGTAGGTTGAAGCAATACGAAGAATAAAACCTTGTTTTAACCACGTAGGATTGGCTACATCTAGTTGTAGCCATCTTAAATAAGGCTATACTTAGTTTTAACCAAATGAAATTAGCTACACCTAATATTACCGTTAACAAATCTGTTCCACCTAGGTTTATGTACCACTAATATTATAAACAGCAAAAATTGTATTTTTGTGTATGTGTATGTTTGTAATGAACAAACTCAAAAATTACTGTGTCGATTTCAAAAATTCTTTCACTATCGAAAAGCTACATTATCCCTGAGTAGCGTAGCTATATTTTTATCCCGGTATTCTCACGGGAAAGGGAACTGTACAGTAGTGTGCCTACACCTAGTTTTAGCCGGCTAGAACTAGATGTAGCCGCAGTTCGGGTATTAGCCGTAACATATATAAATGATTAGGTTCGACTTAAGTTCGGCAATTAAGGTATTAATAAAATTTAGTTCTAGACGTATGATTGTTAACTGTGAGGTCTGCGATTATATTATCTAAAACTTTATATCTTTAACTTTAATTCTAAATATCATCATCATCTCAGGCCATACACGTGTATGTGGGACGTCCCACTGTTGGGCTCGGGTTTCCTCCATTAAGAGAGGGACATTGACCCTCTATACCACGCTGGTCAGACGTGTTGGCATAGGGTTTTGTTACTGCTGGGCACGAGCCACCTCCACAATAGGAAGGAAATTTACCTAATATACCACGATGATCAAACGGATTGTTTTAGGGTTTTGTTTTGAGTATTCCTTTTTTTGCATAGATGTTATATGCATATTATATCCCTTAGTCATCTATTACAATACCCACGGGTAAGAAAGTGAGTGGTGTATTGTATTCTTACTCCGTCACCATACGGAGATGTTATGTTTAGTACTTTCAATTTCTGTTTAAAAAGTGACTGCCGTCCTGTCGTCCATCTATCTATCTATACATCGAACAATCTCGCCACTAGTGTTGCCCAAAAAAGTCTTGGTCTTGCGGTCTTGGTCTTGGTCTTGCGAGAAATGCGAGACTGAGACCAAGACCAAGACCGCTTAATTTTTGCAAGACCAAGACCAAGACTGGCCCTGCAAGACTTGAGCAAGACCAAGACTGGGCCTGCAAGAGTCTCGCGGTCTTGCATTTAATTCAAATCACCATTTCAGCTTATATACGGTTGAGCTGGTGTCTTCTACATAACAGGAGGAGAATCGGCCGTGGACGGAGGGGAATCGCCACGGTGATCGGCCGTGTTGTTACAGGTCATACATGTCAAGTTTTCCTTCTCTTGCACCGATGTTATATATTATAGCCCTTAGTCGTGGGTTCGCAGTCACGGGTAAAATAGGGGGTGATGAATTATATTCTTACTCCGTCACTACACGGCAAGTCAAATCAGTCTTGAGATATTCATCTATTGGCCAATCGATTCCCAATGTTGGTGTTGGCTTTTCAGAATTACTCTTCGGAAAGGCTTAAGGACAAAAATACCATAATCACGAGAGTGCTCTTGCCCATTATACATATTTATATATCCGTTTATTCATTAGCCCAACAACGTTCACTGTTGGACAGAAATATGCCTACAATTAATCTATATAAATGTCCATGTAGGGACAGAGTACGATCACCATCAGGCAGCACATGAAGCGTTGCTCCCAGCGCTATTTTGCCTCCTCTGACACGACTCACCCCAATCCACTAGTGGTTGGGTTAATCTACAACATATTCGTATTTTGTTAAATGTTCATTAGAATTTGAATAAATCAATGATTACGTTTGCATAAGCAAGACAAACTTCGCTTTAACATAAATCAGCTGATCGGCCGATGACCGTTGATGAGTCGCCTTTGTACCTACGTAACCATTGAAAGGTTCGCGCAATTCTAATACCTATTTATACTGTCGAAATTTTACATGCTTACATATATCCTGTCTGTACATACCTACATAATGCATAAAATTTAAGGCATAAACTCTTAGTCACACATTTTTGTAATCACTATAACTTTTACGTTATATTGTTTTTGTGTAATATACATTCTAATTATGATCTATGACTGTTGAACTACAACATACATGAACAGTTGTCCCATAACCTGATACACCCTGTGTATATAACATATGTGCAAGAGAAGTGAAACTAGAAAGAAAACCCTGTATCAACATGTCTGACCAGCGTGGTATAGTAGATCAATTTTCCTCTTACTGGAAGGAAGCTTAAGCCCAGCAGTGGCATTTTTATGAGCTGTGACGATGACGACGAATATCATACATTTTACAAGTATTAAAACCATACAATTTTAAATCAGTTTTATATGTTCTTGAATAAATAGTATATTAAGAGCTACATGGATCCAGCGGCCAAGTATTTATATAGGCAATAGAGCAACAGGTTTTTTCAAGTATCCAGAGTATCAGTAACTAACTGTAAATACAATAGATACATACCACTTAACTTGAAGGGGAATATAAACAATCGCATTAATTGTAAAATATCGCATTGATTATAAAATGACATACAATTTATTGTATCAACTGCCTCGTGTGGTGACGTCTTAAGAAAATAGGGTCGAAAGTCCTGTCATAAGAGTAGTAACGCTGTCTAATGGAACACCAGGGGAATAGAAGAGTAATTTTCTCCAGTGGTAAGTATTGTATTCAATAGTGAACTATAGGCTAGCAGATGGATAGATAGGATAGGATATTTGATTAATTTAGTTGGATTTTTCATTGCCATGATAAATTACTGTTACGTTATTCTAACTGCAAAACTTTGCGAGACTCTTGCTGCAATACCAAGACTCGGGTGCGCAAGACCAAGACCAAGACTCGGGTGCGCAAGACCAAGACCAAGACGAGACCAGGTGTGATGTTGCAAGACCAAGACCAAGACCGGTCCAAGTCTCGTCTTGGTCTTGCATTTGGGCAACACTACTCGCCACAGTCGCCACTCATTCATTAATAGAATATAAATGTTTATTATGGCAAAAGGATACTAAGTAAACAAATAATATCTTTAGAGGTAAATTATTAAAATAATATAAATCATGCGTAGTACCTATTTTTACCACAAACCGGTTCTAACTCGACAATATATTGGTTATAATTAACCAACTTTGATCTTCCTTTAGCATCAGTATAGGCACTTGTATAAATAAGATTAGAGCATAGCGCATATGTATCATATGAAAAAAAAAGGAACAGTATTAAAAATTGGTAGAAAAAGGAAAAATTACAAGCTTATTGAACATGCAAGCTATTAACAAAAATAGTTATAATTGGGTAAAAATGTAAAAACCAATTTCGGTTGCGGGTAGATATAAATATCTTTAATAACGATGACTTGTTAGACGTGAGACATGCACAAGTTGTGGGTGACCGGACCGGATTAGTTCGCCACCGCGGAGAGGCTAGTCTCACGACGGTGATCGGCATCCTGGGAAGGGGACGTCGATGGGAGAGGGTATTCCCTCGGGATATTACGTCGTCCACCAAGGAGCTCTGCACCGGTGGTCAGCCC
Source organism: Lymantria dispar (assembly GCA_032191425.1). Taxonomy (NCBI): domain Eukaryota; kingdom Metazoa; phylum Arthropoda; class Insecta; order Lepidoptera; family Erebidae; genus Lymantria; species Lymantria dispar. The sequence goes on from CM063455.1 coordinate 28,564,709, forward strand.
AATGATGAAGGTGATGTGCTATCGGCTGGGTCACGGGGTCGCGCGCCGACCCTCTTTTGCCCCGGACGGAGCCGGGTGGCGGATGCGCTGACCGTACCCACCCAAAAAAAAAAAGACGTGAGGCATATTAGTCCGCCCGTGACCATGAACGCTGTAAAGTATTCGAAACGTGGTTGGTCAATCAAAAATCAAATATAATCGCGATAAAATCCGTAGTTTAATTTGCAGCGTGTAATATTCGCGTTAACATCAGAAATCATTAATAGTTAGTCTTATCGACTTATCAATTTAAAGATGCCTCCATCCATCCACTCCCTATCCAAAGTGACGGCATGTGGTCGACACATCATCATCACAGCTCATATATGCCCCACTGTTGGGCTCGAGCTTCCTCCAGGAGGGAAATTGAACCATTATATTACGCTGCTCAAACGTGTTGGTTTTATTTCGAGTTTTCCTTCTTTTGCTTAGATATTATATCTGTGGCCATAGGTCAGAATATGATAATTACAAATTCATTACTTTACAGGACAAGCAAATTAAATTATTGAGAAATCTCAAAGGGACTATTAAAATATGAGACACTCGGTATATGACAAAAAATATTTTTAAAATTAAGGAAATGTATTACTAATTTGTAAAATTACTTAAAATTAATTGTGCAATGCGTAGTATTCATGTGGATATTGATGAATGAATTTGTATTTATCATATTCTGACCTATGGCCACAGATATATTCATACTATATCCTTTAGTCGTGTTTTACGACACCCACGGTCAATAAAGGTGGTAAAGTATAATATATATAGTTCTTTTGGGGTAATACCGGGATAAAATATAGCCTACTCCCTGATATTATAGCTTTCCATTGGTGAAAGAATTTTTGAACTCGATTCGGTGGTTTAAGCGTAAACAAACAAACTTACTTTCGCATTTATAATATTAGTAAGGATATTCTTGTTACATATGGCCACCATGATGATCAGACATGTAAGCGTTGAGGTCTTTATAATTTTCCTTTGGTTTAAATTATCTGCATACGTCTTTTAGTCGACTTTATACGACAACCGCGGGAAAGAGAGGCATATTATATTATTATTCTGTTATCACAGCATCAAATTTAGTTTCACTTCACCTTTGAAAACTGTAATAGAGATTAGTCAAGTTGAAGTGACATATAAGAATAAATAAAAGTAATAAAAGTTAAGTTAATGATCTTTTTAATCCCTTAGTTTTGCAAGTGTCCGCAATAAATCAGATGGCGCCAGTGTGCGATGAGTCACCGATCGACGCCAGCGCGGACGCAATTCACACAACTACTTTTCAGCTAATTCTATTTTCAGGCTAAAAGTTAATTGCTTAATTTAGCTAATGGTAATGCATTGTAAGCATAAAAAGTAGTTCAGTATTAAATGTATTCTGTTTCATATATAATTTAGAGATATTACTCACGCGCTTTTAAGCCTATTTATCATCGTCATTTCAGCTCATATACGTCCTACTGCTGGGCTTTTTTTTTCTGTGGGCTGCGGTCGGCGCACTCCTCGCACCACTCCGTCCGGGGCGACAGAGGGGCGTAAGCACGCACACTCGCAACCAACCCAAACACCACGTCGCTTTCGTCGTTGGGCCGACCACTGGAGCAGGGTTACTTGTCATCAGTGGTCGGCCCGACGGAATACCCTTTACTTGGAGTACCCTCTCATCCTCGGGGAGGACATCGGTCTTTCCTCACACGGTCGGCCTCTCGGCGGGTGATGGACTAACTCCCCGGTCACGTCACCCGCGTCCTACTGTTGGGCTCGAGCCTCCTCCACAATACGAAGGAAATTGTCTTACTATACCATGCAGGTCAGACAGGTTGGTATAGGGTTTTATTACGAGTTTTTCTTCTCTTGCATGGATGTTATATGCGTATTATATTCCTTAGTCGTCTTTTACGACACCCACGAGCAAGATAGACGGTGGTGAATTGTATTCTTACTCAGTCACCAGACTGAAAGTTTCATATATAATTTAGAAAAATTACACACTTTTAAGCCTATTAATAATTATCTTGCTCTTGTTCTAATTACTTGAGATTGACGCAATATGTACTCTTCTGCCATCGTACATATTGCAAAGGTTATAAGTAAGGACACGGTATCGAATGGAAAGTATCGATACTGTACTCATGAGTAGTATCGGAAAAAGAATCGTACTTATAAAAGTATCGAGCACTATTAATAGAAGGTTTTAGGTAAATCCTACAAGGAAGTGATAACTTATAATAAATTTTTCATGCAAACATGTTTTTTTCATAAAGCACCAATATTTGCGGAATATCCGTGATGAGCTTTTTGACGTGAATCTTCTTTAGAATCGTTGTGATTTCAAACTCGATGAAACGAAAGAGCGAGTCCATAGAGACACAAACACCAAAATGTATAGAATTCAGCCGGCGAGAGAATGAGATAAAGGATGATGGATAAAGGATATCGAAGTTTCACTTCTGACATGCGTACTCGCGCTCTATTTTTTTTTTGGCAATTATCTGTGAAGGTATGGAAATTCAAGTTTAAAATAAATAATTTCTGTGATTTATTCGATACGATAGCTGCCAAGAAGTACTTATTTAGTAAAACTATCGAATACAAAGTATCGATAGCAAAAGTATCAGTATCGAAAGAATAGTATCTATTCGATACCAAAAAGTATCGTTACTTTTTTCGTGTCCCTAGTTATAAGTAATTGTATTATGATCGGCCATCGGCTTGACTCTTCTTGGGAATGTAATTGTTGACTTCAAATGGAGTTGGCCTAGATATATGAAAAGTCTTACTCGTCTTTTACGACACCCAGAAATAATATAAGTGTTGGTAGTATTCGTAGCCGCTACCACATAGCTTTTGTAAGCCTATTGACTTGTTCAATGGTATAATCCTGTAAATGTACATAGGTATGTTAAAAAATGTTTTGTTTGTCTATTTTTCCTCTCTCTCCTTCCTCTCTCTATTTCTCCTCCCTCAGAAAAATGCTATGAAATTGTGCCCTTTCCGGGACTCGAACTAGAGGCCATATGTTAAGAGATATCGCAGATTTAAAATACGGGGCCAAAGCGGCTAGAATTCGGTTCTAGCCGCAGTCGCGCAGGGTGAGCGGGTTGCTAGTCTATACCAATAAATAAAATTGGAGTGTCTGTTTGTAATGTCAAAATAATAGGCTTTTTTCATGCTCACACGGTTATTTGCACGACACCTATGCCTAAAATAGCAATTAAAAAATTTTTGTCTGTCTGTCTGTCTGTTTGTTCCGGGTAATCTTCAAAACGGCTGGACCGATTTCAAAAATTCTTTCACCAATGGAAAGCTATAATATCAGGGCGTAAACTAGGCTATATTTTATCCCGGTATTCCCACGGGAACGGGAACTACGCGGGTAAAACCACTATAACCTATAACCGAAGCGAAGCGAGGGCGGATTGCTAGTTTGTAATAAATTTATCAATTTGTGTTTTCCCTGTGGTGACGGAATAAGAATACAATTCACCCCTCCCTATTATTCCTCAGAACACCCCCCATGAAAGAGCCGGTAGAATACACGGAGTGACGAAAGTCTCTCCGTTGCTCCAGTGAGTCCAATCTGCCCGTAAAATTGAGATCACCGACGATTCGAACAGTACGCCTTTGCAGGGAGTTGCCTACCAAATTTGGCGATTATTGTATTATCACTTTTCATTGGGAGGTCCATATCTAACAGCTGGACGTCTACAGGGCAATGGAGGGATATTTATATTCTGCTAGAAGACTATTTCTCGTATGGCGACGGTATAAGAATGCAACCACCCCTTACTTGCCCGTGGGAGTTATAAAAAGCGGCTAAGAATCTCACCAGGAGAGTGGGAAGCAGCTTACTGCGATTGCCACCCTGCCTGCCCGGCGTGGCGGTTATGGCACCACCCCATCATATTTGGGGGATACCGTGGCCTACTGTTGACTGCGAAAGGTTGGAGTGAAGTAGACTTTTTTTTCGATTAAGCAATTTTTTTTCAGATTTAATTTCTTCATTTTTTTTATTATTTAACTTTAAGCATCAAGTACAATAGATAGAATAATAATTTCTGATGTTCACGCGAGTATTACACATTGTAAATAAAATTACTTTACGGATTTTACAGCATTTGTATATGATTTTTGAAAAGACGGATGAGAGAAGATTGCATGCCACAGAGATGCGTATGCTAAGATGGATGTGTGGGGTCACAATGTTAGATAAGATAAGAAATGAGTATATCAGTGGAAGCCTGAAAGTAGCACCAGTGATAGAGAACATTAGGAGCGCGAGGTTGTCTTGGTATGGACATGTGATGAGGAGGGATGAAAGCCATGTGACAAGGCGAGTTATCGATATGAATGTGGATGGACGAAAGAAGCGTGGGAGACCCAAAAAGAGATGGATAGACTGTGTGAATGAGGACATGCGTATGAAAAACGTGAGTGCAGATATGACGACCGATAGGAGGTTATGGAAGGTAAGTACATGTTGTGCCGACCCCACTTAGCGTGGGATAAGGGCAGGCAAATGATGATATGATTTTTGATTGTCCGACGTTTCGAACACTTTGCAGCGTTCATGTAGTTTTACTGACAAAGAATTATTGAATTGAGCTCAAGTTCTTTTTTAGCAAAACAAATTAACAGTATTTGGTTTTTTATTCAATATGTATAAACCTTCCTCTTTAATCACTCTATCTATTAAAAAAAAAAACGCATCAAAATCTGTTGCGTAGTTTTAAAGATTTAAGCATACATAGGCACATGGGGACAGAGAAAGCGACTTTGTTTTATACTATGTAGTGATAGATGTGAAATATTTATTTTATCTATTAACAATTTACTTTGACGCATAAGTTTCATTTTACTATTAAAAAAGTCTTTAAAATAACAACGCAATAGAAAGTGAAACTCGAACGGAAAATTGTCCCATATTTACGTTCGTTATCTAGCTAACCCTGTCGCAAGTAATGAAATGGTAAGCTGAAATCCATTCCGCCCTACCCCTGTGATGTGTAGCCGATATGAAATACGTAGCACGTCTTTATAGGGTCACTGACCACTACCATTTGTATCTTTATACAATGTATAACAATATTGTCTGCAACTCGCCCTCGCTTCGTTTTACCTACGTAGTTCCCGTTCCCGTTGGAATACCGGGATAAAATATAGCCTAAGTTATTCCTTATATAGAGAGCTATATGGTAGTAAAATATTGTCACTGTCCAGTCATTTTGAAGCCATTACCTGGAACAGACAGACAGACAAAAAAATTTAAACCGTTTTTGGGCATAGGTATCGTGCAAAGAACCGTATAAGCATGAAAAATAGCTACTATTTTGACATTACAAACAGACACTTAAATTTTATTTTATTATCTGCATATAACATTCCTTAGTCGTCGTTTATAAGACCTATGTAGGAGATGGATGGTGAATTGAATTTTTACTATGTCACCACACGGAAAGGCATAAAGGTAAGAGAAATATGAATTGACATTGACTGAAATATGAACTGAAATTTATAATTCAATACTGTTACAACAAATAAGTTATATGGCTATCAATAGTGTTATAACTAACTACAACTAAATCTTAATTATTCATCATCATCATCATCTTGCTCTTATCCCAATTACTTGGGGTCGACGCAATATGTCATCTGTTTTGACATATTGCAAAAAGTTTCGGCAATGACTTTTATGACCGGCCGCCTGCCTGACGTCAACCCTCCTTGGGAATGTAATCGTTGACCCAAATGGTACCAGATGGAGTTGGTCCGGGTCAATCTAGGGCTCTTAGTCGTCTTTTACGACACCCACGAGCAAAGCAAGGGTTGGTAGTATTCGAAGCCGCTACCACACAGCTAACACACAGCTAAATCTTAATTATTATTATCTAATAATTATATTACTGCCAATTTAAATTATCATTATCTTTATATAAAATTTCGTGTGTACGTGTGTATGTCACTGAACTCCTCCTAAACGGCAGGACCGATGTTGATGAAATTTTTTGTGCGTATTCAAGGGGAATCGAGAATGCTTTAGATTCAGAATTAGATCCGGTAGGTGGCGCTTATTTGAACAGAACAACGTCTGTTGGGTTAGCTAGTGACATATAATTATAAATAAAACTACTTTACGGATTTTATCGCGTTTGTATTTAATTTTTGATTGGCCGACGTTTCGAACACTGTAGTGTTCATGGTAACGGGCGGAAGTCCCACGTCCAAAAAGTCATCATCATACAGATTTTTAATTATTAAATTAGCTATTATTATTTTTTTTGCAAATAATGTGAATTGAATAGAAATGTTGTCGCATGTAATAGATATACGCTGTAAATAGTATGAAGATACTGTAATTTAGAATCCTATATAAAATATATTTTTAGTTGCGAGTTTTGTTCGAGTTTCTATAGTATTTAACAGTCGCGTCGCAGCCCCGGGCGCCAGGACGTCGTACGTCGCGCCGTCCGGGCGCCGCTCCGGCAAATAAACGACCCACACACTTCATAGTCCTTTGTTGTATAGCCATCAGTTTCCGAACTGTATTTTACGCAATAACGGTTATCTAGACAACTTGATGATTCTATTCTTATTTATAATTTGCAACGGTTCGCTGTCATTGTTCTTTATTTGAAATTTTTTTTTTTTTACTTTTTTTTATAGACTGCGGCACAAATGTTTACTTATCTCTCTTGTCACATTAAATTCTTTTTTAATCTATTGTTGAGTTTGAGGTTTTTAAAAACTAGAGTAGGTACATTAAATTTCAAGTCTTCTGTTATAAATGTGAATGTGAGTTTTTTGTTTGATACGCTAATGTTTTTAAAAATTAAACCAATGGAAAGCTACCTTAACAGCAAGTAACATAGGCTACATTTTAACATCGTATTCCCATTTCCCACGGGACTACGCGGGTGAATCCGTGGGTATTGGCTAGTATGTATATAGGATTGCCAATATTTTGTGACAAAAAAAGTATAAAATGGTTTGGATAGGAATAAAAACAAAGAATTCGAAAAGAAAAGAAAATATTTTCCAAATTTTATATTTTTATTGCATTATAATCGTACTAGCAACCCACTCTCGCTTCGCTTCGGTTTCAGTCGTCTTACTCACGTAGTTCCCGTTCCCGTGGGAATCATCATCGCAGCCCACATACGTCCTATTGTTGGGCTCGGGCTTCCTCCACCATGGGAGGGAATTTGACCTACTATACCATGCTGGCACACGCAGACATGTTGGTATAGGGTTTCATTTCGAGATTTCCTTCTCCTGCATAGATGTTACGTGCATACTATATTCCTTAGTCGTCTTGTACGACATCCACGGGCAAGATAGGGAGTGGTGAATTGTATTCTTACTCCGTCACCACACGGAAAGGGGGGAATTGCCGTGGGAATACCGGGATAAAATATAGTCTATGTTACTCCCTGAAATTATAGCTTTCCATCGATGAAAGAATTTTTGAAATCGGTTCCGTGGTTTAAGCTTGAAAGCGCATTTATAATATTAGTAAAGATTTTTGTACGCTTTTAGCAAATATAAAGTCTGAAATGTACCATTTCGTTCAGTAATTATAAATCGTTTCCATCATTCTTTTTCACTTACATGTACCGTTAAATAGTTCAGTATCTATAACCATAACGTGTCTCATACAGACACCGACACTAGGTATTCGAAATTTTTTGAAACTTTTGTATAGATTTCAGATATATTTTTATTGTGGATATTCAATAGTTTCGGTTTCAGTTTCGGAGGTATTTTTTTTTATTTTGAGTATCCGATATTTTCGGTTGCGGTTTCGGAAATATTTATGTTTTGGATATCCGATAGTTTCGGTTACAGTTTCAGAGGTATTTTTTTTATAATGATATCTGATGTTTACGCGAGCACTACACATTGTAAATAAAACTACTTTTACGGATTATATCGCGTTTGTATTTGATTTATGATTGCCCGAACAATTTGCAGCATTCATGGTCACGGGCAAACTAAGGTGTCTCACGTCCAACAAGTCATCATTATTACAGACATTTATAATTATCTACCCAATACAGAAAATTAGTTATAAATTTATTAAATTTTGACCCACATTTTAGTACAAATTTATTGCCAGTGTAAGAAGAGAATGATTCTATATGAAAAAAATTTTATTGTTTATGGTTAGTAATTTATATTATTAAATTTGTAGCAATTATTGTTACAATTTGTTGATTTAAAACATGCGGACATGATGCTAAATTAATATTGATTTTTATTTTTAGATGCGGCTTACTTTGTCTTACTAAAAGGTTTCTTGATTTATAAAATTATCTTTAAGTATTATTATTGTGGGTCAAATCTATACAATAAGTATAGATGGCAAGTAGATGGAGTGGCTATGGGCTCGCCTTGTAACTTGCACATCGGACGAATATTACACCGTTGCTGCCTAGCCCCTGACCGCTAATGCTTGAAGTTCGCTATTTCTTCATACTATTACGTCGTACGGTACACGGTACACAGTACTGTACACTTGTTGGGAACAAATATTATTCGATTTTTGGTGGGAGTGTGGAAGTGTCATGTGGTGGTCTGGTATTTTATTCAAAATTTTAGTGGTTTAAAGTGTTATATTAAATAAAATTGATGGCATTTTATGTAATATGTGACGGAGGAACTGCTGGGGTATAGTGAATACAATATAAAAGTGCTTTACATAACTTTTCGTTTTCACTAAAAATCTCAGAAGAACTCGTTAGCAGTGGCCATAACACTGTTGAAGGCGACAATTTGACTTACTGACGGACAATGACGAATTAGAAGAAATTGATAATTTTTAAAGAAAAATTATAACTCGACATTGGCAAATAGGCTTCGTATTAGTAGCTGATTGCTAAGATAAATAAAAAGAAGATTAATACACTTCACAAGCCCCTCTTACTTATCCGTGAGTGTTGTAAAAGACGACAAAGGGATATGGCGAAAACAACATAGCAAGAAATGGAATACTTGATATATAAATTTATACAAACGTCTGAGCAGCGTGATATAGTCGGTAAATTTCCCTTTGTTGTGGGGAAGGTTTGAGCCCAATAGTGGGACATGTATGAGTTGTGATGATGATGATATCGGAAGCCTTACTGATAAAATACATCCTTACAGGGGCGTAGCTACCGCCGTATCTGCCGTATCAACTATACGGGCCCCCCGGGCCAGGGGGGCCCCCGACATGCGTAAGCAAAAATTAATAAAATCTTCCCAAATTTTTTATTATTTCAGAAATGACAAAAGTAAAAAAAAGTAACCATAAATGATTTAGTAAATCAGTTTGCCGAAAAAAAGGCAATGAGAGTGTATATTTCATTTGAATTGTTTGTAAAAATTAAAAAAAAAGTGACAGATAGATAATTATGATATGATGAATAAATATGTATTTCTATCAATTTTATGCAAACATTTTTTTTCTTTTATCAGAAATCTTTACCCTTCATAAGGGCCCCCAAATAATTTTTATACGGGGCCCCACCAAGGCACGCTACGCCACTGCATCCTTATTAAGGTTTAATGATATACTAGCGACTAGCTCGCTTCGATTTGGTAGCTTTAGGTTTTGAAACTTAAATAATCAAATTTCAAAATAATTTATCTACCTATATATTGTCTGTGGGTGTCGTAAAAGACATGTCAGAAATGCAGATAATATAAGAAAATTCAAAATAAAACGCTATATCAATCCGTCTTACAAGTTTGGGACTATTCCTGCGCCTGATGTCGCCCTAGCCAAATTGAGATGATATTTAATTTATAACAATTTATATTTCAAAATTTTAGTTATCCTTTAAATTATATAGCTACTGCTATAAAGCGCACTTCGCTTTGCACCACTTTATACCTCAGGGAGGGATTATTTCTTCATAATTTTAAATCTATTAGGGATACATTGGCCCAAGAATTGCGGAGAGAATTAATAACAGCGTTCTCTTCGGAAACTGATAATACTAAATACGATCACCGAAGGGTTCTCATTTGGTGATTCCCTCCGAACGTGGATAGCCCTGATAGAAACATTAATCCTGCTCGATTTGAGGGTCGCTGCTCGACAACATATAATTATTTAATTTATTGAGAAAATACAACAAATATTCAGAGTCAAGGCTTAGTCCTGTTACACTTTGACTGATATGCATAAGTCACTAGATCAATATAGCAGTTAAATAAAATAAAGCAACAGCACCGTCCAGGGAAGCACGAAAGAAAGCGGAGCTGTACCTGCATTATAAAAAGTACAAACTAACTTTGCTGCTCAAATGTGTTAATAAAGGGTTTCAGTGCGAAGTTTACCTCCCTGATCCCGTCTAGTCACCAATTACATTACCAAGGAATGTCTTCAGGAAGGTGACTGGTCATAAAAATATTGCCAGAACCTTTGTATATTGCAATTTGCAAAGGTTTTGGCAGGTACGACGGTGGAATACTATGTATTGCATCGACCATAAATAATTGCGATACAATCAGGCTGATGATAATTTGTAAATCATTCATCATTATTATTTCAGCTCATATATAGTTCACTGCTGGGCTCAAGCCTCCTCCGTAACAGGAAAGAATCGTTCCACGCTGGCAAGTGTTGGATAAGGGTTTTATTTCACGTCCCCTTGGGAACGTCGAGAGGAGAGGGTACTTCACAGGGGTATTCCGTCGGGCCGACCACTGAAGACAAGTTACTCTGCACCGGTGGTCGGCCCAACGACGAAGGCGACGTGCCAGGAGGTTATGGGGCCGCGCGCCACCCTTCTGTCGTCTCGAACGGAGCCGGGCGGCGGGTGCGGTGTCCGTAGCCCATCCCAAAAAAAAGGGGTTTTATTAAAGAAAGAAAGAAAGAAAGAAAGAAAGAAAATAAGATTTATTGGACACTATAGTTACATGCCTGACATAGAGCCTATCTAGTACCTATAGTACACAAGTGATATAAAAACGAAGACGAAAAAATATTGATGATTGAAATATTCATAGTATACATAAATGAAATTCATAATATGAGTGTCCAAAAGGCAACAGCTCAGCATATGCTACATAAACTTGCAGCGCTGATTTTCAGCTGCAGCCTAACTAGTCTAAGTTACAGGTCACAAGAAGTGCAAGTACAGAAGAGCTACATTTAATAGGTTCATAGATTTTTCAAAATTGTAAATAGTCATATTAGTAACAATAATAACAGCATTTGAATCAAACCAACACTATTTGAAATCTGCATTTTAAAAGTCTGAAATGATCAGAAGAACACAGTAAACATTGGTATGTTACAGTCAAGTTTTGCACTTAAAAAAAATAAATAAATAAAAGGAATTATTACGAGTGTACTTTCTCTTGCATAGATGTTTTTTTTTATTTTTTTTTAATCTTTATTTTGAATAAGGTCTTTTGAACACAGTTCATGTCAGACCTATCGTAAACCTAACCATACATTGTAAGCTTAAATATTCACTAATCTATATATTAATTTTGCTTCGCGAGACATTGGCAGAGTTAGAAATTCTAAAAATACCCCCATATCTAACTTATTAATGTTTAATTTTTGTACAATTTTCTTTCTCTCAGATTCGTTCCGCACACACTCCACTAAGAGATGATGCACATCTTCTATTTTGCCACAGGCCTCGCAGTTAGGCGAATTTACTTTTCTCATTAGAAATGCAAAAGCTCTCAGCGGCATGTGTCCGGAACGAACCCTGTGAGCAGTGACCAGCATTTTACGACTGACCTCGCAACTATTATACCAAGGGGTACGAGGAGGCTCATTTTGGATAATTTTGTACCATGTACCTTTTGATTTAGACAACTGATTAAAGTAATCTTTCCATAAATTAAAACAGTGATTTTTGTATTTGCCTAGTAATTCACAGTGTGTGGGGAAAATAAAAATTGGCACCTCTGTGTCCAGAGGCGCATCGTGCCAGATGCTGGAGAGCGCTTTTGCTATCAGTGAAAATCACTACGTTTGTACGTACGTTGTAGCGTAGTAACGTAACTTAAGGCTTCTGAGATTGCAAGTAATTCTGCTGTCATGATAGACACCGAAGACACGATTTTAAAACACTCACTTCTATCAGCAACTGGATCATAGTAGGCCGCACCCGTCTCAGTACCCTTTGAGCCATCGGTGTACAATTTGTACCATTGGTTATTATATCGTTCATTAATTTCTAATGAGACATATGACACTAAGGACTTATCTTTATGATATTTTTTAGCTTTTACGACACTTTTCAAATTAATTTTAATTACATTATGTATTGCTATGTAACTACACCAAATGTTTAGTTTATACATATCTAAGGGACATGAGGAGTAAATTTTATCTTTTTGAGTATAGCTAAACGTAGTCATTAAAATGGGTTTTTTCTTATGTGACCAATATCTATCGCTTGAAAGTAAACTAAGTTCGTTTAATAAGTTACTTATACTATTATTAGCCCAAGATTTGACTTTTAAACAATACTTAAATGCTAAATACATCCGCCTCACATGCAATGGTGGTAAATACAGTTCACTTTCCATTACGTGTATGGGGGTTGTTTTAATGAAGCCACCTATTGTTCTCATAGATTGATTTTGGATCTTATCTATCTTATAAACTCGTGATTTTATGCTATTATCGTATAGGAAACATCCATAATCAATACGACTTCTTATAAGAGCTATGTATATACGCCTTAGGTGTGTGGGGTGGAACCAACCAGGTCCAGCTAACACTTTGATTATGCTTATTATTTTATGACACTTTGCACTGAGTTCGTCAATATGTCGGCCCCTTGCATAGATGTTAAATGCAAATTTAATCCCTCAGACGTCTTTAAGGACACCAACGGTTAAGAGAGGAAATGATAAATTGTAGTATTGTTTTTACTCCGTTACTACACAGAAGTATTTTTTTTTTTGTATATAATACTACATATAAAACATTATCAAATTCGAAACATAAAAATGAATGTTCTTGAACTGATTGCGAGGTACCGCAGACATGTCGGCGGTCACGTTTCAGACGTAACCTTCGCGCCAAAATCTGGCTTGTCTAATACTTATCAATAGACGAATTTTAACAGCTATCGAATAATCTATTGGTGCGAATTTTTATTGCTGCGACTTTTTCTGGGTCGACTATGATTTTGTCACATTAGTTTGGTAATTTCTGCGCCTGTCTAGTTCTGCGCACTATATCTGTGGAGCACGGGCACCAAGACTAGTTTTAATGGGTCCACATGGAATGGCAATTCAAATCTACATTATTTTAGCCGTATGATCATCAGGATAGTGTCGGTACTCAAGCGTTCAAAAACATGAAGCCAAAAATACTACATGCACGCAGGCGATTACATACACCATTATAAAATTATGAAATCAAATGTTGTTTTTATTAACATAAATTGTCGAAATACTTTTAAAAGTAATGTTAATACACTTTTTATGTTTTTCAAATGTGTTGTGACACCATTTGAATGCACAAACCGTCATAAATACCTATTTATTTTTTAAGAGTTGCGTACGTACGTGACCTTGTACACTACAGAATGGTCCGCCGTAAGCTCCATTAGGCACCAATTTAAATGCTTCAATTTTTGTGCGCGGAATTACCTTCTATACGTTATTATTCTAAGTATAGACATGAGTTTATGAGAAGAGCAAAATAACTTATATGTATGTATCGTCATCTCAGCTTACATAAGTCTCACTGCTGAGCTCGAGACTTCTCCATAATGGGAGTGAAATTGACCTACTATACCATGCTGGTCAAACTTGTTGGTATAAGGTTTTATGTCGAGTGTTCTGTTGCACGTCAATATTTGACATGGCTAGTTTTTACTTTTAAATCAAACATTTAGAAGAAAAGAAATGTACCTACAATATAAAAACTGCAAGTCTGATGTGAGTTGGGGTAAGATCGTAAAATGGGGAAGAACGAAAAGTATTATTTACTCAAATATAAAACAAATAATTTTACATATGACAACACAGTGAAGGCTCAAGTTAACTCATACCGGACCCCACCCCAGTCAGCGTTCAACGTTAGATGTATGCAATTCTGTGTAAAAATTTTTTTTCGGAAAGGTGTATTTTCCCCGAATTTTTTGCGATTTTCGATCTTTACCCATCATTAATAACAAAGAAAATAGATAGAATGCCGATCTTGCCCCCTTACTTTGCGATCTTTACCCATTTTATTTTTTTCATATGTCTGTCTTTTCAATCATACTTACTCAATTAATAAGCGAAGTAGTTATTTACAAACTTGGTTTAATTAAACTTCAATATCTTGTCTGTAATTAAAATATAATAATTTGTTACTATATCATGTTATTGTGTCCAAAAGAAATGCTTGGAAAAATATACCTCATCTCATCGAAAACCCTTCCGATGTTACCCCGATTCACCTTATTATAAAGAATATAAGTTGATTAGTTAAACATAAAATAACTAGCATCTGAAAACAGAATTTATGCTATTAAATAAATTAAAGATAAAAAAATCTTTCTTTAAAAAACAACCGTTTATTATTTGTTAATAAAATGAACTTAAAAGTTAACTCGTCAAGACGAATCAAATGAGCCCAAACTCGATGGGATTGCGTCGTTTAATTACGGAGTTCCTATGGCTAGCTTCCAGGTCCATCATCAGATCAGCTCTATGTCACAATATTATTGTATTGTCATCCGATTTATAGATGCATACAAAATTTTACCTCAATCGGAAACCGGGAAGTGGATCAAATTTAACTTGAAAGATTTGATTACAGACAACGGGACAGGTGAAACTAAATAAAAGCTTGTAAAAATTATTATTGATGATAAAATGTGTCTCTATAACAGTAAAATTTACTTTAAAACCTGTCTAGTTTTTTTTTGTACAAGCCCATTGCATCGTGCATATAATAAATATAGCATATAAAAAATAATAGCCACTGCCATGTTCTTTGTTTGATTGACAATATGTAAGTGCTCTAGGGGCCTAAGCAGAATAAATGATTTGATTCGTTAAAAAAATACTAAAGTTAAAATTGTTGTCTGCAGTAAGTTCTCGTTTCTGTCAGTTAAAATTATTAACTGCGCATTACTCTGTAGGTAATATTGTTCACTAAAATAACAATTTGAAGGTTTGTTGACTAGCGGAGCGTATGTTAAAGATTATTATCTACCTAATCTATGTTGGATATAACCATTATATGTTAATGTAGCTTTAACGATAAAAATCTAAATACCTACGTAACATACATAGCAAGGTTTTATTTCTTTATTTGATTTTTTTTTTGTGCACTATACTGAAAGTCTTGGTTAATCTATACTAATATTATAAAGAGGTAAAATTTGTAAGTTTGTATGTAACGAATAAACTCAAAAAGTACTGGACCGATTTTAAAAATTCTTTCACCATTGGAAAGCTATAATATCAGGGAGTAACATAGGCTATATTTTATCCCGGTATTCCCACGGGAACGGGAACTACGCGCGTAAGGCGACTGAATCCGAAGCGAAGCGAGGGCGGATTGCTAGTAGATACATAAACACGTAAATGTATAGGAGTCAGCCGGCGGGAGAATGAGATATAGGATAGAGAATAAAGGAGTTTCACTTCTTATATTCGTACTTTGTACACACACGCTTTTTTTTTAATAAAAACAGGTTATATTAGTCGTAATATGTATTTTTTTGTTTTATTTTATTCATTGTTCACCAACCAAATGTAAACCATTTTGGGGTTGTTTTTGACGTAAAAACTTCTTTAGGCGCGATTTGCATTTTGTTTTAATGAAATTAACTGAGACTGAACGACTATATAACGCTTGTTCAAGTGAAATAGGTTCTAAGGTTTTAGAGTAAAATAAAAATGACGACTATTTAGAGGAATATTTAATAGGGTATTTTTAACACGATTATTATTTTAGATTTCGTAAATGTTATTTATTTATGAACATAAAATGTATGTATTTCATATTATTAACCTCGCACTGATGAATATTTCACTATTCTCGTGTGGTGTCAAGTACACAACATTTTTACAATTATTGAAAAATGTGACGGTTATGAATAGCACCAATACCTAGATGCAGCATTCATCATCATTTCAGCTTCTATACTTGCCATAGCTGGGCTCGAGCCTCCTCTACAATAGCAGGGAAATTAACCTTACTATATACCACTATATATACTGTATACCATGCTGGTCAGACAAGTTGGTATAGGGTTTTATTTCGAGTTTTCCCTGATTGCTTATTATGAATTGTATTTATTCCGTAGATTAATAGGGGGACAAAAATTAAATAGCTTATTGGCAGCGAATGTGTAAATACCCCTCTGATTTGTATACCTTTTAGTAGGGGTAGTTATATAGACCATGTAGCAAGTTGAGAAAATTTCCATGCGTTCAGGCGTTGTTTGCCATATCTACTATTAAAACCAATCCTAAAGCTCACATTAAGATAGACACTTAACTCTGTTAAATCCGTGGTGCTGTAATGCTGTGCTTCACGTAATTGACATCATCATCATCATCGTCATCATCATCATTTCAGCCTATCGCCGTCCACTGCTAGACGCAGGCCTACCTCATGTTACGCCGCAAAGTGCGGTCCTGTGCCGCCTGCATCCAACGACGCCCAGCAACTTTCACTAGGCCGTCGCTCCACCTAGTTCGTCCTACACTGCGTCGTCCAATACGTAGTCGCCACTCGAGAACCTTTCTTCATCAGCGGTTGTCGGTTCGTCGAGCCATGTGGCCTGTCCATTGCCACTTCAGCGTGCTAATTCTTCGTGCTATGTCGGTTACACCCGTTCTTCTGCGGATTTACGTAATTGTACAGCCTCTTATCTACTGGTTTATTACTCAATTTTGCTTGATGTCTCCCGCATTGCATAGGAAGGTACTTGAACCGTTCTAACTCCTCCTGTTTTTCCCTTTTCTAATTAAATTTGTTGCGGGTCCGAAGACAATCAAAAGTGTGTGCCGGGACTTGCTGAAGGTCAAACCTCGGTGTCTTATACGGAGACTATTCTGGATCCCAGCTTACAGGAGTTATAGCGATGAGAATGTGTGGTGGGATAACACCAAAAAAGAAACGGCTTTTACGACATCCACAGGCAAGAGAGGCAGCGGTGAATTGTATCTTTACTCCTAAATTATTAAAATCTCACTAATAGACAACTTTTTTTTTTGCTGGTTGCGCTATGGTCAGTGCACCTGACGCCCGGCTACGTCCTGGGCGACAGAGGGGCGGCGCGCGGCCCCATAAACCACCGTAGCACGTCGCCTTCGTCGTTGGGCCGACCACCAGTACCAAATTCCTTGTCCTCCGCGTTCGGCCGGACGGAATACCCCACGGGGTACCCTTTCCTCTCGACGTCCCTTTCCCGGGATGTCGGGCGTCGTCACGTGGTCAGCCACACTGCGGGTGACGGATTAATCCCCGGCCCCGTCACCCGCCAATAGACAACTTGAATATAAGCTTAAATATTTTAAATTGTGAATCTCAGTTATATGGATGTGTATAAAGGGAAAATACTGATTTTAAATTAGTATCCTCAATACCAATTTGAAGGTAGTTATTAGCTGCACATATGAAAACGAGGAAAATATTTAAATTAAATAATACAACATACCTATAACTAATATGACCATATTTTATTTACGTCAAAACGGGACGTCTAAACAATTGTCCCTTTATTTTTTTGTATCGCAATGAGACACTAGAAACAGGTCTAAATCTGACTTTAAAAGCAAAAAAAAGTATGCATATGTGAACAGTTTTGCAGAAATAGGTAAAATTATAGAATCGAAACCTAAAAAATCTAAGAACACGGCCCAATCAGTGTAACAAATGATTATTAATACTCTGTGGGCTTAGCATAAACATTTGCTTATCGTCCGATAGAGGAGCTGCTCCAAATCACATACAGATTAATCTTGATAACGATACGAATACTTTGACCGTGACGCAGATATTTGATAAGCTAAGTCCACTGTTTGCAAAAACGGAACACTTTTGTACAGCTGGGGATAACAGGACAAACAATCTGAAAACGGGACTTGCCGTCAGTGATCGGCCTGACGGAATCACACATCTGCTCCGGTGGTCGGCCCAACAACGAGGTGACGTGGGTACGAGTGGGTTATGGGCCCGCGCGCCGTCCTTTCATCGCCCCGGACGGACTGGACCGCGCGTGCGCTTACCATAGCCCACCCATAAAAAAAAAAAGATATTTAGACGCTATTCTTAATGAGTCAGATGAATAGCGACAATAGCCGAAGTGTACATGTATATTTATTGTATATCTTATTTTTATATTAATTTATTCAATGTAGATTATATATAGAAAATAATTATACAATTTTTGAAGTGAAACTTCTTTGCGCACACGAGGGTAAATTTTTTACGTATGAAACGCAATTTAGCGTTACGAAGATGTGCAACGTTTTTGTCGAAGAAGACGGAGAGAGCGATTGAGAGAGAGTGAGAAAGGGCGAACATAGGACGAAGCACAGCCATGGGGCGAGAGCAGGAAGCAAGCGAGTGAGAAAGATCGAGAGATTTTTTTTAATACTGATAAAAACACATGGAATCAAATAAGTTTCACTTCTGACATGCGTACTTAGTACTCACGCTATTTTTTTATTTAAAATGTGTAGTCTTCAATACATTGTTGTAGTACTTTGACCTTGAATAACTTGCGACGCAGACACAGGATTTTATAAGACTTTTGTGACCACTTTAAAAACACCAAAATGAAGGTCAATACGAGTTTACAGTTTATTATCTCTTATTCCAAAGTGAGACCCATAATATATTGACCCATATATATACCAATAAATAAAATTGGAGTGTCTGTCTGTTTGTTTGAGGTAATCTTCAAAACGCTCACTTCGCTTCGGTTTTAGTTGCCTTAGTCGCATAGTCCCCGTTCTCTTGAGAATACCGCCGTAAAATATAGCCTATGTTACTCCTTGATATCATAACTTTCCATTAGTGAAATAATTTTTGAAATCGGTTCGGTGGTTTAAGCGTGAAAGCGTAACAAACAAACTTACTTTCACATTGATAATATTAGTAAAGATATGCTTATTGGGTGAATTGGATTCTTACTTCGTCACCACACGGAGCAATATAGATATATGCAGTTATATTTTGTTTAGGGCTGTTGATATATTTTAAAATATCGGTATATCGACATATGTATCGTTATTTTTAAATATATCAATATCGCGGTTTGATATATCGAAAAAAATATAGCTATCGCGATATGTCGATATTTTTCTCCATAGCCATTCTTTTTAACTCCGTTCAATGCGGGGCTCGTATGATGACCTTTTTTTAAGCCGAATTCTAGGAGACATTGATAACTTATCATCAATTTCATGTCATCATTTTTACTAAAAACACCAAAATTTGCGAGGTTCATTTACAAGAAAAATAAAATAACAAATTTATTAAAATAAATATCGACCTTCGATATTTACATTTTAGTATTGCACTATCGATATATCGTCCAAGAAAATATTAGTAATAAGTATCAGTATTTTTAAATAACAATATCGATATTTAATCAACAGTCCTAATTTTGTTGTATTTACTAACGAAGTAGTTTCATGAACGCCAACTTCAACTCTACTAGGTCGACGTAAACCTTTTAATGGTCTGTTACAATACCCACGAGGAATATCTATACCAATAAATAAAATTGGAGTGTCTGTTTGTAATGTCAAAATAATAGGCTTTTATCATGCTCACACGGTTATTTGCACGACACCTATGCCTAAAATAGCAATTAAAAAAATTTTTGTCTGTCTGTTTGTTCCGGGTAATCTTCAAAACGGCTGGACCGATTTCAAAAATTCTTTCACCAATGGAAAGCTATAATATCAGGGCATAAACTAGGCTATATTTTATCCCGGTATTCCCACGGGAACGGGAACTACGCGGGTAAAACGACTATAACCTATAACCGAAGCGAAGCGAGGGCGGGTTGCTAGTAATCTATAAAAATAAATAAAATTGAAGTGTCTGTTTGTAATATCAAAATAATGGACTTTTTTAATGCTGGTACGATAATTTGCGCCATGGCTATGCCTAAAAACCGATTTAAAAAAGTTTTGTCTGTTTGTTTGTTTGGGTAATCTTCAAAACGGCTGGACGGATTTTATATATGTTAATAACAGTTTATTACCACCTGGTACCTATCTAGCCGCCTATATAAGGGGTAACTTAGGCTATATTGTATCCCGGTATTGCGACGGAAACGCGAACTACGCGGGTAAGGCGAGTGAAACCGAAGTGAAACGAGAGCGGGTTGCTAGTGGTTGATAATATACGTAGCCGCCATTATACTGCGAGACCTTTATTAAATACAATATACCTAATGTGCATGTTTTTTTCTTGAGGATAATTTTTTAATGTAAATTGTGAATGAAACGATTTGCGGTTTTAAATGATGAGTGGGGAATAACTTGCGTGGTATTTCCATTCATTTATATTAGTTTTAAGAAAGCCAACTAGCGACGTAGGGGCAAGGAAAATCTATACAAATAAGTAAAACTGAAGTGTCTGTGAAGGTTGTCACGTGAAGTTTGTAAGGTCAATTAATTTCCATCGGGCCGACCACTGACGTCAAGTCACCCTGCTCCGGTGGTCGGCCCAACGACGAAGGCGACGCGCATCATGGGTGGATTGTGGGTGTGCGTGCTTACGCACCTATGTCGCCCCGGACGGAGTGGTGCGAGGAGCGCGTCGACCGCAACCCACCCAAAAAAAAAATGGGTCAATTATGGATTTTTTTAATGCTCACACGGTTATTTACATTATACCTGTGCCTACAAAACTCATTTAAAACTGGTGTTTCTGGTATGGTCCCATTTACGGCGCAACATACGCTCGAGGTTTGTGCCGCTTGGGCAGAGCAGCGTCGTGAACTCGTCGTAATCATCAGTGCCTACCTGACGCTGCCGACCATCACCAGGGCGATGCTCGACAGCGTCAGGAACTGGGACGCGGTCGCAGCTTTCTGCGCGACAGTAGTCTTGCGGAAGGAGGCGGCGGAGCTCGTGCGCGAGTAGCCCCCTAACGACGCGAACCGCCGCCAGCGACTGGGGCGAATACCTGCGCCTGAAGCCGCCCTAGCCGAGGCCGCGGGTGACTGGACCGAGTAGTTAGTCCGTCACCTGCCGAGAGGCCGACCGCGCGAGGAAAGACCGACGTCCTCCCCGAGGAGGGGACGTCGATCGAGGAGAGGGTACTCCTCAAGGGGTATTCCGTCGGGCCGACTACTGACGACAAGTCACCCTGCTCCGGTGGTCGGTCCAACGCGGGTATGTGTGCTTACGCCCCTCTGTCGCCCCGGACGGAGTGGCGCGAGGGGTGGGCCGACCGTAACCCACTCCCAAAAAAAAAGGTCCATTTAAAATTCAAGATATGACTAGTAGCTTTTGAGTTATCGTAAATAATGCGTAATTGGTTCACTTCATTGTTATGTTGCATTTTTTGTGCAAATTTTATTTTATTATTTTAAGCTTTCTGATTCTGCGCTGATGTTATTTGCTTGCATTACTTAGGCGCCTTTTATAATCATCTACAGCGAAGGCAGGTTTTTTTTTATGGGTGAGCTATGGTAAGCGCACACGCCGACCATTCCGTCCGGGACGATGAAAGGACGGCGCGAGGGCCTATAACCCACCCGTACCCACGTCGCCTTCGTCGTTGGGCCGATCACCAATATCGAGTTCCTTGTCCTCAGAGGCCGGCTCGACGGGAAACGCTTTCGGGTGGGTACCCGACCTCTCGACGTCCCTGTCCCGGGACGTCGGTCGTCGTCGCGCGATCTGCCTCTCTGCGGGTGACGGACTAAAGTCCCCGGTCTGGAGCGAAGGCAGGGGTGACAACTATTATTACCAACATATATTATTAATTTATTTTTATTGTAAAGACAACGACCCTGCTCCAAGGAATAGTCCTTTTAAAGCGAGGGAGTTTACAAAGATATAATGTAACGGAATCAAATTACATCCAGACTCAGAGGAACAATTTGCGAATCGCACAATCATATCCGTTAGTCGTCTTTTACGACACCTACGAGCAAGAGTGGTCGTCGTGAATTATATTCTTACTTCGTCCCCTCAGGGAAACCTATTTTCACAGGTTTCTATACAGGTTGTTAATAAGTAGGAATAGCCTAGCAGTCCTTGACGACTAATATGGCTCGGGACCTAAACAAGCATTGCTTATTTTTGCCTGTTTTATATAATAAAATGTCACGGAAACGGTCCCTAAATGATTGCTTCATAACTAAACTCAGTTGCCGTGTGGCAACGGTATAAATCCCGTTGTGGCGACAATTGCCGCCACCTTTTGCTTACCTGTGGGACGTGAGCGACTAAGAGTTTACCAGGAGGGCCGGCAGCAGCTCTCTCCTAGGAAACATATAACACCTCACTGCGATGGCCAACCCGCCAGCCATGCGTGGCAATTACCCCATTAACCCTTAACATGACGCTTGAGGGAGGCTTACGTCCAGCAGTAGACGGCGAAAGTCTGAAAGATGATAATGATGACGCTCAAATACACTTAGCTTCCTATGAAGTGGGCTATGTTCAAGATTAATCTGTGAAATAGAACCTGACATACTTAAGTATGTCATAATCTCAGAAGATCATAATTCTCAGAAGAACGGATGTAACCGATATAGTACGAAGAATTATCATGCTTCTTTTTTTTTTTTTTGTGGGTGGGTCGCAGTCGGCGCGCCTCCGCACCACTCCATCCGGGGCGACAGAGGGGCTTAAGCACGCAACTCCCGCGACCCACCCAAAAACCACGTCGCCTTCGTCGTTGGGCCGACCACTGGAGCAGCGTTAACTTGTCGTCAGTGGTCGAAGAATTATCATGCTGAAGAGGAAATGGAGTGATCACATCACATCGGGCCCGTAACCTTATGATGTAGCTAGTATCTTGTATATCGTCTGTAATCAGAAGCTCTAACCCTGATTATTTGGAGACAGTCTATATTCCGGTTATACCCTGTCCAAAGCGACAAGGGTGGCGAAAGAGACGGAGTGCAATCTCATAACTTAATTATATTGTATATTTCTACCGCCATTTAAACAAACCAACGGTATCGAGTGCTTATCTTCGGTTGGTCAAAACCTTCCCTGCTGCATTTGACATTCCATCCAATTTTGACATTTCGTGGTAAGCAACGATATGGCTGTCATTATTTACCATAAGGTGAGCTACTTGTTCATCTATTCTATACCATAAATAAAATTGGAGTGTCTGTTTGTAATGTCAAAATAATAGGCTTTTTCATGCTCACACTAGGTTAGTTGCACGACACCTATGCCTAAAATAGCAATTAAAAAATTTTTGTCTGTCTGTCTGTCTGTCTGTTTGTTCCGGGTAATCTTCAAAACGGCTGGACCGATTTCAAAAATTCTTTCACCAATGGAAAGCTATAATATCAGGGCGTAAACTAGGCTATATTTTATCCCGGTATTCCCACGGGAACGGGAACTACGCGGGTAAAACGACTATAACCTATAACCGAAGCGAAGCGAGGGCGGGTTGCTAGTCACCAATAAAATATCAACAATAAGAAAAAGGCATTTCATGCCCATATCTGACTATGTGCTCTGAGAAAAAGAAGAAATATTATATAATAATAAAGATATTTTCCTGTTGCATTCTGCAGTACCACGAATTGTGGCTTTAATTCAATTAAGACTGTGAGTCAAGTTGGCATACTAGTAATATGATATGTAAAATACTTGCTCTGATTTCATTTAATAAGTTAATACAGTCAAGGAGCTTGCAAGGAGCAATTTATTATTTTGCTCAATGTCTTGAAAAAGTAGGCAGACTTATGTATAGGGTAAAGGTAGTTGAGCTGGCTATCATTGACATCTGGTGTTGTAGCTACGAGTATCTGCGCCTGTTGTCAGCCCAGCCGTGTCCGAGTATGGTAGTCCAGGAATTATATATTATATTAATTTGACTGCACAGATGGCGTAGTGGTTAAGATAGCGACTTACAACGCCAGTGTCGGGGGTTCGAATCCCACGCGGGACAACACTTTGTGTGATCCATAACTTGTTGTTCTGAGTCTGGATGTAATTTGTGTCCGTTAATTATATGTTTTTAAAGTTCCCAGCAATACAAGGATTATTTCCTTAGTGCATGGTGTTGTCTTAAAATTATTATTAATTATATTAATCCTCTATCCTCAATGAGACCTACCACATCATCATCATCGCAACCCACATACTTCCCACTGTTGGGCTCTAGCCTCCTCCACAATGGGAGGGAATTTGACCTACTATACCATGCTGGTCAGACATGTTGGTATAGAGTTTCATTTCGAGTTTCCTTCTCTTGCACAGATGTTATGTGTAAATTATATCCCTTAATCGTTTCTTGCGATATCCACGGGGCTCGGGCCTCCTCCACTATGGGAGTAAAATTGACCTGCTATACCACGCTGGTCAGACGGGATGCTATTTTTTTTTTTTTTTGGAGTGCGTCACGTTCTGCGCACTCCTCGCCCGACTCCGCCTGGGGCGAGAGAGGGCGTAAGCGAGCAAGGTGACTTGTCGTCAATGGTCAGCCCGACGGAATACCCCTTGAGGAGTTCTTTCTCCTCGACCGACGTCCCCCTCTCGGGGAGGACGTCGGTCCCTCCCATTGTGGAAATTGGGAATGTGAATGGAAATTTTCCTTCCTATGTGGCTCGAGCCCAACAGCGGGACTTATATGGGCTGAGATGATGATACATAGATACTGTGCAACAATGCAATATATTTGGAAAAACCTATTGGCGGCATTTATTTGCTGTCTACTTAGATAGAGATCTCAGTAAAGTAAAAATACGTAGATCGCCGAACATTTTCAATGTTTACTTAAGTTCAAGTTATGTTGGCCTTTTATGTTTATCTAACGCATTGTGCCGCGGTGAAAGTTGCTGATGCATTTGCATTTGTAAAGGATTTATGTGTTACGGTCAGTGCACCGTTTATGGAACAATTCTTAGAAAAGTAAAACAATATTTTATTTTATTTTACTATGTACTCTTTTTAACAGGCTATTGTATGGCTAGGCCCGGCGTAAGCGGGCGTGCAAGGCGTGCACGAGCAACGCACAAGGCGCGGGCGGCACGTCCAGGGGGGCGGCAAATCGAGCGATCCATCACATAATTCATGTCATAATATTCACACTACCATAAGTAGGTATAATAAATTTTATCGCATGGAAAAAAAATTGACCGATTGACGTTAACACCGCCTTCAATTGGAATCTGTTAAATCTAAGATGCAATACCAAACGTTCGTCTGTCAGCAGGTTGAGCTACCCAGCCCCGTTTGGTGGCACCCTAAGCATCACCCCTCTGAAAAGCAGGACTGGAAGTTAGGGCAATTCCCTCTCAACTTCTTTCACAGTGGGTACGTTAGGTACATTCGAAGAGCATTATGGTGGATAAACAATAACGATGGCACATTGAATTGCAATTATTTTGTTAATAGTTCGTTTGATAATTATAATTAATAGTTTCGGTTTTTGTTAATAGTTTCGGCATAATGATTGATATTTAAACTTGTGTGATTCTACTTTAATCATCCGTCAATGTGAAGCAGAAAAGGAGGGGAGGCTGGTTCTCCTGCCGAAGCCGGGACGGCCCCCGGAGTTGCCATCGGCCTACAGGCCTATCGTGCTGCTCGATGATATGGGCAAGCTACTGGAGAGGGTAGTAGCTGCCCGCATCGAGCGGCACCTCGTCGGCACGGGGCCCGATCTGTCGGACGCCCAGTTTGGGTTTAGGAGGGGTCGTTCGACGATCGCGGCCCTGTTGCGCCTGAGGGCCGTGGCGACTGAGGCCGTCACCGGCGGGGGAGTGCTGTTGGTGATGTCCCTAGACATCGCCAACGCATTCAATAGTCTGCTATTCAGCTGCGTCAGGGAGGCGCTCCGTTACCACGGAGTGCCAGCTTACCTGAGGCGGCTGGTGGCAAACTATTTGGAGAGGCGCAGCATCCTCTACGCCAACGGAGTAGGGGACGTTGTGCGAACGCCCATGACGTGCGGTGTTCCACAGGGATCGGTCCTCGGACCCACGCTGTGGAACATCGGCTACGACTGGGCGTGGCGGGGGAGCCTCCCACCCGGGCTGGGCGTGATCTGTTACGCCGACGACACGCTCGTCACAGCCCGCGGTGGGACGCTACAAGAGGCGGTAAGCCTGGCGACCTCAGACACCGAAGAGGTCGTCAGGCGGATCGAGGCGCTGGGGTTGAGGGTGACCCTGGACAAGACAGAGGCCCTCTTGTTCCATGGGCCCCGTGTGAACCCTCCCATCGGCGTCTCGATCACCGTCAATTCGGTTGGGATCAGCATCCAGGCCCATATGAAGTACTTGGGCCTGGTGCTCGACGGGCGATGGTGGTTTCGGGAGCATTTCCGCAGGCTCGTCCCGCGGTTCGTCGGCGTGGCATCCGCCCTGCAATGGCTGATGCCGAATGTGGGCGGACCGAGCGCGGCATGTCGACAGCTGTACGCGGGGGTCATCCGGTCGATGGCCCTGTACGGCGCACTGGTGTGGACGGGATCCATGACCGCCCGCCTTAGGGCCTTTCTGTGGCGTCCACAGAAGGTCATGGCGGTCAGGATCATCCGCGGGTACCGCACGGTGGTGACGGAGGCGGCGCGCCTATTGGCCGGGACTCCCCCGTGGGACCTGGAGGCCGAAATGCTCGCCGACTTGTATCGGCGGGTGTCGGGGGTGCGCGGGGAGGGCGGTATTGTTTCCTTGAGGGACCTCACCACCTGGCGCGTCGACGCCCGCCAAGACGTCATCGCCCATTGAGCAGACCGGCTGGAGAGGCCTCTATACGGTGTTTGGACCATGGAGGCCTTCCGGCCGGTGCTGATGCAGTGGTTGGAAAGGCGGCACGGGGTGCTCTCCTTCCAACTCGTACAGGTCTTGACGGGGCATGGATGCTTCGGCAAGTACCTATACAGGGTCGCTAGGAGGGAGAGAACTCCGTCCTGCCACTACTGCGATTGCGACGAGGACACGGCGCAGCATACGCTCGAGGTCTGTGCCGCTTGGGCAGAGCCGCGTCGTGAACTCGTCACAATCATCGGTGCCGACCTGACGCTGCCGACCATCGCTAGGGAGATGCTCGGCAGCATCAGAATTGGGACGCGGTCGCAGCCTTCTGCGAGGCAGTTATCTCACAGAAGGAGGCGGCGGGTCGCGAGCGCGAGGAGCATAGCCTCGATGATGCGACCCGCTGCCGGCAACTAGGGCGGCGCAGGCGGGATTATCTGCGTGCAATACCGCCCTAGCCAAGGCCGCGGATGACGTGACCGGGGATTAGTCCGTCACCCGCCGAGAGGCCGACCGCGTGAGGAAAGACCGACGTCCTCCCCGAGGGGAGGACGTCGGTCCTTACTCTTTAAACTAAAAATACTTTACGACATCACCTGTATGGAATACTAAAATCATTTCTACAGCAGCGCCATTTTATAGTACAAAATGGGGAAGCACTGTCTGACCTTCGTCCCATAAAAGCGGGTGTCCCACAAGGTAGCGTACTGGGGCCCATACTCTACTTACTGTTTACTGCAGACTTACCTACATCTGAATCCTTAACTACTAAAACTTTTGCCGATGATACCGCCATACTAGCTGCACATAGCGACCCAAAAGTAGCCTCACAAATACTCCAAAAAGGACTAAATGACATTGACCAATGGCTCAAAAAATGGCAGATAAAAGCAAACGAAACAAAATCAGTCAATGTAACGTTTACTTTAAGAAGAGGATCTTGCCCCCCAATCACACTAAATAAATAACATTGATGTTCCACAGGCAGATCATGTGAAATATCTTGGTTTGCATTTAGACAAAAGGCTTACCTGGCAAAAACATATTTTCACCAAGAGGAAGCAACTTGGTATTCAAACACGGAAACTTTACTGGCTCATTGGGCGAAAGTCTCAGCTGTCTCTTGAGAACAAAATACTTCTGTATAAGGCAATACTGAAGCCCATCTGGACGTATGGGATTCAATTATGGGGCACTGCATCTCACTCAAATATAAAAATCATACAAAGGTTTCAAAACAAAGCACTGCGTATGCTAACCAACGCGTCCTGTTTTGTAGCCAACGAACTGTTACATCGTGACCTACGAATACCCACTGTGAAACATGAAATCTTACGCCATACCAAGTCCTACAAGAAACGAATTGGGAGGCATCCAAATGCTTTGGTTCGGCCTTTAATGGATAACCACAGCAAAGCACGACGGTTAAAGCGTAAAATACCTCAAGACTTGATCCAAACACAGTAAATATAACTACAGTCTATACAATTAGGATGTGACACAGGTCATATACCGAGCACGCCAGCATTAGCACCAACCAATATACTGCTGAATGTCCCACGAAGGAGATAGATTGTAGTAATTATAGAGACAAAAAAAATACCTACTGCACAATCCATCATATCAATACCGAACCGCGACTTCAACTGCTTTTCTGAGTGATGCCTAGCTGGCATTCGCTCTGTTAAACCTACCTGGACCCTGGACATACCGACGACAAATATCTATAAGCAAACTACGCTTCAAAAAAGAAATGGTATATATGTATATTACAGTCAAGCAAGCAGCAGTCTAGTCTGAAAACAGCTTATTCCGTAAAATGGACGTATTAATAAAATAAAAAAATCATAGTTATATTATTTGTAATTTGCAAATACATAAGTCGTGGCTGTATCGATATAGTTTCCTTTCACCGGAAGATAAAAAAAAATGCTAAATATTAGTAATAAGGCCATTAATTAAAAACCAAGTAAAATTAATTAATTAAATTTTCTATGCGCCCATTTTGACTTGTTATTTAGGCTAAAAGAAAACGGTATATTTGAAACAGAATTATTTAAATTATAATTAAAAAGTGCATTAACCTCTAATGAGGTAAATAACGGG
The DNA here is from genome assembly GCA_032191425.1 of Lymantria dispar. Classification (NCBI taxonomy): domain Eukaryota; kingdom Metazoa; phylum Arthropoda; class Insecta; order Lepidoptera; family Erebidae; genus Lymantria; species Lymantria dispar. The sequence goes on from CM063455.1 coordinate 28,593,751, forward strand.
AGTATTTTATTTTATAAATTATATTTTACAGTAAATAAAATGATAAAAGTTTTGTAGCATAGTGCATGCTGAAAAATGGAGTTGCTATGTATTCATTCATTCATTCATTTCAGCCTATCGCCGTCCACTACTGGACGTAGGCCTCCCTCATGTTACGCCACAAAGTGCGGTCCTGTGCCCCCTGCATCCAACGACGCCCAGCAACTTTCACCAGGTCGTCTTTCCACCTAATGGGGGGCGTCCTACACTGCGTCGTCCAATACGTGGTCGCCACTCAAAAACCTATGAATGCAATATGTAATTTGATCATAGGAATTAAAGGCAGTTGAGGTTGAATTATTGAAATCAAGGAATCGCTGATCAGCTTTAAGCGCGCGAAGATGGGAATCATGGCGGGTTCTGACAGTATACGTCACCCTTCGTTATCATCATCATCACCACAGCTCATATACGTCTTATTGTTGGGCTCGAGCCTCTTTCACAATAGGAGGGAAATTGACCTTACTATACAAAGCTGGTCAGACAGGTTTGTTTAGGTTTTTGTTTCGAGTTTACCTTCTCTTGCATAGATGTTATATGCGTATTATATCCCTCAGTCGCCTTTCACAACATCCACGGGCAAGATTGGCAGTGATGAATTGTATTCTTACTCCATCACCATACGCCACCGTTCGTTAACTGTATTTTTTTGTTTTTATTTAGGTGAGCACACACGCTGTCCACTTCCTCCGGGAGGACGCAAGGGCGGCAGTCATTATCATCATTTCAAGCTGTCATATCCGTGGATTGCTGTGCTTCACGTAACTGTACATTTGTACAATGTACATCCTCTTATCTATTAGCTTAATAGCCAAAATTACTTTGTCTCTCGACTTGTTTAGGAGAGCATTAGAATCTCTACAATGCCTCTTGTATTTTTTTCTTTTATAAACCCCAACGCAAAAACCCGGTGTTATAAGTTTGACGTTGATGTCAGTCTGTCTCTGTGTGTCTGTGGCATCGTAGCTCTCAAGTGGATGGACCGACTTCGATGGGGTTTTATTTCATTTGAAAGCCGGTTGTGCCTTGTGGTGATTCTTAGCTATGTTACGTTAATATCGGTCCAGCAGTATAAGAGCATCTCTGCCAAAATTATGTAATTCGGAGGTTATTACTTTTTCAACATTTTAAATTTTTTAATTCACCTACCACAAGCGTCGCGATTATGGCACTAGCCCACCTCGAAGAGATCTACGTCCAAGATCCACGTCAACGACCGTACGCTGACGACTGTTTTCACGATATTTTAGTTTCTGAGTAATAATTTAACCTTTAACATTAATTTACTTCACAACAAAATGTCTACTTTTTTTTTTTGGCAGTTATTAAACAATCATTTGTCATAATATTATTTTTTACTTTACACAACGAATGATTGACGTTATTTTTTTTGCTGTTCACAAAAAAAAATTTACTAACGAATGTTAAAAGCCGTCGAAAGCTCAATGCTAACAGATGTTTATAATGTGTGAAGTGCTCGCCCACCTTGACCTAAAGTCGACCTAAAGTTCCCTTGATAACCGTAGAACATTCGAGACGCTTATATATTTTTCATGCATTTTTTATGGAGCGAAAAGATCTTATCTTTGTGGTGACGGAGTGAGAGTTGTGTCGTAAAAGAAAGAAAGAAAGAAAAATAATTTATTACTCCTTTACGGAATATAAATAAAACAATCCTTACTAATATTATAAATGCGAAAGTATGTTTGTTTGTTACGTTTTCACGCTTAAACCACTGAACCGATTTCAAAAAATCTTTCACCAATGGAAAGCTATAATATCAGGGTGTAGCATAGGGAGTATATTTTATCCCAATATTCCCACGGGAACTGCCCGTTCCCGGTTTACGCGGGTAAGACGACTGAAACCAAAGCGAAGTGAGGACAGGTTGCTAGTAAAATGTATTTTTGATTATTAGCAAATTTCAACACAATAACCACTGCTAAACGGGTTCAGAGGGTGTCACTATCAGTTGTCTGTCCGCCAACTGATTAGTGCCACTACGGGCGCGCGATCCCGGACTGCTCCAGCTGCTGCTGTCGTCCCTCTTTCCTATATCCCATGACAGTAGTATCCTTAACCCATTTTCTTCCTTATTCATCCACCATGTCCCATCCTTTTCGCCATAAACGAGAATTCCCGAGGAGGGTTGGCGTCAGGCAGGCGGCCGGCCATAAAATTAATAGCCGTATCTTTTTTACAACATGGTTTTGAGGTAAAAACATGTTGTGCCGACCCCACTTAGCATGGGACGAGGGCAGGCAAATGATGATGAACCACTGCTAAACGGCATTAATGTTAAAATAAAAGATTCGTAGATATTTTGTTTCATTTCAAAATGAATACTAGAGAAATCATGTCATGTGAAATAAAGTATATTCTGATTCTTTATTGTTTATATAAAATATCATCTCAGCTCATGTATACGTCCCACTGTTGGGCTTGAGCCTCCTCCACAAAAGGAGGCCAATTAACCACGCTAGTCAGACGGGATGATATAGGGTTTTATTTCAAGTTTTTCTTCGCTTGCATAGATGTTATATGCATATTATATCCCTCAGTCGTCTTTTACGACACCCACGAGTAGGATAGGGAGTGAGTAAGAGAGGGGGTGATGGTACTCGATTAAGCTTCACGCGTGCCAGTATAATCGTTAAATGGAAATTAATTGATAATTATTGTTGAAGAGAACGTAATACTTTTTTATTAGTTTGTGTCTAAGATTATCAAAAGTTTTTAAATTTAACTTATCATGTATAAAAATTAAAATAAAATAGTTTCTTTCTGAATCAATTCGTTATGAGACGATGTCACTAGAGCGTGAAATGTGTAACTCGACGTTTACACTGCTTGTAAAGGAATGCTACTGTGTTTTTTTAAAGTGATATATTATGGCCACGGTAAGGAATGCATCACGCCACTTCGGAATGCAGTGACGGGGAGTACCTACTTAAAATGTCAAATTGAAATACAAAAGGAATGTTTTAGTTTTTTTTACAATGCTACAGTTTTTGTTTTCATCTGTAATTGTGAACGGATACTAAGGACTTTAAGTATTGTTAAACACCTATTTTTTGGACTATATTAATACATTTTTGTCATGCTGCAAAGTAGCTCGATAAAATATTAATACTTTTAGTTTCTAAATAAGTAATCGTTTCGAGATTTATAATGGTTTTTCAAGAACAGTTTATGTGAAAATTAATTTTAAGCAAATCAGTATACATATAAGACACAAATCTAACGTACTCGTGAATGCCTCGCTGTTTAAATAATTTCGCTATTAGCCACCCGCACAACACATCATCGATAATTAAAATTGAGAAACAAAATTTTGTAGTTCCGTGAAAAATACAATTGCCAAGCATTTAGATAGATCAAATATTATCTCGCGGTGAAATTTCTTAACATATTTTCACAAATCACAAGTATACTCAGTCCACAACTATTTGTTGATTATTATCAACAAATTATTGTGAGCATTTAATTTTCAATTATTCGTGCTTCTTATTAGAAGCACGAATGATTACCCCGAGTGGAAATTGAACCGATCATACCACTATTTGTGCAGTTACTTATTAATTATATGCGAGTAGGAGTTTTGGCGGGTACACATCCGCACAAATCCCACACTGGCAAAATCCCGAGTATAGAAATAGGCCTACATCGCTAACAATTTCGTTCGGGTTGAGAGCCCTCAGCGCTCACCCAACAGTCCGGGCAAAGTCGTTGCGGCTGATAACTAGTCACCCAAAAAAAAAATCGGATGTTGACACAATGTATTCTCAATAAAACCGCAAGAGTCGATTAAGACTAATTAGTTTAAGACAATATTAAAATCTTGTCTGAAATATTTAATTGCAATTAAAGTTCCTTATTTGTTTTCCTCTAATGCGTCGTAATGTAAAAGATATGAGTTATAACAACATAACACACTGAACTAAAACAAACAAATTTATCGTGCGCTAGGAAGTGGCCGATTTTAACATCAACGGATGAGTCATCTTTAGGCATAATTTATAAATACACACCTAAAAGAAACTAAAGTTATATAATATATTGTTATAATGGTGTAACGAGTTCTATTACATATATGAAATAAAATAATACGGTTTTTAATCTACATATCTCTAAATAAGCGAAATACCACTCACTAAGTGACTGACTCATCACGATAGGTATGATTTACCTCAAAGGACAATGGGCATTGCGGCCCATGAGCGGCCATCAATGAAACTAGTGTCATTTGAAAGGGGAGATCTTTGACAACAAATATTGTTCAAGGAGTACTATGAAATACCGTTTGGGAAAAAAAATATAGTTAAAATACTATTATTAAAATACTATTTTTTTTTTCATTATTATTTATGTATCCTAATATTCAATACTTTTTCTATTAGAGGTCTAAGAACCTTTGTTAAAATCGGTCTCGCCATGTTTCATGCGTCAACCAATCAGCGACGAGCGCCGCTCGCACTCGGCGACTCGGCGATTACCGTTATGCTCGAGCGCACAGCGCAGTCCATCGTTGACATTTGTTTCGTTGTGTACTGTGCGATTATTATTGTTTGACAATTTCTTTTGACTCTGGCTTGCATATCGGACTTGTTAATATCTATCTTGGTGACTTGTGCTCGTTTTTTTGGACTTTTTTAAGCAGATTCCTATAACAATGGCAGATAATCGCCAAGTGTGTATTTTATGTAATCGATCCGTGATAAACAGAAGAAGATACGAAATAACCCGTGCTCGGTTTGAAGAACATCCCGCTGTAGGCCAATATATCTTTGAAGCTCTTATCTCTGAACATCAGGTAAGTACATCAAACGAAATCATTATTTCTTAGTTGTCACGTCAACAATATAGTACTGTTTAACTTGAGGTGGTCACAGTGTTTTAACTCTCGCGCATTGAGATTACATTTCGCTGTAAGTAGTAAGTAAACTGTTACCGACGCGGCGACGTTGTCGTTCCGTTTGATCCACGGGGCGAGAACGGGATAGAAGTATCGGTATTTACGTATGAGTAAGCGAGATAATTAATACTGCTTAGGCAATCGAGTAAAATATTTTTCTTTATATTTCGCTTTGTTTGAACAGCGTTCAATGAAAATAACTAAGCGTTTTAACTAATTGTAATACTCTCATTTTCAGATACAATACAATGGTCAGGAGTACATTTGTCGACCATGCTGGCAACGGGCAGAAAGAGCTGCGCAGCCAAGAGAAGACCGTCCACACGAATGTGTATTACATATTGAAGAATATTCAAGACTCCCTAATACAGCAACGCGTTGTATGTATGAAAACTGCAGACGAACGGATCTCCGAAGGATTCCGGATAACATTAAAGTGACATTCTTGATTCATTTTAATTTTTATATTCCAAATAGTGCAAGAGTTTGCGATCATCATTTGGTATCCAATGATTGGGATCAAATAATTGACAGCCCTAACTTGCTCCACGACTTCAATGCCACACATTTTGTGCATATCATGAGCCTCATGAAAATCGCGGTGCTTCGAGGATCTATACTAGATTTTGATAATATAGATGACATGGACTCAAATGAAGTATACATCCGATTAGGCGTTAGTCGAGACCAATTTATGAATATTTTGGAACAAACTCCTTCATTGTCGAACGTATCAACACGCCCGAAAACATCTTTGGCATGCTACTTAATGAAACTGCGAAGCGGTGAAGCAAATGAAAGGCTGGCGACGCTTTTTAATATGAGCCGTAGAACCCTAGAACGACATTTAACGTTCGCCAGAGACTCTCTTTTACTGGACTTCGTTCCCCGGCATCTTGGTTATGATCATCTCAATAGAATTGATGTAGCTAACCGAAACCTACAAGTTCCAAATGCAATTTTTGGAAATGCAAATGCCTTAAACAGAAAGGCAATTGTGATAGCAGACGCCACTTATATATATATACAAAAGTCCGCAAACTATTTATTCCAAAAGCGATCATATAGTCTACACAAATACACGAATTTGTTGAAACCGTTTTTAATAGTGTGCTGCGATGGCCACATTTTAGATGCCTTTGGGCCATATTCAGCCATAGAATCAGATGCACAAATAATGAAAAATATGATTGACGACGAAGGAAATCCTTTCCATTGGTTTTTTGAACATGGAGATGTGTTCATCTTAGATCGTGGGTTTCGCGACGTAATCGACGACTTATGGTTATGAAGCTCACTTACCGAAAACAAAAAATCGAGACGAAGATCAATTGACGACAGAACAAGCGAATAAGTCTAGGTTGGTTACTATGTGCCGCTGGGTTGTTGAAGTTATAAATGGTTGGTTCAAACGCGATTTTAAACTATTCCGACAAGACTTTTTCAATCGTGCTTTGCCTCATATGATGACAGATTTTAGAATAGGTGCTGCATTATTGAATGCTTGCAGAGAACCATTGTCAGATAACGTTCACGCTGAAACATTTATAGAAGTTATAAACCAAAGAGTGAACCAACCAAATAACCTAACAGAGTATGTCCTAGCCAACAACCTTAATCGTAGACGGGCTAGTTTCGATAGCATTACAGGAAACCAACCTAACATAAGTGATTTTCCTTTGCTGACTGAGGACGATTTAACCATTTTTGCACTTAGTACATACCAAGTGAAGCTAGCCCGCAGCTATTATGCGGAGCATGTGCGACAAGGTCTCTATAATATAGAAACGTATAGGGACCCCGATGTTACAGGCCTAGGCAGGTGCGGCATCACAGCAACAAATGTTTGGCTGCTAAGATGTCAAATACAATCTAGACATACTAGGTCAAAAATATATTATTCGTACATTATAGTAGATAGAGAGAAAAGCGGCAGAGAATCCATAGAAAACTACTATTGCAGTTGTCTAAGCGGTAAGCGCACTCTTGGTTGCTGTGCCCACATTATGTGTGTAGTGTGGTATTTAGGGTGGGCGAGAAACCAAGAGGAAGATATCCGTTTACCAGCTCATTTTTTAAACGATATTATTGTAGACGACAATTGAATCCCATCATTTTCTTTTTTTAAAGGAATACTAGCATTATATACGAGCATTGTATATGTGTCTGTCAATAAATCGATGTATTTAATAACCAATTAACCTTTAGTTTTATTTAATCCATCATTATCTTATACTTAGACATGCATTACGTTTTATCATTTACGTACTTTCGGTTTAATTAATTCGATTTTTTTATATGATCAACGCTTTATAACTTTTTATCTAAACAAGTTGCCGAAATAATTTTTTGCAGTCTTAATATATACATAATTGTAGACTAAGAAATATATAGGACAGATGTGGCCGCCGATGGGACAAGCGCCATACATTTTTGCCCATTGTCCTTTGCATAGGTGCTCCTTTTGCAACGTAGACGCTGAAAACGGATTTTAAAGAAATCATATAATAGGTCGCGGAAAAGTCTTTTCGCATATAGCCTGTATAAACTTTTAATAAAATCTCTTTGGCTGTACTAGATGTATCTGGCTGGTTTTAATACCATTAAAAAGGTGACATTTCAAAAAAAGAAACAGAGTAAAATGTTGTTTCCCGCCAGGAGTTTCGGCGCGAATTTGGAAATGTCATGTTAAGCTCTTGTATTATATTCATTTTTTTAGTGTTTTATAGTGTTATATTGAATAATTTTGCTGATATTTTATGTAATATAATATAATGAAGGTGCTGAAATGTGGTGAATGTGATATAAGAGTGGTTTAAGTGTATTTCCATATTCAACCGGAATTCCCAGAGAAATCATCTAATTAGGTTTTCAGCGCCTAATTAATGATAACGACTTGACTTACTGACGGACCATGACAATAAATAAGTTATACAATACTAGCAATCCGCCCTCGCTTCGCTTCGGATTCAGTCGCCTTACGCACGTAGTTCCCGTTCCCGTGAGAATACCGGGATAAAATTTAGCCTATGTTACTCCCTGATATTATAGCTTTCTAATGGTGAAAGAATTTTTAAAATCGGTCCAGTACTTTTTGAGTTTATTTGTTACATACAAAAATACAAATCTTTCCTCTTTATAATATTACTAGCAATCCGCCCTCGCTTCGCTTCGGATTCAGTCGCCTTACGCGCGTAGTTCCCGTTCCCGTGGGAATACCGGGATAAAATATAGCCTATGTTACTCCCTGATATTATAGCTTTCCAATGGTGAAAGAATTTTTAAAATCGGTCCAGTACTTTTTGAGTTTATTCGTTACATACAAACTTACAAATTTTACCTCTTTATAATATTAGTATAGATGAAGAAGTAAATAATATGTAAAGAAGTAAGCTACGTAAGACAAGGCAGTATGGTCGAAAAGACTTTAGCCGGCCCGTAAGGGCGAACCAAACACAAAAAAAAAAATGTTTCCCGCCATTTTTATTTGTTTTTTTTTCTGTCAAAATTAGTGAATTTAATGGTGAAATTCGAAACATTATAAAATTTTATTACAAAAAAGAAAAAAATACAACACAAGCTGCGAAAAATATTTGTGATTTATGGACCTAATGTAGTGTCAGTAAGAGTAGCACAAAATTGGTTTAAAGGTTTTCAATCCGGGAATTTTGATGTCAAAAATGCACCTTGCTCTGTTCGCTTTGTCACTAATAGGGTGGGATAATATCGGCATGTCATTAGTAGCTGAATATCTGGTAATTGACTAATAACTGATGAGATTAAAGCAAGAAATTGAGAGGAAACGGCCGGAATTCATCAACAGAAAGTGTGTGGTTTTTCATCACGATAACGCTAGACCACACACATCTTTAGACTCTCAGAAAAAGTAAAATAGCTAGGCTGGGAGGTGTAATTGTATCCGCCATATAGCCCTGACCTTGCACTTTCAGATTTTCACCTGTTTCAGTCTCTTCAGAATTATTTAGACAGCGAAAGCGAACTCAAAACAAAACCCTATACCAACACGTCTGACCAGCGTGCGTAGGTCAATTTCCCTCCTATAGTGGAGGAGGCTTGAGCCCGATATCACTATCGGAGCCGAAATAATGATGAATCCTGTAAAAATAACCGTTTCAAATTAATCCGACGTTTGGAAAGGGGGTAAAAATCACGCTCAAAAAATCCGTTACACACAAACCAAGCGAATATAAGCGCGTTAATAAGTAAAACAATATGACTACGTGTTTGAATTAATAAAACGGCTCAAGCATGTTAAGTAAAAATTAGCATCTCTCTATGTTATATTCAAATTAATTGTCCATTTTTTACATAAATCTTATAAAAAAAACACGCATAGGTACTATCGTGATGTTGTGAATAATACATGAAAATAACGAACTAAACACCCACGCGATAGTTACTTACATAAATCAGCGTGATTTAGCCTAAAACAGAGCAAAATAATCTATACAAATAAATAAAATTTAAGTGCCTGTTTGTAATGTCATAATAATAGGTTGTTTTCATGCTCACACGATTATTTACACGATACCTATGCATAAAAAAGTTTTCGTCCAACTGTCTATTTGTTCAAGGCAATCTTCATACTGGCTGGATTGATTTTGATAATATTTTACCACCAAGTAACTGTCTATATAAGGAGTAACTTAAGCTATTTGTCCTCTTAGAAAAAGCCTTCAAAATTTTGCTCAATCCGGACTTGAACCCAAGGCCATATTAAGAGATAATACAGATTTAAAGTGCAGGGGCAAAGCGTCTGGAACCGAAGCAAAGCGAGGACGGGTTACTAGTATATAAAATAATATTTTGGCTAATGAACAAGACGAATATTCCTCCACTGGTCCTATTAATGGCGATGTGATTTTCGAATTATCTATGACAACCAGTCCAGTCTACGAAGATTCAATTTCTAAAAAGAGATTAGTCGATATATCCTTCTCGACAGGACTTATTTCGGAAATCTTTGGCAGATTTTCTCGTCCAATATACTTCAATGCTAGTCGAAATGTTGCTAATTTTCTAAACTCTTACTTCTACAAAAACTACTGAATACACATAATTATTATACACTAAATACTAGTAACTAAATGTAGACCCTAAATGTAGGTGGACCTATGGACCCTAAATGTAGGACTTATAAACAAACTCGAAGTTGCACAGTGTGCTATGGAGCGGGCTATGCTCGGGATTTCTCTGCGAGATAACATCCGAAACAGAACAATCCGTTAAAGAACGGGTGCCGGTCCTTCCGGGTTAGTACCACACTCTCGTAGAAAATCGACGTCTGAGTAGTAGGAATTTGTTACTGCACTTCGTTCGGTGAGCGAGAAAGCCGGAACCCAACTTTCTAAGGATGTTTGAGTGTGGACGATGTTGATGATGTCTTAAGTATCACCGAATCTCATTGCATTCACACTCCCTTCACTTTCTTAACAGTGGCAGTTGGCAGCGGCCTAGCAAAGGTTCATGCGCGGCAGTACCACTTACCATTAAGTCTGCAATCTGCTCGTTTGCCATCAACAGCAATAAAGAAAAACAACAAAATATTCGCATTTATATTTTTATTTACGATATAAAATATAAATATAGCCACAGCTATTCATAGAGATTTATATCTCTTCAATGAGTCTTATAATTATAAGTAGTAAATCTTAGAAAAAAAAACAAACAGGAAATACAAACAAGAGGCTCTGTCGTTAATCAGTTTCAAGGATATTCAACACTACATCGTGAAGTTTCCTTACAAAATTAACACAATACACAACCAGTATATGGATGAATAATTTTCCTATTAATTTACAAATTCCAAATCTGTACAATATTATTTGCATTTCTTGCAATTACTATTATTTTATGTCTGTTTGTCTGTGTACGCCACACATTTTTTTAATGATTTCTGATATTCACGTGAGTTTTACATATTGTAAATGAAATTATATTTACGGATTTTAAGATTTATATTTGATTTTTCATTGACTCAACGCTTCGAACACTTTACAGCGTTCATGCTCACGGGCGGTCTAAGATATCTCACGTCCAATAAGTCATTGTTATTATAAAAATTTTCGTGTGGTGATGGAGTAAGAATACAATTCACCACCCCCTATCGTGGATGTCGTGAAAGACGACTAAGGGATATAATATGCACATAACAATGTGCAATGTGTGCAAGAGAAGGAAACCTCGAAATTAAATCCTATACTAACATGTCTGACCGGCATGGTATAGTAGGTCAGATTCCCTCCCATTGTTGGGCGAGCCCAAGAGTGGGACGTATGTGGCTGCGATGATTACAGAGATCTACCCGCTACGGAATTAAGTACTAAATCTTGACCCACATTTTGATACAAATTTATTGCAAATTTACTTATTTATTAAGATGAAAATGATTCTATATGAAAAGAAACATCGGGCAATCAAAAGCCAAATACAAACGCGATAAAATCAGTAAAATAATTTTATTTACAGTCTGTAATACTCGCGTAAACATTAGAAATCATGAGGACAGTGTTTTAAATTTACAATGCCGAATTTGCCGAAGGCTAAGGATGTATGGTAGTCAACAAAATTGTAAAAACAGATTTATTTATTGCTATTTATAACTTATCTATAATTCTTTAACTATTACCTAAAACAGATTTAAAAATAATACGCAAACAGATTTAAGATATAGGAATAAATTATTATTTATTTCTACTGCGCCACTTATCGTCGTAGGAAATAAACGATAATTTATTGTTTTCTTTTTTTTAATTGACCTCGTAAAAGGAGCAGGTTATATATATTTTTAAAGGAAAAAAAAACACTGACACTAAGAAAATTCTTATATTTTGAGAGACTTTGTATACTACAAATGATACCTTTTTTTTTTCCCATGGTCCGCCTGGCTCCGTCCGGGACGAAAGAGGGTCGGCGCGCGGCCCCATAACCCACCCGTAGCACGTCCCCTTCGTCGTTGGGCCGACCACCGATCCCGAGTTCCTTGTCATCAGTAGTCTGCCCGACGGAATACCCCCGCGGGGTACCCTCCCCTACCACAAATTACACCTAGACTCTAAACAACAATTATAATTATATATACTTCAACAGTGGGAATCGAACTCGGTAGGTTGAACCTTTAATCGCTACGCTGATCTCTGCAGTAGGTATGGCACTTGTTTATTTTTTTCACGTACCTACCGTATTCTTCAACGAGTATAAACTAAAAACTCTTCTTGGTATTTTTGCCTTCAAACTGTTAAGTAACCCTTTTTCTTTCCTTTTTAACCTCTAACGCATAAATAAGGGGTATTATAAGTTTGACGTCGATGTCTGTGTCACACGCATAGACATCGACGCCAACATCTGTGGCATCGTAGCTCTCAAAGGGATGGACCGATTTCGGTGCGGTCTTTTTCATTTGACTGCCAGTTTCCTTGCTGTCCTAGATATGTTTGGTTAATATCGGTTCAGCAATGTAAGAGTATCAACTCTTTTCCAAAATTATGTAATTGCGTATGATATTTATAAGTGCTTCATGCGTGCCAGTATAATCGTTAAATGATAATTAATTAATAATTCCTGTTGAAGAGAACGTAATATTTTATTTTTTATTATTTTAGTTTGTATCGGGGTTATTTTATAATTTTCAATTTTACTTATTTGAAAATTCTATTTTTTTAAGATTTTATTGTTTTAGCATTTGGTTTTTTTATTGCTAATGGTGACAAACGAGCAAGCAGCACACCTGATGGTAAGTGACGCTGTCGCACATGGACCTTTGCAATGCCAGGGGCACAACTAGGCCGCTGCCTACCGTGAAGAAAATACTCTTCTAAAACCTCGTTTAAAGAAGGACATGTCATAGCGCTCGGGAAACACAGCAGGTAGTTCATTCAGATCCGTTACTAGTTACGACACCCATGAGCAAGAAAGGAGTGGTTAATTGTTTTCTTATTCTGTCACCACGAAGTCTTTATTTCAACATCATCCTCATTTCAACTCATATACGTCCAACTGTTAGGCTCGAGCCTCCTCCACAGTAGGAGGGAAATTGACCTACTATACCATGCTGGTCAGACAGGTTGGTATAGGATTTTATTTATTTATTTATTTTATACTTTATTGCACACCTATGTTAATACATTTATAATAATAATTCTAATTGTAAGTGGAGATAGTACAATCGCTAAAAGCGATTTCTACCAGGCAACCTTTGGATGGAAACCTTTGTAAAGAAAAAGCGGTAGTTGTAGGTGTACTGCTTAATTATGTATATAATATATATATATATATATATATATATATATATATATATATATATATATATAAATAACACATACATGCGATATATACATATATATATATAAACACATATATAAGTATATACATATTATACACACATACATCATCATCATCTTGCTCTTATCCCAATTACCTGGGGTCGACGCCATATGTCATCTGTTTTGACATATTGCAAAAAGTTTCGGCAATGACTTTTATGACCGGCCGCCTGCCTGACGTCAACCCTCCTTGGGAATGTAATCGTTGACCCAAATGGTACCAGATGGAGTTGGTCCGGGTCAATCTAGGGCTCTTAGTCGCCTTTTACGACATCCACGAGCAATTATACACACATACATATATATAAAATAAATATACCTAATATATTTATATAACGCGGTTAGTAGCTCAAAATGTGAGGTTTATTAAAGTAATAAACAGAATTTAGATTATATAATAAGGCACCTACATAGCAAATACTAACTGATCAATTTTAGATAATAATTTTTAAGCTTTATTCTAAATGTGGCTAGTGTCTTTGATTTTGTTGGTAATCAGGTTGGCAAAGGGCTTTATTTTGAGTTTTCTCGCATAGATGTTATATGCGTATTCCTTAGTCGTCTTTTACGACATCCACGGGCAAGATAGGGAGTAGTGATTTGTATTCTTACTCCGTCACCACACAGAAGGACAGTCTTTAGTTCAGGCAAAATAAAATTAAAATAGGTCAACCCAAGTCGTGCACGGGCATAAAACAAATCATAAAACAAGCACGACATACCATAGATAATGTTATCATAATAGCTAGAAACCGCTCAAGAACAAAGTGTATTTATCTGAAGCCTAGCAAACAAAGGCTTTTGCAAGTGCAATCTTATCAGTAACGACCACTTCCAGGAACGTGTATGTTTACGACATTCCTATTGCATACCCTTCTAGTTTACTTTATTACTATCAATATTTGATTAGTATTTTAATAAAATTGTCTCCTGGTGACGAAGTAAGAATATAAATCACGAGCCCCTTTTTCGTCAGTGGGTGTCGTAAAAGACGACTAACGGATACGTATATAGCATCGATGCGAGAAAACTTGAAATAAAGCCCTTTGCCAACCTGTCTGACCAGTACAGTAAGGTCAATTTCCCTCCTACTGTGGAGGAGGCTCGAGTCAACAGTGGGACGTATATAACCTGAAATACCTCATATGGGCCCGGATGCTGATCTCAACCGAATGGACGGTAATCGAGACGCAGAGGGGAGGGCTCATATGGCGCCCATGGAACAAGAGGGCCTCCGTCTTGTCCAAGGCGACCCTCAACCCCAGTGCCTCAATCCGCCTGACGATCTCTTCGGTGCCTAGAGTCGCCAGGCTTACCGCCTCTTCTAGCGTCCCACGGCGGGCTGTGACGAGCGTGTCGTCGGCGTAACAAATCACGCCCAGCCCGGGCGGGAGGCTCCCCTTCAACGCCCAGTCGTAGCCGATGTTCCACAGGGTAGGTCCGAGGACCAACCCCTGTGGGACACCGCACCTCATGGGCGTTCGCACAACGTCCCCTGCTTGGTTGGTGCAGAGGACACTGATGCAGCTGAATGGCAGACTATTGAATGTGTTGGCTATGTCCAGGGACACCACCAACAGCACTCCCCCGCCGGTGACGGCCTCAGTCGCCACGGCCCTCAGACGCAACAGAGCCGCGATCGTCGAACGACCCCTCCTAAACCCAAACTGAGCGTCCGACAGATCCGGCCTCGTGCCGACGAGGTGCCGCTCGGTACGGGCAGCTACCACCCTCTCCAGTAGCTTGCCCGCATCGTCGAGCAGCACTATGGACCTGTAGGCCGAGGCCGACTGTGGAGACCGTCCCGGCTTCGGCAGGAGCACCAGCCTTCCCTCCTTCCAGCACCCAGGGAACCGCCCGGACGCTAAACACGCGTCGAACAGCCCCCTGAGGCGGGGACCCAGTTTATGAAACCTATGGGACTAACTTTGTCACGACACAGATAATGGTCGTTCTGATTTTACCAACTTTAAATCTTAAATTTGGCACTGGCAACCCTATAGTATGTAAATCTCACTCCCACAAAGTATAGATACGAGGAGTCCGAACGGTATAGACTTTTCCACAGTATTAATGTACTCAATAGTAAACCCAGATCTTTTTTTTTTTTTGGGAAAGGAAGCGACCATGTCATTCTTGTTAATTTTACAAATATACATATACAATACACTTATTCTTAAGAACTACCCTCATCCGTTCTGACATTTAAACAATGCATAACTTATATAAATCTTTAGCATTTTTAGAGTTTGGTTGAGATAGAACACTGTTAAACAAATCTGATCTTAACTGTTTGGTCCGGTCACAGTCCAACATAACATGTTGCACATCTTCAATGATACCACACTTCGAACAATTTGGCGATGTAATTTTTTTCATGAGATATGCAAACTTGTTCAGGGGAATGTGACCAAATCGAAGTCTAAAAGCGGTGACTAGCGTAGATCTATCTAATTTTGTTAATTTTGTGGAACCAAGGGTAACAATAAGGTTTATCTCGAATAGTTCTGTACCAAAGACCTTTTTGCCCTGAAATGTTTGTGAAGAAATACTCTAACCATAGTTTATATACATTACTAGTAGACCCGGCTCGGGGAGGTCGTGAAATTTTTTTACAAATGGCATCTATGTAAAAAAGCAAGTTAAAATTGTATATGACACGTTTGTAGGTTTGACATAGCAGCGTCATCTATTAATTAATTACTCAATCCAGTCAAGAGATATCGCCATCTGTTAAAATCGTTTGGAGTTAACAGATAATTGTGAATGTCAAATAATAGGTATATGTATATAGGTAATACAAATAATTTGCAATAAAATAATATTGCGACTATAAATTAAGATGTAAGCTATCCTATCTTTCAAGTTGGATCAAACTGCACACGGTGAGCAAATTTGATTAAAATCGATTAAGTAGTTTAGGAGTCCATCGCGGACAAGCAACGTGACACGTAATTTATATTTATTTTATTTTTTTATTTATTTAAAGAAATTGTTTATAACAAAGTGATTTATAAACTAGGAGTTACAACTAAACTTATATAAAACAATTATTGGTTGAAGTTCTGATAATATTATTATATGTATATATTAAGATTTTTCAAAATAGGTAACGTATCTGACATTACAAACAGACACTTCAATTTTATTTATTCATATTTGTCGTTATTCATTTTTGCCTTTTATAAACCAATGTATCTTATACATATTTGATGTAATAACAGATATGTAGATCAAATTACAATAACGTTCCCCTTCACCTAACAACTATGACTTGTCCTTATCTAAATAAATAGAATTCAAGTATCTATTTATAATGCCTAAATAGTACGGTTGTTAAAACTATTTTTATGGATTTCATCGCGTTTGATTTTTATTTTTCCACGATTCGAAACGCTAAAAAGTGTTCGCGATGGTAAGAATTCACAAGCCTCTTTCTAGCGCGTGGGTGTCATAAAAGACGACTAAGAGATTACAATATGTAGATAACATCTATGTAAGATAAGCAAAACTCGAACATAGGGTTCAAGTTTTCCTTCTGCCAACCCGTCTGACCAGCGTAGTTTTAGTAAGTCAATTTCTCACCTTCGCTTCCATTGTGGAGGAAGCTCGAGTCCAGAGTAGGACGTTCCTGAGCAATGATGACGAAGAAAATGTAATAAAGGATCAGTATTTATCTCATATTGAGGTGTACGTTAAAAAATAAATTTGTTACATAATACAACAATAAAATTCAATCGACATATTATGCCCTTTAACAATTATTAGCTTACGCATTCATAATAATATAATATCTTACGACGAATGTTGGCAATAGTGATGGGACATTTGCAGGCCAAAGTACAATTAACTTCTTCTTTGTAAAATTAATTCAGTGATAATAATTAAATTCATAAAAGTATGCATTTTTCATCAATGTTTTTTATATCGTAATTTGTCGCTAGTCGAGACCGCGGGTGACTGGACCGGGGATTTAGTCCGTCATCCGCAGAGAGGCTGACTGCGCGACGGCGACCCACGTTGAGAGGAGAGGGTACCCCGCGACCGTGTGGATCATGGAGCCGCGCGGCGTCCCTTTGTCGCCGCGAATGGAACCGGGCGCGGGGTGGTCTGACCATGGCCCAACTCCAAAAGAATTACGTAATTTGTGACGTAAAGACTCACTCGCAGAGTATTTTACGATAGTCAATGCTTTTCTTTTTGATATGCTATAGTTTAAACATATCTCGATTAATCAGTCGGCGTGATGGATGGTCAGTGTAAGGTCCACAACCTACCGTAGTCTCTCCCTATCGCCATTGGACCAACCACTGGTACCGATTCATTGACAGCCGTGGCCGGTCCTTTCGGGTACCTTCGACGTGCTGGCAACAAAACAATGTTGCTGTGATATCGCCCTCAAGCAGTCGGCCTCTCTGTAGATGGTGGACTAATCCCCGGTCCATCCACCTGCGACTATGGCTAGGGCGGCACGGACCAACTCGCGTACTCGTGTTTACGACATCCAACGCGCCGGCAATGTGACATGTTTGGTAGAGGAATTCCACCCGGACCCGCCTCGCAAACGAAAGTCAACCCTGCAGGAGATGAAACGCAGTGGCGTTTGTAAGGGAGGAAAAAAATCTTTATACACTGTCTCCATATGAATCACTGACTCCACAAATATTTTTATTAAATATTTATAGATAAATACGCATTTCATTTGTCAATTTTCATCCTATAAGGGTATGAAATAGGGGATTAAATTTGTGATGATACTCTTACTTGAATTAACGCCTGACATAGAACATATCATGAGACGGAATATTGTGAGGAAAGCATTTATGGAATATTGAAGGCTTTAGAAGTAAGGCATAATCGTAGAAAAGATGGATGGATTGCGTGAAACATGACAGAAAGCGAATAAACGCAACGATGATATCTAGAAAGAAAGAAAAAAGTTCGAGATTAGCGTTTTATTCTTGTGATTCAAAAGCACTAAAAAGAATATTTTGCATATTAATCACTCTTCTCTCCCCGTAATAGTATAAATTGGGGATGAATTGGGGATCAAGCTGTCCGTGTGATGACGGAGTAAGAATACAAATCACCACCCCCTTCCTCGGCTATGGGTGTTCTAAAAGACGACTTAGGATTATAGGCGAACGGTATCTGAAAGGGTAATCCGCCGAGCTGGCCACAAATATCAAGAAAGCTTTACCAGTGGTCGGTCCAGTGGCGATAGGTAGGGAACGCGGTAGGTTATAGGGCTACACGTCCACCATAAATAAAATAAATGAAAGATATATTTTTTTTAAAACGAGCTTTTATTATTTGTTAATAAAATGAACTAAAAAGTTAACTCGTCAAGACGAATCAAATGAGCCCAAACTCGATGTGGTTGCGTCGTTTAATTATAGAGTTCCTATGGCCAGCTTCTAAGTCCATCATCAGACCCTGGTTACCATATAGTATCAAAGTACTCGTCAAGAAGAATCAAATGAGCCAACACTCGATGGGGTTGCGTCGTTTAATTACAGAGTTCCTATGGCCAGCTTCCAGGTCCATCATCAGATCAGCTCTATGTCACAATAATATTGTATTGTCATCCGATTTATACATGCATACAAAATTTCAACTCAATCGGCAACCCGGAAGTGGATCAAAGGACAATGGGCATTGCGGCCCATGAGCGGCCATCAATGAAACTAGTGTCATTTGAAAGGGGAGATCTTTGACAACAAATATTGTTCAAGGAGTACTATGAAATACCGTTTGGGAAAAAAAATATAGTTAAAATACTATTATTAAAATACTATTTTTTTTTTCATTATTATTTATGTATCCTAATATTCAATACTTTTTCTATTGGAGGTCTAAGAACCTTTGTTAAAATCGGTCTCGCCATGTTTCATGCGTCAACCAATCAGCGACGAGCGCCGCTCGCACTCGGCGACTCGGCGATTACCGTTATGCTCGAGCGCACAGCACAGTCCATCGTTGACATTTGTTTCGTTGAGTACTGTGCGATTATTATTGTTTGACAATTTCTTTTGACTCTGGCTTGCATATCGGACTTGTTAATATCTATCTTGGTGACTTGTGCTCGTTTTTTTGGACTTTTTTTAAGCAGATTCCTATAACAATGGCGGATTTAGGAGTGGTAGGACCACACTGTCGACAGTTCTCTGTCTACAGCCGCGGGCCGGTCCGTCCGGGGCAGTACCATGCTCTCGCAGAAAATCGACGTCTGAGTAGTAGCAATTTGTTACTGCGCTTCGTTCGGTGAGCGAGAGAGCCGGAAGCCCAACTTTCTGAGGGTGATTGCGTGTGGAGGGTTTTGGTGGTGCCCTTGGTATCACCGAGCCTCAATGCACGCATTCACACTCCCTTCGCTTTCTTCGCGGTAGGCAACGGCCTTGTAAAGGTCCATGAGCGGCAGCAACACTTACCATCAGGTGTACTGTTTGCTCGTATGCCAGCGTTTGCAATAAAAAGAAAAAAAAAAAAAAAAAAAGATAATCGCCAAGTGTGTATTTTATGTAATCGATCCGTGATAAACAGAAGAAGATACGATATAACCCGTGCTCGGTTTGAAGAACATCCCGCTGTAGGCCAATATATCTTTGAAGCTCTTACCTCTGAACATCAGGTAAGTACATCAAACGAAATCATTATTTCTTAGTTGTCACGTCAACAATATAGTACTGTTTAACTTGAGGTGGTCACAGTGTTTTAACTCTCGCGCATTGAGATTACATTTCGCTGTAAGTAGTAAGTAAACTGTTACCGACGCGGCGACGTTGTCGTTCCGTTTGATCCACGGGGCGAGAACGGGATAGAAGTATCGGTATTTACGTATGAGTAAGCGAGATAATTAATACTGCTTAGGCAATCGAGTAAAATATTTTTCTTTATATTTCGCTTTGTTTGAACAGCGTTCAATGAAAATAACTAAGCGTTTTAACTAATTGTAATACTCTCATTTTCAGATACAATACAATGGTCAGGAGTACATTTGTCGACCATGCTGGCAACGGGCAGAAAGAGCTGCGCAGCCAAGAGAAGACCGTCCACACGAATGTGTATTACATATTGAAGAATATTCAAGACTCCCTAATACAGCAACGCGTTGTATGTATGAAAACTGCAGACGAACGGATCTCCGAAGGATTCCGGATAACATTAAAGTGACATTCTTGATTCATTTTAATTTTTATATTCCAAATAGTGCAAGAGTTTGCGATCATCATTTGGTATCCAATGATTGGGATCAAATAATTGACAGCCCTAACTTGCTCCACGACTTCAATGCCACACATTTTGTGCATATCATGAGCCTCATGAAAATCGCGGTGCTTCGAGGATCTATACTAGATTTTGATAATATAGATGACATGGACTCAAATGAAGTATACATCCGATTAGGCGTTAGTCGAGACCAATTTATGAATATTTTGGAACAAACTCCTTCATTGTCGAACGTATCAACACGCCCGAAAACATCTTTGGCATGCTACTTAATGAAACTGCGAAGCGGTGAAGCAAATGAAAGGCTGGCGACGCTTTTTAATATGAGCCGTAGAACCCTAGAACGACATTTAACGTTCGCCAGAGACTCTCTTTTACTGGACTTCGTTCCCCGGCATCTTGGTTATGATCATCTCAATAGAATTGATGTAGCTAACCGAAACCTACAAGTTCCAAATGCAATTTTTGGAAATGCAAATGCCTTAAACAGAAAGGCAATTGTGATAGCAGACGCCACTTATATATATATATATATACAAAAGTCCGCAAACTATTTATTCCAAAAGCGATCATATAGTCTACACAAATACACGAATTTGTTGAAACCGTTTTTAATAGTGTGCTGCGATGGCCACATTTTAGATGCCTTTGGGCCATATTCAGCCATAGAATCAGATGCACAAATAATGAAAAATATGATTAACGACGAAGGAAATCCTTTCCATTGGTTTTTTGAACATGGAGATGTGTTCATCTTAGACCGTGGGTTTCGCGACGTAATCGACGACTTACATGCCTATGGTTATGAAGCTCACTTACCGAAAACAAAAAATCGAGACGAAGATCAATTGACGACAGAATAAGCGAATAAGTCTAGGTTGGTTACTATGTGCCGCTGGGTTGTTGAAGTTATAAATGGTTGGTTCAAACGCGATTTTAAACTATTCCGACAAGACTTTTTCAATCGTGCTTTGCCTCATATGATGACAGATTTTAGAATAGGTGCTGCATTATTGAATGCTTGCAGAGAACCATTGTCAGATAACGTTCACGCTGAAACATTTATAGAAGTTATAAACCAAAGAGTGAACCAACCAAATAACCTAGCAGAGTATGTCCTAGCCAACAACCTTAATCGTAGACGGGCTAGTTTCGATAGCATTACAGGAAACCAACCTAACATAAGTGATTTTCCTTTGCTGACTGAGGACGATTTAACCATTTTTGCACTTGGTACATACCAAGTGAAGCTAGCCCGCAGCTATTATGCGGAGCATGTGCGACAAGGTCTCTATAATATAGAAACGTATAGGGACCCCGATGTTACAGGCCTAGGCAGGTGCGGCATCACTTCAACAAATGTTTGGCTGCTAAGATGTCGAATACAATCTAGACATACTAGGTCAAAAATATATTATTCGTACATTATAGTAGATAGAGAGAAAAGCGGCAGAGAAGCCATAGAAAACTACTATTGCAGTTGTCTAAGCGGTAAGCGTACTCTTGGTTGCTGTGCCCACATTATGTGTGTAGTGTGGTATTTAGGGTGGGCGAGAAACCAAGAGGAAGATATCCGTTTACCAGCTCATTTTTTAAACGATATTATTGTAGACGACAATTGAATCCCATCATTTTCTTTTTTTAAAGGAATACTAGCATTATATACGAGCATTGTATATGTGTCTGTCAATAAATCGATGTATTTAATAACCAATTAACCTTTAGTTTTATTTAATCCATCATTATCTTATACTTAGACATGCATTACGTTTTATCATTTACGTACTTTCGGTTTAATTAATTCGATTTTTTTATATGATCAACGCTTTATAACTTTTTATCTAAACAAGTTGCCGAAATAATTTTTTGCAGTCTTAATATATACATAATTGTCGACTAAAAAATATATAGGACAGATGTGGCCGCCGATGGGACAAGCGCCATACATTTTTGCCCATTGTCCTTTAACTTGCAAGATTTGATTACAGACAACGGGACAGGTGAAATTAAATAAAAGCTTGTAAAAAAGGATTATAGATGCACATCAACATCATCATCTCAGCCTATATCCCATAGTTGGATACGGAGCTCTTCGACATTGGAAGGTTAATTGACCTACAATACTAAGATAGCCACACGTATTGGTATCGGGTTTTATGTCGAGTTTCCTCCTCTCGTATATAATTTGCCGGCATATCCTTTAGTTCTCTTTTACGACACCTGTTAGTGATAATGGAACGCAACCTAAATATATTTAAAAAGAAGGGGTTTCACAAATTTGCCACTGGTGGCGCCCTTTTCCTTTTTTTCTCTCGCATTTTATGTTGGTCTATGTTCATCGTCATTCTTTTTGTAATTATAAAATCAAACAAGTGATATATACGTTATGATTTCTGATGTTTACGCGAGTATTACACATTTTAAATAAAATTACTTTACGGATTTTATCGCGTTTGTATTTGATTTTTGATTACCCGACGTTTCGAACACTTTGCAGCGTTCATGGTCACGGGCGGACTAAGATGTCTCACGTCAAACAAGTCATCGTTACTGCAGAAAATTTATAATTATCTACCTGATACAGAAATTAGTTATTAAATATTGACCCACATTTTGATACAAATTTATTGCCAGTGTAAGAAGAAAATGATTCTATATGAAAAAAATTATATTGTTTATGGTTAGTAATTATTTAACATTAAAATTAATAGTAATTATATTTAAAAACCTAA
The DNA here is from genome assembly GCA_032191425.1 of Lymantria dispar. Lineage (NCBI taxonomy): Eukaryota > Metazoa > Arthropoda > Insecta > Lepidoptera > Erebidae > Lymantria > Lymantria dispar. The sequence continues at coordinate 28,617,009 of CM063455.1, forward strand.
CAATCTAGTATACTACCACCGAATCGGAACACGGCCACACTGCGAAAGATCCGGCAAGAAAACTCAGGTGACATGATGCTAAATTAATATTAATTTTAAAGGCTTACTTTATGTTACTAAGAGGTTTTAATTTATAAAATTATCTTTAGTTATTGTAATAACAATAATAAATAAATAAATTTTGAAGCAGGCTGGATGATGAATACAGATGATAAAAATATTTTTATCACGGACACGCGGACACTATTTTTTCACATGAAGGAAGTCGCGGGCCATAGCAAATAACGTATAAAGAAAAAGGAATAAAAAAGAAAAAGTCTTTATTATCTATATACTCGTGCAACACTACATTCCCCGCAATTACATTGTCCGAGTTGCGTTATCAATGTAATAATTTACCCGCAAAAGGTAACTTGCTCCCGCAAGAAATGAATGAACGGTGCAGGTGTGCAGTTCTGCTCCTATATCTTATATGTGTGTGAATGTTAGCAATGTCTGACGCACTTCCTCAATGATATGGACATGGAAATATTATAAATGAATCAGTATTCGTTATTGTGGAGGATAATGATAAATATGGTTAGGTATTAACCTTGTTGGACCGGGGATTAGATCGTCGCCCGCAAGGAAACCGATCACATGACGACGATATCCTATTGACGCCGGGTGGGTTACTGAAATCAAGTCTTTTTTTTATAAGTGGACTATGGTAAGCGGACACGCCGTCCATTCCGTCCGGGGCGATGAAAGGATGGCGCGCGAGGCCATAACCCACCGTACCTACGTTACCCTTTCGGGTATCCTCACCTCTCGACGTCCCTGTCCCGGGACGTTAGTCGCCGTCGTGCGGTACTGAAATCAAGCCTACGTTATTTTTTTGAAGTGAAAACTTCTATAGGCAAGTCTGGATCGGAAGGTAATTCATGTAAGTCATGTACCTGTGCTATGACCTATTATACCACGCTGGACAGAGTCTTCCTTCTATTGCATTAATTTACTATATTTGTCTTTTACGATAGCCACGGCAAGAAAGGGGGATAGTGAATTAGGTTGTTACTCTGTTACCCGTACCGTAGATAGAATAATCATTTCAGTCGAACCCACACCACTTAACGCGGGAGGTGACAAATTACACTAGAATGCAGTTGTGCAGTCGTTAGTACAAACAAACTAACAGTTACGTTAGGTACAAATATGCGGTATTACCATATTATTATTAGCAATAATAAAACGTTGAAAAATATCGAATGAAATGTCAAAAAGCCAAATGTTGTCCTCTCAAGTTGCTTATTTAAAACAATCATTTACAACATACAAATTATTATTACTGTCTTTTATCGGTACAAACATCAGATCGTCCAGTAAAAACATAAAAGAAATATATGTATATTCTCTTAGTGGTAGGACCATACTGTTGACAGTTGTCTGTCTACAGCCGCGGGCCGGTCCGTCCGGGGTAGTACCTAACACACTGGGCAGAAAATCGACGTCCGAGTAGTAGCAATGTGTTACTACTCTTCGTTCGGTGAGCGAGAGAGCCGGAAGACCAACTCTTTCTGAGGGTGTTTGTGTGTGGTGGATTTTGGCGATGCCTTTAGTTTCACCGAACCTCTGGACGCAGTCACACTCCCTTCACTTTCTTAACGGTAGGTAGCGGCCTGGCAAAGGTCCATGAGCGGCAGCAACACTTATCATTAGGTGTACTGTTTGCTCGTTTGCCACCGCTTGCATTAAAAAAAAAATAAAAAAATATATTTAGTAAAACAATAATTGAGTCGTATAGAATTAAAATCGCCAATCTGAATTTCGAATGAATTTTAGCAATTAAATAAATTAATTCGTAACAAACGATTGCTGAATTGAATACTGAATAGTTATTTTACGCGAGTATTACACATTATAAATAAAACTATTTTATCGCGTTTGAATTTGATTTTAGATTGAATTGATTTGAAATTTGTATCATAATGTGAGTCAAAATTTAGCGTATCAGGTAGTTTAGTAGCGAGTAGATATAAATCTCTATAATAACGATGACTTGTTGGACGTGAGACACCTTAATCCGCCCGTGATCATAAACGCTGAAAAGTGTTGTGTGTACCGTCGGCAATTAAAAATCAAATTCATACGCAATAAAAGCCGTAAAAATGTTATTTGTAAAATGCAGTACAGTTATTTTACATTTCAAAATTACCCTAATCAAAATCTTAATTTTTACAAATTTGACAGATTATCACTTTTGTTTCTATACGACTAAATTATGATATTGTATTTGCTTCATCTTTTGTTTTTTTTTATTTTTTTAAATAACACCCTGCACTAAGTCTTACCCTTACTCCGTCACCACCATTTTCCGTGTGTTGACGGAATAAGGATTTAGTTCATTTTAGTTCACCACGTCCTTCTCTGGCGCTCGTACGCCTGTCGTAAAAGACGTCTAAGTGATATAATATGCAGATTACATCTATGCAAGAGAAGGAAAGCTCGAAATAAAACCCGTATGACTAGCACGGTATAGTAGGTCAATTTTCCACCCTTTCTGGAAGGGACCCGAGCCCTACAGTGGGATGTGGACTGAGAGAAGCTGCACTAAGGCAATCCTTGGTATTGTGGAATACTTTATAAGTATCTATTAATTAACAAATTATACCCAGACTCAAAACAATAATTTATGGACCGCAATAACTGTTGATCTGTCTAGCAATCCACCACCTGACTTAGTAGGTTGATATCTCAACAACTACGCTGCCTGTGCAATCACTTCACTATAGAATTCATATGACCAGCTTAAGTTTGTTTGTAGATTGATTATATTCATCATTTGCCTGCCCTCATTATAGGCTTCTGTCAGTCGTCATATCTGCGCTCACTGCTTTCATATGCATATCCTCACACAATCTATCCATCTATTTTTAGGTTATCACGATTCTTACGTCCATCCACGATCATATTAATGACCGTTCTTGTCTTCCTTCACCAAATTTATTACAATGTGTTTTATTTATATTGCAATTTCGTGTATTGATGCAGTAAGAATACAATTTAGCAACCCCTCTCTTGCCCGTGGGTATCCTAAAAGACGACTAAGGGATATAATGTCCATATAATATCTATTCAAGAGAAGGAAATTTTCAAATATAACTCCATATTGACTACCAACAACCCTATGTCTGAGTAGCGTGATGTATTTTTTTTTGTGTTACTTAGCCGCAGATGGCTGTGACAAGTGCAGACGATAATACTGTCTTGGGTTACCTACACTTTAGGGGATTTTGGATAAAAATACGACAACGATGTCTTTAAAGGTAAGGTAACAATTATTTTATCCAAAATTCGCTTGTTCGTGAACTATGTTACTATGTTTCACCCCATTTGAGTTTCAAGTCACTGGAGTGGTAGGACCACACTGTCGACAGTTATCTGTCTACAGCCGCGGGCCGGTCCGTCCGGGGCAGTACCACACTCTCGCAGAAAATCGACGTCTGAGTAATAGCGATTTGTTACTGCGCTTCGTTCGGTGAGCGAGAGAGCCAGAAGCCCAATTTTCTGAGGGTGTTTGCGTGTGGAGGGTTTTGGTGGTGCCCTTGGTATCACCGAGCCTCAATGCACGCATTCACACTCCCTTCAATTTCTTCGCGGTAGGCAGCGGCCTTGTAGAGGTCCATAAGCGACAGCAACACTTACCATCAGGTGTACTGTTTGCTCGTTTGCCACCGTTTGCAATAAAAAAAAAACGGAATTTTTGAAGTGTACTTCACACAAAAAACTACATTCAAATTTTCTTATTTCTAGTTTCAGTAGTTACGACTCGGCGTTGATGACTCAATCAACTAGTTTATATATATATTACAGAGCATAGTCTTCTTAAATTAATTTTTTTTAATTTACTCGAAGTTAAATAACACGTCAATAAAACACGTGACCGGATACATAGTGAATTGAGACCAATCGTGCGAATATTTCCAGGAAAACTGTGATTCATACTGCAGTAGTATCCATTCATAAGTTCATATTGTAAACGTAAAATAAATAGTAATTTTAAGTAATCATTTGTCATGATTTTGTTTACGTCATCGAATGGAAATATTATAAGTACTATTACGAACCATGGAATTGAATTGACAACAAATATTACATCATCATCATCATCACCATTTCAGCTCATATACGTCCCACTCCCAAGTCCACCTACTAAGTATACCACGCTTGGTCGCACGTGTTTCTATAGGGTCACATTTCGAATATTTTATCTCTTTGACACGGTTATTTAGACGATACTTATACTTAGAACCACGTTAAAAAATGTTTGGTCTGTCTGTCTGTTTGTTCCGGGTTATCTTCCAAACGGCTAGACCGATTTTAATAATATTTTACTACTAGGTACCTGTCTATATAAGGAGTAACTTATATTTAAAAAAAAAGGGCTGTCCGTGCAATTTATAATCTGGGCCCAAGAGTCTCACTTCGAGAGAAATTCAAAGAAATAAATATTCTAACTGTTATATCAGAATATATATACGAAAATATATTATATGTCAAAAAAAATATCGCTAACTTCAAAAGATATTGTGACATTCATGAAATGAATACTCGGAGTAAGGACAAACTAGTTGTACATACTACTCGTCTCCAAAAAATTAGCAAATCATTCATGGGGCAATGTATACGTTTCTACAATAGATTACCTAAAGATATCCGAGACCTGCCAACAAAAAAGTTTAAAAAAGCTATCAAGAATAGACTTTGTAAGAAAGCTTATTAAAAAAATCTCGGATTATGTAGATGATAATACAGATTAGTTGTGAGCAGCTCCTCATTATGCAATAAACTCTTTTTTAATAACTCTAATATTGTAAAGCGTAGCGTGTTTTGCCTAACGAAATTTTGCATTTTCGTCGTTTGTTACATGTTTGTAACATATGGTCTTGGTCATGCTCACTGAGGGATCTACTTGCGGTAGCTCCGTGGAGCGGGTCTCTCCCTTCCCTCCATAGTGGTTGAGGGGAGTGATGGCTGCTCTAGTAGTTAACTCGTGATCGGGTGCCGCTTGTGGGATCTGGTCCAGCCATAATCATTTGAATTATATTAAGTATCTTGCAGTTCAAAGGGCATCACACTGGAGCTAGGTCTTACGAAACATCTACACAAATTTATATCAAGTAAGAAGAAAAAAAAATTAAAATAATAGACAAGCCCGCTGAGTTTCTTGCCGGATCTTCTCAGTAGCGGTCGCGTTCCGATCCGGTGGTAGTTTATTTTTATTGGATAATTTAATTTTATTTTGTAAAATTGACAATATGTAAGTGCCCTCTCGGGGTCTATGCATAATAAATGATTTGAATTTGAATTTAATTTAATTTTCCCTTTCAAGAAACCCTTATAAAATTTTGCCCGCTTCGGGAAACAAACTCGCCAATTGCAGTCGCGTTTTATTATATTTTAGAACATACTAGCTGACCCAACAGACGTTAGTCTGTTCAAATAAAATAAAACGGAATTCTCCTTGAAATTGACACCAGTAATAGGGACTGACCGATTGCAGCGCCATCTGCCGGGCTGATTTGAGAATCTAAATTATCCAAGCCCCCACTTGACAACATTCACAAAAATTCATTGAAATCCATCCAGCCGTTTAGTTACAGTATGGATAAATAACCTAGATACCTAGTCGTTAAGTTTTCTTAAATTCTCTGATTTTCTGTGCAACTTTCTCAATTTTTTTTCCGTAAAAGCATTTTTCAAAGTATTAGAAAAATTAAAAAGAAAGTTGGACGAAATCGGTGAAGTCGTTCTCAAGTTATGTTGTTGTTCTGCCCGAACAGCGCCACCTACCGGGTCTAATTGTGAATCTAAACCATTCTCGAATCCCCTTGAACATACATCAAAAATTTCGTCAACATCGGTGCAGTCGCTTAGGAGAAGTTCAGTGACATACACACATACGCTAGAAATTTATATATAAGATTGGAGTTTTAAAAGGCTATTGAAACTGAAGAGAAGCGACGGCCGATTGCTAGTAAATTAATAAATGAAAAACTTACTAATAAAATGCAATTCAATAATACAATATTAATATTAAGGAAGAAGTGGTATTAGTGGTAGCACCACTCCGTTGACAGTTGTCTGACTACAGCCGCGGGCCGGTCCGTCCGGGGTAGTACCATACTGAGCAGAAAATCAACGTCAGAGTAGTAGCAATTTGTTACTGCGCTTCGTTCGGTGAGCGAGAGAGTCGGAAGCACAACTTTCTGAGGGTGTTTGCGTGTGGAGGGTTGAACCTCATTGCACGCATTCACGCTCCCTTCACTTCCTTCGTGGCAGGCAGCGGTCTAGCAAAGGTCCCTGAGCGGCAGCAACACTTACCATCAAGTGTACTGTTTGTTACCGATGCCCGTCCCGAGGGGGGGACGCCGCTCAATGGGAGGGTAACCCTCAAGGGGGTGTTTCGTCGGGCCGACCAGTGACGACAAGTCACTCTGCTCCGGCGGGCGGCCCAACGACAAAGGTAACGTGTCGTGGGTGAGTTACGGGTGTGCGTGCTTACGCCCCTCTGTCGCCCCGGACGGAGTGGTGCGAGGAATGCGCCGACCGTAACCCACCCCCAAAAAACAAAAAAAGGGTACTGTTTGTTTGTTTGCCACCATTTGCAATAAAAAAAGAGAAACGTAATAAATGAAATCTCAACTTAAAAAATAATGAAAAAATAATGTCCCATGATGTAGTCATCGTCATCATCATCACAGCTAGTATACGTCCCACTATTGGGCTGGAGCCTCCCCCGCAATAGGAGGGCCCAGGGTGAATATCGGGATAAAATATAGCTTATGTTACTCCCTGATATGCTTTTCATTGGTGAAAGAATTTTTGAAAGCGGTGCCGTGATTTAAGCGTGAACTTACTTTCGGGTTTATAATATTAGTAAGGATAGATGATAAATGTTAAATGTCAATTTATATCAGGGCAACCAATTTATTATCAAAACATTCGTTGTATTTAAACTTTGTAGTAAATAATGAATAATGTAAACATGCATTAGATTTCCGCGTCAACTACAAGTTTTTACTTTAATGTTTACTACGTAAATGAAAAATAAGAAGATAAATATGTATATATATGTGCGTGTGTGTGGTATTGATATGTGGTGACGGCTATGAATAATCCAAACAACAAAAAGAGAGAACACACAGCAGCCATGAGAACTGCCTACAGAAGTGAAAACTTAAAACAATGAACAAACAGTTGTTATCTTCGATCTTAATTTTTTTTCACCCTGTAGAAATGTATTTACGCACTATCCCCCCTCCCCCCTGGTTACAGACGGGGGAGTGAGTTTGGAACTCGCCGGCCATAAAAGTGACCGAAATACCCACTAAAACCACAGCGGTCCCTGCCGCGCTTTTACAAGGTGCCGGAGAGATCGTCTGATGACATTATATCTCTGACACCCCTACGCTTGGCCGTCTGGCCACGTCCTGTCATCGTCTTCTTATTAAATAAGAAGAAGGGCGATGGGAGGAGGAGCGCATAGCAGCGACTCATCCTCCCTGGTCGCCGCTGGCGGAGCGAGTTAGCGGACGCGAACGCCTCGAATGGCCCCTACGCACCCTCTTTCCTTGTGACATGACATGCCACATGACAGCCTCACAGAAGCAGGCCATCGACGACCAACAGCTGTCGCTGTCGAGCATCTTGGAGATGATGGTTGGCAACGACAGGTTCATTGTTCCCATTTCCGTTGACAGGACGTGGCGGTGAGGCCCCCAGGCAGGGCATACTTCCATTGGTGTGGCGCGCATGACATCCTGAGGCCTCTTCTCTTCCAATTTTGTGCAGGTACTTACAAATACCCCATGTCCAGTAAGCACCTAATCTTAATAAATTTGTAAAAGAAAACATTTTATATTTATTTGGTTTTAACATCTACCGGCACAGATATACATTGGCATAGCTGCAGATATAGTGTTAGCATTACTACGTTACGTGACCATGTCGATAACGACTTACATGATGACTTTACTGCCCATCAAAACCTATCTATAGAAGTTATAACTTCAAAAATTTCATTCAACTGTTAAATAATTCAAACAATATCCTTATTCACAAGTATTGCACGTGTTACAAATTGTATGTCGATTAGAACTGACTAATTGTTCGTAATAACTATGGATAACTACTCTTCATTTCAAACTTAGTTTTCTTATTAACATACGCTGTGCTCTAAGTTTTGTGTAAATAAAAAAAAATATTAAACCTATTTTGAACCATATATTTGAGGAATTAAGTTTCAAAATTGATAGCAAGGTCAGACAAAAATATATCGAACTTATATGCGCACTAGATTTTTTGTTTGTGGTAATTATTAATAGTGAGAAAACGTGGATTCCTAAAGACTGGAAGGTATATAGTATATATTTTTGAGGAAAAACTTTATAGGTACGCCATGAATGAAAAAAAAAGTCAGCTGTGGCTCAGGACATCTGGCAGATGTGAAACATCGAAATTGTTTTTACAAGTCTATATGCAGAAAATAACAGATTGCGACAGGAACTAATATGCCATAATGTACAAATAAAACAATACGTTTTTTTCTAAAAAATGATGACTTTTATTTAAGAAACATTTATTTTCATTAAATTCAAGAATAAAAAATTCTAAAATATTTCAAATTATAACAACTAAATTCTTTTATTAAGTGATTTCTGTAATAATATAATATAGTAGTTATATTCGATGCCTCGGATGATATTATTGTGGTCGGAACTAACTTACTAACATGTAGCGTGGCGAGGCCTCGCCACGGTATGCGTCACTTTACGCCACGCCAAAGATCAGATTAACCCTCGCCTATAGATGTTTCACATCAACAAAAGATAGACGTTACGATACTTTCTAACTCATATCCGTTTAGGCTCGAGTATACATCTGTATATTGCGCAAAGAGTATATGAACGTGTATATTGTGTTAAGTAGAGTGACGGTCATAGTTACGGGCCCCTTGTACTATTATGGTATTCATTCATTTATTTCTCTCAGCCCAATGCCCATACACGTCCCACTGTTGGGCTCGGGCCTCCTCCGCCATGGGATGGAAATTAACCTATTATACCACGCTGGCCAGACGTGTTGGTATAGGGTTTTGTTTCAAATTATCCTTCTCTTGCATAGATATTATATGCATATTATCTCTCTTAGTCGTCTTGTACGACACCCACGGACAGAAGAGGAAGTGGTGAATTATATTCTTACGCCGTCACCACACGGAAAATTATGGTATAGTCGATATTATTCTTAGTCGGTAGATAGTTTGGCGACAGAATATTTTTACTCATTAATTTGAACTGTTTACATCAAGAGAGCCCCTATTGATCAATTTACCACGGATCATAATTATCGTATCTATAGACTACTGCCCATCGTAAAGTAAGGAGCCGCGGCCACGTTTAGTCCTCAAGGCATCGAGCAAGTCTTAAATATAATAAAATAACTAATATCCATAATTTATTGTTACTCAAAAAATTTTTATACTTTTTGTTTTTACGGTCGCTTGGGCCTCAGGTCGTTAAACTACAAAAAACTTTAATAAAAAAGGTAATTCGCACGTGGCCATAAGTTGTTCGCTTATAAGCGAAACTAGTTTCATTTAATTTATATTCTTACAATTAAATTCAAATTTCGAAACGCAAAATCACAAAAGAAGCAGTAGGATAGTGAGTCTTAAAACTATGTAGGGTAAAAGTAAGGAGGACCGTCTTGTATGGGAGATTAGTCGAAAAAGTGTCCACTTGTAAACAGAAAATTATTGTTCGAACTCTCACCGAAATAGCGCTAGTGTAGCAAGTGGAAAAGATATGAATGTAGCAGTTATAAACAGAGTGAAGTGTGACGAGTTGAAAAGTTTAATATTTCTCTTAACTTCTGTAGTTACGAAATATGTAGTATTTAAAATCTCAATGTATTTCAAACTGGGGAAAATCTTGAAAAAAAATACCTGTGTCAAAAAGTACTTTACTACTCAATTGGTTTGAAAGTAACGTTATGAGCTACTTTAAAATTCTTCCACTTGTTACTATAGCGCCACCTTAATTTGACACTCTTTCAACAAACACTTTAATACAATGAGATGGTTCTCCTTACTTCTACCCTTTATACTTAAAACGAATATTTTTGACAATATTTTATATGAAAATTAATATACAAACAAAACTTACAGATTTATCTACATACTTATATAAAATTTAAAAATTATTGTCAGATATGTACGTTATAGACTTTAAAACCATCCAACCGATGTGCCCCAAATCGGTTTCATTTCAAAAGCAATAACGCAAAGACGGTTAGCGACCACTGAAACATGCATTAGGATCCGGTAGATAGGCCTTTTTTTGGGGGGATGGATCATTGTCGGCTCGCTCGCCGCCCGGCTCCGTCCGGGGCGACAGAGGGGCGCCGCGCGGCCCCATGACCCACCCGTAGCACGTCGCCTTCGTCGTTGGGCCGACTAGCGGTGCAAAGTTCTTTGCCTTCAGTGGTCAGTCCGACAGATTACGCGGGGTACCCTCCTCACCGTCGCGCGATCGGCCTCTCGACGGGTGACGGGCTAAATCCTCGGTCCAGTCACCCGCGGCCTCGGCTAGGGCGGCATTAGGTTCAAGTAACCCTGCTCCGGTGGTCGGCCCAACGACGAAGGCGACGTGGTTTTCGGGTGGGTTGCGGGAGTTGCGTGCTTAAGCCCCTCTGTCGCCCCGGACGGAGTGGTGCGGAGGCGCGCCGACCGCAGCCCACCCACAAAAAAAAAAAAAAGGCGGCATTAGGCGCGAGTATCCGGTAGATAGGCCTGCCATCGATTTTAAAATATTATATTTTTAGAAAATCTACTTTTATTTTTTTTTTATTAAAGTACAACAGCATTTATTGGGTCAGCCACTATAGAATAATCTTCTTCTTAATATATATAAATTACGTGTCACGTTGTTTGTCCGCGATGGACTCCTCCTACTTAACCGATTTTAATCAATTTTGCACACCGTGTGCAGTTTGATCCAACTTGAAAGATAAGATAGCTTACTTCTTAATTTATAGTCGCAATATTATTTTATTACAAATTATTTGTTTATTATTTGACATACATAATTATCTGTTAACTCCAAACGATTTTAACAGATGGCGATATCTGTTGACTGGATTGAGTAATTAATTAATAGATGGCGCTGCTACGTCAAACCTACAAACGTGGCATATACGATTTTAACTTGCTTTTTTACATAGATGTCATTTGTAAAAAAATATGACGATCTCCATGACGGATGTTCTCCTACAGTTCCACTTAAATAGTTTAATAAAATGTAATATAACAAAAACATTAGCCACAGCAACGCGTGGCCGGGTCTGCTAGTACTAGTATAAATATTTATAGAGTTGGTACATATTTATAGTACTTTATATCTACTTCGAAAAAAATGGCTGGATTTCCATTAGACTAATTTATATCTGGCTTATTAGTTGTAATTTGAATAATATATGTTAAAACTGATAATAAAATATTATTTGTTTATGTATAAGTGAATAAATGTGATTTTTATATTCAACTTAATAATATTTAAAGGCAATAAAATACATTAAGATATTCTTCTAGCACGTTATTAGTTATATTATTTATAAATTAATATAATAATTCTTATCCATGAATAATTTAATCTTTTTTTCTAGAGTACGTTTTTCGCCTCTATACGGCGACAGAGCAAGAATATAGTTTGTTAGTTCGACCTTTCCCATGGCTGTAGTAAAATACTACTAAGGGTTGTAAGAAAATAAAACCCTATGTGAACAAATTTGACCAGCTTGACAGGTATGTATATATGCAGCCTCGATGAGGAGATCCGCCGCCGGCGACTGGGGCGGCGTAGGCGCAACTACCTGCGCCTCATGCCGCCCTAGCCGAGGCCGCGGGTGACGTGACCGGGGATTAGCCCGTCACCCGCCGAGAGGCCGACCGCGTGAGGAACGACCGACGTCCTCCCCAAGGGGGGGACGTCGGTCGATGGGAGGGTACCCAAGTAGGGGTATTCCGTCGGGCCGACCACTGATGACAAGTTAACCCTGCTCCGGTGGTCGGCCCAACGACGAAGGTGACGTGGTTTTCGGGTGGGTTGCGGGAGTTGCTTGCTTAAGCCCCTCTGTCGCCCCGGACGGAGTGGTGCAGAGGCGTGCCGACCGCAGCCCACCCACAAAAAAGAAAAAGGTATGTATATATAGATCGATATCTCTGCCATTGGAAAACAGTATTGTTCTTAACAGCGCGATGTTTATGGACTGAAGAACAAAAAGCAGAAGAATATTCAACATCACGGTCTCATATCTCCCACTGATGGTTGAAGCATCCTCCATAGTGGAGAGAAAATTTACCTATTATATCACTATGTCCGTATGATGACGGAGTAAGAATACAGCTCATCACCCCCTCTCTTGCTCGTGGGTGTCGTCGTAAAAGTCGAGTAACGGATATTATAACGCATATAACAAGGGAAGGAAAACTCGAAATAATACATGGTACCAATTCTTTTGACTAACGTGGATCAATTTTTTGTCAGTTTTGGAGGAGGTTGGAGCCCATAGGAGATATATGAGCTAAGATGATGATTATGACTTTAATTTAGATATTTTTATTTTCTGTTGCAGTTATGTTATTTGTTTGCGTGCCCCAACAAGACCTGTACCAGTAGGAAGGAGATGAACCCGTGTCACCGACCCAACCAGTACCAGCCAGAAAGTGGCAAATAAGCAAGCAGCACACGTGATAGTAAGCGACACTGCCACACATGGACCTTTGTCACCCGCCGAGAGGCCGACCGCGTGAGGAAAGACCGACGTCCTCCCCGAGGGGGGGGGACGTCGGTCGATGGGAGGGTTAGGGTACCCGTTAGGGGGTATTCTGTTGGGCCGACCACTGATGACAAGTAACCCTGCTCCAGTAGTCGGCCCAACGACGAAGGCGACGTGCACGTGGGTGGGTTGCGGGTGTGCGTGCTTACGCCCCTCTGTCGCCCCGGACGGAGTGGTGTGAGGAGCGCGCCGACCGCAAACCACCCCAAAAAAAAAAAAAACACATGGACCTTTGCAATGCCAGGGGCACAGCTAGGCCGTTGCCTACCGTGAAAAAATGCATCCTATTTTGTAAATATATAAACATATATACATATGATATATGTCGTTATGTCGATTGTGATTGTGTTTTTATATTTGTTTGTAGTTTTTCACCTACATAGTCGATAGAATACATTAAATACATGTCAATAGGTTTAGTCCCTATAAAATGGCACTAAAAATTGTAGGGTAAACGTAGGTTAACTATATCTACTGGGTTTTTCCTCTTAGACATCGGCAGTATTAAAATAAAAATTGAGGATAGTGGTTGTTAAATGATGAGTCACTGAAAAAATAAATGAAGCATAGGTCAGAAGCATTCTGCCTCATCTATATTCTAAACATCATTTGTTTTGGAGTCTACACAAACGAGGCTGAACGAATTAGCGCGTGTTTTGAATTTCGAAACCTAAATATGGCGGGTCGTCCACAAATACATTCTAGGTATTGAAACAAAAATTGATTGCAGTCAATAACTTCTTCAGTTTGAAATTTGTTAAAAAATACATATTTTTTGCAGTTAGTTAAAGAGTAATGGAATATAAACAAACATTGCTTAAAGCATTTTGGAAAAATATGAGAGATTTGTGCTTATATATTAGTTATTAGTGAAATACAGCTTGCTCAATTTACAATTATACATAAATAAAATTTAAAAAAAATTGTGTAGCAGAAAAATTAATTAAAATGAATTATGGCCGAATTTCGACCACACGGCGACCACTAGTTAACATAAATCGTCGAAATACTTTTAAAAGTAATGTTAATACACTTTTTATGTTTTTAAAATGTGTTGTCATTTGAATCTTAGAATAATAACATATAGAAGGCAAGTTCGCGCACAAAAAGTGAAGCATTTCAATTGGAGCCTAATGGAGCTTACGCCGGAAACCGTTCCGTAATGTACAAGTCATTATATTGCACGTACGTACGCAACTCTTAAAAAATAAATAGGTACTTATGACGGTTTGTGCGTTCAAATGGTGTCATAACATATTTGTAAAACTTAAAAAGGTTTTTAACGTCACTTTTAAAAGTATTTCGACGATTTATGTTAATAAAAACAAAATTTGATTTCGTAATTTGTATAGTGGTGTGCGTGTGTACGTGTGTAATCGTCTGCGCGCCATTAGTGTTTTAGATTCAAATTTCGAACCTTCGAAGTATTGACACTATCCTTCTATACGTTATTATTCTAAGATTTGAATGCACAAACCGTCATAATTACCTATTTATTTTTTAAGAGTTGCGAACGTACGTGCAGTACAGTGACCTTGCACGGTTCCGGCGTATTATTATTGTGGGTCAAATCTATACTATAGTTAAAGATAATTTTATAAATCAAAAATCTTTTAGTAAGACAAAGTAAGCCGCATCTAAAATTAAAAATCAATATTAATTTACCATCATGTCCCCTGAGTTTTCTTGCCGGATCTTTCTCAGTGTGGCCGCGTTCCAATCCGGTGGTAGTATACTAGTTTTGTTAGTTTTAAATCAACAAATTGTAACAATAATTGCTACAAATTTAATAATTAAGAATTACTAACCATAAACAATATAATTCTTTCATATAGAATTATTTTCTTTTTACACTAGCAATAAATTTGTACTAATATGTGGGTCACAAAATAAATTATAACTAATTTTCTGTATCGGGTAGATAATAAATTTATAACTAATTTTCTGTATCGGGTAGATAATTATAAATGTCTGTAATAACAATTACTTTTTGGACGTGAGACACCTTAGTCCGCCCGTGATGCTGCAAAGTGTTCGAAACGTCGGGCAATCATAAATGAAATACAAACGCGATATAATCCGTAAAAGTAGTTTTATTTACAATAGTACTACACATTTTGACTATATTTAATTATATAATAACAAATTTGTATATCTAAAATGCGTCTGAAAAAACATTAAAATTTATTGCGTATTATTAAATATTTTTAAACTTTAATGGACTGGGAACAACTTGTAGACTTTTGTAGACAGGCTAAATTATCATTTCATCTTTAGTTCATTTAGTTGACTAAAATATAAATCTATTTTAAATCAGCACAAATGAGTACAAATATTCTTTTTATTTTTTTTTCAGAATACGTTTATTCTATTTCGAAAGTTACTATTTTTGAAGAATGGTTGAAATATGATAAAAGTGAAAGGAATGTTCGCCTTTTTGATTTTATTATGACATATTTCAATATTTTAAGTATTACCGATAATTCTGAACGCACAATAAAGATGAAATTAGCAAAACTCTCATCAACTATCGCCTCTAAGTGGAGTGCTGCTGGAAAATGAAAAGAAAGATTGATAGCCAAAAATAAAGAGTGGTTAGAGGGTGAGGAAATTACGTTAGCAGAAAGCTTCGACATCACACAAAGAGTTTGAGGAATCGTCTTCTAAAACAGGTAGGTAGAAGTAAAGGTAGAAGATTTAATACAATCTCGCAGTGCTAAAGAGCTCATGACTGCTGCCGGAATAGCTGTGCGGTCTTCTGGACACAAACGTCGCCAAAGTGAAATAAATTTACAAGCCTAATTGGATGAGACAACCAACATAATACCATAACATAACAACGCGTGACTTTTTCAAACTTGAATATGTGTATCTCTGTACACTGATAATTGTGACTTGAAACTTTAGTATCGTATCGTATGATATTATTATCAAACTGCAACGAAGGCATCTTGGTAGGGTCTATGTGTCGATTATTTTGCTTCCTCAGTAGTAACGTTCTTCAGTAACATTGTTCAATCCTGTGTCCTGAAAATCATATTTCATACTTTTTTAGCCTTGTTTTTTGTCGTAGTTGGGTATTAGTTTTTACTTTTTTATATTATTAAAAAAATATATTAGGTATTATAATTCTTTTTATAATTTTTTATAATTTTTAGTAGGATAACTATTTAAATATTATTTTTCATTTATTTATTTAGTAAGTTGTAATATAGTTCACATTTATATGTTGTACCTAAAATAGTATCTATTATATAATTTTATTTTTATTATATTTATTTATATTATAATTTATTTATAAATTTTATTTATTTTTCCACTCCCATTTCCCTTCACAAGAGACTATTATTTAAGATGACAAAATAAAACATAACATAGTAGGAAAACGTTGGAGGAAAAGCTAGTATATGGATGAAAATAGTTTTCGTCGTTATAACAAAACATATTTAACTAGTATCGGTCTAAAAAGGTCTGAAAATAATTTTGTCCACCTAGCTTGTTCTAGACAGAACACTGTATGTCGTGGTGATAACACTTTTTAGATTTCCAGCTTAAATTTATAAATTTCTAACTATTAAAGTATTTAGAAATTTTAGCTAACCACAAGAAAATTCTATTGCCTGACTATGAATTGGAACTCGCTATTGGCATACATTTTTCATTCGTTTTGTCGCATTGGCGCATATTGCGTGTACATCTTTGGTTCAATCGAGTGAGTCACTAGGGGCAGTCGCAACTCTAAAGATCTTAAAAATAAATTACATGATTCAATTTTGATACTTAATCACCAACTTAGTATTTAACAGGCATATTTCCAAATAAGGTTAGAGACTTCACACGCCAATTTGATAAGTTAACTACTTAAACTAATATTACGACTTAACTAAACTAGCGAGAGTCAAGTTAACGATTTACGTAAATATAAAAACAAAATAAATATATTAAAATCAATTCGATGAGATTATTTGAATTTGAAATTGAATGGAACCAAGTATTATTTGATTGAAGTAAACATTGAATATTTTTATACAAAAAAAATAAGAAGACGTAGTTTTGGCGCGTAGGCGTCTCTCAATGTTCGTTAAATCCGGAAATAAGCGGAATAGTAATCGAGGCTACGTAAAGTTACTAACAATATCTATAGCCGTGATGCAACAGCCTCCTGACCTTCGTACATGTAGTAAACATTTATAATGTACGTCTATTTTTATCCTTGCAGTACATGATTAATGGATAACATGATGGGCGACCATGTTTTTTTTATTTCACGTCTTTGTCCAACAGATTACCACGCAGGGTTGTCGCTTTCGAATGCACGACACAACTGATTTCTCGCGGGATAGTGTCACCTATGTAATTTCTGTTTTAAAGTCTCCAGGCGAATGTTGCTCTTTTCCATTAGTTTTTTACAACTACCATGGAAATTGAAAGGGTAATTAAACTTTACAAAATTTCATCATGTCGGTTTATATACGTTCCACTGCTGAGCTCGAGCCTCCTCCACAATAGGAAGGAAATTGACCTACGATGCCACGCTGGTCAGACGTTTTGCTATAGGATTTTATTTCGAGTTTTCCTTCTCTTGCATAGATGTTACATGCATATTGTATCCCTTAATCATCTTTTACGACAGCCACGAGCAAGAGAGGAGGCGGTGAATTGTATTCTTACTCCGTCACCACACGGACAAAGTTTAATTACCCTTTAATTCATCAGTCATCACACGGGAATGTATGTCATCATCATCATCACCCCGATCTTATCCCCAGTTACTCGGGATCGACACAATATGTACTTTTTTACACTACATATTGTAAAATGTATTAGCGTTAGTTTTATAACAGGCCACCTGTCTGACCTCAACCCGTCCTAGAGAATATGTGTATTTAATCATAAATTATCGTTTATTTCATGATGAAGACAAGAATTCTGAGACTGATATCTAAAAGCACTATAAAAATGGGTATTTCATTAGAATTTGGAGGTCCACTGTTGCTGAAAGGCCGTAACTAAGTGGGGGTGATCACCATGAGTGTTAAATGTTTCCAGAAGCTGCTGCCCAATCTCGTGATGATCCCTAAACCGGTTTTTACGGCTCCAATGTGAAGAGGGGTGGTGATAAGTATTTATAACCTGTTATCACAATGATCTAATTTAAAAGTTGTAACTTTACTAGCTGCCTCATTAATCCTTCCTTTTACTTTTTTGTATGCATCACAAAAGACTGAGACTCGTCGGCACATATAAAGGCTACTTAATGGAAACCCTTAAAAGGAAAAATTTTCACCATTTTTGTAATCAGGTTAAGAACTTTCAGCGCTCACCGGACAGCCCGGGTAAAGTATCATAGCTACCTGCGGCTAACAGCTCATTTATCATCATTTCAGCCTATCGCCGTCCATTGTTGGACGTAGGACTTCCTTATGTTACGCTAGAGAATGCGGTCTTGGGTCGCCTGCATCCAACAACGCCCAGCAACTTTCACTAGGTAGCCGATCCACCCAGTGGGAGGGCGTCCTGCTCTGCATCGTCCGCTAACACCTATAGTTACACAGAAAAAAGGTCTTTGCACATTTTTTTAAAAACACCCCTATCGGTCGTAGCGAGATGTTATAAAGTCTTCCCTTGAATCTTTACTTGATAGATGGGGCGTCTCAGCTCGTCGTCTCAGCTTAGACATGTACTTAACATGTCTCACTGCTGGGCTCGAACCTCCTCAACAATAGGAGGGCAATTGACCTACTATGCCACGCTGGTCAGACATGTTAGTATAGGGTATTTTTTCGAGTTTACCTTCTCTTGCACGGATGCTATATGCATTTTATATACTTTACTTACTACTTACTTTGTCATTTACGATATCCACAGGCATATAGGGAGAGATGAATTGTATTCTTATTCCGTCACCACACGGTATATCTTGCACAATTTTTTTCAATTCCAATCAGCATTTACTGCTTTATATCGTTATTATTAACGCTAACGCATTATAACATTAGATGTAACAGGGTAACACTTGTTTTTCTGAGTTTGGGTGTAATTTGTGTCCGTTAATATGTTTGTAAAGCCCCCAGCAATACAAGAATTATTTTCTTAGTGTCTTTTAAAAAAATACTAAAATAATATAATACTTGACAAATATGATTATGAAGTAACAAACTAGCTGTTGAATATTACAAATCAAACTAAATTCACTAGGGTGCCTCGCAATGAGGTCAAACGGTACAAATTTCAATTTACACTACTTATAATCAATATTTTTCCATTAATATATCTATCTGTTATACGTTTATCAACCTTATTCGTATTTTATTAAAGATCATGAAAGATTACAATCAAGGTTTCTAACCGCATTATTTGTTTTTGTTTGTGATCGCGTGAGTCACTGTCATTTGTTGGTCCCAGTATTGTCTAATAAATAAATTATTTACATAATATTTATTTTATTATATTAATACTACTCCAATTTTGTTGATTAAATACGATTATTTTGTTGTTAATCAACTTTTATATGATTACTTTGAAGTTTTAGTTTTGCGTTTTAAATAATAGATTGATTAAGTTTAGTTTATTTTTTTCCATGTGGTGACGGATTAAGAATACAACCAGGGGTGGCTTTTCAGTGGGAATCGTAAAAGACGGTTAAGGGATATTATATGTATATAACATCTATGGAAGAGAAGGAAAACTCGGTATATAAGCCTATATCAACTATAACTAGCGTGATGTAGGAGGACAAATTCTTTTTACTGTGGAGGAGGCTCCGATGTATATAGATAACATCTATGCAAAAGAAATCAAACTCGAAATCCTATACTAACTCATATGAACAACTTGGTGTAGTGGGTCAATTTGCCTCTCATATTTGAAGAGGTTCGAGCCCAATAGTGACATAGATTGAATTTTGTTTGAGTTTTTTTTCGCAGAGGACCAGCAGCCGTGTTCATTTTAGTTATAACTATCTGACCCGGCGAACTTCGTACCACCATAATTTTTTTCGTAAATATATTTTCTAAATTGCCGAAAATATTTCTCTAGTCTCTAATGGAAGAACCATTACAGCTTTGTCGGGCAAGATTCAATCGTTTTGGTCGCCGCATTGTTAATGATGATTCAAAGAGAATACAAATTACTCATTATTGATTTCTAACAAAATTATAATTATCAAAATTTTCAACCATACTTAACTATAGACAAAATTACGTTTAGCTGTCATTTGCGTTTTGTTATTACATATCAAATGCGTTTTTTTATACTACGTTTCATAATGACTTGTATTCTCTTTGACATATTATGTCACGTCACACGGGAACGCGATCGAACGGGATAAAAGAGTTATTGGCGAAATCTTGTAAACACCATTAAAAAAAAGACGGGATAAAAAGTATCCTATGTCCGTCTCCTGGTTTTAATCTGCCACCCCACCAATTTTCAGTTAAATCGGTACAGCCGTTCTTGAGTTATAAATAGTGTAACTAACATGACTTTCTTTTATATATGTATATAGATACTAGCTGACCTGGCGAACTTCGTACTGCCATATTTTTTTTGTAAATATATTTTCTAAATTGCCAAAAATATAGTCTGTCTATAGCTGTCATTTGCGTTTTGTTATTACATGTCAGATACGTTTTTCTTATACCACGTTTTATAGTGACTTGTATTCTCTTTGACGTTTTATGTTACGTCACACGGGATCGCGATCGATCGGCATAAAAAGTATCCTATGTCCGTCTTCCGGACCTGAGCTACCTCCACACCAATTTTCAGCCAAATCGGTACAGCCGTTCTTGAATTATAAATAGTGTAATTAACTCGACTTTCTTTTATATATATATAAGATATTTCATTTAGCAGTTCGATTTCAGTCATGTAACAACATTAAAGAAGGCGAGCCTATTCGCAATTTATATATTTAGGCGACAGTTATCAACTTCGTGTTCATCATCATCATCACAGGCTCACAGCTCATATACATTCCACTGTGTTGGCCTCAACTCTCCTCTACAATGAGAAGAAAATTTATCTACTGTGTCACGCTACTCAGTAGTTTTTGGGTAGGCTTTTATTTCGAGTTTTAATTTTCTTGCAGAGATTTTTGCATATTATCCCTTAGTTGTATTATTGACACCCACGGCTAAGAGAGGGGGTGGTGCTTTGTATTCATACTCCTTTACCACACGGAATACACTTGGTATACCTTACTAAGAATTTCTTAAAGTATTAAAATATCTAGTGATGGTTCTACCATGGTACTGACAGATTCTATCTTTTTTAAGTGCTAAGCTATGATCTGGACAAACTGCGCCCAAGGATGGAATTTGTGTCCGTTAGTTATATGTTTATAAAGTCCCCCGCAATACAAGGGTTATTTCCTTAGTGCAAGGTGTTGTCTTTAAGAAAAAATCTTATCATGGCGATGGACAGGTGGCGTGCGGCCCCATATAAGTCCACTATAAGTCCACTAATTAACGATTACTTTTTGCTATTATGTGGTGAAGATTTGCCCTACCCTCTGAACTAGTTATAAACTGTATCTCAGAGGGTAGTGTTCCTCGCCTCCGCACAGTAACAGTAGTGTAATTTACTTAGAAAGAGATGGAAGATCTTTATCATTGCTTTCTAACAATATAGTATATGTATGAGAATCACATAATTAAGTTATCGCTTGTCTTTATTTTTTTTTTATTTGGGATTACTTACCGATTCGATATAATATGCATTTAGATATTAATACATTGTTTTATTAAAAATGTAATTGCAATAGAACACAATTTGGCAATTTTGATTTATGTAAATAATCATTCAAATGTGATAGTGAATATATCTATAGTGAATTATATGTGTATGTATAGAACATAAAACATACATATATGTGTATGTAATTCTCCTGAAAACATTGCCAACGTTCTTCTTTATAAACATACGAACTTATTTAGATGGAATGAATGGATGGAATGTAAATGTTTAGGTGAGTGCTAGTGCGCGATCGCGCGCGCGAGCGTGTACGTGTGTGTGTGTGTTTGCATGTGTGTGTTTGTGCGTGTGTGTGTGTGTGTGTGTGTGCGTAAGTGAGTATGTGTAACTTGAATATATTGTAAATGTTTAATATGTTAATGTATTGCCCAATTAAAATATATCAATTATCAAAACAAGTTCAAATTACAATAAATATTTCTATTACTCATTTATTTCAATAAGATTTTCAGTTTCTTTGTAATTCAGGGTTTTAAGATATCTAGTTAGAGCTTTATTACAATTGTAGCTATTTAAGTTTCTAATATTTAATCTCTTATTGATACTGTTATATATATAACAGTATCAATATAAGGTCCTAAAAATTTAAAAAAATGCTGAGCAAATGTTGTTCTACATTTGGGTACTTTGTAAACTTTATCTTTTCTTCGTATACCTAATTTCTTTTCCGCAGGTATAGTATGTTGGTCTTTGATTAATTTCGTTACATAACTTTGCCTCACGGTGAGCACGGAAGTTTCTTTGTACAAATCATTAGTTGAATAACGGAACTGCTTAAATAGCATTACTTTAAGTAAGGCTCTTTGAGCTCTTTCAAGTGATAGTAGAGTAGTTTTAGCACACCCTCCCCATGATTTGATACAATGCCGAATTCGATGGTTCTAATATGTTAGAAACAGATAGCCATATTTTACTTGCCGCCATTTCAAAGATCACGTTACCACTAGTGCCAGTCAACAATACACGAGACGCCTATGTACGTACTTATCAAGGTATGCATTCTACAATATTTTGTATGTTTTAGATGTAATTTTTTTATAAATTCAAGTTAGTGTAGCTTTGTTTCTATCTGCAATAGTAATTTAGATTTTACATAGTGGTATAATCACTTATTAAGCATCTAAATAACAATGAAACGAATGGCAAAAGAAATATAACCCAATTTGTTTTATGACCTTTTATTATTTTCGATCCCGCGGGGTAAAGACGAACACTCCATGTCGGGCAATCTCGAACATTCGGGATTACCCCACTCACGTTTGTTGGTTTCCGTTCAACTGTTTTATTATTGTTTTAGATGCCTCGTACTTACAAAAGAAAGACCAAACTGAAATACACTTTACAAGATCTCGAAAAAGCTATAGACAATGATGTAACGCCAGCAACTCAAGAGCATCGTGACGAAGACCTTGATGTTCAAGCTGCTGATATACGTCCTGATAATTCACAAAGCGATAATGCAAACACGCATGTAGTTTCTCTATCGTCAGAAGTCGTTGAATTGACTATTATTTCTCCAAAATCATTAAAACGCAATACCAAGAAGAAAAAATCTACTATTCTTTCAAGTACACCTATAAAAGATCAGTTAGAAGAAAAGGAAAACAGAAAAAGAGCTAAAGCAGAAGAAATTATGAGAAAATGAAAATCTACCAAAAAAAGGAACCCAAATTTTTTATTTGGGTTCCTTTTTTGGCAGATTTAGTAAGAAACGGAAATTTAGTAAGAAAACACTTTTAAACAAGGTGATTACAAGAGTGTTAAAGAATTTCAACAATATAAAAGACTTTAGTGACTAATCGAAAAACGAAAAAAAAGACGTAAAGAAAAATGAAGACTATTTTTGTTCGTATTTTTTGTAGCCATAAATATATAGATCCTCGGTTGCACAAGGAGCATTGTGTGCCAAAAATAGGCTCCCGAGAGTGGTTCTGACGGACAGTCAACATCGTTGGGTTTTAAATGTGATTTTTGTCGTTAATAATGTTAGTTCGTAATTACCCCACTTGGTGTTCGTATTTACCCGACATAAGTCAGGTAAATACGAACACTAAGGGTTTTGTTTTTCTTTCATATTGTTGCAATTTATTAAAAAAATATAAATGTTGATAAGTGAATTAGTTAGATAGATAAGTAAACTTTGTAATTAAAAAAAATAAGAATATCTGTGATCAAATTCTACTGTTTTATTTGAGTTTTCCCTTAGGTGTTCGTATTTCCCCCACTTTCCCCTACATGCAATTCTATCATCACAATAATGTGCTTTAATTTTTATTATAGAGGGTGATGGCTGACCGCTATTTCTCATACTAAAAGTCATATACTTAGTTTTCAGAATGTTCAACGTTAGAAAATGACTTTCCAACCAATTTACTACTATATTAAAACCTTCTTCGGCTTTAAAATTGGTATCAGACCAAGAATCACCTGAAAAAACAATAGCTGTGTCATCTGCAAAGCTAATGATATTTCCATACGTAAGATTGAGGTTGCACATATCATTAACATAGATCAAAAACAAGGTAGGCCCCAATATGCTTCCCTGTGGTACGCCATATTCAATTTTAGCTTCATCACTAGTGTAGGTGTTTATTCTTGTAATTTGTTGTCGATTCGAAAGGCAGTCTGCAAAAAGCTTATGTTGTATCCCTCTTATGCCTATATTGTTTAACTTGTTTAATAAGATGGGAATCGAGATAGTATCAAAAGCTTTTGCAAGGTCCAAGAATATAGTCAAGCATTTTTTATTGTTATCTAAATTAGTTACTATTATATCAATTAAAGTTTGTACTGCATGCGATGTTGATATTTTATTACGAAAGCCAAATTGATTATTTGAAAATATATTATATTGTTCCAAGTATGTTTTCAATCTTAAATTTATAAGCTTTTCTAAAATTTTTGATAAAGTAGGCAGAAGTGAAATAGGTCTGTAGTTTGATAGATTATCTCTGTCGCCTGATTTATGTATTGGTATCACTACAGATCTCTTAAGAGAATTTGGAAAGCAGCCGTGCTCAAAACACATGTTACAAATTTTTGTTATTGGAGTAACCAAGGTATCACAACCCATTTTAAAAATAGTGGAAGAGATCTCATCCCAGCCTGTACTTGAGGTGTTTTTTAATTTTTTTATTATCATAGCTACTTCCGATTCATCCGTCGGTAGAAGGACAAATGAATTTGATGCAGCTACTAAATTACTTTCTTGTCTGGTTTGGTATTTACCGTTCTTCCTCCTCTGGATTACCTCATTAGCCAAACTGCTCCCAACATTTACAAAATAGTTATTAACCACGTTAATGGAATTTGGCATCGATGGTTTTATTCTTAATAATTCATGACTAGAATCAATGCTTTTATTCATACCACATAGGGACTTAATACAATTCCATTGCTTTTTAAGGTTGAATTTGTATTTACTCATCTCTGATCGATAATATGAATTTTTTAGATCTTTTAATATTTTATTACAGGTATTTCTGTAGCGTAAATAAGAAATTTTCAGTATTACGTTTCCAGGATCCTTTCTTAGTTTATTATGTAGTGTGTCTCTATTTTTCAAACACCTCACCAGTCCTACAGTAACCCAAGGCTTAATAATTCTTTTGCTACATAACATAACCTGCCGTATGCCCTTCCCATCAGTTTCTACCTACCTAATTTCTACCTAACCAATTTTTACCTGCTACTATAAAGACAGCCAGCCGGCTCGCCCTCTGTAGTACGGTACTCGCGCAGAAAATCGAAGTTTCAGTTGTAGCAATTTGCTACTGAGCATTACTCGCTCAGCGAGATATCCAAAACTTAGTGATAAGACTTCACTATGTTCCTAATATTGCAAAGGTCCATGAGCTACATTTAACTTCAGGTGGGCTGCTTGCTCATCTAACGCCAATCTATTTGGAGTGTCTGTTTGTAATGTCAAAATAATAGGCTTTTTTCATGCTCACAGGGTTATTTTCACGATACCTATGCCTAAAATACAAATTAGAAAAATTTTGTCTGTCTGTCTGTTTGTTCCGGGTAATCTTCAAAACGGTTGGACCGAATCCAAAAATTCTTTCACCAATGGAAAGCTATAATATCAGGGCGTAAACTAGGCTACATTTTATCCCGGTATTCCCACGGGAACGGGAATTACGCGGGTAAAACGACTATAACCTATAACCGAAGCGAAGCGAGGGTGGATTGCTAGTAGCTAATAAAAAAGAACACACACAGTGTTGCATGCTAACTGGCGACAGAAGTGAAAACTTAAACTATGAACAAACATTGTTATTTTTGGTAATTTAAATTAATTATTTAAATTAAAGTTAGTAAATAAAAAAAAAATTCACTTATCTAGTTTTGACATCTATCGGCACAGATATAGTTATATTCGCAGAGCTACAGATATAATATTAGCGTTAACACGTCGCGTGCGCTGACGATAGCCCACAAAAAAAAAAAAAAAAACGGTTGTCTGTAAAGTCGGTTTACTGACGATAGTTGAACGTGACAACATCATAAGAAAATACTGATGGAATGGTTTCATTTTTCAAAAGAAAATTTTTATTTTATTTATTTGATAGATATTTTGTATGGATCAAGCCTTAAATGGAACGCCTCAGAGCGAGGTAACGCCGCATACGTCATGTTTTTTCGTGTGTGCAGCCGGCTCCATCGAATTATAAGACGTTGTCACGTCAAAAACAGTATATAACACGTCACGTTATTATGTCGACAACGACTTCTGGCCATCAATACTTGCCTTATTTGTTTAATTAAAACTTCCTTTAAGGTATAATGATGAATCAATTCGTATCACGTGCTAACGATCGCACTCACCTCGACTTGCCCAAAATGATTTGTGGAGCGATATTTACTAATTAATATAATAAATATCTGAGTGAGCTTTTAGTGTACTCTGTTCTAGATTACCTTGAACTAAACCTCAGGACATTAACAAATAACTTGAATACGGGAAGTAATAATCATTAAAAATTACATAATATTTTAAAATAGTATTAAAACGTTAATAAATCAAATTTACGTGTACTCAGTAAGTGAGAGAGCCGGATTCACAAACGTTTGGTGTAAGCAATAAAAAATATCCTGCTAAAATATGACTCGTATTGATGAAAGCTCATTAAAAGCATTTAATATTTAATTCTATATTGTTGATTATCATCATTTCAGCTCATATACGTACCACTATTGGGGGGATAATAGGAGGGCAATTGACCTACCACGCTGGTTAGACCGATTGGTATAGAGCTTTATATCGAGTTTTCTCTTGCATAGATGTTATATGCATATTATAATCCCTTAGTCGTCTTTTACGACACCCACGGGCTAGAAAGAGGGTGGTGAATTGTATTCTTACTCTCTAACTGAAAGTAATGTTCAATCATACAAATGTTTTAAACGGCCAAATTCATTATTATGATGATAATGGTGTAAGTTGTAGATTTCGCCGACAAAAGACTTAAGATATAAATGGGTGCCGGGTTTTATAGACAATTTTATAATTTATTCGATAGATGAAGTTACAACATTATTAGGTAAATTTAAAACGCCTTTTCTTGTTTAACTTCTACAACAAAAATATTAAGCAAATAACTTATGATCTATGGTTGCCAATATCTTGATAAGTAGTTTTAATAAGTGATAGGATCACACTGTCAACAATTTTTGTCTACAGCCGCGGGCCGGTCCGTCCGGGGTAGCACCACTCTTTCGCAGGAAATCGACGTCTGTGTAGTAGAAATTTGTTACTGCACTTCGTTCGGTGAGAGAGAGAGCCGCATGCCCAACTTTCTGAGGGTGTTTGCGTGTGGTGAGTTTTGGAGATGCCTTTAGTATCACCGAACCTCATTGCAAACATCACACTCTCTTCACGACAGGCAGTGACCTAGCAAAGGTCTATGAGCAGCAGCATCACTTATCATCAGGGGTGCCGTTTGTTTTTATATCACCAACAGCAATAATAAGAGCTACTGCGGGACAAGATGAGACACATACAAAACCAGGTAACTGTTCTAAAAGACGAACGAAACCGCGAGGCAAAGCGTTACGAAACTATAAAGAATTAACAGAAACTCAGCTGTTCGCATCGTTATATTCTCAGTAACAGATAATTTCGTAGGCTTGGTCTGACCCTGTTATATTACTCGGAGTTACGCCTTGACCCACTTGTAGAACGATGCAGGACAATGTTGCTTTTATATTATGTACTTACTAGTTTTTACGACTAATTAATGTGTGAATAACTTTTATATAGACTATTGTACTAAATAGCTTTGTTAACCATCAGTTTATGAAATAAAATCATAATATGTGTGTGTGTAGATTAAAATAAAAGTTAATACGGTGTGTTTATTAAAGCAACAGAAGCCAAAGCAACAAGTATATGGATTTTAGGAGTCAAAGTAACAATTTTCAGAATTTCAGCAGCCAAAGCATCAAGTTTTAGAATTTCAGAAGTCAAAACAACTTATTTCAGAATCTCGGCTGCCATAACGTCACATTTTAGTATTTTAGAAGCCTAAGCAACAATTCTCAGAATTTCTCGAAGCCAAAAGATCAAAATTTAGAATTTTAGAAGCTAAAGCATCGAATTTCAGAATTTCAAAAAGCAAAGCAACAAGTTTCGGAATTTTTAGCAGTCTCTCTATTTGGATTTTTATGCAAGCAATCTGCCGCGGTTTCACCCAGGCACTTCTCGTCCCCATGTCAATACAGGGATAAAATATGTCTAAGTTATTTCTTATACAGACAGCTACCTGGTAGTAAAATATTATTCAAATACATAAGTCTAGGTGTTTTGAAGGTTACCCAAAACTAACGGACCTTAAATATTTAAACTAGTTTTTCATATAGGTACCTAGTAAGTACCTACCCTGTAAATAATCGCATGAGCATGAATAAAAGGTATTGTTTTAACATTAAAAACAGACACTTTAATTTTATTGATTTTTATAGACAACCTATAAAATTTATTGCCACACGAAAAATTGATTTTGGTGATAATATAGTTGAAAACATATTAAAAAAATACGAGGAAGCAAATCCTTCTGCTTTATAAGACGTATAAAAAAAATTATAAAAAATAATATATCTTGACCCATGTTTAGAACCGGTTTTGCGATTAAATGACCACTTTTTGCGAGAACTATCATCGGCTCAAAACTTGAATGATTGAATGAATTAATAGTTGGAATGATTTTATTTTATGAATGGGCTTATGAGTGAAATATTTCTTTAAAATACTTGAATGCTCCTTTAATCCTTTCGCTTCCAATTGTCTATCTCAAGCTCGTAGTTCTTACACTGAAAATGCTGACCTTTTTTTGTACATTCCTTAATCGCTAACCTTTTTTAATTTTGACAACCAGCTTCTTAATACAGGCTATTGTTTGCTAGTGACGAGTGAATCTGTTTTTGATGTCCAATTTCCACTTAAAGACATTGTATATTATTAATTCATAGCCTTTAATAAAGCGACGCCATTTTATTGAAAGCTTTCCTTGGGCTTTTTGGCAGAATATGTAGATCTGTGTAGTGACAGAGTAAGAATACAACTGATTTTGCCCGTGGGTGTCATAAAAAATGACTAAGAAACATATTATGCAGATAACATTAATTTTTCTATGATAACATCTGACAACACGATGATCAACGTGATATAGTAGATCAATTGCCCTGCTATTGCGGATGATTAACTTATAGAAAAAGAAATGCATGTGTTAATGTATTACTTATCTACTTTGTGATGTAATTGCAAAAAGTTCTCAACTATGCCGAGCTTAGACTTAGTCAATTAGCTTTAACAAAATAGGATGTCTTAACTAAATGCAATCAAATACAATCAACTTTCTGATTGAAAACAAATCGTTCGTTAAGTTTGATTAACGACTAATTATACGACTAATATAATTCGCGATTCGCAAAACTCATTCATTCAAAATATGATGCTAAAGCAATTTCAACCTTAATGCGATAAAAATAAAAACAATATACGCAAACTTTCTCCGCAAATGAAGGTTGTAATAAGAACAAGAGATTGTGCAATGCCGACTATAGAGAATGGGGTCATTTCCGAAGTAATACCGTATCAATATGTTTTTAATCTTATGCAACAAAAAATAAAGTGTAATTTCCAACGTACGAAGGAAAGTCTACAGTTCGCATCTGGGCACAGAATAAATAGGATTTAAGCGATTTCGGTCAAATATTGCTATTGCTTGCTGAATTTTGTAGAATTATTAAATATGTTTAGTTATTAATTATTATTCCTATTTTGCCCGTGGATGTCGTAAAAGACGACTAAGGAATATAATATGCACATAACATCTGTGTAAGAGAATAAAAACTCGAAATGAAACCCTATACCAACATGTCTGACCAGCACGGTATAGTAGGTTAAATTCCCTCCCATTGTGGAGGAGGCCCGAGCCCAACAGTGGGACGTTTGTGGGCTGCGATGATGATGATTAATTATTATTTATAATTGTATATAATTTTAAAGGTATTTAACCTGTATTTTTATTTAAATTTTAAACTCATCATCTCAGCTCAAATAAATCTGATTACTGTGCCCAATCCTCCTCCGCAAGTAATTTTGTTTAAAAGAAATTAGTAAATAAATAAAAAATAGACAAACCCGCCGAGTTTCTTGCCAGATCTTCTCAGTGCGGTCGCGTTCCGATCCTGTGGTAATTTAAGATAAAATGTAAAAGAATACAATAAGTAAATGCCCCGACGGGGGTTTATCTATATAAAGTCCATACCATATGCCATTTGGAGATGGAGTAAGAGAATTCACCACTACCTTTCTTACCCGTGGGTGTCGTAAAAGACGACAATGGCATGCAGATAATATCTATGTAAGGGAATGAAAACTCGAAATAAAACCTTGTAAGAACCCGTCTGACCAGGGTGGCATAATAAGTTAATTTCCCTCCTATTTTGGAGTAGGCTGGAGCCCAACAGTTCGACGTTTATGAGCTGAAATTATTGCCTTAAATGATTTATAAAAATAAAAAGACAAGTGATTTTGACCTTTTTTTTTGTTAACGCTGTGGAAATTCAATTTACGCACTACCCCTCGCCGGTAACAGAGGAGGGGGGTGTGTGGGACTCACCAGTCGCCTATGCAACCGGAATACCCACTAACTGGGGTAACTAACAGCGGTCCCTTCCGCGCTTTTACGGAGTGCCGGAGAGATCGTCTAATGACATTCGATCCCCGACACTCCTACGCAAGGTCGTCGGGCCACGTCCTGTCGTCACTCAAAGCGGTGGGAGGAGACGCGCATATCGGCGCCTCCCCCCCCTGGCCGCCGCCTACGGAGCAAATTAGCGGACGCAAGTGCCTCGCGTTCCCGCTCCGCGGCCTCCTTCTGGGCGATGACCTCCTCGCAGAAAGAGGCCATCGCCGACCAGCACCTGTCGCTGTCGAGCATCTTTGTTATGATGGTCAACAACGACAGGCCCGTTCCTATGACCGCCGACAGGTCGCGGCGCTGAGGCCCCCAGGCGGGACATACCTCCAGGGTAAGTGATTTTGACCTACTATCTACATTAAATGAATTTGCCACGGGTGTCAAATGTTATAGTTAATCCACTGGATGGTAATTATTGTATTTTATCTATTACACTGACGATAAAGGAGGGATGTTGACATATTTCATTAGTATTCCGTCACCACATGAATATTTCTAGAATAAGATCAAAGAGAACAAACATAAAGCGGCTACACTATATAATCAATTATGTAAATTACTTAAACGCATGACGTTCAGAACTAAATTACATTACATAAATGAATATATAATTATCATGAGCTAACACTGTATGTACACTTAATTACTAATATAAATTACAATTTTTAATGTCAGTAGGTAACATTTAGGTAATTATAAATATAATAATATTCGACTATATTAACCTAATTATTCGTGTGTTGTCAGAGTAATAAGTAAAATTGAAAATTTAAAAACCCCCGACACAAACTAAAATAATAAAAAAACCGACCAAGTGCAAGTGGGAGTCGCTCACAAAGGATTCCGTACCATTATCTAAATAAACGGCGAAAACCTCTTTTATTGTATGTGAGCCCCCTTAATTATTTATTTTAATTTATTTTATTTTAAAGAGAACATAAACTAAATATTCTGTGAATAGTTAAAGCGCCTACCTGTCACCGTTACGTTATTAGTATCGAGCAAGAAACAGTAAAAAAATCAAGTTTGTTGTATGGGAGCCCCCCCTTAAATATTTATTTTATTTTATTTTTAGTATTTGTTGTTATAGCGGCAATAGAAATACATCATCTGTGCAAATTTCAACTGTCTAGCTATCACCGATCTTGAAATACAGCCTGGTGGCAGACGGACGGACGGACGGACAGCGAAGTCTCAGTAATAGGGTCCCGTTTTTACCCTTTGGATACGGAACCCTAAAAAGTATTAGTATTATCATTCTCTTCTACAGGAATTATCAATTAATTGTCATTTAACGATTATACACGCGTTCCAACACGTAAAACAATTGAATAATCATACGCCATTACATCATTTTGAAAAAGCGCTGATACTCTTACACTGCTAGACCGATATTAACCAAACATAGCTTAGAACCACCACAAAGATACTGCCTTTCAAATGAAAAAAACGTATCGAAATCGGTCCATTCGTTTGAGAGCTATGATTCCACAAACTGACATACACAGAGAGACAGACAGACATCGACGTCAAACTTATAACACCCTTATTTTGCCGTCGGGGGTTAAAAATACAATTCACCACTTATCTCGTGGGTGTCATAAAATGCGACTAATATATATGTATATATACTTGGTAGTGCTAAGATAACACTCGACAATTGCCTGTCTACAGTCTCTGGCTGGTCTATCCGGGGTCCACAAAAAAACGAAATCTGAGTAGTAATTGGACTTCTTGGACGTCAGACATTTTAATCCGCCTGAGACCATAAACGCTGTAAAGTATTTGAAACGTCGACCAATCAAATCATCATCATCATCATTTCAGCCTATTGCCGTCCACTGCTGGACGTAGGCCTCCCTAATGTTACGCCACAATGTTCGGTCCTTTGCCGCCTGCATCCAACGACGCCCAGCAACTCTCACTAGGTTATCGGTCCACCTAGTGGGGGGGCGTCCTACACTACGTCGTCCGATACGTGGTCACCACTCGAGAACCTTTCTTCCCCAGTGGTTGTTGGGTCGTCGAGCGATGTGGCTTGCCCATTGCCACTTCAGCGTGCTAATTCTTCGTGCTATGTCGGTTACACTCGTACTTCTGCAGATTTCCGTATTCTGGATTCTATCTCGTAGAGAAATTCCGAGCATAGCCCGCTCCATAGCACGCTGAGCGACTTTGAGCCTTGTTATGAGGCCTACATTTAGGGACCACGTTTCTGTGCCGTAAGTCATCACTGGTAACACACACTGGTCGTAGATCTGTGTTTTCAGACACTGAGGTATGGTGGACGAGAAGATCCTCTTAAGTTTCCCGAACGCTGCTCAACCGAGTTGGATTCGTCGGCTGATCTTTTTCTCGATATTGGAGCTACCTAACTGGAGTGTTTGTCCTAGGTAAACATAATGATCGACAACTTCGATAATCGCATTGCCAACTAGGACCGGTACAGGAATGACATTTGCATTTGACATGACTTTCGTCTTGTCCATGTTCATTCGTAAGCCCACTAGTTGGGATACCCTGCTGAGATCATTGAGCATTGTGCCAAGGTCCTCCATGGATTCTGCCATAACGACGATATCGTCTACAAATCGAAGGTGAGTGATGTATTCGCCGTTAATATTGATGCCGAGTCCAGTCCAGTCTAAGAGCTTGAAGACATCTTCCAGTGCAGTGGTGAACAGTTTCGGAGAGATGACGTCTCCCTGTCTCACGCCTTTCCGTAACTGGATCGGTTTCGTACTCTTATCCCGGATACGGACTGACATTGTGGCGTTCCTATACAAATACTTCAGCACTTCGATATAGCGATGGTCGATTTGACACCGCTGAAGGGACTGCAGCACCGCCCAAGTTTCGATTGAATCAAAGGCTTTCTCATAGTTCACAAATGCTAAACACAGGGGCCGATTATACTCCTCGGTCTTTTGTATAATCTGCCGAAGCGTGAGGATATGGTCTATGGTGCTATAGCCTTTTCGGAAGCCGGCTTGTTCGGGCGACTGGAAGTCATCAAATATCAAATCCAAACTCGATAAAAGCCGTAAATATAATTGTATTTATAATGCCTGATACCTTTTTTCTAGGTGATTTGAATGATTATTTTTTTTTATTTTAACTTGGTACTTCCAATATGGTCCCATTTAAAATATGATCACAACCGGACTAGTAGTTTTTAATTTATCATCAATGATGTTTATTTAGTACACTACATTATTTTAAAGTTGGTTTATTTTTGTTAAAATTTGTATAACATATAAAAAAAGCACAATAACTTAAAAAATGACAAGCTGGGTGAGTTTTTTGCCTGCTCCTCTCAGTTCGCGACCGCAAACTAAATTTCAAATAAATATAAAATTAACGTTCAGATAAAATATAACTTTCCGTGTGGTGACGGAGTACGAATACGATTCACCACCTATCGTGCCCGTGGGTATTGTAAAAGACGACTAAGCAATGTGATATGCAGATAACAACTATGCAAGTGAAGGAAAACTCGAGATAAAACCTTATGAAAACGCGTTTGACTAGCTTGGTATAGTAACCACTGATGGCAAGTAGCAGCAGCAGAGCAGGGTGCTCTGATGGTCGGTCCAACGACGAAGGCGACGTGGTGTTCGGGTGGGTTGCGGGTGTGCGTGCTTATGCCCCTCTGTCGCCCCGGACGGAGTGGTGCGAGGAGTGCATGGACCGCACCCACCCCAAAAAAAAAGCACGGTATAGTAAAGTCAGTTTCCCTCCTATTGTGGAGAAGGCTCGAGCCCAACAAAGGGTCTTACATGGGGTGAGATGATGATAAAATTAGCAATAAATAAGTGCTCTCACAGGACTTATAAAGATTTGTCTCGATCTATTCTAATTATTATTAATTTCTTTAAATAGATATGAAAGTGTAGTAGCGGCCAAGCCAAGTTAGCAGTTCGGCCATGGACTCAAATTTTATAACACGTTGTTAATAATGATATTATCTAAACCTAAATTTATTTAAGTTTTAATATATTGAAACCTAATTGACACAACTATGTATTTGCTTGATTTTTATATCTGTACAACTGCAATTCACCTTTTTTTGACACTTTTCAACTTCTGTCCTCGAATCGAGACGTCTTTTTGAATTTGAGTCCCTGATCGCTGGTAATAAAGATCTACAGTAGAGACAGATGGCTATTGTGGTCAATCACTATAGGTTAAAGCAGGGTACGTATTGAATGTAGCATCATTACAGCTCATACACGTCCCATTGTTGTGCTCAAGCCTATTCACAATAGTAGGGGAATTAA
Organism: Lymantria dispar; assembly: GCA_032191425.1. Taxonomy (NCBI): domain Eukaryota; kingdom Metazoa; phylum Arthropoda; class Insecta; order Lepidoptera; family Erebidae; genus Lymantria; species Lymantria dispar. The sequence continues at coordinate 28,652,134 of CM063455.1, forward strand.
TTTATTTATTTTTATTTATTTTGTACATTATGGAAGACTTACATCTAATTAAATCTAAATAGACTAATTGTTGCTATTTCTGTTAGCTAATTACAAGTCTTCATTTATATAATGATATCTGATGTTTACGCGAGCACTACACATTGTAAATAAAACTACTTTTACGGATTATATCGCGTTTGTATTTGATTTATGATTGCCCGACGTTTCGAACACTTTGCAGCATTCATGGTCACGGGCGGACTAAGGTGTCTCACGTCCAACAAGTAATCGTTATTACAGACATTTACAATTATCTATCCGATACAGAAAATAGTTATAAATTTATTAAATTGTTACCCACATTTTAGTACAAATTTATTGCCAGTGTAAGAAGAAAATGAATCTATATGAAAAAATTATATTGTTTATGGTTAGTAATTATTAATTATTAAATTTGTAGCAATTATTATTACAATTTGTTGATTTAAAAACTAACAAAACTAATATACTAACCACCGGATCGGAACGCGGCCACACTGAGAAAGATCCGGCAAGAAAACTCAGGGGACATGGTGCTAAATTAATATTGATTTTTAATTTTAGATGCGGCTTACTAAAAGATTTTTGATTTATAAAATTATCTTTAACCATTATTATTGTGGATCAAATCTATACAATAAGTGCTCACAGTATCATGCAGTCTTGTGGTGGTCTCTTTGGATTTATTTTTAATTATGTTTATAACAGGATCCCAGCTTGATGGTAATACCCAGCCATCCTCTCTATTGAAATTTTTGTGTTTTTTGATTTCAATAGCCTCGCGTACCATTCTAGGCAGGTATCGGTGTTCCTTTGCGAGGACTTGAGGTTTATCAAACCTAATGTTATGGCGGGAGCGGTCCTGACTATGAGTCATACAGTGTATCGTAAGGCAACACATACTGACAGATATCTGAACGGAGATTCTCATCATCCCCCTTCACAGTTAGCTACCGTGTCTAAATCTTTGTTGCAGAGAGCACGAGGAATCTGTGACGAGGAGCACCTGGCTGGGGAGCTGCAGCATGTCAAGCAGGTTCTACGTGCAAACAAGCTGCAAGTTCCACGCCCCCGTCGCAGAGACCGTGTGAAACCACCCACAGTTGAGCGCCTCCCTGCAGTACTACCTTATGTGAAAGGAGTCACTGACAAGATTGGCTATATCCTGAAACGGGCTTCCATAAAAACTTATTTTAAGCCACTCAAAAGGATAAGTCAGTTCTTACCACCTGTCAAGTGCCAGATCCCTCTACAAGATGCAGGAGTTTATAAACTTGACTGTGACTGTGGTCTCTCTTATATTGGGCAAACAAAGAGATCCATAAGAACTCGGGTCAAAGAACACATAGCTGATGTGAAGCACCGCCGTCACACTAAGTCTGCAGTCTGTGAACATAGTCAGGACCGCTCCCACCATAACATTAGGTTTGATAAACCTCAAGTCCTCGCAAAGGAACACCGATACCTGCCTAGAATGGTACGCGAGGCTATTGAAATCAAAAAACACAAAAATTTCAATAGAGAGGATGGCTGGGTATTACCATCAAGCTGGGATCCTGTTATAAACATAATTAAAAATAAATCCAAAGAGACCACCACAAGACTGCATGATACTGTGAGCACTTATTGTATAGATTTGACCCACAATAATAATGGTTAAAGATAATTTTATAAATCAAAAATCTTTTAGTAAGCCGCATCTAAAATTAAAAATCAATATTAATTTAGCACCATGTCCCCTGAGTTTTCTTGCCGGATCTTTCTCAGTGTGGCCGCGTTCCGATCCGGTGGTAGTATATTAGTTTTGTTAGTTTTTAAATCAACAAATTGTAATAATAATTGCTACAAATTTAATAATTAATAATTACTAACCATAAACAATATAATTTTTTCATATAGATTCATTTTCTTCTTACACTGGCAATAAATTTGTACTAAAATGTGGGTAACAATTTAATAAATTTATAACTATTTTCTGTATCGGATAGATAATTGTAAATGTCTGTAATAACGATTACTTGTTGGACGTGAGACACCTTAGTCCGCCCGTGACCATGAATGCTGCAAAGTGTTCGAAATGTCGGGCAATCATAAATCTTCATTTATAGTAATTGTATAATTGATTGAGAGCATTCTGACTATCTATACCAATAAATAAAATTGGAGTGTCTGTTTGTAATGTCAAAATAAAAGGCTTTTTTCATGCTCACACGGTTATTTGCACGACACCTATGCCTAAAATACAGATTAAATTTTTTTTGTCTGTCTGTCTGTTTGTTCCGGGTAATCTTCAAAACGGCTGAACCGATTTCAAAAATTCTTTCACCAATGAAAAGCTATAATATCACGGCGTAAACAAGGCTATATTTTATCCCGTTATTCCTACGGGAACGGCAACTACGCAGGAAAGACGACTGAAACCGAATCGAAGCGAGGGCGGGTTGCTAGTATGTAATACAATTGCTTACAATACATTCACATTAGTATGCATTTACTTATCTTAAACTAATTAAAAAAGTCTTGACTTAAGATCCTACGTGCTACATTTATATTTGTCATAAATGGTAATTATTTTAAATATCTACTATACTACGTTGGTCATACCTGTTGGTTTCAGTTTCAGTTTTAAACTTAGTTATGAGGCCCATATTTTCCGTGCCGTAAGTTATCCCTGGTAAAACACATAGGTCGTAGACCTGTGTTTTCAGACACTGAGGTTTGTTAGATGAGAAGATCCTCTTAAGTTTCCCGAACGCTGCTCAGCTGAATTATAATACAATTAACGGTATGATAGGTAAATCATACTGAGGGGTGAAACGCTATTTGGTTTAAGCGACATTTTTGTAACTTTACAGGAGGGCCATTTAAAGTTTAAAATTTTAGAAAAAAAAAAACATAACAAAAAACTTCTTGAGCTATTTGATTGGGGTAAATTTAATTAAAATTCAATTAAAAACATCGAATTCTTGATGCTAATACCGTACCTTTAGTTACAAAGATAAATTTCGCTTAAAACAAATTGCCTTAAGCCCTCGTTTTTCAGCGTATGAAAAGTGTAAGAGTTCAGCGAATGAAAAAAAGTGCTCTAATTTTAATAAATTCGGTATCATTCGACGGAGAAAATTCGCTGATTCCGAATATGTATATAACTCAATATCACCCTAGATGTCGCTTAAACCAAGTAGCCTTTCACCCCACGATACATGTAATGGTAGCGAATTACATCGAGCCTCAGAATCGTACACATTATTATCCTGCGTCGAATCGCCCCCACGATACTGACAGGGTAAATCGGACCACTGATAAACGCGTGAGATAATAAAAATAATTCAGGTGTTTACTTCCGATAATATTCGTGCAACACAATACTAAGTAAACGATATCTGATAACGATGTTGCGCTCACGATTCGCATGAAACTACACGTTGTGCTACTTCCCGGAGTTAATTATTATTAATTTCGAAGTAACGCTTGAGGAAAATTCGATACGATATTACAATAACATTTATATTCTCGAAATAATCAACTACGTAAATTATTATTATATATCTAAATGTTTGTAGACTATGTGTCGCTTAAGTAGCATTTGAGTAGCATTAAACATTACTGTTTTGTTGCCGGGGCATCGAAGGGGACGCTATCTGAAAGGGTTGTCAATAAATCGGTACCAGTGATTGGACGAATGGCGATGGGGAATACGGTAGGTTATAAAGTCGCAAGCCGCCAATCCTTTGCCCCGGGCAGATTGGATAGAGTGTGTTCAGACCATGGCCTAACAAAAAAAGTAGCTTTTGACGCATCGGCTACATTTGACACCCACGGGCAAGATCCCTGTCTTGCTTGTCATAAAAGACGACTAAGGGATTAAATATGTATATAATATTAGATGCAAGAGGGAAACTCGAACCAAAACCCTATATTAACACTTCCGATTAGCGTGGTAGAGTAGGTCAGTTGCCCTCCCTTAGTGGAGGAAGCCCGAGCCCAACAGTGGGACGTATATCGGCTGAGATGTGATGATGATGAAGAAAATTTGCTGCACTCCTGGTATTGCAAAAATCCATGTGCGGCATTATTACTTACCATCAGGGGTGTTGCTTGCGCGTTTGCCACAATTGGCAATAAAAAAAACCGGCAAAGTGCGAGTCGGAGTCGCGCACGAAGGGTTCCGTACCATTATCTATAAAAAAGGGCATAAAAATCGCTTTTGTTGTACGGGAGCCCCCCCTAAATATTTATTTGTTGTTAGTATTTGTTGTTATAGCGGCAACAGAAATTCATAAATTTGTAAAAAACTGTCTAGCTATTGCGGTTCTTGAGATACAGCCTGGTGGCAGACATACGAACGGACAGACAGTGAAGTCTTAGTAATAGGGTCCCGTTTTACCCTTTAGGTACTTAACCCTAAAACGTCCCACTACTATTCACCGTGAACGCTGTAAAGTGTTCGAAACGTCGAGCAATCAAAAATCACATACAAACGCGATAAAATCCTTAAAATAGTTTTATTTACAAATTTCTACTTCTCAGACGTTAATTTTCTGCGAGAGGAATATCCCGAAGGAGCTGATCCAATTGTGACTGAATAAAACTATCAGAAAAAACTTAAAACAACTTTATATACAAAGACGTAATTTATGAAAACAGCTGTTCATTATTCTTTTATATTTTTTATATTTAATAATATGTAATTGCCCATGGCCTGCAGCCTTTCTTAAGTTAAGGAAACGCCCACACATATGACCCCGCCGCGGGCACGATGTTGCGGCACTGTAGACATTGTTTTCAAATTGCAAGGACTAAACACTCACGATATTATTTAAGTATATAGTTATATACTTCATTCACTCGTCTCTTAACTTCATGTATCAGTTCTGATCACCAGTAGGCGGTGATGAAACTTGAATATTTACGTCAAGTAATCGTATCGTTATAGAGACCATTTTGTATGGGATTTGAAGCACCGCCTCGAAACCTTATACGGACCTGTTTGACCAGCGTGACTGTTGGGATCGAGCCTCCTCCACAATAAGAAAGAAAAAGAAAGAAAGAAAGAAAAATAATTTATTACTCCTTTACGGGAGGCACACGTACAATAGCATAGAATAAAAATACAATAACATAAAAAACAATAGATAATAAAAGAGAATACACAGCGAAAATAACAAAATTAGAGTCCCCTTCACAAAAGAGGAAAAGGATAGCTGCTCAGCATAATGTTGAGGTATCCACTCGGTAAAATGAATACCACAACGCTGTTATTCTGCAGCGTCCTGCAACGATCGTCAGCGATGCCCAGGCAGCAGAGTATAGAAGATACTGTCAAAACATGGCTATCCCTTTGCAAATAATAATTTATCACAATAATAACTAAAATAATAATAATCTAACCTAAAAACACGTATAAAACATGTATAAAGATAATATTAAAATAAAAGATAAGACCGTCTTAAAAAATAAAAAATAAAATAAAATTACGTAGGTAAATGAACCATAGAAAAAAAGAAAGATGTATTTTTTTATTAGGAAGGAAACTAACCTTACTATATCTTGCTAGTCAGACAGGTTGGTATAGGATGGATATAGATAGGATGAATTAGATAGATGTTATATGCGTATTATATCCTTTAGTCGTCTTTTATGACATCCACGGGTGAGATAGGGAGTGGTGATTTGTATTCTTACTCCGTCATCAAATGGAAAACCAGCGCGTTATAGCGGATCAATATTCCTCCTATATTGGAGGAGGCTCAAGCCCAGCATTGGGACGAATATGAACCTAGATGATGAGATGATGATAATTTTTCAATAATATGGTATTTTTTTAAATAATAATATATCCATAATATATAAATACACGGATCCGTGCGAAGAGAAAGTTGCATTTATTGCAAACTTGGACAAGCTTCCTTACAGAGTGCGTACACCTACGCATTGGTTGGAGACGCAGCCAATCATGTCACATGTTTATTTTCCTCAACGATACCGTCAATGACCGGTTGATGTTGCAGCGATTTATACAACTAATTATTAATCGCACAATCGCCGTTTAAATCATATATACTATCTTATACCTACATTTCTTGTGTAAGTGTGTATGTCATTGAACTCCTCCTAAACGGCTGGACCGATTTTCATGAAATTTTTGCGCATGTTCAAGGGGATTCGAGAATGGTTTAGATTCACAATTGGACCCGGTAGATGGCGATGTTCGTGCAGGACAATAACATAACTTGAGAACGACATTACTGATTTCGTCCATCTTTTTATTTTAAGTTTTCTAATACTCAAAGTATTTTACGCATATTTTTAAAAATCTTTTATGGTTAAAAAATTAAGAAAGTAACAGAAAACTTAGAAAATTTAAGAAAACTTACGGACTTTAGCGTCGATGTTGAAAATAGGGGTAGGAAAAGACGTGGACTTAGAATAATAACGTATAGAAGGATAGTGTCAGTACTTCGAACTTTAAAAATTTGAATCTAAAAATACTAATGGCGGGCAGACGATTACACACGTACACACGGAAACCACTATACAAATTATGAAATGAAATTTTGTTTTTATTAACATAAATCGTCGAAATACTTTTAAAAGTAACGTTAAAAACCTTTTTAAGTTTTTCAAATGTGTTATGACACCATTTGAATGCACAAGCCGTCATAATTACCTATTTATTTTTTAAGAGTTGCGTACGTTCGTGCAGTGCAATGACTTGTACATTACGGGACTGTTCCGGCGTAAGCTCCATTAGGCTCCAATTGAAATGCCTCACCTTTTGTGCGTGGACTTACCTTCTATATGTTATTATTCTAAGGGCGTGGTATTATAACACTAATAAACATTGTAAGCTAGTAAAATGAATGCAAGTGTAATTTTCTTTTTCTTCTCAGAACCAGGCAAAGGCAAAATGGGCCTCTGAAAATATGAGCCCCGAATAATAGGTCTTTACCTATGTAATTGCCGTTCTGCAGTACTGGCCATTTCAAATCAAAATAATTTTTGTTTAGCTAAAAATTCTAATTTCAAATTAATTTTATTTTAAAACATGGAATTCATTTTCCAAAAGTAGTCATTTGTTTATTGGTTAGTGTTACGTTTTCATCGCATTTCAATCTTTTTCGTCATCGTGGATACGTTAAAAATTCGAGTAATTATGGAATATGAGTATCGTCGTGGCAGCAACGCGGCACAAGCGGCACGCAACATCAACGATGTTTACGGAGCTAACACTATAAACCAACGCACTGTTATTGGTTTGCTCGCTTCCGTTCTGGAAATTTCGATCTGAAAAATGAACCTTGGGGTCGTCCGAAGACTTTGGTCGACAATGACGAATTAAAAGCGATTGTGGAAGCCGATGATACACAATCTACGGGTAAATTAGCAGCAGCGTTCGACGTTAACGTCAAAACAATATTGATCCATTTGCGTCAAATTGGCAAGGTAAGAAAGCTTGACAAATGGGTGCCCCACGAACTCAATGATCGCCAACGCGAATTACGCGTCGAGACATGCCTTGCATTGCTCAACAGACACACAAATGAAGGAATTTTGAAACGCATTGTTACTTGCGATGAAAAATGGATTCTGTTTGATAACCGCAAGCGCTCAGCAAGTTGGTTGGATCCTGGTTCAGCACCTAAACAATGCCCTAAACGAAAACTTACCCCTAGAAAAGTGACGGTCACTGTTTGGTGGTCTAGCGCCGGTGTGATTCATCACAGCTTCTTACCAAACGGGGTGAGCATTACTGCAGATGTGTACTGTGAAGAACTGAACACAATGATGGAGAAGCTGGCACATCTCCAACCAGCATTGGTCAATCGCTCGTCTCCGCTGCTCCTGCACGACAATGCCCGACCTCATACTGCACAGCAGACGGTCTCCAAGTTGCAAGAACTGGGGTTGGAAGCTCTCCGTCATCCGCCATACTCACCAGACCTTGCGCCTACAGACTACTTCTTTTTCCAGAATTTGGATAACTTTTTGGCCGGAAAGAAATTCAATACCCGAGAGGCAGTACAAAATGCCTTTGAAGAATTTGTTGCCTCCCGTCCAGCTGATTTCTTTAAGAAGGGCATCAATAAACTGCCGCTGCATTGGCAAAGATGCATTGATTGCATGGGTGATTACTTCGATTAATACAAATAAAAAATATATGAAAAATCGTTTAATTTTTTTCATACATAACGGCTATTTAATAAGTAAAGACCTAATATTACTATTAAGATTGTTCGCCTCACACTTTTCGATTTCCCGTAAGAATAACACAGGATATATTTTTCTTTTGAATTTTGTAACTATTGAACCATAAATTGCTCTATAATTTCCGTCAGATATTTTTATAGAGAATTGAATCGCTTTACAAAAAAGGTCTGATATCATTTTTCAAAGAATCATCTCAGTCAAAAGTTATTCGAGGTATATTAGGTTGACAGTCCTCTCTGAAGTTAATTGTATCACTAAGACCCCAAACAACCCCGACCCTGGCCCCCGAATGCCCTGTCTCTTCTTTAATTTGCTTCGATGCCTGGTTACGTTGAATTACGATACTGAAAATAAAGATAAATAAATCGAAGAGACATTTATACTCATATTAATTCAATGATAAATGTGTTGACTTAATATGATGTAATTTTAATCATGTTTTATCAATCGTACTAGCCAATTCTTCGTAAAAAACGAACAGTCATTTATTGCTTTTTCTGTGGCTACTTTATATATATATATATATATATATATATATATATATATATATACCTAAATATAATTAAATTCTTTAAAATCGACAGCAGCGTCACTTACCGGGTCCAATTGTGAATCTAAACTATTCTCAAATCCCCTTGAACACACAAAAAAAACTACATCAACATCAGTCTTGCCGTTTAGGAGGAGTTCAGTGACATACGTAGACAAAAAATATAGGTATATTTAAAGATGCTAGTTACGCTTACGCGTTCGTATATGTAGATTGAACTGCCTTTATGGTCTAGATTTTCTATGACTCTCCGTATGGTGACTTAATAACAACTCAATTCTCTACCCCTTTCTTATTCATGGCTATTGCAAAAGACGAAGAAAGAATATAATTCACCATCCTATCTAGGCCATGAATATCCTAAAAGATAGTTAAGGGATATAGTATGCATACAAAATCTATCCAAAAGAAGAAACACCCAAAATCCTTTTGCAAACCTGTCTCATCAGCATGGTATAGCAGATCAATTACCCTCTTATTGTGGAGGAGTCCAACAGTGAGCTGAGATGATGATGAGAATGTTCCAATGGTATACAAATTCTACAAAGCCCAGTTCAAGCAGAAAATGTTCAGCTTCAACTGCCCAGACTTTATAATTATCTAAATAACTTCCCATTTTTTTTTTGGGTGGCTTGCGGTCGGCGCACTCCTCGCACCACTCCGTCCGGGGCGACAGAGGGACGTAAGCACGCACACCCGCAACCCACCCGTGACACGTCGCCTTCGTCGTTGGGCAGACCACCGGAGCAGGGTGACTTGACGTTAGTGGTCGGCCCGACGGAATACCCCCTATTTGGGGTACTCTCCCATCGACCGTCGTCCTCCCATCGGGGAGGACGTCGGTCTTTTCTCACGCGGTCGGTCTCTCGGCGGGTGACGGACTATCCCCAGTCACGTTACCCGCGGCCTCAAATAACTTCCCATGGCATGGTTTCAATCCCAAATAGCTTAATTCTATATGTGATCGTATGATTATACATTCCTCTGCGATCATCATCACAGCTCATTTAAGTCCCACTGCTGGGCTCGAGCCTACTCCACAATAAGGCTGAAATTAACCTACTACACCATGCTGGTTCAAACCAATACCAACACTTTTGTGTTGGTTTTATTTCAAGTTGTTCATCTCTTGCATAGATATTATATGTATATACCGTTAGTCAGTTTTTACGACACCCATGGGCAAGATAGGGAGTAGTGAATTGAATTTTTACGCCGGCACCACACGGACAACTCCCCTCCAATACTAGGATTTATTTCATAGTGCGATTTGTGGTCGTTTAGTCCTCTATTACTTGATGGAATATATGGATTATATTAAGTCTAAGTTATATTAAGCCTTAAGTCTCTTTTAAATCTTAAGATACAGCTATAGCGTTTTATAGAGAGAATGGGGATATGAAATTTTGGATCCAGATAGTACTTATCTATACAAATAAATAAAATTGGAGTGTCTGTTTGTAATGTCAAAACAATGGGCTTTTTTCATGCTCACACGGTTATTTGCACTATACACATGTCTAAAAATCACTTTTTGTCTGTCTGTCTGTCTGTTTGTTCCGGGTAATCTTCAAAACGGCTGGACCGATTTAAAAAATTCTTTCACTCACCCACACCGGTGCGCCGTACAGGGCCATCGACCGGATGACCCCCGCGTAAAGCCGTCGACACGTAGCGCTGGATCTGCCTATGTTTGGCATAAGCCACAATAGGGCGGACGCCGCGCCGACGAGCCGTGGAGCGAGCCCATGGAAATGCTCCCGGAACCACCAATGCCCGTCGAGCACCAGGCCCAAATACTTCATATGAGCCCGGATGCTGATATCAACCGAATTGATGATGATCGAGACGCCGATGGGACGGCCCATGCGGGGCCCATGGAACAAGAGGGCCTCCGTCTTGTCCAGGGCCACCCTCAACCCCAGCGCCCCGATCCGCCTGATGATCTCTTCGGTGCCAAAAGTCGCCAGGCTTGCCGCCTCCTGTAGCGTCCCACCGCGGGCTGTGATGAGCGTATCATCGGCGTAACAACTCACGCCCAGCCCGTGCGGGAGGCTCCCCCTCAACGTCCAGTCGTAGCCGATGTTCCACAGGATGGGTCTGAGGACCGATTAAATGATTTCACTGCGCGTAAGTCGCGAAAAGTAGAATTTTAGACTGCTTAGACTTTATTAAACATTATTTTCATAGTGTTTTAATGTTTTAAACTCGGTCATGTTACACATGTACATGGTTTTGAAAAATATTTTTTACTCAATTCTTTCATTTTGTTACGTTTTTTCTTACCAACCAACAATTATTATTTTTACGACGTCAAAAGGGCGGCAAATTATGACTCCGCCCCGGGCGACAGTGACTCACGCTACGCCACTCTGTGTACGTGTGAAATCGCCTGCACGCATGTAGTATTTTTGACTTCACGTTTTTGATCGCTTAAGTACCGACACTATCCTTCTTTAGGTTATTAATCTAAGACTAATGCATAATATACATAGAATTCGTGTGTCCCGCACCTGACATAAAATTTCCCTTATTATTACTAGAAAATATATTATTTGTAATCACTATTGCTAATGTTATAATAAGGATTTGATAAGACACATAACGTGTAGGCTCCAACCGTCTGTTTGTCTGTTTTTATCTTATCTATCACGATGCCTTAGTAAACACTGCCCGTTGCTAAATACTTATCTTCTTGCGAACGAAACGTCGACATTTACAACGATTAAAGGATAAAGTGACGTTTATCGTTAGTACACAAGCGATTGTTTGTTTTATTTTTTAATTTGGTTTCATCCAATGACATTGCGTGTTTCATTTAATTAATCGCAACATGTCCCACTGATGGGCTATAGCTAAATAGATCATACGTCCCGTTTCGAACGGGACAGTCCCGTTTTCATGTGGCCTATCCCGTTGTCCCGAACTGTACAAAAATGACCCGTTTTACAAATAGAGCCTAATTGATCATTTCTAATTTAGACAGGAACTTTTTTTTAGTCCATATTTATTATAGGTGTAATTATAATGTTTTCTTGATTAAAGCTTAGCTTTTAATTTCACAAGTTTACTTATTTTTGCACGTGTCCCATTTTGGTCAATCAATTGGTCAAGCGTCCCATTTTGAGTTAAAAAAAATGGTATCTTTAGCTATAACCTCCTGCTAAATGGGAGAATAACTGACCTATAATACTATAATACTATACTAATGAATAGATATAGGACATTATGGCCAGTTTTATCGTCTTTTAAATAAATGTTATCTGCACGTAATGTCCCTTAGTCGTCTTTCATTACACCTACGAGCAAGAGAAGGAGCGGTGAATTATGTTCTTACTCCGTCACCAATACAATATAATATCTGAATGAAACTTTTCGTGTGTTCAAGCGTTTCTGCCATGCCTTCTATTACTATTAATCTAGGCCAAATGTACATCCCTAAGGCTATACTTTAAGCTCTGTCATATCCGTGGTTCTGTACTACTGCCGTGATGCAATATCACAGCAGTAGTACAGAACCACGTAGCTGTACATCCACTTATTCATTGGCTTACAATTTTGCTTCGTATCGCCCGCTTTGCACAGAAGTAGAATTATTTCCACTTTTATTTTTCTTTGCTAATTAAATTTATTGTGGACTAGCAATCCGCCCTCGCTTCGCTTCGGTTATAGGTTATAGTCGTTTTACCCGCGTAGTTCCCGTTTCCGTGGGAATACCGGGATAAAATATAGCCTAGTTTACTCCCTAATATTATAGCTTTCCATTGGTGAAAGAATTTTTGAAATCGGTCCAGCCGTTTTGAAGAAGATTACCCGGAACAAACAGACAGACAGACAGACAAAAATTTTTTAATTGCTATTTTAGGCATAGGTGTCGTGGAAATAAACCGTGTGAGCATGAAAAAAGTCTATTATTTTGACATTACAAACAGACACTCCAATTTTATTTATTGGTATAGATTCAAGACAATTAAGTGTTTCCCAAGACTTCCTGAGGGTTAAACCTCGATATACTTTAAGGAGACCATTGTGGATCTTGACTTACAGGAGTTACTCTACACAGATGGCGTGACTGCACAATTGGCGTGTCGTTGAAGATCATCATCTTCATTTCATCATTTCGGCTCAAATACGTCCTACTGCTAGGCTCGAGCCTTCTCCATAATAGAAGGGAAATTGACCTTACTATACCATGCTGGTCAGACAGGTTGGTTTAGGGTTTTGTTTAGAGGTTTCCATCTCTTGCATAGATGTCATATGCGTAATATATCCCTTGGTGGTCTCTTACGATACCCACGGGTAAGAGAGGGGGTGGTGAAGTGTATTCTTACTCCGCACCACATGAAATTGTTGTTGAAGATACTGGCCTTCATTACCAGTACTACGGATTCGAATACCACGCAGGACAATACTTCAAGCAATTCACAAATTGTTTTTCTGAGTATGAATGTAATTTGTGTTGGTTAACTATATGTTTGTAAAGTCCCCCGCCATTATTTATTTATTTATTTAAGACAACACCCTGCACTAAGGAAATAATCCTTGTATTGCGGGGGACTTTACAAACATATAATTAACGGACACAATTTACACCCAGACTCAGAACAACAATTTGTGGATCGCACAAAGTGTTGTCCCGCGTGGGATTCGAACCCCCGACACTGGTGCTGTAGGTCGCTATCTTAACCACTATCCATCCATCCATCTGTGCAGTCAATGCAAGGATTATTTCCTTATTGGAGATATAAAAAAAGAAAAACAGAAAAAATGTTACAGTGATGAGAGTATTTAGTGGGTTTTATATTAGTCCCCAACAAAAAAGCTTACAAGAAAGAAAGTAATGATAATAATATTTTAATCCGACTGAATTCATCAATATTTTACGAACACAATCAAGACAATTTGCCATGAGATTGGTTTACTATTTAATAAGTTATTCATCCTTTTAAAAAGAACTTTCACCAATTAAATTTATTCATATTTATGAATATCTAAATAAGGTATTAATTCTATAAAAGCAGACTTAATTGCAACTTCAAAAAGTCATTGGCCGAGTACAAGGTTCGAATTAAAAAAAAAAAGATTATACCGCTCGCTGGTAAAACAAAGAATTTTGTAATAAAAATGATAAGAAACAAAAGGATTATTGGCGGATACGTAAAAATACTTCCACTTCCAGTATTATAATAATTACTTTTATAAATTATTTTGGTGTTTTAAGGTGATATATTCAGTGTGGTGACGGAGTATTCGGAGTAAGAATACAATTCACCACCCCCTTTTACCTTTGGGAAGAAGACGAAGAGATTTGATCTCATTCCTTCCACGTACATGCAGGTTCTGGAATGAATTACCCGTTGCTGTGTTTCTCGAGCGCTATGACATGTTTTTGTTTAAATGAAGTTTAAGAAGAGCATTTTGTTCACGGTAGGCAACCGCCTAGATGTGCCTTTGGTATTGGAAAGTATTAAAATTAGAAATTAATTCCTATATCAACACATCTAGGTAAATTTTCATCTATAGTGGAGGAGGGTCAAGTCCAACAGTGGGACGTATATGAGCTGAGTTTTTTTTTAAACTTCCTGCACCAAAGAAATAATCCTTATAAATACTCTTCTTAAACCTCGTTTAAAGAAGGACATGTCATAGCACTCGGGAAATACAGCAGCAGGTAGTTCATTCCAGAGCTTGCACGTACGTGGGAGAAATGTTCGCTGGAAACGTACAGTTGAAGACCATAACGTTTCCAGGGGAAATAGATGAACCCTGCTACGATGTCGAGTGGTACGTTGGTAGAATGGTGACGGTGGTACCAAGTGAAACAGTTCCTCGCAGCACGCCCCATTGTACTGTATCCGTGTCATTTTATACACGCGGCTCTATCGCTGGCATTGACCATTTTTTATAAATAATTATTTTGTTATCATAGTCCGTATGTACGCGGAAAGAATACAATTCACCAACACCCTATTTTAATCGTGGGTTTTGTAAACGGCGACTAATGGATATGCATATAACATCTATGCAAGAGATGTCGAAATAAAACCCTATACCAACACGTCTGACCAGCGTGGTATAGTAGGTCAATTTCCCTTCCATTGTGGCTCAAGTCCAAACGTGGGACTAAGCTGTAATGATGATGATTATAATTTTGAAAATAAAAAAAAACAAGACAAGAATTATATTAAAGAATCTTTGAACCTAAATTGTCGTAAATAATAAAAAGACATTTAATTACATGTCAATAAGCGTTTTATTGTTCGTATGGGCGGC
Source organism: Lymantria dispar (assembly GCA_032191425.1). Classification (NCBI taxonomy): domain Eukaryota; kingdom Metazoa; phylum Arthropoda; class Insecta; order Lepidoptera; family Erebidae; genus Lymantria; species Lymantria dispar. Next base: position 28,667,189 of record CM063455.1, read on the forward strand.
CATTGCTGTTTCGTTTTAGGTATATGCGGGTGGAATGAACCCACGGGTCGACACACCCGGCAGACGATCCATTGTCGTCGGTATTATCATATATACGTATTTATACCATACTAACACTAACCAAATGGTATTTGTGTATTTTTTTGTATCTGGGTACCGAATTCCATTTTAATCCTTCGAGGTCTTATAGAAATAAAATATACGACGGGTAGTTGTTCTTTTTAACCTAAAAAAGTTGTCTCCCGTCAGTTAATGGGTAAGAATACAATATATATTTAATTATTTACCAATACTGTTTTTTATATGTATTACATCATGCATACTATTAGAACTAGAAACGTAACAGATCTACATGTTTTAAATAAAATTTATAGTAAATATAACGTTACAAAGTCGTTGAATTATCGCAAAAATATGCTGAAAATGTGATAGAGTGGTATTGTAGTATAGTTTTGTGACGGAGGTGTACTATTTACCGTCAAATCCACTTTTTAGATCGGGAAAGTCTTAAAAAATATGATAATTTCGTGGCTAAAATAGTTTTATTTATATTTTTCATTGTCTATCCTTCTATTTTAATATATCTTTACAAATAAATAAAATTAACATGTCTGTTTGTAATGTCAAAATAATACGTTTTTTTCATGCTCACATGTTATTTACATGCTGCTACCTATGCCTAGAAACCACTTTAAAAATTATTTATCTGCCTGCCTGTTTGTTCCGGGTAATCTTCCAAAGGGTTGGACCAATTTCAATAATATTTTAATTCCAGGTATGTCTATATAAAGAGTAACTTAGAGTATTTTGCCTCTTAAAATAACCTTATTTTTGTCCGGTCTAAGTGTCAAACCCGAGGCCTCTTGGACTACAGGCGCGTATCGTAATATTTTAGAAGATATTTGAGATCTAAAATGCGGAGCAAGGCGACTGAAATTGAAACGGGGTGCTGGGTCAGAGTTTCTTCCATAATAAAAGAGAAATTGTCGTGTTGGTACAGGAATTTACTTCGAATTTTCCTTTTCTTTTATAGATGTTATATTCATATCATTGTTGTCATCCTGCATTCCTTTCTTTCTTGTTGTGTGCGGTATATTGATTAAACGTGGCAAAGTCGTGGTTTGTCCTTCTTTACCTTCATCATCACAGAAAAATTAATAAGATAGAACGGCCATGTGGGCGTGGCAAGCGTGCCACAATTGCGATCAAACGGTCTTAATATTGACGAAATTCGTTTTACCGGTTCTTAGTTGCGCTCATATAGTGACCTTGAACGAAGCTCCAACAAAAAAGAGAAATATGCGGTCTTGCGCTGTTACAACGCGTCGAAAAAGAAGTCAGTTGCGTAGTTATAGTCTAAGAAGGCATTTATTTTCATCGTTAAGTCCATAAGCTTATTAATTCAGTGATATTTCTTAATTTTATGAAAGTATTATGTCGTTTATAAAGAAAAATTATGAAATCGCAAAAAGAGCCAAACATTATACATCGTCTGCTACACATGGATATCACCTTTTATTAGTCCAGCAACCGCGCAATGTACTGCGTTCAATGCGATATCACTAAGAACCGCCTTACTAGCGTGGTAGTATACGTTTTCATTCAAAACATTGACGTCGATCCACGCGTATCGATAGTGCTGTCCAACATACTATAAGTTATCGATTTCAATAATTAGCTATGGGTTAATTTTATCATATAAATAAATATTTTTAACACTTTTAATTTAGTGATCGTTTTATATAATTATATTAACAATATTTGAATAGGTATTTAAAAATCAATTATTCTGGTATACATTACCTACTTAATTTATCTTGTATATCTATAGTACATTCTTGTATATTTTCCGCGTGGTGACGGAGTAAGAATACAATTCACCACTCCCTATCTTGCCCGTGGATGTCGTAAAATACGACTATGGTATATAATATGCGCATAACATCTGTGCAAGAGAGGGAAAACTTGAAATGAAACCCTATACCAACACGTCTGACCAGCATGGTTTAGTAGGTCAAATTGTCTCCCATTGTGGAGGAGGCCCGAGCTCAACAGTGGGTCGTATGTGGGCTGCGATGATGATGATCTATAGTACAAACTTCATAGTGCTCTTTAGTAATTAATAAAATAGAAATAACAAAATAATAGTAATAAAATATCTATGTTCGGGACCAATCACCAAAATATATATATATATATTAATAAAATTATCTTTGAACAAAAGATCTTACATTTAAAACTATGGATTAAGGCAACTGGTAGTTAACTAAATACCAACTAAATCTAGCACAATTTGTTCACAACATTTTGTAGAATACTAAAAATAATGGTAAAGTGATCAAATGTTATTGTATTTCATTTTTATTGGAAAACTAAATGTTTAATTAAGTAGGTATTTAATTGTCGTACAAAATAATTGTTCTATTCTTCCTTAAGATGGAATAATTTATGTCAAGAATGAATTTCTTGAGACTGGTTATTCATTACTAGTTATTATCATTATAAGTGTTGATTTCTAACTTTTCGTAAGTGTTGAATTTTTATTCCAAGAAATATTGACATGATAGTCATCATCTCGGCTTATATAAGTTCCACTGCTGCGCTTGAGCCTCCTCCGCAATTATAGGCAAATTTACCTTACTATACTATAGTAGTCAGACAGGTTAGTATAGGGTTTTGTTTTAAGTTTTTCTTCTCTTGCATAGATGTTATATGCTTACTATATCTCTTAGTCGTCTCAATATATTAGGATGGGACATCCGCGGGTAAGATACGGAGTGGTGATTGGTATTCTTATTCCGTCACCGCACGGACAATGTTAGTACATTTTTGTGTACAATAAACAAAAATGTACTAACAAGTAGCAGTACCAGTATATCTAAAAAAATAAATAACTGTTTTGTTTTTTAAGTTAAATAATAACCCCAATAAAAATAAACCGAATTTCAATAAAAAATTATATTTTAACATATTTTAAGAACAATATCTGATGTTTACGCGAGCACTACACATTGTAAATAAAACTACTTATACGGATTATATCACGATGGAATTTTTTTTTTTTTTTATTTATTTATTTACGACAACACCCTGCACTAAGGAAATAATCCTTGTATTGCGGGGGACTTTACAAACATATAATTAACGGACACAAATTACATCCAGACTCAGAACAACAATTTGTGGATCGCACAAAGTGTTGTCCCGCGTGGGATTCGAACCCCCGACACTGGCACTGTAGGTCGCTATCTTAACCACTACGCCATCTGTGCAGCATTTGATTTAGGATTGCCCGATGTTTCGAATACTTTACAGCATTCCTGGTCACGGGCGGTCTAAGATGTCTGACGTCCAAACAAGTCAACGTTATTTCAGACGTCCATGGCCCCCGTCCCAGAGACCGTCTGAAACCATCCACAGTTGAGCGCCTCCCTGCAGTACTACCTTATGTGAAAGGAGTCACTGACAAGATTGGCTTCATCCTGAAACGGGCTTCCATAAAAACATATTTTAAGCCACTCAAGAGGATTAGTCAATTCTTGCCACCTGTCAAGTGCCAGATCCCTCTACAAGATGCAGGAGTTTATAAACTTGACTGTGGTCTCTTTTTAAAACATTTTAATTGTATCTTTGTACTGGTGTGTACCATATATGGGAACAATATAATATACAAATCGCTACTCGCTTACGTAATTAATTATAGCACTTAAATTTTCTGTCACCTATACAGAGTGTAGTGAGGAGTATTTTATTTGCATGATTTTACTGTTAAATTACTGACTTGCATTACAAATAACGTCAACACATCACACAAGTGCTTAATTTAAAGACATTAATATTTTTGTTTCGATAAAACAGGCTACATAAATATCGTGTAGTATATCGACCACGGCAAGCACTAGCGTACATGTGTTTTTTTATAAGTGAGTATACGTTGCCTACAGAACTTAGTTATAATTTGTGTACCAACTGCAGCTTCGAGATTGATGTGTGTGTGTTATGTTAGTGTGTAAAATTGTTGTAAGCATAGACCTTGCATATGTGTTAACATTAGCGGGAGGGGGCAATTATGCCACACTGGTTTTCGAACAAAATCAGCCGAATGGCCTTTCTAAAGTATTAATATTTCTGTGTTCATCATCTACTCGCTAGTCTAGTGGTTTCATATTAACTTCATTTCATGCTCATATTGCTCATATTTGTCCCACTGCAGGGCTCGAGCCTCCTCTACAATAGGAGGGAAATTGACCTTACTATACCATGCTGGTCAGACAGATTGGCATATATCCCTTTGCCGTCTTTTACGACATCCACGGACAAGAAAGGAGGTAGTGAATTGTATTCTAACTCCATCAACACACGGAAATGCATACTGTATTGACTAGTAATTTAATTCGTTGGATTATACTTAACCTCATCATCGTTCTGGCTGTAGATCCATTACTTACATCGAATATAAACTAAAAAAGAAAACAGCAAATAACAAGTATATTGTTGTCATTACAAAACGATAACACAATTTATAACAACAGCATTCATTTAACTAAACATTATTGATTTACAAAGCCAATATAAACATAACAAAGTGTGTTTTAAAAATATTCATATTACAAAACATGATGCTGTGTGGTATCCGCTACGAACACTACAAAGCCTTCATTGCTCGTGGGTGTTGTAAAGGACGCCAAAGAGTTTTAAATCAACCTTTCTTTTTTTATTTTTTTTTTTTGCGCTTGGAAAAATGCAATCTTTATCATTGAGTGTCAGCGCCACTACTCGCGAAACACCACTAGGGATGTAAACGATATATCGATGTTTTTGAAACATCGATGTATCAATAAAAAACATCGATGTTTGCCATCGATGTTCATTACTGTAAAACATCGATGTATCGATGTTATTTTATACGATGTTTTGACATCGACGTTTTGCCTGCATGATTTAAAATGTATGGTACATTTAGCAGAGCCTGCAAATAAAAGGTCCTCACATCACGCAAATGTTGGTGTTTCATGTAAAAAATATGCTTGATTTAGCTAAAAATAAAAGCTCATCGCATAGATTTCTAGAAAACATCGATGTTTTCAGGTCGATGTTTTTTGTACATCGATGTTTGCTATCAAACATCAATGTATCGAAACATCGATGTTTTTGGTTTCCTGCCTCTCGGTTACGGCGAAATCACGGAATTATTTTCAGACAGGTTGTATAGGATTTTGTTTCAAGTTCACCTTCTCTTGAGTAGATGTTATATGTATATTAATATCCCTTAGTCGTCTTTTACGACATCTACGGACAAGATAAGGAGTTGGGAATTGGATTCTAATTCTTTCACCACACGGAAAAACATCTATATAATTGAAGGAAAATTCTGAATGAAACCCGTTTGATCAGCGTGGTAGGTTAATTTCCCTCCTATAGCGAGGGAGGCTCGAGGCCAACAGTGGGATCTATATGATCTGGGATGATGATGATCATGCCCGTTGGTATCACAAGAGACAACTAAGGGATATAATATAGAGCCCGCGGGTGACCGGACCGGGGATTTAGTCCAGGCACCTGCGGAGAGGTTAGTCTCGCGACGGCGATCGGCGCAGTAGGGGACGTCGACGGGAGAGCGTACTCCCTCGGGGTATTCCGTCGACTACTGAAGTCAAGGAACTCTGCACCGGTGGTCGACCCAACGACGAAGGGGATGGGCTATACGGGTGGGTTACGGTTGTGCGTGCTTACGCCCCTCTGTCGCCCCGGACGGAGCGGAGCGAGGAATGCGCCGACCGTAACCCACCACCAAAAAATAAGGGATATAATATGCATATAACATCTATGAGAAGGAATGCCCAATTAAAGGTGGCCAGCTGTACTCTTATTTCGTCACTACACAGAAAGTTCTTACAATCAATAATGAAATCGAAAACTGTAATTGAAAAACCCCGCTTCGAATACTAGATATTCCCAGAATAAAATTGAATCTATACAAATAAATAAAATTGAAGTGTCTATTTGTAATGTAAAAATACTGGGCTTTTTTCATGCTCACACTGTTATTTGCACCACACCTATGCCTAAAAACAGTTTAAAAATGTTTTGTCTGTCTGCCCGTCTGTCTTTTTGTCTGTTTGTTTGAGGTAATCTTCAAAACGACTGGTCTTTAGCTAATACTTTGCTACCAGGTAGTTATGTATATAAGAAGTTACTTAGGCTATATTTTATGTCGGTATTCCCACGGGAACGAGAACTATGCGGCTAACGCGACTGAAACCGAAGCGAGTCAAGCAAGTCGATAATGAAATCGAAAATTCTAATTGCAAAACCTCACTTCAAAAACTAGGTATTCCTAGAATAAAATTGAATAATTAATACAATTAACATAAATTAACAATACGTGAATTAATATCCTCAGGCCATTTGTGTAATTACATTAATTGTTACAGTTACTGGGCGTTAATAAAAATATGTTTTTAAATACCCAACCTTAATTTAACTAATGACTAGCCTTTTGAGGGCAACGATTAATTAATTTAGTTAATGTATGACAGATGTTATGCCGACTGTGGCCTTCGTATTGACCATATTAATTACAAAATAGGTATACGATGTTGACTATTATTTGGAGACAGAAAGAGAGTAATGAATTTTATATTATTAAATGGAAAATTTCCATGCGGTGACGCAGTAAGAATATAATTCACCCCCGCTTTCTTGCTCGTGGGTGTCGTAAAAGACGACTAAGCGATTGTTGCAGATAACATCTATGCAAGAGATTGAAAACTCGAAATAAAACCCTATACCAACCCGTCTGTCCAGTGTGGTGTAGCAAACCAATTGCCCTTCCATTGTGCAGGTGCAGGAGGCTCAGGCTCAGCAGTGGGACGTATATGAGCTATGATGAAATAGATAAATTGCCATGCGGTGACGGAGTAAGTATACAATTCACCCCCGCTTTCTTGCTCATGGATGTCGTAAAAGACAACTAAGATTTATAATAATATTAAGTAGGTATATTGTTTTTTTTTTGGGGGGGTGGGTTGCGGTCGGCACACTCCTCGCACCATTCCGTCCGGGGCGACAGAGGGGCGTAAGCACGCACACCCGCAACCCACCCACGTGCACGTTGCCTTCGTCGTTGGGCCGACCACCGGAGCAGGGTTACTTGTCATCAGTGGTCGCGCCGACGGAATACCCCCTATTTGGGGTACCCTCCCATAATATTAATTATATAATATTAATATTCGGATAACATCACTACCAGAAAAAAAAAACTCGAAATAAAACCTTATACTAACCCGTTTAACCAGCGTGGTATCCATTCCTCACCCCGTAAAGGTCCAATGATGGACATACACTCTCTTTAAGAATACCACTCGCAAGAGTTCTCTGCAACTTGCCTTCAACTGTTATCTGCGGCTTTTAAGACTTCGTCAGTCCACCTAGTGAACGTTGGGTCGTCCAACGTCGTTAAACATGGTACTGTAGCAATTAGGCAGGGGCAATATTCCTCCCATAGCAGAGGAGGCTTGAAGACAGTAGTGGAGCGTATATGAGCTGAGGTGATGAAATAGATAAAAAATATATAGACACGGGATAAAATAAAGGGCCACTAAAATTTTCTTTGCCATGGACGGAGTATGCTACGAGGTGAAAGCAGGGAACAATGAATGTAAATATTTTAGTGTTTTACAGTGTTATATTGAATAATTTTGCTGATACTTTATGTAATATATTGCAGATAAAATGCTGAAATATAGTGAAAATGATATAATAGCGAATTGCGTGTTTTCTCACATTCTACCAAATATCCAGGAAAAGGCATACTTTTGTTGTCAGCACCAAATCAATGCTAACTAACATCTGACTAAAATACGAAGACTAAAGACGTAATTAATCAATATAATAACTAGACACTGGCACCAATAGCTCATATTATTGTAGCTTATTGCCATTAATGGAGTTTCGGCGCGAATTTGGAAATGTCATGTTAAGCTCTTGTATTATATTAATTTTTTTAGTGTTTTATAGTGTTATATTGAATAATTTTGCTGATATTTTATGTAATATAATATAATGAAGGTGCTGAAATGTGGTGAATGTGATATAAGAGTGGTTTACGTGTATTTCCATATTCAACCGGAATTCTCAGAGAAATCATCTAATTAGGTTTTCAGCGCCTAATTAATGATAACGACTTGACTCACTGACGGACCATGACAATAAATAAGTTATACAATATAAAGAAGTAAATAATATGTAAAGAAGTAAGCTACGTAAGACAAGGCATTATGGTCGAAAAGACTTTAGCCTGCCCGTAAGAGCGATCCAAACAAAAAAAAAATTATTGCCATTAAACAAAAAAAAGAAGAAGAATAAAAATTGATCAATGAAACTCATACGTCTCTGCATGCTTCAAATTACATTCTTTGTAAGCTGGGTGCCAACTAAAACATATTGAGTCTTCTTCATTTCTATATGTCAAAAAATAAATACCATAATATATCAAATTGGACGTATAAAATGAATTACCAGATGTAGGAAGATAATTAGTCGTATTTCTCCCCTCGAACTAACAACGGTGAATGATATGAACCATTCTTTTAGGTTATATTTTTGGCGCTTAAAAGTCATTGACTTGTCCGCCATGTTGATCTTTTGTTACACATCATACTGGCGTCGTGTCAAAGTTTTTAGATAATAAAATGCAATAATTCGCCGTGGGAGGAGCTACAAAATATGGAAATTGCTTAAATAAATATTTTTTTATACACTTACATAGATAACTTCGTTAAGTATAAGATTTAAAAGCATAAGAAAATAACTTATGTTTTCTTAAGAGACCATGCAGCACTAAAGAATAAATCTTTGATTACATGGCATACAGTTCATTACTCTGGGCTTGGTAATCAACGCCATAAACAGAGATTCTGCAGTGCCCTAACATAAGATACTGGAGGGACTCAGAATTTATCAAACTAAGAAACTTAGATTATAACCGCCTTAAAAATAGGAGTGCAGCAGTGACCCGCACGAGAATCAATGTAGACTAGTTATGATCCTTCTGGTAATCACAATCACAAAGCTTACTGTTAAATTACATAGCTGCAATTGCTACAGCATCATCAATATCATATCTTCTCAACTCAGATATGTCCCACTGTTAGACTTGAGTCTCCTCCAGGGGGGAAAAAAAATTGCAGGTGACCAGACCGAGGATTTAGTCCGGCATTAGTCTCGTGACGGCGATCGGCGCCCCGGGGGGACGTCAATGGGAGAGGGTAGTCCCTCGGGGTATTCCGTCGGGTAGCCACTGAAGCCAAGAAACTTGACACCAGTGGTCGTCCCAATGACGAAGGCGACGTACGATATGGGTGGGTTACGGGTGTGCGTGCTTAGTTAGTTAGCTTAGTTTATGTTGCATTGTATTTTTAGTCCGTCACCACAAGGACGTACTTACCTAGTATTACCGCTTACGTAAATACGTGCGTAACCAAACCCTACAACGTGAAACTAGTCACGTAGCGTAATTGTTGCTCCATTGATGCATGCAATGCACTTCATAGTTGTTATTCCATTGATGATTCAAGTATTTCATTGTTCAATTAACCGCTGAAAATTTCGTAATTTTCAATAATACAATGTAACTTTTCCGCGTGAGTAAGAATACATTCCGTTCCATGTAAGAATACTATTCAACCAACACCCCATCGCCTGGGGGTGTCAGGGTGTGAAGATAACAACAAGGCTAGAGAAGGTGGTCTCTACACAAAACTATGTTTCCTTACGTCTGACCAACATGGTATAGTATTCGAGCCTAACAATAGAATATGGGTTAAGACGATACAAGACAAAGAAAATTTCAAAGTACATAACTCACGTATGTATTTATTACTAGCAACCCGCCCTCGCTTCGCTTCGGTTCCAGACGCCTTACCCGCGTAGTTCACGTTCCCCTGGGAATACCGGGATAAAACATAGCCTATGTTACTCCCTGATATTGTAGCTTCCCATTGGTGAAAGAATTTTTGAAATCGGTTCGGTGGTTTAAGCGTGAAAGCAGTAGTAAATAAACTTACTTTCGCATTTATAATATTAGTAAGGATTGCAGTACAAAATTATTAAATTACTAAAAACTTTGCCCAGAGTAATTTTGATGAAACTTCCGTTGTATGAATGCAATAAGACGTAAAACACGATTAAGAAATATAAAACGCATATAACATATTTGCAAGAAAAGGAAAACTCGAGAGAAGACCCACTTTCTGGGGGGTGTTTGCATGTGGTGGGTTTTAGTGATGCCTTTAGTATCGTCGAACCACAATGCACGCATTCACACTCTCTTCATTTTCTTCACGTTAGGCAGCGGCCTTACAAAGGTCCATGAGTAGCAGCAACACACCATCAGGTGTACTGTTTACTGGTTTGCTATAGTTAACAATAATAAAAAAAAACCTACCAAATCATCGACACTCAAAATTGTCTATCTCTCATCCTTTAATTCTCTAATCTCTGATCCTTTATTCATCATCATTTAAAGAGTGGTAGGACCACACTGTCGACAATTATCTATCTACAGCCGCGGGCCGGTCCGGCCGGGGTAGTACCACGCTCTCGCAGAAAATCGACGTCTGAGTAGTAGCAATTTGTTACTTGCGCTTCATTCGGTGAGCGAGAGAACCGGAAGCCCAACTTTCTGAGGGTGTTTGTGTGTGGAGGCTTTTGGTGGTGCCCTTGGTATCACCGAGCCTCAATGCACGCATTCACACTCCCTTCACTTTCTTCGCGGTAGGCAGCGACCCTGTAAAGGTCCATGAGTGGCAGCAACACTTACCATCAGGTGTACTGTTTGCCACCGTTTGCAATAAAAATAAAATTCAAAAAATACTTATCACTGGAGCTGTGATACATTACAGCATATTACGAACGCCAGCCTGCATCTTGAACGTAAATACAACTAAATACAAAAATAAAATTACAAGAACCTTATAAACTGAGCACCATAATAGCGAACAATACATATAAAAATTTCCATGTGGTGACGGAGTAAGAATACAAATCACCACCCCCTATTTTGTTCGTGGGTATCGTATAGGACGACTAAGGGTTAAAATAACGGATGACTAAAGCATATAATAAGCATATTGCACCTGTGCAAGAAAAGGAATGTCAAAATAAAACCCTTTACCAACCCATTTGACCAGTTTAGTATAATAGGTCAATTTCCCTCCTATTGTGGAGGAGGCTTGAGCCCAGCAATTGAACATATAGGCGAGATGATAATGATGACAATTAAAGGTGATCGCCATAATATCGCGTGATAAAATTCTGATAACTAAGAAATGGATCACTTTTAACTTGGTCAGAAAAGCGGATACACAATACACTCTTATTTTATTTTTATATAGAAAGATAAATAATGATTCCTGATGTTTACACTTTTGAAATTAAACTATTTTTACAGATTTTAACGCGTTTGTATTTGATATTTGATTTCTGACAATTTAGTGTTTCATTGCCCGATGTTATTCAACTTCTTTGCCATGAACCTTCCGTAATCATGAGCTCTGAAAAGTGTTTGAAATGTTGGAAAAACAAAAATCAAATAGAAACGCGTTAAAAACCGTAAAAATAGTTTCATTTTAAATAAATGAAACAATTTCACTGGGAACAAAATGTGTTGCCTTCTAGAGCATCTTTAATTGTTGGTAAATCCAATGTAGTAAGTAGTAAATGAGCCATTGTTAAGCAGAGAAAAGATCATACTGCAGCCACTACATACAAACTTAGGTATGATGAAACCATTAGTCAAAGTATTGCATAAAGAAGGAGATTGTTTTAAATACATTTGTATGATATTACCTAAACTGACTATAAAACAGTTGAAAGTTGGAATATTTGATGACACCCAAATACGGACATCAATAAAAAATACAATTTTATAAAAGTTATGACTAATTCTGATAATGAGGTTTTTTTTTTTTGTGGGTGGGCTGCGGTCCGCGCGCCTCCGCACCACTCCGTCCGGGGCGACAGAGGGGCTTAAGTACGCAACTCCCGCAACCCACCCGAAAACCACCTCGCCTTCGTCATTGGGCCGACCACCGGAGCAGATTTACTTGTCGTCAGTGGTCGGCCCGACGGAATACCCCCTACGCGGGGTACCCTCCCATCGACCGACGTCCCCCCCCTCGGGGAGGACGTCGGTCTTTCCTCATGCGGTCGGCCTCTCGGCGGGTGACGGACTAATCCCCGGTCACGTCACCCGCGGCCTCGGCTAGTGCGGCATGAGGCGCAGATAGTTGCGCTTGCGCCGTCCCAGTCGCCGGCGGCGGATCTCCTCATCGAGGCTGCGCTCCAAGCGCAGACGATCCACCGCCTCCTTCTGCGAGATTGTCTCGCAGAAGGCTGCGACCGCGTCCCAATTCCCGACGCTGTCGACCATCGCCCTAGCGATGGCCGGCAGCGTCAGGTCGGCACCGATGATTGCGACGAGTTCACGGCGCTGCACTGCCCAAGCTGCGCAGGGCTCGAGCGTGTGGCGCGCCGTGTCCTCGTCGCAATCGCAGTGGTGGCAGGACGGTGTACTCTCCCTCCTTACGACCCTGTGCAGGTATTTGGCGAAGCTCCCGTGCCCCGTCAACACCTGCACTAGTCGGAAGGAGAGCACCCCGTGCCGCCTTTCCAACCACTGCATCAGCACCGGCCGGAAGGCCTCCACAGTTCGCACCCCGAACCGAGGCCTCTCCAGCCGGACTGCCCAACGGGCAATGACGTCTCGGCGGGCATCGACGCGCCAGGCGGTGAGCTCCCTCAAGGAAACAACACCGCCCTCCCCGCGCACCCCCGCACCCGCCGATACATGATAATGAGGCTTGGAGAAGTTTTTGTTGAAAATTTTCTAGTAAACCATACAGCACCAAATTATAAAATGTTGTGAAGCTTCATGATTTTAGAAGCGAAATTGCAGCTTTACACTTTTGCCACAGTCATCTGGTTAAATTGCCTAAAAATGTGAAAATTATAGCGACGAATAGGGATAGCGCCTCCACTAAAGGCTAAAGCCGATGAAAAAAGATATCAAGGTATAGGACCTTCACATGATGGCAGATTACTGCTGATCTGTAACAAAAAAAATATCCTCAAAAAATATAAGAGAATACCTAGAGAAACTGTTTTCGGTGATGAAATATAAACCCATTTCTCGCCTCCCTATCATGCCTGTTGGTATCGTAACAGACGACTAAGATAAAATTAGTAGTAGTAGTATCACACTGGCGACAGTCATTTGTATACAGTCGCGGGCCGATCCTCCCGGAATAGTACTACGCTTTCGCAGAAAATTTACATCTAAATAGTAGCTATTTGTTACTGCACTTCGTTCGATGAGCTAGAGAGTCGGAAGTCCAAATTTCTGAGGGTTTGCGTATGTTAGGTTTTGGTGATACCTTTAATATCACTGAACTTCATTGCACACATTCGTACTGCCTTCACTTTCTTCACGGTAGGCAGCGGCTTAGTAAAACTTCATGAGCGGTATCACTTACCATAAGGTGTGCTGTTTGCTCGTTTGCCACTACCAGAAAAAATTATACCCATGTAATATCTATGCGAGAGAAGAATAGCTTAGAATAAAACGCTAAACCAATACATCTGTTTAGCATATTATAGTAGGTAAAATTCCCTACCATTTTGAAGGAGGTTTAAACCCAGCAGTAATACATAAGTGCTGATGCAAGGACGTTTAAAATACTCAATGTATCTACACCGTATTCCGTGTGGTGACGGAGTAAGAATACAATGCACCTCTCTCGCCCGTACATGCAGAGCCGGATTAACCCTATCAGGGCCCCTAGGCAATGCAATTCTCGGGTTCAATGTTCAGGAGTAGCATAGTATCACTTACTATCAGGTGTGCTGTTTTCTCTTTTGCCATTGACAGCAATAAAAAAGGAATATTGAGAGTAAATAAACTTTCCGAAAAAAAAAAACGTGTGATGAAAGTTTTTCTTGGTGCATGCTCGGAGCCCCTAATCGGTGCGGGGCTCCTAGGCAGTTGCCTAGACTGTCTTATGGATGGCTTATCCATAGGCCCTGCGTACGTGTCATAGAAAACGAATAAGAGATTAAATATGCATATAACATCTATATAGGAGATGGATAACTTGAATGCAAAACTTGAAACAGACGAATTAGTTTTTTGTGGCGAGCAGAAATGCAAAGTGCACGACGTTGAGCGAAGCAACAGTGAGAAGATTGCTAAGCCAGGAAGTTTTTATAAATTGTAATTGCTTGTAATATACCTAATTATATTAACTATAATGTCCACTGTCTTTATTAGTTTAAGTGTAACATATTAGAGGAGACCTGTCATTAGCTGTCTGATGTATATCAAGTGTTTTAATATTTTTGTTTCGCTGTTGCTCTTCCAAATATAAATAAAAAAATTATACCCTATATCGACAAGTCTGACCGGCGTAGATCAAATTCCCTAGCATAAAGAAGGAGGCCCGAGCCTAACAATGGGAAATATATGGGCTGAGATAATGATGATGTTGATGATGAATGTTTAATGTATTCAATGTATCTACACAGTCGCTTCTCCGTCAGGCATATGCTAATCTTATCGTGTAGATAAATAATATTTTGCACAACTGTTCATTCTTTTTGTTATCAAATTGTTTGAAAATTCTTGGAAGATAAACAGTAGTTGTATTGTAAATACGTAACATATACAATATATTATATTACTTAATCATATGGAATTTCTTGATAGCGACTTTTCCTATCGTAGTTTATGGCCGCTATCTTGCCCGTGAGTGTCGGACAAGGCGACTAAATATGTAAATAACAAGAGAAGGAAGATTCGAGGTAAAACTCTATACCAACACGTATAAACGGCGTACCTAGTGGGTCAAATTCGCTCCTGTTACATAGAAGGTTCGAGGCCAGCAGTGGGATGTGTATGATGAGCTGAGAGATGAGAAATGATTATAGTACAAGATTCGATCGGGTCGATCTTCATTCATTTGCTTTTGAAAATCATATTATATCAAATAAAAGATGTTTCTTAACATATCCCAACAGAATGCCCGGCAAAACTATTTTATAACTCCAATTAAATCATCGCAGCCCACATACATCCCTCTCTTTTTTTTCTAAAACATGTAGTTTTATATAATATTTTAAAATTTTTTTTTCACCAGATCAAGAATATAAATTAAAAATATAACTTTTAAGGAGTTTGATGTACGTCTGATTGTTATATTATGTATACAGTATGTATTTATTTGAAAACTAAAATAAGTATTAATATTTTATTCAGGTTTAATTGATTTGCCTAATGGCGCCTAAGCTGAGGCCGCGAGTGACTAGTCCAACGAATAGTTCGTCATCCGCAGGGTGGCTGACCGCGCGAGGACGACTCCTCAGCGACACTCTTGGTTGCTGCCACGGGTTGACAAGAGATAATACGCAAAATAGTTACCCGCCGATCAGGCCACGGACGACAAGAATTTGATACCAGTGGTCGGCCCAAAGGCGATGGGAAGAGAATACGGTGCGTTATGGAGCTGCGCGTCGCTCTTTCGTCGCCCCAAGTGAAATGTACGACGTGTAGCTACACTACACCTTAGTCTGCCAAAAACTCTTTCCAACTCCTCCTGTTTTTCTTTTCTAATTAAATTTGTTGCAGGTTCCAAGACAAAAGCGTTTCCCGAATATTCCTGAGGGTCAAACCTCGATGTCTTATACGGAGAACATTGTGCAGGATCCACACGCATCACTTACAAGAGTTACAGGAGTGGGAATGTGTGCTAGGATTAGTCCGAATAAAAAAAGCCTGCCAAAAATAGGTTTAATCAATCCAACGCGTATAAAACTTAAAAATCTAAATATCAATCGAACAATAATATGTAATGACCTTCTTAACATTTTATATAAAAGTTTTATTTTGATATGTCTAGTTTCTATAAGGGGTGAAAACCTGCTCTGTCACCAGATAGTAAATCCTTTTAATCGCATAGCAAATAAAGAAACGGAAAACTATTAAATTCAATTAGTAAACTCCTAAACTGTACATAAAGAAAATAATATTGACATAATCATTGTAATTTAAATAAAACTAAAAATATTGTCATTTGGATGAATAAACTCATGTATTATTGATAAATTCGACCAGTATTGTGATTTAAAAATACGTTAAACGTTTACATATCCAATATAGAATAATTAACACAGGTTTATTTCTGGGGGACGTTTGCGTTGCTAAAAATATCTGAAGATAAACAACGCGCAAACATGTTGGTTTGTGTATAAACAGACAATTTTCAATGTGGTAACAGGATAAGAATACAATTTATAATCCCCTAGCTTTCCCGTGGATGTAGTAAAAAAGGAGTAAGGGATATAATCTATTCATGTGGTAACGGAGTAAGAATACAATTCACCACTCCTTCATTCACAATCACTCTTGTCCATGGTTCTCGTCAAAGACGACGAGGGGATACAATATGCACATAACATCTGTACAAGAAAAGGAAAACTCTAAATGAAACCCTATACCAATATGTCTGGCCAGCATGGTATATTAGGTCAAATTCTCACCCATTGTGGAGGAGGCCTGAGCCCAACAGTTGGACGTATGTGGTCTGCGATGACGATAATATATGTGAATTATATTACGTATCTTGTGTACGAAGGGCATCACACTGGAGCTAGTACTTACAAGAAATATTACAGTATGTACAATTTTATATATAGTATAACAAAAAATATATAATAATAGACAAGCCTGCTCATTTTTTTGCCGATACTTCTCAGCAGCGGTCGCGTTCCAATCCGGTGATAGTTATATAAAATTGACAATATGCAAGTGCCCTCTCGGGGTTTATACATAATCATCATCATCATCATCATCTCAGCCTATATAGGTCCCACTGTTATGCTCGGGCCTCTTTCACTATAGGAGGGAAATTGACCTACTATACCACGCTGATCAGGCGGGTTAGTATAAGGTTTTATTTCGAGTTTCCCTTCTCTTGCATAGATGTTGTATGCATATTGTAATCCCTTAGTCGTCTTTTACGACACCCACGGGGAAGAGAGGGGGTGATGAATTGTATTCTTACTCCGTCACCACATGGAAATGTTTTAATATTTACATAATAAATGATTTAAATTTGTACAAGGAGAGTAAAACGTCAAATAAAACCCTATATCAAGACGTCTGACCAACAGGTTATGGTGAGTCCACTGTCCTCGAGGAGACTCCAGCTCAGTAATAGAATTCAAGAAGTGAAAATTTTGTATTCTTACTTTTTCATTATTGGAATAATAATACGGCTAATGTCTAAAGATTATAAAAAGAAAATATTCCTCGTTAAATAGACAGGATACAAGCAAAATGTTGAATCACAGCCAAGAAATTAATTAGCATTTCAACGATTTACATGATGAATGTTGCCAACATTGTGAATGGAACGAAGGTCTCGAATTTCCTTCTCAATTCAAAATGGCGGTTTATTTACCTGTGGTTTGTATTATAGACATACAAAAGACTTGTTGACTTGGCAGGACGTCAAATTTAACTGTTGATTTGCCGCTCAATTTTTCCAGTGATTAGCAAGTTGACATTTCCTCTATAAGTATATGTTTTTATGAATTAAACAAGGTCTTAAACTATTAAATTCTTGTGTCATAAACAATTCATGTTACAAATAAATTAATATTTAAACACACAAATAACACCCAATCTCAGAATAATTATTTGTAGTTGACGCAAAGAAAAGTACTGCGTGGGGATCGAACCCATGAAACGGTACATACTGCAGTGGTAAAATACTACGTAGTCTGTGCTGCCATTCGGTTCCAATAAGTCCATTTACCTAGCCTGATAATAAACACTGCTACATTTTGAAAACTTCTGAATTTTGTTTTTATTTTTAATTCAAATTTAGAACGCGTTTATTGTGTCACTAAAATTCCACATACGTTTCAATTCCACATAAGTTTGATAAATTGCCGCTATTTTGCATACTATATTGGAGTATCAAATCGTAATAATAGAATGGGTTTTTAAAGAAAACAGAATTGCGTTGACTGAATTGCATAAAGTGGGTATGGAATCATTGGTAATTTTCAAGCTACTTCAGAAGCTAGGTATCAGTCGTATGTTTGAATATGATAATATCGATAAATGAACCAACACATCCTCTATCAAAGACAATAAAAGATTGAGGCGGCCGCGTTTTGTTCCACAAGAATCTTCAGTAGAGGTTGCAGGTTGTCTTTACTCTTTTTTTATCGGTGTTAGAGGCCAACAAGCAAACGGCACACCTGAAGTGATACTGTCGCTCATGAACTTTGGCTAGCACTGCCCAGTGCCGTAAAAAGCCTTTTCTACGCCCTATGCGAGTTTCTATAACTGCGCCAGTCTTTTTTTTAGATTTAATAGATACCCTAGCTAGAGCAATGTTATGGTGTGGACCTACTTTATTTCATTCAGTGTGATAAAATAAAGCACAAGAACCTTAGTGTTGGTGGACTAATTATCTAATATTGGTGAAGAAAATCTAATTTTTTAAGAACTAGAAATGATGTGTGCGCAAGCAGACGAGCTATTTAAGTGGATCCTTCGTCTATTATACCACCTACCGTATCTCATTTACTAAAACTCAAACGCAATTTCACTAGTGCAAATGAATCTTCCATTCTTGCGCCAAAGTCTATGCCCTGTGCCTGATCATCGGTGGCACTGCCTACCACGAAGAAAGTAAAGGGAGTGTGAATGCCTGGAATGATGTTCGGTGATACTAGGGGCACCACCAAAACTCACCACATGCTGTTTACGTCCTCAGAAAGTTGTTCTTCCGGCTCACTCAGTCACTGAACGGAGTGCAGTAACAAATTGCTAATACATAGACATCGATTTTTTGCGAGAGTGTTATACTATCCCGGACGCAGCAGCCAGCGGCTGTAGACAGACTGCTGACGACAGTATTACCAAATATGAGGCTGAAACTGACACAATACCGTGGAGCCGAAACTACTGAAACGAGATACATGATATTTGGATTGTACTTTCTTTTTGTGATGAAAAAATTCATTAAGAAAGGATTTTACGAAATACAACCCCTAAAGAGGACGTAATGCAGTGTGTAAGTTTATATGGGAAGAACAAACTTTATCGATTGTTTTCAAATCAAGTACAAATACTCTTCACTATAAATAAACACGTGTTTCAAAATTTCACAATTTTCATTCCATAAAAGTGTAAATAAAGTAAGGGACTAAATTTTGCGGTGACAGTTTTAACTTATTTTTTACATTACATTTCAAGTTTTATTCCATTCCATTCTTAGTCTTCTCTTGATCGAGTTTCGATTATTATATTTTGTCACTAAAATTCCTCTAAACAGATGCAGTCGATTTTGATGCATTTTTTTGTGTTTTTAGGCGGGTTCTAGAATGGTTTAGATTAACTATTGAACCCAGTAGATAGCGCTGCAATCGATTTAAATATATTTTTTTTGTATTCGGTTGCTGGGTCAGCTTTAGTAAATAAATAAATTTACAATTGCATTTAATGAAACTTTTGCGTTGTTAGTTAACGATTAGAATAAAAAAGTCTATAAGTGTGTGTACATAATGTGTGTATGTGTGTGTGGTGCTTAACACGTGCGCGCGCGCAACATTTATTACGAACTCTTTGTCCTGTCGAACAAAGGGCTGGGATTGCGCAGTAACTCACTCTACTGTAGGTAATACTTAACAGTGATTACGTACATTTATGACCACAAACACTTTATACGCAATTAAACCATTATCATATTTAGTACCGTTATAGATTATAATATTAATAAAACATTTATTTGTTACTAGCAACCCGCCCTCGCACCGCTTCGGTTTCTGTCTCCTTACCCGCATACTCCTCGTGGGAATACCGGGATAAAATATAGCCTATGTTACTCCCTGATATTATAGCTTTCCATTGGTGGAAGAATTTTTGAAATCGGTTCGGTGGTTTAAACGTGAAAGCGTAACAAACTTATTTTCGCATTCATAATATTTATTGTGGAACAAAGTGTATTTCATTATTATTAGAGACAATAAGAAAAATGCCAATGGACACGTTCTTTACTCTGTAAGTCTTAGCAAATTAAGTTAGATTTAAATTACTTATTAGCCTCAAGCTAGATTGTAATTATTATGAGGTAACTGGTAAGTTATATCATAATTAGAAAAAAAAAATATAATATTAGTAAGGACGGACCTACCATTAGTGTTAGTAGATAGTAGGTATTGCCGTGTGGTGACGGAGTAAGAATACAGTTCTCCACCCCTTCTCTTACCCGTGGGTATTGTAAAAGGCGACTAAGGAATATGATATGCAGATAATATCTAAGCAGGCGGAGGAAAACTCTAGATAAAACCCTATACCAACACGTCTGACTAGCCCGAGCCCAACAGTGGGACTGCTATGGGCTAAGATCATGATGATATCGAAGTTTAGATATATTTTTTATTCAGCAGGAAGTCGCATCCATTTGCATAATCATTATTTCCCAACAATCCACAAAAGTTATAAGTAATTTTGCCAGGCGTCCGGATTCTACACATAGTTTAGTTAGGCAGGTGTCCGGCTTTTGTTAGCTTTTAACTTTATTTCTTAGTGTGGAGTGTAGTATTTTTTTTTTTAAATAAGCATGTGTGTCTTAAAGAAACGCTATAGAAATGAAGCTTTTATATTACAGACAAACATTTTAATTATTTTTCTATCACTTTAGCATAGATTGTGTTAATCTTTTATTTCAACGTCAGCCTATATGGATCCCACTATAGGGCTAAAACCTCCTCCACAATAGGAGGGAAATCGACCTACTATACTACGCTGATCTAACGTGTTGGTATAGGGTTTCATTTTAAGTTTTCCTTCTCTTGCATAGACGTTATATGCATATTTTACCCCTTAGTCGTCTTATTTGACACAATTCACCACCGACGGACAAGATAGAGGGTTATCTTGTCCGTGGGTGTTGAATTGTATTCTTACACCATCACTACACGGACATTTGATTTATTTACATAAAATCATGTAAGCGAGAAAAAAGTATATCTCACTCATCTCCGACACTCAAAGATAATCGAGACACTGCTTCCAATCTACCCGTCACTGTTTTGTCCCCAGCAAATTTAGAACTGCAACTTTTTTTGTATGGTTCAAAAACCAAACAAAAAGGTTGCGGTTCTAAATTTCCAAGCCCTTCGATAAAAAGTTTCGCTGAAACATAGAATTCATTACAGATAGGAAGGGCAGAGACGATTGGTGAAAGTGGTAGAATCCAGTAGGTGTCTATAACTGTAAATTTGCCATTTTATGGTTGTGCTAACTGCAAACAAAAGGAGAAAGTATGACAGGACCACAACGGACAAAGTTGTACACAAAAGTGAAATAAATAGAAAGTTGGACACCGACCAGTGACAACTTTACGATATCGTAAAACTGTAGATCACAGACATAGTATTAAATAGACGAGTCATTAGCGTATTATACCTTATTTGATAGCGATATTTATAACCCGGACATATCTAGTCTGGTTGTTATTTACGATTAACTTTATTAATCAAATTACCTTGTTTAATTAATTGGCTTATAGTAAAGATGCATTCAGTGTTGTGAAGGAGTAAGAATACAAATCAGCACTACCCTATCTTGCCTGTGGATGTCGTAAAAGACGACTAAGAGATATAATATGCACATAACATCTGCGCAAGAAAGGGAATACTCGAAATGAAACCTTATACCAAAATGTCAGACCAGTATAATACGCATATAACACCTATGCAAATGGAGGAAATCTCGAAATAAAAAACCACTGGCCAGAGAGCAGCATGGTATAGTAAGGTCATATTCCCCCTATTGTGAAGGAGGCGCGAGCTCAACAGTAGGACGTAAATGAGCTGAAATTATGAAATATGCTGAAAAAAATTTCGAATACTATATTTTTCAGCTTCAATTAAAGGCCATGCAAACCTCCACTCCAAGGCAAAACACAATTCAATTCAATTCAAATAGTTTATTGCATTCATGTGTACATTTTGGTGTTACAAATATATTACAGGTCAACATGAACCCTGATAGGGCACAGCAATTTTATGAATTTAAGATTACATGTCATTATATTACCTTTGTTACCTTTAAATACCCTCATTAATTTATTGTATTACGTTACTAAAATATAATGTCAATCAACGTATGAATTTAATGTTATTAATATAATATCTCGATATAAACTAGATTAATGCAATTGTAATTTAGTTAACAATTATATCAATGTCAGTTTAATAAATAATTAAACTATTATATGTCATTCTATTAAAATTATTGTAAATTCTTTCATTATATGTCTATATCTTTGTGGCTTTTTGTATTAAAGTATTAGTTTCATTAATGTCCTCAAAGAATTCTCTTAAATTATAATAACATTATTGATTGACGCAGAGTTGCGTAATCCTAGTATTACTCCTACACTTATTTCAATTATTTCATCTCTTTCCATTGTTAATAATTTATCTATTACTATTCTCTAATGTGATGATCATAGATCGTGGCTTTCCTTCTTTTTAACTTATCAAGAATGGTATATCCACGATCTCTTTCAAATGCTTCGAAAGCCCATGGCCTAAGGGTAGACTTATGCATTTTATACGGTACTTTTACTAGCCTTTTATTCGTCTGGTACCAGTTTCTATTGTTGAAGCCTTATTTTTAGACCGGCTATGATTCAATCTCATACTTTGGTAATTTTTAGCCCTTCATATTCTGTAGCCTGTGCCTGTCCACCACAAGTATTGCCCTATTTACGGCTCTAATTATAAATACAGTCAAAAGCACATGAACACTAGACTATAGCAGGACGAACGGAATACTTGAATAAGGACTTTTATTTTTTTTTAATGTGGTTAGGTTTTTTTTAATCTCACGGGGACAAATACACCTTCCCTATTTTTTTTTTTGGACCGCTATGGGCTGGACGCACGTCACGCTGTCCGTTCCGCCCGGATGACAAAAGGGCGACACGCCGCCCCACAACCCATCGTTTTCTCTGCGGGTGACGAACTATCCCCGTTCCATTCACCCGCGGTCTTAGCTAGGGAATGCACCTCCCTGCCCTCTTTGGCAATGCCTTTGATTCCTTCCTTTCCCACATGTGTCTTATCTCTAACAATAATTCGAATTGGCGAGCTCTATCATTGTATAGTACGTGCTAGTCTTCTAAAAGGTAAACAGGCTTATCGTGTAGCTTACCACATATATCGCCGTTTTAATAACAGACAGTTAATTGTCCATTCCGTATGGTGATGGAGTAAGAATACAATTCACCACTCCTTATGTTGCCCGTGGATGTCGTAAAAGACGACTAAGGGATATAATATGCACATAACATCTGCGCAAGAAAGTGAATACTCGAAATGAAACCTTATACCAAAATGTCAGACCAGTATGATATAGTAAGTCAATTTCCCTCCGAAAGTAGTTCGAGCTCAGTAGTGGGACATCTATGAGCTGAGACAACGAATTGTCCACGGTGCGTTGAAACCATTCGGAGCGAGGCAAGAGCGTCTGAGACTCCATAACCTACCATATTACGCCTCTCTGGCTATTAGCGAGCCACCATAAACGATATCTTTGTTCAGCGCCCGAACTTATATAGACTTAGAGATAGACTAAGTCATTCCATTTCTTCTATATTTGCCAAGCCTAACACGAAATGGAGCACAATTAATCTTATTAAAAAAGTTGAAATAGGGCTTGATCTATTAATTACGAGGCATGCCTTTTAAGTTTTGTCGTTTGAAGAAAAAAACAAGTAGAACCTTATAGTACTTTTTATTGTTTTTCAAAGTAAAAAAAGTTCACCACGGAGCTTAATACACTTTTCCATTCGCTCAAACCAGTTATTGTAACATTTATTCCACTCTAAAGTCGGGTGTTCAAAATGGCTGACTTGAAAGCGTCGACTGCTTCTTCACCGGACAGGAACCTTTGACCACGAAGAATTTCTCCTTTTCCCTGTTTCAAATACGCAATCGTTTGACGAGCGCTGTGTGATCTTGCGTTGTCGTGGTGCAGGATGATGCGTCGCTTTGAGTTAGATTTTCGAAGTTCGGTGATCACTTGTGGTAAACAAACTGTGGTTATACCACTTTGCGTTAACCGTTCTTCGATCTTCAAATGCAATAGTCGCAACATGGCCGGTTTTTCCAACGAACGCGGCCACCATCTTCTTTGAAGTGCTTCGAGAACGAACAACTTTAGTCGGCTTTGGCTCGTCTTGAAAGCCCCAGATTGTAGATTGTTGTTTGGAATCGGGATCGTAGGCATAGATCCAAGATTCTTCACCACTGATTATATCGTAGACGTGATTTGACTCTCCTCGGTTGAACCTTTGCAGAGTTTTCTTACACCATCTGAGGCGGGCCGCCTTGTGATCGTCGGAAAGTAGACGCGGTATCCGGATGCCTAATAGAGCCTCTATATCTCGATATGTTCCATGACGATCTTCGAAACAAATCCCTTTAAAACCTATAGACATTAAATAGTTGAATATTGGCAAGCTTCATCCTAAGAGCCTCCTCTTAGGAGTCCTCCTCAATTGGTATATTATATCCAATCTTCCCATAGAAGTTGGCATTGCAAATAATTTCAAGTTTTCATTTCTTTGCAGTGAGGTTTATCTCTTTACGTTTGTTAGAAGTAGGCTAAAGGAAGGCGGAAGGCGGTTGATGTAATATTCTTAGTCCATTATTACCATAAGGGCACTCGGAGACGATACCCAGGGATCCCCAGGCTAACCGGAGCCCCGAAAATGATGATAGTATTCTAGTATACTATAACTACATTTCCGCAGGCTCGTCCCGCGGCTCGTCGGCGTGGCGTCCGCCCTACAATGGCTGATGCCGAATGTGGGCGGACCGAGCGCGGCATGTCGACAGCTGTACGCGGGGGTCATCCAGTCGATGGCCCTGTACGGCGCACCGTTGTGGGCGGGATCCATGACCGCCCGACTTAGGGCCCTTCTGTGGCGTCCACAGAAGGTCATGGCGGTCAGGATCATCCGCGGATACCGCACGGTGGCGACGGAGGCGGCGTGCCTATTGGCCGGGACTCCCCCGTGAGACCTGGAGGCGGAAATGCTCGCCGACTTGTATCGGCGGGTGTCGGGGGTGCGCGGGGGGGTCGGTGTTGTTTCCTTGAAGGAGCTCACCGCCTGGCGCGTCGACGCCCGCCGGGACGTCATCGCCCGTTGGGCAGACCGGCTGGAGAGGCCTCGATACGGCGTTTGGACCGTGGAGGCCTTCCGGCCGGTGCTGATGCAGTGGTTGGAAAGGCGGCACGGGGTGCTCTCCTTCCGACTCGTACAAGTCTTGACGGGGCATGGATGCTTCGGCAAGTACCTGTACAGGGTCGCTAGGAGAGAGAGAACTCCGTCCTGCCACCACTGCGATTGCGACGAGGACACGGCGCAGCACACGCTCGAGGTCTGTGCCGCTTGGGCAGAGCCGCGTTGTGAACTCGTCGCAATCATCGGTGCAGACCTGACGCTGCCGACCATCGCTAGGGAAATGCTCGGCAGCATCAGGAATTGGGAGGCGGTCGCAACCTTCTGCGAGGCAGTTATCTCGCAGAAGGAGGCGGCGGGTCGCGAGTGCAAGGAGCACAGCCTCGATGATGCGACCCGCCGCCGGCGACTGGGGCGGCGCAGGCGGGAGTGCCTGCGTGCAATGCCGCCCTAGCCGAGGCCGCGGGTGACGTGACCGGGGATTAGTCCGTCACCCGTCGAGAGGCCGACCGCGTGAGGAAAGACCGACGTCCTCCCCGAGGGGAGGACGTCGGTCGATGAGAGGGTACCCCGGGTAGGGGGTATTCCGTCGGGCCGACCACTGATGACAAGTAACCCTGCTCCAGTTGTGGAAAGCTATAATATCAGGGAGTAACCTAGGCTATATTTTATCGCGGTATTCCCACGGGCACGGGAACTACGCGGGTAAAACGACTAAAACCGTAGCGAAGCGAGGGCGGGTTGCTAGTTTATAAATATAAATCGATGTCTGAATAGTAGCAATTTGTTACTGCAATTCGACAGAAACGACAGACCAACTTTCTGAGGGTGTTTCCGTGTAGTGGGGTTTGGTGATTTAGTAGCACCATACCTACTTGCATTCATACTACATTCATTTTCTTCACGGTAGGCCTAGTAAAGGTTCATG
This sequence comes from Lymantria dispar, assembly GCA_032191425.1. Classification (NCBI taxonomy): domain Eukaryota; kingdom Metazoa; phylum Arthropoda; class Insecta; order Lepidoptera; family Erebidae; genus Lymantria; species Lymantria dispar. The sequence goes on from CM063455.1 coordinate 28,693,448, forward strand.
AGTGGCAGTATTACTTAATTAAAGGTTTGATTTAATTGTAAAATGGCTCTATATATCTTTAGATCCATAATTCTTGTATATGTATATACATGAATTATACATCTGATGTACTTCTGTAAAACAGAACGTGTCTATTTTAAAATAAGACTACACAATAAAGATAACAACATATATTAGTAAAGTAGGTAACATCAACTAATTGTAAAAATACTTTAAGATAAACAAACGTTTTAAAACGAGTAAGTGGCCGTCAATTATAACGAAATTATCGGTCAAACTACGAGTATGTATACTTGTTTAATTGTTTACGCGATAGATTTTGTCGTGCCTAAAAAAATTTACGCCACATCTATACACAGCACGCGTTGGATTATCGCTTCGGCAATCCAATTCTCCAGTCCATGGTCCAAGGTGTATGATCAGCAAGATCACTTATGAACCGATGTGCTTGTGGCTTTTCTTCTGCCATCAACAAAAAAAAAACATGGTTGTCTGTAAAGTCGGTTTACGGACGATAGTTTAACCTGACAAAGTCATAACAAAACATTGATGAAATGACTGCATACTTTTATGTATAAAATTGAATCAGCGTAACGGGACAACGAGCGTAACGGGACACCTTTTCGTGCATGCAGCCAGCGTTCATCAATTTATTAGATATTGTCACGTCAATAATACACTCATTTGCAAAAAAAACGGGCACCTAAGCAATGAACCATTTCAAATGTTAATATTTCTTTGTTTGATAATTATAGGTAGTTTTATCCACAAAATTTGCTAAATTAATAAGAAAATAATCGTTTTCATCAGTATTTCATAAAATTTAGATACAATTTATGGGAAATAATGCTAAACCTCGCTAGTAGTGTATATTCGCTAGTAGTGCATATGCTCATGAAGTAAAAATAAAAAAGTTTTTTTGTTTGTTTTTCTTTAATAAAGTAAAAGCAGATAAATGTTTAGTATCGAGTGTGACCCCCTCTAGCTAAAATCACAGCTTGAATTCGTCTGGGCATGCTAGCGAGTATATCCCGGATACTTGCTTGCGGAATACGTTCCCACTCCGCAGTAATCACATTCTTCAGCTCTCTGATGGTCTGCGGAGCCGGGTGTACTGATCTCACACGCCGTTTCAGAACGTCCCAGACATGCTCTATGGGATTGAGGTCGGGACTTCGAGCTGGCCAATCCAAACGACGAATGCCGACCTCTTGCACATACGCATTAACATCGCGGGATCGGTGGGCGCGAGCATTGTCGTCCATAAAAATCGAGTCTTCACCTAGAGCGGCCAATGCGGGTTGTGCATGAGAAATTAGAACTTCCGTTATGTATCGATGCCCAGTCAGTGAGCCGTTTTCAATGAAGACTAACTCTGTACGATCCATTGAATTTATTCCTGCCCAAAACATAACAGAGCCCCCACCATAAGGTGTGATTTCTTCGAAACATGCCTCTGCAAAGCGTTCTCCTTGTCTTCTTAGCACTCGCCGACGTCGATCTTCACCGAACAGAGATATCCTGGCTTCATCAGAGAACAAAACCCTATTCCAATCGTCTTGAGTCCATGATTCACAATTTCTAGCGAACCTAAGCCTGTGAACTCTGTGCTCACGGAGTAATTTGGGGCCGCGGGCCGGGCGGTGACTGCGTATATTGGCAGCGAAAAGCCTCCTCCTGACCGTCCATAGACTAATATGCACATTTCTTACTTCTTGGAGGTTGTTCTTAAGATCCACATACGAAGATTTGCGATTTCTCAATGCGCGACTCACAAGAAAACGATCATCCCGTGGTTGGGTACATGGTTTTCTTCCAGAACCAGGCCTTCTCTCGACGGAACCAGTCTCCTGATATCGCTGCCAGGTCCTTTGGACTGTCGAGCGACTAACATTTAGCCTCCTAGCCACGAAACATTGGCTGCAACCCTCTTCAAGCAGCGCGATAATTTTGGTAGCTTTTACCACTTTATCTACCATTTTTGATACAGCCAAACAGCATTAAATAAAGCTTTGACAGTCAAGGATATGAAATTAATCGATAAAAATTGAATAAAAGTTATGAAAGTCGATGTTAACTTCTGGAACTTCGCGCCAAAAATGTAGGATAAAAAGGGGTTTTCTGTAAAAATGAACATCAAATGAAAAATTGAATTTAGAACGTACTTTTTTAAATACCACAGCATTTTTAAAACCGGCCAGTAACGTGTACAAACGATTGAAACCTTTTTGGTATTGTATCTTTTTAAATATGAATGAAAATCAAAACCGCCCGTTTTTTTTGCAAATGAGTTTATTTAGGATGTATACAAATTATCGACCACCTATCGGACGACGCAGTGAAGGAAACTACCCAAGCCCAAACTTTTTTCATGCTCACACGCATATTTACACGATACCTATACCTAAAAGTCAGTTTATAAATTTTTGTCTGTCTGTCTGTTTGCTGCGGGTATTCTTCCAAACAGCAGGACCGTTTAAATCGAAGAGAAGCGAAGGCTGGTTGCTTATATATAATACTAGCAACCCGCCCTCGCTTCGCTTCAGTTTCAGTTTTTCTTGCGTAGTTCCCGTTCCCGTGGGAGTACCGGGATAAAATATAGCCTAGTTTACTCCCTGATATTATAGCTTTCCATTGGTGAAAAATTTTTGAAATCGTTCCAGCCGTTTTGAAGATTACCCGGAACAAACAGACAGACAAAAAAATATAAAGTGTATTTAGGCGTATGTATGTATAGTGCAAATAACCATGTGAGCATGAAAAAATCCTATTATTTTGACATTACAAACAGACACTCCAATTTTATTTATTGGTATAGAATAGATTTTGTAATATTGCCAATTGTATACGAAATCAAATTTGGTAACATACTAACAGCAGCGCCACCTACCGGAATAAATATTTATATAACATCTATGCAAGAGAACTTAAAATAAAATCTTAAACCAAAACGTCTCGTGGTATAGTAAGTTCAAGTTCCCTTCTATTGTGGGGGAGGTTCGAGCCCAACAGTGGGACGTATATGAGCTGAAATTATAATGATGACGTAATATGTATTGTAGAATGGATTTATTTTATTGAATAACAAAAAGACATAATTATTTAACGCCTCCTAATAGATACCAAACAACGCTTCATACGATGTCACACAAGTAGAGAACGATAGCGACAGCGTTCTACGAAGCCGGAATTAAAAGATGGTCTCTTTCCAAAGGTCGATGTATGTATACTTCAAATTCAAATCATTTCATCATTATTTCAATCATTGTGTATAAACCACGCGGGGGCACTTACATATTGTCCCTTTTTTTTACATTTTACCTTGAATTACTACTGGATCGGAACGCGACCGCCTTGAGAAGATCCGGCAAGAAACTGTGGGATTATCTTCTTTTTTATTAATTTATTACTTTTATTGAAATAAAATTATATACAACAACATGCCCAGTAATCGCTCCAGTGTGAGCCTTTCGATTCATGAAGTAGTTATTAAATATAATGAAAAAGTACCATGGCTGGACTAGATCCCGCAAACGGCGCCTGATCACGAGTTAACCACTAGAGCAGCCATTACTTCCCTCAACCACAATGGAGGGAAGGAAGTGAGCCACTCCTCGCAGCTACCGCAACCAGACCCTTCAGCGAACATAACCAATACTTACTGCATCGGACTAGAATTGTATAAACTATAAGTCTTCTTTTCAGACATATTACCAATGCAAACGTACAGATAATATAATAAAAACTTTCCAACAAACAATTTTGTTTCTGAAACTATGACATGAAAATATATGAGCGCCCATTTTCTTTTGTTAAAGTTAATAAAAAAACTCATAATTCACCAACAATATTCATTAGTATTGTCACAAAAGAAAATTTAAAAAAGAACTTTTTCTAACAGCAGTGTGTCAGAAATAATTCACGTACGCAATAAATCTATTAAATTGCATAACGCGTATATTAATAGACAGTTTGGAGTCGACACAATGGTGCAATGTATCTTCGTGATTTATAATCTGGGAGTCGATGACAGTGTTGCCACGCTTTCAAATTAAATGAGACTTGTAAGCAAAAATCGTCCATGTGGTGACAGAGTAAGAATACAATTCACGACCTTACCCATGGGTGCCGTGAAAAACGCCTAGGGGATTAAATATGCATATAATATCTGTGTAAGAGAAGGAAAACTCGAAACAAAACTCTATACCAATACGACTGACCAGCGTGGTATAATAGACAATCCCTCCCATAGTGGAGGAGGCCCGAGCCCAATAGTGGAATGTGTATAAACATCATCTAATGCATAGAGAATTGGTTTTTAAGACAACACCCTGCACTAAGGAAATAATTCTTGTTCAGAGTCCAAACTCAGAACAACTGCACAGATGGCGTAGTGGTTAAGATAGCGACCAACATTGCCAGTGTCGGGGGTTCGAATCCCACGCGGAACAACACTTTGTGCGATCCACAAATAGTTGTTCTGAGTCTGGATGTAATTTGTGTCCGTTAATTATATGTTTGTAAAGTCCCCCGCAATACAAGGATTATTTCCTTAGTGCAGGGTGTTTGAAAAAAAAAATCCTATTTGTGGATCGCACGAAGTGTTGTTCAGCGTGGGATTCGAAAGACGCTGGCACGATAGATCGTTATCTTAATCGCGCAGTATCTTTTTTTTGCAAAGAGTACACCTGGTGGTAAGTGTTGCTGCCGCTCATGGACCTTTGTAAGACTGCTGCCTACCGCGAAGAAAGTGAAGGGAGTGTGAATGCGTGCATTGTGGTTCAATGATACTAAAGGCATCACTAAAACCCACTACACGCAAACACCCACCACTGCATTGAAGTAATAAAATTAAACTACTTTGTTAAAATGCCCACAAGTTATCATATATCTATGGTAACTAGTGTTAATATTAAGTTAATGTAGAGCTGTTATTTAGTTATTGCAATTTTTTAGCTTTTAACACACAAGTGTGGAGACTAACGTCTAAGATACAGGCTCGGCCTAGTTTAGACGTTAGAGCTCATCTTGGATTATTTTCAACAAATTGTACTACTAGATTAAGGTCAGTGTATATTGCTTTTCTAATTCAATAAAGATTATTATTACCCTCAGAAAGTTGGGCTGCCGGCTCTCTCGCTCAACGAACGAAGCGCAGTAACAAATTTCTACTACTCGGACGTCAATTTTCTGCGAGAGTGTGGTACTACCACGGACGGACCGGCAGTTTATTATAATAAGTATCATCAACCAGCTACTAATACGAAACATTTGTAACCAGTATCGAGTTATCATCATCAACCTCTTCTTATTCCAATTACTTGGGCTCGACTCAATATCTCTTCTTTCATAGTACATATTGCAGAAATTATCGCAATAGTTTATTAATCGGTCGCGTGACTAACGTCAAACCTCCTTGGGAATGTAATTATTGATCAGGAGTTGGCCCAGATCGATATACAGGGTGTATTAGGTTATGGGGCAACTGGTCAAACGGGAGCTAGGCAATGGTGGTAGGAACCCATGAAAAAATTTGAAATAAAATATCGATCCATTAATGAATTAGAGACATGTAAAGTTTTAAATTTTTTCATCGCTTTTTCGAGGAAATCTCATTGAAATGTATAAAGTCAGAGATACTTAATCTGCAACACATTCGTACTTTGTTAAATGTTCATTATAAATTGAATAAATCAATGATTATGTTCGCATAAGCAAGATAAACTTCGCTTTAAATCGACGTTACCATTGAAGTGTTTACGCAATTCATACCTATCTATACTGTCGAAGCTTTACATGCCTACATGTATGCTGTCTGTGGACTTATCACAAATATTTGCGTCTAAGTATTCGTAACGTTATCGAGACCAAACAGATTGGATTTAGAGTAGTGCTCGTATCGTCCGGTAGAGGCGCTGCTCCAATTCCCATACAAATTTGTCTCGATAACGATACGTATACTTCGACACAAATACTCGTACTAAGTCCACTGTACATACCTACATAATACGTAACATTTAAGACATCATAGACTCTTAGACATACATTTTTGTAATCACTATAACTTTTATATTATATTGTTTTTTGTATAATATACATTCTAATTACGATCTATGACCGTTAAACTACAACATAGTCGAACAGTTGCCCCATAACCTGATACACCCTGTATAGCTCTTATTAGTGTTTTACGACACCCACGAACGATATATGAGTTAGTAGTATTCGTAGTTGCCATCACATAGCTGTATAGAGTTTGTATTCATTTATTTTGCTTTCATAAGATTTGTTTGTGGTGACAGCAGTCTACTGAAAGTTTTGTCTAGCAACCAGATGAAAACAGACTTAACTCTATGGGCAATACCACTATTTTATCACATTTTATTTACACTTTAGCACGTTATTTGCATTACATTATTTGAAAAAAATATTTCATCATCATCATTACAGCTCATACACGTCCCAGCTGGGCTCTAGCCTCCTCCACAATGGGAGGGCAATTGACCCGCTATACCACGCTGGGAAGACGGGTTAGTATAGAGTTTTATTTCTAGTTTTCCTTCTCTTGCTATGTTATATACACATTTTATCCCTTAGTCGTCTTTTATAACACCCACGGGCAAGAAAAGGGGCGGTGAATTGTATTCTTACTCTGTCACCACACGGAAGAAATTATTTAGTTCCCAAAATATTTTAATATTTACACCCTCTGTTACACCTTTCAATACATTCATCCGTCCGTGACCATGAACACTGTAAAGTGTTCGAAATGTCAGGCAATCAAAAATCAAATACAAACGCGATAAAATCCGTAAAATAGTTTTAATTACAATGCATAATATTCGCGTAAACATCATTATATTCATCCATATTTCAAAACGATTGTTCAAAAACAGGATATTCCGTCGAAAAAATAAACGGTTTGCCACAGCCTGCGGTCCAGCACGTGCGCTGGCTGGACTCACGCCAATCGATTTCCGAACAAATCGAACACTAACACAGCTGCCCGCCAGTGAGCTCTCACCTGTACAATATAATATTGCATTGAAGGTGACCTAAAACAAAATTAAAAACTTCTGAGAAATCGTCGCCAACGTGCCAGAATGTAAATAATAATTGAAGGATATGCAAGTAATGACACTATTAGACGGCCATTTTGTTTTCCATTGAATGCATATTACGATGAGTTTAAAAATAAATTTCATCTACATATCTATACAAATAAATAAAATTGAAGTGTCTGTTTGTAATGTCAAAATAATTGTCTTTTTTCATGCTCATACCGTTATTAGCACGATACCTATGCCTACCTATGCTGTGTGGTAGCGGCTTCGAATACTACCAACCCTTGCTTTGCTCGTGGGTGTCGTAAAAGACGACTAAGAGCCCTAGATTGACCCGGACCAACTCCATCTGGTACCATTTGGGTCAACGATTACATTCCCAAGGAGGGTTGACGTCAGGCAGGCGGCCGGTCATAAAAGTCATTGCCGAAACTTTTTGCAATATGTCAAAACAGATGACATATTGCGTCGACCCCAAGTAATTGGGATAAGAGCAAGATGATGATGACCTATGCCTTTTTTTTTTTTTTTTTTTGTGGGTGGGCTATGGTAAGCGCACGCGCGGTCCAGTCCGTCCGGGGCGATGAAAGAACGGCGCGAGGGCCCATAACCCACCCGTACCCACGTCACCTCGTTGTTGGGCCGACCACCGGAGCAGATGTGACTTGTCGTCAGTGGTCGGCCTGACGGAATACCCTTACGGGTAACCTCACCTCTCGACGTCTTGGGACGTCGGTCGCCGTCGCGCGGTCAGGACCTATGCCTACAAACCGGTTTAAAAAAATTTTGTCTTTGTTTTGGGTAATTTTCAAAACGGCTGGACCGTTTTTGCTAATATTTTAGTACCAGGTCGCTGTCTATATAAAGAGTAACTTAGGCTATATTTTATCGTGGTATTTCCACAGGAACAGGAACTACGCAGGTGAGGCGACTGAAACCGAAGCGAAGCGAGAGCGAGTTGCTAGTCCTAAATTATAACAAGAGTACAGATATTGATCAGAGTCATTGCTCTATTCTACTCTATAGTTACATAAAAGCTAAAGTTATTTTTATCATTATCACTATCATCTCGGCTTATACACACCCCACTGCTGGCCTCAAGCCTCCTACATAATACAAGGATTATTTCCTTAGTGCAGGGTGTTGTCTTAAATAAATAAATAATAGGAGGGGTATTGCACTTAAATTTCAGTTTTCCTTCCCTAGCATAAATACTATATGCAAATTATCGTCGTCTCTTTCGACACCCACGGGTAATTGTGGTGAATTTTATTCTTATTCCAACACAGAATATTTTTATCATACATATTAATATATTTTTTTTCATTTTATCTCGACGCTTCGCATGTCTTTTAGCATTCTGACAACATATTTTTACAATAAATTCATATGTTCTGTATTATATTACATTAAAAACAGTTAAAAATTATTGCTGCTTCTAAGAAACATACTGACGGATAGACCCATGACCTTATTAATCGATTTTATGACCTCACGGTCAGCAATCGCAAGTTTATACGACTAACAATTGCATTAAAGCAATTATTGTATTTTTAAAAAGAACAGGCATAATGTCATTGTATTATTAATGCCCAAACTTGTAAAACTTGTTCTAGGAAATGTAGCAATAAACTATAATTATGTGATGTTGAAATCCCATTTAGATAAGAAATCACAGTATTCAAGACGAAACAATATGTCTGGCGCCAAAGTCTTTAGAGACTTATTGAGTAATAGATTCTTGGAACTATTCGTGTGGCCTTTTTTTATTATTGTTAGTGGCAAACGAGCAAACCGCCCACCTGATGGTAAATAATATAATACTGCCGCTCATGGACCTTTGCTAGGCCGCTGTCTACAGTGAAGAAAGTGAAGTTTGAACGCAAAGAGTTTCGGTGATACTAAAAGCATATCCAAAACCCAACACACGCAATTACCCTCAGCAAGTTGGGCTTCCGGCTCTCTCGCTCACCAACAGTGTGACCATTTGAGGCAGATTTCTGCCCTTTGGGCAGATTTTGCACCAAAATTTTAGTTCGGGCAAATTAAGCTGACGATTCAAAAAAATGGCAGAATTAGACAGATTTCTCGGAAATCGTTATTATTTGTGATATACGTCCGCATATATTATTATTTTAATTTAGAATACTTATATTTTTGTATGTCTTATACATAATTTATATCTTATACATAATATATGTCTTATACATTTTTTTGCATTTCATCATCATCATTGCAGCCCACATACGTCCCACTGTTGGGCTCGGGCCTCCTCCATAATGGTAGGAAATTTGACTTACTATACCATGCTGGTCAGAGATGTTGGTATAGGGTTTTGTTTCGAGTCTTCCTTCTCTTGCACAGATGTTATGTGCATATTATATCCCTTAGTCGTCTCTTACGACATCCACGGGCAAGATAAGGAGTGGTGAATAGTATTCTTACTGCGTCACCACACGGAATTTGCATTTAATTGGTAAAAAATTATTTATTTAGGTAGTAATTTTTGTCCCATGCCTAATAGCACGGGGATTTACCGTTTACCGTTCATAATTGTATTTTTATGTAGGTACGCCATATGGCCTACATAATATACAATTATAAACAGTGATACATAGGTTGGTTTCTTAATGTAACTGATCGAGATTTATATCAATGTTTGTTGTCTTGTCCTCATCTCAACCTAAGCAAAACAAAATTAAGGATCAAGGTTCCTAAATAACCATGTAGCGGCTATAATCACCACAAAAGAGGGTATAAAGGAACATGTTAAACCACCGATGAGGTCGAATCGTTAGTCAGGGGTCTTAAAACCAGAAAAGCCCCAGGTTCGGACGGAATCTCAAATAAAGTCATTAAATTATTCCCCGCCCACTTGATAGTCCTGTTGTGCTGCATCTTCAATGCAGCACTAAATAATAACATCTTTCCCGCGCAATGGAAAGAGGCCGTGGTAATAGGAATCCACAAACCCGGCAAGCGCCGTACCGAACCCAGTAGTTACCGCCCGATTAGTCTACTAAAAGGTCTAGGTAAGATCTACGAACGAATAGTTCTCAGTAGACTAAGCACATTCGCCGAGGCTAACAACCTCGTTCCCGACGCACAGTTTGGTTTCCGAGCTAAACACAGCTGCGTACAACAAGTTCACCGCTTGGTAGAATACACAAGTAGTCAGTTCATCATAAACAGATATACGGGTGTATTATTCCTAGACGTAGCGAAAGCATTCGACAAGGTTTGGCATGAAGGCCTAATCTACAAACTCTATCTCCTCAAGATCCCTCACTACTTAATTCTCATTATACATGACTACTTAAGTCATCGCAGCTTTCGCTACAGGGTGGAAGGGACGTTGTCGACCTCCCACCCTATCAAGGCCGGCGTCCCTCAGGGGTCGGTCCTCTCCCCATTTCTCTTCACGCTATACACTAGCGATATGCCCAAATTCAACCGGGTACATAAAGCGCTTTACGCTGATGACACCGCACTCTTTTGTGCTGGTAGATCCCCGACAACAGTAGCCAAGACTCTCCAAACAGCGGTTACCGCCCTAGCCAATTGGTTTAGGAAATGGAGATTAGAAATCAACCCCGAGAAGAGTCAGGCGGTCATGTTCACTAGACGAACTGCCCGTTCCTACTCTATCGACAGCATTCCCTCCCTTAAAATTTTCAACAAGCCGGTCACTTGGACCAGGCAGGCCAAATACTTGGGTGTGACCCTTGACGATCGACTCAGCTTCGCCCCTCACATAAAGCAAGTCCGCGCACGGGCAGCCTTTGTGATGGGCCGTCTCCACTGTCTACTCAACTCTAGGTCGCGTATGCCCCTGAGTAGCAAAATCCGACTATACACCACCTGCATACGGCCTATCATGACCTATGCCAGCGTGGTGTTCGCGCATGTTAAGCCACACAGGATCCACAGGCTACAGACACTTCAAAATCGTTTCATGCGCCGAGCTACGGGAGCACCGTGGTTCATACGAAACGTCGATCTCCACATCGACCTCGAACTGCCGACCATCAAGCAGTTTATGAAACGGTGCTCTCAGAGCTACTTTGACTCTGCCATGACACACCCCAACCAACTAGTGGTTGGGGCGGCTTCCTATAGACCCTCCAAAATCTCCTCCATCCGACGTCCTCGTCACGTCCTCGACGAAGAGGACGACAATATCACACTCGCTCAACAAAGAGCCTACACGGCCCGCGAGGCCTTAACAAATAAATATCCGCGGTTCCGCCCTCGCCGTCGAGGTGCGAAACCGCGCCGCGCAAAAGTCACTACTAAAAACGTGGGCACGCCCACTTTGCCTCCAGCGACGCCCCAAGCCGAGGTCCGTTCCCCACGGGGGGAGCCCTTGAGCGATGTCGCTTAGCATACTTTTCTCCGGGTTGAGAGCCCTCAGCGCTCACCCATAGTCCGCGTCAAGCTGTCAAGGCCATCTGCGGCCAACAGCTGTACACACACAAAAAGAAAAAAAAAAAAAAAAAAAGTAACATGTTAACTGAATCTTCTTAACACCAAAAAAAAAAGCTTAAAAGGATGTCGTCAAAATCAATGCATGAAAATGAAGAAAATGAAGAATTTGAAGCAAATGTTGAAACATAATAAGTATAACAAGTTTGGTAGTAAATTGTAAAATAATTAATATTGCATAAAAAGATTCCTTTGAATATGTAGTATTTTATTTATTCAACCTGCTCGTCTCCATGGATGCAATAATATGGTGGCATTTTTTTGGCATTTTCTGGAGTCGGGTTTGGCAGATTTTTTGTCAGTGTCGGGCAGATTCGCCATTTTTGAGATGGCCACACTGCTCACCAAACGCAATACAGTAAAACAAGTAAACTGCTACTACTCAGACGTCGATTTTCTGCGGGAGTGTAGTACTACCCCGGACGGACCGGCCTGCGGTTGTACACAGAAGATAGTCGACAGTGACACACCTATACATCTATACAAATAAATAAAATTGATGTGTCTGTTTGTAATGTCTAAATACTGCGCATTTTCATGCTGGTTACTTGTACGACACCTATGCCTAAAATACAGTTTAAATTTTTTTTGTCTGTCTGTCTGTCGGTTTGTCTGTTTGTTTGAGGTAATCTTCAAAACGGATGAACCGGTTTTGATAATAGGTACATATTTTACTACCAGGTAGCTATCTGTATAAGGAATAACTTAAGCCATATTTTGTCCCGGTATTTCCACGGGAACAGGATCTATACGGATAGGGCGAATGAAACCGAAGCGAGGCCGGGGTTGCTAATATAAAATAATATTTAATTAAAAATAACGTCGTTATCACTATTTTTTGGGCAGCCTATGATCTGGATACACGCCGTCCATTCCGTCCGGGGTGACGAAAGGGCGGCGCATAGCTCCACAACCCACCATATTCCTTCTCCATCGCCATTAGACCGACCACTGGCACCGAAGCCTTGACATCAGTGGCCTGGTCAGTGGTTGGCTTCTAGGGTAAAATGCCGTACTGACGTCCTCCCCGAGAGGGGAACGTCGGTCGATAAGAGGGTACCCCAAATAGGTGGTATTCCGTCGGGCCGACCACTGATGACAGACAAGTAACCCTGCTCCGGTGGTCGGCCCAACGACGAAGGCGACGTGGTGTTCGGGTGGGTTGCGGGTGTGCGTGCTTACGCCCCTCTGTCGCCCCGGACAGAGTGGTGCGAGGAGTGTGCCGACCACAGCCCACCCCAAAAAAAAAAAGGGTATAATGCCGTGGGCGTAATAAAATGCAACTATACACATAACGTTTATGCAATAAAAGAAAACCTAAAAATAACCTGTACCAACCCGTCTGACCAGCGTGATATAGTAGGTTAATTTTCCTCCTATTGCGAAGTAGGCTCTAGCCCAGCAGTGGGACGTATGTAGGCTGAGATGATAATAATTCCTTAGTGCGGGCTTTGAATAAAAAAATTTATACATCCGTTATTTATGATTCCTTACGTCACAAATCGCCAGAATCTCTACCGAGGACAACGCGTTTTCTTTGGAAACTTTCCAACGCTTTGAACATTATGGATATTATTTAGTTCATTGATTTACGACTGAATACAGATTATTTACAAACTATTACCTATTAGTTTTAAATATTATGTTTGTTTTCATTATTTTGACTCAAATACGTCCCACTGTTGGGCTCAGGACTCCTCCAAAATAGCAGAGAAATTTACCTATATCTAGACCAATAAATAAAATTGGAGTTTCTGTTTGTAATATCAAAATAATAGGCTTTTTTCATGCTCACACGGTTATTTGCACGACACCTATGCCTAAAATACAGATTAAAAATTGTTGTCTGTCTGTCTGTTTGTTCCGAGTAATCTTCAAAACGGCTGGACCGATTTCAAAAATTCTTTCACCAATGGAAAGCTATAATATCAGGGAGTAACCTAGGCTATATTTTATCCCGGTATTCCCACAGGAACGGGAACTACGCGGGTAAAACGACTAAAACCGAAGCGAAGCGAGGGCGGGTGGCTAGTATGTACTATATATTGCCATGTTGTCAGGTGGGCTGTATGTCTACTGCCCAAGGCAATAACAAAATTACAAGTTCAAAAGTCTCATCTATATAAAAATAAATAAATTTGAAGTGTCTGTTTGTAATGTCAAAATAATACGTTTTTAATGCCCACATACATGGTTGTTTACATAACACCTATGCCTAAAAACAAGCTGTTTGTTTGTTTCGGGTAATGTTCAAAACGGCTGGACCGGTTTTGATAACATTTTACTAATAAGTAGCTCGGCGGGTGGTGACGGAGTAAGAATACAATTCACCACCCACTCTCTTACCTGTGAAGGTGTTGTAAAAGACGACTAAGGCATTCAATATGCTTATAACATCTATGCAATAGAAAGAATTATTTTGCCAAAAAAGAAACCGTTTTCAATAATGTAGACAATGTAGATAAATTTTTAGATTTTTGTTGATTTCTCATAAACAGCTTCTCCGATTTCGATAAAATTTTCATGTCCCATGAAAATTTTATCGAAATATATTTGGGAAGTATACAAAACAAAATAAAAACCGTCAAAATCGGTTCTTATCGGTCTATATATGGTAAATAACTATATTTTGTCCCGGTATGCCCACGGGAACGGGCATTGCGTCGGTGAATCCACGGTAATTTGCTAGTAAAAATAAATAAACACGGTTATTATATACGCCAACCGGGCAAAAGGACAGGATGTTGACATCATTGATTCTCACTCGATCGACACACGAAAAAACTTATTTGCGTTATATTTTTTTTTATTATTTTTTAAAGCGACATGGATGCCAATTCCAACGTTACCTAGTAACCGACAATTTTATCTCTCAATTTTTATAGATGTTTCATTCTATTTTTCATTATGGCAAGTTTTGCACGTGTCGACAATATTGCCAATGTCAGTCTTGGAAAAACATATTTGTTTTAAATGACTACTTTGAATAACATTATAACGAAATGTGGACGATTTTAGGACAGATATATTATATTTTAAAAAAAAAAAAACCATATGGTCGAATCGAGAAACGTCCTCTTTTTTTGAAGTCGGTTAAAATGGAAATAAAACACTATAACAACGTCTGACTTGTGTGATATTAACATCATCTCAGTTCATATACGTCCCACTGTTGGGCTCGAGCCTCCTTCCTTCACAATAGGAAGGATATTGATCTACTATAACCACGCTGGTCATACGTGTTGGGATAGGGTTTTATTTCGAGTTTTCCTTCTCATCATCATCATCCTTATCCCAATTACATAGGGTTGACATAATATGTACCTACTCTTCTTTCATAGAACATATTGGAAAAGTTTTGGCAATAATTTAATGACCGGTCGCCTGCCTGACGTCAACTCTCCTAGAGAATTTATTAACGACGACATAAGATGTTGTTGCCTAAGTCGATGTAAAACTCTTAATCGGCTTTTACGACACCCACAGTCGCCCTATCTGGGTTTATGCATAATAAAATATTTGAATTAAAAAAAAACACCTACTAATCTATTGTCAGATTTATTATTAAAATATATTAATAATACTATTTGCCATCAACCCGCCTGACCAACGTGGTACCTATATTAGGTTTTTCTCTCCTATTGTGGAGGAGGTTCGAGCCCAGTAGTGGGAGATATATGAGCTGTGGTGATAGTGATGACGATGATGATGATGAAAAAAAAAACATGTTTGTCTGTAAAGTCGGTTTACGGACGATAGTTTAACGTGACAACGTCATAACAAAACATTGATGAAATGACTGCATACTTTATGAATAAAATTGAATCAGCGTAACGGGACAATGAGCGCAACGGGACACTTTTTCGTGCATGCAGCCAGCGTTCATCGATTTATTAGACGTTGTCACGTCAAAAACAATTAAAAATCCTATTAGAACCATTTTTAATTTTTACGCGGACGGATTCACGGGCAAACACTGAATATAAAATTCATTACAGACGGAATTACGAATAAAACTAGTTGTATATAAACTGTTTAAGTATTGATGTATTAACAAGCGTGTTATTTTAGCTAATGAACTGGCAAACGCACGCAATAATTAAACACAGACCTTGTATGAAAAACATTGGCTCATAATTACAAACATTTTCTATACTGAACCAAATGAATAAGAATAAAATGTAAACAAGCATTCTAAAGTTTTAGATCCCTTATCTTACCCGTGGGTTATCATCATTTGCTTACCCTCATCGCACGCTAAATGGGGTCACCACAACATGTTCTTATCTTCCAAAGACTCCTGTCAGCTGCAGATATGAATCTGCACCCACTGCTTTCATATTAAAAAAAAATCAAAAAAAAATCTTCATTCACACAAACCATACATCTCTTTTTCTGTCGCCCACGATTCTGCTATCTATATTGATAACTCTCCTTATAACATGCTTTTCATTCCTCCTCATCACATGTCCATACCAAAATCTCGCGCTCCTAATCTTCTCTATCACTGGTGCCACTTTCAGACTTCCCCTAATAAACTCATTTCTTATTTTATCTAAACTTGTAACTCCACGCATCCATTTTAGCATACGCATCTTTGTGGCATGCAGTCTTCTCTCATCTGTCATTTTCAACACCTAACATTCAGATCACAGAAAAATTATAAAATTTCTGTGTACGATACCTATGCCTAAAAGCCAGTTTAAAATTTGTCTGTCTATTTGTTCCGAGTAACCTTTTAAATGGTAGGACCGATTTTGATAATATTGCTAGGTTTAGATTACCAGATAGATGTGTATATAAGGAGTATCTTAGGTTATATTGCACCCGATATGCCAACGGGAACTACGCGAGTAAGGCGAATGAAACGGAAGCAGAGCGACGCGGGTTACTAGTATAATAATTATATGTACAAAGTTTTTATTATTTGGCATACGAAATCTCTACCATGAGGAGCAGAAGCTTTGTTTAGTTCTATTTATGAGACGTACTAATGTTATTTATGTTTTAAGAAACAGACTAAAACAATTCGTAACCCAACAAAAAACAATTCTCGTGAGAATCAACTGAAACTACTTTCGTATTCGAATAGATTTAACACTCAACACTACACCTATTCATTTATTTATCATTTTTTTATGGTAGGCTATGGTTTGGACACCCGCCTCTTTTGTCCGGGGCGACGAAAGAATGGTGGGGAACGCAAGTCACCGGTACTGATTCCTTGACCTCAATGGCTACGTGATGCATGTGATGACGGAGTAAGAATACAATTCACCACTCTCTATCTTGCCCGTGGATGACGTAGAAGACGAGTAAAGGATATAATATGCATATAACGTATACAAGAGAAGAAAACTCGAAAAAAAACCCTATACAAAGAAAGAAAGAAAGAAAATGCTTTTATTACTAACTATACCAACTTGTCTGACCAGTATGGTATAGTAAGGTCAATTTCCCTCTTATTGTTGAGGAGGCTCGAGCCCAACAGTGGGACATATATGAGCTGAAATGATGATGATGATGAATGACTACGTGGTTACATCCTGTCCAGATCCTCCAATACAGCGTAAAAACCTACCGTTCTCTACATGTCTTTTATCATTTGAGCTGACTCCCATAACCGAATCCATGTTAGTGGACTACGACTATGCATAGAGTGCTCGATGATCATTGAGATTTAAAGCAAAATGATGTTAAAACATCGATGTTGCTATATGAAAAATATCACAACATCGATGTTAACGGAATTGATCATCTATGTTAACTTACGGCCTCACGCACGACCAATAAAAGGTTATTTTTTATCAAAATTACTTTTCCTCCAATCAGTTGATAAAAAATATTGGCATATGTAATATAATTTGTTCTGTTTCTGAAAAAATTTCGACCGATTTCACTGTATTTTATTTCCTTGTCAATTATTAATTCAAAGACATCATCAATCAACATCAATGTTATCCAACATCGATATTCGGTTTTCGATAAATATCGTACATCGATGTTGGGCTTTCGATTATGACATCGACGTTTTTCTAATATCGATTATCTCTAGCATAGAGGCCCCAACAACAAAGTCTTTTCGAGTCATCGCCCTCACCTATACATTATTGGCTTATGTTTTGAATAAATATCATTTAGAATAATGTACAATTGTTTTAAAATCACGTTTTGTAAACAAGATGATGCTTGTAAACATTGAAATGCTGACGTACATACACATTGAGTACAGCGTGGGACACGGTTACTAATATGCTCGTTAAATACTGACCCAGTTTGTGTGTGGCCGTGATTATTACATTGTTAATACTATCATCTTGGCTCGTATACGTCCCACTGTTGGGCTCGAGCTACCTCCACAATAAGAGGCCAATTAACTTTACTATAGGTACCATGCTGGTAGGTACCATCAGGAGTGGTAGGACCACACTGTCGACAGTTATCTGTCTACAGCCGCAGGCCGGTCCGTCCGAGGCAGTACCATGCTCTCGCAGAAAATCGACGTCTGAGTAGTAGCAATTTGTTACTGCGTTTCGTTCGGTGAGCGAGAGAGCCGGAAGCCCAACTTTCTGAGGGTGATTGCGTGTGGAGGGTTTTGGTGGTGCCCTTGGTATCACCGAGCCTCAATGCACGCATTCACACTCCCTTCACTTTCTTCGCGGTAGGCAACGGCCTTGTAAAGGTCCATGAGCGGCAGCAACACTTACCATCAGGTGTACTGTTTGCTGGTTTGCCACCGTTTGCAATAAAAAAAATTAAAAAACAAATGCTGGTCAGACATGTTGGTCTAGTAATATTTTCTTTCGAGTTTTCATTCTTTTTCATAGATGTTATATGCATATTATATCCCTTAGGCTTCTTTTATGATAGCGGGCAAGGAATGGTGAATTCTATTCTTAATCCTTCACCATACTATTTAATATATGCATATTAGCACATAACCATTATCACTGCTTCAGACCATACCAGTGCCTTTAAGCACAACAATTTCGGAGTGGAAAATAAATTATGTTTAATAATAACAAAAAGTTATTCCGTGTGATGACGGAGTAAGAATACAATTCACCATCCCGTATCTTACCCGTGGGTGATAGTACGAAACGACTAAGGGATATGAAACGCATATAACATCTATGCGAGAGAAGAAAACCTCGAAATAAAACCTTATACCAGCGTGATATAGTAGGTCAATTACCCTTCCATTATGGAGGAGGCCCGAGCCCAACAGTGGGACGTATATGAGCTGAGATGATGATGATGATGAATAATAACAAAAAGTTTTTCCGTGTGATGACGGAGTAAGAATACAATTTATCACTTGCTATCTCATTCGTAGATATCGTAAAAGACGACTAAGGGATATAATATCAGTATAACATCTATACAAAAGAAGATGTCTGACCAGCGTGGTATAAGTTGATTTTCCTCCCATTGTGAACGAGCGAGTATAAAATATACATCTAATGAAGTAAAACCATTTTTACATATTTAATATGCTCATTTTAACTTGGTCGATGTTCCGAACACTTAGGAAAGACCGACGTCCTCCCCGAGGGGGGGACCCCAAATAGGGGGTATTCCGTCGGGCCAACCACTGACGTCAAGTCACCCTGCTCTGGTGGTCGGCCCAACGACGAAGGCGACATGCATCGTGGGTGGGTTGCGGGTGTGCAAGCTTATGCCCCTCTGTCGCCCCGGACGGAGTTGTGCGAGAAGTACGCCGACCGCACTCCACCCCAAAAAAAAATGCATTTATTTTACGTCCAACATCCTAAGTAATCCTAACTAATATTATAAATGCGAATGTGTGATTATTTGTTGCGTATTCACGCCAAAACCACTGAACCAATTTTAAAAATTCTTTCAATAGAAAGCCACATTATCAACAAGTAAAATCTTATCCTATCCTACTAATATTATAAACGCGAAAGTTTGTGAGTATGTGAGGATATGAAAATGTGAAGATGTTTGTTGCTCGCAAAAACTACTAAATGGATTTTGATGAAACTTCATAATAATATACCTTACATATCAGAATAATATATATATGGCTATAATTTATCCCGATATTCCCACATGAAGAGGAACTGCGGGTGAAACCGCAGGGCGCTGCTAGTAGGCTTTATTTTATACCCGAATTTCTACGGAAAAGGGATGATTTATACATCCCATATTGTCAAAACATGCTGCCAGTTTGTATTAATTACGATTATCACAAATAGGTATTAATATAATCATTACCATTTCAGCACTCATAAGTCTTAATCATAATGAACTCGTCGCGATTATCGGTGCCGACCTGACGCTGCCGACCATCGCCAGGGAGATGCTCGACAGCGTCAGAAACTGGGACGCGGTCGCCGCCTTCTGTGAGGCCGTTATCTCACGGAAGGAGGCGGCGGATCGTGTGCGAGTAGAGCTCCTATTCGGCGACACGTTCCGCCGCCGGCGACTCGGGCGGCGCAGGCGCGAGTATCTGCGCCTAATGCCGCCCTAGCCGAGGCCGCGGGTGATCGGACCGGGGAATTGTCCGTCACCCGCAGAGAGGATGACCGCGCGACGGCGACCGACGTCCCAGGACGTCGAGAGGTGAGGTTACCCGAAAGGGTATTCCGTCGGGCCGACCACTGACGACAAGTCACATCTGCTCCGGTGGTCGGCCCAACAACGAGGTGGCGTGGGTACGGGTGGGTTATGGGCCCGCGCGCCGTCCTTTCATCGCCCCGGACGGACTGGACCGCGCGTGCGCTTACCATAGCCCGCCCATAAAAATAAATTAAAAAAAATCATAAGTCTCTTGCATAGACGTTATCTGCCTAATAGGTATATTCCTTAGTCGTCTTTTACGACATCCACGGGCATGACAGTGACTTGTATTCTTACTCCGTCACTACACGGAATGATTATCATCAATCATTCATCATTTCAGCTCATATATGTCCCACTGTTGGGCTCGAGCCTCCTCCACAATAGGAGGGAAAATGACCTTACTACACCATGCTGGTCAGACAGATTGGTATAGGGTTTTATTTCGAGGTTTTCCTTCTCTTGCATAGATGTTATATGCGTGTAGATATTAATATACCTATATGTGAATTGGTATGACAATTATGTGGTAAGCGAAGGTCATCGCATCGATGCCAACGCTAACCGGATGTCCGATTTTTGTGGCAAAAACATTCACGACTCATGTATATTTATAGTTATTTGTAATATTTTTGTTTAAAGATTATAACACTCTATACGTAATAATCCTTGTATTGCGGCGAAATTTACAAACGTATAATTCATTCATCATCGTCATTTCGGCTCATATACGTCCCACTACTGGGCTCGAGCCTTCTATTAAGAGGGAAATTCACCTTACTATATCGTGCTGGTCAGATAGGGTGCGGTTTGTTTCGAGTTTTCCATCTTTTGCATAGATGTTATACGTGTAATATATCTCTTAGTCGTCTTTTACGACACCCACGGGTATGAGGCCGTAGTGAATTGTGTTTTTACTCCGTCACCACACGGAAAACATCTACTTAACGGACACAGCCTATACCTACGTAGACTCGGTATAACAATTGCACAAAATATTGTTCTGCTTGGAAATCGAACCCATCGTGGGTTCGATTTCCAAGCAACTGGCACGGTAGGTTAGTTTGTTAACCAACACGTCATTTCTGCAATATTTAGTTGTATCGTTCTACCATTCCGGCCATGATGATGGATTGAGAATGCAAAAGTTTTACTTTGTAATCGTTAAAATAAGTTAAAGGAGTACCAGGGAAGTGGTCTGTAGTACTATTCTGATAAACTTATAACAATAACTACAATCGCCAATTCTATTGTGTTATTATCTATAATGTGGCAATTATATCATTATGGGGTGTAGCTTATATTATCAGGTCTAACCATAATTTTTTGCATTCTTAAAATGGAAATATATCCAGGTTATTAATATTTACTAAACATGTATCTATACAATTTAGGTATAACTTAAAAAACGATGAGACCATAAAAGGCTTATTACACTACACGATATTCAGGACCCTAACTTAGTGGGGGTGCTCTACAACAGCTAAATTGTGAAACCTGTTTCACCTGTTTCAGTTTTAAAGAAATAACAGTTTCAGAAAACTATTCCAAAATAACAGCCTGTTGTGCTGTAATACGAGAAAAAAGGGGAAATAACCATTCTTTAGGAATAATGTTTTGAAGTGCTTTCAGTGTTTGTTCCTAAAATGAAAACGATCCTTCATGCTTTACATGATTAGGATATATATAAATCAGTCCTATGTATATATATATATACATAAATCAATCCTAAGCTGTTATTTTGGAACCGTTTTCTAAAACTGTTATTTCGCTAAAACTGAAACAGGTGAAACAGGTTTCACAATTTAGCTGTTGTAGAGCACCCCTACTAAGTTACGGCCCTGAATATCGTGTAGTTAATAAGCCTTTTAGAATGCTGCATCAGTGACTATATGTAAGTGTAAATGGCCGTTATAGGGGTAGGACCACACTGTTGACAGTTGTCTGTCTACAGCCGCGGGCCGGTCCGTCTGGGGTAGTATCACACTCGCAAAAAATCGATGTCCGAGTAGTAGCGATTTGTTTGTGCATCGTCCGGTGAGCAAGAGAGCCCAAAGCCCAACTTTTTGAGGGTATTTGCGTGTGGTGGGTTTTGGTGATGACTTTAGTATCACCAAACCTCATTGCACGCATTCACACTCCACGAGCGGCAGCAACACTTACTAGGTGTACTGCTTGCTCGTTTGTCATCCTTTGAAAAAAAAATTAATGATTCATTCATTCATTACAGCTCGTATAGGTACATCCTACAACTGGGCTCGAGCCTTCTCCGCAAAAGGAGGGAAATTGACCTACTATACCAGGCTGCTCAGATGGGTAGATATAGGGTTTTATTTCGAACTTTCCTTTTCTTGCATAGATGTTATATGCATATTATATCCCTTAGTCGTCGTCTACGACACTCATGAGCAATATAGTAGTGGTGAATTGTATTCTTACTCCATTACACGCAAATAAATGATTCAATTCAGGGCTACTAAATTATTTGATTTTATTTAATTTGGGGCCTGCGTAGTTTTAGCATTGTCCTTCTCAGCTTATACACAGATCCGATTTTGTATATTTAATTAAATTTAAAATTAAATGTATGATTAGAATTTTTTTAATAGGTCTTTTTGGACCAAGCATAATCCACTAAACAGCAAATTTTTTTTAATCATTTTAGTATTAGGTTTTCAGTGCCGTGTTTAGAAATTATCTTACTCTATAACAAATAGAGTAATTTCTATACATTTAAAATTCTTCCAAAATCCCCGCCAAAAACGCAATAGATAACTATCTCTATGTCAAAAAAAATAATTCTTCTTCTTCTTATTTGATGGCAATGAGCTACAATAATATGAGCTATTGGTGCCAGTGTCAAGTTATTATATTTATTATTCACGTCTACGTCTTCAGTCTTCGTCTTTCAGTAATCAGTCAGTCGTTAGCATGACTTAGTGCTGATATCCAAATCATGGCTTCTCTGGGAATTTTGGCAGAATGGCAAAATACATGCAATTCACTATTATATCATATTCACTACATTTAAGAATTTTATAGGCATTACATTACATAAAATATCAGCTAAATTATTCAATATAACACTTGAAAACACTAAAATAATGAAAAAATATAAAAGCGCTACGTGACATTTTGATATTCGCGTCAAAAGTCCTCAAAAAAATAATAAATTGTCGTTCCTGTTGACTATGGAGTGTAGAAGTAAGGAGCACCATCTCGTATGGGGGATTAGTCGAAAAAGTGTCCACTTGTAAACAGCAAATTAATAGCGCTAGTGTAGCAAGTGGAAATGATATGAACTTAGCAGTTATAAACAGAGTTATGGAGTGAAGTGTGCTGGGTTGAAAAATTTAATATTTATCTTGACTTCTGTCGTTAAGAAATATGCAGTATTTAAAATCTCAACTATTTACGTAGTCAACTGTAATTTAGTAAATAATAACCTATGAAACTTAAGAGTGAAGTGTGCTGGGTTGAAAAATTTAATATTTATCTTGACTTCTGTCGTTAAGAAATATGAATTGCGCTGTAACAAAGCAGAAATGTTTCTTTCCTTTTCTAATTTAGTATCCTACTCTAATAATTTGTGGCGCTCTATTTAAAATTCTTCCACTTGCTACTATAGCGCCACCTTAATTTTCTCCTTTTAACGGACACTTTTTCAACACTGAGATGGTCCTCCTTACTTCTACACTCCATACTGTTGACGTAAAACTTCTCTTTGACAGCTTTATCGAGTGTTTACATCTTGGAAATTTACTGTTAGTAGGTATATTACTGTTTTATCTGTGACAATGTATGAACAAAGTAATTTGTTGATATTGGTATGTGTTCTTATCGTCTAGATTGCTGTTGCTATCTCACAGGTCATATTTAAAGTTGTAAACAAATTATACTATACGACATTTTTTAATTTGATATTAATAAAATGATATTCAATTATTATTGCTCAATGTATAAATTATTTATGATATTTTTGTTGACGACTAAGAGATATAATACGCATATAACATCTATGAAAGAGAAAGAACATTCAAAACAAAATATATAATATACCAACCTGCCTGACCAGCATGGTATAGTATGGCCGGTTTTCCTCCTATTGTGAAGGATGCTCGAACTCAACAGTGAGACATATATGGGCTGAGATTAGGGTTGCCACCTTTTTTTTGGTTTCAATAAAGTATATTGGTTTAATGAATCAACAAAAAATAAAGTACTTTATGTCCAAATAAAGTAGGTACGGTTTGCATTATTTTGCTTTAAAACATATTTACGATTATTCTCAGTAAATTTTAATAAATAATTATCGATGCTAAACAGCGTCTTTGTACTTTATATTGATTTTATAGTAAATAAATAATTATTTTTTTTAACAGATCAAAGGCACTTTGCTTATTTAGAATTTTTTTCCTAGAGCAGTCAATTCGGGCGAATTAAGGTATCATCGCGTACTTTATTGTTCACATAAAGTATAGAGTACAATTACCCGAAATAACGTACAATACTTTATAATAAAGTACGGGTGGCAACCCTAGCCGAGATGTTGATGATGATATTTTTAATTAAACATACAAAATTGGAGTTGGCAGCAAAATTCTGGTCTTTTAATATCTCAAATTAAAGTAATTAACATCAAATCATTTTAGTTTGGGGATGGAGTAAGAATACAATTCGCCAGTCTCTTTTTTGCCCCATATGCCGTAAAAGACGACTAATGGATATAATGTGCAGTTGACATCTATGCAAGAAAAAGAGAACTCTGAATAAAACCCATACCTGACTGATTAGCGTGTTTAATTTAATTAAGTTAAATTTTCGGTTAATATAGAGGTGGCTCGAAAAATTCATTCGAATTGAACAAGTTAAGTGTACTATTAAGCTGCGATTATCATCATCATATGCCTGCCCTCATCCCACGTTAAGTGAGATCGGCACAACATGTTTTTACCTTCCATAGCCTCCTATCAGCCGTCATATGTGCACTCACTGCTTTCATACGCATATCCTCATTCACGCAGTCCATCCATCACTTCTTGGGTCTCCCACGCTTCTTTCGTCCATCCATATTCATATTGACAACCCTCCTTGTCACATGCCTTTCATCCCTCCTCATCACATGACCATACCATGACCACCTTGCGCTCCTTATCTTCTCTATCACTGGTGCCACTTTTAGGCTTCCCCTAATATACTCATTTCTTATTTTATCTAACCTTGTAACCCTTTTTTTTTGTGTGTACAGCTGTTGGCCGCAGATGGCCTTGACAGCTTGACGCGGACTATGGGTGAGCGCTGAGGGTTCTCAACCCGGAGAAAAGTATGCTAAGCGACATCGCCCAAGGGCTACCCCTGTGGGGAACGGACCTCGGCTTGGGACGTCGCTGAAGGCAAAGTGGGCGTGCCCACGTTTTTAGTCGTGACTTTTGCGCGGCGTGGTTTCGCACCTCGACGGCGAGGACGGAACCGCGGATATTTATTTGTTAAGGCCTCGCGGGCCGTGTAGGCTCTTTGTTGAGCGAGTGTGATATTGTCGTCCTCTTCGTCGAGGACGTGACGAGGACGTCAGATGGATGAGATTTTGGAGGGTCTATAGGAAGCCGCCCCAACCACTAGTTGGTTGGGGTGTGTTATGACAGAGTCAAAGTAGCTCTGAGAGCACCGTTTCATAAACTGCTTGATGGTCGGCAGTTCGAAGTCGATGTGGAGATCGACGTTTCGTATGAACCACGGTGCTCCCGTAGCTCGGCGCATGAAACGATTTTGTAGTGTCTGTAGCCTGTGGATCCTGTGTGGCTTAACATGCGCGAACACCACGCTGGCATAGGTCATGATAGGCCGTATGCAGGTGGTGTAAAGTCGGACTTTAGCCTTGTAACCCCTCACATCCATCTTAGCATTCGCATCTCTGTAGCATGCACTCTTCTCTCATCCGTCGTTTTCAATGCCCAACATTCAGATCCATATAGCTGCGAATTAATGTCAGTAATAATTTTTAAACAAAAGAACCAATTACGTATATAGCTTATTTTGATTAGTTGACAAGAATACAACGTAATATCAAGTAATGTAAAACGAAAACTTGGGAATGCCGCAAGACGCCATTGCTGAGCCAGCACTATGAACAATTCATACAAGAACATTACCTGAATAGACAT
Source organism: Lymantria dispar (assembly GCA_032191425.1). Lineage (NCBI taxonomy): Eukaryota > Metazoa > Arthropoda > Insecta > Lepidoptera > Erebidae > Lymantria > Lymantria dispar. Next base: position 28,719,744 of record CM063455.1, read on the forward strand.
GTTTACTGATTGTGTTATTCAATTTATTATATAGTCACATGATGATGTAATAATTGTTTATTTTTATTTCTCAATGTCAGCATTTAAATGTAATGTCAATAGTTTGTTGTTGTTCAAACACATGTTTAATTTAATTAATTATGTACTATCGTGTATATTTCAAGTCTCTGTGAAGCTAAATCTTTGTTAATAATTGATGAAATTATGGAGTTCGATTTTTAAAACTACATTAGAGAACCTGTTTTTATTTTTTGTGACTATAGTTGTTAATTGCAAATGGCTATGACAACTTCAGCCAGACTGAATGGCGCTCAGAATATTTTTTTTTTCTTAGTTTTTGGGCCACTCGAGGCGCTCAGAATTGTCATCTTGAAGTTTTTATAACATCTATTTTATATTCTATTTTTTATATTCTCGTTAACATCAGAAGCAGTATATTTGTATCAATTGGTTTTTAAATTGAACCATTGAATTTAATAAGGTAATAACAAACCGGTTTAACGGAAATTTATTTGGGCAAATGGAAATGAAATCAACATATGAATGGTATAATAATCTTCATAATTTATTTTCTCTTTCAATAAATTTTATCATACAATATGATATTCAGTATAAAACAATATTCTTTGTTAAATTCATAGAAATATATTATTTTAGTATAACTGTTTTCATATCTTTTATAAACTTACATATTACTGTTAACATTCTGACGAATTCTTTTGTATAAAAATAATACAAAAGGGCGTCACAGAGCGCGTTATAAATTCACAGAAACGAAAAACATAGTTTATTGTGGACATTAATTGCACGCTCGGACGCCACTATATTCTATAATATAACAATTCAACTTGTTAATTGGTATTACAATTACTTATATCTACAGAAGACAACGGTACAGAATAATTCACTGTAGCACATTCATGGTAACAAAAACAATTAAAACATAGGTATAGGCTTTTAGTTTACAAAGCGTAGGCACTCGAGATTGCTACTTCATCCTAAAATATAAACATTCTCACTAATAAATACTTCCATCTCGCATTCATTCGCATCGCCTCTATCGCCTTTCAACAATCATTCATAAGTCATTGTAGCTTCCATACTTACACAATTAATATATTAAATCGGACGGCTTCACCTTATAAAAGTCACGTCCTCTAAAGAGCACCGGGTCAGTCCCGAGAAACATTTTTCAAAACGAGTAAACATATTTGCCAATCGAACGATGCGCTCTCTCTTTCTCTCTCACTCTTCAAGGCACTCCGTTCTTGCGTCTCGCATACGATCAGTCTCCCACATAAGCACTTAATTTGTCTTGAAAACAATTAAGCGAAGCGAACAAAGTCTCTCCTTCTAGCGGCGACGTCAAAACGTATTGTCACTTTGAAAGAGCTAACCTTGTGCAACAAAACGTGATTCGGAACGTCCGAGTGTTAAACACATGGCCGCCATTCCGCGAGGGCGGCGCAGGCGGAATTTTAATTAGCAGAACATCCGCTCGTGACTCGACCCGAGCCCCGATGCGCCGCTGCCACTTCTACGTTTACTATCTCTCTCGCACTGGCTGCGTTTTAAGCCTGTCACAACACAACGACTACTTGCGTCTCAGTCTAAATTGCAATAAACAACCACCGAAACTAATTATTATAATAAGATTCTACTGGACAGAAAAATATACACAATGGTTGGAACACAATGAACAATGGAAATCCCCGATTCAGCGAGGCAATAGCGGCAACATCGCTGAAACGGGAAATTCGCCGTAAAACTGGCAACGTCGCTTCAACCTCGTTCAATCAGTCAGCAAACAAATGACGTCGCACGATTATCCTTTCTAGTTTCTATTCTAAATGAGACAACGAAATACTGATAAAAGGAAAACATTACTTCTGCAACTTACAATGAAAGCTAAAGCTTTAAAAGTTGTGACTCGCTTCTAAGTACATTCCTCGCTAAGCGAACGTAAACCTCACAAACAAGTGCTTCCCGAGCGGAGGTTCTGCTTGCACACATCACTGGCAATCTATACTCCCAAACTTTTAACGATACATACACAGTATTCTTATGGTAGCGGACTGCCAACATCTTATACACTAGTGTTCATTAACTATATATTACACAGTAAAATTAAGATCACAAATCGCTTTGTATGCTGCGTCCTAGCGGGCGCGACTAGCATGGAATGTGGTGCAACTGCGGCGGCAACCCGATCAGAAATGCGAGTCGATGTGGCAGCCGCCGTTGGCGTGCTCCAGCACCTGCTCCTTGAGCCGGTGCACGTGATCCTTTAGCTTCACCACCATCTGTGCCAGTTCCGCGTTCTCACCCTTCAAAATTTTCACTTTATCCTCAAGTTTTGAGATCCGCTCGAGTTTGCGACGTCTGCATTTGGACGCTGCCACTCGATTCCTTTGCCTTTTGCGTTCTAGTTTAATTCTCTCTTGCGAATCCATGTCGATAGGTGATAGAGGCGGTGTACTGGAGGCACTGGGCACTGTCTGCGGCTCGTCCTTCACCACGGTCGTGGGGTAACGCTCCAGGGGCCTGTCCAAGTCGGCGTAAACACGCCTGCTGAGCGGCGGCGTCGGTTCCGAGTGATGTAACTTGTCCAGCGCTTCGACAAACGGGCGCGCGTACATTTCCTGCTCTTCTGTCGGCGGCGCGGCGGGCGGGAACAACACGTTAGCGCCAGGAGTGGGGGTCGCCGTGGTGATCATGCCGTTCTGGATGATCAGCTTTTCAAGCTCCGGCGAGCCGAGCTTCAACATCTGAAGATCTGGTGAGGACAGGACTGGCGCGGCGAACCTCGCACGCTTGCCGCCCCGTCCCACGTCCAGGGTGAGTGGTCGCTTCAGGTTCTCCACTGAACCGTTGCTGGGGTACTGCTCGTCATAGAAAGTGGGCTCCATGCCGTGTTGGAAGCGTCGAACCATGTGTTTGCACCGAATGTGTCGGTATCACTGAACTCCCTGCGCAAACTTCAAAACTTTCACATGCGGCAACGCACGTCCGACACTGTCGATGCTTCACTTGTTTCTAAACATTATTAAGAAACATCCACTGCTTTTATTGAGTGACTCAGATAAGCTATTTTTAGAAGTCGCGTGATGGATACGACAGCTCATTGGTCGAATATCGCGCTACACGAAATAAAGCTTGGTTGCGATTGGTGATTGGCAGCGTAGCGTAACGCGAGGCCGCGGCGGGCTGTTTACGACTTCGTGCGATTACCGAGAATCGGTAGAACTGTTTCCATTATAAAACGTTCTTCGTATTAGTATGATAGGAAATTAATGACTATAAATGTTGTGGTTTTATTATAACATTAGTTATAATATTGTTTAGTATATATCACATAAATCTTCTTCTAAGCTCTACCTACGACTCGCACTGTTGGTGGCACGTCTGTTCCAGTTGATGGGAAAAAGGGCTACATTATAATGATCAAACAGGATTGTTATAGGGTTTTACATCTGTTGCATTAAAATTATTTATGAGCATATATACTTAATCGCCCGAGATTAGTAGTTATATGCCTATATAAAAAATATTCTATTGATACTGATAGACATATTATCTAGACAGACGCTAAATAAAAGATAGTAATGGAACGCCTAGCAGATAGAAAACGTTCAAATTTGTTACATACATTTATTTATCTATACCAATAAATAAAATTGGAGTGTCTGTTTGTAATGTCAAAATAATAGGCATTTTTCATGCTCACACGGTTATTTGCACTATACATATGCCAAAAATCACTTTATATTTTTTGTCTGTCTGTCTGTTTGTTCCAGGTAATCTTCAAAACGGCTGAACCGATTTAAAAAATACTTTCACCAATGGAAAGCTATATCAGGGAGTAAACTAGGCTATATTTTATCCCGCTGTTCCCACGGGAACGGGGATAAGGCGACAGAAACCGAAGCGAGGGCGGGTTGTTAGTGTATAATATTTTAAGCTGAATTCTCGGCAATTACATTTCTAATATTTCAAAATTATGATGCTGTTGTGGTGCTCAGAAATAATTTCAGTAGGATGGCCGGATTAGTAGAAGATGTGTTAGTAGGAGATGTAATGTCTATATTTATTTTAACAGCCTATGGTGTAGTTACACCCTGCCTAATCCAGGTCGACTAGCACCCTGTCGTAATTGCCACCCAATAATGCCGTATTGTGTCTCTTTGCCGCCATTTTGGTCCTGTTCCGAATCTTTGGAGAACAGCAACAAACAGATAAGGTATCATAATAAGCACAATAACTTACCCGTATTGTTAGTGACACAAACATCAAAATGGCCTTATACTGAGACAATAACTTAAATTGCCTTAGGATGGTATAATAGGTTCATTATACAGGTTCGTTTGAGCATTAATGAATCATACAATGCACGTCGTAATCGAGCAAGCTGTGCGAGGAAAAATTAATTCCTTAAACTCTTTTCTATCTCTTTGGAGATATTAGACAACAAAACAAAGCAGAATGTAGCTAGAAGCATATACATAATATATTTAAATGCCTGTTGGATAGAACTGCGGAGATGTCAAGCATCCTTAATAAACTAAGAAGTAAAACAGAATTTAATTGAATGAGGCGCTCATTCCTTAATGCATTCCTTTTGATGACAATAAAATGTTGACTTAACATAATGCTGAGCATATATATTATTGAGAATTGGATGTTCCAACAAGTGTAACTTAGGTGACTGCAGGGAAAAAAGTGCCTTTCTTATCTCTGTGTCCAGTATTTCTGACATTTACTAAGTCTGTAATCTAGAAATGCACTCGTTCGAAAAACCAAATCTATTCCTGAGCAAAAACGTAACTGTGAAAATACACTAGAGAGGGTGTCATTTAATATTTCGGTTTAATTAAGCGTATACTCGATATGACTTCCAAAAATCAGACTCGCAATTGTCTCTTTGCATACCTAAATTACTCTACTTCAATTGTTTTTCTTTTTTATACTATCGTACTAAAATAATTGAATATGTAACAGTGGAAACAAACAAATTTGGGCGAGGCGTGGAGGCGGGGTAGCCGTTCTATGCAAGAAAATAATATGCGGGCAACGGGAGGGGAGCGGAACGCGATAGTTGTACGAGAAAAAACGAGACAAAGATACTACTCTCTCATTTGCACCATAAGATAAGCCCAACAACTGAACAGAAGTAAAATAAAATGCAACTTATATTTCTTTATTTATTATCGTGGACTTGGAATGGTATTGTAAAGTTGACCTTCATTTTTTTGAGGCATAGACAACATAAACATAATTTTGTAGAAATATCTAGATGGAGACATCATTCCAGTAAAGCAATAATAAATTTAACAGACTAGTTTATCTTTTCTTGTTAAAATAAAACTACTAGCAGCACTGTAAATTGGCGGCAAGATAAAATAAGGTCTAAATTATTATGAAAGTAAGTACCTATTTAGGTAGATATACATAAACGGCAGAGATTGTCGCTGAGAGAATTGATAATTACTGTAAGTGGACACTTAAAAGTAGGAATTTACCTACCTACCTATTCGTATAAAAATGTGCTGTGGTCACTAGTTCAATACAAATATATACCCAATTAGATAAGAACATTGATTAGTTTATATTCTATTTAGGTATCTACGTTACGGGCCTTTTTTACGAGGTAATTAATTTTAATAACATTACAACTCATAATTATACGTATTTATTAGAGATATGCTCAAAAGTCATCGGGGCTAATGTGGCCACACTCACTGGCTCCACTGACTACCAAACAGGGTCGTCTTGCACTGAAGCCAAAGTATCAGTTCCGGTGGCTCAATTTGTAGAAGGGGAAATAGGATATAAAGGTTGTAATAGGTTTTATGGGACGCCGAGTCGTCCTTCAATCGCCCAGAACGATATGCAGAACAGCCCGCCAATAAAAATAAAGATAACAAAGCACGTTTTCTTACACGCTTTGAATAACTCTTAAAACATTGCAATCATTAGACTCGAAATAATTATACCTATCTCGACTACAAAGACTTGTCGTGCATAGGAATAGAAGCCAGGACACTAGACATAGATTCAGCTACTGAAAATCAAGCACGCACAACGAAGAAGAAATACATTTAGTTTAAACTTGATTTTCTAGAATATCAATAACCTGCGCGTATTATAAGAAACTGTCCAATTAATATCCATTCAAAGTCAAAGATCAAATGATTTACATTGCATAATTTAGGGTCAAGTGTACATTCTTAACACCAGAAGGCCTTCGTTTTTAAGCTGTGTAATATCATTGTATCTACAAGTTAAATTAACGCCCGTGTTTTCCTATTTACCTATTTTATAGATACGCTATAATAGCATAGTATAGTATATATTAATATGAAAACAGTACAAAAGTTATTTTTAAAGTATATGTTATAATCTTGCCTAATTTGTGTTTAAAGCGGTCGTAAACAACAATTATCAAACAGTACATAATAAAAATGTGTCATAAAAAGTGTCATAATACTTATCATCACCATCGACAAGTTTTTTTTTAATAACATGCTTAATTAAATTGTAAACTGGCTGCTATTGCCATCTAGTGAAAATAATTAAGAACAGTTATGTGAGTGTTACTACTGCATAATAGGTGGCACTTATACAAAAATAATTTATAGCTATCGAACACTAGACCACGCTTACTTCAACTTGTTTATATTTTATAATAAATAATTATAACATAGATGTAAAAGATTTATAAAAAGTTATTTTCGACCCGATTTATCTTGCTATTCGTCAGTCAGTGTAGGTCGCAATCGCGAAGCACATATCGCGCCTTTATGGCCTTCTTGGGCTGATTTAGCCACAAAATATTTACGCTTTATTACAATAAACGATAATCACATAATATAATATATATAATAAATATAATAACGAAAATCAAAATGCGAGAATTTTAAGATACAAACCATCGGTAAACTTTTCCTAGTTATAGTCATTATACTGATGATGGACTATTATTTAGGTCTATAGTTTACTTATTCCTACAAGACCTCACGTGTTGTTTTTTTAGATTTCAATTTCATATTTTACCTATATCTGCAAATGTCCCGTTCCAATCCATTAAATAATCGACTGTTATTCAAGCGTTCCGTTTTGAGGACTGTCGACAGAAGTGAAAGCTTAAAACCATAGGTGGTACCATTGCCTAATAAATGCACATTTCAATGAGATCAAAGGGACCTGATATCCTAAATCGAGGATGACCTAGTTAGCGCCTCCTCCACAATGAGAGAAATTGACCTAATATATCACGCTGATCAGACGTGTTGGTATAGGGTTTTATTTCGAGTTTTCCTTCTCTTGCATATTGCGTAGATATTATCTGCAATAATACCTTAGTCGTCTTTTATGATATCCACGGGCAAGATAGGGAGTGGTGAATTGTATTCTTACTCAATCATCACACTGAATAATAAAACAAGTAAATATTAAAATAAATTATATTTTTATTTATTTAAGAATTATTTATTTAACTGTAACAGATATAATTCTAACGTCTTCATATGGCTTGTCTGTTTTGGGGTTTGTCTTCACACTGCCAATGTTCTGTACCACTTCCATGCCGCGTACAACACGACCAAACACCGTATGCTTATTGTCCAACCATGGCTATAAAACAAACAAAAAATAAATTGATATATATTGACTTTGTAAAGAATGTCCGCCATTACACTTGTTGCATGAATTTTAATAGATAAATGAATTATTTAATTACATTCATCCGTCAGTCTAGGGACAACACTTTTTTTTTGTAGTACTAGGGTGAGCGGCGTGCGGCCCCATAATCTACCATATTTCCTCCCCGTCACCATTGGGCCGACCACTGGTTCAGATTCCTTGACGTCCGTGACTGTCCCGGAGTGGACATATACCTACGGAGATAATACTATAACAGAAGAGGATATAGGGGACATATACCCAAGGGGATAATAATCCCTAGCCGAGGCCGTGGGTGACGGGACCGGAGATTAGGCCGTCACGCAGTCAGCCTCTCTCAGCCGTCAGGAAAGTGTACCCCGCGGGAGTATTCCGTCAGGCCGACCACCGACGACAAGCAACTCGGCGCCAACAACGAAGGCGACGTGCTCTATTGCCCCGGACGGAATCTGGCAGCGGGCGAGATGACCATGAGATGGCCCATCCCCCCAAAAAAAAAAACGGGTGGGATAATAATACAAGCCATACTTGACAGAAGAGTCGGTAAACGCTGTTTGTATTATTGAGTTGCTCAGTAAAGTGCTGCTTAATAGGGATGTTATGAAACTCCGTAACCGTAACTGAAACTATCAAATATCTGATTTCTTTTTTTTTTTATTGCTGTTGGTGGCAAACGAACAAATAGCATACCTGAATTAAGCGATACAGTCGCTCATAGACCCTTGCTAGGCCGCTGCTTACCGTAAAGAAAGTGAAGGGGGTATGAACGCGTGCAATGAGATTAGGTGATGCTAAAGGCATCACCAAAACTCTACACGCAAACACCTTTAGAAAATTGGGCTGCCGGCTCTCACGCTCATCGAACGAAGTACAGTAACAAATTGTTACTACTCAGACGTTGATTTTCTGCGAGAGTATGGTACTACTTCGGACGGATCGGCCCGCAGCTGTAGACAAGACGGTCGACAGTGTGATTATACCAGTAAAAAGTGAACTGATATAAACATTTCGTATAATTTCAACCTTGATGTATGAAACACGTTACGACAGATTCTATCAAACAAGCGAACTGACAGCTTCTAATAATACGCTAGTCGCCACAGTTAGCATTTCCCTTTTGCAGTTGCCTAAAAATGATATCCGTAACCGAAACCATCCGAAACTGTACATAGTCAAAACCGGTATGTTATACTAATTTCGGTAACCAGATCCGAAATTTCTAAATAAGTTGCCGACAAAACTTCCAAGGCAAACAAATGGAAAATAAGTGGATGAAAAAATCCGTTAGAGCCTCCTCCACAATGGAAGGGCAATTGACCTACTATACCACGCATGTTAGTATAGGGTTTATTTCGAGCTTTCCTTCTCGTAAATAGATGTTATCTGTATTTTATCATCCCTTAGTTGTATTTTACGGCACTCACGGACAAGATAGGGCGTGGTGAATTGTATTCTTACTTAGGTTTGAAGCACGCCACGAGACGCCGCTCATAGCGAAAACGCGCGCGGTTTTATTCGAGCGAATTGCTACAGCGGCGCGCGGTGCTCCGAGCGGCATGAACAAAAGTACGAGTGATTGTGTGCGACGCCACGAAACAGAGCGGCGCGAACAGCGGCGTAGGAGTGACGTACTCAGCGCCGTAGATTAAAACAAAAAATTTAGACGATTTTGTGGCGGTAATGGATACCGAGGCATTTATTGCTTAATTTATTATATATATATATATATATATATAGTAGTGTAAGAATATATTATTATTTAATGGTAACTTTAATTTAAATTGATAACACAATTTTCGTGTGGTGACGGAGTAAGAATACAATTCACCACTCCCTATCCTGCCCGTGGATAACGTATAAGACGACTAAGGGTTATAATATGCACATAACATCTGTGCAAGAGAAGGAAAACTCGAAATGAAACCCTATACCAACATGTTTGGCCAGCATGGTATAGTAGGTCAAATTCCCTCCCATTGTGGAGGAGGCCGGAGCCCAACAGTGGGACGTACGTGGGCTGCGGTGATGTGCGGTGTGATGATAACACAAAAACATAGAACCTAGATACCTACTAAACAAAGCTACTAATATGTTGACAAAACTACTGATATGTTTACGTATAGGTAGATAGTTGACAAGTTTTGAAAGTTTATTTTGTTCTCTGTCAATAGGTAGATAGTAGATACCTAATTAGCAAAACGCTTAGTAAACATATCAGTAGTTTCGTCTGTAGATATGTAACTACACACGAAACTTCTATACGATATATAAGTAGTTGACAAGTTTTTAAAGTTTATCTCAGTAAGTAGGTACTTACAGGGACAATAAACATAATTACTAATATATTTAAATAATGTACCTAGATAATGGACACGTTTTACTTATATGCCTATTGGATTATTTAGGAAATGATTTCTATACTTATCGCGAATAGCGGTTGCACTTAAGTGAAAAGATCTGTAACATAAATATAAAAACCTTCGTATAGGTCATGAAATTCGCCATTTAAATACCGATCTTTATATAGTTAGTGCACTCCTCTCATATTAAGAATATCTTGTTTTAAAATGTACTGCTTTCTAAACAGAGAAGGGATAATTTTGATAACGCCATGATTTTGAACACGTTTTGACTACCTAAATACGTCCACCGCGGCCGCTGCCGCTAACCGCTGCTGAGGGTACGTGGCGTGCAAAACGCACCACTCACCGACGCCACTCGGCACGCCGCGCCGCTCGCCGCTAAGACCAAAGTCGTGGCCAGGCCGTTACTCCGTCACCACACGGATAAATATAAACATAAATTAATAATGATGATGTATAATCCGCCCGTGACCATGAACACTGTAAAGTATTTGAAACGTCAGGCAATCCAAAATTAAATACAAACGCGATAAAATCTGTAAAATAGTTTTATTTACAACTAGCGTACCCAGCCCGCTTCGCCGGGCTAGATTTTGCTTTATTTTATTTAAACAATAAACTTACATCGTTTGACAGTTCAAAAAGAGGAGTACTTCGATCGTCACCAAACTTACAGGATTCGCCAGGTCAATCTGGAGATTCCCTGAAAGTTTCATTGGAATCGGTCCAGCCGTTTCGGAGCCTATATGGAACATACCCACACACTTTCTCTTTTATATATATATAGATGTGTAATACTCGCGTAAACATCAGTAATCATAATTATTTTTTTTGGTGTGGTGTGGGGTGGCGTGCGGTCCCATGACGCACCATAAGTACGTCGCCTTCGTCGTTGTGCCGACCACCGGTACCGAGCTCCTTGTCCTCCGTGGTCGGCCCGACGGAATACCTTCCTAAGTACGCTCTCCTGCTCGACGTCCAGGACGTCGGTCGGCGTCGCGCGGCCTGCCGCTCTGTGGGTGACAGACTAATCCCCGGTCCCATCACCCGTGGCCTCGGCTAAGTAATCATTATTATTAATTGAGATTTATATCTACCCGCTATAGAATTAGTTATTAAATTTTGACCCACTTTTTAATACAAATTTATTACCACTACAAAGAGAAAATGATTATCTATAAAAAATGAATGGTTTTTGTTAGTAATTATTAAACATTAAATTTGTAGTAATTATTAAATTATGATAATTTATTAATTTAAAACTAACAAATGTAATATCCGATCTGGTGATAGCCGGTGCGCGACCACACTGAGAAAGATCCGACAAGAAATCTCAGAGGGCATGATGCTAAATAAGTATAGATTTTTAAATGTCTTACTTAATAATTTTATTTTTGGTTTATAATATAATCAAGCAATATGTGCCATGAAATAAGAGTACTTATTGAGTGGACCCCAAGTTCATAATTAGGATGAGAGCAAAGTGATAATAACGATGAATCTCTATATATATATAAATCTTCTATTCACGTGTTTGTATATTTGTTTTCATGAATTTTTTTGTGGCCGTTCCCATGGATATCAGAATGGTTTAGATCGATAAATGGAATCATCAATCGATCAAGGCGAATTCCTTTTACTATGTTTTTTTAGATTTGAACAGAACAACGTCTGTTGAGTCAGCTAGTAAACCTAAAATCTAAGCAGATTACCCAAAAAAAAATCACAACCTATTATTCATGAAACAACTTACCGTTGGTGCTAAGGTGATGAAAAACTGGCTACCATTTGAGTTGGGACCCGCGTTCGCCATGCTCACAGTGTAGGGTCGATCGTGCTTCAACTGAGGCCTAAATTCATCAGCAAATTCACCACCCCATATACTTTCTCCACCCGTACCGGTTCCTTGAAAGAAAAGAGATTAATTGATCAATATTAGCTATTCTAGCTAAAGACTGGCAAGAGTCAAAATTAGCTAATTTGCTAAAGACTAGAGAGAGAGAGAGAGAAAGAGATACCTGGAGTGAAACAACCAACAGTGAGATCTGGCTACGTCTCATTGATGAATAAACCTTTCTCCATAATGGCTTTTTTCAATTTTTCTCTTTTGCGAGGGTCTTTACAAACAATTTAATGGACAAAAATTACATACTAATGAATCATCAAAATCGGTTCACTTACAAAAACGTTCTGAGGGGGACATAAAAAACACCAACTGAGAACCTTATTCACAGACTTCAAAAAAGGAGGTTCTCAATTCGACAGTATTTTTTTAATATTTTTGTTACTTTTATTTTTTGTTAAAATTTCAAATTATTTGAGCACGGTTAAAAAACGAATAAACCAAATACTTACCAGTAGGGTCACCAGTCTGCACCATGAACCCTTTGATGACTCTATGAAAGATGTGTCCATTGTAATAACCGTTTCTTGAGTGCACGCAGAAGTTTTCAGCTGTCCGTGGGACATCCTTACCGAAGAGACGGATATGAACGTCGCCCAGTGACGTGTGAAGGATTGCCTGTTCATATAATCGCTGAACACCTGAAAATGTGAAAAAATACATTAAAATATCATATTCCTACTCTTATCCCAATTATATACTCTTCATTCATGGTACATCATCATCCATTTCAGCTCATATACTGCCTACTGCTGGCCCCTGGCCTCCTCCAAAATAGGAGCGAAATTAACCCACGCTGGTCAGACGTGTTGGTACAGGGTTTTATTTCGAGTTATGCTTCTCTTACATAGATGTTAGAAGCATATTAAGTCCTTAAGTCGTCTTTTTCTATACCAACGGGATAGAAATAGTTTGGTGGATTGTATTCCTGCTCCGTCACCACACGGACATACAAATTAACGAACAAAAATTACGCCCGGACTATGCAAACAATTTGTGGATCGCACAAAGGATTGTACTGCATCAAAATCAACCCCGTGACAATTGACAAGACGGTTATCTTAACCACTATGCCATTCATGCAGTTATTAATTTAATATCAAAGGCAAAAACAACGATTTCCATGCCACTATCTAATTAATCATTCTATGTGGTTACGGCGTAAGAATACTATTAACCATCTCCTTTCTTGCCCGTGGGTGTCGTAAAAGACGACTATGAGATAAATGCAGGTAATATCGATGCAAGAGAAAGAAAACTCGATACAAGACCCTATTCCACCGCGTTTGACCGGCGTGGAATAGTAGGTTAATTTCAAATAGTGGGACTTGTACAGGCCGGGATGATGATCTAACTGAAAAAAAATTGATCTACATCAACCAACCATATCAACATGTTAAAAGAAATAATAAAAAACAACCGACTTCAACTGGACCAAATCGATATGAGACTACACGGAAACACCGGCTTTCAAATGGAAAAAGAATGTTCAAAATCGATTCACCCAGTCGACAGTTCTAAGGTAACAAACATAAAAAAATACAGTCGAATTGAAAACATCCTTATTTGAAGTCGTTAAAAAAAGAACTATATCTACCTTGTCCTTCTGTGGCTGAAATAATATCCTCCTTGCTTGGTTTCTCATTAAAGATATCCCTATCAGCATCAGGACTCTTGATATCATCGGGACTACGACGCGAGAACATGTAGAAGCGGTTCTTTTTGTACGCGGTACAAAACAACGTGGGATCCGTCTTTACATTTAGCAGTGTGGGATTCTCTGAACCTTCCATCTCCAACGTTGTGGCTACTTTTGATTGATTTGTTCGTCCCTGGATATTACAAAAATATATTTTTACTTCATATTTGTAATAATACTCTTCTTCGCCATGTGGTGACGAAGTAAGAATACAATTCACGACTCCCTATTTTGCCTGTGGATGTCGTAAAAGATGGCTAGGGAATATAATAAGCACCTACGCAACAGAAGGAACATTCGAAAGAAAACCCTATTCCAACACGTCTGACCAACATGGTACAGTAGGTCAATTCCCCTCTCATTATGGAGGAGGCTTGAGCCCAACAGTGGGACTCATATAGGCTACAGCCTATTGAGTATACCCAATACTCGCAAAAACATCAGAAATTATATCATCATGAACATTTCAGCCTATCGCCGTCCACTGCTGGATGTAGACCTCCCTCATGTTACGCCACAAAGTGCGGACGTGTGCCGCCTGCATCCATCGACGCCCAGCAACTTTCACCAGGTCGTCGGTCCACCTAGTGGGCGAGCGTCCTACGATACGTGGTCGCCACTCGAGAACCTTTCTTCCCCAGCGATTGTCGGTTCGTCCGGCGATGTGGCCTGCCCATTGTCACTTCAGCGTGCTAATTCTTCGTGCTATGTCGGTTACACCCGTTCTTCTACGGATTTCCTTATCCCGGATTATATCTCCGGAGAGAAAATCCGAGCATAGCCCACTCTATAGCACGCTGAGCGACTTTGAGCCTTGTTATGAGGCTTACATTTAGGGACCACGTTGCCGTGCCGTAAGTCATCACTGATAACACACACTGGTCGAAATTATATGTATACCATTAATTATCTGTTTTTTAAAAGCGGTAATAAAGTACCCTATATCTTTGTGAGGACAGAGTATAGCACTATGATCACAAAGAAGGGGCTTGCTCCTTCTTTTTCTGTGAATGATGGTAAAAAATGCGTAAAGTACTCGAGCAGATAAAATCTATATAAGAAAAGAAAAAATTGAAATAAAACCCATATATCAACCCGTCTGACCAGCGTGATAGATCAATTTCTCTATTGTAAAGAGTTCAGCAGTAGGAAGTTTATGACTTGAGATGATGATGATGGGAAAACATTCTCATGTCAAGCGTGGTGCGCTTGCCAGGCGGGTCCTCGATCGCAGTTGATAGTATGTTTCCAAATGAAGAACTACTACTGTTTCCACTGTGATCATTCACCTAATTATATTCGAGTCATTTACTCATTATAGGTACTGAACTATTTAACGGTACAGGTAAATGAAAACGGATGATGGAAACAATTTATAATTAATGAGCGAAATGTTAGTTGTCAGATGTAACGTGAATTAGACTTTACCTATACCAATAAATAATTTGGAGTGTCTGTTTGTAATGTCAAAATAATGGGCTTTTTTCATGCTCACAAAAATTCTTTCACCAATGGAAAGCTATAATATCAGGGAGTAACCTAGGCTATATTCTATCCCGGTATTCCCACGGGAACGGGCACTATGCAGGAAAGACGACTAAAACCGAAGCGAAGCGAGGGCGGGTTGCTAGTATGTGCTATAAGCACACAGAAATATCCTTTTGAGGCAATACAATCATTTTTTCCAAATACCTACTTTATTATTTTCCTATACAAACCATTTTAAAGATTTTTTTTCTTGCCAAAAGAGTTGGCAACCCTATTTGTAATATAGATTCGATACGTGTTTCGCCTTTGAATGAGGCGTACTCAGGACAGTTAGGGTTCTTCTTATGGTGTAAAGTATATAAAATAACCGTAGGAAAGTGGTGGGTCTGCCCTTATTCCTTTTATTCCAAAATTACAAAAAAATAGTAATTTGCGTGCGCCTTCCACATGATATTGCCCATACAGACAGCGCATCCCTATTGAAAGGTTTATAAAATTGTAAGTAAAGCTACGGATTTGATTTTTGATTGCCCGACATTTAGAACACTTTAAAGCGTCACTTAACGTTCATGGTCATGGGCGGATAGTCTGCCCGTGACCATGAACGTTATGAACGTAAACCCGTAGTTTTGTTTACAATGTATAATACTCGAGTTAACATCAGAGATAGCTTATAAAATTATTACCTGAAAAAGAGCCAAGTGCAGTGGACGCAAATTCTCCGGCTTGCCAATCATAGCCACACATCGATTGGTGACCAAGTTCACTACCTTCACGCCCAGCATGGTAGCGTATATCACGAAGTAACCACTCGAGTCGAACAGAACATTAGCTAAATGCACAGCGTCAGATTTCTCCAAATCACGTTCTGACGCCATTCTGTAAGAAAGGTATTTTCGAAAATTACCTTCATGCCTCCCATTATTATTAACAAATAGACAAGGGTGTATCGTAAACATAAATAATAAAAATTATACTTTTGTAACAGAAACATTTTAATTAATATGATTTCTGTTGCTTACGCGAGTATTACACATCCTAATAATATTATAAACGCAAAAGTTTGTGAAGATGTGAACATGTGAAGATGTTTGTTGCACTTTCACGTAAAAACTACTGAATGGATTTTGATGAAACTTCACAATAATATAGCTTACATATCACAATAACGCATAGGCTATAATTTATCCAGATATTCCAACGGGAAGATGAACTGCAGGTGAAACCGCAGGGCGCTGCTAGTTGTAAATAAAACTATTTTCACGGATATTATTCAGTCCGTCCGCGACCCTGAATGTTGTAAAGTGTTCGAAACATTGGTCAATCATATATCAAACACAAACGCGATAACATCCATAACTAATTTAGTTGTATTTACAATGTGTATAATTAATACTCGCGTAAACATCAGTATTTGGTTGCTACAAAACAGTTAATACTTAAAGTCTATGCAGCCTTTCAAATTCTACATACCTCCTACCAAACTCCATGTTAGGCAGCTGTTGTGTCTGATGCTGCAACTCCTGGAAGCGCTGCAGGCTCTCGTCCAGCACCTTGTGGAGTTTGCCTGACAGGAAATGGAATACACGTACCTATTATTTCAACACACAAACAACCGCCTATTATTTGAGAATATGTTGAGATTGACTTCGATGCAGTCCGTGCAATGAAGGAGTAAAAATATAATTCACCACCCCCTTCTTACCCGTGGGTGCCGTAAGCATCTCTTACTGAGTATGAGTATGATATAATATGCCCTATGCCAACACGTCTGACCAGTGTGGTATAGTAGATCAATTTCCCTCCCATTGTGGAGGTCACTCGGACGTAACAGTGGGACGTATATGAGCCGAGATGATGAGATGACTTCGATGCTGCACCATATATCCTTAATCCTACTAATATTAAATACGCGAAAATTTGTGAGTGTGTGAGTATGTTTGTTGCTCTTTCACGCAAAAACTAGTGATTGGATTTCGATGCAACTGCACAATAATATAGCTTACATATCAGAATAACACATCTATATATATATAAAAGAGAAAGTGTGTGGATATGTTCCATATAGGCTTCGAAACAGCTGGACCGATTTTAAT
Source organism: Lymantria dispar (assembly GCA_032191425.1). Lineage (NCBI taxonomy): Eukaryota > Metazoa > Arthropoda > Insecta > Lepidoptera > Erebidae > Lymantria > Lymantria dispar. The sequence goes on from CM063455.1 coordinate 28,736,973, forward strand.
GAAACTTTCAGGGAATCTCCAGATTGACCTGGCGAGTAATCCTGTAAAGTTTGATGACGATCGGAGCACTCCTCTTTTTGAACTGTCAAATGATGTAAGTTTATTGTTTAAACTAGCTTCTGCCCGCGACTTCGTCCGCGGAAAATTTCTTGTTTTAACATAAGATTACACTCGATTGATATTACTGTATTTAATTTTATTAGTAAAATATTTTTTGGAATCAGATCAGTAACTTAAAAGATTACCGAAGTTCTATTTTCTGCTCAAGGTAACTTAACCCTTAGTTGCCTTTTACTTATTTTATTTATTTGTTTAAGTTAGGTATCTATTTAATTTAAAGCTTCTCTATATACAATGTTTGAGGTTGTTTTATTTTCCGGTAACAGAATAATCTGCCTTTCGGATGATCCCACTCTTGATAGACCAACATATAATTGCCCATGGGAAAAACATTCTTTTCGTAGGTCAATGCCAACCAAAGAGAATGTTTGTCCCTGGGACTTATTAATAGTCAGGGCAAATGATGTTTTTATTGGAAACTGGAGTCGTTTAAACGGTATGGGTAGGTCCGTCGGAATCATTGGAATTCTTGGGATGTGCGCCAACTGGCCAGCTCCTGGGCCGATGAGAATGGTCGCCACAATTAGGTTGTCTTTTAAATCTTTTATTAGTAGCCTTGTGCCATTGCACAGGTTAGGTGGGCTTAAATTTCTTAAAAGCATGATAGGTGTCCCGGATTTCAACAGCAGTTCGTGAGGTGGCAGACCAGATGGTTTAAGGGAATTTAAAAATTCCTGCGGATAGTGGACTGCATCCTCGATATTACACACTGTATCAATTGACTTGTAGATTTTACCATGGCCGGGAACTTTTTGTAAAATTAGATTATTGATTTCATTGACTGTATCGTTCCTTGGTGAGACGATAGCCCTTGAACAATGCCAATGAATGTCTCTATCTAGTAAATATTCGAGGTCAGGATATACTGCATCTATAAGATGCTGTAGACTGTGAACTATACGACCCAGAGTCTCATTTATAACGATTTCCGCAGAGTTAGAGTCCAAGGTTCGAGAAGAAAAAGACCCTTCTCCAATTTTGAGCAGCTGTTGTGGAAAATCGTTATCCATATTTCCAATAACGTGGACTCTCATGTTCGTACGTAAATTCAAAGTTTGGACTATACTCCATAGGGGCGATGATTTTAGACATGCCTTTATGATATCCGCACGTGTACCTCTTGTGACGACGGGAAGTGTCTGACGAAAGTCACCTGCAAACACAAAAGTGACACCACCCATGACAGCGACTGAGTTTCTCAAGTCCTTAAGTGTTCGATCCACTGCTTCAACATGAGCTCTATGACTCATGGTACATTCGTCCCACATTATCAACGACGTATTCTGTAACAATTGACCAATGGGCCCATTTTTGCGTATCGAACATACCGACTGTTGCTCCAATGAAACTGTCAATGGGAGTTTGAAGGTAGAGTGAGCAGTTTTACCGTCACTCAATAAAGTAGCCGCAATCCCAGAAGAAGCCACTGCCAAAGCTATTTTTCCGGATTGCCTAACATGTGCTAATATTAAATTAGCGAGGAATGTTTTCCCTGTGCCTCCTGGGGCGTCTAAAAAAAAAATTTTTCCTTTATTATTCGTTACGCTATCAATAATTTCATCAAAAGCCTGTTTTTGGTCTGTGACTAATTTAGGCAAATTTTCATTTACAAAAGTAGCTAATTCACTGATGTTGTGCGGATGTACCAACATTGTATCTATTGCATCATTTACAGGGCGAACTGGAGACGGTAATCCAAAGTCACTCAATGTTTTATCATTCAATGCTAAAAGTTTGTTTTCAATTTGTATTAAACCTTCATTGTACATAACATCATTAAAAGGCATGGTAAAGTCCTGATTTTGTTGTCGATTTCTATGTCTGATATCTTCACAAAAATTGTCCTTGAAGATATCCCATAGTTTTAACGGTTCAGATGGCTGACAAAATAGCAGTATCACCACAAATAACTCCCTAAGTTTCAATGAACATTCCGACATCGAAGCTTCTCTTAATGTCTTCTCCCAGTGATCATCATTTTCCAGCAAACCTCTGTCCCGGCAAGCCGCTTGATACGTCTCCTTGACCACTCCATTTATAGTTTTCAAATCTTTGAATGATGTGGGACCGCGTACGTGGTGCAATAAAATTCTTAGATAAAAGCATTCTGATTGTGACGGATGTACACCGTACACTCTTCCCAAAGCTTCATCTCTTTTTATTTCTGGATGCCCATCGACGTCTTGACCGCGCCTTCGTCTTGAAAATTTGTTATTAGCCCACGTATAATAGTGTGGAACTTCGTGGTACAACAGCGTTTTTGCAAATTCGTCGGTATTGCAGAGTTCAAAAAACGCTAATAGAGTGGTTTTGCGCGGATTTTGGGCAACTTGTCGCGCAGTTCCTGGTGTGAAAAACACCCTTTGCCCGTTTTCTAAGTGCACGGCCAAATGCACGACCGTGGGATGTCGGTCGTGGATCGGAAATTCGAGTATTCGCCAGACGGCTTCCGATGTACTTATATATCGCCCATTTAAATAATTTTCCACCTCATCATGCGGATTTCTAACGCTGAACGTGGCTTGATCGGAACCTTTATTTATATATTTACATATATATTTTATAGCCTGAACTGAATGGCAGTATTCGACGTTAATGTGGGCGTTAAATGACCTGCACAACATTGGAGAGTATGGTACAATCCATCTGTTATCTATTGTAATCGGCCTCCCTCTGATGTTTACAACTGCGACTTGACCACCATTTTCAGCATTACGACGACGATATACAGGATAACCATCCTCGCCTGTCTGAGTATCGGTGACGAATCGCCGAGGATATTTCTTTGAACATATACCGTTCTTCATACACGGTGATGATAAATTGTGCTCCCCACAAGGTCCATGGATCATGTTTTTGGTGATAATATCGAATAATATTGGGTCATCATCTTTGTTTGGTAGTTCAGCAACTATTATACTGTCTATTTCATCTGGTTGTATTTTTTGTGCAAACCAAAACAGCATATGACAGTGTGGTAGTCCGCGTTTTTGCCATTCAACACTAAGCATATGGCATTTGACTTTGCCGAATACCTCGTCTTTAGTGAACGACTTGATCATTTTCTTCATCTTTAAATGAAAAACCCTAGCAATAATGTCATGACGGTCGAAAGAACGTTGGCCAGCAAATAGCTCTTTCTTAATTTCTGGCCACTCCGGATTGCAAGTGAACGTCACAAATAAATCGGGTCTTCCATAGTTGCGTACATACGTCATTGCATCTTGGGTTTTTTCATGCATGTAACGCGGAGAGCCGGTGAAAGATGAAGGCAAGATGACATGTTGGCCAATATTTGCAGCGTTGACATTAGCATCCTGATTTATAGCGTCTCTTAAATGGATATAGTCATCAGCTCTCAGTTGTTGTTGATTGCGACTTATGTAACTTAGTCTCTCTGTTATCATTTTAGCCATCATGTCAACACAGTATTGACTAAACAAATCCCGATAATAATGAAGGGGATTAAAACTGTTGGCCCTGGTCATCAATCTATACATATAAAATTGCATACACGAAACTGTTTTATTTCGCGCTGAATTTTGTAGAGGGATAGTCAAATAATAACCATCTTCACCGTTAACAAACATCAAAGGGTATTGTAAGGGATCGTAAGCTCTGTGTAATTCAGAAACTCTTTTCAGTTGACCATCTTTGCAATGAAGGACTATATCTCTAGGTCCCTTATCTTCGTCCACCAATAATACTGCAACTTCGTTTGCTGTAGGTGAATTGTATCTTCCACGATGTTGATTTTGTGGAGTGCGGTCAGCGTGAATGATTAATTTTAAGTTTTCAGATGAAGAGTTATGTTCTAAATTGTATTTGAAACTGCGAATATAAATGTTATGACTATTTAACGACGTCTGTAAATCATTGATTAAATCGATATTTAGGTTAGGAGCAATATTAGACCGCAACGAAAGTTGGTCGGCATCAGAAATGAAATAAATTTGTAGAAACTGCGGGCTTTGCCCTGGCGAAGGGAGTAGACTACCAATTAAGTGATAAACTTGCCCTTCTACTTTAAATGTAGGCATAAAGTTTCCTTCGCGAATTTCTTTAGCACCGAATGACGTCATTTGGAAGAGTGTATTATACTTTCGTATGTTTTTTAAAAAATGCGCAGATAATAGATGATTGCCCAGTAATAGATCTTTTATTGGTTGTGGTGGTGCCTGGATATCAGGAAGAACCACTTTTCCTGCAGCACAACACATACCATTTGGTTCATCGCTCCATTTATTTGCAAAACACTTAGGACATGTTTTATTCATTTCGCCTATTTTCACAGTGTTTTGCTGAGCATAATCTATATTGGCATCGTAATTGAAGGCTGATCTATTTCCTTGGGCTATATTCCGATTACGCGCTCTGACTGTAGCTGCTCGCTGTCTTTCTGTTGCTAGGCGCTGCGAGCGCTCAGTGCTAGTCTCCCTATCCCTTGTCTCACAGACATGCTGCCTTAACTCAGATAGACGGTGCGCACGTTCAGCGCTAGTTTCTCGAGCACGGGCCCGCGTCGTCCTCACATTTTGGCTTGCGAGGCGCTGTGAGCGCTCGGAGCTAGATTCTCTAGCGCGTGCTTGCGAAATATATTCTCTATTTCTCGAGAGGCGTTGCTCATTTTCAGGGGCAGATTCTTCCGTACGGCGTACTCGATCGGCTCTTGTCTGTGATGTCTGCCGAGACAGTTGAGATTTCCTTTTAGGCATGCTCTCAACAAACCACGCACAGACTTGAAAACAATTATGAACAAAGGGAGAGCGACTCGAACACCGTCCGCCTTTACAAAACAAAACAATCGTAATATCGAATAACTCGTGTCGATTATTACGATAGAACGAAGTACGAAACTACGAACATACAAAACAAACGTACAACGAAATTACGATATTTTCGATTATGAGGTATCTATCAACAACAACAACCATGCGAACGAAACAACCGAAACCAATAACCAACTGACATGTAATTTTTAGAACTCCAACTAACGACAACGTGGGCATAATAATTCGAGAGGGTCATCAATCCACGGAAAGTCTTAACACCGCGATTCAGAAAAATGACGTCATTGCAGAACGCCATCTATGGGCAAATAGGTAAAACGTCTGCACAATGAAAGTTATGCTAGGGTCATTTTGCGTTTTAGTAATTTTATATTATCTCCGAAACTGTATGACCAATTGATATACTGTAAATGGCAAATCTTATCTGTATGATGTTCCTGTGATACTGAAATAATTTATTGTCATAAGAATTAATATTTTGTTGCTCAAATAATCAACCAAACGTAACAATGCCGAAAAAAAAATTTTTTAATGCAATAATAGAAGTATAAAAGATAAAATATAAAAGATAGAGATATGGTATCGCTGACTTTTTTGTAGAAATAATTAAGATGAACCAGGTAGCCATACATTCTTTTTAATTTTAAGCAACTGTTTAGGCAGCGCACGCAAATAATTCTGTTTTACGAGGTATTTTTTTCCGACTTGCCAGACAAAAGTTGTGATAGCTCGGTTAATATACATGTTATAGAAACAATTTATAGCCTATAGCACTCAGGAATAATGTAGCTTTCTGCCAGTTAAAATAAAATTAGAATTAGATTATGAGTTCCAGAGATTACCCCCTGCATACAAACTTACAAATTTTACCTCTTTATAATATTAGTATAGATATAGATAAAACAAAGCAAAATCTAACCCGGCGAAGCGGGCTGGGTACGCTAGTAGGCTATAATTTATCCCGATATTCTAATGGGAAAGGGAACTATACGGGTAAAACCGCAGGGAGCTACTTGTCATACATAAACCTAAAGGATAAAGCCACGATTGCAACTCCTGGAAGGAGCGTTTGCTTTCCAATTCAAATCATTTATTATGCATAAACCCTTAAAAAGGCACTTACATATTCACAATTTTTAACATAATTAAGTGAATCCAAACAACTAGCAACGGATCGGAACGCGATCACTACTGAGATTTGCTAAACAGAATACAAGTTATAATATGAGCTTCAAGATTTATTGCAATAATGGTTATGGCAGAACCGCTTGAACGCATGGCAATTTGCCCGAGATGCTACAAGGTCCATGTAATATACTAGCCCAGACGCGACTTGTGACTAATGGGAGGAAAATTAAACTACTACAAGTTGGGCACACGGGTTACTATAGGGGGTGTGGTGAACGGTATTCTTACATATTTTTTTGTTAGGGCTATGGTCAGCGCACCCGCCGCCCGGTTCCGTTCTTGGGACAGAGGTGCGGCGCGCGGCCCTGTAGCACATCCATAGCACGTCACCTTCGTCGTTGAGCCGACCACCAGACCAGAGTTCTTTGTCCTCCGTGGTCGACCCGACGGCATACCCTCTCCTCTCGAAGTCCCTTTCCCGGCACGTCGATCACCGTCACGCGATCAGCCTCTCTTCGGGTGCTAGACTAAAATCCCCGGTCCGAGAATAATTACCTCACAATACAAGTGTTATTTCCATAAAGCAGTTTGAAGTCTTTAAAAAAAATTTAAATTACCCTCACCTTTCTATCCAAACTGATAGACGCCATTTTTTTCCCATCAGGCGAGAATGCGAGAGCAGTAGGATATGTCTTATTCTTGACAAAATCATACAAGTCGGTATCCAGCTTCGATTCAAATTTCACAATTTTCGGGAAATGGTACTCATGTTTTGGTCCCGTCCAGTACTCGATGATTCCTGCCTTATCTACTGAGACTGCTGTTTCGAAGACCGGATTATATTTGATGGTGGCGACAGTTCTCTGGTGTAGGGTATCGAAGGTATGTAATGGATGGCTCATTGTTTGCGTACCGTCGAATATATGGATCTTATTGCTGTTTTTCTCTGAACTAAATGCAAAGTACAGATTTATTAGTGGAATATTCTGGTAAAAGCCTGAATTTGAGAGGTTCTCTTATTTCTTAAAGTTCTTACAAAATGACGGCGGTTTGAAAAATACGTCATGGTAAGGTCAGATATCGTGCTCACCAGGACACTATTTTTTTTTTTCGGGTTGAGACCCCTCAGCGCTCACACCACAAACCGGGTAAAACTGTGATAACACAGCCATCTGCGGCTAACAATTATAGTCACAAAAAAAACGCCAATTTTTCATTAATCCCCACTTTACCAGCCTGTAGATTTTTTTAATTTGATTCTTTTTATCTATACCAATAAATAAAATTGGAATGTCTGTTTGTAATGTCAAAATAATAGGCTTTTTTCATGCTCACACGGTTATTTGTACGACACCTATGCCTAAAATAGCAATTAAAAAATTTTTGTCTGTCTGTTTGTTCCGGGTAATCTTCAAAACGGCTGGACCGATTTCAAAAATTCTTTCACCAATGGAAAGCTATAATATCAGGGCGTAAACTAGGCTATATTTTATCCCGGTATTCCCACGGGAACTACGCGGGTAAAACGACTATAACCTATAACCGAAGCGAAGCGAGGGCGGGTTGCTAGTATATATATATATATATTTGTATTTTGAAATTTAGTGTCCGACCGAATGTTCGGTTTCGGTTTCGGTCGAGTTTCGGCAAAAAAACGAGTTTCGGTTATGTTTCGGTTTCGGCAGCAAACCTGCCGAAACTACGACCGAAACCGAAACTGCATTCAGGAGTTGCCGCGCTGTGTTCGGGTGTGTTCGGCGTGGTAAATGACATCCAAGCGACGATGACATTTGGCCGCGTCCACGTGCGTAATCATGTCGTAACCTGTTTGTTTGCAGTGCATTTTGTTTGTTGTGAGTTTTCGTGTGTTATGTTTTGAATTCGGTAAGTTTTATCATGTGATATAATATAAGAGTACCTCGAAAAGTAATTTAATATAACAAAGGAGTACCTAGATTATAGTAGAATCAAGTTTACCTTAAAAAATTAAAAAACTAAACATTTTGTGGTTAATTTAACTCTTTCGCTAATGCTATATGTAAACAAACATTAGTTAGGTACATGGTATTTACTATAGTGCATTAGTGGTGATATTCTATTCAGGCATACTTATTAGAGCCTAGATTACAGAGAAGTGCAGATATTTATTCTTACTGGGATTCTAGTCCATATCTGTCTTTGAGAAAGGTGGCACTGAAATACTTATCAGCTCCACCAACGAGTGTTTCCAGTGAACAATTATTTAGTGCTGCTGGACAAATTTATTCAGACAGAAGGAGCAATCTGCGACGCGAAAATGATGATAAACTATTGTTTCTTACCTATAGGTAATATAAGATTGTTTAACTATTAATATTAATAAGAAGTAACATTTAAGTACAGATACCTACTTGAAATTATTAGTATCTAGTCGTCGCGTTTTGCAATATTATGATTACGATTAGTTTATAATTTAGCTTTTGTTTTTTGTTGAAGTGTCAATATGACGATTAAGTATAGAAGAAGTTAATTTGTTTTTAAGATAAAAGTGATTTATATTGTTTTGTTCATTACTTAAATATTAAATACCTATCCACCTATAACTATTGTGATATTAGGTTAACAACATAAATAAATAAGTATTAAAGCTACGTATGTAATTTAAACAAAAAAAATTAAAACTGACTGATTATAAAACATTTTCTTTATTTTTCTCGGAAAACATGATCCAAAGAAAGTTTCGGTTTCGGTTTCGGCCGAAACTGAGACCGTTGCCGAAATTCGGTTTCGGTTTCGGTCGTAAAAACCAGTTTCGGTCGGACACTATTGAAATTAGTTTTTTTTAATAGTATTCTTTTTTCTAGCAAATAGAGAAGCGGAACTCGAAATAAAACCGTATAACAACCCATATATTCATTAAATCATATGAAAAGCGTTGTACAGTAGATCAATTTCCCTGCTATTGCGCAGGCGACTCGAGCCCAGGAGTGGGACGTATATGAGCTGTGATGGCAATAATGAATGTCTTATACACTTAAGTATCAATAAAAACTTATAATTTTTTTCTTTTTCTTTACTGATGGTGCCAAACGAGCACACCTGATGGTAAGTGATGCTGCCGCACATGGACCTTTGCAATACCTGGGGCACAGCTAGGCCATTGCCTACCGTGAAGAAAATACTCTTCTTAAACCTCGTTTAAAGAAGGACATGTCATAGCACTCGCGAAACACAATAGCAGGTAGTTCATTCCAGAGCCTACACGTGCATGGGAGAAATGATCACTGGAAACCTACAGTTGAAGATATAACGTTTCCAGGTGAAATGGATGAACTCTGCTACGGTGCCGAGTGGTACGTTGGTAAAACGGTAACGGTGGTACCAAGTCAAACAGTTCCTCAGAGCACTCCCCATGAAAGAGCCGATAGAGTACACAGAGTGACCCAAAGTCTTTCCGCCGCTCCCGTGACTCCAATCTGTCCGTAAGATTGGGATCCCCGAGAATTCGAACAGCACGCCTTTGGAGGGAGTAAAGTGGGTCTAGCTGATACATATTTGGGCGCGCCTGCCCAGAGATGTGAGCAGTACTCCACATGAGGACGAACTTGTGCTTTGTATAATACAATATGTAGTAAAACCACGTTAAAAATACACCCAATATTCAGGTTTCTAGACCAGAATACCTCCTAAATATAAAATTTTACTTATCTCTTCAGCAAATATAGATCCCCTGTCCCTTCCCTCCAATTTATTTAACGTGGACGATGGCTGCTCTAATAGTCAACTTAAGATCTGTAAGCTAATAAGCTTCATCTACATCATCATCATCTTAGATCTTATGTTTGTGTTGGGTGAGTTCAAGCCTTCTCTATAATAGTCAGGAAATTGTCCTACTATACTATGATGATCAGGCAGGTTAGTATATTCTATGGAGGAAAACAGCTTTCAATCTAAAGACCATTTTCATTCCGATTATAGATAAAGGGCTTGAAGAGATTTATATATCTACTAGCTGACCCAACAGACGTTGTTCTATTCAAATAAAAGGAATTCTCCATGAAATCAAAAGCAGCGCCACCTATCGGGTCCAGTTGTGAATCTAAACCATCCTCGAATCCCCTTGAATACACACAAAAAATTTCGTCAACATCAGTCCAGCTGTTTAGGAGGAGTTCAGTGACATACACACGTACGCTAGAAATTTATACACGGTGGCATTTTTATCTTCTTACAAAAAAAAAAAAACCATAAGAGTATCCGACCAAAGAAACATATCTAAGATATTTAAATATTCAATAGGAGCAGTTATAAAAAAAAAATTAAAGTTAATATTTTGTAACAGCCTGTTTATCATGTTTACATTTTAAACAAAAGCAATAATGCGGAATTTCGTTAGCCAATCATAGGTATGAAGTCCACGTGGACGGCTTTTACAAAGCGTAATTCCCTACGCTAGATACCTAATGTCTGTGCTACACGGTTTGAAACAGATGTTTGAAACAGTGTAGATAGATGTTTTATGCCAAATTTCGTATGACCTTTAAACGCCCTTGGTAGCGAGGCTTGTGTTTCAAACCACTGGCTAAGCGTTGGTTTTTATCTTGTTTGAAACCGTCTAGCCGCTTGTTTGAAACCAAATGAACGACAGTCACGCTACAGAGGTCAGCGCAGACGCACGCGACGACGTTCTGTGCACAAAATGGCGCGTGAGCAGACAGAACGCGATCGCGATGTTATTGCTCAACTTCTCGAGTTATACAAAGAGTTGCCCTGCCTTTGGGACTTAAATTGTGAAGGGTATAAAAATAAAACACAAAGAAGAAATGCGTGGGATATTTTAATTTTTTCCTTCAATTGCACACAAAAGTGCAAGACTTACTCCAACTTTTTGTTGTATTGATAGGTAAGGCGCCATGACGTCGTTGTACTGAACATACGGTACGCGAGCGTCAAGACGTCCTATCCGCGCCACGTTCTTTGAACACTGTTGGTTTCAAACTAACTTAAAAACCATGTAGCCAGCAAAGTGCTTTTCTGCTTTTTTTGTTTCAAACCACTGTTTGAAACCGTGTAGCCCATGCTTAACAAGTATCCTTTGCGATGCCCGATTGGCGCCGCGGTCAAGTGGTCGTAGTACCTACATACTACATCAGCTGTGTTGAGTACCTATGCGCTCGCTACAAGCTGTTTCCTTACTATTTTAATTAGTAATTATTTATAATAACTTATATTAAAAAATATTCTACTAAATATTGTTTTTAACCTTTTAATTGTATGAATGAATAGTAGATACTGGATACTTTAATTGACCTGCTTTTGTAAGACGACATAAATGTCACCGTATATATAAGATATGGTAGAATAGTAAATAATACATACATTGCAAGGGCGCTTATAGGATCGCCCGGGGAATGAACCCACTCGGTGCAATACGGCTCAAACTCTATTGAAATCATGTTAATCATATCTGAAAAAAAAAATACACATCAGGTTATAAAAAATGGTTGTTCTTTTAAATGTAAAAAAAAGGTAAATATTGGTTGTCTGTATAATCGATTTACTTATGATAATTTCACGTAATAATGTCCTTTTTTTTGGGTGGGTTGCGGTCGGCACAATCCTCGTACCGCACGTCGCCTTCGTCGTTGGGCCGACCACCGGAGCAGGGTGACTTGACGTCAGTGGTCGGCCCGACGGAATACCCCCTATTTGGGGTACCCTCCCAACGTAATAACGTCCAAAAAAACATTATTAGAATCAAAATTGCATACTTTTTTTATGGATTGTGAATTATTATCACTGAATTATCATCAAAGAACGAGTTCAAATCCAATCATTTATTTTGCGAAATATGGGTATAAAATAGTAGTAGTTATAGGTAGACAATGTATCACCATATTTGACCATCAAGCGGCATGCAAAAAGAGTTTCCAATTGCAGATTAAAACTTTTAAGAATTAATGGCTTCATAGTAAATACATGCATTTAGCCAATTTAAGAAATGAATTTACTTGTTACATGAATTTACACTTACAGTTGTCATATCATTTTTTTTTTTTTTGCGGGTGGGCTGCGGTCGGCGCGCCTCCGCACCACTCCATCCGGGGCGACAGAGGGGCTTAAGCACGCAACTCCCGCAACCCACCCGAAAACCACGTCGCCTTCGTCGTTGGGCCGACCACCGGAGCAGAGTTAACTTGTCATCAGTGGTCGGCCCGACGGAATACCCCCTACTTGGGGTACCCTCCCCTCGACCGACGTCCCCCCCCCCCCCCTCGGGAAGGACGTCGGTCTTTCCTCACGCGGTCGGCCTCTCGGCGGGTGACGGACTAATTCCCGGTCACGTCACCCGCGGCCTCGGCTAGGGCGGCATGAGGCGCAGGTAGTTGCGCCTGCGCCGCCCCAGTTACGTCATATCTAAGGTCATTCTATATGTTATTATTCTAAGGTTATTAGCTTATTAGTAATCATTTAATTATATAATGTCAATAATAATGTGAGATTAATAAATAATATAAAAAACAAAAATAGTATAACAATAAAGCATTATTTACATGTCAATCAAATCAATTTATCATTCAAATAATTGATTGAGTAGTAGACATTCTATAAAGGTACATTTTTTATTTCATTTTTAAATATATTATATATGTTATTTCCAATAATATATTAATATATGTTATTTCCAAAATAGATTTAGGCAAATGGTTGTATAAACGTGGGGTCATACAAAATATACTTTTATTTAACATTGCTGTCTTAGTGCTTGGTGTACATATTTCGAGGTGACATCTTCTACTATTTAAAATTACATTTTTTTCGATAAATTAAAATTTATTTGCACTCGTTAATTCAAACATTTTTTACTTAAATTATACAGATTATAAGTAACAGTATCACAAGCTGAACGCTTAGGACGATAGTGCCTGCCTATCGCTTGTTTCGTGCTCTCGCTTGCACGCTAGGCTCGGGCGGCACGTGACAATGAGTCATGCTTTTTTGTGTATGCAGTCGGCATTCATCGATTTATAAAACGTTATCAGATAAAAAAGAATTGGCCCAGCTGGAGTGGTAGTTTATAAGTAAGGACTTGTCGTGCAGTATCGTGCGTACAATTTTCACTAGAATGATTGTTCTCAATATGTGTGTTATTTCTGAACGTTAATTATATGTTTGTAAAGTATCTACCGTGCGATACGAAAAGAACCGTGCCCCATTTAAAGGGGGTTTTGGGCCATGAGCGTGCAGAATTTTAACTCTAATATACAATTTATTGTATGTTAATATAAAGTACTAAGTTAGTACAGAGACAATCTGGTGTTTTTATATCCTTGCGTTGAATGCGTGAGGTCATAGAGGTGGTTCAATTGTATGATTCTGAGATACTCAAAATTCTGTTTTATTAAAAGTATTTCTTTTTTATACTCATCATTAAGACAACTTAAGTCTTCTTGCATCCAGGGCACTACCGACATATCAATAAAACAAAATCCTATGTTTATATATTAGCAGAAAAAACTTACAATTAGTAATAAAAGGTTATTACTGTAGTTGTAAAAATGGTGCACGAACCATAGGTGTTCACGTAATAACTATAATCTGGTTTTTAGGGTATGTTAGACACCACAGGGTACAAATAACTCCACCATCACAAGATCTAGAGAACATATTCGTAAGATTTGATAGTTCAGATGAAGAAGATTATGAAAAATAATTTTTATATTTGAACAGCCTGTAAACTAAGGCACATTCGTTAAACAGCACTAAAAATATTTTTTCGTTAATGCACTTCTCTAAAGTAAAACATTGCTATTGACATTATCGCTGAACGCCATATGGCCCAAATCGAGGCATAGTTCGAACCGTGCCCCATTTAAAGGGGGGTTTTGGGCCATGAGCGTGCAGAGTTAAATTGTATGATAATATAAAGTACTAAGTTAGTACAGTGATAATCTGGTGTTTTTATATCCTTGCGTTGAATGCGTGAGGTCATAGACGCAGTTCAATTGTATGATTCTAAGATACTCAAAATTCTGTTTTATTAAAAGTATTTCTTTTTTATACCTATCATTAAGACACCTTACGTCTTCTTGCATCTGGATGCACTCCTCTAAAGTAAAACATTGCTATGGACATTATCACTGCACGCCATCTGGCCCGAATCGGGGCATGGTTCTTTATTCCTAGAGCCGAAAATAATCGTTAAAAAGAAGGATAACACAATCTCATTACATTTGTAAATAAAACTATTTTACGGATTTTATCGCGTTTGTATTTGATTTTCAATTGCCCGACGTTTCAAATAATTTAGAGCGTTCATGGACACGTCCGCCTGTGACATCAAATTGACATCAACAAACGCGATAAATTCCGTAATGTAGTTTTATTTACAATGTGTAATGCTCGCGTAAACATCGGAACTCATTACATTTTTCAATGTTGCTTTTTAAAGAAATTTAGCTCTAAGGAATTAATCTTTATATTTACAGAGGATGTTACAAGCATAATTCGGTGATACAATATACACCCAGATTCAGAATAATAATTTGTGGATCGCACTAAGTTGTCTTGCGTGGAAATCTCGAAGCCCAGGCAAGACAGAGACAGTAGATCTGTATCACAATTACTACACCATATGTGCATTCAACATTTTTTTGGAATCAATGGAATGGTTTTCGTTATGGTCAAATTTGATGGCTTTTCTTTGAATTTGAGTTATGTACCATGAAAAATACTTTTGTGAATACGATGATGTTATATTTCTAGCCAAGGGGCCATTCATACAATAAGTCACGCTACATTCAACTCTTTTTGACCCCCTCCCTCTCCTATTGTCATGCTATGTCACACTTTCTGTGAGTCTACGCCTTAAATGTTACGTATTATGTAGGCATGTACAGAATGAATTGCGCAAACGCTTCAATGGTACCGTAGGTACAAACGCGGCTCGTCAACGGTCATCGGCCTATCAGCTGATTTAAAGCGAAGTTTGTCTTGCTTATGCGAACGTAATTATTGATTTATTCTATTTCTAATGAACATTTAACAAAGTAGAACATGTTGCAGATTAAGTATCACTGACTTTATATATATCAATCAAATTTACACAAAAAAGCGATAGCAAAAAAACTCTACATGTCTAAAATTCATTAACGAATCGAGATTTTTCCTTCAAATTATTTTTCATAGGTTCCTACCACCATTGCCTAACTCCCATTTGACCAGTTGCCCCATAACCAGATACACACTGCATATATAATAAATTTCAATCGATAGTACTAAATATAGATAGTATTAAAATTGAATAAATTAATAAAAATCTTTTACAACAAATAAATAATAATTCTATTTATCAGGAGTCCAAGGATTCTGTATTTGCATCGAAGTATCTATAATCGGTATTGCAACATCTTCTTTACCTTCAAAACTACCGTCTACTTAATCGTTTTCTCTCATCTTTAAAATGTTTTAATGAATGACGAACATCATGTTACTGTAGATCCCCGTCCCTCCTTGTCACACTCAGCAAGACCCCCTCCACCCCCTTGTATGCAAACGTATTTTATGAACGGCCAACAGACAAAGTTAATCAAGTTTCACATGTTATATACATATAATAAATAGTACTTACCAAAGTTCACAACATCAAACACTTTGACAGTTTTCTCCTGTGAGGCAGTACACAATAATGTACCAGTACTATTGGCTGCAACATGGCTAATTGGTGCCAAGTGTGAACGGAAGTGTTTCACAAACTCTATGCCTTCTTCCTGAAAAAAAAAACTAAGTGTGTTTTATCTAAAGCTAGTAGTTTAAAACATATTATGCAGGTAAGATTATGTATCTTATATATTTTTAAATCATTATGTGTGATGACCGGAGCAAGAATACAATTTACCACCCCCTTACTTGCCCATCAGTGTCGTAAAACATGCCTAGGGAAATAATATTCCAATAATATCACAGCACTATAAAATCATCTTCAAAAAAACATAAATATAGGCTACAGGATTATTCTATCCAGATAGCTATCCAGCTCATAATACTAGACTGCATGAATCAACCGAAGTGATGCAGAATCCCGGAGCTCAGCAACATTGACTGAGTCACCAAATGTGGCAAATATTACTAATGAGGAGACTTTCTGCATAAATTCTGTCCCTCACCACATCTGCTAATAGTCAGAAGGACTGATTGCATGATAATGCTTGGGCATTCTATGCAAGAGAAGAACAATTCAAAACCAAACCTTATAACCACCTCTAACCAGGGTCAGATCCCCTACCACTGTGGAGAAGGCTCTAGCCCAGCAGCGAGACATGTATTAGGCGAGATGATGAGGATGATATTTTTAAGTTAGATTTTTAAAAATAAACCAGGTGACATATTCTATTCTTAACTTTTGGAACTGCAGATATTTGACATCTGCATTTATTCTTCCTATACCATGAGATAAGAATTGTATTGTTTGCAACCCCTTAGTGGCCTGTAGGAAGGATAAATAAATAGGCTAAGGGTCCACCAGGAGAGCAAACAGCGGCTGTCTTCTAGAAAATATATAACCTCACTGCAATCACCAATCTGCCAAGTATGGCAATTACAACATCACTCTTACATAAATGAGGCATAGAACCATCCTTTATGGTGAATTCTTAACTAAGTATTTACATCCAGCAACAGACAGATAACTAAATGATGATAATGATCTGTAGCAATATCAGGGTTGGGCAAAATCTGATTTTTATTAAAAAAATCAAAAACCATTGATTTTTTTAAAAGATCATGATTTATTTGATTTTTTAAATTTGAACATTTTGATTCTTTGAAATTATTGTTAATTATTTTAATGTACAAGTCTAAAAATTATAATACAATTTGCGCCTCAAAAACTTGTGACAACGCATTTGTCGCGCTTCTTGCTTCTTGCAAGAAAATTCTTGTCGCGATTTGTTTTCCTTCTGTCCTATACACTCACTCACTCACTATACAGTGCCGAGTAAGGCACGAACGCGTTTGTTGTGCTTTTTGCAAGAATATTCCTGTCGTGTCGTGTCGAGGCTTGTTCTCCTTTTCAACCTATAAATAAATTGACGTTCGCGCATTTCGCTAGTTTAGTTAAGTTAGTTAAGTGAAGTGAAAACATATAAATAAAGTAAAATGAGTGGAAGAAAAGAGGACCCAATATGGCAGTTCTATATTAAGACAACAAATCCAAATAAATTGGGGTGTAGGGCTATTTGTAGAAAGTGCAAGAAAGATATTCAAGGGTTAGTCCAAAGACTTAAAGCACACCACGATGTTTGTAATTATCAAGAGAGGAATACAGGTAATTAAATTATTAATTTTATTTTATTTATATTTTAGGCATATATGATTTTTGTTTTTAAATGTTAGGTGAAATCTATCACGTGGCGTGGCCTTTAATGTAACTTTTTTAACGCGACCTTTCCCAGGTTAAATATTAAAGATTATCTTTACTCTTCTATACTTACTTAATTTTTAATTTTTTTCAACTTAAAAAAATAAATTTGCTTTTAGATCTCTATTGAACATTTTAACTTTATTTTAAAATCAATAATTCAATACTATATCAATATATCATCAATTATAATTAATCAATTTCAATTTTCAGTTATGTTTTTTCTCTTTCCAGAGAGTCGAATGTCGCTTGACAGTTTTGCTAGCACATCATCTGCCTCAAGTTGTAGTTCACTCATGAAGAAAGTACCAACACCAACAAGTCCAACAACTTTTGAGCCAGTCCAAAAAAAGAAAGCAATCGAAACTCAGCCTACCATGAGTACCATGAGTAGTTTTGTAATGCGGACTTCAACTGCTGAAAAACATAAAATTGACAAACAAATAGCAAAGGCTATTTTTGCTACTAATTCGAGCTTCAGATGTATTGAGAATTTAGAGGTGAAAAAGCCATTCAGTTATTAAGGCCTGGTTATACACCGCCCTCGAGAAAAACGATAGCAACAAGTCTTTTGGACGAAATCTATGAAGAGGAAAAAGAAAAATATTTCTCCTCCCTGTCAGGACAGTCCGTAAATATGTCAATTGATGGGTGGTCATACGTGCACAACGAACCAGTGATATGCGCAACGATAACCACTGAAGATGGACAAGGCCTCCTATATGAAACTATAGACACATCAGGAAATCCGCATACTTCAGAACATTTAACTCAAATAGTTTGTGACCTGATTTCTTCATGTGAATTAAAATACAAGTGTACCGTAAAATCTTTTGTGACAGACAATGCCGCAAATATGACACTTATGAGAAAAACATTAGAAGAAAAAACTAACGCAAAAGTTATAACTTATGGCTGCTCTGCACATATTTTTAATTTACTGTGCAAGGACTTTCAAGTTAAAGACGTTATAGAACATGTGGTCCAAATTGTTAAATATTTTCGAAATAACCATTTGGCTAGAACTAAATTCAGTCAAGCAGGAGGCAGCGCTTTAGTCCTTCCAAGCGATGTGAGATGGAATAGCCTTGGCAACTGCTTAGAGATGTATTTCACTCAGTGGGACATCATATTAAAAACCTGCGAAGAAAATAAAAACGAGATTGATTCCACTATTTACCGAAAAGTTTCAAATATTGTGATTAAACATGCAGCGCAAGATTATTTAAACATTTTAAAACCTATATCAGTTGCTCTTGATACTGTGCAGAGGAAAAATGCTACTATCGCAGATACTGTAGAGCAGTGGAAACATTTACAATATATCTTTGATGAATCTGTGGAATTACCATTACAAAAAACACAACAATTTAATAATCGATATAAGCAAGCACTAACGCCATATCATTTTATAGCGTATATGTTGAATCCACAAAAAACAAAATACCAGTTAACACCAGAAGAAAAGAATATAGCTTTAGAAACAATTAAAGAGTTACATGAAAACAATGGACTGTTACCTTTAGTAATAAAGTTAAATGCCCGCAGTGCTCCATTTAAGCAAGTTATGTTTTCGGACGAAGTAATAAAAAATGTAAACGGACTACAATGGTGGTTATCACAAAATGATGAGCCGGAAATCTTGAAACAGTTGCCAATAATAAAACAGTTCCTGTGTGCAACTGCTTCTTCAGCTTCAGTAGAACGCGTATTTAGCTCTTTTGGTCTTGTACACTCAGATATTAGAAACAGATTAGGCATAGAAAAAGGAGGAAAGCTCGTGTTTTTGTTTAAATTGTATAACGAAAATGAATAGACTGAAAATATACGGTAATAAAATTTAGGTGTTACGTTTAGTTTAAGAATTTGGAATTATGTACTTCTTTTTTGTTGTTTTTGCTAAAAGCAGATACTTCTTTTGATTATTGAGAAAACTTTTATGTTATGTTGTTATCTGGTTCTGAATAAAAAGGAAAAAAAAATTGATTTTAATCATGATTTTAATTTTAAAAATCAAGCGATTTAAATCATGATTTTAATCAGCCCAACCCTGAGCAATATAGCCATAAAGTCTCAAAGCATGCATTTTGAATTTGGTTATATGTAATAATAACAAATTACCATTATAATATCTATAGCGGCAAAAACACTCACGTGCGAGGCCCCGGCGTGCACCGTAGTGCCGGGGCCTCGCATACGCCGCTGCGCACTCGCCCTGATGATGAGCATCGGACATGCTCGAAACCAGGGTCGACGTAATCGATCTCAGCACGTGAGTGTTTTGGCCGTTATAGATATTATAATATGGATCAGTCTCACAATAATTTCAATACTAAACAAATTATCATAATTTTCATGTAAATCTGTATCCCATATTTTTACTTCATAATGTTTCGTAAATCTTTATCCCATATTTTTATTGATAAATATATTAGAGAACACTATTAATTTCCTTTTTTTCAAGCCAATATAACCAAATATAATTAACGCTCAAATTCAGAAATGGTATTATGAAGAAGAAGAAAGCCACTAGGGACATATTCTTTTTATCTATTATTTTAAGTCTTAAGTTCGTAGTTGTAGCTTTTAGTTTCATATCTTTACATATTTCTGCAAGTATGAAATACTTCTATGACACAAAAAAAAACTGCAAGTTATGCAAATATTTGTTTTGACTTACAAGAAAATATGGTTACATTACACATAACCCTTCAATGCGGATTAACCATAAGAGGTTAGCCAGTTATCATATTTATAAAGTTATATATGTAAAGGATACACCTACACCTGCTCCTGCATGCTGATATAGCTATCAAATTTGTTGGTTAGCTTACCTGTTTTTTCCAAAATTTTAAATGGCCATCCTGACTAGCTGTGATCACAAAATCAGTCTTTGTAACTACAACATGTGTGACCACATCTCTGTGCATATAACTGAATTCATAAGTTTCTGAAGATGGCAGATTATCTATATAAAGAGATTCAAATTCTAGCACTGAAACATTAAAACCATTAGTTAAGAGCGCTGCGTGAGAGCAGTAAAGGTTAAACGAAGTGAAAAATTCATAAAATTACCCTTCCGTTTTTTAGGTTTAGGTTTTGCGGCCTCAGATGGCATAGGACCTATCCAACCCTCATTATCGGCTGTTTCGTCTTTATCTTCCACACTACTACGCCGCTTTTCCCCGGACATTTTGTCATCAATAATTTTACCAATTTTTTATTTTATAATGGTAATTTATATACAGAATAAGGCAAAAACAAGCAGAAATACGATGCACAACAAACAACCAGCGGATTTTGTCTTGATCATATACACCACAGATTAACATTTTATATATACAGAATAATAACAGATATTGCCATAGACATTTTTTTCTGGTTCTGTTTGGACATTCGTACCGGCAAAAGGATCAATACCCATACAGCCAAGTCTGATACAATTTCCTTCATATTATTTAACATTTCTTTACATAGAATATAGAATAGGTAGGTTATTTATAGTTATTGTCCGTCAGTAAGTCAAGTCGTTACCATTAATTAGGTGCTGAAAATTTAATTAAATGATTTCTCTGAGAATTTCGGTAGAATATGAAAATACACGTAAACCACATTCACCACACTTCAGTACCTTAACCGTATTATATTACATAAAATATCAGCAATATTATGCAATGTAACACTATAAAACACAAAAAAATGAATATACTTCTTCTTCTTGATTAATGGCAATGAGCTGCAATAATATGCGCTATTGGTGCCAATGTCGAGTTATAATTAATTAATTAATTAGTCACGTCTTTAGTCTTCGTAAGTAGTCCGTCGTTAGCATTGATTTAGTGTTGATAGCCAAATCAAGCTTCTTCTGGGAAATTTGGCAGAATGTGAAAATGCACGCAATTCGCTATTATATCATATTCACTATATATCAGCATTCTATCAACATTATATTACATAAAATATCAACAAAATTATTCAATATAACACCGTAAAACACTAAAATAATGAAAAAAATATAAAAGCGCTACATGACATTTTGACATTCGCATCAAAAGTCCCAAAAATAATACAAGAGCTTATCATGACATTACCATATTCATTTCATTTCATTTATTATCATAAAAACATTACATAGATATGTGGGAATCTCTGGCTCCTACGCTAGTTGTATACTGCGTTGCAGGAGCCAGTGTCCTCCCCATTACAAAAGACACATTTTATAATAAATAAATACAAAGCAATGACTACAGTAGGTGAATACAATGTAAATAATCATAATAAAAAGAAAAACAAAAATCTATGAGTGTGCGTGCGAGTGTGTGTGTGTGTTGTATGTGTGTGGGTGTGTGTGTGTGAGTGTGTGAGTGAGTGTGAGTATGCATGTTGCATTTGTGTATGTGTGAGCATATGAGTGTGTGTTATATAGGTGATTACATTTACTATATCAACAGTAGGAGATTCTCAATTTCTGTATAACCAAGACTTCTCAGCCAATTAAAAACTAAAGTTTTGAATTTATTACTGTTTAGTCTATTTACTTTATGTATTTTGCACAGTTGGTTGTATATATAGGGTGCTAGAAAATGAAAATGACGTTGCCCGTAAGTTGTTTTCATTTGAGGCACTGGGTATTTCACCACTCGCCTTGTTAAAGTAGGTAAATAGGGCACAAATTCTCTATGATACCTACGCAAAACTTCATAAATGTACATCTGTCTTACAGATAGTACACCAGCCTTTTCATATACCGCAGTTGTAGCATGCCTATAAGGTAATTGCATGAGAACTTTTAACACCACTCTTTGTGCTCGTTCCGAACTTATAAGAATGGTCTTACCAGCACTTCCCCACGCACAAATGCAGTACCTTATAAGACATTCTCCAAGGGCTTTGTAGGTTTGGATTAAAAGGTTCATATCCCTAACCATGCGCAATTTCTTAAATATGTGTATAAGCTTTCTCACTCTAGCTGTAGTGGCCATTACGTGGTCTTTCCAGTTAAGCTGATCATCTACCATTACACCTAGATATCTAACGGAAGTCGCCCGAGTAAGAGTCACACAATTACAATTTAAATGTCCTTTCTTGCATGGGTAGGCATGTATCTTTAAACATATGTCTGGAGAAGGTTTATCCATAGCTTTCTTACTAAAGCACAGATATTTAGTTTTGCTGGTGTTTAGTGATAATAGGCTACCGTCCAACCAAGCCGTTACCTTAGCTAAGCTACTTTCAGCTTGTCCAACTCTTTCCATGGAACAATAACACAGTATCGTCGGCGTACATAATAACATCGCAGCTAGATGAAGATAGTGAACCACATAATTCCTTAATATATAATAGAAACATGGTAGGCCCGAGTGTGCTGCCTTGTGGAACGCCATATTTCAATTTAGAGCTGTCACTCTTTAAATCAGCTACTCTAACCGACTGTGTCCGCTCAGATAAATAGTCTGTGAACCACTGATGCACCATCCCCCTGATGCCAACGTTCTCAAGTCGCTGCAAAAGAATCGGGATAGAAACCGTGTCGAATGCTTTTTGAAGATCTAGAAAGACACCTAGACACTTGTCCCCCCTATCTAGATATGTTATTATCTTAGTTGTTAATGTCGCGTAACTTGCAACATTCGCGCCTAAACTCCTATTGCCATAGACTATAATCTATAAAGTTTCTTCGTAGATCATAGTAGATCAGAGAATGCTTTTGGAAGTATTAGCGGGAATATTTTTAATTCAATACTTTAATGTTTTATAGCATTATATTGAATAATTTTACAAGTATTCTGTGTGACAATGCACAACAAGGTACTAAGGTATTATGAAACAGTGATTAACACATGTAAATGAAAATATATATTTTCATGCTCTACCAAGATTACTTACTTTGGTTGCCAGCGCACAATTAATAGTAATGATTTTACTTACTAACAAGCTGATTGGGAACAAGCTGATCCAAATGTAAAATTAATTAAATTCTAAATGTAATGAAGAAGTATAATATTTTTTCAAAAAGTTAGGAAGAAAATTATTGTATTGTGTAATACGTTTTGAATTTTGTATTGTATTTTTAAATTTGCAAAGGGATCGTAATCCACATAGTCAAATTTAATACACTAAACTTTTGTAATATTCTGCTCCAATTATAAATGAATCACAAATGGTGCTAATATTTCCCTCTCTGTCGCACATTTTGTCTGTATATTCATAGACAGCTCGATACAGTGGACTTAGCTTGAATATTTGCATTAGAATAGTCGTATCGTTATCGAGACAAATTTGTACGGGTTTTAAAATTCACAGTACCTAAATAGACAATGAAATTAATCAGTCTGGATCTGTCCTATCTAAATTCAATGTTAAATTGTTATTAGTTAGTAGCCACTTACTCCTTATATAGTCACCTACCTGGTAGTAAAATATTATCAAAACCGGTCCACCCGTTTTTAAGATTACCCAAAACAGACAGACAGATCGACAGACAGATAAAAGAATTTTAAACCGATTTTCAGGCATAGGTATCATGAAAATAACCGTATCAGCATGAAAAAAGCCCATTTAACATTACAAACAGACACTTAAATTTTATTTGTATAGTTCTTTATTCAAATTTAATTTAGGTGACAATACGTTAACGAAACGATAACCGAGTAAAATTGTTCGTGCTGTCGATATTAGTCCCATTTAGGCACGACTAAGGTATATTAAGGTACTTCTTTATAGCGTGATGTAATATCTATAAGTAAAATTGTTATGAAAAGAAGAACATTGTATCTTAAAATATAAATTGGAATTGTTTGTTTTGAATGTTTTTTTTTTTATTGCAATCGGTGACAAACGAGCATATAGTACACCTGATGGTAAGTGTTGCTGCAGCTCATGGACTTTTGCAAGGCTACCTACCGCGAAGAAAGTGAAGGGAGTGTGAATGCATGCAATGAGGTCCGGTGGGTGATACTAAAGACATCATCGGGAGTCCAACCCAGTGAAGTTTTGTTAGTAAATATCACGCTCTAATGCGTAGTAAATATATAGTATATATATATATATATATATATATATATATATATATATATATATATATATATATATATAGCTATAGCATAGTAAATATATATGCGTAGTAAATATCACTCACTCTAATTTCTATATTCACATAAACAGATATAAATGTATGTTTTTGTAATATGCGTTTGTTTTCTTCTAAGATCATTCTGTCGCGAGGTAATTTTCAATAATTATATAATGGCGACGTCAATGAACGACTTCCCTCGGGTTGAGAACCCTCAGTGCTCACCCAACAGTCCGGGTAAAGTTGTCATAACCATTTGCGTCTAACAACTATAATTACACACAGAAAAAGACGCCTTCTATTAGTCAATTTAAGACGCAGTTAATGCTTGTATAATTATAAATATATTGAGAAAATAAAGATTACTGTTAAAAATGTACAACAATCTTTCGAATTTATTGTAACCAAAGTAATACTATTCAATTGTGCACACTTAACCGTCTAAATATAATATATACAATTTTTTTGTCTAGTCACGTCCAGTGGACTTTTTAGTGACAGACGTTGTCTATGCTCAAATTGTCTTTTACGAATTCGTAGTGATGGTGGCAGGCTTCCTTGCAAACGAAGCGTCGTAAATTGCATGATATTTGTAGATTTCGTTAAAAAAATAACGCATAATAATCGAATCTATAGTGATTTAAGTGCTCAAGAAGTATCACATCAAAACGGTAAGTGTAAAGTGCAACATTGATTGTGAAAACGCGCGCTACCGGTACCTCCGCACGTGGTTATGCCTGCTATATGGCGTACGTGCATTGCTAATGTGTTTTCTTGTAATTAACAAAGAGTAAAGTAACTATTTGGTTTGCAAATGTTTCCAAGTGCAATTCAATAGAATTTATGTCAATGCGTCAAATATAGGTTGTATTGAACGTGGTTATTACTTCTTAGTTTGACAAGCGGTGACTAGTTGCTGACACATTAACTGCTGTTGAGGTAAATTTTAAAAAAATAAAATTGCTTTCGGGGTTTATTTATTCGATGATGACACGTTGTTGTTATAGATATTGTGTCTGTCCAGTCATTAAGCGTAATAGTACAAACTTTTGAACCCTCGTTTTGCCATGCCTTGAAGCTTTCTTTTTTCTGTTAGCTTAGACAATGACGCATCGCTACACTAAGACCAGAGAATTAACTATAACTTATAACGATAAGTAGTTGAAACGAGACAAGCCGGTCTGAAAACATGTGTTAGTAACCTAAACGCCTTATGCCACATAATAAATATTAGTTTACTGCATAATTTTGCTTTAATTTTACAACTTGTTGTACTTATATACTTCTTTGTCATTTCCATAGACTTTTCTTGATGTATAATATTTATCATTAGACTATCTGTTCATACTTTCTATTTTCTAAATAACATCATTCTCTTTGAGTTATAAATGATATATTGTAATTTAAATCCAATTAAGACTATAACAGCTGCTTTTTAGTAGAGAATGTTAAGCAAATAGGCTCCCACTAGTTTGCATAACCTATAAATATGTTTTCAGAATATAAGCTTGACAAGAATACACTACAAATACTGTTTTTTTATAATAAAATATTGTTATTTCACATCAAGAAAGTTAATTATAACACATGGTAACTAGTTTAGCCTTAAAATAATATTTTTTCGAAACTACACCTTAATGTGCAGTGTCCATACGGTCTCAATACCTTTGTCTTCAGTCTTAAGTGTAACAAAAAAGAAATAATAACCATAAATAATCTCTCTTAAAAGAGGTTTGTTACACTTTTTAAGAGTACAGTTAGAATTTTCAAGTTATTGCCCCGATGACCCTACAGTTGCAGTTAGAAAGTAATTAAGTTTTAGTTGCTCCATGGCCACCATGATTTTATTAAAATAATAGTTCCATTTTTGAAAATTCCATTTAATTTTATTTGCTAAGATTGTGGTTTTACCTTATATATTTTTGCAATTTTTATTTACATTGTTCTTCATTTTTCAGGTGAAATTACATACTTTTTTTTATAAATAAAAATATCTGTAGTAAGTAAATAGGTTTTATTGTTAAATATCTTATACTTTAGTTTTCCATAACCGCATGGTTACAGAGAAATATTGACATAGAAGAGTACTCGGATAGTAAACAAAATTGAGAAAGTAACAAATATTAACTTGATACTGATGTAAATACCAATACAAATATCCTAAGATAAACATTATATCTGTAATATTGTTTACTTCTGCAGTATATTTAAATCTTATGATTTAGGTGCTGCAAGCATTGTAACCATGTTCACAACATCTAACTGGTTGATTGCAAAGTATTGCGATTTCCTTAGTACTTTTAATAACAATGAGCACATTATACCTTAAAACATCAAAAATAGTCCCGCCAAATCTAGTTTTAAGGCGTTTGTTAATATTGCTCCCTAATTATTTTAACCCGAAATGCTTATTATAACTGCTGTGAGAGTGAAAGCACCATCAAGAGCAGTTCAGTCATTTTTAGACATTACCTGTATGAAACATACTTAATTTGTCATATATAGAGTAATGTTATCATAACAAAGCTATTCAGTCTTTTTTTTTGTAGGCTATTTTCTGAACACACTGCCCCTTCCGTCCAGGGTGTTGAAAGGCCGGCAAACAACCTCATAATCCACTATATTCCCTTGCCAAAGCCATTGGACCAGTCACTAGTACCTATTTTCTTTGATGTTGTTGATCAGCTGGGTGTACAGTTGTTCTGAGTCACCATTCAGAGCTTCAGTTGTAACATATCAGGTGTATTTTCACATCTGCCAAGCTATATCTGAGACCATGATTCAATATATTAACTAGTTGTGAGTGTTCTCTAACAATTCAGGGTTGTGATGACGCTGTGTGCCTGTTATAGATTTCATGCTATCTCTGCTACTTAGTCACTCCACCATTTAAGCAACAATTCAAGTTGAAAACAACTTGTCATATATACAGGGTGTATCAGGTTATGGGACAACTGGTGAAATGGGGGGTAGGCAATGGTGGTAAGAACACATAAAAAATGGAATTTATAATTTGAAGGAAAAATATCAATTCGTTAATGAATTAGAGACATGTAAAGTTTTCAATTTTGTCATTGTTTTTTCATTTAAATCTGATTGAAATGTATTAAGTCAGTGATACTTAATCTGCAACATATTCGTACTTTGTTAAATGTTCAATAGAAATTGAAAAAATCAATGATTACGGTGGCATAAGCAAAACGAACTTCGCTTTAAATCAGCTGATCGGCTGATTATCCTCGCTTGTACTTACAGTCCCATTGAAGTGTTTGCGCAATTCTAGGTATGTATGAATGAAATTATACTGTCGAAGCTTTACATGCCTACATGTATCCTGTCTATCCATGCGTAACATTTAAGGCGTAGACTGTTTGACACATATTTTTGAAATTACTATAACTTTTATTTTTTTGTGTAATATACATTTTAATTACGATCTATGGCCGGTACACTACAACATACTCGAACAGTTGCTCCATAACCTGATACACTCTGTATATTTAAATTGTAAATTGATATGTAACCACTTTTTTGGTAATAAACTTTAATTATTATTATTATTTAAATAAATTACATCAAATGATGATAATGGTGCATGTATGATGATCTCCACATGAGTATGATAGCTTTGATAGTGCAGTGCTCTTTGACTGCTCATGTGGCTAACCTAATTACTGACCTACGCGGTCTGAGTTTGGGTGTATTAAGAAAATAAAAAAGGTAGTGTAAGAAATCGAAAGAGATCTATCAAATGTGTTTGCTTCTCATAAATATTGATACCTACTTTTATTTATGTAGTGATCTGTAGGAATACAATAGCAATTGTCTCTTTGATGGGTATGATCGTAATTTTTGACTAAGGTATACAAGGAGATAACATTTGTGCAAGGGAAATAGAACTCAAAAGAAAATTCCACAGCAATCCGCCTGACTAGCTTTGTATAGTAGCACAATTTCCGTGCCAATGTGGAGGAGGCTCCAGACCAGCTGTGCATAGTAACTGGACTATGATAATGATGGCTACAATTTTATAATTGTCTATTGCATCTACTCTGCTTTTTTTATATGTAACAATTATGTAGAATCACGTAGTTCAAGATTCACCTACACCTAGTTCAACTACATTAAAATTTAAAATGTTTTATCGTTCATAGTTAAATATTTTATAATGATAATTGTTTCCCGATACCTATAAAACGATTAGGCTTTGAACTTCTAAAATGTTCTCCTAAAAATCAGGTTGCTAGATTATATCCATAGTAGCATAAACGATAATTATAAATACTAGGCATTTCTTAAAACCAATATCCATAGACAAAAATCATATCACTGATTATATACATTCTACTAGTTTCTCTCATATAAAATTCATGGCCATTTTCATTCCTCAATATGCTTTATCTATCATTGTTTCTCACAAATTAAATATATGCACTCCTTCAATTCTATCTGTTTTACTGTTATAAATAATATATGGCAAACAACTTAGAAATGTTATTTTTGGTATACTTGCGAAGTGGCTAGTTCACACATTCACTTTATTTAAATCTAACAACTGCCTCATTTTATTCATAAAGATTTTTTTTTTTATTTAAAGACAACACCCTGAACTAAGGAAATTAATCCTTGTATTACGGAGATCTTTACAAACATACAATTAACAGACATAAATTACATCCCGACACAACAATAATTTGTGGATCTCACAAAGTGTTGTCCTGCATGGGATTCGAACCCCCAACACTGGCACTGTAGGTCGGTATCTTAATCACTACGCCATCTGTGCAGTCCAATTAAAATTTTACTCCACAATATTGTTTGAACAATATGTATTGAACAATACAGTTACTTCACAATAATCTAATCAATAATTTAGAGGCCAAAGAAATGTGTTGCCACAGCAAACTCTGTTATATAAAACACGTGTAATAATACAAATTGTATTAAACTATTGTTTAAATTTTAAAAACATGTTTGTTTCAAATAAATTGTTGTCCTTCAACATGGGGCCCCGCAATAATTTATCCTTATTTCTTTTAAATTTTAATTTGACGATGATAATGTTGATCTTAGGAGAACTAAGTAATGACTGACAGTCGACTGATCGCGTGATGATATCGGATAATATTACGCATGAATAACTATGAAGTAGGTTGCAAAGTATTCCTAAAATGTTAAAGATATCTAAATATGTGTGCAATGGACGGAATCATAATTGTTTCGCTTCATTAGACTTAATTTATCCACTTTATACACGAAATGGGACGCGTTCGAACTAACATCATACTTAGTGTACTGTGATCTTGTTAGTGACGTCTTATCATACTCAGGGTCAACGCGTCATTGGTTGGAAATTCTGTACAAATAACACTTATATGTGTTACTAGGTATATATATTTCACATTAAATGACGGGTGCGAAAGAGACAATCGAGGCTAATGACCGACTTTTATCATTAATACAAGGTCAAGGAATATTTAATTGCGATACGTTAGTGCTTTTGTTATTGAAGGGTTATTTTGTAAAAATAGGCGCGTGGTGCAACTCTACGCAAGTGACTTTATGCCTATCACTAAAGCATGATCGCGGTGAAAAATAATATTTATTATTTTCACGTCAACTAATGTAGTTTTTTTTTTATTATCATATCTCGCACTGGGGAATATTTTTTTTCTGTTGTGACAGTCTGCAAAATATACAATTGTTTATTTACATTCAGACTCAGAATATTTATGAGGAGATTTTTCTGCGCGGGAATGTAACTCAAGACACTCGCCACGGAAGTTAGCTATTTAGGTTCATAATTATGTAACTTGTGCAGTCAAACGTTACACGCACTTTTTTTTTCTACGGATCTGGTAAAAACCTAACTGGGTTTTTCCATCCAACAAATTACTTAAAAACAGCAACTAGCTTACAATTATGTCTATTAAATTGCAATAAATATGTTCTAGTTAGTCTAGCTAGAGTGTATTTAAGTCTGTTTGTCCTCACGGTGAATTGAGCGGCTATTTTTAAAAAATAATTGCCTAATAACTTTTCACGCTTACGGAAAGCGAATAAATATAACGTAATTATCCTTCCCTTTATCCCAATTAATAGGTAGGCATAGCATGTCTTGTTGCTCTAATCTAGGCGAAACAATAGAAAAATAGAGTTTTCCCCGTTGATGTTTACCACTGGCTGTCGCTAATCCTTCTTGGGAATGCAATTAGGATAGACCAATACAGCGGTTGTTACAATATTCATGACCAAAGTGCCCTCTATCCTTCATCCACTGTTAGACATAAACCTTATAAGACAAATAATGATATAATGGCTAGGCTTAGTAATTGGGTTGGCGATCGCAGTGCTGGAAACACTTCTGATGATCCAACAGTCGGTTTTTAATGCATTTTGGTGGTAGACTAGCAAGCAACCCACCTGAAAGTGACTGCAAGAGTAATAGTAGGGGTACAGTCAATTCGATGCCTATTATAAGAAAAGTGTTCTTCTTGTACCTCATTTAAAGGACATGTCATAACGGTCGACAGCATTGTTAATTCTAGAGCTTGTTGCACGTGCATAGAAGGAATGAACGCTGAAAACTTACTATCGAAGACGATATATTTTTAAGTGGTTGGGATATTCGTGGTCATTATCACAGGATATATGATTTTTTTATGTATCATATTGTAAATATTGTTTCAGAAGATGAGTTCAAGTGTATGCTACAAGTGTAACCGAACGGGGCATTTCGCTCGCGAATGCACCCAGGGCGGTGTGGCCACCCGCGACTCTGGCTTCAATCGTCAACGCGAAAAGTGCTTCAAGTGTAACCGCACCGGGCACTTCGCGCGCGACTGCAAGGAGGAGGCTGACCGTTGCTACAGGTAAAACTGTTACTTTATTTATTCATTTACAAAGAATAACAGCTAAGAAATAATGGGCAGATAATATTAAACCAAAGCTTTTGATCAATAGTAATAGAGTAAGGTATCCCAATGAACAAATCAGTAATTCTATATCATACGTCCCTCGAATTATATTAATACATCCTCACCAAACAGAGAAATATAATAATTATGAATATAAACATTTCTCAATCCCTAACGTAACGCCATCTGCGGACATAATTGCGAAGCAAAACTATTCATAGTACCACAACTGGGTTTAAGTACCCGATAACTTTGGAAGCAGGACATTATCCATCCATCATTATAGAACTATCCAATTGAAGGGGAGAATTTTGAAAGTAAGACATTATCTGTCCAACTACCGAAGATAGACCTATCCAAGTCGTAATAACGCCATAATCCGCAATTTTTGTAGTAAGATTGGTGATCACACAAGTTTACCAATAAAATGCTCCATTATGCCCCTAATCTTTCGGCTGATTTTTTACAACTCCAACGGAGAAAGTAATGATTGATAACATATTGTATTCATAAGCCGTCTACACGGTGAAGTATCATGATCTATCTGAGCACATCTTAGTAGCATGCGCTCTTCGTTCAACCATCTTTCAATGGCAAACACTCAGATTCATACATAGCGGAAGGTCTAATGAAATTGCCACCGATTTTAAAGAATCTGACTCCATTGGTCCGTACTGTAGGAGCAGAGTGTGTCTAGACTTAGCCTATCCGAAAACTTCTAAAGGTGCTCTTGTAGATATGAAGTATTATCATCCTGCTCGTATACCCTAAACATGTCCTTCTTTAAACGAGGTTTAAGAAGAGCATTTTCTTCACGGTAGCTGTGCAAAGTATTGCAAAGGTCTATGTGCGACAATATCACTCACCATCAGGTGTGCTGCTTTGCCACCATTGGCATTAAAACAAAACTTGGCGTTGGCGCAACATTTAGTCCTCTTTCACCGTACATATTGCAAAAGTTATTGGAGATAGTAATATACAGGCCGCCTGCCCGTCGTCAAGCCTCCTTGGGCATGTAATTGTTGACCAATCGTCATCTGATAGAGTTGACCCAGGTGTAAAGCCCTTAGTCGTCTTTTACGACACCCCCGAGCAATGTATGAGGTAATTCGTAGCCACTACCACATAGCGTATATATGTATGTATAATATTCTCGTTATAGTGATAGTCATACTACAGTCAATGTGTAGTATAAAATAAAAAAAAAAACAATCGAAGTTTTTGTTCGACAGGTGAATAAAATATAAAATGCACGTGTTTGAGACAAACGATCTCTCTATACATTGTTATCGGGCTCGATACGCATGAGCGCGAATAATTGAACGCCTCTATTAACTGTTAGGGAACAAGTGCCAACCACCTTCTCAATCCACGTGAACAATTTTAACAGCAACATGATAAAATCGTGCCTGTCTAGTATTGCATTAATATTTCTCGTAGAGTTTTATTAGTCGTTAAATCGGTGTTTCAAAGTATATATATATTTTCTTAGCGTTTATATGCAAAATGCAATTGGTAATAACAAAGGTAAAATCTTGCATGTCTAAATTAATTCCTATAAGCAGAAAACCGTAAGATGGAAGAGGCTCTATGATTACAACAGTTAGTTTTATGTATGTATGTTTTTATATAAATGCATACAGGCTATTTTTCAGAAGACCGTCTCCGGGTAAATTATGAGCAATTCGGCAAAGTTGTGACGTCATATGAATGATGGACTCGTTAGTATTGTATCTTCCAGTGTTGAAGACCTAATTTTTGCAGAACGACTGGTCATAACTGGTGGATTATGCAATATACGATTCGCTAGTATAATGGATATAGATACACCCACTTTTTCAGTTTTTACATACATATATTATTTGCTAAATCGTTTAGAAGTCTAATACGAGAGTTGCGGTATTTTAGGACATTGCAACTATCTGCTTACCCAATAATATAAGTCATTAAAGCGCCTCCACGAAAGATCAGTGCAGGTTATTTTAACCTGCAATATGCTGAGATGGAGACGTTTGTGATGAGCAACAATTTCACTTGTTATGCTACTCCTATACTTACATCAACTGTAAAATATGTTCATCACAATAAACAGATTTTCTTTCTTTCTTTCTTCTTTCAATATTGGATAAAACAATCCTCATGAAAATATACCTAATCTAGAACGGTCCTGTGGTTTTGTAACTTTAATTGAATCGTCAGTCCACCTGGAAAGGGTTGTTCTACACTGTGTTCTATTGTTAGACACCATTGTTTAAATATAATCGTCATCATATAGAACTCAAAATTAAAATAATTATTTTCAAGCACTAGTTTGTTAGAAATTGCCTCTACATCGATACTTTTCATCTAACCTATTACTGATTGAGCGGGAAGTCATTGACCCGCCAATCGAGGCCGTAGTGAAAGTGTACCACTATCTCGTAGTGCTCTGATGTCACTGTAAAGTGTTGTGGCCAATGACCCTTTGTATACCACGTGTCGTTGCGTGGATCTGAATACATAGTCTATATCACAGGTTAATGATTAAGCATAGATTAATGTAAGTTGTACAATATTTTTTTTTAATCACAGATGTAACGGCACGGGACACATAGCGCGTGAGTGCGCGCAAAGCCCCGACGAGCCGTCTTGCTACAACTGCAATAAGACTGGGCACATCGCGCGGAACTGCCCTGAGGGCGGGCGCGACAGCTCCAACCAGACCTGCTACAATTGCAACAAGTCCGGCCACATCTCACGCAACTGCCCGGATGGCACCAAGACCTGCTATGTGTGCGGCAAGCCCGGACACATCTCTCGTGATTGCGACGAAGAGCGAAACTAACATACGCCTCGTCGCGACTGCCTATATATAAAAATAAATTATGTATATTATGATGCCACGCACGGACGATAAGCAAAGGACGCGATACTCGCGACATAGAACGTAAGACCACACGACTGTATGAAATTAATACAACGGAATTTAATAAATCAGATGCAGCGGTATTCACGCGACAGACTGAGGGTGTATGAGTTTATAATGTTGACTTGTATATAGGTCTCACCGGCGCGCTGTAGCCCGCGGTAATGGCGCTCGACTATATGATAAATGTTTGTTCTTGCACTACGTGGAGTTATTGTGTTTTAAATCATTTAATAATCGTGATTGAACTATTGATGAGGTAGCGTTACAGTTTTAGCATTACAGAGTATATATTTAATATATTTTGTACAGATTTTTTTGACAAAAGATAAATTGGATGCTGGCGTATAATGAGTTTTCAATGTGGAAGAGTGGAGGCCCCAAGAGCGACCCGAACCCTAATTGGACTCTCTTGTTCGTCTTGTTTGTTTGTTGTGCAGTAAACTTAGGTTCATACGCGGTCCAATCTCGTTCTTAATTGTCACAATCACATCCTATTCACTTGGCGTGATTTGTTTTTTATTGATCAATTCCTTTGTTTATAAGGTCCTGCTTACTTGTGGAGAATTCAGTGGTTAATTAGAGTTTCATCAATCAAAACATTTTTTATTTTGTTATCCCTGTCAATGTGCCTCTGTATACAATGAAATGTATAATTATTGTTCATGATAAACAGTGGGAGATAATTCATTAATAAAAAATATTGCCTTATTATTTTACAAGTTTTCATATTGACCTAATTTTTATTTTATATTATATATTTTTTATCGTATACGCGTGCTTACCACACAGACACACAAGTTATTGGTCTCCCAAGTATATTATTTAAATAATTCTGGACATATTTGACTGAACAAGAGGGCACGAACCCATCCTAATACTACTAGTCTTTAATAATAATGTACAGATTGTTCCTTAGGAAAAAAGGATTCATAGATAATGGAATCGTGTTTTGCACGTGTAATATAAAATGAAAATCTGTGCGTTATTACGCTTAAATCGATCTACATCAAAATTTATTGTTGCAGCATTAAACTTGAAACTCTCAAAACTGGTTTGGGCGCATGCTTATAAAGCAAGCTCTAAATAATATTTATATATGATTCATGTTGCATTGCTAAAAGAATAGCACGGATATTTCTATCAACTATCGTTTCAAAGACCCAAATAATTGACTTCAAATAGTTCATTTCATAAGTGCTGCCAGTTAAATTTTATCATAGTATCCCCAATAATACTTTTCTTCAAACAACTATCAAAGTAAATAAATAAATAAGGTTGATGATAAGCTAATATTGTATCAAGTCGTCTACATTGGCTTACTACTTACATCAAGTTATAACAATTGCTACTATGAACCTTGAATCGGTGATGATTTTCAAATGCACTAAATAAGGAATAAAACCATACATGGTGAAAAAACTGCACCAACACTTTCTTTTGCCACGGTTATTGAGAAAAATGACGTAGGAATGTAAGCACATATTTGCTAAAGAAGAAAACTAAATTAACTTTATGCATTCCGTGTGGTGACGGAGTAAGAATACAATTCACCACTCCTTATCTTGCCTGTGAATATTGTAAAAGACAGCTAAGGGCACATAACATCTATGCAAGAGAAGGAAAACTCGAAATGAAACCCTATACCAACATGTCTGCGGCGGCCTACATTGCGTCGTCCGATACGTAGTCACCACTCGAGAACTTTTCTTCCCCAGCGGTTGTCGGCTCATCGAGCGATGTGGCTCGCCTATTGACACTTCAGCGTGCTATGTCGGTTACACCCGTTCTGCGGATTTCTGTATTCCAGATTCTATCTCGCAGAGAAATCCCGAGCATAGCCCGCTCCATAGCATGCTAAGCGACTTTGAAGCCTTTTTATGAAGCCTACATTTAAGGTCTCATTAACTGGAAGGAAAATTGACCTACTACATTACTCTGGTTAGACATGTCGATAGAGGTTTTTATATAGTTTTCTTTCTCTTGCATCGATGGAATTTACATATTCCTTTCAATCGTCTTTTGTGACACCCACGGGTAAGCGTATGTAGTCAATTGTATTCTTACTTCATCAACACGGCAATTCTGGTTATATTTTAAGGGACTATAAGAGCACCAGTAAATGTGAACTTGAGGCAAATATATGTCCGAGAAGTAAAATTAGGCTCTCCAAAACCGTCGCTGACGCAGCGAAGTCGTTAAGAAAGGCCTGGCTTGTGAATAGCTGGTTGCTCCTCAGTTACAATAAACGTCAGTTAACATTATGCAGTGGTCGTACATAGTAGTAGAGGTATATTCGAGATCTGTAACTCGCCCAAGTTCAACCAGATTCTCCTGACGAGAATATAGCTATATTCGTAAGTATTATGTGGGTCTTCTATGTGCTGACGGAATAAAAGTTTAACCTACAACCTACCCGAATCCTTTTTACTTATATCATAAGAAAAAGGATTCTAAGACATATATGCAGGTAACATGACTGCTACAGGATCAAAACTTGAATTATAAATGAAAGAAAAGAGACTGGAAACTTGAAATAAAACTATAGCAATCCGTTTGACCAACATACCATGAGTTAAATTTCTGTCCTTGTGTGAGGGTGGCTGGAGCTCAGCCCTGGGCTGTAGGTATATGAACTGAGAGGACTATGATGACTTTGCAGTAAAATATAGGATCATAATTGAATTAGTTGATATGCCTTGCCTTTGATAACAGACGCGTAAGCAGCTCATCCACTTTTTGGTACTGGTAAATGCCACTTGTAAACTTCAATAATATCTAACGCACAACCGAGTTTGTGCATAGTATAGAAAGTCGAAGGAAGGACTGGAATGAGGACAGCAAAACGAGAGAGGGGGTTAGGCCCGCGGTTTTCAAGTACTTATTTATAATACCGTTTCCACATGTGTTGCTTATGACGACTCTTGGAATGGGATTTACGCGCATCTTTATATAGTGTATATGCTAGGAATTTGGATTCAGGATTGCAGCGAGAACACGTCACTACATACGTTATACATTTGTTTGGTCTGGGTTCTAAGCGGCGTCTACTTTGCTGCAATCATTGGATCAGCCAACCTGTTACTGATGGCCATCGTCAGAGGAACGATTAGCAGCTGGAAGAGAAGCTGGGACGTGATCGCCAGAGACTTGAAAAAGGAGGTAACGGAGGATGTCAGGCATAACATGGTGAGGTAGTTGACTGCCGGTACGTGAATCAAACCATCGAACACCAGCGCCTGATCCTAGTAGCGATTGCGCTAGATTGGACTAGGGATGTGTCCTAAAGGCAGTAGGACCAGCGATGATACGCCGAAATATGGTGTCCGTGGCACATTGATTTGCAAACTATAAACGATTTTATCGCGCGCCTCCTATTCTTAAAACGTCTAACTAGACAAGCAATAAAATTTAATCCCAATTTATTTTTATTTTAATCATATCTGCTTCAACTTGTCTGATAGTATGCAATAGTAGCTTGACAGTAGACAAGATAAAACGAAAATTTGTTATGCGGCTAAAATGTTTTGAACATTTAGCTATAGGTATTATTTTCATTGTCTGTGTGGCGACGAAATAAGGAACGATCGCCAGCGCCACCTTTTCATTTTCTGTATGTTTTGTAAAAGACGATTACTCAAGGTCTTAGCAGATAACATCACTTCAGAAAAAAGCCCGAAATAAAATCAATTTCCCTACTATAGAATTGAAGAGGCTTCAGCCCAGTGGTGGGACGTGATGAGCGAAAATAAAGATTATTAATTCCATTGCCGCTTACACATTTAATCACGTACTAATGAGATAACATTTCTCTCGTTTAACCATACTACAAATACCGTTAGGTATACAGATTACCAATCGTAAATAAGTAAAGTAGGCCAATAAGTTAATGTTCGATGTGATAGTGTGTTTATACCGTTTATATAGGTACCTAGATAAGTTTAAATGAAAGGTTATTCTATGATTCTTGTATGTAGTAGATATATCATTAGGCTATATATATGTTTACAGTTAGGTATAGATACGTTTATTTTTAAATTTATTCAAAATTGTGTAAGTAGGTATACTATAAATTTCTTATTCTTATGACTTTACTCTCTCTTTAACTAAACTTATCCTAAATAGCTACTGACGGAGACGTTAATAGAGCGATGCCCAGGTACAGAGATCAGTTTCTGGATAGTTTTTGTCAAATAAGTTTTTTTTTTTTTTTAATTTATTGAAGAAATAAAAGGGCTTTGTCGCTTAGCGACCATATCGCCCAATACAAAAACCAATACATATTAAAACTAATAACATTAAACTTATATACTATCTTATAGCTAGTCTGTATAACTGTCACAGAAATATTAATACTTCATTTTTCTGTGATAACTGTATTGCCTCACTTGATAGTGGCGACGCGAGAATGGAATTACAGTAGCCTATATCATACTTTTTGTTAGGTCCGAAAATATTAATTCTAGTGTTTTCATTCCGAACACATTCCATCAAAATGTGGTAAAGATCATCAACCACGCCACAATCGATACAGTTTGGTGATTGTGTTTTTTTCATTAAATACGAAAATTTACACGTTACACCTCGCCCATGCGAGGTGTGACGAGCCAAGTGTTGCAGTGCGCTTTTGGAGTCTGTCAAAATAACAACGCTATCGCTGTTTATTGACTGAATATATGACAAAGCTTCCGCTATGGCAATCAGTTCAATATGCATAATCGAAATGTCTGAATCAATTTTAAGCTTCATAAATGTCGTAAGAGAAGGATCAAAAAACGCCGCGCCACCCGACTTCTTGTCTTTTGAACCATCTGTAAACACTGTGGTAATTTGGGTATTGTTCCTGAATATAAGTCAAACATAATTCTTTTAACTGCAAGCTATTATAGTCTCGTTTAGATCTAGTAATAGTGGGTATGTGATCAACTACAATTTGAGATATATTAATATTGCTTACCCACGTGTTTAAAGAAAACATTTCAAGCTGCATACTTGAATGTATGGGTAAAGATTCAAGTGATGGTAATATTTTAATTAATAACGGTAGCTTTTTGTTTGTCCAGTAAATACTATTTGTGGTTTTCGAAAGGTTGTATAATAATTTAATGGTTTTAGAGTTATGAAATGATTTTGATTTTAAAAGAAATTTATAGGTCAAGTATTTTCTGCGAATATGAAGGGGAGGGATACAAAGTTCATTTTCCATTACGTGTATTGGGGTGCTCCTGATAAAACCGCCAATAATACGTAAGGCCTGGTTTTGAACTCTCTCTAATTTAAGTAGATTAGTTCGACAGCTGTTGTCATATAAGAAGCTCGCATAGTCCAACCTGCTGCGGACTAGAGAAATATAAAGGCGTCTCACGTGTTTTTGATGAACACCCCACCCTGAGCCCGATAAAACTTTTAGCAGATTAAGGAATTTCATTACTTTCTGAGCTAATTCAGTTATATGCTTACCCCACCATGCTTAACAATACTAATTGAACTATTTCCTAAAGTAAAATCATAATTTATTCTAGAGTAACCCTTTTTAAAAACACAGATTTTAGTTTTGTTAATACTTATAGTTAAACCTAATTTATTTAGTAATACAGTGCAGGTCTCTAAAGCTGATTGTAATTCAACAAGAGCCGACTCACAATTACAATTTGATCTGAACAACACAAAGTCATCAGCGTACTGTGAGATATTGACTAGACCTACCTGATTATGTATATGTATTGTCAATTTATTAAACAAAAGAGGTGCTAAGGGATCGCCTTGTGCCAGTCCTCGACCACAAGATCTAACAATATCGCCACCATGCAGAGTTATTCTTAACTGTCTTTCCTTTAAGAATGCCCAGAGATATGTACAAATTTTCGAACCAACAGCTAGTTGGTCCATAATGTTTAATAGACAGTGAATATCAACGTTGTTATAGGCGTTTTCTATATCTACGAAACAAGCGGCTGTCATCAATTTTTTGGAGAATCCCAGTTGAATTGTTGTCACCAATTGCGTGAGGTTATCTACACTAGAACGTGCTTTACGGAATCCAATCATATTTTCAGGAAATAGATGCTGTTTCTCAAGTCAAATAAGTTACAGCTAAATAAATAATAATAATAAAGGTATTGAAGGCAGACGACAGTTTTTAATCAATAGTTTTTAGTTACTCAGTACATCAAACCTCCAACCCCATAAACAGTTATTAGATACCATCATCACACAATAGTTTTACACCTACCGTTGGCAGTCCACGTGTGTTATGTGCAGACGTGGAGTGTCATCGGTAGACGTCCCATCCCATTTTTACATTAAATTTCTCCAAAGGCCTCTGCGTGTTGGATCCATATCCCCATGTAAGTCTTTCAAAGGACCGGATATCTTCCCTTGAGAGATAGCCGTGAATCGGAGATACATAATAATAAAATTTTATTGGTTCAGACACGTGTATACATACAACAAAGCATGCAAGATGGAATTAGTAGAGAGGTCATTCATGTTTGGCCGTTTGTATCGGCGTACAAATATTTCATTTCGGTATTAATTATTATCTACGTTAATTATACCATCAATGGCTTTAATACAAGTAGAACACTAAATAAATCAGTCTAAATAAATTACTATTCCCTAATTAAATAAAAAATAATAACAATAATAAAATAATATAAATGTCAAAGTCAAGAATATTAATGGTACATGTCAAATAAGTAATTAATTTTTACAAATGTCATATTAGAAAATAGAAAATTGTCAAATCATACTTTGGAAAACTTGCGTATAATGACGAATATGGATTATTATTGCTGGGTGTACATTTTTTTATGAAATAAATGTTTATGCATTTAGGGGACGCCAGCTTAAAGCCAAAGTCCGTGCGAAATTTTAACAAAAAAGAACTCGAAGCAGCCATAAAGCCTGCCGATAGAGGTGAAACCTTAAAACTATTAGCAAACAGTTGCTATTTTTGGGTATTCATATACAGCAGCACATAGCTACAGATATAGTGTGTGTTAGCCTTAGAATAATAACGTATAGAAGGTAAGTTCGTGCACAAAAAGTGAAGCATTTCAATTGGAACCTAATGGAGCTTACGCCGGAACCGTTCCGTAATATACGGCCACTGTATTGCACGTACATACACAATTCTTAAAAAATAAATAGGTAATTATGACGGTTTGTGCATTCAAATGGTGTCACAACACATTTGAAAAACATAAAATGTATTAATCTTTGATTATGTACACGTCTAGATGGAGTAATGCAGAATAAACGATCAAAAAGTGTCCTCGGTTTTTCGCTATGTTTGAGTACGCTTTGTGTTCTTACTGTTATTAAACTGTTAATGTGTGCGTGTTTAAGGATACCCACTTTTAAATTATTTTCCCTGTTTTTTCAAATATATAATAAGATGGAGGTTAAATAAAATAATGATATAATTAATAGAATAGTGTTTTATTTAAATATTGTAAATACAAAAACTAAGGAACCTTAAATTAAAACCCGTCTCTTTGGGTTTGTTTTCGGCATAGTTTCCTCTTAGATTTTATGGTATGGGTTATGTTATCCAATTTACAAATTTGGTGACATCTTATTTGCAAATATTTTTCTATTAGAAGTTTTAAAAGGCTCGTTTCGTGGTGTTAACTACTATCACCAACGTTTTTAAAATATTTATCACCGATAAATTAACAAATTATTTTGTGACATATCTTTTTATAATTACAAGACGATGTCACTATATGTCCCTGTTTTATGATTTGCATATCAAAATTATAAGATCATATACAATCGGTATGCAAATATAGCTGGCTATGGTCAGTACTGATTTTCCTTTATCTCCCATTGTTGTGGCAAATCACCCGAGAATAAACTGGCAACACTGTTCAATTCCATTAATTTACATATATCGAATTAAAAAATCATGATATCTTGAAAAAATGTATTAAATTAAAACAAAACTTACCGATGAAAAGTGATTTTGATATTGTTATAAGGTTTTCCCATATTATTGCGACACAGTTTGACAGCGCACACCGGCATATTATTACTTTTTTCACGAGCACGTTACCGCGTTGTAGTTCAAATGACACTGATTTAAGGAACAAGCGAGTCTACTAAATATAGTAGACTTTATGTGGGCCGTTTTGTACGGCAAATGTGCCATCTAGACGTGCATATAATCAAAGATATTAATATTAATTTTAAAAGAATCCCGACGATTTATGTTAATAAAAACAAAATTTAATTTCATAATTTGTATAGTGGTGTACGTGTGTAATCGCTTGCACGCATGTAGTATTGTTTGCTTCAAAATTTTGATGGCTTACGTATGGACACTATTCTTCTATACGTTATTATTCTAAGGTGTTAGCATTAACACGTCAACATGCATTTACTTTCAATCCAAAGCTCCCTAAAGAAGTCTACAATTAAAAAAAAAACGTCCTTAAGTATAAAAATATATACTCAAATCGTTTTTCTTATTTGAATGGTACAATTTTATAATATGTAGTGATTTATAATTATGCTCTTCAAAATTTATAGGTGATATATTCAACATATGCCATGGAGTTGACAAGAATAACAATAGGTAACATGACATCATAACATTTAAATTGAACCGCCTTTTCCACAGATTGGCAAGTGGCAATGGTTAGATTACCGGTTTCTAAAAAATTGGATGAACAGTTAACTTTATGTAAAGATTTTCTTAACATATAATAATTTAAACAAATATTTATTTCTCCATGTACCAATTAAAAAATTCAAGTTATCAATAAGCTCCATAAAAGTAACGGAATTTAATCTACCATCGGTCTTTTTTCTCACTTCACTAGCCGGGCGTGGTATAGTGCGGCTGCGCGACAATCGCATTTTCTTGAATGAAGAATGTCAATGAAGTGAGTAATAGGACGTTGTTAGATGTTTATTTATTTGAATTATATTTAAAAAATCTAAATAAGAATGTATTATTTTTATTAATAGGAAATAAGGTGAAGTTAATGTGCAAATGCCTGTGTATTGTATACAATAAATAGTACGGAATTGAAGAATATCCATGGGCGTTAACTTCAGGTTAAGTTATTTTCTTAACTTTATTATTAAATTAAAATTAAGGTTAACCGACTATTGAACTCGTTCTAATTACAATTATTCAACTGTTGTTAAAGTTAAATGACTAACGTTATATAACTAAACTGAACTTTTAACTGACACCAATCGGTGTTCAGTTGTTTACATTTAAACAACGAATGTATTTAGTTCGAAAATTAAATGTTATTAATACATTATTTTATGGTTTTACATTTTTTTGTAATTAATTAGGTATATAATAAGTATAGGTTTCTCAGTTTAAAATCTTTGCCTTGTTTAGTATAAACATACTCAGTTTAGGTGCTTCAGTGAGTTAAGTGGTTTATTCTCAAATTTGACTGTTTATTCTTTAATTTGGTAAGATATTTGGAGAACTAGAATGAGCAATACATAGGGAATACACGAAAACACCACTCTGTTCCTAAGCCACAATAACACTACAAATTGGAAGTACGCCACTTGCTTAGTTCTCTGTATATTCACCTTCTTCCTTACGAAACCCTCAAGTGTGGGTTTGAGTATTTGATTTATGCATATCCTGCTCACCTCTTAATCAGACGGTCTGTATATTTGTTGCTATTCATTCAATAAAATATATTCCATACACTGTGCTAATACTACTAAAAATCATATATGTTTTAATATAAATTTAATGTAATTTTTATTTATTTCTTACAGTTGTATATGAATATTAAAATAAAATTATGAATCTCATTATTTGTACTTATATAATTTTGATAACAGTATTAAAACTATGTACATCACAAGATTATGTACAACCAACATATGATCCTGATACGAGTCCTCGATATTCCACAAATGATTATTTGAATAATGATCCAAAGTATGAAAATCCCTATGATCCAAATAGGAGGTATCAGAACCGCAATCAAAATGTATACGATCCAAATAGAAGTACATATGATCAAGACCAAAGATACAATCCTGATTTAAAATACAATCAGAATCAGTATACTCCAGAAGTGAGTTCGAGGCCATCATGGGATTCTAGTAGAACATTCAGCACATCATACAAGGCTCCATTAGAACATGAGAGTCTTATCATCAATGAAGCGTAAGTATTTTTAAGATATTTTAGCTATACTTTTTAAAATTGGAACTCAAATACACCTATAAAGATGATGTTTGATGGGTTTGGTTTCCATCCAGACCAACACTTTGTACGCGCTACAAATGAGTGCTCTGAGACTGCACAAATGGCCTAGTGGTTGAGATACCAACCTGCCATGGGTTTGAATCCCATGTAGGACAATATTTTGTGCGA
Organism: Lymantria dispar; assembly: GCA_032191425.1. Classification (NCBI taxonomy): domain Eukaryota; kingdom Metazoa; phylum Arthropoda; class Insecta; order Lepidoptera; family Erebidae; genus Lymantria; species Lymantria dispar. Next base: position 28,781,672 of record CM063455.1, read on the forward strand.
TCTGCAAATTGTTGTTCCGAGTCTGGATGTAATTTGTGTCTGTTAATTATCAAATACAAAATAAATCAAATACAAACGGGATATAATCCGTAAAAGTAGTTTTATTTACAATGTGTAGTGCTCGCGTAAACATCAGATATCATTCTGTTAATTATGTTTGTAAAGTCCTCCGCAATACAAGGATTATATCCTTAGAGCGGAGTGTTGTTTGAAAAAAATGTCTGGATGTATTTAGTTCAGTGGTGGGCAAACTTTTTTAATGGCGGGCCACAAAGTTTAAGAAATTCTAGAGGAGGGCCAGAATTATAGTAAAATTGCATTTTGTATTAAAGCTTTTTAATAAATAAAATACCATTGACTTTTACGCCTTGTTAGGCGTGTGAGACATGTGGAATTGTTTTTGATTTGCCATAATATTTTCGAAAGCAGGTTCCATCTGTGATGAAGCAACTTTCAGCAGTGCGAAAAGGTGTTCATCAGTCAATCGGTTTTTCACATTTCACCACGCTTTGCACCCCGTATTTCCCAACACATGAACTACGCGGCTAGTTTAGCTTCAACGATATGTGAATAGAATGTAATTTTTCGCGCCAAAATGCTGATTAGAATATTTAGGATGGATGGACTCTCGGCGGGCTGGATTAAATACTTTCGCGGGCCGTACTTTGCCCATCACTGATCTAGTCTAATAAATATCTGTTTGTAAAGTCTCCTATATTACAAGGATTATTTGCATGCACTAAAGAAATAATCCTAGTATTGAGAAATAATATTGTTGCCTGTTATAAAATAAATTATTATTCTCCAAAAGCATCAAATTGAACATCATATGTTCCAAGTAGTGATGGTTTAAGAATACAATGCTCCACCATCAGGTAGATATTATAAATATCAGCTAAGGGACCACTAGGAAAGACCAACTCTGATCACAAAACAATGTAAGATGGATCAGAGGATGAAACTTACGCTCTTATTTAAATTGACTGTAAAAGGCGATTACACATTATGTTTTTGACCTATCATTAAATGGGGTTTAATGGATTTAAAATTTTGAAATTCTGTAATAATTTCACATTTCAGACTTAATAAATTCATCATCATTACAGGTCATATAAGTCCCATTATGATCTCATCCACACTGAGGGGGAAAGTGACCTACCACACCACACTGGCCAGACGTGCTAGTATAGGGTTTTACTTCGAGTTTTCCTTCTCTTGCATACATATTATCCGTGTGGTGATGGAATAAGAATATAATTCACCATCCCCTCTCTTGCCTGTGGGTGTCGTACAAGACGACTAAGGGATATAATATGCATATAACATCTATACAAGAGAAGGAAAACTCAAAATAAAAGCCTATACCAACACGTCTGACCAGTGTGGTATCTTCTTCTTTTTCAATTGTCCACATATTGTGGAGGAGGCTCGAGCCCAACAGTGGGATGTCTATGAGCTGTGTGGCTGATGATTTATGCATATTATATCCCTTAGTCGTCTTTTACGACATCAACTGGCAGAATAAGGAGTAATGAATTGTATTCTTACTCGGTCACTACATGGAATTCTTACTATTATCACATAAAACATATTTTCGACAATTTGCTGCACACATATAAAATTTGTCTCACAAAATCTCCATCATTTCAGTACATATTTCATAGTGGCCTCTAGAATGGTGAGGCCAGGCCAAATATACAAAATATCGGCGAATATACTTCAGGCTCGATTGCAAATGACTATCAGAGCTTCCATATCATGCAATGGGGTGGAGATAGCCGATGTAAGCCAAGGTGTTAAGGAGGGAGTGCCTGAAATATTAAATATGAGGGTAAGATTTATCATTACTATCACAAATTGATTACCATTTTTTATGTTCACATCACTATTAGACATTATCATCATCCTCCTCTTATCCCAATTACTTGGGGTCAATTCAATACTTCCTTTTTTTTATTGCAATGGTGGCAAACAGTACATCTGATGATAAGTGTTGCTGCCGCTTATGGACCTTTGCTAGGCCGAGGCCGCTGTCTACCGTTAAGAAAATGAAGGGAGTGTGAATGTGTGCAATGGGGTTCGGTGAAACTAAAGTTGTCTCCAAACCCCACCACACGCAAACATCCTCAGATAGTTGGGCTTTCTACTCTCTCGCTCACCAAACGAAGCGCAATAACAAATTGCTACTACTCAGACGTCGATTTTCTGCGAGAGTGTAGTACTACACCAGACGGATGGGCCCGTGGGTGTAGACAGACAACTGTCAACAGTGCGGTCCTACTACTAATACGTACGTATTATTCTGTGTCATATTGCAGAAATTTTGACCGGTTGCCCATCTCTCAATAATCCTCCCAAGGAAGTCTCATGTCAGGCAGGCGGCGGGTCATAAAACGCATTGCAATATGTGCGATGGAAGAAGAGTACATATTACGTTGTCGATCCTAACTACAGTAAAACCCGTTTAAGACAATTTCGCAGGGACCCGACCAAAAACGCGTCTTAGGCGGGCAAGGGAAAAAACGTGCCATTATTATTTATTACTAGCAACCCGCCCTCGCTTCGCTTCGGTTATAGTCGTTTTACCCGCGTAGTTCCCGTTCCCGTGGGAATACCGGGATAAAATATAGCCTAGATTACACCCTGATATTATAGCTTTCCATTGGTGAATGAATTTTTAAAATCGGTCCAGCCGTTTTGAAGATTACCTGGAACAAACAGACAGACAAAACATTTTTAATCTGTATTTTAGGCATAGGTGTCGTGCAAATAACCGTGTGAACATGAAAAAAAGCCTATTATTTTGACATTGCAAATAGACATTCCATTTTTTTTTATTGGTATAGATAATTATTATTGAATTTATTTAACATTTAAAAATTATCTAAATAAAATGTTGTATATTTTCCTTATTTAATATAAATACATTTATAATTTATTCATTAAATAATACTACTATAAGTAGTAGTATAAGTAGTAGTATAAGTAGTAGTATAAGTAGTTATAGATACATTTTTAAATATTAAAAAATAAAACATATTTAGAAATATAAAAAATGTTGTATATTATTATTACTTTACTTAAAGTAATAACTTATTTTAGATTGACAAAAAGATTTTGAGGCATTACAAGATTTTCAACGTGAATTAAATTTTCGCAGTGCGTCTTCGCTTGATTCAAACAAGTTACATAGCGTCTTAAATCATTAACTGCTGATAATGCCTGGGCGTGTGACAAAATCGGAGTTGAGTCAGCTTCTTCTTGGTCATTATCACTTAGGGTCGCTCGACAGTCGTCACTTTGTCAGTCGCTGACCGCTGCCGCAAGGGGTAATATGTGTATTTGAGTGGCACGTATTGGCGTATTAAAGAGGATGACGATCAAATTCAAATTATTTATTATGCATAAACCCCGATAGGGCACTTACATATTGTTTCAATTTCAAACTTTATTGCATTGTCAGGTTTACAATTTCCAAAAAAGTGCTTTAGTGCATTGTAGGTTTACAATTTCCAAAAAAAATATTCTACCACCGGATCGGAACGCGACCGCTACTGAGATCATATTAAGCGTTAAGAAATGTATGAAAGCATATCTTAAGTTGGTGGAACCGACGCAAAATGGCGTAATATGCGGGAAATCATATTAAACGTGATCGTATTAAACGGGTTCTACTGTAATTGGAGAAAGAGCAGGGTGATGATGACTTATAAGCATTGTAATGCTTATAAGTCCCTGCTGTGTACCATTTGCGCAGTGGTTAATGTTGGAAATAATATCGTTACAAATAAGTTGTTTGGGCCATCTTATCAGGCCAGTGTGGGTGTAGTAACGATATTGTGATTCGCATTACCGTCTTTATGGGAGACGATAGGGGTTTATACAGGAGATAGATATGGGTTCAAGTCCCGTGTGTGCTAATAATTTTTCGTTCGTATATAAGTTTTTATGAAAAGTCTTTTTTGGGGATAGACCAATATGGGGCCACGAAAGGGCAGACCCATAACCTGCCGTATCCTCTCCTCATCGCCATTTAACTAGCCCCTCACATCGATTGCCTGAACTCGGTGACTTTTGTAAACAGCCTGACATGTTAAATATTGCTAAATTTCAGTTCCTTATAGGTCTATTTGAAATTAATGAATAGGTTATCTGGTTTGAATAGGTACCAGCAACAACTGTACCGGGTGATTACAAGTTGAGAATTGAAGGCCTGTACTTGGACACACCATTTGGAGGTCGTGCCTTCGCCAACGAGACACAGCTTACATTTTCTAGGCGATTCATGACCATATTCATACAGATGGACAAGCCCGTATACATGCAAAGCCAGACTGGTAAGTTTTTGTAAATGGATTTTTTAATCGACTTTAAAAACAGGAGGTTCTCAATTCGACTGTATTTATTTTAAAATAGTAACCCGCCCTCGGTTCGCTTCGGTTTCCGTCACCTTACTCGCGTAGTTCCCGTTCCCGCGGGCATACCGGGATAAAATATAGCCTAACTTACTCCTTATATAGACAGCTACCTGGTAGTAAATATTATCAAAAACGTATTGAGCATGAAAAAAGCCCATTATTTTGACATAACAAACAGTAACTTCAATTTTATTTATATGCATAGATGTGTGTTACCTCAGAACTTTCGACTGGGTGAACAGATTTTGATGATTTTTTTTTATTTGAAAACTGACAATTTCGGTGTGGTCCCAATACGATTTATTCCATAAACAAAAAAAAATAATAATAACTCCTAAGCGAATTTGTAAAACATATCAATGATTGATTGATGTTATGCTAACATGTTCTCGTCCAATATTCCGCAAGTGTCTGAAAACAAAGGTTTATAACCAGTGTATGTACCAGCGATGACTTACGCCACTGAAATGTGGTCTATAAATGACGGCCTCATAAAAAAGCTCAAAGTTGCTCAACATTAGTGTTGCCCAAAAAAGTCTTGGTCTTGCGGTCTTGGTCTTGGTCTTGCGAGAAATGCGAGACCGAGACCAAGACCAAGACCGCTTAATTTTTGCAAGACCAAGACCAAGACTAGTCCTGCAAGACTTGAGCAAGACCAAGACTGAGCCCGCAAGAGTCTCGCGGTCTTGCATTTAATTTAAATCACCATTCCAGCTTATATACGGTGGAGCTCGTGTCTTCTACATAATAGGAGGGAAATCGGCCGTGGCCGGAGAGGAATCGCCACGGTGATCGGCCATGTTGTTATAGGGTTTCATGTCAAGTTTTCCTTCTCTTGCACCGATGTTATATATTATAGCCCTTAGTCGTGCGTTCGCACTCGCTGGTAAAATAGGGGGGGTGATGAATTGTATTCTTACTCCGTCACTACACGGCAAGTCAAATCAGTCTTGAGATATCCATCTATTGGCCAATCGATTCCCAATGTTGGTGTTGGCTTTTCAGAATTACTCTTCGGAAAGGCTTAAGGACAAAAATGCCGTAATCACGAGAGTGCTCTTGCCCATTATACATATTTATATATCCGTTTATTCATTAGCCCAACGACGTTCACTGTTGGACATAGAAATATACCTACAATTAATCTTAATAAATGTCCGTGTAGAGACTGAGTACGAATACAATTCACCACTCTTTTAACCGTGGATGTCGTATCAAATCGGACCGAGGCAATGGTGTTAAGAAGCCATTATTATTATTTTTTTTATATGGGTGGGCTATGGTAAGCACACGCGCGGTCCATTCCGTCCGGGGCGATGAAAGGACGGCGCCCGGGCCCATAACCCACCCGTACCTACGTCACCTCGTTGTTGGGCCGATCTCCAGAGCAGGGTGACTTGTCGTCAGTAGTCAAATAACTCCGTCGCTTGCCAATCAAATTGAAAAAATCTTTTTTGTTGGAAAGGGGGAATGTTAAATGACATAAAATTTATTGTATCAACTGCCCCGTGTGATGACGTCTTAAGAAAACAGGGTCGAAATTCCTTCCTTTGTTATAGGAGTAGTAACTCTGTCTAATGTAACACCAGGGGAATAGGAGAGTAATTTTCCCCAGTGGTAAGGGTTATATTCAATAGTGGACTATAGTCTAGCAGATGGATAGATAGGATAGGATGATATTTGATTGATTTAGTTAGATTTCTCATTGCCATGATAAATGACTGTTACGTTATTCCAACTGCAAGACTTGCAAGACTTTGCGAGACTCTTGCTGCAATACCAAGACCAAGACCAAGACTCGAGTGTGCAATACCAAGACCAAGACGAGACCAGGTGTGCTGTTGCAAGACCAAGACCAAGACTGGTCCAAGTCTCGTCTTGGTCTTGCATTTGGGCAACACTACTCAACATGCTATGGAGAGGGCTATGCTCGGTATTTCTCTACGTGATAAAATCCATAATACGGAACGGGTGTAACCGACATAGCCCCATAGAATTAGCACGTTGAAATGGCAATAGGCAGGCTCACATCGCTTGTTGAATTGATAACCGTTGGGGAAAAAGGTTCTCAAGTAGCGACCACGAATCGGACGACGCCGCGTAGGATCACCCCTTACCAGGTGGACTAATGACATCTTGAAAGTTGCAAGAAACCGTTGGATGCAAGTGACACGGAACCGTTTCGAGTGGCATCCTCGTGCTGAGGCCTACAGTAGACAGTGGACGTCTACAGGTGGATGGATGATAACATTGATGTTTGAATCGCCCTAAGTGTTAACAATTTACAATTTTAATTCACATGTTATAAGTTTGCACCATGGGGTTTTTACCCGAGATGTCTACTCGGCAGTTTAGTGGTCTCATATTCACTTCATTTCAGCTCATATTTGTCCCACTGCTGGTCTCGAGCCTCCTTCATAATAGGAGCGAAATTGACCTTTCTTACCATGCTGATCAAACAGGTTGGTATAGGGTTTTGTTTCGAGTTTCCCACCTCTTGCATAGATGTCATATGCGTAATATATTCCGTCGTCTCTTACGATACCCACGGATATGAGAAAGGGATAGATATTCATTTATTGATGGTTTATTTAACTTTGTTTATATTTACAGTACGTTTCCGTGTGATACCTATAAATACGGAGTTGAAGGCGTTCGGGAGAGCTATAGACGTATACGTATTGGACCCAAACAGGCGCATCATGAAGAGATGGCTATCCAGACAGGTAATATATTAAAAAAATATATTAATCGTAGTCGTATCGGCTCATGTAAGACCTACTGCTCGGCTCGAGCTTCCTCCAGAATATAAGAAAATTTTGACCTACCGTAACCATGCTGCTGAAATGTGTTGGTATACGATTTCATTTTGAGAGTTCCTTCTCTTGCATAGTTGTTATATGCATATTATATCCCTTAGTCTTCTTTTACTACAACCGCGGGCAAGAAAGGGGGTGGTAAATTGTATTATTACTCTGTCATCAAACATGAAAAATACTAAAATAACCTTTAATTATCGAGATAAATAAGATTTATAACTTACTTATTACCTATTTATGGCCCAACTGTTGGGTATGGGCCTCCTCGATAAGTGAAAGGGAAATTGATCTGCTGAGTATTCAATTTTCTCTCCAGCCTGAAGTCCCATCTAGAAGTTTTCACTACAAAAAGAGGAAAAAAGTGCATCTAGTTGTACACATATTAATTTCAAGTGTATCACGTCAACAAATGATTCATTATCGTATCTTTTTTTAAAGAAAATAACCCTGCACTAAAGAAAAATACTGGTATTTCTTTTTTTTTGTGGGTGGGTAGCGGTCGGCGCGCTCCTCGCACCACTCGCACCACTCGCGAGAGATTTTACAAACATGTAATTAACGGACAAAAATTACATCCAGACTCAGAACAACAATTTGTGGATCGCACAAAGTGTCTACACCATCTGTGTAGTCATTTCAAAGGGGGAGAGTCCTAACTTGAATCGTTTGGGGACTTATTATTACTAGTAAGAGAATATAGAGAAACGTGTACTAAATTTTTTCGTGTGGTGATGGAGTAAGAATACAATTCACCACTCCCTGTCTTACCCGTTGATGTCGTAAAAAACGACTAAGGGATATACATGTAACATCTGTGTAAAGACGGAAAACGTGAAAGAAAACCAACATGTCTGACCAGCATGGTATAGTAAGTCAATTTCCCTCCTATTGTTGTGGAGGCTCGATCCCAGCAGTGGGACGTATATAAGATGAGATGATGTGAATTGAATTATATCCGACAATGGCATGATACATAATGAACTATAGAATGAGGTGAAAAGTTACTTACCATATTAGGTTACAATATCATTTGAACCGATTCACAGTTCTTTAAGCATGTTGGACACAACTCATATTCACAATAACATAACTTATGATCTATTGTGACAGACGAACATTGAACTTTGAGCTTTGGTTCACTGATACGTTTTCATATAAAGGAATTAACGTGTACTGTGACAGTTTAGTTATTAATTATCTGTGTGCTGACGGAGAAAGAATACAAATCACCACTCCCCATCTTGCGCGGGGATGTCGTTAAAGACGATTGAGGGATATAATATGGAGATAACGTCTATACAAGAGAACTCGAAATAAAAGTCTATAACAACCCGTCTTACTAGCATGGTATTGTAGGCAATATTCTTCCTAGCATGGAAGACTCAAGCAGAACGTATAAGGGCCGAGATGATGATGGTAGTCTAGTCGCCTTATATATCTTCCACCGTTGGCTCCTGCACAGTGGGAAAATAATCTACTATAGCTGGAGAGACAGATTCGTAAAATGTTATATTTCGAATTTTCATCCTTTGCATAGATGTTTTCTTTGTAGCATATCCCAGCAAAAAAATAAATGTGAAAATATGAGCCAAATTTGTCGAGAATAACGAGCCAAATCTGTGTTCCGTGTAGTGACGGAGTAAGAATACAATTCACCACTAGCTTGCCCGTGGGTGTCGTAAAAGACGATTAAGGGATATAATATGCACATAACATCTGTGCAAGACACCAACATGTCTGTTCAGCATAGTTTAGTAGGTCAAATTCCCTTCCATTGTGGAGGAGGCCCGGGCCCAACAGTGGGACGTATGTGGGCTGTGATGATGATGATGAGCCAAATTTAATATTATAATATTGTTACAAACTTTCTAAATTAATTGATTTAAAATTTTAAAATGTTCATTTCCGTGAGGTGACGACGTAAGAATACAATTCACTACCCCTTTTCTTATTCGTATCGTAAAAGGCAACTAAGGTATATAATATGCTAAAGCGTGTGCAAGAAAAGGAAAATTCGAATACAACCCTATGCCAACACGTCTGACTAGCTTGAATAGTAGGTCAATTTCCCTTCTATAGATGCGAATTTAGATACCTTAGTCGCCTTTAAGAGTATTTATATTATTGTATACTTTCTCCGTCACCAGATAGATTACATTATTATAGGCTAAGTAATGACTTTTCTTGCTAATTGTCGTGGGTTCGATTCCATGCAAGGCAATTCTTTGGGTATGAAATTGTTCTGAGTTTGTGTTGTTTGAGTCCGTTAAAGCCTTACTAATATTATAAATGCGAAAGGAAGTTTGTTTGTTAGTTACGCTTTCATGCTTAAACCACTGAATCAATTTCAAAAATTCTTTCACCAGTGGAAAGCTATAATACCAGGGAATAACATTGATTATATTTTGTCCCGGTATTCTCACGGCAACAGGTATTACGCGGGTAAGGTGACTGAAACTGAAGCGAAGTGAGGGCGGGTTGCTAGTATGTAATAATTGTGAAATTCGCCGTAATGCAAGTGTTTATTACTAGTAATTATTATTATTTGGCATGGGAGGTTGTCATAACAAAGTTGTATGTTGTTACAGAGCAACTTTGGCACTGTAAGTCTTCAGTACCAGATGTCTGACCAGCCACTATTCGGTGAGTGGTACATACGTGTGGAGGCGCTAGGCCAGACCGAGGAGACGCAGTTCCTCGTTGAAGAGTACTACCAGACCAGATATGAAGTAAGTCATCATCATACACATACTCAATAGCAACCTCCGGAAAGAAGGGCATTTTGTCAAAGATTTGTTTATAGATTTTTTTTTAATTTATTGTTTATAGATTTTTTTTTAATTTATTGTTTATAACGACTGGACGAATGATGTAGTAGTTAAGATACTAACTTGCTGTGTCAAGTGTTGTGGGTTGGATTCCCACGCAGGACAATATTTTGTATCATTCAAAAATTGTTAGTCAAAGTTTAATTTTTAAATTTTTGTCAACCATTTTTATATTTATAAAGTCGCTCGCAAGATAAGGATGCTATCTTTAAAAAAAAAGCGTGGTTTTATGAAACCACGGTAAAAGTGAGACTTTTTTCGCATTACAGGTAGACGTAATATACACTGACTTTAGCAAGGCTTTCGATAGGGTGTCTCATCACATGCTACTTATAAAGCTGGATGCATACGGTTTCGCGGGTCTTATGTACTCATGGATCGAATCGTATTTGAGAGATCGTCATTTCAAATTTCATTACTTCAGGCGTGCCCCAAGGTTCACATTTGGGCCCATTGTTATTTAATATATTTATTAATGACCTTCGAAACTGCTTTCTTTATGCTACACCACTTATGTTCGCAGACGCCCTAAAAATTTTTAAAACTATAGAAACACATAGTGATGTTAGTTTACTGCAAAAAGATTTAAACTTACTTTCCAAATGGTGTCACGATAATGGTATGTTGCTAAATGCAAGTAAATGTCAATATATTAGGTTTACACGCAAAATAAATGAAACTAAATCTGAGTATAAGATAAGCAATATAAAATTAAAGGAATCCGATTGTGTCCTGGATTTGGGCGTCCTGCTAGATAAAAAAATTACATATACTGCTCATTTGGAAATGATCGTTAAAAAAGCATCAAGAGCTCTAGGATTCGTTATACGAACTGGAAAGGTTTTTCGCCACATACATACTAAAGTATACCTATATAATAGTATTGTAAGAAGCATATTAGAATATTGCAGTATTGTGTGGCGTCCGCATTATGCTACTCACATATTAAGAATAGAAAGAATCCAAAAGCGATTCCTCTGGCACTTATCATACTCAACACCATCATCATCTTGCTCTTATCCCAATTACTTGGGGTCGACGCAATATGTCATCTGCTTTGACATATTGCAAAAAGTTTTGGCAATGACTTTTATGACCGGCCGCCTGCCTGACGTCAACCCTCCTTGGGAATGTAATCGTTGACCCAAATGGTACCAGATGGAGTTGGTCCGGGTCAATCTAGCGCTCTTAGTCGTCTTTTACGACACCCACGAGCAAAGCAAGGGTTGGTAGTATTCGAAGCCGCTACCACACAGCAATATGTTATCATACTCAACACCATTAGTCCTAAAAAAATGTCATACAAAGATAAACTTACATATTTTAAAATGGATACACTAGAATATAGAAGAAAATATTTGGATCTAATGTTTCTATACAAACTAGTTCGTAGCAAAATATCATGTCCACAACTGCTGGCAAAGCTGAATTTTAGAGTGCCGTATAGGTTCCCTCGGGTATGCATCACACCTCTCTATCCACCACTGAGAAGAACGGTTTTGGGCTCCACTTCTCCCATTCCTCGTATGAGTAAATTGTTAAACGAATGCAGTAATTCTGTAGACATATATTCAGATTCTCTAGGTTGCTTTCGCAAAATAATACGGGCATTTAACTTTTTGTGACATGATTCTAATTTCTTACGCAGATTGTGAATACTTTAATTTCCCTTAATATACTATAATATACTATCTATAGGTTAATACTGTGCATGTGGTGTTTGCTTATAATTGAGTGTAACTTTTTCTCTAAATGTATGTACTAGTTTTTAAGTCGTTGTATTACTGTTACATTTGTTAGCAAACCAAATAAATAAATAAATAAATTACAAAAAAATAACAACATTTACATTAAACACTGATAAAAACAAACAAACAGCGTGAAGCACGGGCACAAATGAGTAATAGTCTATACACTACACGGTCAGCTGATGCGAACGCCGCCATATTGGCCTCGGCTGCTCTGTCGAGCGCCTTTCACTTTACCCCTAATCCGCGGCCGACCGTCACGCGACATGCAATAAGATGGACGAAAAAGTTAGTGTCATAAAAGTTTCACTTTACAAATATCATTTCATACGGTCTGACCAGCGTGATATAGTAGGTCAAAATCCACCTATTAGAGAGGAGGCTTAAGCTCAACAGTGGAACGTATATGAGCTGACATGGTGATGATGATGATCTATTTTTCAACCGACTTCAAACTTTAAATAATCACCTCCGCTCAATTATGCCTCAATGCTGGGCTCATCCGCATCCGCAATAGGAGCGAAATTGACCTTACTATATCATGCTGGTCAGACAGGTTGGTATAGGGTTTTGTTTCGTGTTTTCCTTTTCTTACTTAGATATTATATGCATACTATATTTCTTTGTCGTCTTTACGACACCTAGGGTTATATAGGAGGTGGGGAACTGAATTTCCACAGGCAAAGCTAAATAATATTCTTAAACAGGTGAATGTAACGATGCCGGCGTTCTTCTTCAACACGGAGCCCTATATTCATGGGCGTATAATGGCGAACTATACTTCGGGTGCTCCAGTGAGAGGCAACCTCACCCTGAAGGCGACCATCCGCCCCATACCTCAGTACAGGCCGCGGTATTACACTCAGGGACAATTCAACAATAGAGGTCAATTTGGTCTGACGCCTGGATATGGACAGAATCAGTATACTAGAGGTTAGTGCTCTGTGATCAAACATAAGTTGATAGGCAATTGCATTAAAATAAATAGCAACAGTCGTTACACCAAAAATCAACTTGAAATAAAACTATTTTTACGACTTTTATTATGCTTCCGCTCCCGTCTAGTCCTTCCGTAGCAGCGTGAGGATTCCCGTTCAGTCCGCTCGTGGGAGTTCTAACCTGTTCTAACAGTTAAAACACTGAATAATGTTCGAAACGTCGGCAAATTAAAAATCATATACATACGCGAAAAAATATGTAAAATAGTATTATTTCAAATATGTAATACTCGCTTAAGCATCAGAAATCATTACCAAAAGTCAATATTGATATTGACTTCTTATTATTCTTATATTTTCTCCTGCGCAGTGAATACTAATTACCCATATGGGTATAACGACAGCAGCTATCAGCAACAATACGAGTTTGGACAAACGATGGTGGACGAGTATGGACGCGTCGTCGATAAGGAGACCCACTACATTCCCGGACAGCCAAACCAGTTGGACCAACCAGACTGGTGGTATGATCCGCAGAAGGTTGTTTCTAGGACATTTAATTTTGTAAGTAGTTTTTTTATATATACACATATTATCATCTAATTCGCTATTCAACTTAAATTTAAAATTATTTATGATGTATAATGTGAATACTTTACCTGGTAGGGACCACACTAGACAATCGTCTGTTTACAACCGCGGGCCGATCCTTCCGGGGCAGTACCACACTCTCGCAGAAAATCGACGTCTGAGTGGTAACAATTTGTTACTGCACTTCGATCAGTGAGCGCTGGAAGCCCAATTTTCTAAGGGTGTCTTCGTATGGTGTAGTAAAGTCAACTTCCCTCCTATTATGGAGGAGGCTCGAGCCCAGCAGTGGGACGTATATGAGCCGAGATGACGATTATCTACGCGCTACCGCCTTCCTTATAAGAGAGGCCTACGTCCTTCAGTAGACGAAGAAAGAATGAGGAATAATTATTGATAAATAATGAATATATTGTCGTTTTTTTTATCACACAGGATGAAAAGTATCCATTTTGGGTGTGGAAACCGGATCCGACTCAATACGCTATAGAGCATGGCAGCAATACAAACAACCCCAATTACAATACATACGCAACCACCTCCACATACAACTATTATAACCCCAATTACGATCAACTACCCTTCTTGAGATATGTGAGTATAACTTTATTAATTTTTCTTTTTGCCTTTCAGCTGAGGTTTTTTAATAATATTTATTTTATTTTAAATATAACTAAGCGCTTGCAATTTTCTTTACAACTTATTAAATAATATTTCGCTTCCCTATATTGAATAGCTTCTTCATAATCATTAATCGTCAATAAATTAATTGGGTGCTGACAACAAAATTACCTATATGAATTTGCCGTGAAAAATATGTTAAAATACCGCGTGGTGACGGAGTAAGAATACAACTACACCACCACCTCTTTTACCCATGGGTGTCTTAAAGAATTACTAGAGGATTAAACATGCACATAACATAGCATATATACAGGCTTAGAATAATAACATATAGAAGGATAGTGTCAATACTTCGAACTTTCAAAATTTGAATCTAAAAATACTAATGGCGCGCAGACGTCACACGCAAACCACTATACAAATTATGAAATCAAATTTTGTTTTTATTAACATAAATCGTCGAAATACTTTTAAAAGTAATGTTAAAAACCTTTTTAAGTTTTTCAAATGTGTTGTGACACCATTTGAATGCACAAACCGTCATAATTATCAAGTTATTTTTTAAGAGTTGCGTACGTACGTGCAGTACAATGACTTGTACATTACGGAACGGTTCCGGCGTAAGCTCCATTAGGCTCCAATTGAAATGCCTCACTTTTTGTGCGTGAACTTACCTTCTATACGTTATTATTCTAAGTATATATGCAAGAGAAGTGAAACTTGAAATGGAACTATACCAACACATCTGGCTAGTATGGTCTAGTAGGCCAATTTTGCTCTTATTGTGAAGGAGGCTTCAGTTCCCACAGGTACGTGTATGGGCTGAAATGATGACGTGAATTTTGGCAGAACACGGCAATCACAATTGTACCACATTGACTACATACATTATATTAATAACTAGTAATCCGCTCTCGCTTCGCTTCGGTTTCAGTCGCCTTACCCGCGTAGGTCTTATTTCCGTGGTAATACCGGAATAAAATGTAGACTACGTTACTCCTTATTTAGACAGCTGGTATTGATCTTCAACCTGGTATTAAAATATTATCAAAATCGGTCCAGCCGTTTTGAAGATTACCCCAAACAAATAGACAGACAAAAAATTTTTACGCTCTATTTTAGTTCTAAGTGTTGTGCCATAACCGTGTGAGCATGAAAAAGCCGATTATTTTGACATTATAGAGACTTTAATTTTATTTATTTGTATAAATATATACAATAGATTTTAATCTTCTATATAATAAATCTACAAATAAAATTACAGTTCAACGGCACTTACAACTTCAAATACCCCATGTCGGAGTTGGCTCAGCTGGTGCCAACGTTAGACGGTGTGGAAGTGATAATCACTGCGTCAGTAGGCGATCCCTTCTTGGATGAGATCATAGAGGGCTACAGCATAGCAAGAATCTTCAATTCATCTCTCTCAGTGTCATTCCTTGGTGGTACACCTCAAGTGTTCAAACCGGCAATGCCGTTTGATGTTTATGTAAGTATATTTTACATTTATTTAGTTTACTAGACGAGAAAATTCCCACCGTTTTACCCGCGTAGTTTTCGTTTTCGTGGGAATACCGGGGTAAAATATAGTATGTTACTCTTTTAGTGATTGCACAGTGGCCACCAAAAGATCTTCTCTCTTCCTTACATGATATCAAATCTCAAATTTGTAGACATGATACAGTTTTAGAACGTTGGCATTTTTGCACGATAGACTTTAAAATGAAGAGTAAATCATGGAATTTAATTGAGGAATAAAGAAGAGCTGGCCTACCGAAACAGGCTAAAGAAATATTATATAAGATATATCGTCATGATAATGTATCCAAGCGGTATAAAAATAATGTTTAATAAAGTCTAAACAGTCTAAAATTCTACTTATCGCGACTTACGCGCAGTGAAATCATTTATTCGGTCGTCGATCCCACTCTGTGCAACATCGGCTACGACTGAGCGTTGAGGAGGAGCCTCCCGCCCGGGCTGGGCGTGATTTGTTACGTCGACGACACGCTCATCACAGCCCGCGGTGGGACGCTACAGGAGGCGGCAAGTATGGCGACTTTAGGCACCGAAGAGATTATCAGGCGGATCGGGGCGCTGGGGTTAAGGGTCGCCCTGGACAAGACGGAGGCCCTCTTATTCCATGGGCCCCGCATGGGCCCTCCCATCGGCGTCTCGATCACCGTCAATTCGGTTGATATCAGCATCCGGGCCCATATGAAGTGTTTGGGCCTGGTGATCGACGGGCAATGGTGGCTCCGGGAGCATTTCCGCAGGCTCGCTCCACGGTTCGTCGGCGCGGCGCGTCCGCCCTATCGTGGCTTATGCCGAATGTGGGCAGACCGAGCGCTACGTATCGACGGCTGTACGCGGGAGTCATCGGATCGATGGCCCTGTCCTACGGCACACCGATGTGGGCGGGGTCCCTGACCGTCCGACCCAGGGCTCTACTGTGGCGACCACAGAGGGCCATGACGGTCAGGGCTATTCGTGGGTACCGCAAGGTGGCGACGGAGGCAGCGTGCCTGGTGGGTGTCGGGGGTGCGAGCGGAAGGTAGTGTGGTCTCTTTAAGCGAGCTCACCGCTTGGCGCGTCGACGCTCGCTGAGATATCATTGCCCGTTGGGCAGTCCGGCTGGAGAGGCCTCGGTACGGTGTGCGGACCGTGGAGGCCTTCCGGCCGGTGCTGATGCAGTGGTTAAAACGGCGGCACGGAGTGCTATCCTTCCGACTGGTGTAGGTTTTGACGGGGCATGGATGCTTCGCCAAATACTTGTACACGGTCGTTAGGAGGGAGAGTACACCGTCCTGCCACCACTGCGATTGGCACGAGGACACAGCGCAGCATACGCTCGAGGTCTGTGCCACCTGGGCAGAGCAGCGTCGTGAACTCGTCGCAATCATCGGCGCCGACCTGACGCTGTCGGGCATCGTCCTAGCGATGGTACTGGGTGATGGAGGAACTGGGACGCGGTCGCAGCCTTCTGCAAGGCAGTAGTCTCGCGGAAGGAGGCGGCGGAGCGCGTACGCGAGGAGCGTCTCCTCGACGACGCGAACCGCCGCCAGCGACTGGGGCGGCGTAGGCGCGACTACCTGCGCCTCATGCCGCCCTAGCCAAAGTTAACTTCTTGAAAAATTTATTGTCCGACTCACCGCCAGTGTCCGCACAAAATATTTTTCTTCCAATTTTGCCGCCCTTCTAATAGTGGCGCCCGGGGCGGTCCGCCCCTCCGCAACTTAGTTACTTAGCTACTACTACTTAGTATTTTTTTACTGCCTTTTTTATTGTTTGTGTGGCAGAGGAGAAAGTCGCCAACTTGGTGGTAGGTAGGTAAGTGATAACTGCCGCTCATAGACTTCAACAATACCAGGGCTACCGCCATGTTTCTGTATAAGGATTTCTGTCTCCTTTAAAAATATTTTTGTACAAAGTAAATTTTTCAACTTTCAATATTGTACTAGATGGTAGTGTCATATCACGACGGATCACCTCTGCCAGCGTGGCAAGCTCGTGGGATATCCCTACAAGTGTTCGTGCAAGTAGAAGGACGGGGAGGAGGTGTGGAGCCTCAGAAACCTCAGCTTGTGCCTGGACATGACGCCGTCTGGCACCTTAAGTTGGATTTATATAAAGTATTGCGTAAGTATACTGTACATTTTCTGTGTGGTGACAGAGTAAGAATACATCAACCCTCTCTTGCCCGTGGGTGTCGTAAAAAACTAAGGGATATAATATAAATATAACATCTATGCTAGAGACGGAAAACTCGAAATAAAGTCCTATAACAACACGTCTGACCAGCGTGGTGTAGTAAGTAATTTTCCTCTCATTGTGGAGGAGGCTCGAGCCCAATAGTGGGGACGTACATGAGCTGTGATGATACAAAAACAAAAAATTATATAGCTGGACCAAATCCCACAAGATGATATGCGGTCGACACATGAATATATGGTTATGAAATATAATGATATATGATTTTACAGATCTACAGAACGATCCCAATTACCGCGATGTATTGAATGGTATAACTGGGGTACGGCTGAATGCTCAATTACAAGACGCGCTTGGAAGCCGAGCAACAGCCGACATGCACTTCATAGCCCATCACAGCGCCAATAACCAACATATACGTATCGCCACGAGCACCACTGATGCTAGGGTGAGTTGTAATTTAATAAAATTTCTATTTTATATTAGTTTCCCTCCTATTGTATCCTACTTATAACTATGGGCTATTGAAGGGTGATTTTATCAAGATATTAATTTTCATGAATCACACCTAAATTTTAGGTAATACTTAAAACAATTTGTATGTTGAATGGTTCATAACATCATTAAATAAGGCATAATCGTCAATAACCGTTCATCATCATCATTTTCTCAGCTCGTACTGGGCTAGAGCCTCCTCCCTAGTGAGAGGAAAATTTACCTAATATAATACGTTGATCAGACAAGTTAGTAATTAGGATTTTTAATTTTGAGTTTTCATTTTCGTCATAATTATTTGAGATTCTAATTTATTTAATTACTAAAATAAATAGACGCTCCTACTGCGTAAAATTCTTTTGTTCTCCTACTATAGGCTTCGGATCTCCTCTATAGTCTTCTTCTTCTTCTTTAATAGCAATAAGCTATATGAGCTATTGGTGCCAATGTCGAGTTATTATATTTATTATATATTCACGTCTTTAGTCTTAGTCTTTCAGTCAGTCGTTAGCATGACTTAGTGCTGCTATCCAAGTCATGCCTTCTCTGCGAATTTTGGCAGAATGTCAAAATGCACGCAATTCACTATTATATCATATTCACTACATTTCAGAATTTTATCTGCTTTATATTACATAAAATATCAGCAAAATTTTCATTCATTCAATATAACACTTCAAAACACTAAAGTAATGAAAAAAATATAAAAGCGCTACGTGACATTTTGACATTCGCGTCAAAAGTTCCTCTATAGTCTATCTAATCTAAGAAGTGCATTTTGACAGGTGTCAAAGTAAGTTGTCTAGGTATGTGAACCAAATAATCGCTATCGAAAACATGCGATTTTAGTGAGAAATCGATATTGATTCTTTTTAATTAATAATCGGTTTATTTTATTTTTCTCAAAAAGGAGTTGAATAAATTAAATCCTAAATTAATACTAAACAAATTTAATTATTTCAGCATAGAATCTATTTATCATATTTTGTAGGATTGGGTTAAGTAAAAACAAAAACTAGATTCGAAAATAGTTATTTATTCACAATCACTACTATTACTTAAAGTATCATCGTCGCGAACATTAACAATTATTTCATTATCAATAAAATTGACAAAATTTACATCTCTGTCAAAATCATTCATTATATATTTTTTTTGTTTTCTCTACCACTTCGAACCAGTCATCCTTTAAGACTTTGGGAACATGCTTCCTTCAACAAAAGTTCCATTTTCTTTACTGTGAAGGATGGTTTCCTATTGTGGCGTGCTGCGTAGCCTGTAAAACATATGGGCTTAGACATTGCTACATTGATCACATAAATGGAAAATGAAGTATAATATCTATATTATAAAATATCAATTTCACATTCAATATATTTAATACACTTTAAGATATTTACTACCTTTAATTTGAGCCCTTTGTGCTTACCAATTTCTAGTGCCTCGGCAACATGTTCCTGTACTTGTGTCACTGGCAGTAGAAGCCCACCGTTTTGTGACTCACGTTCAAAATATTCGTGTAATTTCACAATCAAATCACGAGCGTTCAAAGCATAACTACGTCCTTTTGTAGACATTATTTTAACAATAAATAAGGTTTGCGTAAACAGAGTCAAGTATGGTTGGAGCTAAGGTCAACATTTAAAGCTAGCTCAGTCCAAAGTAGAGCCGAGACAAAAAAAAGTTTCACACCAACACAAAACACACGCACAGTCCGCTTCCAAGATGGCTGCACTACCGACTAGGTTGTACAGAGTAACTCAATTCAATAGAGTTTTGCTTTTAGGGTTTATTTTTTGACAGATCATGGCGAGGTCACACTCCACCCGTACTGTTCTGGGCGACGATAGAGCAGAGCGCAAAATCCCTACCATGCCGTATATCCTCCTATAGCCACCAGTACTGGGTCTTGGCGACGGTGGCTCACCCGGTTGGTGCTTTTAGGGGTATTGCATTTATACCAAAAAGTCAGTTTAGTTGTTCTTGAATGATAAGTGGCGATGTTGCTTACAGTTCAGCCAATGAAAGGGAAAGTGGAATCACGGTTTTATTTTAATACAAATATTTTGAAAGTTTAGTCTATTCGATTAATTATATTATTCTTATTTTTTTAACGATTATTTGAATATTCGTGGATAGGAAGTTATCAAGCACTACTGTGTAGTACGTGATGACGTGCCATTGTAACATCGTCAATAACAATTACTATTTTACATGTTATTATTATTTTAAATTAGTTTTACATGTTTCAACATTAGATTATTGTACAAGCAACAATAATAAGACTTTCTTGCAACCTTAATTACATAAATAACGTAATAGTTTTTTAAAATTTAAGATTGATTGTTTGCAATGATGTGTACCCGTTTGACCAAGGTTATTGTGTATTAAACAATGCCAAACGTCAAAATGAACTTCTTAGATTAGATGAACTATAGTAAGGAAATTAACCTACTATACCACGCTTTTTTTTTTATGGGTGGGCTATGGTAAGCGCACGCGCGGTCCTGTCCGTCCGGGGCGATAAAAGGACGGCGCGCGGGCCCATAACCCACCCGTACCCACGTCACCTCGTTGTTGGGCCGACCACCGGAGTAGATGTGACTTGTCATCAGTGGTCGGCCCGACGGAATACCTTTTCGGGTAACCTCTCACCTCTCGACGTACTGGGACGTCGGTCTCCATCGCGCGGTCAGCCTCTCTGCGGGTGACGGACAATTCCCCGGTCCGATCACCCGCGGCCTCGGCTAGGGCGGCATTAGGCGCAGATACTTGCGCCTGCGCCGCCCGAGTCGCCGGCGGCGGAACGTGTCGCCGAATAGGATCTCTACTCGCACACGATCCGCCGCCTCCTTCCGTGAGATAACGGCCTCACAGAAGGCGGCGACCGCGTCCCAGTTCCTATACTACTACGTACTATAGTACGTAGTAGTATAGGAACTGGGACGCGGTCCACGCTAGTCAAACGTGTTGGTACAGGGTTTTATGTTGAGTTTTACTTCTTACGCATCGGTGTTATCTGCACTTCCTATACCTTAGTTGTCTTTTACGATACCCGCAGACAATAAACGGCATGATGAATTGTATTCTTCCTTCATCACCAAACAGAAAAAAATTAATAGTATGACGTGAAACACCTTAGTCCTCCTTTTACTGTAAACGTTGAAGTTTTCGAAACTTTAGGATACCAATAATCCGATTCAAACACGATGAAATCAATAATAGGTGTAGTATTTTTAATATTGTTGTTTTATTTCTTATAATACAGGTTGGAGAGTACATTATATTCCACGTGCAGAGCAACTTCTACATGGAGTCTTTCAACTATGTGGTCATGTCTAAAGGTATCATACTCACAAGTGGACAGGAAATTATGCAGGTAATGACTCTTTTTATTTACTACTAGCAACCGGCCCTCGCTTCGGTTTCAGTCGCCTTACCCGCGTAGTGCCCGTGGGAATACCGGGATAAAATATAGCCCAAGTTACACCTTATATTATCCAACTCGGCCCAGCCGTTTTGAAGATTACCTCAAACAAACAGACTGACAGATAAAAATTTTTAAACTGTACTTTACATATAGGTGTCGTTCAAATAACCGTGTGAGCATAATTTTTTTTTATTATATTGACATTACAAACAGACACTTCAATTTTATTTATTTGTATAGACTACTTAAGTTACTGACTTTGCGTGTGGTGACGGAGTAAGTATACAATTCACCACACCCCTCTCTTGTCCGCGGGTGTCGTAAAAGACGACTAAGGGATACCTTATGTATATAACAATTATGCAAGAGAAGAATATCTCGAAATAAAACTCAACACCAACCTGCCTGACCAGCGTGGTATAGTAGGTGAATTTCCCTCACAATATGGAGGAGGCTCGAGCCAAGTAGTGGCACGTATATAAGCTGTGCTGATGATGAAGTTACTGACGGTCACTGGTCCCTGACCCTATACTACACGACAGTGCGACTTGATAAAATTATTATCATAATTATCGTCTTGGTTCATACACGTCCCACTGCTGGACTCAAGCCTCCTCCTACTTCTGAGAATAATGAGTCTTGTTCTTCATCCCAATTACTTGGCGTCGACCCTATATGTACTTTTTCATAGTACACATTGCAAAAGTTTTACGACTGGTCGCCTGCCTGACTGTAAGGATTAACCCTGAGAATGTAATTGTTGACCAGTCGGCATTAAATGGAGGTGGCTGAAGTTAATGTAAATCTCTTAATCGTCTTCTACGACGTCCATGAGTAATGTAATGGTTAGTAGTATACGTAGCTGCCACCACATCTTTTTTTTTATTGCCGATGGTGGCAAACGAGCAAGCAGCACACTTGATGGTAAATGATACTGCCGCACATGGACCTTTGCAATACCAGGGGCACAACTAGGCCGTTGCTTATCGTGAAGAAAAAGCTCTTTTTAAACCTCGTTTAAAGAAGGACATGTCATAGCGATCGGGAAACAGCAGCAGATAGTTCGAGTCTGCACGTACGTGGGAGAAATGATCGCTCCAAAAGTACATCTTGCTTTTTTATGTTTAATTTCATAAATGATGTTGTATGTGTTATTTCAGGAAGGTGTACGCACGTTTTCCGTGTCTGTATCGGCGGAGATGGCTCCTGTCGCCACCGTGTTGGTGTGGAGTGCGCACCGACGGGGCGCAGTCCTCGCTGACTCATTGACTTTCCCCGTCAACGGCATCTCCAGGAACAATGTGAGTTGTGGCAAAGCTGGTCTTACTATCCATTTATATCATGGTCACATCACTTTAGACTAGCCGAAGTTCAAATATTTGATGCCATGTAATGATGCTGGTACTTTTTTTCAAATAATATTATTTTTGTTTAGGTTTTTTTTAATTGCAAACGGTGGCAAACATGCAAACAGCTTATCTGATGGTAAGTGTTGCTACCGCTCATGGACCACTACAAGACCACTGTCCCACGCTCCAACATGAAAATGGAACCCTGGACATTCGGTTCGGATGGCCGATACTTAGACCATTCCGCCATCTATGAAATCAGTATCAACGCTATCGCAGTTGTATTCAAGTTTTTCAGGGGACTACAGTTACCTATTCTGCAGTCTATAGATAATCAGGCAATACATATAAGATGGTTCTACCAGTGGGAGATATATGGACTCCGAACATGTAATAAAATATTTATTACAAAATAATAACGTATGACTATTAATTTTTCACTCGCATTTCGTCGTTTTTAAGGGAGACGTGCGTTCGTCTAAGTTAGAATTGGAACTATATTCTGATAAGTGTGGGTTCGAGTACCCGAGTGGAAAAACGTTTCACTCGTAAACAAGTTTTACGAGTAAAAAGTTTTGTCGAGTCCCGCGTGTGGAAAATACTTTTCACTCGTAAATCATCATCATCATCGCAGCCACTGTTGCGCTGGGGCCGCCACCATAATAGGAGGGAAATTGACCTACTATATCATGCTGGTCAGATATTGATATAGGGTTTCATTTCGAGTTTTCCTTCTCTTGCACAGATGTTATGTGCATATTACATCCCATAGTCGTCTTTTACGACATCCACGGGCAAGATAGGGAGTGGTGAATTGTATTCTTATTCCGTCACCACACGGAAAGCATTGAATGTTAAATGCTAATTTCGATAGTTATTACTATGAATGGTTGTACACAGTTTACAGTGTATATAAACAATCGAAAGCATCGCACCGGTGAGCGTGTAGAGGTGGCGATATACGGCGAGCCAGGCGCTTACGTCGGTCTTTCGGCGTTGGACAACGCCTTCTATACTATGCAAGCCGGAAATGAACTCACATACGCTAAGGTACATATATACTTATATATCTTTAAATTTATCCTTTTGTTTTTACTTTCTCTCTTTGCCTAGCCTTATCCTATTTTATTTGGGGTCGGCTCACCTCGTCATTTTTCGCCATAGTTTTCGGTTCTGGGCCGTCGAATCACTTACTTGGGCTTTCTTTATGTCGTTGCGTACTACGGACATCCAAGTTAGGAGGGGTCTACCACGTTTTATTTTTACTTTATTCATTGAAATTTTATATATTTTCTTTATAGTTTTATAGTTACTTCTAAGGGGTAAATGAATGCTTCGGAAGGGAAACGCGTTACATTGGAAATGACGTTTTATAAAAGAATAGACAGACTGAAATTTGACATCGTTTTGTTTTCCTTATGATTTCCTTCTTTTAACATGGTATTCTTTGCGGGAACGTGACTTTTTTAACTTAATCATTACCTGCCATAATGTGAAAGAAAATTTACTTGAACTGCGTTTATTAACTACACCTTTTTTGTTTTTTAATATTATGTCACCATATTGTACGGTTACCTTATGATAGGTTTTATTCACAATACATTGACTGTAGGAAAGCCTAATACAGTCAGTCAATAACAGAATAAATTTATAAAGAAACTTTGTACAGGTGATTTCGAAGATGTCGTATTTCGACGAATCGACCAACGGTACATTCGCTTACACGTGGCGTTCTCACGCCGGTGATGCCGACGAGCTCGTCTACTTCCCTTCCGCTACCTTCGGGATAGATGCCAACAGGACCTTCGAGTAAGTTATAACTTGAGCAGCACATAATATAACAGTTATTGAGACGTGACTGGCGTTATGGATTGTGCAAAAAAAAATGGTGACTTATCATACTCATTGTCAATTATCACGTAGATATATTGCTGTGTGGTGGCCGCTACGACGGCTTACAGTCCTTATATTATTTGTGGGTGCCGTAAAAGACGATGGAAATAAGCTTTACATAGATCTGAGCCGAATCCTCTCTGATGACATCTGCTAATCAATTACATTGCCAAAATGAGTGTGACATCAGACTTCAGTATTATCAAATCTATTGCAAAATGTGAGATTGAAGAAGAGTACCTTTTGCATTGACTATAAGTAAATAGTATAAGAACAGAATACTAATGATATAGATATATGGTCCTTCGAGCCGGATGGTGTTTAGAATATAATGTGTTACAATCCCTTATATGGCCGTCGTAAAATCCGGTTAAGATTACAAGGAGAATGCATAGGGGCATTCTCGTAACACTAACTGCGATTTCAGGCGTGCCAAGTTTGCCGATTATGGATTTAGCCCCTCTCCTAGAGTGGTACAGGGGACACCTTGATAAAGACAGATACAGATATATGGTCCTTTGAGACATATCAAATTTTAAGTGTACCAAAAATATAGAAATTAGGGAATGAATGTATGACTATGTTTACTTTTATACCTAAACAATATTTATATTATAAATAAAGCTATTTTTACGGATTGAATCGCGTTTGTATTTGATTTTTAACTGGCCGACGTTTCCAACACTTTTCAACGTCCACGGTCACGGCAATCTCTGTAATAACGATGATTGTTGGAGGGAGAGATCTTAGTCACTCAATAATTGTACTCGCGTAAACATCAGAAATCAACATTTATTTTGTATGACAGATACGCGGGTCTTGTAGTGTTCAGCGATGTTCCATTACCTCGTCGTCCGAGCAATTGCAATGCGTCCCTTGGTGTCGGCGAGTGCCTCGAGGGTGGCTGCTACCCGCTCAGCAAGCGATGCGACGGTACTTACGATTGCACCGACCACACTGACGAAGCTAATTGTAAGTAATTTCATACTTGCTTATTATTTTCATACAAAATTATGGTATATTATTCAATCTTTCGCCATCATTTGCTGTACGGTTTTCCAATTGACGTGGATTCAAATTCCACGTGTGGTAATAATTTTCCAGTTATTAAGTTTTTGTAATAAGTTTAGCGTGGGTGTCGGAAGCCTTTTAATATATGTCGTGTGTGTGTGATGGAATAAGAATGCAAATCACCACCCTCTTTTATGTCCTTGGTGGGGATGAAAATATCGAAACCAAGAACATCGATGTATCGATACATCGATGTTTCAGAACAAATATCTATGTACAAAAAACATTCCTGCATCGATGTTTTTTTATTGATCTATATTCTATATAGATTCTATAAAGTATCGGCTACTTGCCTTGCGGGATTGCGATGAGCTTTTTTTAGTTCAATTCTAAGAGTAATAACTTGTAATCAATTTCATGCAAGTATGTTTTTTTACATGAAACACCAAAATTTGCGTGATATGATGAGCTTTTTTTTTAAGTTATTTAGAAACAGAGTACCTAAACTGTTACACAGGTTCTGCTAAAAGTACCATACATTGCATAAAACACATACACTGCATGCAAAACATCGTATAAAATAACATCGATATATCGGTATTTTACAATAGTGAACATTGATGACAAGCATCGATGTTTTTTATTGAAACATCGATGTTTTTTTATTGAAACATCGATGTATCGGTTGCGCGATGCAAACGATACATAGTCCTTGGGTGTTGTAAAAGACAAAGAAAGATTAGATTAATTGCCAATGAAATGTTGAAATTGATAATACCTAGGTGCCTTCGCAGTGGTTATAGATAATAAATGATTTCATTTGACTTGGGAAGTCCTATGTCAAACAGTGGAAATAAATGGTTAGACGTTTGTTAACTGCTTCCGGATCGGGGCGTTTCCTTTCCTAAAATATGATTGAGAACAATGATGGCTGCTCTAATAAGCACAAGCGGCGCCCGATTACGAGTTATCTATTTTTTTTCAAGATATTTTGAAAATAAAAAGCTCCCTCAAGATTTATACATAATAAATTAATTTGAGATAGTGTCACCACATTTTTAATACTTTTTTATTGTTTTTTGTAGGCGATCACGATAGATCGTTCGAGTTGAGTCACTTCCGTAAGTTCCGGTTCAATCGTGTGCAGCGGCAGTACGATAACGTCTGGTTGTGGCGTGATGTCAACATCGGACCCCATGGCCGATACGTATTCACTATCGACGTACCACAGGTACGACTTCCCACTTATCACATAAGTAAAACTAAATTACATACCCACTGTGGCGACGTGATCGTAAAAGACAACTAAGGTTTTTATAGACATAAGCCGATGTCGTTTGGTCTATAATATATAGACCAAACGACATAGTGAAATTGATATATTCCATAAGGAACTTCCTCAATATGTTTCATTAATAAAGAAGATAAGAACTGATGCTTAATTTATGACTATAATGTACTCTATAATATTAATAATATTTGTCTGCTGTTTTTGTTCTTAATTCCATCCTCTATAATCTATAATTTAGTTTCTATAGTTTTGCCAGTTATGATTTTTTTTTTGTCTTCACATTGTGTTATACATAAGTGGAAACTGTTTGGCTATTGTTACGTGCATTTGTTTTTACCTTACCTGTATTTTTAAAAGCTGTATGTTTTCCTTAATAAATAAATAAATAATTAAAATCCTAAGACAGTTTGACGACAGGCATGCAGCCAGTTATAAAACAGTGCTGTTACACAGCAGTCGTCCGAAAAAAGCGAAGCTTTTCGCAACGTATATTAAAAAATTACTAGAGAAGTGGAGAAAGAGAAGCAGATAGAAAGCCACGCACCCTGTCATGAGTGAGAGAGAGAGACAGAAAGACCCACGGACACTGCGGTAGTGTGGCAGTGTAAACTTTCACTTTCAGTACTTACTGGTATGGGCGCCATATATATCGAGTAACGGTATTGAATCTGACGTTGTCGGGTAACGATAAAATTTGACGGATGGAGTGGTCGCGCAACGAGCTCTCATATGCGAGCGCCCCGAACATCCATATAGAAGCTTCACTTCAAAACTATTGCAATATGCACTTTGAAAGAAGAGTACATATTAAGTAGACCCTAAATATTTGGGATAAGGACAGGGTTATAATGATAAGTGTGATTATATTACTCAATCGTAGTGTTGGTTATAACTTAATATATCTGTTACAGATACCAGCGCACTGGACTGTGTCCGCCTTCAGCATGTCAGCAAGCCTCGGATTGGGAATGCTTACTGAACCTAAACGTGTAAGTCATGTGCTTTCCAAACAAATGTCCTTAACTTATTGAAACGACTCGTAAATTTTAAGGCAGACTTAAGGCAATATATGTAAACATGACATTAATATTTTTTTCATTTATATTCTCAATAGCATAGAAAAAAAATGTAAAATCTGTTTAATAATTTAGGCGTGAAAGCGTTACAAACGTACAAACTCACATTCGCATTTATAATATAGAATGAGTTATGTATATTTTTTTAGCTGTTATTTATATATATATATATATTTTTTATTGCAAACGGTGGCAAACGAGCAAACAGTACACCTGATAGTAAGTGTTGCTGCCGCTCATGGACCTTTACAAGGCCGTTGCCTACCGCGAAGAAAGCGAAGGGAGTGTGAATGCGTGCATTGAGGCTCGGTGATACCAAGGGCACCACCAAAACCCTCCACACGCAATCACCCTCAGAAAGTTGGGCTTCCGGCTCTCTCGCTCACCGAACGAAGCGCAGTAACAAATTGCTACTACTCAGACGTCGATTTTCTGCGAGAGCATGGTACTGCCCCGGACGGACCGGCCCGCGGCTGTAGACAGATAACTGTCGACAGTGTGGTCCTACCACTCCTTATATTGCCTTAGGTGTGACCTAAAGTCGTCGCCCCGGACAGATTGGGGAGGGGTATGATCAGACCATAACCTACTAAAAAAAAGATATGACCTAAAGTTTGTGAGTTGGTGAAAGTGGACATTATATACTATTTAGACTACATCCACGTACTTAGGGAAAGAAAACTTTAAATAAACTGTAATGATCTATCTAGGCAGCATGGGAATTTACGTCCAATTATGCCTAATACTGAAACATATATGTATGTCGTATGGTGGCTGATATGGATACAATCAAATCCTTAAATTACTCGTGGGCAGTGGCGGCTGGTGGGTCATCAAAGTGGCGCTTTACTTGCTCACTAAGTATGTATTAAGATCAGAAATTGCAATGGAACAACAATTTACGTAAAAAAAAAATATTTTTCTTATTATTTTTGAACGCATTACATTTTGTAGGTGCATAAAGAGCGTTGGCGGTCCCGCCAATTTATATCAACTTTATTTTGAAAAGTTTTGTTATTGTCTTTAATATAGTTTATATTTATGCTCATTTGTACATGACATACATACACCATATACTGTATACGCAGTATAAAATAGAACTAAGACCAAAATAAAAAAAAAAACCATGTAAACAAACCATATTTAACGCGTCACAGATACACCGAAGCTATACCTACTTATTGTACTTAACGAGACGTCATCAGCGAATTTCGTCGAAAGTCGAGTTCTCTCGGCAATGTTCGGTTCGCCCGTGCGGCGTACGAGAACAGACTCATTTTTCAGTATATTTCTATGAACAATCTTCTGCCTCACGCGCCAGGCGGTTTAACTCATATCTAGTACGAGTTGTATTGGCAGTCCCGTGCGCTCGCCTAAGCGCACAAGATATTTTTTTATAGGGAAAATAAGTTTTAATAATTTAGTAAAGCGCTTAAATTGTTTCGTCGTAATTTGAAATTTTATTTGTTATATTTTTTGTATGTTCAAAGAATAAATATTAATATGGTAATTTAAAAATAAAGATGAAGTAACATTTTGTAATTTTTAAATCTTTTGATTTGATAGTTCAGCGCACGAGCATACTTAAGGTACAGTCGCCACTGCTCGTGGGTATCGTAAAAGACGATTAAGAATCATAGACTTAAAGTTTATGTAAACATTGACGGGCCAACTCCGTCTAATGCCGACTGATCAACAATTACATTCGCAAGGAGAGTTAACATCATGCAAACCGGATATTAAACTATTGTCAAAACTTGCAATTTATACTATGAAAGAAGTGTATATATTGCGTCGACCCCAACTAATTAGAAGAAGGGCACCGTGATGACGATATGATATCATGCCCGTGAATATTGTAAAAGGTGACTAAGGGATATATTATTCAGAAAACATCTATGCAAGGGAAGGAAAACTCGACATAAAACCTTATACCAACTCATCTGACCAGTGTAGTAAATTTTCTTCCGAGCCGGAGGATGCTCGAGTTCAACAGTGGGATGTATATGGGCTGAGATGATGATATATCATTTAACATTGTCAACAGTACGTAGGCGTGTTACCATTCTTCATAAAGGTGGAAGGACCAGACCGTTGTCGTCAAGGTGAACAGGTTGGTCTACGAGTGGTTGTGTTCAACTACCAGCAGCAAGATATCGAAGCGGTAGTTGTGCTGTCAGCATCACCTGACTACAAATTTGTACACGTGGAGGAGAATGGTATTGTAAGTATTAATGTATAGCCTAGCCTAGCCGATGCCTGCGATTTCGTCTGGGTGGTGATGGAATAAGAATATCCATCAGAAACCGATAACAGGATTTTGTGGGGGTGTTATGTCCTATCAAAATGTACAATAATTTTTATTTTATGATAAATAAAATGATTAAATAATAAAACTATTACGTAAAATACTAAGAGATATGCTAAAGAATTAACGTCGAAGGGATGACTCACGGGGTGAAGGAATAAGAGTATTCATCACAAACTATTTAGCGATACAATATTTTTTTTTATTGTTGATGGTGGTAAACAAACCAGCAGCACATCTGATGGTAAGTGACACTACCACACATGGACCTTTGGCAATACCAGGGGTACAGCTAGGACGTTGCCTACCATGAAGGAAACGCTCTTCTTAAATCTCGTTTAAAGAAGGACTAAAAGATTTTTTGTGTGGTGATGGAGTAAGAATACAATTCACCACTCCCTATCTTGCTCGTGGGTGTCGTAAAAGATGACTGAGGGATATAATACGCGTATAACATCTGTGCAAGAGAAGGAAAACTCGAAATAAAACCCTATATCAACCTGTCTGACCAGTAAGGTCAATTTCTCTCCTGTTGTGGCAGAGGCTCGAGCCCAACAGTGGGACATATATGAGCTGAAATGATGATGAAAATGATGAATGAAGAGATATGATATGGAAATAACGGCGAAGAGATGGTAAACTCGACAGAAAACCCTATACTAACATGTCTGAACAGCATAGTATAGTAAATTTTTCTCTCAGAGGGGAGGGGCCCAATAGTGCAAGTCAAATATAACGTAGGAGGCCCTGTGATGATGAACTGTTTAACAGTTATTTTTAAATGACGATACCATTTTTATTCATATTAAAGTTCAATGAATTAAAGTCTAAATACCTATTGCTCCAAGTTGAACGAAAAAGTCCATTCAGTAATTTTGGAGGTTAATCCTTGATACATATTTTTAAATGTACAGACACACTGTTTCTGCTGATGTATTACCTCTAATAGCTGTGACTTGTACAGCACCGTATAAAAAAAAAATATTAGTTCTAACAAGTGTTTCTGAAAATTTTTATATTTTTGTACTCTCCGTAAATTACAATCAAAATTAACAAAACTAATACTTAATAAAAAATCCTTAACCACAATGCGAAGCAATTTTCACGAAACACCGGATTTACAATTTTATGGATATAATTTTTATTTCACAGAACCTAATTGTATTTTCAGGACAAAAAGTCTCAGTCAGTCCTTATTATCATATCAGCTCTTTACTAGTGAAAAAAAATAAGTAGAATATATTATTCTTGTAGGTCCGTTCATATAATCCTCGCACCTCATTCGGTGAGCATCAGTTCTTCGTGTATATAATAGCTGGTGACGCTGCAACTGTCTACGTACCAGTAGTGCCTACACGTCTTGGAGATATACATGTGAGACTGCACGCGTCAACACTAATTGGACAACATCACTACGTCAAGAAAATCAGCGTTGAGGTAATCATATTAATACCATAAATGCGAAAGTAAGTTTGTTTGTTACGCTTTCACGCTTAAACAACCGAACCGATTTCAAAAATTCTTTCACCAATGGCAAACTATAATATCAGGGAGTAACATAGGCTATATTTTATCCTGGTATTCCCACGGGAACGGGAATTACGCGGGTAAAGGCGACTGAAACCGAAGCGAAGTGAGGGCGGGTTGGCAGTAAATAATATGCCTTTTTTCAAACAAAACATCCATTTTTTAATCTGTCGCTAGACTCAAGTAGTCAGCGTATCGCCGTCCACTGCTGGACGTAAGCTTCCCTCATGTTTCGCCACAAAACGTGCTCCTGTGCCACTTGCATCTAACTACGCCCAGCAACTTCTAGATCGTTGGTCCACCTAATGGAGGACGTTTTACACTGCGCCAATCAAGAACATTTCTTTAAGAGTTAAAATTCGAAAAAATACATGCTGTATATATTCTAACAGTAACCAATGTTAGAATATTGCCTTTTTTTTTATAAGACCAGCAATAAATTATATATAAGGAATAAATTCTTGCATGACGGACACTTCACAAACATGCAATTTCTATAAATATTATGGTATATTAACATGACATGGGCATGTGGCGTGTTAGCTGTAAGTCTATATCTATAGCTATGTCAGTGTACCGATAGATGTTTAAACTATATAAATGTAAAAGTTTTAATTTATAAATTTTAATTCAAACATTTTGAATATCCAAAAATAACAGCTGTTTGTTTATAGTTTTAAATTTTCACCTTTATCGGTAGCGCTCATGACTGCTTTGTGTTATTTTTTTTAACCTTATCCTCTTAGTATAGAATTTTTATTTATTAGTATGTTGGATAATGAAACATTCATCCATCAGTTATTGAATTTCTACCCGAGAGCGTAACCCACTGGGCGGGCCACTGATGTCAAGGAATCAATACCAATGGTCAGCTCAATTGTCAATCGGAAAATAACTGGACCACCTGGCACCTATTGAACCGCGTGGACCCTTTTCGATGGGAATTTTACAAAATTGTCATCATCATCATCATTTCAGCCTATCGACGTCCACTGCTGAACGTCGGACTCCTTCATGTTACGCCACAAAGTGCGGTCCTGTACCGCCTGCATCCAACGACTCCCAGAAACTTTCACCAGGTCGTTGGCCCACCTAGTGGGGGGCGTCCTACGCTGCGTCGTCCGATACGTGGTCGCTACTCGAGAACCCTTCTTCCTTAGCAGTTGTCGGTTCGTCGAGCGATGTGGCCATTACAAAATTATGATAAATTTTTAATTGTTCACAGGCTGATGGTCTACCACAGTACCGTCATCAGTCAGTTCTACTGGATCTATCGAATCGTGCTTACGTATTCCAATACATGCACGTCAACGTGACAGAATCACCTATACTCACATATGAAGTGGACCGCTACTATGTGTTCGGCTCAAACAAGGCCAGGGTTTCCGTAGTAGGCGACGTTGTTGGACCACTCTTCCCAACCATGCCTGTTAATGCCACCAGCCTACTGGATTTGCCTATGGTGAGTTTATTATAGAGAATTGTATAAAAAATAAAAAGTGTCGCCAATAAAATACAAAAGATTATGGTTGGACACAAGCTAATATTGGAACATCCATTACTCCCTTTAACCACCTTTTGGACAGGGAATGGAGTTTTTTCCAGGAACTGATAAATTTCAATGACAAAGGTGTAATAGTGGTTCTGCCGGCAGTAGCGTCCGGGGCGACGAAAGGGCGGCGTGTGGACCCATAATTCACCGTATTACCTTCCAATTGCCATTTTGAAAACTGACGTCGATGATTATGGACATTGTCTGTCAAAAAAAAGGGGAAAAAACTATTCTCGTTAAATTTAATAAAAAACAAATGTAATTAAATAAAAGAGCTACTTAAATAAAATAATTTAATTTTAATGAGAAACAAAAAAAAAAGGTGTTGGCTCAGTTCGTGCTACTTCTCTTAAAAGAAACAGCCCTAGTATTCAGCTAACACCTGGTATATAGGTGTTAAAATCAATTATCAAAATTTAAATAGTATGTATTTACCATGTGGTGACGGAGTAAGAATACAAATCACTACTCCCTATCTTGCCCGTGGATGTCATAAAAGACGTCTAAGGAATTGAATATGCATAAAACATTGATGCAAGGCAAGGAAACCTCAAAATAAAACTCTATACCAACTCGTCTGACCAACGTGGTATAGTAGATCAATATCCCTCCTATTATGTGGAGAAGTTGTTGTACATACTAGTTCATCATCATCATCATTATCTCAGCTCATATACGTCCCACTGTTGGGCTCGAGCCTCCTCTACAATAGGAGGGAAATTGACCTTACTATACCATGCTGGGCAGACAGGTTGGTATAGGGTTCTATTTCGATTTTACCTTCTCTTGTACGGATGTTATCATCATCATTGCAGCCCACATACGTCCCACTGTTGGGCTCGGGCCTCCTCGACAATGGAAGGGAATTTGACCTACTATACCATGCTGGTCAGACATAGGGTTTCATTTTGAGTTTTCCTTCTCTTGTCAGAACAGATCTTATGTGCATATTATATCTCTTAGTCGTCTTTTACGACATCCACGGGCAAGATAGGGAGTGATGAAGTGTATTCTTACTCCGTCACCATACAGAAGATACATGGATGTTATATGCGTATTATATCCCTTAGTCGTCTTTTACGACATTTACGAGCAAGATATGGAGTGGTGATTTGTTTTCTTACGCCGTCACCACACGAAACAACTTCTAACATAATATATTTTCCTATCAGGACTCCGCTGAGCAGAACATGTTCAGTTTCGCGGCGAATATGTACCTGACCCTATATATGCGTTTGATTAATCAACGCAATCGAACACTCGAGAATGAAGCATTCTACCACATGAACACACTTTATCAGAGGCAGCTTTCGTTCATGAAGCCCGATGGATCTTTCAGCTTGTTTAGAAGCGATTGGTTTGTACATTAATAATTAGACTATCTTATTTATATATCATAGACGCAGATAGGGAACCTGGTCCCTAAATGTAGGCCTTATATCCCAGCTCAAAATCGCTCAATGTGCTAGGAAGTGGGATTTCTCTGTGAGATAGAATTCGAAATACGGCAATCCGCAGAAGAACGGGTGTAACCAACATAGCACGAAGAATTAGCACGCTGAAGTAGCAATGGGCAGGCCACATCGCTCGACGAACCGACAACCGCTGGGGAAGAAAGGTTCTCGAGTGGCGATCACGTATCGGACCACGACGCAGTGTAGGACATCCCCCACTAGGTGGACCAACGACCTGGTGAAAGTAGCTGGGCGTCGTTGGATGCAGGCGGTACAGAACCGCACTTTGTGGCGTAAATGCGTGCGCGTACATAGTCCAGTAGTGAACGGCGATAGGCTGAAATGATGATGATGAATGATGAGACACAGATATCATTGCAGTATTTTGCGTAATATAATAGTAGTATAAAGAAATAAAATCAAATAAAATATCATCATCATCTTGGCTATATCCCAATAACTGTTGTGCCTATATCCCAATAATGGGTGTCACGTCTTTACCTTACCAAAGGAAAAATAAAATAAACTGATCGCAACTAAGTAGCATGAGTTTAATAAAGACCAAATAAAGTTATATAAACCAAGGTCTCAGTCGCGGGTAGGTTCGAGGTTCTACAGCAGCCACCAATATAACCCACTCTCCTGTGCTTTGTCCTCCGTTGACATCCCCCGGCCTGAAGCAAGCATGAGAACAGGGCTGAGTCGGCAGCGTCCAGTCCACGGGTGGTTCCTGCATAGATGACATTAACCTTATTTTAGTGTTAAGTGGGTAATATCATGTACTGCCACTATCCCAAGCGGATGATCTTCGACATGATGGTAGCAAGCGAAGCCGGATGGAATTACTAGTAAGCACGATAAGAGAAACAAAGGGTTATTTAAACATTACAGCTGGGTGGAAGTGGCAGTTAAAAAACATTCAGTAACGGTTTTTATAACTTACGGGTTGATCAAATATTTGCACTAAATAACTAATGAATATGAATAGCATAAGCAACTAAATGATATGAATACCTACTAAAGTGTTTGAAAAACTAATAGGCTTTAAATAGTTAAGTTACAATACATCTATTGTGATATCTATCTATCATCTACAAAATAAATTATACACAACTTACCCAGTACGGGAAATCAAAACTATTAAATAGCAGTGATAATAACTTTGCAAAAAAAACTATTCATATAATATGTATCATAATAAATAAATTGTTATTATATTAACTACAATTTAGTAGTTCTACTGCTCGTTAGTATTAATTTTAAAGAGAGCGAATATACGCCAGTATGTTAACACGATTAGCCGGCGTCTGCGTGAGCCGCGATCAAAATGTCACAGCGACCCGAGCTGGCGAGTAACCGGTTTGGCGAACGCGGCGACCGAAGGAATTCAATATATGAATAAGTTAAAAATGTTTGCGTGTTTATTGAGACATAATTAATTTTTATTATTTAATTTTCAATTTTTTTTTTTTTAATGTTACATGGGTATAGTTTTATTGTCGGCCACCTGTCTGATGTCATCCCTCCTTGGGAATGTAATTATTGATTAGACTGCGTCAGATGGAGATGGCCCGGGCCGCAGGCTCAGTCGACTTTTACGACACCCTCGAGAAATGTAAAGGTTGCTAGTGTGATTTAATAATTGCCGTAATATACAGGATGTATC
This sequence comes from Lymantria dispar, assembly GCA_032191425.1. NCBI lineage: Eukaryota > Metazoa > Arthropoda > Insecta > Lepidoptera > Erebidae > Lymantria > Lymantria dispar. The sequence continues at coordinate 28,818,398 of CM063455.1, forward strand.
AGGTTATGGGGCAACTATTCGAGTATGTTGTAGTTTAACGGTCATAGATCATAATTAGAATGTACATTACATAAAAAACAATATAACATAAAAGTTATAGTGATTACAAAAATGTGTGTCTAAGAGTCTATGCCTTAAGTGTTACGTATTATGTAGGCATGTACAGACAGGATACGCGTAAGCATGTAAAGCTTCGACAGTATAAATAGGTATGATTTCCGCGAACGCTTCAATGGCAACGTACAGGTACAAAGGCGCCTCGTCAACGGTCATCGGCCGATCAGCTGATTTAAAGCGAAGTTTGTCTTGCTTAGGCGAACGTAATCATTGACTTATTCAATTTCTAATGGACATTTAACAAAGTACAAATATGTTGCAGATTAAGTATCATTGACTTTATACATTTTAATCAGATTTACACGATAAAGCGATGGATAAGAGGATCTTCTCGTCCAACATACCTCAGTGTCTGAAAACACAGGTCTATGACCAGTGTGTGTTACCAGTGATGACTTACGGCACAGAAACGTGGTTCCTAAATGTAGGCCTTATAACAAGGCTCAAAGTCGCTCAGCGTGCTATGGAACGGGCTATGCTCGGGATTTCTCTGCGAGATAGAATCCGAAATACGGCAATCCGCAGAAGAACGGGTGTAACCGACATAGCACGAAGAATTAGCACGCTGAAGTGGCAATGGGCAGGCCACATCGCTCGACGAACCGACAACCGCTGGAGAAGAAAGGTTCTCGAGTGGCGACCACGTATTGGACGACGCAGTGTAGAACGCCCCCCGCTAGGTGGACCGACGACCTGGTGAAAGTTGCTGGGCGTCGTTGGATGCAGGCGGCACAGGACCGCACTTTGTGGCGTAATAAGAGGGAGGCCTACGTCCAGCAGTGGTCGGCGATAGGCTGAAATGATGATGATGATATGCCTTAAAGAAGAATATCATAATCTACAAATGAGAATTTTATATTCTAATCATCTTTTTTTTTGTGTGTACAGCTGTTGGCCGCAGATGGCCTTGTCAGCTTGACGCGGACTATGGGTGAGCGCTGAGGGCTCTCAACCCGGAGATATTCTAATCATCATCATCATCACAGCTTATATACGTCTCACTGTTGGGCTCGAGCCATCTCCACTATGGGAGGAAAATTGGTCCATACCACGCTAGCTAGACGTATTGGAATAAGATTTTATTTCGCGTTGTCCTTCTCTTGCATAGATGTTACATGCATTATATATGTGCATATACTAATACGTGTTTATTTTATCAGGAATCAATCAGCATCAAGTGTTTGGTTAACATCATTCTGCGCTAAAATCTTCCAAGACGCATCGTTCAACGAGTGGGAGAATTTCATATACATCGATCCTGAGGTTGGTCATAATCGTACATTAATAATAATCAGTTACTAATACTTACTATAGTGTCTACTATACCCCGACACTGCAATGTTGCCGGCGACGTAGGGTCGTCCGAAAGGATAACCTGCTGGGCTGGCCCGGACGTCAAGGAATCGCTATCAGGGGTCAGCCCAATGGCGATGGGGAGGGAATACGGTAGATTATGGGGCCGTACGCCGCTCATTCGTCGCCCCGGACAGATTGGGCGTGGTGTTTCCAGTCCATAGCCTACCAAAAAAAGAGTGTCTAATATGAAACTCAAACATTATATTCGATGGCGGATCATTCTTTTAGAATCGGTATATTAACTGCTTTTTTATTTAGCATATAGTATAAAGCCTTTACTTCGAGTCTTTTTAATGTTTTATAAATATTTCTTGAAAACTATCTATCGCATTTTATTTAATATTCTAAATGTCAATCGTGAGCGTCGTCGATAATATGGTAAAGACAAACTTTAGTAAAGCGTTCATATATCTATGAAACGGTTTTCTTTACATATACAGTAAAACCCGCTTAAGACGATTTTGCAGGGTCCTGACGAAAAACGCGTCTTAGGAGGGAAAGCGTATTAAGCGAGAAAACAAAAAACGTGCCATTATTATTTATTATATTATATTATTATTTTGAATACCTACGTATTGAATTAAACATTTAAAAATTACCTAAATAAAATGTTGTTTATTTTCTTTATTTAATATACTTACTACCAGATACATTTTTAAACATTAAAAAATAAAAAATATTTAAAAATATAAAAAAATGTTGTTTATTTTAATACGTTACTTAAAGTAATCACCTATTTTAGTTTGACAAAAAGATTTTGAGGCATTAGCAATTACAAGATTTTCAACGTAATGTAATTTTCGCATTGAGTCTTCGCTTTGATTCAAAAAAGTTACATAGCGTCTTAAATCATTAACTGCTGATATGCCTGGGCGTGTGACAAAATCGGAGTTGACTCATCTTCTTCTTGGTCATTATCACTTAGGGTCGCTCGACAGTCGCTGGCCGCTGCCGCAAGGGGTAATATGTGTATTTGTGTGGCACGTGTTGGCGTATTGAACGGGATGGCGATCGTATTAAGCGTTAAGAAATGTATGAAAACATGTCTCAAGTTGCTGGGACCGACGCAAAATGGCGTATTATGCCAGAAATAGTATTAAACGGGTTCTACTGTATATACCTAATACCTTAAAAAAATTTAAATGTGTATAAAATCACTGATTAGAGGCCGACTAACCGGCCGATTAGTCGGCCTCTTTACAACGGACTAATCGCCTAGTCGGCCATAGTCATAGGCGGCTCATCTCTACTGTATATCTTTGTCTTAAAGTTGCCATTATACCATGCATATATGTATAAATTATCTCTTCATAAACCTTATTTATTGTGCTTTATTTTAATGCAGGTTATATCGATGGCGGTATCATGGGTTTTAGAACACCAGACACCTGATGGTGCTTTCTATGAAGTGACATGGCTACCGAACAGGAACGACAACTCTAACTTCGTAGTACCAAAGAGTAGCCCGGCGTATATCGGAGCGATGAGTGATCCGACTTCTGTTCAAGTAATTATACATTTTGTTTTTCATTTTGTCTCAGAATGCTATAATGGCTGATAATATTTTTATTACCATCATTGCTCATATACGTCCCACTACTGGGCTCGAGCCTCCTCTGTAATAGGAGGGATATTGACTAAATATACCACGCTGGTCAGAATGGTTTTATTTCGCGTTTTCCTTTTTTTACATAGATGTTATATGCATATTGTAGCCCTTTTTTTTGGGGGTGGGTTACCATCGGCGCACTCCTCGCCCGGCTCCGTCCGGGGCGACAGAGGGGCGTACGCACGCACACTCGTATAGCACGTCGCCTTCGTCGTTCGGCCGACCACCGGTGCAGAGTTCCTTGACTTCAGTGGTATATTGTATCCCTTAGTCGTAAATCCTATCTTGCCAGTAGATGTCGATCTACCGCCAAGATAGGGAGTGGTGCATTGTATTCTAACTTCGTCATCACACGGATAATTGATATTACCGACAACAATAATTAATAACAAATATTAAAAAAAAAACAATTTGTACTTACATATTTTATTTTCCATGTCGTGAAGGAATAAGTATACAATTCACCTTCCTTCATCTTACCCGTAGATAACTCTATACCAACCTGTTTGACAAGCATGGTATAGTAAGATCGGTTTTCCTCCTATTATGGGGAGGCACGGGCCCAGCGGTGGGACGTATATGATATCTATATGTTTTTATTTATGTATATTTCAGGTTAACGACACCATAGTGATGCAACGAAATATAACGCTCACCGCTCAAGTGGTTATCACACTGGAGGCAGTCAAGAACCTTAAAGACATAGGAGTTAGAGAGGTACGTCTTTCACAGATGTCGCCACTTTTGAAATATAGTGAAATCTGAATATGTAAAAACTTCTGTTATTGATACACCTATTATCATATCTCAAGATATGTCCTATATGTCCTGCACAGATGGCGTAGTGGTTAATGCTAGTGACCTACAGCGCCAGTGTCGGGGGTTCGAATCCCACGCAGGACAACACTTTGTGCGATCCACAAATTGTTGTTCTGAGTCTGGATGTAATTTGTGTCCGTTAATTATATGTGTATGTATTTCTCGCGGAAACGCAATGAGTTTCAAAAAAATTAAAAAACTGTACGAATGGCGGCGATGTGGTTCGCGACACGTCACGTCTCGTTTCCGTCGGGGGCGAAAAGTGGCCCACAGAGAACCGCTTTGCTACGCTGAATATGTCAAAGATCGTAGCAGGGTCGCGTATCGTTGGAGGGCAGTGGACTCTGCCTACCCCTATGGGAAAAAGGCGTGAATATATAAAAAAAAAAAAAAAAAGATATGTCCTAAGATTTCAGAATTATCAAATATCAAGATTTTTATAATATGAATGAATTTGAATAAGTTTCATTTTAGGTCATGACGTCCTACTGTTGGGCTCGAACCTCCCCCACAATGGGAAGGAAATTGACCTATTATAACACACGCTGGTCAGACGTGTTGGTATAGGGTTTTATTTCGAATTTGCCTTGAACCGTTGTTATATGCATATTTAATTCTATAGTCGTCTTTTACGACACCCACGGGCAAAATAAGGGGTGGAAAATTGTATTCTTACTCCGCACACGAAAAAGTTTTACAAAAACGAAAAACAGTCTAACGTTTTTGCCCCCAAAAGTTGGATATTACGTTTTTGAACGTATTGCGGCGCCAACGCTTAATTAAAGTTTCAAATTATTTCGACTCAGTGATCAGCAATGAATACAAAAATCGAGTGCAAATTGAGAAATAAATTCATTCGACATTGCCAATAATAACTTCATTATACTAACTCTCAAAAAAGAAGTTTCTAGTCTTATGCCATGACTTTCAACAGGGTCTAAGCGCACAAGTCTCATCAGCACAGCAACGGGCGTTCCGTTGGCTAGAGCGTCACCTCGCCCTACTCGGTGAACTGGGAGACGTGTATCCGCTCGCTGTCGTTGCATACGCACTCACCATCAGTAAGGCACCGTCCGCTGAACACGCTTACAGACTGCTCAAACGACTAGAGAGATATGAAGGTTTGTGGGTTTTAAATTTTGATTAAAACCTTTTGCTTTAAACATACCTACGTTGTTACCTACTAGGAGGACATCTTGAAGTCGCAGCCGTTCGATGCAAGTGGCGCAGGAACGTTCCGAGGGGCATTCTCGTGGGGTGGCCTATATACAACAGTAAACATTTACCGGATGATTGATGGCAATATTACTGACGCAAAAATGGCCTATTATAAGGATGACGAGTCTGTGTATGTGTCTGTCTGTAGATCCAAAACGAATGGATCGATTATGGTGCGGGTTTTTTTTTTGACAGCTGAAGTGATCGATATGGTTCTTAGTTTAAATTTATGAATCTGGTCAGTCTTTCTTATTAGCTGCTGTAGGATATTGTGTATTTATTAATTTTCAAACATATGTGATGTAACATATGAATCATCCACGGGATTCCCAAAGCGTGTACCGCGGAAACTATGGGTTCCGTAGACATCAGGGTTGCGCCAATATTAAATAGCTTTTAATTTTAGGACTTTGTCTGTGAAATAATACCACGGTTACAAATATTATTTTGAAATAGCGCAAAATTAGTGACGAGAATAACTTATTACTATTATCTTTAATATATATATATATATATTTAAAAGAAAGTCGTGTTAGTTACTACATTTATAACTCAAGAACGGCTGTACGGATTTGACTGAAAATTGGTGGGGAACTAGCTTAGAACCAGGAGACGGACATAGGATACTTATTATCCCGGTTTTTTTATTATGGAGTTCACAAGATTTCGCCAATAACTCTATTATCCCGTTCGATCGCGTTCCCGTGTGACGTGACATAAAATGTCAAAGAGAATACAAGTCACTATGAAACGTAGTATAAAAAACGCATTTGATATACCTATAATGTATGAGTAATAAAAAAAACTCAAAAGGACAGCTAAGAGTAATTTTGTCTATAATTAAGTATGGTTGAAAATTTGATAATTATAATTTTGTCAGAAATCAATAAAATCAGTAATTTGTATTCTCTTTGAATCCTCATTAACGATGCCGCGACCAAGACGATCGAATCTTTCCCGACAAAGCTGTACCTAATAGTTTTTCCATTAGAGACTATATTTTCGGAAATTTAGAAAATATATTTACGAAAAAATTATGGCGGTACGAAGTTCGCCGGGTCAGCTAGTCTTTAATAAATATTGTAAATCATTCCCCAGCCGCCTCTGTCTGTCTGTCTGAACGCGATGAACTCAAAAACTGCTGAACAGATTTTCATGCGGTTTTCACCAAATGACGGAGGGGTTCACGGGGAAGGTTTATATGTATAATACATTAATGTTTTGTATAAATTGGTTGAAATTTGACGATAATTGTCGAAGAGGTCGGAAGAAGTCAAGCCGCCCGGGAGCTTTTATCGAAAACGCTGTCTGATCCGTTGGAGATATATCAAAACAATGTATGGTGGAATTGTGTATCTATAGTCTACAAAAAGTCTGCGATAGCATACGTCTATCTTTTACGGATAACGTACAATACCCATTTTAATGTATAAGAAAATGGCCACATTATAACGTGATAATTTGAAAGTTATTTAGACGCATAGGAATAATCCTTATCAAATAAAATACGTTAATTACCTTAAGCATTTCATGCACTACATAATTGCCTTTTACACCATACAATGTTAACTAATATCTTAGGAGTTATCGCAAAATTAAAATACCGTGCGACTAAATAAATTCAAGCACCGCGTTCAGTCCCACACATGTCCCACTCGCCGAGACAGAGGCGTACACAGCCCGAGTATTTTTTTATTGCCAACGGTGGCAAACGGGCAGGCAGAACACCTGATGGTAAGTGGTTCTGCCGCACATGGACCTTTGCAATACCAGGGGCACAGCCGGGCCGTTGCCTACCATGAAGAAAATACTCTTCTTAAACCTCGTTTGAAGAAGGACATGTCTTAGCGCTCGGGAAACACAGTAGCAGGTACTTCATTTCAGAGCTTGCATGTACGTGGGAGAAATGATCGCTGGAAACGTACAGTTGAAGACCATAACGTTTCCAGGTGAAATGGATGAACTCTGCTACGGTGTCGAGTGGTACGTTGGTAGAATGGTGACGGTGGTACCAAGTCAAACAGTTCCTCGGAGCACTCCCCGTGAAAGAGTCGGTAGACTACACAGAGTGATCCAAAGTCTCTCCGCCGCTCCAGCGACTCCAATCCGTCCGTAAGATTGGGATCCCCGACGATTCGATCAGCACGCCTTTGCAGGGAGTCAGGTGGGTCTAGCTAATATTTGGGCGCACCTGCCCAGAGATGCGAGCAGTACTCCATATGAGGGTGAACTTGTGCTTTGCACAAGACGCTGTCTCGGTGTGAAGTACCGCCTGGCTCTGTTCAGGACGCCCAACTTTTTGCTAGCCAATTTGGCTTTGTCCTCCAAATGACTCCCAAACTGTACTTTGCTCGATATTTCGACGCCGAGAATCCCAATACTCTCAGAAATTGAGAGAGTTACTCCTTGGAACTGAGGCGCCATGACAAACGGGTCCTTCTTTGCAGTGAACGCGCAAACTTGTGTCTTTGTGGAATTGAACAGAACAAGTTCCGTTCACCCCATTCCGAGGCCCGCCCCCAGAGAGCGCTCGACTTCAGACACAAGTTGAACCCTTCTTTCCTGTGTACTCCGAGGGATAGTCCGTTGCTCAGTGTACCGCTCGTATCACCCGTGCTGTCATCCGCATAGCAACGCATATTCTCGATAGAGAGCATGTCGTTGATATGCAGGATAAACAACGTCGGGGAGAGCACCGAACCTTGTGGTACACCAGCATTAATGAGGCGGCGGATCGCCTGCGCGAGGAGCGCAGCCTCGATGAGGCGATCTGCCGCGGGCGACTGGGGTGGCGTAGGCGCGAATACCTGCGCCTCGTGCCGCTCTAGCCGAGGCCGCGGGTGACGTGACCGGGGATTAGTCCGTCACCCGCCGAGAGGCTGACCGCGTGAGGAAAGACCGACGTCCTCCCTGAGGGGGGTACATCGGTCCATGGGAGGGTACCCCACGTAGAGGGTATTCCGTCGGGCCGACCACTGATGACAAGTAACCCTGCTCCGGTGGTCGGCCTAACGACGAAGGCGACGTGCATCGTGGGTGGGTTGCGGGAGTTGCGTGCTTACGCCCCTCTGTCGCCCCGGACGGAGTGGTGCGAGGAGTGCGCCGACCGCGCAAAAAAAAAACACCAGCATTAATGGTCATGGTATCGGAGTAGGAGCCATCTACGACGACTTTTATACTCCGACCATCCAAAAAGCTGGCGATCCAATTACAGAGTCCCTCGGGGATTTCGTATGATGGTAACTTCGATAGAAGTGCCCTGTGCCAGACCCTATCGAACGCCTTTGTGATATCTAGGCTGAACGCCAGCGCCTCACCCTTGCCTTCCAAGGCCTCTGCCCAACGATGTGTGAGGTACACAAGAAGATCGCCAGGCGACCGGCCATGACGAAAGTCGTAGTAGCGATCACTGACCAGCTGGCGATCCTCAAGGTACTGCAGAAGCTAACGGTTGATAACTTTCTCCATTATCTTGGAGAGCAAGGATGTTATCGTAATTTATTTACCACAATTCTTTAATATTATGTTTCCTATTTTAATGCCCCGGTAACCTATCAAATCCATAAACTAATAAATTGTAAATATGTTTATATGCATGTACATGTTTATGCGCATATGCGTGCGCATGCGTTGTCTTTGTGTATGTGTGTGTCTTTGTGTATATGGCCATATATGTATGTTTTTTAAGTTTTACGAATAATTAAAAATCACAATTATAATAAATAAATAGGAAGAAATAGTACTTAGTATGTTTAAGTCTGTGTGTATATTGTGTGTATACTGTACATACAATATAAAGTGTGGCGCAGTATTCTATTGTATACGTTGTGATGAACCGTACTCACTCTAAAGGTTTTACCTGAAAATCAGCGCTGTAACACGTTTGTGATGCAGCTCATGCTGAGGTGGGACCTTTTCCGGTATCCTATATGCATAAATTTGTACGAATTTTGATTACTTACTTTACGTTTTGGAAACCGAAATAAATGTTTTTCTTTCTTTCTTTCAATTGGCCTGTAATTCGCAGCAAAGCCGCTTCCATGGGTAGGATGCGTAAAACCACCCAACAGTCCAGGTAAAGTTGTTACGTAGGCTACTTAGGCTATATTTTATCCCGATATTACCACGGGAACGGTAGCTACGCGGGTAAGGCGACTGAACCCGAAGCGAAGCGAGGGCGGGTTGCTAGTGTACGAATATATATAGTTAGCAAGAATCAATCCTGGCCTATGGCACAGCATCAGTTTGGGAACTTACAACACTGTATGGACCGTCATCACACTATTCCTTAAAGCGGGATGTTGCCTTAGAAAAAAAAACACAAGCACACAGCAGTCAAGAGGACTGCCGACAGAAGTGAAAACTTAACTATGAACACATAGCAGCTGTTTTTGGATCTTCAGTTAAAAGTATCTGGTATTTGAATGCTTACTTTTTGATTTGTACAAATTTGTCATTTGTACCAAGTTGTCTGCCTATTATTTCTGTATGATATGCATATAAATAATTTTCTGTTATTTATTTTTTATCTTAAATAGTATATATCAGTATATATGGCAGTCATAAGCATGGCGGTGACGCGAACCAAAAAGATTTTCCTCTACCAAAAAGTGCCCGTGGCTGAAGAAGTTTTCACTTCCAAAAAATTATAAGAAATGATTTAAACGTGTACCGATATTTTTTACACAGGTGGTTTAGTGTACTGGGGTAAGGAGCCTGTACCACAGCCACCATACAAGATGGAGAACCAGAAGCCGTTCCTGCTGCCCCGTCTACCGTACAAGTACGATTCGAACAACATCGCGGCGACCGCGTACGCGTTACTCGCTTGCATGGACCATCAGGATAACAACGAACCTATTGTCATGTGGCTCAACTCGCAGAGGTTGAAGGATGGTGGATGGGCTTCCACGCAGGTTAATTGTGATTTTATTTATTAACCGACTTTAAAGGAGGAGGAAGTTCTCTTGGGGTGTCGGGGATTGAATGTCATCAGACGACCTCTCCGGCACCCCGTAAAAGCGCGGAAGGGGCCGCTGTGGTTTTAGTGGGTATTCGCGGCCGCGGATGTGGTCGGTGAGTCCCACACGGTCCCCCCCCCCCCGGCCGTCACTGGCGGGGGACCGTGCGTAAATGCATTTCCACAGCGTGAACAAAAAAAAAGAAAAAAAAAGGAGGAAGTTCTCAATTCGACTGTGTTTTCGTTATTTGTTACGCGATCATTACACCAATCATGAATCTATTTTGATAAACCTTGTCCATGTGAGGACGGAGTAAGAATACAATTCACCACTCCCTATCTTGCCCGTGGATGTCGTAAAAGACGACTAAGGGATATACGACTAAAAGACGCAAAACTCGAAATAAAACCCTATACCAACCTGTCTGACCAGCATGGTATAGTAAGGTCAATTTCCCTCCTATTATGGAGGAGGCCCGAGCCTAGCAGTGGAACGTATATGAGCTGAAATGATGATGAATCCTTTTTTTGGTTACTCATACTTAAAAGGTGGTCCCTAATATCTGACCAATAGTTTTTGAATTATCCTTAATAATGTGTATTTTCGTTCGGATATCGTATATCGGACGATAAGGGCAGTATTTCAAATCCACGCAAATTAGTCTCGATAACGTTACAAATACTTTGCCACAAATATTCGTGCTAAGCCCATTGTTCTTAGACCATTGATCATATTAACTGTGTGGTGACGGAGTAAGAATATAAGTCACCACTCCCTATCTTGCCCGTGGATGTCGTAAAAAACGACTAAGGGATATAATATGCACATAGCATCTGTGCAAGAGAGGGAAAATTCGAAACCAAACCCTATTGCAACACATCTGACCAGCGTTGAATAGTAGGTCAAATCGCCTCCCATTATGGAGGAGGCCTGGGCTTGAGCAGTGGAACATATATAGGCTTGAGATGATGATGATCATATGTAAATACTAGCTTATGCCTGCGACTAATTATAACTTTAAGAAAAATGTAAAAAAAATGACAATATGTAAGTGCCCCCGCAAGGTTTATACATAATAAATGATTTGAATTTGACTTCGTCCGCGTAGAATAGCTACTTTGAGCTAACGTTAACTTTAATCTGCGACTTTGTTTACGTAGAAAGTGAAAATATTTTTAAATAATACGATTCTGTCACACACGATTTTTGCGAAACTCTAACTCTTTATGCAGTGCACGCAGCGGAAGCTTTGAAAAGACAAAAAAAAAATTGAAACATACTTCATTGCTGCTCCGCTCCTATGAGTAGGAGTAATGATATATAGCCTATATCCTTCCTCGATAAATAAGTTATCTAACACTGAAAAGAGTTTTTCAAATCGGACCAGTAGTTTCTGAGATTAGCGCGTTGAAACAAACTCTTTAGCTTTATAGATTAGTATAGATTATTATAATATTTTTCAGGATACGTATATAGCGTTGCGAGCGCTGATAGACTATACAAATCGTAAGCGTCTACGTGATGTTTCCGCACTGACTGTGACGGTGGACGCAGTCGCATTGCGAGGTGACACGCGCACACTACACGTAGATAACGATAACCTGGCGAGGATGCAGAGCATCGACGTACGTATAACTACAAAACACCTTTTTTAACAGCCTTTTTATTTTTTTGTTTGTGGTGGGCTACGGTCGACGCACTCCTCGCACCAATCCGTCCGGGGCGAAAGAGGGGCGTAAGCACGCACACCCGCAACCCACCCGAACACCACGTCGCTTTCGTCGTTGGACCGACCACCGGAGTAGGGTTACTTGACGTCAGTGGTCGGCCCGACGGCATACCCCCTGAGGAGTACCCTCCCATGGGGTATTCCGTCGGGCCAACGGAATACACCATGCTTTTTGACAGCCTATGAGTCAGTCTTACAAATTAAACAACTTATTTTTTAAATTCTTTAAGTGATAATTTTTTGTGGTGGGGATAAATCGTTTTGTTACGTAACGCATTACGGCGTCAGTCTGTCTGGCTTCCTTTTCTCTCACGCATACGGCAGCGGTAGATAAAGATTCTATTAATAAACAACCTTTCCTTACATTACCATATACATAAAATTTAAGTAATAACCTTTTTCAATATTAAATACTTCAACTAAGGATTAGTTGAAATTCGTGTGGTGACGGAGTAAGAATACAATTCACCACCTTGCTTGTGGATATTGTAAAAGACGACTAAGGGATAAAACACCCTAATAACATCTATGCAAGAGAAGCCAAACTCGAAACATAACCGTATACTAACCTATCTGAACAGCATGGTTATAGTAGGTCAATTACCCTTCCATTGTGGAGGAGGCTCGAGCCCAACAGTGTAACATATATGGCGACTATCCGCCACTAAGACAACTTGGGCCGCAACTCAACAATGCGAAGCAATCCGCTTCGCTAATGAATATTGAGCCATACAACAAGACACAGCTGGCGTTCACATCTGACACCTGCTTTCGCAGCTGCGTTGACGTCGCTAAGCGTTCATTGTCACGTGATTTTTATTCAAATTTTGATAATTTTTAATTGTTTATAATTAATTGAAAAATCTTTTTTGACGTTTTCCGCATTAAATATCAATATTATTATTAATAAAGTTTTAAAATACATAGAAAAACATTTTATTTTCAAAAGCCCAATTGTCTATTTAAAGTAATTTTTAATAAAGTCTTTGATTTATGATTGCGTGACGCTTCGAAAACTTTACAGCCGTCATGGTTACGAACGGAGTCCACCGTGAACGCTGTAAAGTGTTCGAAATGTCGGGCAATCAAAAATCAAATACAAACGCGATAAAATCCGTAAAATAGTTTTATTTACAATTAGCAACGCCCTGCGGTTTTACACGCATAGTTCCCCTTCCCGTGAGAATATCGAGATAAATTATAGCCTTTTTTTTTTGGGATGGGTCGCGGTCGGCGCTCCTCGCCCGCCTCTAATTATAATATGTAATACGTAAACATCAGAAATCATTAAGTCTTAGCATCTTTATAATAATGCCATAACATTTAAAAAAAAATGTTTATTCTTAAAATACATTGTTTATATTAGATACCAGAGGCGTGGGGTACAGTGAAGGTGACAGCCCGCGGTGCCGGTTACGCCATCCTGCAGATGTCTGTTCAATACAACGTGGACACGCCGCGCTTCCTTACAATGCCACCAGTCAAGAGCTTCTCGTTAATCTCAGCATCAAGATACTACGGACGAAATCAGTCGCATATTGAGTTCCAGACATGCGCCAGGTACACATATATATTTTTCAAATTTCCTCTACTTTCTTCCAGGACATTTCTGAGCTTCAACCTACAAAAAAGAGAGCCTTGCCTGCTATAAGACGCTGGTCAGGTTGACAAAAGATTGTAAAGTAATAATTATAATTTTTAACAAAAAAACCGACTTCAAACAGTAAACTAAAAACGTTAAAAATGCCCATGAAATTTTATGAATTCCACCAATTTCTCAAGGATACCATCATCAGATGACCATGGGACCACCTGGGAAGTATACCCTATCAAACAAAAAAAGAATTTTGCGAATCGGTCCAGGCGTCTTTGAGTAATCGGTGAACATACATAAAAAAAAAGATTCCGACGAATTGAGAACCTCCTCCTTTTTTGAAGTCGGTTAAAAAAATTACGAATTTTATCGCGTTTGTTTGATTTTTGATTGCCCGATGTATCGAATACTTTACAGAATCAAATACAAATGCGATAAAATCCGTAAAATAGTTTTATTTACAATTAGCAACGCCCTGCGGTTTTACACGCATAGTTCCCCTTCCCGTGAGAATATCGAGATAAATTATAGCCTTTTTTTTTGGGATGGGTCGCGGTCGGCGCTCCTCACCCGCCTCCGTCCGGGACGTAAGCACGCACACCCGTGACACGTCGCCTTCGTCGTTGGGCCGACCACCGGAGCAGGGTGACTTGATGTCAGTGGTCGGCCCAACGGAATACCCCTTGAGGAGTACCCACTCCTCGACCGACGTCGCCCCCTCGGGGAGGACGTCGGTCTTTCCTTACGCGGTGGGCCTCTCGGCGGGTGACGGACTAACTCCCCGGTTCAATCACCCGCAGATAAATTATAGCCTATGTGTTTTTCTGATATGTAAGCTGTATTATTGTGTAGTTTCATCAAAATCCATTCAGTAGTTTTTGCGTGAAATAGCAACAAACATCTTCACATCCTCACATATTCACAAACTTTCGCGCTTATAATATTAGTAGGGATGTGTAATATTCGCGTAAACATCAAAAATCATTGACACAAGATTTTAGAGCTTGGGATGTATATCGCTTGCAGGAGCAAAAACCAAGCTCCAATCATTTGTACTACCGTCTAGTGCTAGTACCGTCAAGATAAAACAAATAACGTCCATACAAGAGAAGGAAAACTCGAAATAAAACCCTATACCAACTAGCGTATTACGTCAATAATTTTTACGTTTATCACCATCTCAGCTCATATTCTCACTGTTGGAATCGAGCCTCCTCCACAATGGGAGGGAAATTGACCTATTATACCACGCCAATAAGACGAGTTGGTACTAAGTTTTATTGGCAGTTTTCCTTCTCTTGCATAGATGTTGTATACTTTAGTCGTTTTACGACATCCACGGGCAAGAAAGGGAGTGGTGAATTGTATTTTCACTCTGACACCACATGGAAATTATATAGCATTACATTATTGATTCACAGATGGGGTAATCGTTATGATACCAACCTACCCTGCCAAGTGGGCACCGTGGGTTCGATTTTCATGGAGGACAATCATCATCATCATCATTTCAGCTCATATACATCCCACTGTTGGACTCGAGCCTCCTCCACTATGAGAGGGAAATTGACCTATTACACCACTCTGGTCAGACATGTTGGTATAGGGTTTTATTTCGAGTTTTCCTTTTCTTGCATGGATGTTATATGCATATTTAATCCCTAAGTCGTAATTTACGACACCCACGGGTGGCGAATTGTATTCTTACTCCGTCACCACACGGAAAGACAATACTTTAGTGTGTTCTTTTTAAAAAAATATCCCTCATATATAGAAGGGGGCCTCTTACCAAGATTAATTAACAATGAGTGTTGAATCATCAGTTGGACACTGACGAGTGAATCGCCGCGCTCTGGTATGGCTGTGCTGGAGGTTGGAGTACCAACTGGGTACATGATACAGCAGCAACGACTAGACGCTTACGTGCTGTCGAAGCGTGTTACTACACTGCAACGCGCCAAATACACGCCCACCAAGATAGTCTTCTACTTCCAATATGTAAGTAACATAAGATTTTCACTATGCAATTAAATGACACTCTTCACAATGTATTATTACGTAAAAGTTAACGTTTTTTTTTTTGGTGGGCTTTGGTCAGCGCACCCGGTGCCTGGCTCCGTCCGGGGCGACAGAGGGGCGGCGCGCGGCCCCCCGTAGCTCGTTGCCTTCGTCGTTGATACGACCACCTGTACCGAGTTCCTTGTCCTCCGTGGTCGGCCTGACGGAATACCCTGAGGGTACCCTCTCTTCTCGACGTTTCTTTCCCGGGATGTCGGGCGCCGTCGCGCGGTCAGCCTCTCTGCAAGTGACGGACTAAAATTCCCGGTCCGGTCACTCATAATTTAACCTTACCGTAGATTTTGTAAAAAGGTTATTATAAAATCTCGGATTATCTTGATGATAATACAGATTGGTTATGAGCAGCTTCTCATTCAGGCATTTTCTCATTAATTCAATGAAAGGTGTTACACACATTTTTATTTTGTTATAGCTATTATAATTGTAAAGCGTAGCGTGTTTTGCCAAACGAATTTCTTATTTGATCTATGTTTTATGTTTGTGACAAATGTTATTGGCCATGCTCACTGAAGGGTCTGCTTGCGGTAGCTACGATGAGCGGGTCACTCCCTTCCCTCCATTGTGGTTGAGGGGAGTGATGGCTGCTCTAGTGGTTAACTCGTGATTGGGTGCCGCTTGCGGGATTTGGTCCAGCCATGATAATTTTTCATTATATTTAATAACTATATCATGGTTCGAAAGGCATCACACTGGAGCTATTAATAGTTGTATGTAATTTTATTTTAAAAAACTAGTAAATTAATTAAAGAGAAGACAATCCCACTGAGTTTCATGCCGGATCTTCTCAGTGCGGTCGCGTTCCGATCCGGTAGTAATTTAAGTTAAAATGTAATAAAAATAATGACAGTAAGTGCCCCCGCGGGCCTTTACATAATAAATGATTTAAATTTAACAAAAATCGCTAATCTATACATTATCATCAAAGCTCATATACGTCCCACTACTGGGCTAGAGACTCCTCCATTTTGGAGGTAAATTGACTTATAATACCGCGGTGGTCAGGCGGGTTCGTATAGAGATTTTTTCGAGTTTGCCGTCTCTTGCATAATTGTTACAAGATATCCCTTAGTCGCCTTTTACGACATCCACGGGCAAGAGAGGGTTGGTGATGAATTGTATTCTTACTCGGTCACAACATGGAAAAATAGTTAGACAAAATAAAATTAAAGTGTCCATTTGTAATGTCAAAATAGTGGCTTTTTTTGCATGCTCATACTGTTATTTACACAACACCTATGTCTAAAAAACAGTTTAATAATTTTTTGTATCTTTGTTCCGCATGATATTCATAAGAGCTGGACCGATTTTAATAATATCCTTGAAATATAAAATCGCTTAGTTTATGTTTAAATATAATAACACTGGTTAACACTGTTTTTGCCACACGAACTTTGTAATGATTTTTGGTTATGTTAGTGTACCCTCATTAAAATCATTTTCTTTCAATCACATCCAGTTTTTTTGTGACAGCTGCATATTCATTTCTGACTTCATATACGTTTCTTTGTTTGAATAACTTCATTTAGGTGACTATATAACTATTGCATTCCAGTATCTTAAGTTTTATTTACTTTAGTTACGTCGTAAATATGCCATGAAAGTTCTAACAACCCCGACAGTTTCTGTTAAGTGTGTGGAGAATTAATTTTCACATCTCAGCGTCGAAATTTCACATCATTAATTGGACAATGCTACTAGACTATTTTGGATTTCCTGTAAGGCATCCAGATAAATCCTGTGTTCTACTTAAATGCTGTGTAACGCGTGTGAGGCTCCTATTAGATGGGGATAAATAAGAACCTAGGCATTTACCATTTGCTCTACCTATGATTTTGACGGAAATAAAGAATCATGTAAGTGATTGTTACTGCTCTTTAACTCAAAGAAAAGGCATTACAAACAAGTCTAAACACACTATCCGGTATTCAAACTTATCATCGGCCAACAGAGTTATACTTTTACCATCATTACACATAAAGCTGGGCCTGATAAAAAAAAAATTGTAAAAAGTATGCCTAAAGATGGCAGTAGATTTTTATATCTGCAAGAAAAATCCCTCAAAGCTCAGCGAAGCAAAAATTAAAGAGGGAATATTTGTAGGTCCACAAATCGGCGATTAATGAATGATAAGAGTTTGGAAGGATTTTCTTGGATTTTCTTGGCAACCATAAAGCGGAAAATTACCAAGAATTAATAAATGAACTTTTAATATCATATAAAGCTTTGGGATATAACATGTCCTTAAAAATACATACGCTGGACTCTCATTTGGATTTTTTTCGGCCAATTTGAGGGCTGTGTGTGACGAAGAAGGTGAGAGGTGCCATCAGAACATTTTTTTAATGGAAAAACGCTATCAAGAGAAATAGATTCCGGGAATGCTAGTATATTATTGTTGGAGACTTAGAAGAGACCTACCAAATGCTAAATATTCACGAAAATCATAAGTTTATTGTAAATTAAGGAATAAAATGTCTCAAAGAATAGCTATTATTTGTATTTTTTACGAAAATAAATGTATTAATATCACATAAAAACCTGACGTGTACATTTATTTTAATGATATATTGTCGCTTAGTAGCCCTATTACATTCAAAATTTCACATAAGTATTCATGTGGCAAAAAAAAATTAAATATTGTTGACCAATGTAATTTTTGTATTGCCAGTTGTCCCCCGAGCCTACGTGCGTTAACTTCACGATAGAGCGATGGTTCCCCGTCGCGAACATGTCACGATACCTGCCTATACGTGTGTATGATTATTACGCACCCGGTAAGTCAATACACTACTCTTAAACATCATTATAATTGGGATGTATATAAAATAGACTGAGAACCATATGGATTAAATTTCATATCGTTGTGGATAGACGTAAGAAGCGTGGGAGACCTAAAAAGAAATGGATCATCATCACCATTTCAGCTCATATAAGCCCCACTATGGACTCAAGCCTCCTCCACAATAGGAGGGAAATTGACCATACTATACCATGCTGGTCAGACAGGCTGTATATCCCATAGTCGTCTTTTACGACATCCACGGGCAAGATAGGGAGTGGTGATTTGTATTCTTACTCCGTCACCACACAGATGAGATTGATGGACTGTGTGAATGAGGATATGTGTATGAAAACAATGAGTGCAGATATGACGGCTGATAGGAGTCTATGGAAGGTAAGTACAGTTTGTGACTCCACTTTGCGTGGGATGAGGGCAGGCAAATGATGATGATGTAGGTTACAAGCATTTGCATTTTAAATAGGTAGTTCTTAGGTACCGTAAAAGACAAGAGCTTTACAGCGACCTGGGCCGACTCCATCTGCTGCCGTCGGATTAACGATTACATTCACAAGAAGAATTGCGGCCAGCTGGCAGGACATATATCTAGTGCCAATAACTTTTACAAAATATACAATGGAAGAGGTACTCCTCTTATTTAGGTAATTAGGAGGGGATATTAACATATTCTAAGGGTGCCCACCGAAGAAGGGAAGGGGCTTAAAGATTGTAAAAAACATAGTATAAGTATGTGCCTTAAAATGAAGTCACTCTATATTATTTTTGTTAATATTTCAGAACGTTACAACGAGAGTATATTCGATGCACTACCGACATATCTATTGAACATTTGCGAGGTGTGCGGTTCTTCGCAGTGTCCGTACTGCGCTATATACAACACGGCAATAACGTACACTGTCACGTTACCATTAGTTATTATTGCCGTCCTACTCGCACTCAAACAGCACATACCACTTGTGGATCTTGGAGCCTTATAGTCCTAGTACAAAGAATCTATGGGTATTTTTATACAATTTTTACTATTAATTTGAATTTTATTAGGTCTTTGCCAAGTCCAAAGCTACGATATTGATTCAAAATTTATATTAATGAAAGTTAGACAACTTTAATTTTTCATAAATTGTATATTTTTTTATTTTACTAACAAATAAATACAATGAGTTCTGATGTTTACGCTAATATTAAACATCGTAAATAAAAATGTTTTTACGGATTTCATCGCGTTTGTATTTGATTTTTGTATGCGTGGTGTTTCACACACCTTTTCAGCGTTCATGGTCACGGGCGGACTAAGATGTCTCGCGTCCAGGATGGGCGATCTAAAATCAAATAAAAACGCGATCGAAACCGGCAAAATAGTTTTATTTATAAATAAATACAAATTAGAATTGTTAGTATAATAAAAAATAAACTAAATAATTATTGATAATTCATTTAAATTATTTGATACAAAGTCAATATTATGTTAAATTTTATTCTTTTAATACATTATCGACTTAATTTTTGATATGACCAGTGTACAATATTGAATTTCTACCAAATTGTCTAATTGATAAACGATTACCATATAGATAATTTTAAGAAAAAATATAAAAGCTATTTCAGTTGACATTGTTTTCAAGAAACTCAATTTTTTTTAAATATTAATACTAGTTTCAGTGACTAAACTGCTTTTTGTATATTGCTAATAACATGGAATGAATATATTGCATATCCATATATTTCCTTGAAACAATAAAATATTCTTTGAACCGAGATAAATTAAATAAGATACATGTGGTAATAAACAATAATCTCAAACATTAGAATCTCAAACACTAGTATATCTAATAAACTTTGAGGTAGAAAGTAGGATATTAGTAAATCATGACAAAACATCATTAAATACAAAACACGTTAAAATATATCTCGTTTAAATTTTGATAATGGTACATCTATTTTCTATAGTCAATAAAAAAAGAATTTCACAATATTTTTTTCCGAAAATGATTAAATTAAAAAAAGAATACTATGATAGTGGCTTAAATTTTGATATGACTACATCTGTTGTCTATAGTCGATCAAAAAGAACTCCACGTTCTCCTTTTTTCGAAAAAAAGAAATTATATAATAATATAATATTGATTCTGTTTGACAATGGCACAACAAAATTAAAATTTACACAATATTTTTTATTTAAACTATTACCATTGCAATCCTTCGTGATATGTACCATTCTTGCATTAGTTATAAAGGATAGTGTAATGCTTATCCTTTGTAATGAGTTACAAGGATTTATATTTAGTATTTTTGTTTATAACCACCATTTAGAAATAATTTTTGTTTTATATATAAGAAATATCAAAATATAAAATGGCAATACATATTTATATAATTTATTTACAAAAAAGAAATATAAAGAAAATATTAAAAATGTTTGTAAAAACTATTGAATTATCTAAAAATAATATTTTACTCAAGTTCAGCTCCTGTCATAGATGGTTATAATAATTGATGATTTGAACATGATTAATAATTGATTAAATTGAAATTTGCAGTCTAAACGAGTTCGTTTGCTTTAGATATTACACAAAATTAACATTTTTAAAATATTGTGAGAAATGTTAGCATGAAGAGAGTATTTACTTACACTGTTTTTAAATTAAATTTTGTTTATGAATTTATTGGCCGTCTGGTCTCAAGCCAGAAGTATGAATTCAGGATTAGGAAAGTAATGACGGATAAAAAATAGCTAAGATTTTAATTTGTTTTGAAATATTTTTATCAATAAACAAAATTTTAATAAAATGTTTGAATTATAATAGCTACCATGTATTATGCATCTTATTTAAAATACGTAATTTAAGATAAGCGAATCTATGAAAAAAATTGCCAAACTCTTAAAAAATGTTTTCATTATGAATTTGGATAAACTTACATATAAAATATGAAATTCAGATGTAGCATTTGCGCTTTAGATATATGTTTGGTTTAAATAACAAAAAAAATGACCATTGTCTTGGTATCTTTTTTTTATTGCCCTAGGTGGTAAACAAACAAACAATACATCTGATGGTAAGTAATACTACTCATGGACCTTTGCTAAGCCCCGCTAAATTAAGGGAGAGTGAATGCGTGCAATGTGGTTCGGTTCTAAAGGCATCATCAAAACCCATTAAACGGCAACACACTTAGAAAATTGGTGTTCCAGCTGTCTTGCTCACCGAACAAAGTGCAGTAGCAAATTACTTCTACTCAGATGTCGATTTTTGCAAGAATGTAGTACTGCCCCGGACGGACCGCCCCGCGTCTTTAGACAGAAGACTGTCAACAGTCTGCTCCTACCACTATAAAATGTATTCAGAACCGTAAATGTTATGTATTTCATCTAGTTGATCTATTCCATGTAGATATATTGCCAAACTATTATTTCCATTCCAATATTAGTTGATAGTTAACGACCATTCTAGATAAGTGCATGAAAGGCGACACACGCAATTGTTTGACAAACATATATTTCTCACCATGAAACACTACAATTAAGAAAATGTAAGCGATTAAATAGTTTTGGAATTTTTTTATTTCCGTTTAATTTATATTTTTCGTTTAATATCTAATTCTTTTTTTGTATTTTATTTTGTTTTCATTGTCAGTATTTTTGAGTTACTGACCAACTTTAATCCAACTACCCTTATACTATATGAGTTTATTAACACTTTTTTAAACCGATGTTTACTTATCGTTTAGGAAATAAATATTCAGAAATGAGATAATTGCGTTGCGTTACTTATTCATTGTGTATTGTAAAAGACAAATCTTAATATTATACCTAACCATAAGTTTCTTTTTATATTCAAAGCATGTTTAAACAGTTTTTTAAGAATGAGCCTTACCTTTTGATCTTTGTACATTTTTATGTCTTTTATAATTTCAGTTGCCTTATATAATTAAAAAAATCTAGATATTTCTTTCTTACTCGGTGCTGTCAGCATATTTACTATTAAATTCTTTTGCGATTTCACATTTTAATAATATCTTTTTTATTTCATATAATGTATTTGTCTATTTCGTATTATTCTCAAATACCTCGGAATTTACAATATCAAAATGTTTCACATATCATATTATCGAGTAAAGTTATATTTGATTATAAAAAAATGCATGAAATGCGTCCTTGCCTTAGTCTGAGTATAATGCGAGGACAGTGAATGGCACTATTATATGTAAATATATAGTTAGGAGTGCTTTACAAAACTTAAAAATTAATTCATATAATATACCTATAAGGAATTTTCTATATGTATCAGATATTTTAATATTAACATTACTGAGAATAGGGAATATGCATGATTTTTTTTTATTAAACGTTTCTACTAGTTATTACATTACTAGAAATAAATATAACACGTCCAAAATATAAACCATTATGCTAAAAAAAATTTTAAAAATCGCTATCATTTATGGGCGATGTAAACACGACTACTTCGGCGCGCATATTCTGTGACGTCGGAGTACTCGACACTCGTACAAATTGCTAGGGCTGTCAACTAGAGCTGTTGATATTTTTATAAATATCGTTTTTCGACATATCGATATTTTACAATGTATCAATATCGGGGTTCGATATATCGAAAAAATATCAATATATCTATATTTTTATTATGATTATTAAATATATTATATCTTATTTACTTTGCAGCTTTTATTCCTCCAAGTTTAACAGACATTATATCTGATTTAGACGCGAAATACGTTATCATATACACATCTATTTTAGGAAGATTATCTGACTGTACTTTGACGAAATCGGTTTCATTCATTGTAATAAGTTTTTATTCACAAAGATTAATACTTGAACACAGAAAACTAATAACTTATGAATTTTTTTGGACGATATATCAATACTAAAAAGTAAGTATCGAGGGTCGATATTTATTTGAATAAATTTGGTGTTTTATCTTTTCTTGTAAAGTATTTATTCTACAAAATCACCGTAAACTTAATCTGCTGTAAAAGCGCTGGCATGAAATTGATGATCACTTACTCCTAGAATTTGATAAAAAAAAGCTCGGCACAGCAACCCCGCAATGAACGAAGTTAAAGAGTGGTCATGGGGAAAATATCGAAATATCGATATTCTTTTCGTTATATCGGACTCCGATATTGATTTATCTAAAAATATCTATATATCGAAAAACTATTTTTTTTTTAATATCGACAGCCCTAATCAGTAGACGCGGGAGGACTATGATGTCACGTTTTGAACAACCAATGCGTTGCGTTTTAGAAATTTTGCGCGCGAATCTCATAAAAGGCACTTTTTGATAATTAAATTTAATTTTAAATAATGATAAAATTAAAAATAATTGTATAGGTACGTTTTTAAGCAATGAAAATTACAAATAAAAATAATTTGTTCATTTTGGAGTTTCGTGCATATTCCCTATTATTATAATTCCATTAAACACTACATGGTTTTGAAAAATATGGAAAATGAAAAATAAATACGATTTTACTGTAACTATGGAAAAACAATATAAGAATTAGTATCGATTTTAAAGAAGAAATAGGATTAATATTTTCAATTTGTACTTGAAAATGTAGAGTTGAAATTGGAAGATTTAAGTCAGAATATGCAATTCTGAATTTTCCGCTTTTGCATAGTCAGTGTCAAACAAGATCTCTGTAATTTTCAACATATAAAAGTTTGTGAATTCTAGTAATTAGTCATTACTAGAATTCACAAACTGACAATTCTATTTTTATTCCAAATTTAAGGTATTTCAACATTAATACCAACATAAAACTAACTGTTATAAATGAAAAAAGGACTGCCGTTTATTTTTTTTATAATAATAGAATAAAAAATTAATAATAGTACGAAAAAATATAGGCATTTTTTAAAATATTTTTAGTAAAGATTACTCATGGAAATTTACTATTTCATCGAATAAAGCAACTTCTTACTTATAAATATAAGTTAACGACTCAATATCATTTCTGTCAATTTTTCATTAGCATTCAGCACTTTTAATTTATTCATTTTAGTGATTTAGATAAGATTTTTAAAAGCTTATTAATAAATTTGCAAAAATAGAAATAAGTTATTGAATGTGTTTGACAATAGAAATCT
The DNA here is from genome assembly GCA_032191425.1 of Lymantria dispar. Classification (NCBI taxonomy): domain Eukaryota; kingdom Metazoa; phylum Arthropoda; class Insecta; order Lepidoptera; family Erebidae; genus Lymantria; species Lymantria dispar. The sequence continues at coordinate 28,842,792 of CM063455.1, forward strand.
TTAAAAAAAATAAACTTAATCTATGTCAATCGTAATGCCTTATTAGTGAAAGACAAATTATGTAATTAAAAATATTTTTATGAAAAAATCTGATGTATACATGCAATAATTTATGTTGTATTTTGTAGTAGCTAAGTATACATATGTATTTGTATAACTGCCACAAAATAAATATTCAATAAGAATAGATAATATTTAAATGAATCTCATAGGTACTCTGTGAACCTGATACTTAAATAGTTTCCGTCCAAATTACCAATGACTGATTTTTTTTTTAATTTTATGTATTTGTGTCTAATATTTGTCCTAAGTTGTTATAAAGCTTCTCTGTAGAATAGGAGAGTGGTTGTATGTCCTTAGAAATAATTTCCAAATAAAATTCTTAAAATATACTTTTATTTTAATTAATCATCATGGTCATCATAATTTCAGCTCACAGTTGCAGCTGTACAGTCCCACTGTTGGGCTCGAGCCTCCTCCACAGTAGGAGGAAAATTAACTTTACTATACCATGCTAGTCAGACAGGTTGGAAAAGGGTTTTAATTTGAGTTTTTCTTCTCTGGCATAGATCTTATATTCGTCCGAGAGCTGGCACCAATTTTTGGGTAGGTATTTGAGGCAAGCCGAAAACTTGTCACATACCTCTCCTATTATACCCCAATACGGAACTGCAGACCTGGCTGGTGAGTAGCGGGGCTAAATCAGCCACTGAATTTTTAAAAATATTATTTTTTTCCCCAAATGAATATTTGAGGCAATACCCATTTTCTAGATGTTGCAGTCTAATACTTAATGAATACGAAAAACAATAAGCCAGAGGATTTAATTGGGGCTTTAGCATTGCCAGACGTGTGCAAAAATATTTTCAAAAAATTATAAAAAATGTATTTGAGGCAGCTTGAAATTTTAATGGAGTATTATTTGTAACTGAAAAATAAGATTCCCAAAAAGACAGATCATTTTGGTGCAACTTTCTACCTGCCAGGCGATCAAACAAATAATGGGTAGGTACGAGTCTGTAGTACTATAGACAAGTTGTAGTGTGAAAGAGAGCGCATATGGACAGCTCTCTTCGTTCTTGCTTGCCGCGTTACTTATTGGCTCTGGCGAGGCCACATAACTCACAATAGCCATGAGGTTTCTACTCGGCATTTCAGAGTCGTTATTTTCAGTCGTATTATTCTACTAATGATGTTACACGTTTTAAAACTTAACTAATTTGAAAATGTCTGGTGAAAAGTTAGTTTGTGTTTATGTAAAAAGAAAATGGTGCTAAAGTGATTGCTTTTGTGGAGAAAACTCTCAAAAAAAGTCTTGAGGTGTTAGAGATTCGTAAACATAATGGATTAAAATATAATGATATTGTTTTGCTAGTGATTCCTAACCTTACAGATGGTTATCACACAAGTTGTTATAAAAAAATTATAGCTTTGATGAAAAATATTTTGAAAATACTGTGATTGGATCCAATGTTTCTACTCCTATAAAAGGTATTGTATTAATTTAATTATTTTTCAAGTAATATATACTTACAAATAAAATAAAGCATTCACAGCACTGAGTTTACCTATTTTCTTACTGACAAAATAAAATATTCAGTATACTTATACAGGTAAAAGATATAATAATGATATAACTCAATATAATAGCTCTAACATCTATACATAAATAAAATAAAAATTACAACTATACATACATAATTAAATAAATAAATATACATTACTTTTCGCAGAAGTTGCCGAATCTACGTTACCCTTATTAATTTTAAGATGAAAAAATATTCAATTTTTGTATCAATTTTGACTTCGAATACTGTTAGAAAAATAAATATTTTTTTTTTTAGTTTTGAATGTAGCGGCAAAAATATGAATCCTATACAATAATTTTTGGAATAAAAGTTGTTGAAAAATTAATTTTCTAAATAACTTCTCTTGAAAAATTTTTTTTTACTCCGAAATTCCGAGTAGAAACCTCTCGACTATTGTAAGACACGTGGCCTCGCCAGAGCCAATAGTAACGCGGCAAGCAAGAACGAAGAGAGCTGTCGATATGCGTTCTTCTCTCACACTACAGCTTGTCTATAGCACTACAGGCTCGTACCTACTCATTATTTGTTTGATCACCTGGCAGGTAGAAAGTCTCACCAAAATGATGTCCTTTTGGGAATCTTATTTTTCAGTTATAAATAATACTCCATTAAAATTTGAAGCTGCTTAAAATACATCTTTTACAATTTACTGAAAATATTTTTGCACGCGTCTGGCAATGCTTTTTTTTTTTAATGTGTGGGCTATGGTAAGCGCACGCGCGGTCCAGTCCGTCCCGGGCGATGAAAGGACGGCGCGCGCGACCATAACCCACCCGTACCCACGTCACCTCGTTGTTGGGCCGACCACCGGAGCAGATGTGACTTGTCGTCAGTGGTCGGCCTGACGGAGTACTCTTTCGGGTAACCTCACCTCTCGACGTCCTGGGACGTCGGTCACCGTCGCGCGGTCAGCCTCTCCGCGGGTGACGGACAATTCCCCGGTCCGATCACCCGCGGCCTCGGCTAGGGCAGCATTAGGCGCAGATACTCGCACCTGCGCCGCCCGAGTCGCCGGCGGCGGAACTCTCCAGCCGGACTGCCCAACGGGCAATGACTTCTCGGCGGGCGTCGATCCGCCAGGCGGTGATCTCTTTGATAGAGACCATGCCGCCGCGGGCGCGCGTCTCCGACACCCGCCGATAAATGTCGGCGAGCATCTCCGCCTCCAGGTCCCACGGGGGAGTTCCGGCCAGGAGGCACGCTGCCTCCGTCGCCACCGTGCGGTAACCCCGTATGGCCCTGATCGCCATGACCCTCTGTGGTCGCCACAGGAGGGCCCTAAGATGGACGGTCAGGGAGCCACACCGGTGCGCCATACAGGGCCATCGACCGGATCACCCCCACGTACAGCTATCGGCACGTAGCACTGGGTCCGCCCACATTCGGCATTAGCCGCGAAAGGGCGGACGCCGCACCGACAAGCCGGGGAACAAGTCGATGGAGATGCTCCCGGAACCAGAAATGCCCGTCGAGCACCAGGCCCAAGTACTTTATGTGGGCCTGGATGCTGATGGTGACCGACTTCACGGTGATCGAAGCGCCGGCGGGAGGCCCGGCAGTACGGAGGCCATGGAACAAAAGGGCCTCCGTCTTTTCCGGGGCTACCCTCAACCCCAGCGCTTCGATCCGCCTGACAATCTCCTCGGTGCCGAGAGTTGCCAGGCGTGCCGCCTCCTCTAGCGTCCCACCCCGGGCTGTGACGAGTGTATCGTCGGCGTAGCAAATTACGCCCAGCCCGGGTGGGAGGCTTCCTCTCAACGCCCAGTCGTAGCCGATGTTCCACAGGGTCGGACCCAGAACCGACCCCTGTGGGACACCGCACGTCATGGGCGTTCGCACAACGTCCCCTACTCGGTCAACGTAGAGGACGCTGCGCCCCTCCAAGTAGTCTGCCACCAGCCGCCTGAGGTACACGGGCACCCCGTGGTACCTTAGCCCCTCCCTGATGCAGCTGAATGGCAGACTGTTGAAGGCGTTGGCAATGTCCAGGGACACCGCCAACAGGACTCCTCCGCCGGTGACGGCCTCCGCTACCACGGCCTTCAGGCGCAGCAGGGCCGCGATCGTCGAACGCCCTCTCCGAAAACCAAACTGGGCGTCGGACAGATCGGGCCCAACCCCGACGAGGTGCCGCTCGATGCGGGCAGCCAACACCCTCTCCAGCAGCTTGCCCGCATCATCGAGCAGCACGATGGGCCTGTAGGCCGAGGCCGACTCGGGAGACCGTCCCGGCTTCGGCAGGAGAACCAGCCTCCCCTCTTTCCAGCACCCAGGGAACTGCCCGGAGGTCAAACAGGCGTCGAACAGTCCCCTGAGGCGTGGTCCCAGGTGCTCGAGGACCAGGGCCAGCACACGATTCGGAATACCGTCGGGCCCGAGGGCGGTGGATTTGACTCGCATACGCGCCACCGCCGCCCCCATTTCCGGCTCCGTGATGGGCGGAGCACTTTCACCGTCGGCCTCCCGGTTGCTGTCCGGCGAAGCCATGACCAGGGGCGTGTGCTCCGCCTGCCGTGGAAAGAGGTCCTCGACAACTCTGGTGAGGCTGGGCTGGAGAGTCTCGGTGAGGGGGGGGCCCGCCCGCGGAGCTTGTTCAGCGCCGCGAGGTAGGGGCGACCCCAGGGGTCACGCTCGAGACTGTCCAGCATCTCCCGCCGACTAACGTCCTTGGCGGTACGGACGGCCAGCCTGAAGGCAGACCGCGCACTGCGGTAAGCCTCGTACAGCTGGCCCTCCCACTCAGCGTCGTAGTGACGCGCTCGGTTGCGGTTGTAGGCCCTCCGGGCACGTATGCACGCGGCCCGAAGGTCCGCCAATTCTCGGGACCACCAGGGGACCGCACTCTTCGGGGGCAGACGCCGCACAAGGGGCATGGCCGCATCGCAGATCTGCGTTAAAGCACAGCGGATGCGGCCAGCCTCGGCATCCACCCCGTCCGCCTGGGGCGGTGAGGACAGCTACGACTGAACGATGGCTGCCTCCGCCAACAGGTCCCGATCCAATCGACCCACAGCCCACCGCGGAAACGCGAGAGCTCCGTCCGCCGTGTGACCCCTGCTGGGTTGCAGGAGGGTCCGGGAGACCTCTATCCGGATGTATCGGTGGTCGGATAGGGTCTCAACCTCCTCCTGGACGCACCAGCTCCTCAGACGTGCTGCGACATTAGGGCTAGCGAACGACAAGTCCACTATCGACCCGCCCTGCTGCCGCACGCACGTTTGCACCGAGCCCCTGTTCAGCAAACAGGCCCAGTGCCGCCGCCCACTCTTCGACCGCCCGCCCGCGGTCATTCGTCCTGGGGGACCCCCCACGCCGTGGACTTGGCGTTGTAGTCCCCCAGAACGAAGACTTGGCGCGGTGCCAGTCGCCGTATCGAGGCCCCCAGGATGGTGAGGAAGGCCCCGAAATCCGTCGCGCTCCTGTTAGGGGAGAAGTAAACACCAAATAGCGTAACCTCTCCCCATTCCGCCGCGACATACCCATCGCCCCTGTCCTTGAGCAACAAAGGCGGGGAATGCCACGACGTCGAGGCGACGATTGCCACAGAGCCGTCACTGCCGCCCAGCCAATTGGGCCGGTCAGGCACCACGTACGGCTCCGCGGCTACGGCTGCACCGATCAACCACTCCGCCATGGCTTGCAGGAAAACGTCCATACGCGTCTGGCAATGCTAAAGCCCCGATTAAATCGTCTGGCTTATTGTTTTTCATATTCATTAAATATTAGACTGCAACATATAGAAATTGCATATTGCCTAGAGTATATTTTTAGGGGAAAAAATATTTTGAAAAATTCAGGGGCTGATTTAGCCCCGCTACTCACCAGCCAGGTCTGCAGTTCCGTATTGGGGTATAATAGGAGAGGTATGTGACAAGTTTTCGGCTTGCCTCAAATACCTACCCAAAAATTGGTGCCAGCTCTCCTACAATATGCTTATTATACCCCTAAGTCGTATTTTACGACATCCACGGGCAAGATAGGGAGTGGTGAATCGTATTCTTACTCCGTCACCACACGGAAGTTTAGCTAACATTGCTAGGGAATTTGGCCTACCACGCTTTTTTTGCCGGTAGACGATGTATCTTCCAGCAACAAGTGGGCAGGCCACCGATACCTGACCTAGTCATCAATGGCCCGTCCAGGCGGGTTACGCTTTCGGGTACCGTCTCCTGCTGACGCCCCGGTGGCGTCACTATGAACGCCGTCGCGGTGTCACTCTCACGCTATCGGCCTCATCGCTGGCGACCAGTGACCTACCGCTGGTCAGACGTGTTGGCATAGGGTTTCATTTATAGTTATCCTTCTCTTGCATCAATGTTTTCTGCATATTATAACCCTTAGTTGTCTACTACGATACCCACGGGTGAATGGTGGTAGTGCATTGTATTCTTACTCCGTCACATCGCGGAATATCAAACATTGCAAACTTAAAGAACATTATAAAAAAAAACTAGGAGTAAAATAAAACAAAAACTACACGTACAAACTTTATTTGAATAATGCGACGCGACACTACTTATCGACAATTCGCAGTACAAAAAAAAAATTAAAAGCGAAAAATAAACAATTTGGTCCTCATGTTAGACTAGCTGCCTATTTATCGAACATAAAAAATACTGTTTTTTCTTAGAATCAACAATAATGAATCGTTTTGATAATATAGCTCCCGTGTTCATACATACTTAAATACATAAAAAATACTGTGGCATATATAGATTTATTTACCACTTATACAATAAATGATAAAAATAAACATATTCGCATTCGCATAAACGCATTCGAGTAATGAAACTTATATATTACTTTAAATACATTATAATAAGTTATACAATACATACATAGCCTCACGCCTACTTCCCAGAGGGGTAGGCAGAGACTAAAGTTATACAACTGGTACAAAAAACACTATTGCAACAAGAGCTCTATCAAAACGAAAATTAAAAATATTACAATATTCATGAGAAAAAGGAAAAATGGTAACAAATTGTGATTATTAAACGTCATAGGAACAAAGTCTTGATATGAAACGTTTCCAAATACAAATCATCTAAAAAAAAAACAACCAATTTTGACATTTTGAGATCATTGAGATCTTACAAAGTAAAAATTAGTAAGTTCTTAGATGTTAGAAAGGTGAAATATTAAAAAAAACGAATAACACGAAAATATTAGATAAATTTCTTTAATGATAATTATAATGATATAACCTTATTTAGTTAAATTTTATAATGATAAATATTATACGAAGAGAAATTTTTTTTATTGACGAATTTACAACTGGTTAATTTCAACCAACTGTAAAAATTTTCTTACGATATAATCATGTGAAATCAAAAACGCAATCATAATAGAAACGAATACGATATTTCTACCATATCGCACCTTTGTGTGCCATGTGCAATGCCATCTATTTTTGCTGAGCACTGCATTTACAATTTGCTTTAATTTATATATTTTAATTTCACTTATTTTTTTTTTTCGAAAATGTGTACGTCACTAATATTTTAAATTGTTTATATCCACTAATTAATAATAATTAAAATCGAAAAAAAAAGTGTTTTAATAGGAATAATTGTGTTAATAAAATAAAAATAAAAGACAATTATTCCTGAAACGCTAATATACTCTTATTTATATTAGTTAATATTTGTCATAAATCTTTAAATTTTACAGGAGAGCTCTCCTGTAAAATTTGCTTATTTAAGATAGTGACGGTATTGGAATAAAGGTGCGATATACAGATCTTCAAGTAAAAACAAAAAAAAGTAATGTGATATTTATTAGGTATACTTTTAAAATGTGATATGAATGTTTTCTCTTCTCCAGTTATCATAAATAATAACTATTAAAATACGCCTCTTAAAATATGTGTGCAGTAATTACTGATAACAGTATATAAAATTTAATAAAAAAATTAAAGTTTCCGGACGTCATAATTGAAGAAATATATGAAAAAGATTGTCCACAAAACTCCAAAGTCATTGTGACATTAATATCAAGTCAGATTTTATAAATGATCAGATGGTTTACCGCGTAGGTAATGAACCTAAGAGAAAACTGTCAAGCTACCCATGAAATCCTTAATCGGTTAAATTCCAAACATTCCGTGAAAATATACATGCTATTTTTTTAAAGAATGGTGCCATTTTACAGTATCAAGTAATTTCACAAGTCATGATAGATCATAACGAAGCCCATTACACGGTCACATGTCCGTTTAATATATTTTCATAAATAAATTTAAAGTTTTGTTAACATATGATGTCCTTTAGCGTCAAATCTTAGTCAATTACTGTAAATGTTACGTTTGTAAATCACTTTATGAGGCATATAGAAATATGAATACCAATTAAATATTTTATTTTAAAATACTACACACGAATAGCTATGTATAATAAGTTAAGAATTTCTGATATTTAGACCAATATTATTTCGAGCTAACCCAACAGTCCAGTTAAATTTATCATAACCATTTGCGGTTATGGTGTTTCGGATAACTTACAGAATCTGCGTTCACGTGAGGTTGCATGCAATCTGTGACGTGTCTCACATAAAAATACACTCGAGTCCATACTATCGCAAATATCAGAAATAATTAACTGACACATTAACCCTTTCTTTTTCATAATACGTATATCCAATTATTATAAATGTAATAATAGTGAGTTTAAAAGTTAAGTACCCTACACTATAGTGAGCTACAAAATTGGTCTGCGAACAGTCTATATAACGCGACCTAATACTCAATAATGGCGTACACGCACAAATCAAACTAAATTTAACTATCTAATGCTAGTTTTCGCCGACGACCCCTAAATTGTAGTTAGTATTTAAGGTCAGACAGACAATGTTAATATTAATTATTTTTTAATGATGATTATCGAATACTTTTTGATGATAATTAATTATTTTTTTGATAATAATAAATTATTTTTTGATGATAATTATTTATTTTTTTCATGATAATTATTTATTTTTTTGATGATAAGATAACTACAGTAGAACTCCAATTATCCGAACTCCGACTATCCGAATCGCCGATTATCCGAATCACAAAAAATTGTCCAAAAAAAGTCTAAGTGCGCTATTATTCTTCCCCCCGCGAAGCCAGTGTTTGCGCGTCAAGTCTTGACTTGACTTGTCTTAACTTGCCGTTGTGCCTACACTGACTTCCCCCCGCGTGTGTAGGCACAACGGCAAGTTAAGACAAGTTCCGGCGCATTGCAGTCACGGCGCACCTGTCATTGTTTGTTTTGATTAGCCAGTGTGCTATTGACCTTGCTCGAGGACGCTACTCTTTCGCTACGGCTTACTTTTGTTTGTGCATGAATACTGTATTGTTTTTATACCATGGCTTCGAAAAGAAAACGTGTTGTACTATCGTTAGCGGACAAACTGAGAATTATAGAGCAACTCGATAAAGGTGTAACGGGTAAGAAGTTGTCTGAGATTTATGGTGTTGGACAAGCAACAATTTCTGACATTAAAAACAGTAAGTCAACACTTTTAAACTTTGTTTCGGTGCTTGAAAATGAAGATGGAAGTTCCTCCAGGAAAACAATGAAGACAGTAACCAACAAAAATTTGGAAGATGCCGTGTTTAAATGGTTTTTGCAGCAACGTTCTATGGGAAATCCGATTTCAGGTCCAATCCTTTGTGAAAAAGCCAAAATCTTAGCAGAAAAGCTTGGTTATTCATCTTTTAAGGCTAGTAACGGCTGGCTAAGGAATTTTAAATTCAGGCATGGTGTACGCGAGTTAGATTTGGCTGGTGAGAAGCTTTCAGCAGACTCTGCAGCTGCTGAAAATTTTATTGAAAAATTTAAAACTGCATCAGAATCCTATGATCCGGAGTTTGTTTATAATGCCGATGAAACTGGCCTTGTTTGGAAAGCATTACCAAAAACCACTTTGGCTTCTAAAAGGGAATCTAGTGCCCCTGGACATAAGGTCAGTAAAGAACGTGTTACAGTGCTTAACTGTGCCAACTCCACTGGAAATCATAAACTGCCACTTCTTTTGATAGGAAAATCAAGAAATCCAAGAGCATTTAAAAACGTAAAAAAACTTCCACTCTTCTACAAAAGTCAACCCAAGGCCTGGATGACTGCAGCTTTGTTTACCGAATGGTATGATGAAGTGTTTATTCCTGAAGTGAAAAAGCACCAAAAATCGGTGGGAAAAGAAGGCAGTAAGGTGCTTTTAATTGTTGATAACGCACCCACTCATCCTACAGCAGAACTGTTGGAAAGAGAGAATGGGCAGTTTAAAACGACGTTTTGCCTCCCAATGTTACAAGTTTGCTGCAACCCATGGACCAGTCTGTTATTGAAACAATGAAGCGCCATTACAGAAGGCAACTGCTGAGAAAACTGCTGATCGAAGGTGCTGAAGATGAAGAATTGGTTTTGGCAAATCATAGCAAAATAAATTTAAAGGACTGCTGTTACATGGTAGCGGAAGCTTGGAGTTTGGTTACGGCAGTGACGCTAAGACGTGCGTGGAATAAACTGAAAGGCCTACCGTCTGAGAAGAACAAAAAAAAAAGAATCTGAAGAAAATGAGAAACAAGAATATGGAGAGGATGATGATGATAAAGATGCGTTGTCACTAGAGGAAATAAGAAAAATGATTGTAAAAATTCCTGGTTGTACAGAAGTAAGTGCTGAAGATGTAGGAGAGTGGATGGCTTGTGACACGTCTGACCCTGGTTTTCAAATTCTCAATGACGATGAAATTGTTGTAAGTGTGAGAGAAGATGTTGAAGTGGAAGTGGAAGAAGAACTTTCTGCTGATGTTGAAGTAGACGCTGGACCATCAGCTAGTGAAGCATTTGCCGGCCTCGAGACTGCTTTGAAGTGGATGGAGCGTCAGCCCGAGTGTGACCACTTGCAACTGCTCACCGTCAAGCGAATGCGTGACCTGGCTGCCCGAAAACGGTTGAAGACCGCAAAACAGCTTACATTGACGGAGGTGTTTAAAAAAACAATGATTTTTATTTCTAAACTTGACATAAGTACATTTTATTTATATTTAAAACATGTGAAAATTTCATGTTTCTTTCATTTAATTCAATAAAAAAATAGTGCAATATCAAAACGTAGCTTTTATTCTCTCTAATGGCAATTTTTTTAAAAAAAATCCGATTATCCGAATATTTGATTATCCGAATGGGTCCCGGACCCCATTAATTCGGATAATTGGAGTTCTACTGTAATTATTTCTTTGATGTTAAGGAGTAATTTATTAGATGTTAATTATTGAACAATTTTTTTGTGAGGTCATAACTTTCTATGTTATTTAATTAGTTTTAGATATCATCTAAAAGTAAATTTTACGTAACATTGTTTCTTTCTTTTTTCAAATTTAGGAATCGTTGGTAAAAGCGATCATAACACAAATAAACTCCTAATGGCGATATGAACACGACTTTCAGCCTTAGATCATGAGTCATCATGACGCATACCACAAAATGTTAAATTCATTGTAACCTCGATGCCTTGTGATACCGACACTTCTAATAAACTATATTTTCAATATAACGTTATATTCAAAATATTGTTTAACCTAACCTTCAAATTTATCCTAAATTCTCACTTTTCTTTCATTAAAGTCTAATTTTATCGATTTGTATGTGACGCCATGTGTTATAGAAATACAAGCTAAATATCAAGATAAGCAGCCGTAACACTGCGTATTGACTAAACACACAAACATTTGACAGAATATTGGTGTTGCGCATCAAACATTTTGTAACAACGCCAATATAATTACAGTCGCCGGCGACAAATATTACACTTGGATTTTCGAAAAGAGACTATCAACTAATTTCAGTAATGCAGAACTTTGTCCCTTTTCGCACACTACCAAGTGATGTCGAACGAAGCATTAACAGTTTGGTATCTATTAGAAGCTGTTGAAACAATTTTTTCTTATTAAATAAAATAAACCTATTTTACAAGTTTTTTTTTCTAAATTGTTGGCATTTTAACAATTCTTTATATATATTTTTGATTCGAACGCAACAGCGTCCTCTCGCACTTATACGATAATTGACTTCACATAGATAGTGTACAATAGAGAACGCTCTACGAAATCAAAATCAACCGATTGCCTTTTTAAAACATCAATGTACAATATTCATCGCCGGCACTGTACATATAAATATACTAACCAACAAAAGCCTTCAAGCTTATAGAAACGTTTAACAAGTTATTTAGCATTAAATATCACAATAAATAGCAACTTAAGCCGTATACACGATTCAAGCGAAGCGACTGAATACACAACATCTTGGTACCAAAAAAAACTTTAAAAAAATCTCGTGAATGGACTGCAATTTAAAAAAAAGATACTGAATCGGTTCTTAATTTCAAATAAAAGGACGGAAGCGAACAATTCTATTCCTAATACGAATAACATAAAAATTAAACAAAATAATACTGATTGTATAAGAAAAATCAGTCTCCACAATTTAGTCGTGCAACAGTGCTGACAATAAATTACAAAAATTAATGCCATGTTTCGCTCGCTTTGCCGACGCCATCTTGAATTTAAGTCTAATACTGACCTTATGTTAATTGCAAAATTCGTTTAGTCTCTTCCCTCAGTCTTTCAAGTAGACCAATGATATTTATCTACTTAAACCCTTTACACTCCTGCGGATTGAGTTTTCTGTATAATTTTAAAAACCAAAAGAGAAATTTGTGAATGAAAGTATTTATGTAAATATCTATTGTAATTATGTGTTTTTTGTCTTGTTACAAATGTTTCTACCAAAATTTCATTCTATGGAAAATTATAAAGCACTGTTGATATTGGATAACCATGACTCACGTGGCACTTGGCTCTATATAAAAAAAATCCCATATTTCTCTCTAAACGTAAGTCCTATAAAGATATTGCAGTATGTGGTACGAAAAGATTGAAAACAAAAGTTCATATTATTAAAGGAAATACCCAGATAGATCTTTGGCGATGGACTAACCTAACTACAAGGCGACATTTATTTGTTACGGAAGGCAATTTAGAGAGATCGACCACGTCTTATTAATAAATGAGTATTAGTGAGTTTTGAAACTTTCTATGTAGACTAAATCATTTTTTTACTTAAATGTGAGGTGGAAGGGGTTCAAAAATTGTCTAACATAATAAATGAATAGTCCTTAAAGGTTTTATATAGATACTAATCATCCTTGTATGCCCTTTAAACATTGTAATCTATTTTAAACCAATTATAACTATTTGATGTTTAACATCAAAAATACAGTTCGGTGTAAGTCATTCTGTTTAAAAAATCGAATTAATCATATTAACTCAAGCCGTAGGAGAACACGCTTAATCTACATTTGGCAGTGATCCATTCCTCATATATACATATATATAAAGCTGAACATCAACTATTTTTAAGGCTCAATAATCTAGATCATCTCTTAACCTAACACGTTCGTATCAGGTAGACGTTATTAATATTTCCAATGAAAGTAAATACTGTTTAGTATATACAAACAATTTGTGAATTCTGTTGTAAAATATTGTTTATACTCAAAGAAGCACTTGTTAAAAATTATGTTCGTATGTTTGATTTGAGATATATATTATATATATATATATATATATATATATATAATTGAATCAAAGTAGAAACAGAAAACCATTATTGAAATCATTACATTTACAACAGAATCCATGTATATTTAAAAACATCTTGATTTTTGACGAATAAATAATTTATAAGATAATTTACTTCATCCATTCTCTTAGTAATCTAGTTTCAATAGGGCATTTAAGGGAATACCACGTGGCTTATTCACAGAAACAGGTCTTCAATAATACCACGTGTGGTCAAAATTGAGACTTGCCCCTGTATCACCACCGGCTAATCACCGAAAGGGGACGATGGTTAGAACATTATAGAATAGGTCACATAGTGTGTGTGTATATGCCCTAATGTAACGTACACCGCAATGAAAAAATAGAATAAATATAGATAAAAATAAGTTCTGAATCCAGCGAAGATTGAAATGTCTGGGAGCAAACAGCACAATTTCTTTGAAACATTAGTTACATAGGATTCTGAATATTTGACGTATTTCCATATCAATATTCTACAACATTAAGCTATTCACATCGAGACTTTTTTAATTAATACACATTATAAACGATATTTATCAAAAATACAAACTATATAATTTTTTGTAGAACTACCTTCGGCAGTTGCTTAAACTGAAATAAATTGACATATTAAAATAAATCGTGACCACGAAAACTAAATTTACTTATTTATAATATATCGTAAGCTTAATGTGTATTTAAAAAGATAAAATGTCTTCGCTGTATGACATACAGCAATATTAATCAAAAATTAAATATAGAAAGGTAGTGGTGAAAATGATATTTGTAGGTATCTAAAAATATTTGTAGGTGAAATAAAAGCCCCCCTTTCTATAAAATAACTCAAATTTTCTTTACAAAGTTTTCGTTGTGATATGCCAAATTAGCATTTTTTTGGCATTTTATAGGGATCAAAGCCTTTGCTCATCCAAAAACACGAAATGTACACCTTTAGTTGGTCACATTATCAGTACGCAGTAACGCTCAGAAATCCCAGAGCTACTTCTATATAATAATTTTAAATCGAATATCACATCCCGTCTTAAATCTTATATCAATCGCTTGATTATATTTTTTTGTCTTCATTAGCTGATAATAATTTTATTACTAAATTGAACTTAAATAATAATATAAGTCTTTTTGTGTTTCAAATAGTAAAACAGAGCTGCCGATTTTTAATAAAGAACTATAGTTGAGATTAAATTTTAATAGGATAATAATGAGTAAAAACTAAACTATTGTTGGACGTAGGTCTTTTCTATAAATAAAGAGATAATGTCGCAATTGCCACACATGAGAAGCGGGTGGACGATCGCTGTGAGGTGTAATACGTTTCCTAGGATAGAGCTACTGCCCAATCTACTGGTACCCTTAGCTAATTTCTACAACCCCACGTGGCGTTCATTATAATTTTATCCCGTCGCCGCCATGGTAAATTACAATGCTTGTTTAAAATATTCAGATCTATAAAAAAAGACAGTTTTAATATCGATTTAAAATAATAATATACTAATATTAAAATTATTGCGAGTTACGATTTATATTTAGAGAGCGAGTCTAAAAAGGTCATGGCTACCCACAACCATAGTATCAATGTTTAATTATAATTTATCTTATACTGCCATTTAAAAGCATTAAAATGTTAACTAATGCTATCTGGTATTTTAAGTAAAGATAACCACCATTTCCATCTCATTTATACAGCTTAGTTGCCTTCTCATCGTATACATCCCACTTCTGAGCACGGGCTAGCCTCAAATGTCAAATATTATATTATAACTAACGAGATGGTATAGGGTTTTTAGCGACTTCTTTCTATCTGTTAAAATGATTTTTACTATTTCCATGGTAAGGAAAGGAGGTAATTATTAATACAGTTAACACTTTATTTGCCATAAGTGCCTTCACTGATGGATCTGTCAGAATACCAGCGCTAGGGTAATCATATTGCCTTAGCAACAGCCGAGGCAGATACCATATTTTGGCCTCACGTATGTGCACATTATTAATTAAATTCATAAATTTGTTGCTGTAGGAAAATGTGAGGTTGCTAAATAATTTTTTTCTTTCTTCCTAATGACCATTGCTATTTTGCCCGGATAAGTGATGCATAGTAAACATTCACTTATAGGGACCAATGAGATCTCAGTTAAATATTCGCAACATAAAACAGATTATTATGATCGAAGATAAAAAATGGCGGTGGTATTTCGGAATAACGCAATGCGGTAATATAGATGATGACAATTATGAACAGTTTTAAAGAACTATGACGTTTTAACTAATGGCCAGACTAAAAATATTCTATCAATGGACATTGGCAGTATAGATCATAGAAATATACATTTATAATCAATTTTAATAAAAATGTATGGCAGTGATAATAGCTAAGAATATTTAAAACAGATAAAAGGACCGTTTTCAACATATCAATTTTAAGTAACATCTTAGGCAATATAATCAGTAACTTATCTGTCAGTCATAACATTGGTGTTTAAATTGTCGTTATTATTACCTAAAATTTAGGTGTCTGATGAAAACGGATATAATACTGGTGCATTTATGGAAATTAATATGTGATTTACGTAAGTAAAATGTGTATTGAATGCCTTTCAGTCATAATTGACTGTGGTCAATTAATTAGTCATTAAACTTTTCGTTAAATTGACTTGGTTTTCTTGCGTACATTATATTACTCGTAGTCACAAATACAATGTGGTTATTAGAAAATAAAATGTGTTTCCGTAACTTAATTTTCTTTTTTATTGCAACTAAGGTTCAATTTACATTAACGCGGATGCTCTGGAAAATAAGGCAACGAAATTATATATAGCATAATTAGCTTTTATGTCAATTGCATATTGTACAAACTAAATCTAAAGTCAAAATAACGTTGTCCGTCTGCCGACGAAACTTTGACTATTCTCGAGAGTTCCCGTAGATATGATCGCTGCCATATGTGAAATCAGAGGAAAATTCGTGTCAAATAGATCTAGACTATTGAAATGAACATTTCTCTGGACCTTAGGCGAACGCGAGAATTCTCGAACATTCTCGCCAATTCGCGCGCCTTTCTTGGGCATTGAGCTTGGACAATTAAAATTGTCGCTTCGGTTGCATTCCAATCCATGGTAATGTAAATTGTGCCTTAAGATTTAGTTAAAATAACGGATAAGGAATATTTGGATTTTTTTGGCTATTTTACTTACAATAATCGCATTCGAAATACTCCTGTTAAAAGTAATGTCTGATTAAAGTTAATAAATAAACAAAGTCATAGTGTATGGTGACAATATTTAGTTATACAGGCTCATTTTATAAATTGTAGATTTCTCATCAAAATCAAGATGCCATTTAACATTTTATTAATAAATATTTGCTTTCTCCATTAGATTGTACAGGAACTTAAGGCGAAATTTCACACCTATTCAAAAAAAAAAATTAGTACTAACGCCGCTTATTGAACTTTATATGAAATGAACATCTCAATTAAATTGACACTCGAAAGTTAACGCGTTCGAGTATTTAAAAACTGATAGGTACAGAGAAGTCGCTTCGTAAACAAACCTTCTAGCCGAGTTTAGTGAAACTTAATATATTTTTTTCTCAAGCTTAGAACGGCGATGATTAGCCTACTCAGATAATGAGAGTGAATTGTGTCAACGTTTTCGACAAGTTTAATAGCCACGTTTCACAGATAATTAAGATAAAACAAAATTGGATGCTAATATGTTCGGTGTATTAGATTGAAAATAGAAACTCACGAGCATGACTAATATAGTTTGTTCTTGTCCAATTCTGAATAGGATTTTAATATTTGATTTACATTAGTTTTATAAATATGATGACATACAACGTGGAATAAATATTTAATCCAATATTTTGCTAAGAAAAGTTTCAAATTGCTCATATTTTATTACCTCTCCATGTAAGGAGTAACTTAGGCTATTTTCCCTTTAGAAAAACCCTAAATTTTGTCCGATCCGAGACTCGAACCCAAAGGAGGAGGATATGGAGGCAAATCGGCTGGAACCGAAGAGAAATGCTGATACCTAGTGGACAACAGTTTCGTTTAAAGAGAAAACGAATCAGAAATACACAGTTTATAAATCAGCCTGTATATTAACATAGTATCTTAAAGCAATAACGACTAGATTAAGCGATATTGGTCCTTGGTGACATCACTATATAGTGATGTTCCATTGGGGGTGGTGGTATTATCGGTGACATTGGCATATACTCGTTCTCCACCGCCTCTTTTAGACGTACCTTATTCAGTTGCTCGTGTCCAAGCAACAAGTCAACGATTTGCTGTGGTATAGCCAAGGCTGCCACTTTGTCTTCTGTAAACTCTATGGATAGATCAGCTTCAAAATTGAAGTCATTCTCTAAACATTCAACTGATTTGGAGCAACGGTTTGTTTGAACATGTTCTGTATCGTCTAAAAACTCGCAGCTCTTAGTTTCACCTTTGCTTAGATTGTTTATCTTGAGATTTTTCATTTTGCGACTCACCTTGAAACTTTTGAAGATGTCCCTCGTGGGTGTGAAGTCGAATTTCTTCTTTTTCGTCTCCACGTCTTTGTTTTCTTTTGATGCTTCGGATTTCTGTGAGCCGGCGACTCGCGAGTCGCTCTTCAGACGTTTTCTATAATAGAATTAATAATTTTTCTTAGATAGCATAAACTACTAGCTGACCCAACATATGCTGTTCTGTTCAAATTTAAAAAAAGGAGTTCTCTTTGAAATCGATCGCAGCGCCACCAATATTAATCTTAAGCCATTGTCGAACTGACTTGAACATACACAAAAAGTTTCAACAAAATTGGTCTAGCCGTTTAGATGGAGTTCAATTACAAACACACAGAAGATTTATGTGTATAAAGTTGAACCATGGCTCTTATTAAAAAAAAACCTAAATTACAAAGGTTGACAATTGTAGTATTACTCCTTCATGTTGAAAAATGTTAGGTTCTTTTTTTATAAAAAGCCCTACAAGCTATGGTGCGTCCGAACTATCCGGGGCGGCAGATTACGTGCCGTATTACATTTTGGCCATCTTTGTAACTGACCCACGCTACATACTCCTTATTTTCGATTGGCATTATGTCAAATTCATTACCAAAATTAATCGATGAATCTTCAAAAGTTTCGTTATAAAGCAGGCAATACCGGTTACATCTGTCAGGGATGTCAATTCTAACTATAGTCTATCTAATCCATGGAAGTAATAAGTACTACGTACAACAGGAATGAGCTGTTGTCGCAAAATTGAAGCCGAGCGAGAGCTCAATAACTCTACCTTTTATCCCTCTCTAGCGATGGTGACCATATTGAAATATGATTTAAGGACAATAATTATAAAAAATGATTTATGATCTGACGTCAGCAGATCATTGCTTCAGATGGATTTTAATCAAAGATGCTAATGATAATATGCCCTTTGCGGCACTATACATTTGCTGTTTTTGCTTGCTTTTCACACTCGCGTCCTATAGGTAGGTACTTACCGACTGGTGCTTGTGGGACACGACACGACATGCAGCTGGACTGAGATAAAATTACGATAAACTACCTATTGTGGTATATTTAATTAATTAGGTAACAATAAAACAGTTAAGTTTACATTTAACTTTAATTCTAAATCAGACATTGCTAAATAAAACAGTCTTGTGAAATTTCTGCCGCAAACCCAACTTATTCCTCATATGTTTCATTGATTCTAATTTTGCATTATGAGTTAAACGTAAATTGAGATATGAATTCGCTAACACCTTCACCAATTGAATATCATGTGGATCTTCAAATATAGATTGAGGAGGATGTGGTGGATCTAACAATGTTACATACATTGTTAGATCCACCACATCCTCCTCAATTTGCTATAAAATTCTTGGACAACATACATGATAATTTTATTTTTATGTAAGTTTTTTAATTATTGATTTGATAATGTAATAAACAGTTTTTCAGTGTACTTTAGAATTTCAAATACAAATCTGGAAACATGCTTAAGAGCGTTTTCAGTAAAAGCGGCCGTAAACCCAAAAATGTGGTTTTTTGAGGACTGGTTACTCGTTCATGATAATAGCTTACTATAAATTTATATAACCACTACATTAAACACATCTTTATATTGTGTTTGTATAGAATTATAACTCAATATTGTAACTATTTTATTAAAAGGCAAGGGTATTTTGAACTTAAGTTCATGAGATTTTACGAAAACGCTGAGTTTTGAAGTTCAGGTACGAATAAACCATAAGTCATGGCAGCTCGAAAAAAATTGTAGATGTTAGGAAAATTACTGTTCTTGTGTATGTACAAAATTAAATTCAAGATTTCTTCTTTTTAAAACTAAAAAAAAAATATTTCCTTAAGATTAATTTGACGAAAATGGCTCCTGTAAAACATTTAATTTTGTGAATAATACTAACCTTGGAACATTTAAAAAAATATCCACTATTTGTTCGACTATTGTAGAAGCAGTAAAAAAAAAACCAAATTGAAATACGAATAGTCACCCTCGTAATTAAATTTTAAATATTACTATAAATTGAACGGCATAATTGTTCATAAGCCAGTCGCGCATTGGCGCTCATCGGAGCAGGGTCATGTCGCTCTGGTTCGCGCCGGCCAGTGCAAAAACCGACAATACGAACTTGAGCGTATACTGCGACTGATCGGTTTTGATTCGTAAGAATTTATTACTACCTAATTCTGTTAATTACTTTCATGCGATCTCTATTAAGAATAATATAGAATCTTTTTACGTTTTAGGTGATGGGTCGAAAAAGCAGATTGTGTCTTGGGAACAAAATCGGTTACAAGGCAAGGAAAAAGAGAACACACAACAAAACTGTAAGGTACTTAAAGTTTTAAAAGAGTAAACGAAAAGAAAAGTGAGCCGTCACTCAGGACGCCTGGCAGATGTGAAACATCAAAATTATTTTGAAGACGTTACCGCAAACCGCACGCGACGATCAGGTTCACCCTCGCCTATAGATGTTTCACATCAAAAATCCGAACGGAACATTTATACAGCCTCATCTTCTGAAGATTATCAGCTAACTCAAATTTAATGTTTAATAATTACTAACCATACACAATATAATTTTTGTCATAGAGAATCATTTTCTTCTTGTACTAGCAATAAATATGTAGTAAAATGTGGGTCAAAATTTAATAACTAATTTCTGTAATGGGTAGATTTAAATCTCTGACTGGACTTGTTAGACATCCATGGCCATGGCGACTAGGGCCATACTCGACTACTGCACGGCAGCCACGGAGGCAGCGTGTCTCTTGGCTGGAACTCCCTGGTGGGACCTGCAGGCGGAGGTACTCGCCGAGCTTTACCGCCGAGTATCAGAGACGCGAGCCACATATAGTCTCAATCAAGGTGATTGCCGCCTGGCGGGTCGACGCCCGCCGAGACGCCATTGCTCGTTGGGCAGTCGGACTGGAGAAGCCTCAGTACGGTATCAGGACCGTCGAGTCCTTCCAGCTGGTTCTGATGGGGTGGTTGGGTCGCAAGCACGGGGTACTTTCCTTCCGACTGATGCAGGTATTGATGGGTCACGATAGCCAAGTACCTGCGCAAGCTCGTTAGGAGGGAGGGCACACCATCCTGCCACCACTGCTATTGCGATGTGAGCACGGCGCAGCACACGTTCGAGGTGTGTGCCTCGTGGGCAAAGCAGCGCCGTGAACTCGTTGCAATCATCGGTGCCGACCGGACGCTGCCGACCATCACTAGGGAGATGCTCAGCAGCGTCAGGAACTGGGACGCGGTCACTGCCTTCTGTGAGGCTGTCATCTCATGAAAGGAGGCGGCGGCTCGTGTGTGATCGATCTTTGGTGACACGTTCCGGTGACACGACTCGGGCGGCGCAGGTGCGAGTATCCGCGCCTGATGCCGCCTTAGGCGAGTCCGCGGGTGACCAGACCGGGGACTTTAGTGCGTCACCCGCAGAGAGCCTGACTGCGTGACGGCGACCGACGTCCCGGGATAGGGACGTCGAGAGGTGAGGAAGGGAAATAATTTATAATTCTGCGTAAAATTATAAAAAAAAAAACTAATTATTTTTTTAAATTATTACACAATAATGTGATAATTAAAAAGAAAAA
This sequence comes from Lymantria dispar, assembly GCA_032191425.1. Classification (NCBI taxonomy): domain Eukaryota; kingdom Metazoa; phylum Arthropoda; class Insecta; order Lepidoptera; family Erebidae; genus Lymantria; species Lymantria dispar. The sequence continues at coordinate 28,864,124 of CM063455.1, forward strand.
TAAGTTGTCGAGACTCGAACCCGAGACCAGAGTTCCCGCCGGCGAGCACGTTACCACGAGACCACCGCTTGTTGGCGATTCGACTGCGAATTTTTCTAGTACATAAATTACCCATCCAACTTTGACCCTTAAAATCTTTTTAACGAGGGCCCAGTTGACCCTAATATCTGGTAGTTGTGATACCCTCGGCCCCCTACCACCCCACCAAAAATCATGGAAATTCCCGACCCACACGTCTGAGGGTCTCCTTGTAAGTTATACTCTGTGCCTATATTTTACTATTTCCTATACTTTGCATATTAAAAATACAATTTTAACAGTTTTACTGTTATAAGTTTTGGTTTTTAATTAAAAATTTTAAAATTTACATTATGTTGATTTTTGAAAATCTACTTCTCCGAAGAATATATTACAGATTGATTAAGCGCCAAGGCTCAAGACTGGTCATTCTATGAACTCTACGCGTTGTTGACAGTAGTCTAGTTTAGTGTAGTGCATTAGTGTGCGTCGATATCGGAACGTAGCAAATTGCCTACATGCGAGAAGTGCCGATTACCGATAACCCTCTTAAGTTTTCCCCGATCAATAAAAGCAGTAAATGCCGAAAATTGTGATATGTCGACTAGACTGCGTCAAAAAAAGTATTTTTGATCTTTTTTTGACGCAGTCTAATGTCGACACGGTAGTTGTGATCTATGGTCTTGTGATCCATTAACACCACACGATAATTTGTACAAGAAATTTTGTCAATCATCCCATTCACGATATATCCAGCAATATAATAAATAATGTTCAGTTTAAAATCTGAAACTGAAACTTGACATAAGGTTTTATTTTCTTTGTTTTAGCTGCAAAATGCACAGACAGAGCTCATTCCTGGTATGAGCTGTTGTCGCAAAATTGAAGCCGAGCGAGAGCTCAGTAAAAGGCTTATTACACTACACGATATTCAGGGCCCTAACTTAGTAGAGGTGCTCTAAAACAGCTAAATTGTGAAACCTGTTTCACCTGTTTCAGTTTTAGCGAAATAACCGTTTCAGAAAACTGTTCCAAAATAAGCCTGTTGTGCGGTAATACGAGCGAGAGAGAGAGAGAGAGAGAGAGAGAGAGAGAGAGAGAGAGAGAGAGAGAGAGAGAGAGAGCGAGAGAGAGAGAGAGAGAGAGAGAGAGAGAGAGAGAGAGGAGAGAGAGGGAGAGAGAGAGAGTCATCGGTCCACCTAGTGGGGGGCGTCCTACACTGCGTCGTCCGATACGTGGTCGCCACTCGAGAACCTTTCTTCCCCAGCGGTTGTCGGTTCGTCGAGCGATGTGGCCGGCCCATTGCCACTTCAGCGTGCTAATTCTTTGTGCTATGTCGGTTACACCCGTTCTTCTGCGGATTTCCGTATTCCGCATTCTATCTCGCAGAGAAATCCCGAGCATAGCCCGCTCCATAGCACGCTGAGCGACTTTGAGCCTTGATATGAGGCCTAGACCACGTTTCCGTGCCGTAAGTCATCACTGGTAACACACACTGGTCAAAGACCTGTGTTTTCAGACACTGAGGTATGTTGGACGAGAAGATCCTCTTAAGTTTCCCGAACGCTGCCCAACCGAGTTGGATTCGTCGGCTGATCTCTTTCTCGAAATTGGATCTACCTAACTGGACTATTTGTCCTAGGTAAACATAGTGATCGACAACTTCAAGAATCGCATTGCCAACTAGGACCGGTACAGGAATGACATGGGCATTTGACATGACTTTCGTCTTGTCCATGTTCATTCGTAAACCCACTAGTTGGGATACCCTGCTGAGATCATTGAGCATTGTGCCAAGGTCCTCCATGGATTCTGCCATAACGACTATATCGTCCGCAAATCGAAGGTGAGTGATGTATTCGCCGTTAATGTTGATGCCGAGTCCAGTCCAGTCTAAGAGCTTGAAGACATCTTCCAGTGCAGTGGTGAACAGTTTCGGAGAGATAACATCTCCCTGTCTCACGCCTTTCTGCAACTGGATCGGTTTCGTACTCTTATCCCGGATACGGACTGACATTGTGGCGTTCCTATACAAACACTTCAGCACTTCGATATAGCGATAGTCGATTTGGCACCGCTGAAGGGACTGCAGCACCGCCCAAGTTTCGACTGAATCAAAGGCTTTCTCATAGTCCACAAACGCTAAGCACAGGGGCCGATTATACTCCTCGGTCTTTTGTATAATCTGCCGAAGCGTGAGGATATGGTCTATGGTGCTATAGCCTTTTCGGAAGCCGGCTTGTTCGGGCGGCTGGAAGTCATCGAGCTTGCGCGAGAGTCGATTGGTAATGACCCTCGAGAACAACTTATAAACATGGCTCAGGAGTGAGATGGGTCTGTAGTTCTTTAGAAGAGCTTTGTCACCCTTCTTGAAGAACAGTACCACCACACTCCTGGTTAATCGTTAATTAACGAATTTTGGTTAACGGATTAACTTTTAAGTTAACTTCAAAAAATGTTAACGCTCTTGTTAACTTCTGTTAAACTGAACTTGTTAACTTTAGTCCGTTACATTAGTCAAGTTCAAGGCGGTGCTCTGTCCACGTGACACACACCACATATTATTACTTCTTGCGATAGATTGATTTGCACCTACAGCAAGCATTGCGAACGAATTGAACGATTGCTCCGACTTATAATTTTGAAACTACCGCGATCGTTTGCGCCACCAGAAAAATCTAAGATGATTTTCGTACACACTATCGATAAAACTGCACAAACTGTCTGCGTAGTCGAATCGCTACGATATATCATTGTCGTGTATACCGACCCTTACTCCTCCGTCACCACACAGGCACGCAAACAGTATAGTCTAAATAATACCTAAGTCTAAGTAAAAAATAGTAAGTCTTAAATGGTTAACTTTTAACGTTAACTTTAACTTGCATTAAATTTTCGCGAATTTAACGCTTTAACGATTATCGAAGTTAAAATTTTAATTAACGATTAACGAAGTTAATTTTTGGATTAACTGTGCCCACCTATGGCTATAATATTTATCCATATTTCCTTAATATTAAGATCTTTAGGAAATCTGAAATTGAATCAAAGTAATTTTAATATCGAAAGGAATAAAAAATGCATAAGTATTTAAGTTATTTGTTCTTGAACTAGGACTGGATAGCATGGTCACCGTAATTCTTCATTCACAAATTATGTTTAAAAATTTCATGTGGGGTTGTCAGGTCAGGTGTCCGTATTTCATACAAATAAAAGAAAACCTATACGCCAATCGCAACATTTTTGCGTTAATAAGATTTTGCACGTAGCAACAAATAATATTGGTTTAACATGTCGGTAATAAATTATTATTTATATTTAGAAACATTTTAGAAGTAAATGTTTTTACTTCATTACATTGAATTCGTTAAATTCATTAAATTGAATTGTACGTTGAATTCATTAAATCGCTTATTTTTCTACCAACAACGAAATAATTGAAATCAACTTAACTTTGGCAACTCTAAGTCACTGTTAGAACGGGACACAGGGTACAGTGGTTGCCTTCTCACTCGGCTTCATTTTTATTTTGCTCGCGACAAGACTCTTACGTCCTTGACATAAGGTTTTATTTTCTTTGTTTTAGCTGCAAGATGCATAGACAGAGCTCATTCCTGTTGTACGTAGTACTTATTACTTCCATGATCTAATCTAAGAAGTGTATTTTGACAGGTGTCAGAGTGAATTATCTAGGTATGTGAATCAAATAATCGCTATTGAAAACATCCGATTTTAGTGAGAAATCGATATTGATTCTCTTTAATTAATAATCGGTTAATTTGTTTTACTCAAAAAGGAGATGAATTAATTAAATGCTAAATTAATACTAAACAAATTTTATTATTTTAGCTTAATATCTATTCATCATATTTAGTAGGATTGGATTAAGTAAAAACAAAAATTGAACTCGAAAATAGTTATTTATTCAGAATCACTACTATTACTTGAAGTATCACTGTCGCGAACATTAACAATTATTTCATTATCAATAAAATTGTCGAAATGTATCTATCAAAATCATCCATTACATATATTTTTTTGTTTTCTCCACCACTTTGAACCAGTTAATCTTTGAGACTTTCGGAACATGCTTCCTTCAATAAAATTTCCAATAAAATCAATACCTATATTATAAAATTTCGATTTCACATTCAAGATATTAAATACAACTTTTAATTTGAGCCCATATCAATTCAATTGGCAGTGATATGGTGGTGATCTCATTATTTTATGTCCACATTCATCTGCCTATTCGTCTATAATGTATCGTGGTTTCAGTGGTTTAGATTGTTTTACTAACAACAATAACTCTGCTTTCAATTCTACTTGTTAATTTGGACAGAATGGTACGGAGCGTTGTCCATCACTATAATGCAATTTCAATCATTTTGCACAAGTCGAACTTTCATCAAAGTTAGATATTCACCTGCTGTAAAATAACTGTATACGTGGTTTCGAATGGCGTCTATATCGAATTGATCTATACCTGTTATTGATTTGTTGTTGTGTATGGAATAAATCGTCTGCAGTGCCTGAAGGTCCATACTTTTTCTACCAAAAAGTCAGTTTAGTTGTTCTTGAATGGTAAATGGTGTCATTGCTAACAATTCAGCCAATGAAGGACAATGTGGATTCACGGTTTTATTTTAATACGAATGAGAATTCAGTTTATTCGATAAATTATATTATTCTAATATTTTTACCGATTATTTGGATATTCGTGAATTGGAAGTGACCACTACACTACTGTAGAGAACGTGATGACGTGACATTGTAACATCGTTAATAACAATCAATGTTTTACATGTTGTTTTTATTTTAAATTGGTTTTACGAAATTCAACATTACATTATTGTACAAGAAAGTAACCCGCAACGTTAATTATATAAATAACTTAATAGTTCTTTAAAATTTATTGTTTACAATCACGTGTACACGTTTGACCAAAGTTATTGTGTATTAAAAAATGCGAAACGTCAAAATGCACTTCTTGGATTAGATGAACTATAATATCACAACGCACGCTGAAGTGGCAATGGGCAGGCCACATCGCTCGACGAACCGACAACCGCTGGGGAAGAAAGGTTCTCGAGTGGCGACCACGTATCGGACGACGCAATGTAGGAGGCCCCCCCACTAGGTGGACCGATGACCTAGTGAAAGTAGCTGGGCGTCGTTGGATGCAGGCGGCATAGGACCGCTCATTGTGGCGCAACATGAGGGAGGCCTACGTCCAGCAGTGGACGGCGATAGGCTGAAATGATGATGATGATGAAATGATGAATATCACAAGTGAGAATGTGAATTGGACTTTTGCCAGCAATGTTAAAATGTTATCTAGCACTTTTAAATGTTATTCGTTACTTTGGTGTTTAACAGTGCTATCCTACTAATATTAAAAACGCGAAAGTTTGTGAGTATGTGAAGATGTTTGTTGCTCTTTCATGCAAAAACTTCTGAATGGTTGTCAGCACCCAATCAATGGTAGCAACTAAGACTAATATGAAGAAACTGAAGACGTATTAAAAAGAATATATAACTTGACACCAGCAGCAATAGCTCATATTAGTATAGCTTATTGCCAATACTTCATATAGGAAGAAGAAAATGTGAATTTGATTGATTGTTACCTTTTCACGCCTAAAATACTAACCCAATTTTAAAAATTCTTTCACCCATAGAAATCTATATTAACAGCGAGTAACATAAGCTATTATTATTTCTGTATTTCCACGGGAACAGCCAACGGGGGTGAAGTTGCGAGAATTTGCTAGTAAGTAATAAAAACACGTTACCTAAAGACGCTGAATGGTTGTCGCTTGTCCATTTTTGGTAGAGTTTTGGTGTCACGAACTGGCGTATCTTGTGCCGGTGTGGTACAATAGCGTGGTAGAGAGCCCAATGATGAGTGACGTGTCACGTTTGATTCCCGTGCCGAACCACGGCGCGACCATGTACCGCCTGACTTCAATGTGCTGTGGGATATATACAAATATTTATTGACTACAGACAGCAATATATATTTTTAAGTCAATTTGAGATATCCCTCAATAAGTAAGCCCAAAAAAACGCGGGGAACTTAGTGACACGGTGTCGAATAGAAAGTATCGATACGGTACTCATGAGTAGTATCGAAAAAGATATCGTACTCACAAAAGTATCTAGATGCTACTGCTTCCTCAGATTATTCATTATGGAAAGCCACCAGAAGATTGAAACGGCCTGTTAGTGTTTCTTCTCCTATAAAGAAATCTGATGGTTCCTGGGCACGGACGGACCAAGAGAAAGCCGAAACCTTCTCAGAACATCTCTCAAAAGTCTTTATTCCTCATCCATATGAAGGCTCTCCAGTAGATGCCGCAGAAATTACTGACTATTTGAATACTCCTAAAAATACGGAGGAAATTAGGCCTTTAAAATTTACAAAGACTGAAGTTGCCCGAATCATAAAAAAATCAGACCCAAAAAAGTCACCAGGATACGACCTTATTACAAACCGCATATTACAAGAACTACCCGAATCTGGCATAACTCTCCTGACGTCATTATTTAACGCCATGACAAGACTGCAGTTCTTCCCCCTGGAGTGGAAGGTTGCGCAAATCATAATGCTGCTGAAACCAGACAAACAACCAGAAGAAGCAAAATCATATAGACCTATAAGCCTGCTACCTATCCCGTCCAAAATATTTGAATCTCTACTGCTGCAACGAATTCTACCCATACTCAAAGAAAAAGGACTAATTCCAGACCATCAGTTTGGGTTCCGCAGTAAGCATGCCACTGTCGACCAAGTACACAGACTAGCAAATAAGATCATGGAATCACTGGAGGCAAAGTCTTACTGTACCAGTGCATTTTTGGACATATCTCAAGCGTTTGATCGCGTTTGGCATACAGGTCTGCTTTTTAAATTAAAAAACGCCCTACCAGATCACCTTTACGGAATACTAAAATCATTCCTACAACAACGCCACTTCATAATACAAAGTGGGGAAGCACTGTCTGATCTTTATCCCATACAGGCAGGGGTGCCACAGGGTAGCGTACTGGGTCCCATACTCTACTTACTGTTCACTGCAGATTTGCCGACATCCGAATCACTTACTACTGGGACCTTTGCTGACGATACCGCTATACTAGCTGCACATCCTGTGCAGAGGATCCTGTCCACCAGTCACACTAAATAACATTGAAGTCCCACAAGCAGATCATGTGAGATATCTTGGATTGCACTTGGACAAAAGACTTACCTGGCAAAAACATATTTTTACTAAGAGGAAGCAACTTGGTATCCAAACAAGAAAACTTTACTGGCTCATAGGGCGAAAGTCTCAGCTTTCTCTCGAAAACAAAATACTCCTGTACAAGGCTATGCTGAAGCCCATCTGGACGTACGGGATCCAATTATGGGGCACCGCATCTCACTCAAACATAGAAATCATACAGAGGTTTCAAAACAAAGCTTTGCGCATGATAACTAACGCGCCGTGGTTTGTACCCAACGAACTTCTACACCGTGACCTAGGAATGCCCACTGTGAAGCAGGAAATCGTACGCTATACCAAGTCCTATAAAGAACGAATCCAACAACACCCAAATAGTCTGGCTCAGTCACTAATGGTGAATCACAACAAAGCGCGACGACTAAAGCGCAAAATACCTCAAGACCTAATCCAATCACAGTAAATATAACTACTGTTAGATAATGAGGATGTGACACAGGTCACATACCGAGCAAGCCAGCGATAGCACCAACCAACATACTTCTGAATGTCCCACGAAGGAGACAGATTGTAGTAAATAATTAAAAAAAAAAAAAAAAAAAAAAAAAACAAAAGTATCGATACTTTAAAGTATCGAGTACCGAGTACTTTTCATAAGAATTATGTCTTGACGAGCTTTGTTTAGAAATTTAACGTCGATGAAGTGATGTAAATATTTGGAGCCACATTTACAAGGTTCATTACTTTTTAACTAGATGGCGTTACCATAATCAAGAGCCGTAAGGTCATATTTAAAATGGATAATTTCTACACTTTATTCGATACGATACTCATTGAGTAAAAGTATCGAATACAAAGTATGGAGTGAAAAAGTATCGCTATTGAAACAAAAGTACTAGTACCAAAAAGTATCGATACTTTTTTTCGTGTCCCTAGGGGGACTTTACAAGTACGGATACAAAAGCCCAGGACAAATCTCATCTATCGTCTGCGTGGCGGTCTTAGATTAAATTATTTTATAGCGTTTACAATAGTGCTTTCTCTTTGTTCTTAGATTTATAGGTAATCATTTCGTTCTTTTGTACTAATGGTTTTGTTTTATACACGTGTCAAAAAAAAGTAAGCCGTCGCTCAGGACGCCTGGCAGATGTGAAACATCGAAACTATTTTGTACGAGTAGAGACACGGTATCGAATATAAAGTATCGATACTGAACTCATGAGTAGTATCAAAAGATAAGTAACGTACTGATTAAAGTATCTAGTACTCTTACTTACTTTATCTTTAGGTATCGAGTACTTTTCTTTCAATACCGATACATTGCATTCGATACTTTTAGTCAATAAGTACTTTTTAGCAGGTATCGTATCGAATAAATTATCCATTTTAAAATTGACTTTACTGCTTATATTTATGGTAACGTTATTTAGTACAAAAGTAATTAAACTTCCAAAATGTAGCTTGAAATACTTTCATCCGTTCACAGACGTTCTTTTGCACGATAGGTGCAATTTATAAACCAGAAATAGCGGCATCTATCGAGCTATGCAGCATCGAGCACGAAGTGCGCGATTTAGGTAACATAAATAGTGGCATCTATCGAGCTAACGACCAACTCTCAGACCAATATATTGAATATTTAATAAAGAAACCTTTAATCCTGTAATGATAATAAGACAAGCTATTTAAATTATTTTAGCGTTATTGGTCCTTGCAATTTTACAAATTGCAAAGTTTACAAATTTTAAATGAAATCTGACTGTTTTAAGTGAGTCAAAATCCAATTCCTAAGAAATCGGTGACATACAAGGAAATAAATATATAAAAATACAGCTGAAACTAATAAAAGCCTATAAAAACGGTTACCCATTTTTCGTAGCTGAAAGTAAACTAAATCCCATACCTACTGAAATATTTATATTATGAAGTTATTATACATTAATTTATAAAACAAGTAAATATGCATAAAAGAACAGATTACGTCAGGAACTAGTATGGCATAAAGTATTAATAAAACATGGCGATTTTTTCCAGTAAAAGATAATTTTTATTCAATAAACATTTATTTTCATTATAGGTAACAATTTACTTTGGGTTCACTAGATGGCGTTGTACAAAATTTTAAATCGCATCATGGTTTCGTTACAAATTTAGATATGTATATGCAGATATTTATATTACAGTAATTTAAGAGGGGACCGCAAGGCGTGGTGTCACATCGCCACGCGACGATCGTGGTCACCCTCACCTATAGATGTTTCACATCAAAAATGTTCAATAGTACTGAAAATGAGTAGCAATATTTTTTGATTTAACTCGTCAAGTTGAAAAAGAACTTTGTTTGTTTTTAGTTTTAATTAGTTATTATCAACTTTTAATTAATATAGTATGAAAAAAAAAATACAACTTTTTGAATAGTTAAAAAATCGATTATTTTTAGTTAATCGTATTTTTTACAAATCGATTTATTTTATAGAGAAAATAGATTATGTATTAATCGTTTCTTTTCCCTCCAAGTCACATCCCTAGTCAAGATACCTATGTACTTATGATACGTAGTAGACCCACGCTTGCAATAGTAATACTAGTAATTAATATAGTTGTTACCCGAAGGGATGTCTCGGCGGTAGTGGCGGAGGCCGACGTCTTCTCATAGTTGCGTACAAACACTCCGATACACACTCGTACATTGGCTCCTCGAGCCGCAGCGAAGGTCTGGATGGAGTCGAACCTACTTTCTAATAAAGAAAAAAATACATTGTAAATAAAACTATTTTACTATTTTATTTTTTTTAACTATTTTACGAATTTTATCGTGTTTGTATTTGATTTTTGATTGCCCGACGTTTCTAATATTTTACAGCGTTCGATGTTTCACGTCCAACAAGTCATTGTTATTACAGGCATTCGTTATTAAATTATGACCCACATTTTGATACAAATTTATTAAAAGTACAAGAAAATAATTTTATATGAAAAAAAAAATATATTGTTTATGATTAGTAATTATGTATTATTTGTGGGGGACTTCACAAAAATATGATAGATGGACACAAATTACATCCAGACTCTTACTATACTTACCAGGGTTGGGCAAAATCTGATTTTTATTAAAAAAATCAAAAACCATTGATTTTTTAAAAAAAATCATGATTTATTTGATTTTTTTTTTGATTTTTTAAATTTGAACATAAAATTTGAACATTTTGATTCTTTGAAATTATTGTTAATTATTTTAATGTATAAGTCTAAAAATTATAATACAATTTGCGCCTCAAAAACTTGTGACAACGCATTTGTCGCCCTTCTTGCTTCTTGCAAGAAAATTCTTGTCGCGATTTGTTTTCCTTCTGTCCTATACACTCACTCACTATACAGTGCCGAGTGAGGCACGAACGCGTTTGTTGTGCTTTTTGCAAGAATATTCCTGTCGTGTCGTGTCGAGGCTTGTTTTCCTTTTCAACCTATAAATTGACGTTCGCGCATTTCGCTAGTTTAGTTAAGTTAGTTAAGTGAAGTGAAAACATATAAATAAAGTAAAATGAGTGGAAGAAAAGAGGACCCAATATGGCAGTTCTATATTAAGACAATAAATCCAAATAAATTGGGGTGTAGGGCTATTTGTAGAAAGTGCAAGAAAGATATTCAAGGGTTAGTCCAAAGACTTAAAGCACACCACGATGTTTGTAATTATCAAGAGAGGAATACAGGTAATTAAATTATTAATTTTATTTTATTTATATTTTAGGCATATATGATTGTTTTTAAATGTTAGGTGAAATCTAAAACGTGGCGTGGCCTTTAATGTAACTTTTTTAACGCGACCTTTCCCAGGTTAATTATTAAAGATTATCTTTACTCTTCTATACTTACTTAATTTTTAATTTTTTTCAACTTAAAAAATTAATTTGCTTTTACATCTCTATTGAACATTTTAACTTTATTTTAAAATCAATAATTCAATACTATATCAATATATCATCAATTATAATTAATCAATTTCAATTTTCAGTTATGTTTTTTCTCTTTCCAGAGAGTCGAATGTCGCTTGACAGTTTTGCTAGCACATCATCTGCCTCAAGTTGTAGTTCACTCATGAAGAAAGTACCAACACCAACAAGAACAACAACTTTTGAGCCAGTCCAAAAAAAGAAAGCAATCGAAACTCAGCCTACCATGAGTACCATGAGTAGTTTTGTAATGCGGACTTCAACTGCTGAAAAACATAAAATTGACAAACAAATAGCAAAGGCTATTTTTGCTACTAATTCGAGCTTCAGATGTATTGAGAATTTAGAGGTGAAAAAGCCATTCAGTTATTAAGGCCTGGTTATACACCGCCCTCGGGAAAAACGATAGCAACAAGTCTTTTGGACGAAATCTATGAAGAGGAAAAAGAAAAATATTTCTCCTCCCTGTCAGGACAGTCCGTAAATATGTCAATTGATGGGTGGTCATACGAGCACAACGAACCAGTGATATGCGCAACGATAACCACTGAAGATGGACAAGCCCTCCTATACGAAACTATAGACACATCAGGAAATCCGCATACTTCAGAACATTTAACTCAAATAGTTTGTGACCTGATTTCTTCATGTGAATTAAAATACAAGTGTACCGTAAAACCTTTTGTGACAGACAATGCCGCAAATATGACACTTATGAGAAAAACATTAGAAGAAAAAACGAACGCAAACTTATGGCTGCTCTGCACATATTTTTAATTTACTGTGCAAGGACTTTCAAGTTAAAGACGTTATAGATGTGGTCATGTGGTCCAAATTGTTAAATATTTTCGAAATAACCATTTGGCTAGAGCTAAATTCAGTCAAGCAGGAGGCAGCGCTTTAGTCCTTCCAAGCGATGTGAGATGGAATAGCCTTGGCAACTGCTTAGAGATGTATGTCACTCAGTGGGACATCATATTAAAAATCTGTGAAGAAAATAAAAACGAGATTGATTCCACTATTTACCGAAAAGTTTCAAATATTGCGATTAAACATGCAGCGCAAGATTATTTAAACATTTTAAAACCTATATCAGTTGCTCTTGATACTGTGCAGAGGAAAAATGCTACTATCGCAGATACTGTAGAGCAGTGGAAACATTTACAATATATCTTTGATGAATCTGTGGAATTACCATTACAAAAAACATAACAATTTAATAATCGATATAAGCAAGCACTAACGCCATATCATTTTATAGCGTATATGTTGAATCCATAAAAAACAAAATACCAGTTAACACCAGAAGAAAAGAATATAGATTTAGAAACAATTAAAGAGTTACATGAAAACAATGGACTGTTACCTTTAGTAATAAAGTTAAATGCCCGCAGTGTTCCATTTAAGCAAGTTATGTTTTCGGACGAAGTAATAAAAAATGTAAACGGACTACAATGGTGGTTATCACAAAATGATGAGCCGGAAATCTTGAAACAGTTGCCAATAATAAAACAGTTCCTGTGTGCAACTGCTTCTTCAGCTTCAGTAGAACGCGTATTTAGCTCTTTTGGTCTTGTACACTCAGATATTAGAAACAGATTAGGCATAGAAAAAGGAGGAAAACTCGTGTTTTTGTTTAAATTGTATAACGAAAATGAATAGACTGAAAATATACGGTAATAAAATTTAGATGTTACGTTTAGTTTTTTTGCTAAAAACAGATACTTCTTTTGATTTTTGAGAAAACTTTTATGTTATGTTGTTATCTGGTTCTGAATAAAAAGAAAAAAAAAAAAAAGATTTAAATCATGATTTTAATTTTAAAAATGAAGCGATTTTAATCGTGATTTTAATCACTTGATTTTAATCAGCCCAACCCTGATACTTACTATAACCATGCTGGTCAGACAGGTTGGCATAGGGTTTTATTTCTAGTTTTTCATCACTTGCATAGATGTAATATGCGTAATATATGCCTTAGTCGTCTTTTCGACATCCATAGGCATGAGAGGGGGTGGTGAATTGTATTCTTACTCCGTCACAACGTGGAAAGAAAATATATTTTAGTCCAATTTAAATGCTGAGATGTTGGCTGCGAATACTACTAACCCTTACAATACTCGTGGGTGCCGTAAAAGACAAGAGATATACGTCGAACCATCTCCATGTGATATCATCTAATAAACAATTACATACACAAAAAAGATTGACGTCAGGCAGCCGATCGGTCGTAGAACTATTGCCAAAGTTTACCAACATGTAGGATGGATGAAGGGTACATATTACTTCGACCCCAAACCATTGATGCAAGAGCAGGATGATGTTATCTTACCTTAAGTACTCCATCGGGAATGTCGCAGCCGACATCGCACAGTGGCTGACCGCTCAGGTTAGGTGCAAGTTCAGGTAGATCAGGGATCTCCTCATATATACCTGAAGCTACCGACAGCAGCGATCGACGATCTGAAATACTATATTGTACAATCCTGTATTAGTAATAACTCTCTAATATTAAATTATTACGGCGTGCAATCATTCATCATCATCATCACAACTGCGTCCCACTGCTGGGCTCGGACCTCATTCTTTATGAGAGGGAATTTGACCTACTATACCATGCTGAAGCGGCAATGGGCAGGCCACATTGCTCGACGAGCCGACAACCACTGGAGAAAAATAGTTCTCGAGTGGCGATCACGTATCGGGCAACGCAGTGTAGAAGGAACTAGGTGGACCAACAACCTGGTGAAAGTTACTGCACATCGTTGGATGCAAGCGGCACAAGACCGCACTGTGTGGCGTAACATGAGGGAGGCCTACGTCCAGCAGTGGACGGCGATAAGCTGAAAGGGATGATGACACCACGCTAGTCACACATGTTAGTATAGGGTTTTGTTTTGAGGTTTCCTTGCATTGATGTTATCTGCATGTTATATCCTTTAGTCGTCTTTTACGACACCCACGGGCAAGAGAGAGGGGTGGTCAATTGTATTCTTACTCTGTCAACATACAGAAACAGTAATGCAATGAGTACCTGTTGTCAAACGAAGCGACAGATTGTATTTTCTGATTGAACGGCTGTGCGAGATTCGAAGTGAGATGCCCGGCGCCTATATAACGTGATAGCTGACCAGTGGGGATATGTTTCGATTCCTGAAACAAAACAATTATCATAAGTCTACGATTTCTCAAATAAGTTGTGAAGCCGACCCTCCGAAGCTTTGGTGCTGGGACGTCGACGGGAACCCACTGGATGGAGGCAAGGAAATCAAGCACGCAGTTCTGGGAGAGGGAATACGGATGGTTATTGAGCCCCACGGTCCATTCTGAGAGTTTTAACGTGGTATAGCAAAAGAGAACAGCTTTCCAATGCATCGAAAAAGCTGAGCGGCAAGATATGACATAGATATAGCATAGTTAATAAGTAACAGTTACTTAAATAATAGAATAGAAAATATATTGTATAATAGTTACCTTGGACATGACGAGATCGATATCGTCCAGTGACACCTCTGATGGTCCACTGTACCAGCTGCTGCGTCTAACATCACCTAGAAGAATAATTCATCATTTTAGCTCATATAAGTCATATAGTATGTACCAATGCTGGGCTCGAGCCTCCTTCACAATAACAAGAAAATAGCCCATGCTGGTCAGACAGGTTGGTAGAGTTGTAATTTTCATCTCTCGCATAGATGTTTATATGCATACTAGCTTCTGCCCGCGACTTCGTCCGCAGTGAAGTTTTTTTGTGGCTAACGCTAATTTTAACCCGCGTTTTTGTTATGTAAAAAGTGAAAATATTTTTAAATAATACAATTGTGTCACAGATTATTTTTGCAAAACTTTAACCGTTTATGCAGCTCATGTAGCGGAAGCTCTCAAAAGGAAAAAGAACCAGAAGAAAGAGAAGAAGATTTTGAAACATTCTTTATTGGTGCTCCGCTCCTATTGCTCTTAGCGTAATGATATAGACAGATAACTGTCGACAGTGTGGTCCTACCACTCTTAACTTTTTATAAATTGTAAATAAAACTACTTTACGGATAATAGATCTTATTTCAAATGTGTAATACTCGCGTAAACGTCAGAACCCTTTTAATAAATGTAAAATTCAATACATCTTTACTAATATTATAAATGAGAAAGTAAGTTTGTTTGTTACGCTTTCACGCTTAAACTACTGATCTGTCACTGTAATGTCATGGAGTAACATAGGCTATATTTTATCACGGTATTCCTATGGGCACGGGAACTAGGCGGGTAAGGCAACTGAAACTGAATCGAAGTGAGGGCCGGTTGTCCATAAAATATAGCTTGGTCTCTGTGACAGTTGTCCCTAGTGCTGTCACGCTTACGATGAAGTCCGTAGTTATAAAATTCTTTATTTTATAACCGTGATTTTCTATTATCATTGAAATACAATCAATGAAAATATTTTTGCGTTTAAATCAAATAAAAACTGTTTTTTTGGCTGTTTTTCCTGTTAGAACATTTATCATTTTTTGCCAAAATAGGGACAGGACAGTCGTTAGAGCCACCGATCAGCTGCGACTGTTTTATGAATAAAGATGTTTAGTTTACTGACAATAATGCGTGCATAATATTATATTGTTTTATTGTTATAATGGTTTTGTTTTAATATTATTTATTAATCTGACATTATTGTTATTATTATTCTTGACATTATATAATTAAATATTTACTGACTAGCTAAAAACCTTGACCAAAAAATGACTGTATCGCAGGAGTTTATGTATTAATCAAGATATATTCATGTAAAAGATAAATTCATTCCTTCATTTAGTTAAACATATTTGTTGTGAGGGCATTAGCTCTTTTTGCATGCTGCTTGACGGTCAAATATGGTGATACAATGAATACCTGTAACAACTAATATTTTATATCCATATTTTGCATAATAAATGATTTGATTATTTACTCTGAGACAAAAAGTAGTTTTTTAATGTTTATTTAATCCAATTTATGTATTTTATAATGTAACTGTCTGTTGTAATTATAAAAATTATGTTGAAATTTTTATATAGGTACCACTGTATTGGGTTTATTTCTTTTAAAAATAATTTATATAAAGATCGTTTATGGATTTACGTATATGGACTGTCCCATCTCTTTTTTATTTTCAGTCCAGTATGACCCTGTACGTGCGTAAGCTTCATTTTCCTATAAAATGTTTACTAAGCATGTTTACATTTTAGGCATGCATATTAATATTTTTAGGTTTATAATATATTTCACTTCAGTTGCAAACTGATACCTACAGAATGAAAATATATCTGATACCAAATAAAATTGTGAACATGTCGCTCGTTCAAACTTACTTCGTCAGTTTCGTTGACATCTGTCACAGAGATCAAGCTATATTTTATAGACTATAGTATTCGAAATAAAAACATACACATTAGTTTTCCCTGTCCCGCTTATTATGCTTTCACGCTTAAGTCGTATTTTGGTTGAGTCCCTATGAAATCATCTTAAGCGGGGTTTACTGTATAGGGTAACACTGTATAACTATTTAAAAGTGGGCGACTCTTTTTATCGCGAACTTTTCGACAAAAAGTTTCATTTCAAAATGAATCCAGTCCAGATGAATTACTAAAGAAATGAAAATTTTAACATACCCATTTCATTATCGCTACATTTAGCAGTGCGCAGATCCCCGTCACTTTTGCTAAGTTTGTGTTTGGCGCGGGTGCCTAGAGATTCTCGTGTGGCCAAGGCTGATTGTAGCGCACGACTCAATTGCGCCACCACCGGAGAGCTGAACTTTAATTCACCGCCACCCTTCTCGAATTCACTGTAGAACAAATTTAATTCAATTTTCATACATTTTCTTAAAACGAGTATACAAATAAATAAATTGAAGTGTCTGTTTGTAATATCAAGATAGTAGGTATTTTCATGCTCACCCTGTTATATCACCTACACCTAAAAACCAATTTGTGTTTTTTGTCTGTCTCTCTGTCTGTATGTTCGGGGTATATAAGGAGCTGCTGTCTATATAAGGAGTAACTTAAGCTATTTGCCCTCTTAGAAAACTTTACGATATATTACCCGGTCCTGAACTCGAACCCGAGGTCAAATATTGGACGATATTACTGATTTAAAATGCGGAACCGAAGTGCAGCTATAATAATGATCCGTAAACTATGTTTACTTTTTTTTTTTTGTGTGTGTGTAGCTGTTGGTCGCAGATGACCTTGACAGCTTAACGCGGTCAATGGGCGAGCGGAAGGCTCTCAACCCGGTAAGTAAGTTAAGCGAACATCGCCCGAGGGTTCCCCCTGTGGGGAACGGACCTCGGCTCGGGGCGTCGCTGAAAGCAAAGTGGGCGTGGCCACGTTTAGGATAATGACTTTTACGCGCCGCGGTTTTCGACCTCGTCGGCGAGGCCGATACCGCGGAGTTTTTTGTGTTATCGCTGCGCGAGCTGTGTAGGCCCTTTCTTGGGCGATCGTAATAGCGTCATCCCCTTCTTCAAGAAGATGACGAGGACGTCGGACCGCGGATATTTTTGAGGGGTCGTAGTTTACCGCCCCAACCACTAGTGGATTGGGGTG
This sequence comes from Lymantria dispar, assembly GCA_032191425.1. Taxonomy (NCBI): domain Eukaryota; kingdom Metazoa; phylum Arthropoda; class Insecta; order Lepidoptera; family Erebidae; genus Lymantria; species Lymantria dispar. Next base: position 28,881,899 of record CM063455.1, read on the forward strand.
AGTCGTGGCAGAGTCAAAATAGCGCTGGGAGCAACGCTTCATGTACTGCCTGATGGTCGGCAATTCGAGGTCGATGTGTAGATCGACATTACGAACGAACCACGGTGCTCCCGTTGCCCGTCGCATGAATCTATTTTGTAGTGTTTGTAACCTGTGGATCCTGTTTGGCCTAACGTGCGCGAACACTACACTGGCATACGTCATGATCGGCCGTATGCAGGTAGTATATAATCGGACTTTATTTTCTAGTAATAATTTTGACTTTGCGTTTAATAAGCAGTGAAGGCGTCCCATCACGAAGGCGGCGCGCGCGCCGACCCGCTTCAAGTGGGGCAGGAAAGTGAGTCGGCTATCAAGGGTCACACCTAAGTACTTGGCCTCTCTGCTCCATGAGACAGGTCGGCCGAAGAGTGAGAGGAGGGATACGGTCCGGAGAGCACAGACGGGCAGTTCGTTTAGTGAACATGACCGCTTGGCTCTTCTCGGGATTAATTTCTATTCTCCATTTCCTATACCAATTGGCAAGGGCGGTAACCGCTTTTTGGAGTGTATTGACTACGGTACTATGTTTACTATATTGTGTTTTCTTTATATAATCTGTAAATTATGGAGTGTGCTGCGTGGGAGGGAGAGCGCCGTGAACTCATTACGATTATCGGTGCCGACCTGGCACTGCCGACCATCGCCAGGGAGATGCTCGTCAGCGTCAGGAACTGGGACGCGGTCGCCGCCTTCTGTGAGGCCGTAATCTCACGGAAGAAGGCGGCGGATCGTGTGCGAGTAGAGCTCCTATTCGGCGACACGTACCGCCGCCAGCGGCTCGGGCGGCGCAGGCGCGAGTATCTGCGCCTAACGCCCCCTAGCCGAGGCCGTGGATGATCGGACCGGGGAATTGTCCGTCACCCACAGAGAGGCTGACCGCGCGACGGCGACCGACGTCCCAGGACGTCGAGAGGTGAGGTTACCCGAAAGGGAATTCCGTCGGGCCGACCACTGACGACAAGCCACATCTGCTCCGGTGGTCGGCCCAACAACGAGGTGACGTGGGTACGGGTGGGTTATGGGCCCGTGCGCCGTCCTTTTATCGCCCCGGACGGACTGCACCGCACGTGCGCTTACTATAGCCCACCCATAAAAAAATAATAATAATAAAAAAAATATCCGCAAATTATGTCGCTGAAACAAAAATGATATATAAATAATAGCAACAAATATTACTTCATTAATATTCATCATCACATACGTTCCACTGTTGGGCACGAGGCTCTTCCACAATAGAAGGGAACAAGGCGGCGACAAGATAAGAAGTTTGACATCAGCCGTACTTGCCCATGGCAGTTGCAAAAATCAACCAGAAGAGTTGACAGCAGCTCTACCCCGCCTACCAGTTGTTATAATTACGCCACTATACCCTAATTTTATGGGAGAGCTAAATTAAGAATGCAAAGCAAATTATGTTTTCCTCATTCAAAGGGACTTTACCCACCGATACAGCGAAACTAATTATGATAATAGTTATTAATACAAGAATTTTAATATGTTTATTATAACAAATGTGTTATAATGACTTTAGTAATTGAAAATTGTCATTTGGCATTCCAAAGTAAATTGAATAAGTCATTATATGAGACATCATCATTGTCATCGTAGCCCACATAAGTCCCACTCAATAGTGGGATGGGAGGCCCAAGCCCAATGGCTTGGGCCTCCTTCACAATGGGATGGAATTTAACCTACTATACAGGTTTTCTTGTATATGATAGATAATTATCGCTTGTTTTAAAGAGGAAGTCGGCTTGTTTACGTTCTACAAAAAAACATCCTACAATTACGAAATCCGTATGTCGGAGAGGACGTTAAGCTGCCATCATGAAGGTCTATAACTCAGAAATCGTTGTATAGGTTACAGAATCAAATGCAAATCACTTCATTCGTGGCGACATTTTATCTATTCTATCGAAACTATCTAAGCTGAAAAAAAATCCCAAACGATTGGCGAAGAATATGGGTTTAAAGAATGATAACTGTTTAAAGATACAAGCTTATCCTTTCAAACAAGTTTTCAAACAAGTCAAGTAGTTTCATCTTGCAAAATTTCGTTGCAACCGAGTTCCGGTTTCATGGGAATGTCTTTGTACTTGCATCAATGAAGTAACGCTCCCTTACATAATCCAATGCGTTCACAGATCTTCAATAATATTCTCATAATTTAGTTAAATCTCATTGTGAAGAGGTGCACCAAACAGGATTTTTATAATAGCCAGGTGGCGTGAGAAATGTTATTTCTGTGAGAAAGATTACAGATAAATAAATACATTTGGACCTCTTGGCCCAGAGTTTTCAGGCATTATTTACTGAACATATTAAAAGTAGTACGTAGTTTAAAGTATATTTGGATGGATTGCACTCATACACGAAGAAACAACACTCGCAGTTGAATGTTTTTAATGACTGCTGTTTGGTGATAACCATTTATCTGGTTGTATTCCGTTTGGTGACGGAGTAAGAATACAATTCACCGCCTCTCTCTCTTGCCCGTGGGTGTCGTAAAAGACGACTATGGAATAAAATATGCATATAACACCTATGCAAGACAAAGAAAACTCGAAATAAAACCCTATGCAAACACGTCTGACCAGCGTGATTATAGTAGGTCAATTTGTGGTGGAGGCTCGAGCTCAACAGTGGGACGTATATGAGCTGAAATGACGATGAATGATGATATTTTTTGACGTGATAACGTCTTATAAATGGATGAACGCGTTGCGCCTGAGCCGAGCGTGCAAAGGAGAGCACAGAACAAGCGATAAAGAAGCACTATCAGCCAAAGCGTTCGGCTTGTGACATTGTTACTTTTAATTAATCTGTATAATCTAAGTAAAAAAATATTTATGGATCGATTTCAAAATGGTTTTTTTTTCCATTTGAGAGCCCTTCTTTACGGTGGTTCTTAGCTATGTTTGGTTAATTTCGTCTAGCAGTGTAAGAGTATCAGTTCTTTGTCAAAATAGTGTAATGGCGTATGATTATTCGATTAAGTGCTTCACGCGTACGCGTGTAAATTGATTGATAATTCCTGTTGAAGAGAACGTAATGCCTTTTTAAATTATTTTAGTTTATTATTTTTAATTTGTACAGTATCTGTTGGGTCAGTAGCATAATAATAAATTGACAAACCTATCGATAGTGATGACGCATGTTTTGTTCCTGTCATCGCCGATGAGCTTCACGGCAGTGATGTAGTGCCACTTGATAAAGGCGGCTAGGTGTGCACGAGTCACTATCACGCCGCCAGCCGATACCGTGACAGACGCGTCGCTCGACAGACCACACTTGCGTGATAGCTCAGTCGGCAACACGCTCACAGAGTAACAGTCTTTGAGCAGAGGCTCCGTATCTGTAAATTTTTAATTATATTAATATGACGTGACTCCGTGTGGTGACGGAATAAGAATACAATTCACCACTCCCTATCTTGCCCATGGATGTCGTAAAAGATGACTGAGGGATATAGTAAGCATAATATAACATTTATGCAAGAGAAGGAAAATTCGAAATAAACCTCATACCGAACTGTCCGATTAGCTTTCTACGGTAGGTAATTTCCCCTCCCATTGTGGAGGATGTTCGAGCCCAACAGTGGGACGTATGTTAGCTGTGTTGATGATGACTATAATGAAACGCAGATAAGACGGATCTGTCCGTATCGGAAGAAGTAGATTCCTACTTCAGCAGTGTCTGCCTTCTCTCATAAAAAAAAATTAAGTCTATGATACACGTAAAAGAGAGCTTACCTAAATGCAACACTGTTAAAAAAGTATCAACATTGTCTCCGCCTAATCTGAATTGATTCAAAGGAATGCTATGGAAACCGCGGGGTTTATTCATAGCAATTATTATCGAATTATATTAATTTGAACTTTATCTCGTAGATAATACGATTGAAATTGCTTGTTAATCCCCAAGCGCTTGACACCTTAAGTATTAAAACAGGCTGTTACATCTGCCGGAAGAGCATTTTTAACTTCGTAACATTCCTCAGGCATCGATTCAATTAGAATGTAGGCTAAGGTCACAAGTATTGCATGTTTTAAACCATCAAAAATTCTCCGTCTGACGGAGCTATGCTTGCCTTCCCCGCCGGTAAATGGCTACTAGCGGGTACCAGTGGCCCTACTACATGGCGCTAAAAGATACGTGTGCACCAATCCTTCGATCGCTCCGAAAGAATCAGGCGGGGTATGACCACACTATACCCCCTAAAAAAAGGTTAAAGATCATTAAGTCAAATAAGCAGATAAAATCACTGCATGAGAAAGAAAGTCCATACGGTGACGGAATAAGAATACAATTGACCCCTATCACGTCCGTGGGTGTCGTAAAAGACGACTAAGGGGTAATATGCAGATAACATCGATGTAGACGAAGAAATACTGAACTAAAACCCTATACCAACCCATCTGAGCAGCGTGGTATAGTAGATCAATTTCACTCCTATCCAGGAAGAGCCCCCAGCACAGCTATGGGAGTATATAAGCTGCAACCGTCACCACACAGAGGCTAAACGGATTGAGAGGTCTTAGCGCTCACCCATAGACTGAGCTAAGCTGTGAAAGACATCTGTGGCTAACAGCTATACATTTTCATCATTTCAGCCTATCGCCGTCCACTGCCTCCCTCATGTTACGCCACAAAGTGCGGTCCTGTGCCGCCTGCATCCAACGACGCCCAGCAACTTTCACTAGGTCGTCAGTCCACCTCGTTCGTCCTACACTGTGACGTCCGATACTTGGTCGCCACTCGAGAACCTTTCTTCCCCAGCGGTTGTCGGTTCGTCGAGCGATGTGGCCTGCCAATTGCCACTTCAATGTGCTAATTCTTCGTGCTATGTCGGTTACACCCGTTCTTCTACGGATTTCCGTATTCTGGATTCTATCTCGCAGAGAAATCCTGAGCATAGTCCGCTCCATGGCACGCTGAGCGAGTTTGAGGCTTGTTATGAGGCCTACATTTAGGGACCACGTTACTGTGTCATAAGTCATCACTGGTAACACACACTGGTCGTAGACATGTGTTTTCAGACACTGAGGTAAACAGCTATACACTCACAAAAAAAAAAAAACACGGCGCCAAATTAGAATGAAGCGTAAATATAACAAGACAAGCTTTGTGTTTAAATATGAACTTCATTATTACACTTCAACGTTTTTTCGCGCCACAAAACCAGTATGTCAAGTTTATTTGCACCGGACCTGTTCACAGATTTAAAATATTCAAAGTTTCAACGTTTTATTTACGAATTCCGTGTGGTGACAGGGCAAAAATACAATTCGCCACCCCCTTTCTTGCCCGTGGGAGTCGTAAAAGACGACTAAGGGATAGTTGAAGATGACATCTACGCAAGAGAGGGAGAATACGGAATGAAACCCTATACCAACCCGTCTGAGCAGCGTGATATAGGTACATACCCTTCCCATTGTGTAGGAGGCTCAAGCCCAGCAGTGGGACGTATATAAGCTGTGATGATGATGATGATGATGATGATGATTTACGAATTTAAATTGGTGTATATGTATATTTATAAACACAATCTATTGTTGTAAATCATTCACACGCGTTCATGGTCACGAGCGGATTGAACGCTGCAAAGTATTTAAAACGTCCGGCAATCAAAAATCAAATACAAACGCGATAAAATCCGTAAAGTAGTTTTATCTACAATGTGTAATGCCCACGTAAACATCAAAAATCATTACAATAGAAGTTGATTTAATGGTGTATTGTTATGTGAAAATTATAACAATCTATCTATAGGTTTTGCTCGTATTTGCATTCAATGTTATGACGTCAATAGGGCACATACAAATTTCAGGACGCATACGCTATGTGATTTGAATGTATGATAGGTAGTATGCCTTTCGAGTAACGTTTCATACCACGGCTTATCTCGAACCCCTTTCACTCTTACAATCTGCTCTTATTCCAATTACTTGGGGTCGACTCAATATGTACTTTTCTTTTTGCCAATAACTTTTGCAACATGTACTACTAGCAGCGCCCTGCGGTTTTACCCGTATAGTTTCCCTTCCCGTGGGAATATCGAGATAAATTGTAGCCTACTAGCAACCCGCCCTCGCTTGTCTTCGGTTTCAGTCGTATTACCCGCGTAGTTCCCATTCCCGTGAGAATACCGGCATAAAATATAGCCTATGTTACTCTCTGATATTATAGCTTTCCGTTTGTGAAAGAATTTTTGAAATCAGTTCGGTGGTTTAAGCGTGAAAGCGTAACAAACAAACTTACTTTCGCATTTATGATATTAGTAAGGATGTGTTATTCTGATATGTAAACTATATTATTGGGAACTTTCATCAAAATCCATTCAGTTCTTATTGCGTGAAAGAGCAACAAACATCCTCACATACAAACTCTCGCATTTATAATATTAGTAGGATAGTAGATACATATTGCAAAGGTTATTGGCGATAATTTTATGACAAGCCGCCTATCGGGCGTAAATCCTCCTTGGTTGAGGGCAGTGACGGCTGCTCTAATGGTTAACCACGAGTTCACTCGGGTGCCGCTTGCGCGATCTGGTCCAGCCATGGTCTTTTTCATATTTAAAAATTGCGTTATCTGATGGTTCGAAAGGTATCACATTATTGCTACTAACAGGCATGTTGTTGTATGTAATTTTATTTGGATAAAACTAGTAAATGAATAAAAAAAGGCAATCCCGCCGAGTTCTTTCCCGGATCATTTCAGTGCCGTCGCCTTCCGATCCGGTAGTAATTTAAGTTAAAAGTAAAAAAATAACAATATATGAGTCCCCCCATGGGGTTTATGCATAATAAATGATATGAATCTATACCAATAAATAAAATTGGAGTGTCTGTTTGTAATGTCAAAATAATAGGCTTTTTTCATGCTCACACGATTATTTGCACGACACCTATGCCTAAAATAGCAATTAAAAAAATTTTTGTCTGTCTGTCTGTTTGTTCCGGGTAATCTTCAAAACGGCTGGACCGATTTCAAAAATTCTTTCACCAATGGAAAGCTAAAATATCAGGGCGTAAACTAGGCTATATTTTATCCCGGTATTTCCACGGGAACGGGAACTACGCGGGTAAAACGACTATAACCTATAACCGAAGCGAAGCGAGGGCGGGTTGCTAGTTTGAAATAAAAATTTTGATCAGACAGCATTAAGTGGAATTGGTTGGTATGTCTTAAACTTAGTTGTTTTCTATTTTAAAGCTGTTAGCCGTTTTTCCCGACAGCCACATGTTATATGCACATTGTATACCTTAAACGTCTTTTACGATACCCACGAAAGGAGAGGGGGTAGTAAATTGTATTCTTATTCCATTACCACACAGATCGAATTAGTAGAAAGTAACACAATGGAGTAAGTAGTAGAGGTCTCTTACATAGATGTTATCTATATATCCCAAGTGCAAGGAAGGAGATGCTAAAACGGTTCCAGAATAAAACACTCAAAATGATTACTAATGCTCCTCTATTCATTAGAACCAGTGAATTACATGAACACAGAGATGAAAACTGTTAAAGAGAAAATAGAACACAGCAAAAACATATAATGACCGTATAAAGGCTCATGCTAATGCTCTAGCAAACAGCTTTAAATGAACCAATATATGACAGGAGGTTAAAAAAGATCAGACATATGGGACTGTTCAATATTAAATAATAACAAATATTATAATTGAAATAAGAGACAGCTTTCTCACTGGCGGAATGGCTCTCCCATCTCAATAAATTCCACCAAATCTGTTAAAGGCTTTTTTTTTTTTTTAAAGACAACTTCCTGCACTAAGGAAATTAATCCTTGTATTGCGGGGGACTTTACAAACATATAATTAACGGACACAAATTACATCCAGACTCAGAACAACAATTCGTGGATCGCACAAAGTGTTGTCCCGCGCAGGATTCGAACCCGCGACACTGGCACTGTAAGTCGGTATCTTCACCACTACGCCATCTGTGCAGTCAAGCCATTGCGAGATGTATTAATGCAAAAAAAAACAATCAGAAAGGTCAACGGTGAATTATATTTTTTGGCTGTCACCACACAGCAAGACAAAAAAAATTGGTTCAAATTGTTAATGAAATGAAAATAAAAACTTATGGGAAGAGAACCTACTATGGTAGAGTGAGAGAGAGTATATATAAACATTGGTCCTATTCAAACATCACACAGTAGCCCAAGAAAGCTCCGTGATGACTAATATGAATATTAATGACCTTTACATTCCTCGTGGGTGTTGTAAAAGATGGGCTTTACATTGCTGTGGTTCTACTCCACCTGATGTCATCTTGTCGACAATAACATTCTCAAGGAAGGTCAAGCCAGCAGTTGGTTACAAAACGATTGCCATAACCGTTTGGGATTTGTGTGATGGAGTAAGATTATATATTGAATGAACTCTCAATTAATTAGAATAAGGGCACTTACAGTGCATATATCAAAAGACCCTACATACATAAAGACATGTCAAAAATGGCATTTTTTTATTGTATTCTATAGGCTTTTTTACTGTATTCTTTAGGCTATAGATTTTCAATACATATGCAGTATGAAATGTGCATATTGAAAATCTAAAGCCTAAAGAATACAATAAAAATGCCATTTTTGGCATGCCTTTATGTACATAGGGACCATCAATATCCTAACCATATGCTTAACTGATTGCTTAACTAACCATATCCTCTTTTAATTCTGGCAATATGATATCAAAGTGCCTATAATTTAATATATTTTAATTTATATATACTGTCCAACTTTAAAATGATTATTTTAAAATCGAAATTGGAATAATTGATTAATAATAACCCCCATAAAATCTTCAGGTGTTACTATTATAATATTTTGTCGGGTATACATCAAAGCAGTACATTTTTAAATCATGTATAAAAACACAATATGAAAATTGCAATTTTTCATAATGCATGCTTTTTGTAGCATATTAATATGACATCAAAAATTCACGGAATACTTAATGTGGAGAAAAAAGTTTGTAAAAATGCATGGCTTTCTTTGGGAAACTTATAAAAAATATGTAAAAAAATTACTGCACAGCTAATTATTTTCTAATAAAGCAATAGGCACCATCATCAACATTAGCTTGATGTAAAGTATGGTGAGCACGTGTATGTCCTTGCCTTCCATAAGTGCTTGTTAGCTGTCATATACATATATACTCACTTCATTTATACTCATATTGTAATTCACACAATCCATCATTCTGTTTTGGGACTCCCAATATTCCTACATGCATCTATATTCCTATTAATATCCCCCTTTCATGCCTCCTCCTCACAAGTTCAATTGTCCTCAGAAGACCTGTCCTCTGTTCTGAGTCACTGTTGGAACTTTCAGAGATCCCTACAATATTGCTACATGCATTTATATTCTTATTGATAACCCTCCTCCTCACAAGTTCAATTGTCCTCACAAGACCTGTCCTCTGTCCTGAGTCACTATTGCAACTTTTAGACATCCCCTAATAAGAATGATCTTCATCTTATCTAATTTTACTACGCTATATAATCATCTTAACGTAAATAAAATTTATCATACTAAAATCCTGATTACTTTTTTAAAAAATGTTATTAAAATATATTTATAGAATACATAAGGTTAAATATATTTGTTTTGATCATTATCTACAAGATCATTGATTATTATAATGAGTTGTATGCGCAATGAGTCATGGCACTGCCAAATAAGGAACATGCACTGATGACTCAAATTATATCAATAACATAAACAAAACATTATTATTTGCTCATTTAGTCCTATGAAGGAAGGGCTCATAGTACACTGAACTTTAGTTACATATTAAAAAATATAATGAAGGTAGTTTGTGTATATTTACCAAATATTTTGCTGCCATTTAAGAAGGAACGAATTTTTTCCATCCACGCTTGTGTTTCCTGTAGTGATTGTGCTGCGAGTAACACGCGGGGTTTCCGCGGCTCGTCCAAAGAGAATACTGCAAAAGCATATGGACGTGTGCGAGACTTCGCCCTCTTGACCACGCTACCCAATGGTAACTCAACAGAACCCGCCGAAGCACCTGCCTCGCTGCAGTAAACAGCTAAGGAAGCCCCTGCACACGTCGGACTTGGTCGCAAAATACACCATTGTCTTTTCCACGACTACCAATAACAAAAATAAAATCAATGCCATGTTGTGATACATTTAGTCAATATTATTAACGCGTTTCATAAGAACTTACCTTGAAAGGGTTTAAACCTAAATTAGATTTGAACGGATACTTTATTTCTAAATATCCGGACATTCTAACTTCTCACTCCTTAGGACATAATACACATTTAAAAATTATACCAATTTCCAAATAAATACTTATAATATCTACACATACACTAACGATACAGAGTACTAAGCAAATAGATCACAGAGTAAGAAATCACTAGAACTGTAGCAAACCGTATGTATTCGGTATTGAGTAACGGGTGCGCCATTTAGTACGAAGTAACGAAACTTTACTCATGAATTCATTTCGTTACTCGCATGTTTCGTATTATGAGTGGTGGGGTGGTGTTATGGGTGCTGCAGTGTTTTAGTTCACACAAGTAACGTTGATGCCTGTAATAAAAAGTTTGCTGATCGCATATATTATGCATTGGCGCGGTTATTCTATTAATTTAAAGACGTACGTTATAAAGAACGATGTTTGTTTGATAAGTAAAATATAATTTGGAAATTCGTCGCAAATTTTTTTTACTGTTTGTTGAATGTATTGTGTTTGTAGAGAAAGTTTGAGATTGGCAATAACATAACCTCATGGTCAGCATTTTTGAAATAATAAATCTATTCCAATTTTTTTAGATTCTGTTAATAGTTCATTTGTAGTTTTACACGTTACTTATTATGTGCAACTAAATTTAGAATAACTTTAACACAAGTCTGATTCAATATACGGTAAAGTGAAAAATGCACCTTACGCAGCTTGGTATACAAATGTATTCTACAAATTACGAATGTTGCTACGCCGCGACGTTATACTATAAGCGTACGGAATACGACTCGATTCGGTGTTCTAAGATACAGGTATCAGAAGTAACAAGTAACGTACCGATACGAAAGTAACGTGTACTAATTTATTCAGTAACGAATACATACGGGTACGCTTTTTTCGTTACTTTTGCACCTTTAGAAATCACTACGTTTAAAATATGGAGGTTAGAGGTAAGGAGTACCGTCTCTGTGTGTGAAAAAGTGTCCGTTAAAATCTGCTAAATAAGGGTGGCGCTACAGTAGCGACAGGATAAATTTTAAAAAAGGCGCTGAAAGTTATTAGAATAAGATAGAGATATAAAAAAAGGACGAAAGAACTTCCGTCTCGTATAAAAAGCAAAATAATAAAAGTAAATTTCATAAATGTCAGTTTTAAAATAAATGTAAAAATTCATGTTAATAATTAATGAAGAACATAAAAAGAATTGATATTTAAAAACATTTAGACTTGCATTAAAAAATAATGAGTTACTGTCACTAACATAACTCAGCCATGGAAGTAAAAAGTACTACGTACGTAGTACTTATTACTTCCATGCAATCAGTTAACAACTGCTCAATTCATATCATACCCTGTGCCTATGCTAGCGCCATTCTGGAGAATTTTTGAACGGTTATTTAGTGTTGAAAGTGGGACACTTTTTCAAGCTTCCTCCCATATGAGACGGTTCTCCTTACCTCTACACTTCATAGTTTAAAATAGACTATGAAATAAACTAGGGCTGTTGATAAACTATTGATATATTGGAATATCCGTATTATTATTTAACAATATCGATACTTATCACCGATATTTTTTTGGACGATATATCGCTAGTTCGAAACCAGAGTTGGAAAAAAAACAGGTTTTTTTTAAAGAACAAAACATCATATTTTATTTGAAAAACAAAAAAAAAAACATGTTTTTTTAATAATGCTTCATTGCTGTTTTAATTACCTTGTTTTAAACATGTTTTAATCACGTTTCAAACAAGTTTTAATAACGTACATAGTTACATACGTAAAAAATGAAAAAAAAAATACAGTTGAAAACCAAAAAGTACTTTATTTATTATAATTATAATTCATTTAAAATAACAGTTTCCAAGTTAAGATGCAATCAAGTTCAATCAACTTCCCTTCTCTTATCTTCAACTCAACCCTTAACTTTCATGATCTGAAGTTTCTCAAGCGAATCAGTTAGTTCAGCTTTCATTCTATCAAACAAGCCGGTAAGTCCCCGCGTTTTATGAACATTCACCGCTCCGCATTACCGCTTGTCAGTCAGGGGAATCTCAGCTAGTTATATCGAAGTTGCCCAACTCTTTGATAAAAAACATACCATAAAATAAGGTTCTTAATTTTTTCTAACCAAAAGTACAATGTGTTTTTTTTTATGTGTTTTAAACATATTGTTTTTAATTATGTGTTAAACGTGATATGTATTTTTGTATTGTTTTAATTAGAGTTTTAAACATATGTTTAAAACAAATGTTTTAAACATTGCCAGCCCTGTTCGAAACTAAAAAGTAAGTATCGAGGTTCGATATTTATTTGAATAAATTTGTTGTTTCATCGTTTTTTTTGTAAAGTATGTTTTCTATAAAATCACCGTAAACTTAATCTACGGTATGTATGCATGTACATTATATATGAGTTTAGGATTCATTACGAAAAAGAGTTTTATAAATAAATTAGTTTCTTTATTTCTTTACGTTTACTTTTATATTATAATACATTGTTATCAATCTGGATATTATGGTATTATGTGTTTGTAAAAGGCAGTATTATTAAAATCAGTACGTAATTGAAGTTAGAGACAACAGTGACACCTCTGCGCGTTATTTTTCTTATGATACGGATGATAGTTTCAAAAACACTTAAATTATTGTTGTCACGTGACGAATTAATATTAAATCGAAAAAAGTCGACAGCACCAGAAATTTCAATTTAAAGCAATGTGACTATAGGAACATTAATTTATTCATTATAGGTTATATTATAAATAGACCCAGTAGTTTTTGAGTTTGTCCATTCCAAAACACATACAACATAATATAATAAAAACTTAATCTTATTTATTTTTTTAGTGTTTTATAGTGTTATATTGAATATTTTATGTAATATAGTACAGTTAAGATGCTGAAGTGTGGTGAATATAATATACGAGTGATTTACGTGTATTTTCATATTCTACCGATATTCCCAGATAAATAATTTAATTTGGTTTTAATGGTAACGACTTGACTTACTGATGGACAATGACTATTAATAAACTATACAATATGAAGAAGTGGTAAATTATATGTGAAGAATTATTTGTAAGACAAGGCAGTATGGTCGAAAAGACTTTAGCCTGCCTATAAGGGCGATTAAATAAGAAAAAGAACCAAAGAAAAAAATGACGTTGTCAAATTGATAAAGGAAGTGATATTGTGGAAATAAATTTATGTTTTCCTTAGCCCTTATAAATATAAAACTTAGTAATTTCAAAACGATTACGACCGTGAATTGAATTGCTTAAATTAGCAAGGACTTAAAATCAAAGAGTAATCAATATTAATATGAAGCAAACCGTTTTGGTTTTTGTTATAATTAGTACGTTTAGCAACGCAATATGTGCAATAAATTCACCTGAAGAAGATGTTGGCAACGGCAAATACGTGATTGAAGGCAAAGTATACCCACCTGAGGAGCAGGATTTGGGACCATGGCAAGTGGATACACGTGTTCATGTCAATGGTGGCGAATACATAGGTTTTATAAGAGAAGACGGTAGTTTTGTCATACATAATGTTCCTTCAGGATCTTACGTCGTAGAAATTTTACACCCTGACTACATGTACGAGCCTGTTAGAGTAGAAATAAACTCCAAGGGTAAATACAGAGCTAGAAAAGTGAACTACATACAAACATCGCAAGTTATTCAAATACCATATCCATTGAGGTTGAAAGCTTTGTCTAAATATAATTACTTCCAAATGAGGGAGCAATGGAGATTGACAGACTTTTTGTTTAATCCTATGGTCATTATGATGTTGTTGCCTTTACTGTTTATCATGATTTTACCTAAAATGATGAATGATCCTGAGACAAAAGAGGATTTGAAGCAGATTAGCAACTTGGCTAAAATGTCGGATATGCCTGAAATGTCAGAGATGTTCACCTCTTTGTTTAACAGAGGTGCTGCACCAAAACCGGCTGCAAATAAAGCTAAACAAATAAAAAAGAGGCAATAATAGTTGTAATTCAGTATTAAGTATTTATTATAAGTTTATTGTTATATATATGTAGTTATGTAAAAATTAAACAGTTTAATTAATACATTTCTTATTATTTATAATTGATTTGTGTCATTGGAGGAATCTCCAAATTTTATAGCTATTCATCATCAGTTCAAGTCTATAGCCGTCCACTGCTGGATGTAGGCCTCCCTCATGTTACCCCACAGAGTGTGGTGCTATGCCAACTGCATCTAATGATGCCTAACAACTTTCATCAGGTCATTGGTCCACCTAGTGGGGGCGTCCTACACTGTATCATCTGATAAAGGTTGCCACTCGAGAACCTTTCTTCTCAAGCAGTTGTCGGTTCGTCGGGCAATGTGGCCTGCCCATTACCACTTCAGCGTGCTAATATTAGCTGCTTTAGCTATTATTCTCTATCATATTTGCATGACTAAATGTAAGTTTCAAATATCACATGCAAAATGTTATTATATCCATCATGTCTTGTTTTGAAAATTTTATAGGCAACGGTTTGCGTTCCTAAATATAAAAAAAATATGGACTGGTGCAATCCATTGGTCCATGCATGCCTACTCTTGGCCCAAGACCCCTCTTTAAAGGCGAATAATGTCATAATCAGTACTTAATAGCAAGGAGTTGGTTATCACAGATGTTTATAGTTAATTTGAGGGAGATGAAGTAAAATTAAAATTCACCACCACCGCAATTGCCTAAGTGTGTTGCAAAAGACTACAAAAGCATGTAATTTGCATATAATATCTATGCATGAATAATATAACTTCAACTTAAATTCATTACTCTCGCTAAATTGCACCTACCTAACTTATTTCTGCTCCACCCCAGGTCGACTGGTAGAAAATGCCTAAGGCATTAAGTCCGCCATGTACCTTTTTTTGTGTGCAGAAGATTTAAATAAATAAATAAATAAAATAAATAAAAATAACTTTAAACAAAAGCCTGTATTAACACTTGATATTTGTGCTGAGATGATCATTAAAGAAGTTTGCAACATAATGATCATTTCTTTAGTGTAAGAGATTAACTTTTAAAAGACAATATATTTAAAGGTCTGTAGCATGTCTTCTCGATACCAATGCAGGAATGTTACATAAAAAATTGCAAAAGTTAGCTAATTTATGACCACCATTCTTTAAGCCATAAACACAATCATCTTAGGCATGGGACTTCTAGGATACATTGTCTACATTCTCATTGTCTTCCATATTAAATGATGTTGTATTTTTTAAGTTTTCTGTCTCTTGTAACTACATATTATATCTCTTGTCTTTTTTTTTATTTAGACCCTCAATGGGAGAAAAGCAGTCTAGGTTTATATTCTACCTATTCTTTCTATTATACCACATGAAAAGCAGTAACTAATTTAAGCACTCTCTACAATCCTATCTTTGAATCTTATTCAGAGAAGGATCTCTAAAAATAAAGCCTTTTTTTAATACACATGGATGAAATAAAGCCATCAAATATGTATTTATTATGTAAATTCGTACCTATTTGTTTGCAAGGTTTTTTCAATAAATTAGAATTTTAAGTAGGTAGTTACAATAAACGTAAAGAAAATAACTTAAACTTACGGCACTGAGACGTGGTCTCTAAATGTCGGCTTAAAAAAACTCAAAGTCGCTCAACGAGCTATGGAGAGGGCTATGCTTGGTATTTCTCTACGTGATAAAATCCGGAACAAGGAAATCCGTAGAAGAACGGGTGTAACCGACAGAGCTCGCAGCATTAGCACGTTGAAATGCCAATGGGCAGGCCACATCGCTCGTCGAACCGACAACCGTTGGGGAAGAAAGGTTCTTGAGTGGCGACCACGAATCGGACGACGCAGCGTAGGACGACCCCTCACTAGGTGGACGGGTGGTGAACCGTTGGATGCAAGTGGCGTAGGACCGTTCCGAATGGTATTCTCGTAGGGAGGCCTATGTCCAGCAGTGGACGTCTGTAGGCTGATGGATGGATGGATGGAAAGAAAATAACATCAAATGTAAACAAAACTACTGTCTGCTACAATTCATGTTGGGATGGAGTGTGTCTGATAGTAACTTATAAAGGGAAAGGGTGGTGACAGGTTATTTTTTTAATTTATCCCTATGTAGCATTTATTTTATATGTATCATGTTATTGCTAGAGCCTCATGGTCAGAACCTGTTGGCGTGTTATATGCAGAGACTCAATTCTCGCTCTCAGGGGGAGTGTAAACATTTAAAGTCTCTTAGCCTAAAACTGACATAGATTCTGCTTTAGTGTTTCAAATTCAAGCTAAAATTTTTATCCTGCTTCTCTTTGGTACTACATAATAAGTTGAAAATAATATACTCCCATAGATTGAAAATGCCAATATGGTGATTAGAAAAAAAAAATAAATGTTATACATAATAATATAGCCTTTCAGATTCTTTTATTTATAGTTACTCAAAACATTTTGCCATGCCATTACTAGAAGATGATATCTATGTAATCACTGTGTAAATAATCAGAGTATGAAATTACTATCTTCTATAAGCAATGATTTTTATTGAGTTAAATATAAATACATATCTATCTATAGCTCGTTGGTTCATATCCGGCTCGAAGGACCATAAAAAAGTACTAATACTGCTTGTTATGAAAGACGGAATTGAAATGAAAATAAACCGATTATTTGTTATTTAGTCGTATATTTTGGACATTAATGATGTAACGCTAATATGATTGCTGTAAGTCAATATTAAGAACTGCTTATAGTAAACGAATGTGAATTTATATAACAATATTGACGACGGAGCAAATGTAGAGTATGCGGTTGCATCGTACATAAATAAAACAAAAAATATATTTAAAAATTTTATTGTTTAGCTCAAAACCAAAATATATAATATCACAATGCCTTATTACGTGTACTTATTCTATGGCTATATAGTAATATGCTGAGCGGCCAAATTAGTAGCTAAAATAATTAGCTATGGCTTTGAAATTGTCAATCTTATTAGCCACGACGGCACCATGAAAAATTTGTCGCAATAACAAAAAAAAAATATCACGAGTATCAAAATAATTTTATAAAAACTACTTTATTACCTTTACATGTAAATCAAGTTAAACTGTTTTTACATTATATAAATATATAATTTCTTATTATGACTAGCTGATTATTCATGATGGAATTAAAAATAAACACAAAACTAAAGATTTGACCATACGCAACTACAAGCTATGAAAACATACGAACACAGTGCAAAGTGCGAGTTGGAATTCTTACGATAATTATATTAATTAGTAAAATTACAAACACGACACTCTTATCATATGATAAATGCGGGCGCGTAACCTAGTAGAGATATAGAATAAAAACATATTGTAGTAAAAAAACTTATCTTGAAAGAACTAGTCCGAGTCGACACACATATCCCTATGCCTAAAAGAATTATGTCGCATAAAAAAAAAATAACGAAATAGTAAAATAATATATATATATATATATAACAGACATTTTAACTGAAAAAGAACCTAAAATGGATGCAACAGCGGCAGTATCAAAATAAAGAAACATTTAAATGTCTTCAAACGTAACGAAGTTCTCAATTATATACTTTTGAAGTGAAACTTCTTTGCACGCATGAGGGTAAAATTTTTACGGATGAAACGCAATTTAGTGACACGAAAATGTGGGACTTTTTGTCCAAGAACAAGTAGAGAGCGTGAGAGAGAAAGAGCGAGTGAGTACAATTTTTTTTTAATATTGACAATGACACGTAGCATCAAAGAAGTTTCACTTCTGACACATGCGTATTCATGCAATGCATGCGTATCTGTTACATATTGTCCTCATAACTACGTCATATAGACGACTTTGCTGTGTGGTGTCGGCTAACTGACCCAACCCTTGCATAGTTCGTGGGTGTCGTATAAGACGGTTAAGAGCTTTAGATAGTCTATCTTATACCATCTGGTCAACAATGAGATTCGTAAAGACGGTTGACATCAGGCAGGCAGACAGTTATTAAACTATTGTTAATAACTTTTGCAATATAGGTATACTCTGAAAGAAGAGTTCACAGTGAATCGATCCCCATTAATTGAGATAAGAGCCGGGTGATGGTGATGAGAATTTGCAATATATGTTTAAAAGAAGTTAGGGACGAAATAGTCTCATTTAAATTTCGTAAATATGTGGTGAAATCTATTATTTTTATTAAATCACTTTTTCATTTACATTCACTATATTCGCTCATTTATTTTGGCTTAACGAGAAACAGTTTTTAAACAATTATAATTTATATGAACATTATCCTAATCAATCCCACTTATATACTTATATTATAAAGAATCATATTTTATGTGCGTCTAAAGATATTTACTTAATTTACTGATATTTTTAAATAATTTTATTAATATCAAAGTAAAAATAATTTAATGCAAACTATATATATGAAAGGTATTTTTGATTTCTACGGCAAGGTTGATGAGCAGTGCTTTTGAGGTCAAGACGATACCGCTTCATTAGTGGAAGAAAGTCGCAAGTACACTTACTTATTTTTTTATTTTATTTCACTATTCGATAAAGGCGATTATGACACTTATGTTCAATAAAAGTATTGCAATATATGATACGTGAATTTAGCGAAATGTTAAGATTTTTTTATTCGCTTTATAAATTACAATATCAGGTTGACCGAGCTCCGCTCGGAATATTTTTGTAGAATTTATTTAGATATATTAATAAAAACTAAAAATTATATAAAAAAATTACAAAAAGAGAATAATAATAACACCGAGATTCGAACCGACGCTGTTTGGATGCTACAAAATTCAAAATTAAAACCGGCCGTCCCCCAACTGAGCTACCGGAACTCTTGACATTTACAACGAAATCTGAATTCATATTCTTTTAAAATTTAATGTCATTTATTGTTATGCTAAAAACACCGACAAAAGAACATTTTCTATAAATAAAACCTAGCTAGATCGATTTTTTGGACCCGAATCCTCTAGTATGTCAAGTTTCAACAAAATCGTTGGAGCCGTTTCCGAGATCCTGAATATATATATATATATATATATATATATATATATATATATATATTATATATATATATATACAAGAATTGCTCGTTTAAAGATATAAGATAAGCTTTATTATACTATGTCGTCCCTATAATTTTACCCGCCAATAAAATATATTATTACGTACTTATACGTCATTTTATTATACACTTGCATAAACTAACTTGCACACTTTGTACACGTTATTTTTTAAAAAGATAAGCGCGCACGACCAGCTTTGTTTTTCTTCCACAACGTTTTTATCTTTACGTTTAAATTAAACACTGTTAGACATGTATTACATGAAAAATCTCGACAACAAGAAATACGTAAATAAAATTACGAAGCTGTGATCAGCCTGAATGCGGCAGCAACAAAGTTGTTACTTTATTTATACCTAAAAGTTACAATACTATGACGGAGATTAAAGATTAGACTTTAATTTGAATTTATCTTCAAAACGGCTCAATATTATTTTTAAACTAGCAACCCGCCCTCGCTTCGCTCCGGTTTTAGTCGTTTTACCCGTGTAGTGCTCGTTCCTATGGGAATATCGGGATAAAATATAGCCTAGGTTACTCCCTGATATTATAGCTTTCCATTGGTGAAAGAATTTTTGAAATCGGTCCACCCGTTTTGAAGATTACCCAGAACAAACAGACAGACAGACAAAAAAATATAAAGTTATTGTTAGGCATGTGTATAGTGCAAATAACCGTGTGTGTGAGCCTGAAAAAAGCCTATTATTATGACATTACAAACAGACACTCCAATTTTATTTATTGGTATAGATATCCACGTATCTGCAGATTAACTTTGTTCATGAAGTCTCTTAAAAGCATATTTCTCTATAACTTAGCACTTCTCCAAAACACTTAGAATAATAACGTATAGAAGAATAGTGTCGGTACTTATGCGATCAAAAACGTGAAGCCAAAAATACTACATGCGCGCAGGCGATTACACACGTACACAACTATACAAATTATGAAATCAAATTTGGTTTTTATTAACATAAATCGACGAAATACTTTTAAAAGTAATGTTAATACACTTTATATGTTTTTCAAATATGTTGTGACACCATTTGAATGCACAAACCCTCATAATTACTTATTTATTTTTTAAGAGTTGCGTACATACGTGCAGTACAGTGACCTTGAACACTACGGGACGGTCCGGCGTAAGCTCCAATTTAAGTGCTTCATTTTTTGTGCGCGGACTTACCTTTTATACGTTATTATTCTACACAAAAACAGTCCTAAAAGTTTTGTTTTCCACTTGCGTCATTTTTTTACAAATGGTGCGACATAACGGCACTTTATAGATATACATGATAGATACAATTAAATCTATAGAACTTAAAATATATTCGCTAAATAAAATTAATTTAAAATTTCTGTAATAAAAACCATTACCATAGATAATTTTTAACAATATTTATCTAAACATAAAAATCAAACTAGTTTTCTATTACAAAAATTACGATGATACGTTTCATATGAAACTATCTCATGTAGATTCCTAAATCTAAAAAAATATCACAATAATTTTAATAACTTTATGTAAAAATTAAGAGAGCCGAAAGAAATACTGATTTTTTATATTAGACTAGCAACCTGCCCTCGCTTCGCTTCGATTTTAGTCGTTTTACCCGCGTAGTTCCCGTTTCCGTGGGAAAACCGGTATAAAATATAGCCTAGTTTACGCCCTGATGTTATAGCTTCCCATTGGTGAAAGAATTTTTGAAATTGGTCCAGCCGTTTTGAAGATTACTTGGAACAAACAGACAGACAGACAAACATTTTTTAATCTGTATTTTAGGCATAGGTGTCGTGCGAATAACCGCGTGAGCATGAAAAAAGCCTATTATTTCCACATTACAAACAGACACTCCAATTTTATTTATTGGTATAGATATGTACAATAAAAAATAATCCGCGTTTTCCTAAGGGAACATACCTATACTACAGTCATACTCTAGTCACAAGCGATAGCTCAGTTTGGGAGTTAGCGGGGGATGAAAAATTTGATAAGTACTTGTAATTGTAGAAACTTACCCACGTAGTTCCCGTTCCCGTGGGAATATCGGGATAAAATATAGCCTATGTTACTCCCTGACTTTATAGCATTCCATTGGTGAAAGAATTTTTGAAATCGGTTCGGTGATTTAAGCGTGAAAGCGTAACAAACAAACTGAATTTCGCATTTATAATACTAGTAAGAATGTATTCATATTTGTATATGATAAATTGGTGACTGAATAATGAAGAATTTGTATCTGTATGTAATTTGTGTTTGTATTTGTCAATAAATTTGATATGATTTTGATACTAAGCTACCCATTTTTGCAGTTTTCAACCCCTCGTGACCGTCCGTAGTATAAATTAAGAATCAATTTTGTTCAAGTGTGGATAATATTTTTTGAAGACCCCTCTGCATAAAAACGGATCATGTATTATGGGTATGTTCCCTCATATATAGGTATATTCTATTAATATTACCGATTGTTAACAACGCAGTGATGTTGACCTTAGTGGTTTTTATTTGATAGTAATTCAATTACGTCTTTTTACAATCTAATTTTATTACCCACGGTGACGGAAATGTACTTTCCGTTTGCCGTCCCTGTGGGAATAAAATGGATTTAGTTGTTTAGGCACGAAAGCGTAATAAACAAACAAACACATATTCGCATTATAATATTAAGGATTATTACGTTTTTTTTTCCTATTTTATTTGTAAACACATTTTCTAGTTAATGTTCGCATATATTAAGTAAAGCATGTCTATAAAATTTATACAGCAAACATTAAATCCTTAGCTTTAATAAAGCATAGACTATCCGTCACTTATCTACATTTAATTTTGACAGTTATGGTAACTCGAAGAATAGAAAAAAAAACAACTATATGTTCTTGACATATTTGAAAAAGGTCACAATTCTCGAAAAAAATAATAATATATTATTTACGACTATATTGTTATATTAATTATGGCTACAAAGCTATTAGTTTATATACAGTAACGTAAAATCTTATATTTATACATTTACGAGTGTATAAATTTCCTTTCCCCCCCCAATAAAAATTACCGTTTCGCCCAAATCTAAATGCAAAATGTGTACTTACGTTATTGCATACGTGTTATTTTATATTCTATGACTGGTCTTGAATCTTATTGATTCTTATAAAATAGCATGTTATTTTTTTAAGGCAACATATTAATCTGAGGAAATGGATGTTTAAGTTAGCGAAATTACGATACATTAAAACCGAACTTAATGCAGAAACGTAATCAAACGCTTTTATTTGGGGTAACATTATCTTTTTCTGTTCGATATTAACGATTAAATCTGTAATATTGTATATTTATATAACAGCAACCCGCCCTCGCTTCCCGTTCTCGTGTGAATACCAGGATAAAATATAGCTTATGTTACTCCCTGATATTATAGCTTTCCATTGGTGAAAGAATTTTTGAAATCGGTTCGGTGGTTTAAGCGTGAAAGCGTAACATTCATTAGCAGTGAATAGGGCAAATACTTCAAAATTGTTCTGCCTTAAACAGAGACCGTGATTCTAATGATGTCGTAAAAGGCGACTAAAGGATTTCTTTTCCGTGTGGTGACGGAGCAAGAATACAATTCACCACCGCCTCTCTTGCCCGTGGGTGTCGTAAAAGACGACTAAGGGATATCTTGTGTATATAACAATTATGCAAGAGAAGGAAAATACCATCCCGCCTGACCAGCGTGGTATAGTAAGTCAGTTTCCCAATAGTGGGATGAACATATGTGAGTTGTAATGGTAATTCTAATGTCAAAGAAGAATATGTTTCAGTTTGAAGAACACGTTAGTGGTTAAGCTGCCTTTTTCCCAGTGCTCAAAAATAACTATCACGGTGAAAAATAATTAAATATTTCAAATGCAAAGGCACACCTCCTTGTAGCGTTGCCAAGCGTCCGGATAAAGCCGGACATAGGTAGACTTTTTAATTGCGTGTCCGGCCAAAATAATCGATATCCGGCTTGTCAGGCTTTTTACATTTCGCAAACGAGCTAGCGCCGAGCGCAGGCGAGTCGAGTGTTGTCATAATAATCCAAAGAGCTTAATTTTACATGCATTTTTTCGTCGTACCTAATAATACTAAAATACAAAATCCTCAATAATGTAGGGTGTCCGGCCTTTCTACCCAAATGTCCGGCCAAACTGGCTGGTCTGTCCGGCTATTAGGTTTGACGACCTGGCAACCCTATCCATGACAGAACGGTGATAGCGATCACGATTACGGTGTAAGCAATCAAAGAGATAGATTCAATGAATGAAGAAAAATTATATATTTGTAAATTCCCCCGCAATACAAGGATAGTGCAAAGTGTTGTATAAAAAAAGCATTCTTTATAAATATAAGGAGTTTTTTTTTAAATTAAGCTTATATTCTATTTAGCAATATATACACACAATTTGTAATATTTTTTAATGTTTCAATTCAAATCTATGCTTATTTTGATCGAGGCTTTTATTAAATAATAATTATAAGTAATTTTAGTGAATTTTTGACGTTTAAATTTTACTATTGCGACATTTTGAAAACTATACTCAAAGAAATGCTAAATAACTATAGTATTTTTCAATTTAACATAGGCGGTTACCTTAAATAACAAATATGGCAGTTTTCTATATAAAATTAAATATATCAGTTCCGCATATGGAAAAATTGCGGCAGATTTGTTATAAAAAAGGATAAATATAGCAAAATCGTTTCTTTTTCAGAAATGACTTCTGATCTTACTAACGAGATCAAGTCTTCTTATATCAGATTATCTCCCATTCGCTGTCCAAATGCTCATCAGGTGAAATAAGAGATCTATCTTTGAAACCGTTCTGTTTTGTGTCTAATTTCAATTCAATATTACCTAAATTCCAATTGTTAGGAATTTGAACAACTTTAGGCACTAAATCTACTGGATTATTATCCTTTTTTGGTGTTTTAATAACTTTTGGTTCACATTTGGTTACCTCAAATTCTTGGACTCTTTTGAACTGTGTGTGTGTTGGTTCAGGGATTTCTTCAATATCTTCTTTTGGACTAGCAATGCTGAGAGATTCCAGATTCAACATCTTGGCGAGCATCTTCTCCTTCTCTTCTATTTGCTTCTCAAGCAGTTCATCGTTTGGTTCGCTTACGCTGCTGTAAATGAAAAAGATATTTCATACGATCTTTTATTTTTGGATCTGTACAATTATACACATCTAATTACCCTCTACGTGTGGTCAAAGAAGTAAGAATACATTCACCAGCCCCTTTCTTGCCCATGGGTGTTGTAAAAGACGACTAAGGGATATTACGATATGCAGTTAACATTGATGCAAAAGAACGAAAATTCGACAAAAAACCTAAGTTAATGCATCTGACCAGTGCTATAATGGGCTCAATAGGAGGAATACTGTCTTGATAACGTAGTGATAGTTGGTCAGACGAATCAGCATACGTATGTCAACGATACACCTGTGCATTGCCATATTTCCGTCTCTTACAGATATGTTATCCAACAGCTTGCGCACTTTAGTTGTCTTTTACGACACCCATGACAAAAGACCATAGGTATACATTTTTAAACCGTCACCATAGGGACTATATGCCGTTACATATAAAACGAGACTGGTGGGAAAATCGCGTTCTCCCTTTGCGTACGGACCACCCACCCTCAGATCAGTGGCACCTCTACCATAGCTACCAGTGGAATAACTCAATTCTCAGCGAGTATATAGCACTGCGCCGTTCACTCTTGGCAATTCACTAAGGTACACAGAGCTGCGTACTTTGAATTGCCACCCGAAATCTTGTATTATTTTGCAATAAATACAGCTTCAGCTTTCTACACTTTAAGAGTGGTAGGACCACACTGTCGACAGTTACCTATCTGTCTACAGCCGCATGCCGGTCCGTCCGGGGTAGTACCACACTCTCGCAGAAAATCGACGTCTGAGTAGTAGCAATTTGTTACTGCGCTTCGTTCGGTGAGCGAGAGAGCCGGTAGCCCAACTTTCTGAGGGTGTTTGTGTGTGGAGAGTTCTGGTGGTGCCCTTGGTATCACCGAGACTTAATGGACGCATTCACACTCCCTTCACTTTCTTCGCGGTAGACAGCGACCCTGTAAAGGTCTATGAGCGGCAGCAACACTTACCACCAGGTGTACTGTTTGCTTGTTTGCCACCGTTAGCAATAAAAAAAAAAATACAGCCATTAGCCTATCAACCGACTACACAGATTACATAGTGATTAAGATACCGATCTACCATGGCAGTGTCACGGTTGCGAATCCCACGCAGAATACTTAGAGTCTGGATGTAATTTGTGTCCGTTAATTATAAATTTGTAAATTTCCCCGCAATACAAAAATTATTTCCTCAGAACATGGTGTTGTCTTTAATTAAGAAAAAAAATCTGTGATGGATATAGGCCTACCCAATAATAAGATATAACGCTATAAACGCCAGGCTTTGAAGACAGTTCGGATTTCACAGTATACTATTCCAGATTTAATATAAAAACGGGAATATACAAACTTACCTATAAATGCTCATATTCATAACACAGGGGCTTGTGTAGCTGACATTATCCGCAGTCTTTCGCACAGGAGTGGACAACCTGGGCGTGCTGGCACCAGAATCACCATCTCTTCTACTACTCCTACTCCTCCTACTGCTATGTATCAGCTCACCATCGTACTTCTTCTCCATAATACTGTTATATAACTTCAACTTTCTCTGAAGTTCCTTGGTCTTCAATCGTCTAATTTCATCCGCGTCACTCGATACATCTCTGAATTCGTTCACAATCGATTCTAAGACATTACCCGAAATATCGAGTGGGAGATCTTTGATTGGTGGCAGTTCGAAGCATTCCTCAGCACTAGCGACTGTACCGGTTTCGATTTGATCATTTTTGGAAAATATCGATATTGGTTGTTCTAGAACGCTAGTGATGTACGGTACAGTTTGATCGATATGCGTAAAATCACGGACGGTGTTCACGGCTTGCTGGATGGATGTTGTCAAGGATTTCGTCATTAGATTCAGCGGTTCTTCTGTTGAAACAATATCTATTTTAGAAAAAATTCTAATCATGATTTCGGCTCGTATATGTCCCACTGTTGGGCTGGAGCCTCCTCCGTAATAAGAGGGATATTGACCTACTATACCACGCTGGTCAAACGGGTTTGCTATAGGGTTTTAATTCGAGTTTTCCTTTTCTTGCATAGACGTTACATGCATATTATATCCCTAGTTGTCTTTTACGATATCCACGGGTAGGAAAGGAAATGGTTAATTGTATTCTTACTTCGTCAAAACACGAAAAAGTCTAACCAGACATTAAAAACAACTCCATTTTAAACTTAACTGTAAGTACCGATACTATCACTTTTCTTGACCATGGGTGTCATAAAAGGCGACTAAGGGATATAATATGCATATAACATCTATGCAAGAGAAGAAAAACTCGAAATAAAACTCTCTGGCAAGAGTTGTAAATTGTAAAGTAGGTAAATTTCCATCTTATTGTGGAGGAGGCTCGAGCCCTGTGAGACGTAAATGGGCTGAGATCATGATGATACAAGATTTGCTCGTATGAAGGTATTATATAAAAGTTTATAGATTCCTTTAAGATTTGGATATACTTTCATCATCATCATCAGAACACATACGTCCTGGGCTCAAGCCTCCACAATAGGAGGGAAATTAACCTCCCACACCACTAGGCACTAGTTAAAAGGGTTTTTATTTAACATGCAAGTTTCGGGTGCAGTAAATCGATTTAGTTAGGGTTTTTTTGTAGATAATATTATTTTAACAGTGTTTTCAGACAGTGAAAAAAAAAAAAAGATAATGAAGGTATTTTTTAGCCAGTGCTATCGAGAACAAAAACGGTTCTGTTGAGAAATCGAGCAGAACAATAATCCAAACAGCCTCAGCTCGTTCCTTGGTTTTTACCTTTTTCAATATTCTTTTTTGTAAGTAAAGCAATTTCCTTTTGTGATGAAAACTTGTTTTCTAAAATGTTTTATGAAAAAGCCCATTTCAGCAAAATACGAAAGTTACAGTCCCACTTATTAAGAGACAATCTTATTGCCCTGCAACTGCACTGAATTCTCGTGTAGTGACGGAGTAAAAATACAATTGACAGCTCGATATCTTACCCGTGGATGTCGTAAAAGACGACTAAGGGATATATTAAGCATATAACATCTATGCAAGAGAAGGAAAACTCGAAACAAAACCCTATACCAACCTGTCTGACCAGCCTAGTAAAGTCAATTTCCCTCCTATAGGGGAGACTCGAGCCCAGCAATGGGACGTGTATGAGCTGAAATGATGATGTAACCCAATTTCAATTTTTCTAACCCAGGATTTGTGGTTCATTACGACACGTCAGTAGGAAACTTGAGAATTATAGTTTATCATTAATTTTCAGTAAAATACCATAGATCACTTAATTGTTTTTATGACATTTTGTTACTTATTTTATTCATCGTTGCAGCCCACTTACGTCCCACTGTTGGGCTCGGGCCTCCTCGACATGCTGGTCAGACATGTTGGTATAGGGTTTCGAGTGTTCCTTCTCTTGCACAGATATTATGTGCATATTATATCCCTTAGTCGTCTTTTACGACATCCACGTGCAAGATAGAGAGTGGTGAATTGTATTCTTACTTCGTCCTCACACGGAAAACATCATTTTACTGGTATTATTAATTTTTCTTTAATGGCAACACTAATATTACCTAATAAAGTTAGCATAATGCGTGCAATTGTAAAAAATAATTTGCAATAGCAAAACAAATGCAACAAAAAGCAACAAACAAAGCCATTGCACAAATACATAAATATACGAATAAAGCGAGGTGGTGGTACAAAATAAAAATACTAGTGTGTATGCAAATGTATATTTATATATAAGTACAATGGCCATGCGATAACATTAAAACATTCGCTTACAAAACTTGTGGTATAACAAAAACTAGACAGGGTGTGTCGTAAAGACAGAGAAACGATAAGTGAAACTTTTGTATTACAGAGTAATATCTGTGTAATCTCTGTCAAATATTTTATAATGTGATTAATTTACAAAAAAAAAATAACTATAGTTTTAAAATGTATCACTATTTTAAGGTTGTGAAGAATGTAAGTAAACCCAATAGCGGCCGCTTAAACTTACTTTCTCAAGAAAATTACAAAGACAGAAAAATTTATAAAAGTTTCGCTTATATATTAAGAAAAATAATAATGGCATAAGCCTGTGTGGCGAGATTTTATAAAAACACTAGATGGCGTTATACAAAATTCTAAAACAGGTTATATTTTCGTTACACAAAGGTAACGCCAACGATCAGGTTCACCCTCGCCTATAGATGTTTCACATCAAAAAGATACAATCAACGTATACAAAGCATACTTAGATTCTTTTCTTCAGTCAACAGGTAAAAGATCTCATTTGAATAAATTATAACCATAAACAAAGCAAAAAATATTAAGGCTATACTAGAGCGTAGCTACTGCCGTATTAATGAAACCGGGCCCCTAGATGGTAGGGATCCCGAATCATTTATGTACACGCAAAAATTCCTAAAATGTTTTAATAATTAACAATATTTTTGAGAAAACTGCAAGGCTAAACATTTTATTTAAAAATCCCCATTATCACTTTTCTTGTTATATTTTTAAAAACAACCTTTCATTTGGGTTCTCCCATAGATTTTGATATAGGGCCCATCTAATACCAGCTACGCCACTGATTGTATGTATAAATTAAAATTGATGTTTAAAAAATTGGCACTTTATAATCTTTCTAAATAATTAGTTTTAGATCATTTGAATCCAAATATTCGGCATGGATACTGAGGCTCTACTACCAAATTGGAAAATGAAAGTTTCAGCTCAAAACAAATACACAACCATTATCATTTAAAAATCCACTACCAAAACTTTTCAGTTAGTCAATACAAAATTTTGGTGCCAGGAAATCCAGTGATCTCTTATTGAATCAATCTTCATTCAAATTTAGTAGTAGTGCCTTCAATCATACAATGTTGTTATAATGCTTTTGGCATTTAGCAGAATTATGTTCGCATAATTTTGTTTAATATATTTTTTGTAAGCAAATGTCTTAAGAATACATAAAAAATAAAATCGTTGTCAAAATATCAAAACAAATATTAATACTAGATGCAAGGCATAAGACTACAAGACATATTATTATTGTATAAAAAATAACGTAATCAAATTATGGAGTTAGCATTTCTGTTAAAGATTTCTTCAATTCAATCCTTAAATACTAATTAAAGTAAAAACTAGCAACATATCCTAACTAATTTATAAGAAAACTTGAGATTTTATATTCATTTTATAATTTAATTTATAAACGGAGTTTTAAAAGATTGCTTCGAGGTTTCATTTTCATTGTTTTTTTTGTCTTTGGTACTTCTTGTCAAAGACTTGTTTAAAGTCGAGATATTTAAAACAGCTCATATTTATCGTAACCCCTTGATAGAAGTTTAATATTAGACTCTCTTTTCTACCTTAGAAGCAAGCCCAGTCCTCACTTGCGTTTCCTTGTCTTATGAAAATAAAAAACATATTGATATATTTTATTTTTGGAGTGCATAAATAAGATTACACTCCCAGATAACTTTTATGGCAAGGGGACAATTAGTTGTAGAAATAAGATAAACTTAATACATATATTTGCTTTTTTTATCTGTATAATGGAGATACTACACTTAAATCAGAAGTTAGTTAGAAGATGTTGCCAATTCATAGTTAATACATCAATAATAAGTCATAAAATAAATGATTCCAAACCTATGACATCCTCCCTTTCTACAATTCATCATTCTACAAGTTGTAAATACAGGCAATACAAAATCTCTAAGCTCACTATATCGTTTATAAATAAAACTAATTTTACGGATTTTATCGTGTTTGTATTAAACGAAATATAAATGCTTTAAAATCCGTAAAAATATTGGTATTTATAATGTGTAATAATCGAATAAACATCAGAAATCGACTATATTAATATAATTGTATATATACAATAATTTTTTATATATAAAATATAAATTACAATGGTTTACGCATTTTGGTATTGTAAGGCACTTCCAATTGACTTAAAAATAAGTTAAGTGACTTGTTACTTAAATATTTTTATAAATAGAGAGTGCTAAATGTCCAGTTACCACCTATTTTTTTTTTGTATTATTTATACCCTTGTTTTTATACCCCACATTTATTTTACCCTTACAATAAAGTTAAATTTCATATGACTGTCAGATTGACTAGCTTTTCAAGGCACATCTAAGCCGTTAAAAAGGGGACAAAATTTTACACTGGCATTCGATAGCGAATTTTCGATATGCCATCACGAAAGATGAAAATCGAACATGAAAATGGCAGACATATTTTGAATTTAAGTAAAAATTGCTACCATGTTCTAAGTTAGAATCATATGAATGAAAGTTTACACGAATACTTGTAGTTTTCAATTTAAGTACATAAATATTAGTAATCTATTTAAGATTAGTTCTAAGAATTTCTTAAATTATATATATATATATATATAAGGGGTTAAAATAGGGTAATACTATATTGATTGATATGAATAGGATAATTAAGAATGCGTAACTGTATGGTAACTAAACTGCAAAATTTTATATAAATTGTTAATAACTTCTACGTTCAAATTATAACATCAAACTAAAAAAATAGCCTTTAAAAAAACTTAAAACTAAAATAAGTTTTCGATATATTAGTAATATTTTCCAAATAAGGTACAGAATAGATATATCTTAAGACTATATTAATTATTTTGATTCCCATTTCTAATACCATACGAAGGCATACGTCATATTCTTATGTATATAACTACATATAAATATAGGTATACCATATACATGCATATCTCTATTTTCATTACATGGTATTTCCGTGTTGTGACTGAGTAAGAATACAATTCACCACACTCTTGCCCATTTTTTATTGTAATCATCATCATCATCTTGCTCTTATCCCAATTACTTGGGGTCGACGCAATATGTCATCTGTTTTGACATATTGCAAAAAGTTTCGGCAATGACTTTTATGACCGGCCGCCTGCCTGACGTCAACCCTCCTTGGGAATGTAATCGTTGACCCAAATGGTACCAGATGGAGTTGGTCCGGGTCAATCTAGGGCTCTTAGTCGTCTTTTACGACACCCACGAGCAAAGCAAGGGTTGGTAGTATTCGAAGCCACTACCACACAGCAATATTTATTGTAATATATACAATTTTATTGTAATATATACTCAAAAACATATGCATTTTCTTTTCCTGACCATTCAATGAATAAGACTTCGCGAGTCCCATAGAGCTTATCCACAAAATAAATATAATATACATATAATTATTTTTGCAAAAAAAGAAACCGCCTTCAATAATGTAGACAATGTAGATAAATTTTTAGATTACTGTTAATTTGTCAAAAACCTGTTGTCCGATTTTGATAAAATTTTAATTGTGGGCTGTGATGATGATACTGGACTAAAAACATAAGACGTACTACGACGACTTTAGGTCAGCATTGTGGACTTAAACTACTTTTACCGTCTACCAGAAAAGGTATAAAGAGTTGAAAAAATTAAATTAGGTCCTGAATTAATAATTCATGTATTAAAACATTAATTACAGTAGAAACTCGATTAACCGGACTAATTGTTGTCGTAGGCATTCGGATAATCGAATGTATGATAAACCTCCTTTGGTTTTGTGCATATGCAGTATGTACATAATTGTATGCGTTTATTAAAAGACGAATACATATGCCGCGGGGCACGCACGTTAGCGCGGAGTAACAATTACTAACTAAAACAATAAAAAAAGCGTGGGGGAGCGATCCCGCAGGACATGCCATCTCAGACACGTTCATGCTTGCATAAATTCGATTTGAAGGTACAATATATATGTGTCGTGGTCGTTAGTCCGGATAATCGAGTTTCTGCTGTATACCCATAATTAGATTTATCAAATACAATTAGATACAATTAGAATATCTATTCATACGAGATAATGACTGTATTAGTAATGAACCCAAATCTATACAGAGTAATATATATATATATATAATTATATATATATATATATAATTATATATATATATATACATATATACTTCGGATTATTAATCATGCATGTTAGTATAACTTACATTATTAAATAAATACTTTTAAACACGCATTTTTTTCTAAAATGCATCAATTGCTAGAAAAAATATAAAATGCATAAATATACAATTCAGACATTATATACAAATTTAAAAATAAATATACAGTTAACAAACAAAAATATAAAATCAATAACTAAAGATATACAATTAACTCATACAAATACACAACTAAAATTAATATATAATTAACAGTCACATCGTACGTCCATACTCGATGAGCTTAAGATGTGGATGTCATAAAAATATGTCCAAAATAGGAATTGAACCCGCAGTCAATGTAAGTACAACCATATCACGTGTAAGTTCTCTCTAAAGCTAATATCCATATATTTAATTACATTATCATCATCATGTCGGCCCGTATACGTCCCACTGTTGGGCTGAGGCCCCCTCCACTACGGGAAGGAAATTTAGCTACTATAAGTGGTATGGTCAAACTATTGGCATAAGGTTTTGTTTCGAGTTTTCCTTCTCCTGCATAGATGTTATATCTCTTAATCGTCTTTTATGACACCCACGGGCAAGAGGGGTTGAGAATTTAATAGTAAATAGTCATTATACGAACGATAATGTCTTGTAAATCAGTAGGAGTAAAAAATAAAACGGTATCTAGCCCTTCCTTTCCAATAGCTATTGTAAGAATCGATTAAGATATATAACCATATAATAACAGTGGAACAGAAGGAAAATTTGAAATAAAATCTAATGCCAAATCGTTTGGCTCATGCCTAGCAGTTAAAGAAAAATAAATGAAAAATATAGATGGTAAATCTAGTCTCGCAATAGTTCGAACCGTCCATAGGAATTTGAAGTGGTTTAGGCATTATGGTTCAGATTTTTAAAGACCTACGAAACGACATTACAGATTAACACGTTGAGCGCCATGGGGGTCACCCTGTGGACCTCACTTATCAAGTATATGGAGCCAGCATAAAATCGCTTATTTCTAAAATTTTAATGATTTTTTTTTTTATTGAAGAAAAGTAATTTGTGAACTTATTTTACGTAAAGTCGCCCCTGGTTCGGGATAATATGGTGTGCCCTACGGCTCCAACGGAACAACTGTATGTCGTCTACATGGTGTTCCCCATGGCCCTAATGAAAAAAACTGAAAAATCAGGCCAGTGTTTAACATGTTAAGGAATAAATTATCTTTTCACATAAGATTTATATACAATTTTAATAAATACAAAATAGATCCGTGTGGACGGGGTAAAAATACAATTCACCACCCACCAAGACAACTTAAGATAGGATATACATATAACAATATACATGAGAAGGAAACTGTACATAAAACAGCCAACACGTCTGTCAGCGCGGTAGCTGAATTACTCTGTCATTGTGGCGAAAGCCCGAGTCTAACAGTGGCACTTATGTGGGTTGAGATGATGATGATGATTATGAAATTAGATCCAAACACGTATCATTTGCGGATGGTAAGAATTTTCGTGTGTGAAAGTTTTCCATGTGGTGATGGAGTAAGAATACAACTCACCACTCCCTATCTTGCACGTGGATGTCGTAAAAGACAAATAAAAGATATAATAAGCACATAACATCTGTGCAAGAGAAGGAAAACTGAATGAAACCCTATACCAACATGTCTGACCGGCATGGTATAGAAGGTTTAATTCCCCTCCCATTGTGGGAGAGGCCGGAGCTCAACAGTGGGACGTATATGGGCTGCGATGATGAAGAATTGTCTTCCGTGAGAATGAAACTAACAATGTTAAACACGGGAGGTCACTCATTGTCATATTTCAAATAAGTTATGGAGTGAACTTACATTTATATCATGTCCTTAAAATTAATCTCCAAACCCGGTCTTTGAGGGCAAATATTTCATAACATGGGAATGTCAATTTTAAGTACTAGGTATTTATATTAAGTATAATGTTAACTTGTGACATGTCCTAGCTCAATTTCTATAATTTAACAGTAGACTATACACTAAAGTAGAATTTTAATATTTATTGTTATAAATTATAATCTTGCTTTATAAAATGCATAGTACTTTAAAAATTATCAATATTTATATATTTAAATTATAATTTGTTGGAGCTAATACACAAAAAAATACACATTGTATTTGACAATGTTAAAAATCGTTTTGTAATTCCCAAATCTACCTGTTTAAGATACAAAAATGTTTCTATATCATTCATCTCAAATCGGTTTCATTACAAATTTGATATTGAGAAGATGGCTTTAAACAAAACAATGCATTAAAAGCCGGTAGGTGACGTTGCGATCGATATCATTAATTATATTTTATTTCTAATATGTACAATACAGCATCCGTTAGTCTAAGTGGATACTATATTTCGAGTCCCTCAAACATTTCTAAAATTGCTATAAGACATGTCGTTAAGTTACTGAAGTTTAAAATATAATGGCACTAATTACGCGTTATATAAAATAGAATCAGTTGTCTAAATTACACTAATTCAAAAATCATGATGTACTTAGCAAAAAAACCATTTTAAGTACCAACGAAATCATACATATATTATTTTATTAAAATTATCAGTACCACATTAATAAATTCGATAATTCATACTTTATTTAAGAGCACCTTTAACATTATCTAAATCATTTATTTGTACGATTGTAGTCATAGACACATCCAGACTAGTTTTTTTGGGATAATACGGGCGGTCTAAGATATTGTTGCACGTGAAACATCTTAGTTCGCCCATGACCATGATTACTCCATATCTATTCAAAATATTTCATTTAGTAATTATATTTTATTAAAACTATTATATGGACTTGACAGGGTTCACGGGCGGACTGTCCACCAGTAGTGTACGCTGTAAAGTGTCCGAAACGTCCGGCAATCAAAAATCAAATACAAACGCGATAAAATCCATAAAATAGTTTTATTTACAACGTGTAATACTCGCGTAAACATCAGTAAATCATTATATTTTATTATCAGTAAATCATTATATTTTATTATCTTTTTATCTATGTGGTGGAATATAATCATGGTGGAATACAATAGTCCTCCTTTTCCGCAGATGATCATAAAAGACGACTAAGGGACACAAGCAGATAATATCATTACATCATATCTTTTGACGATATGTTACCCTTTCATACAGTAGTTTTAAATTCGTAAATCGTAAGGATTATTTTTCTTCATTATGACCCCTTAAGAATTGTAAAAATACAAAATAGTTCATAAAAGCAATGCACTGTTTAAGGCACACGTTTGATCCCTAATTCCTCTTCTGGCTATCCCTATGGTACTGAATGATATTGATAATTAGTACAATAATTTGTCGTTATATATAATCTATAGCACTTATACGAGACTTATTAAATATGACTATAATAACTAGTTAAGTGAAAATTCATTTAGACAAATAAGTATCAGACAACATAAATAAAATAGTCAAACTTTAAATATATCCCACGGGTGTGATGACTATGAAAAGTAAAATAAATTTAGGACTTTTAACTTTTGTAAATTTGGAATGTTTTAATTTAATACGACTATTTAAAAATAATATAAACCAACAGTGTAATGTTAGTAGCGTGTATAACTTAAAAAGAAAAACAAATATTTGTATAATCACTAACACGAATATAACAACCACAATTACAATTACAATATTTGTGTCAATACTTTTCGTCATAAAAATTCCTTCGTAATATACCTACAAATGCGAAATGGCAACATGTTTTATCACAATTTTGATTATTCATGAAGAATAAGTTGTGGCTTTTATAAAACCAATTCCTTATTTAAGAAATTTTAATAATTAAATACTTAATATTTGCTTTACCGAAGTAAATCCGTTAGTTGGCATGCCATAGTCAAATTTGTAAAAACAAATACGACAACACAAATATTTAGAAAATAAATACAACTCAAATAATTAAAAAATCAGGATAGCACATGTTGCCAACCAGTTTCACTGTATTTAATATAAACAGATTCTTAAAACTACGTGTAAATTATCTGTGACAAATAAATTCATGCATACAAATTATTGTAATAAATTTGATTTAAGTGATTTGAATTCTTGTACGAAAGAATGCATTAAATACTTGTTAACACGGTAAATGCACGATTCTTGATAAAAATTACAACCTTATAATTATATAATCTTTCTGTGCGTATGTGACTGAAATCTTTCAAAACGACTGCACCGATTTTGATATTTTTTTTGTATTTAATTGGATTTAAGAATGGTTTAATTTAACAATTGGACCCGGTAGCTGGCGCTGCGATTGATTTCAAGGAATTCTTTTTTTATTAGTACATAGAATTTAATTCAGCACTATTACTGACACAAAAAATCATGGACACAAATAAAAACCACTATACAAACTCCTTGAAACACTAAGCTATCGGGTCATTTATATAAATGTTTTTATCTGAGAATCATGCGTTTACTGTAAGAAACCATTTAAGCTTTGATAACATTCGGAATGGTGCTACGGAATGTGGGGTTTTGCGAACAGACCTGTGGCGAGGGCGGCTGGTTCTGGCGAATGCGCCAGTCGCACTAGTGACCTGGGCCCCTCCAGCACAAAGATCTCGTCTTTGTTCACAGATACTGATAGTATTCTGAAAAAAAAAATTAAATCGAATTAAGGACAGTCCACCATCATCCTTATTTCAGGTCTTTAACTTCCCAATGCTGGGATCAAGCCTCCTAGATAATAGGAGGCAAATTGAACTATTATACCACTCTTATCCAGCTAATTGATTGGTATAGGATTTTATTTCCAGTTTTTAAACTTTAACTTGTTTCACAGATATTTCCTACTCTAATATTAACGTTTTTTACGATACATGCGGGTGATGATTTGAATTCTTATTCCGCCACCACACGGTAAATAAACACGAATTTATTTCAATCATTTACTACGTAAATAAAACTTTATTTACGTGTTTTTTTAAAGACAATATCCTGCTCTAAGGAAATAATAAGTTGCGGAGGACTTTACAAACATATAATTTAACGGATACAAATTACACCCAGATTCAGTTTGTGGATCGCACAAAATATTGTGCTGCGTGGGAATCGAACTCACGACACTAGCATCGTAGTTCGGCACCTTAACCCCTACGCCATCTGTGCAGTCGGTTTATGTCTGTTTATGTGCTGCCTTGATGATAATCTGGAATATAGTATCCCTTTATTTTCTTGAGTTGTAAAAAACAACGAAAGTACCACCTAGAAAATTGCTAGCAGCACTGTACTCCTTTTTATTGTAAATCTTACAACGCCAATTGCAATAGCAACAAACTTTTACTTGCAACTGCTGTTCAAAAATGCCATCTTTTAAAAAACAACAAGATTTTAAAAAACAAAAAACAACACGCTTTAGTGGTAGATCACATTAAAAAGTGAAAAATATTTTTATAGGAATAAAAGAATGAACGAAATATATTATTGTGAACGAAGCATAAGACGCTTAGTGCCATATCATTCTTACTATTTAAGGACTAAGGCCTCATTTACGGAGACGCGGGGCGTCGCAGGTCGCGTGTGGCGTGGCGTCGCAGGTCGCGTGTGGCGTGGCGTCTCGTGGCGCGTCGGACGTTTTTATTGTTTACGTAGCGGCGGCGCGTGAAGCGGCACGTATCATCGCACGCGTAAACACAGACTTATAGCAATATGCGATGTTGTTTATAGAGACGCGAGGCGGGATGAGTGGCGATGCCCGCCGCTGCGCCCGTGTCGTATTCTCAAGCGTGTAGCGGAGCACGCGACGAGCATCGCTGCGGCGCACGCGGGGTTCTCAGTTAATCCGACCCAAACTTCTCATGTTCCGCTATTATAAACACTGGGCCACTCTTTATATTAAATAACTCACTTTTTAAAATACAACTTTCTTCTAAAAAGTCTATCATATACTCCGTTGCGACGGTAACTACGCCTGTGTTGCACGATTAGCAAATGAGACTGGCAAAAGGTTCGCCACAGGCATCGCTTCATCGAGAATCGCCGCTGCGTGCGCCGTCGCGATAAACGCCGCGTGAGTCGTGACGATGCCATCCGCGGGCTCGGCCGTAGAACACGCTCCATTTCAAGCAAACGCGTGTAAAATCGCTTCTCCGTAAACGCACTCATCCAACGCCTTACATTTGAATTTAGTGCGGGCCGCGCAGCCTATCGCGACGCGCGACGCGCCGCGTCTCCGTAAATGAGGCCTAACCGTACCGATCGATTATGTTCGAGAAGAGTAGCATGAATAGATTTCCATCACATTTTAAGAATTAATTTTTTGAAAACCTCTGCATGTTGGATCCATATGTAGGTCTTTCAGAGGACCGGGTATCTTCCTTGTGGAAAACCTGTGACACATCACAAGTAAAATAAAATGCAAAAGATTACCATTACCTTCTAAATTCATCAACAACGGCCACAGCAGTGAGTGATCTAGGATCCAGTATATACAGTATATGTTCATTGTGCGAGACGAGAAAGTGTTCACGGAACACATGCAAAGGTCCCAGGTTGTATTCCCGCTGGAACTGCGAGTGCTTCTGCTGGCTTGGATTCAGGAGTTCAGCTATTGTTAGCGGGTTTGATATCGCTTCCTTTGGTCAAAAAACAATAAAAAATTGCTATTGGTATAAATTATACATGGTCTCATAGTGAGACACACAAAATTGCTAATGGGTGGAATACTGGCAATGAGTTTGACAGCTGGAAAAAAAAAAATACATGTCCCACTATTGGGTGCGAGCCTCCTCCATAATGGGACCGAAATAGAATAGAAAAGAGCGGTAGGACCACACTGTCGACAGTTATCTGTCTACAGCCGCGGGCCGGTCCGTCCGGGGTAGTAACACTGAGCAGAAAATCGACGTCCGAGTAGTAGCAATTAGTTACTGCGCTTCGTTCGGTGAGCGAGAGGGCTGGAAGCGCAACTTTCTGAGGGTGTGTGTGTGGAGGGTTTTGGTGGTGCCTTTGGTATCACCGAGCCGCAATGCACGCATTCACACTCCCTTCACTTTCTTCGCGGTAGGCAGCGACCCTGTAAAGGTCCATGAGCGGCAGCAACACTTACCATCAAGTGTACTGTTTGCTCGTTTGCCACCGTATGCAATAAAAA
Source organism: Lymantria dispar (assembly GCA_032191425.1). Lineage (NCBI taxonomy): Eukaryota > Metazoa > Arthropoda > Insecta > Lepidoptera > Erebidae > Lymantria > Lymantria dispar. The sequence continues at coordinate 28,921,592 of CM063455.1, forward strand.
AAAAAATAAAATACATCATCTGTGAAAATTTCAACTGTCTAGCTATCACCGTTCTTACAGCCTGGTGAGCCTGGAGATACAGCCTGGTGACAGACGGACAGACGGACGGACGGACGCACGGACAGCGAAGTCTCAGTAATAGGGTCCCGTTTTTACCCCTTGGGTACGGTACCCTAAAAATAGGCGAATCTTATGATGTAGATATATTGTATAAGATTTAATAATTGTTAGCTCGCCAATTTTGTGTACGAATGTGTCGGTGTTCTTGTGTAATGTGTAAGTATAAGATGGCGGATTAGTGGTCTGTATGAGTGAAATGAATGTGTAAATGAATGTGAAAGAATATAATGAAGGTAATGATTGCGCGGGTGTATGAATGCAGAAACGGCGGCAACACTGTGTGAAGAGTAGCCTTCTAAACAACTACTTTTCAAGCTTTCCCAAACTTCAACACGTATTTCACCTCTAAATAAGGTATCTTAAGGACTATCTTGATCCTATTCCATATTCCTTCCTTTCTCAAGGTGTACGGTATATTGATTAACGATGAGAAAGTGGTGTGTTCCTTTCTTCCATTTCAAAATGTTAACAAATTACTGCCATGTACCCCCTAGTTTAATACATTACCACATTTTATTAATTAAATAAGTAATACATAGGTAGTATTATATAAATAAAAATTACCTTGAACAGAAGCGTCTGTAGCACATTGCCTTGTGTGTCCGCTCGCCACAGTCTGAGACCAGGTCGCGCACAATAGGCAGCAGGTGGACCGCCCCTCGCATATGAGTATTGGAATACCGCACCCAAGGCGGATAGACTATGGACATAAAACATCATTAATGCTGAAATCTTACGGTATCTGAATTTTCACACTTTGATGAAGGTATTTTTAAATTAAACACAGATTAGGCCATTAAAGCATTATTTATGTATATACAAAACACGGGTTACAAAATTGGATATATAAGAATTTGGGTCCCAGTGAAAATTAAAAGGAATTTGAAAATAAAATAAACGTATCATCATTTCGGCTTATATACGTCCCATTGCTGGGCTCGAGCCGCCTCCATAATAGGAGGGCAATTAGACCTTATTATACAATGCTGGTTAGACAGGTTGGTATAGGGTTTTGTTTCTAGTTTTCCATCTCTTGCATAGATGTTATATGCGTAATATATCCCTAGTCGTCTCTTACGACACCCACGGGTAAAAGAGGGGGTGGTGAATTGTATTCTTACTCCATCACCACGGAAAAAAAAGTTGAAGAAATTAATATATCAAAAATAATTACATTATCCTGTTTTTTTTTTTCTAAGAAAAGACTGCATTAAGAATAATCTTTGTATTCTGGGATACATCTTCATCATCATTACAGCTCACATACGTCTCAGTGTTGGGCTCGAGCCTCCTCCACAATAGGAGGGAAAATGACCTACTATACCACGCTGGTCAAACGTGTTGGTATCGGGTTTTATTTCGAGTTTTCCTTCTCTTTCATAGATGCATATTGTAATCGCTTAGTCGTCTTATACTACACCCACGGACAAGAGGTGGTGAATTGTATTCTTACTCCGTTACCACACGGAAGGGACACATCACAAACATAATTAACGGACACAAATTACATCCAGACTCGGAACAACAATTTGTGGATCGCACAAAATGTTGTCCTGTGTCGAACCCACGACCATCGGCACGTGAAGTACTAAACCAGTCCATCATTTATGAAGTCAAAAATATTAATATACCTTTTCCGTTCCTTTTTGCCTAGTTGACTGATGTTCCACTTGGAGTCCCGTCGCTCGCAGACGATGGTGCGGTACATTGAGGACACCAGGAGACAGTTCTGGTAGTAGCTCATTTGAACTATCTCATGCTCTTCATTCACTATCTCCATAGACTTGCAAAGGTGCTGTAACAAAAACAATTGTAACATGAAAAAGAAGGCCTTCTTTGTTTTGTTCGATTATGACCTGGGCACGCAGTGAATGAAGGGCGGGACATTTGGCGGCAATATGAAAGTATAATGTCTGCCCACGCGGCACACACCTCGAGTGTGTGCTGCGCCGTGTCCTCGTCGCAATCGCAGTGGTGGCAGGATGGTGTGCTCTCCCTCCTCACGACCGTGTGCAGGTATTTGGCGAAGCATCCATGCCCCGTCAACACCTGCACTAGTCGGAAGGAAAGCACCCCGTGCCGCCGACTCGACCACTCAATCAGCACTGTCCGGAAGGTCTCAACACCGTACCGAGGCCTCTGCAGCTGGACTGCCCAACAGGCAATGACGTGGTGGCGGGCGTGGTCCCGCCAAGCGGCCATTTCGCTGAGCGAGACTGAGCCGCGCCCGGCCCGCGTCTCTGACATTCGCCGGTAAAGTTCGGCGAGCATTTCTGCCTGCACGTAGATGTCCTGAAAGACTAAGGGATAAAGGATATGCAGACATCACTACAAGAGAAGGAAAACTTATGTAGCGGTGACAACACCGCCACTACGCGGCGCCTTCGTCGCGACGATCGGCTGCATTCGATCATCACCGGACGCCTTCGTGCATCGGGCGACATCGTCGGCTATCGTGCAACTTCGATTTTCCCCGCTCACCACTCGGATTTTGATTGCTACGCCGAGAGGCTGCGCGTACGCTTAGCGATCCCTTGACGAACTTACAGTGGTGACCCGCGACAGTGAACAAAATAGAGGATAACGGATTGTTATTACAAAGTAAAGCGTCCGAACTATTCAGGGTCGCAGTGCGCCTGCCACCTTTTTGGCCCGAAGAGCCGGCGTTATGGTTTGCTCAGTGCGAAGGTAATTTTACTCTTTCTAATATTACGAGTGATGCAACAAAATTTTACTACGTGGCTGCACAGTTAGATCACGCATATGCAGTAGAGGTAAAAGACATTATTAAGAATCCTCCCGAGAGTGGTAAATATGAAAAACTAAAGACCGAGCTTATTAAACGCTTGTCGGCTTCGCAGGAAAAAAAGGTAAAACGCTTATTAATGCACGAAGATTTAGGCGATCGCAAACCATCGCAATTTTTAAGGCGTTTACAAGACTTAGCGGGACCCGCAGTCCCAGAAGAATTTTTAAAAACTATTGTTGATTGACTATTGTTGCTTCGCAGAATGAATTAGATATAGACAAGTTAGCAGATTTAGCAGATAAGGTGCATGAGATTGCGCCGTCGAGTCCGCAGGTGGCTAGTACATCCTCTGATGTTCTTACGCCGTCGCAATACCAGTTAATGGCTGATCAGATAAGTACATTAACTAAACAAGTAGCTCAACTTAGTTCTAAGATAGATAGACGCCACAGCGTACGACCACGTTCGAGGTCAAATCAAGCTTACAGGAGGCATAGAAGTAACTCACGGCCACGTCAGCCACCTAACGGCCACCCACATTGCTGGTACCATTATACGCACGGTTCCCGAGCTAAGAAATGTGTCCAGCCATGCGCATATTTATCGGAAAACTCACTCGGCAGCCGGAACTAGCGGCCAACGACTGCCATAATACTTCAGGCCGCCTCTTCGTGACTGACCGATCTTCTAGATTGGTATTCCTGGTAGATACTGGGTCTGACCTATGCGTATTTCCCCGATCAGCTACAAAGGCGTCCTGCATTAAATCAAAATATCAACTGACTGCTGCTAATAACACAATTATAAATACTTATGGACACTGCAATTAAATTTAGGATTGAGGCGTGATTATACCTGGAACTTCGTTATTGCCGACGTATCAAAACCTATAATTGGAATAGACTTCTTAAGTTTTTATAATTTACTGGTTGATTGCAGAAACAGGCGCCTAATTGATGGTACCACAAAAATGTCGGTGCTGGCCCAGCATCAGAAACCGAATGAGGGCATAACGTCAGTGAAGGTCATCCGTGGTGAGTCGGAGTATCACGCGATTTTATGCGAATTTATAGATGTGATCAGACCTGCAGGTACGTTTAATAAGCCGAAGCATAACACTGTACATCATATAAAAACTGCACCAGGCCCACCTGTTGCTTGTAAACCGGGACGCCTAGATCCACAGCGCTTAAATGTTGCTAAGAAAGAGTTCGATGATATGTTGGCAAGTGGCACTGCACGGCGTTCAAAGAGTTCTTGGGCCTCAGCGCTACATCTAGTTAAAAATAAAGACGATGGATGGCGGCCTTGTGGAGATTACAGGGCGCTCAACGCACGCACCACACCTGACAGGTACCCTATCCGCCATATACAAGACTTTAGTCACCAATTGAGTGGCTGCTCTACCTTCTCTACAATTGATTTAATCAAAGCTTATAATCAAATCCCCGTTCATCCGCTGGATATACCTAAAACAGCAATTACTACTCCATTTGGTATGTTCGAGTTTCCATTTATGACTTTTGGCCTTCGAAATGCAGCACAAACGTTTCAACGTTTCATGGATGAAATCCTACGAGGTTTAGATTTCTGCTACTGGTATATCGATGATATTTTGGTCTTTGCCCAAACGGCGTCTCTACATAGAGAACATTTACGCCAGCTTTTTGCTCGCCTTAAGGAATACGGTGTATTAGTCAACGCATCAAAATGTGTCTTAGAAAAGCCAGAAGTGACGTTCCTAGGACACCAGATATCCGCAGATGGAACGCGACCAATGGACACCAAAATTCGAGCTATCCAGGAATTCACCTTGCCGAAAACCATAAAAGAGCTTCGACGATTTTTGGGCATGCTCAATTTTTATCGCCGATTTATCCCACAGGCAGCTAAAATACAGGGCCCAATGAATCAATTATTAGCTGGACCTAAGGTCAGAGGTTCTAGTCCTGTTAATTTCACAACAGAACAGCTTGACGCTTTTAATAATTGTAAAAAATGTTTATCCCAGGCTACCTTGCTGTCCCACCCTGACGCGTCAGCTGAGTTGGCGATAACTACAGACGCATCTGACGTTGGTATTGGAGCGGTACTACAACAACGTAAACAGGGTAACTGGCAACCTCTCGCTTTTTATTCTCACAAGCTTAAATCATCGCAACAAAAATATAGTCCGTATGATCGGGAACTCCTGGCCATATACGAAGCAATTAAATATTTTAGACATATGATAGAAGCTAGAGATTTTGTTGTATACACGGATCATAAGCCTCTAAGTTATGCGTTCAATATAAACAAAGAAAAGTGCTCACCTAGACAATATAGATACCTGGATTTTATATCGCAGTTCACAACCAGCATACAATACATTCCCGGCAAGGATAATATCGTAGCCGACACATTATCTAGAATAGAAGAAGTCACGCTAGCACTTGATTATGATGCCTTAGCAAGAGCACAAGAAGAGGACTCAGAGTTATTAGAACTTATCAAAAATGGTACAGCACTCAAGTTAAAAAAAATTAAATTACCCGAGTCGAAACAGCAAATTTACTGTGACGTTTCTATTGCAACACCACGACCATTTATAACACCACAATACAGACGGCAAGTATTTGATAGCCTTCACAACTTATGTCACTCGGGACGGACTGCTACAGTGCGACTGGTAACACAGAGATTCGTATGGCCAGGGATACGCAAACAATGTAGAGAGTGGGCAAAGCAGTGTTTAGAATGTCAGCGTTCTAAAATTATCAGACACACCCGCGCTCCTTTTTCCACTTTTTCTAATCCTTCGGCGAGGTTTTCCCACATACATCTCGACCTCGTCGGACCTTTACCATGTTCTTCTGATTACAGATACTGTCTAACAATAATCGACAGATTCACCAGATGGCCGGAGGCGATTCCACTACATGACATCACAGCAGAGTCCTGTGCAGCTGCGCTAGTATCTGGCTGGGTAGCTAGATTTGGCTGCCCCCTCAAAATTACGACAGACCAAGGTCGACAGTTCGAGTCACGGTTATTCAAGTCGTTGGCATCTCTGGTAGGTGCACATCACTTCAGAACTACAGCTTATCATGCTAGCTCCAACGGCCTGATAGAGAGACTACATAGGCAGCTCAAATCTGCAATAATGTGTCATACCACCACAAGATGGATTGAAGTTCTCCCGCTAGTATTATTGGGCATACGCAGCGCGTGGAAGGACGACATTCAGTCGTCAGCCGCGGAGTTGGTGTATGGTGAGGCTCTACGTCTACCGGGACAATTCATATCTCCTACAGAACACCATACCACCGATGACATCGCAGACTACGCTACAAGGCTACACATTCACATGTCCAAGCTCTCTCCAAAACCAACCACTTGACACTTTTTTTTTTTTTTTTGTTCACGCTGTGGAAATGCATTTACGCACTGTCCCCCGCCAGTGACGGACGGGGGGGGGCGTGTGGGACTCACCGACCACATCCGCGGCCGGAATGCCCACTAAAACCACAGCGGCCCCTTCCGCGCTTTTACGGGGTGCCGGAGAGGTCGTCTGATGACATTCAATCCCCGACACCCCAACGCATGGCCGTCTGGCCACGTCCTGTCATTACTGTTCAGGGCGGTGGGAGTAGGTGGGCATATTGTCGCCTCCTCCTCCCGGGTCGCCGGCGACGAAGCGAGTCAGCAGACGCAAGCGCCTCGCGTTCCCGCTCCGCCACTTCCTTCCTTGATATGATGGCCTCACAAAATGAGGCCATCGACGACCAGCACCTGTCGCTGCCAAGCATCTTTGCGATAACGGTCGGCAGCGACAGGTCCGCTCCAAGTACCGCCGACAGGTCGTGGCGCTGAGACCCCCAGGCGGGGCATATCTCTAATGTGTGACGCGCATCATCAGTTGGCGCGCCACACTCATGACATCCGGGGGTCTCTTCTCTTCTAATCATATGCAGGTACTTACCGAAGACCCCGTGTCCGGTAAGCACCTGCACCATCCTAAATGTTAGGTTGCCGTGCTTCCTTGTGAGCCAGCGGTGGAGATGCGGCGCAACCGCTTCCACAGTACCCCGCCCTGCTACGGGGGACTCCAGGTCTTCCCTCCACCGCCGGATAACCTCCTTTCGGGCCACTTCTTGTGCTCTGCCCAGTCTCTTTGCAGAGACTTGCTCGCCGTTGGCCCGCGCTGTTGCACGGAGCTGGTAGACCTCCGCCAACGCCTCAGCCACAAGTGGCCAAGGCGGATCGCCTGCCAGTAGCGTCGCCGCAGTCCAAGACACTGTACGATAACCCCTGATAGTTCTCACCGCCATGACTCTCTGCGGTCGACGCAGGAGGGCCTTGTTGCGGGCGGTGAGGGACTCCGACCAGATAGGGGCACCATACAGCGCCATGGACCGCAGGATTCCAGCGTAGAGACGCCGACAGGACGACCCAGGACCGCCAGTATTTGGCAGAAGCCTTCCCAACGCCGCGGCTGACTTGGTGAGCCTAGGGACGAGCTGGGCAAAGTGTGGCCCGAAATTCCATTTGCTATCGAGGTGCAGGCCCAGATATTTCATCTGGGCCCGCACCGGCACGGCAACCCCAGACACACTGATATGTGCTCCTCGGGGGGGACCACGACGTGGGCCATGAAATAGGAGGGCCTCAGTTTTGTTTAGCGAGACCCTCAGACCCAGCATGCCAATCCGATCTACGACGAGTGCTACTCCCTCCTGTGCCAATCGGGCAGCCCCCTGGAAGTCAGCCCTCCTCACCGTGATGAGGGTGTCGTCTGCGTAGCAGATAACCCCCATCCCGGGAAGGAGCCGACCCCGCAGAAGCCAGTCGAACCCAACGTTCCACAGGACTGGACCCAGCACCGAGCCCTGTGGAACGCCGCACTCCACCCGATGGCGATGAATGCACCCGTCGCCCCCCTCCCAGAGCACGTGCCTTCCCTCAAGGTACGCCACCAACAGCCTCCGGAGGTACAAAGGCACTCCATGATACCGGAGCGCCTCCCTCAACGTCTCGAACCACTTGACACTGTAAAGCTTCCTTTTACTTACCTAAAGATCTCTCAACTACATCTCATGTGTTCATGCGATCAGATCATATAAGAAGATCTTTAGAGCCACCATACACTGGCCCTTATATGATTGTAGAACGACATCCAAAGTTTTACAAACTGGACGTCTCTGGAAAGCTAGTTAATGTTTCTGTAGATCGTTTGAAGCCAGCATACCTCTATAAAGAAGATTCTACGCCGACATACACAGTATCGAGCGAAAGTGAAAAACGGACGAGGAGCGGCAGGCGAGTACATTTTCCTGCTTACTACCGACCGTAGTAACGGCCTTAGCAGGGGAGTGCTGTAGCGGTGACAACACCGCCACTACGCGGCGCCTTCATCGCGACGATCGGCTGCATTCGATCATCACCGGACGCCTTCGTGCATCGGGCGACATCGTCGGCTATCGTGCAACTTCGATTTTCCCCGCTCACCACTCGGATTTTGATTGCTACGCCGAGAGGCTGCGCGCACGCTTAGCGATCCCTTGACGAACTTACACTTATAATAAAATCATATACTAATACGTTCGACTAGCGTGGTATAGTAGGTCAAAGTCCATCCCTCTTCTATAGCGGAGTAGACCTAAGCAATATAGTGGGACTATATATGCTGAGATCAAAGGAAATAATAACAAGGAAACGCAACTAATTTTTACAATTTTCAACCCACTACGTGTACCATTTGTTTTACAAATTTCAACTTTCCTTCCATTTCAGTGACCATACGTAGAACAAAATTAGACTCAATTTTGTTCAAGCGTAGTATTTTTAGGATCGATTTAATGGATAACGTAAAATGCGTATGCGTACATCTACATTAAGGAGTGTAGATGTTATGAAATACTAGCCTTATTGGACTACCGGGGAATTAGTCCATCACTCGCCGAGAGGCCGACCGCGTGAGGAAAGAACGACGTCCTCCCCGAGGGAGCGGACGTCGGTCGATGGGAGGGTACCCCACTAGGGGGTATTCCGTCGGGCCGACCACTGATGACAAGTAACCCTGCTCCGGTGGTCGGTCCAACGACGAAGGCGACGTGGTGTTGAGTGGGTTGCGGGTGTGCGTGCTTACGCCCCTCTGTCGCCCCGGACGGAGTGGTGCGAGGAGTGCGCCAACCGCAACCCACCTCAAAAAAAAAGCCTTATTGGACTCAACAAATAAAGAAAAATCTAATGTAGGTACCTAGCTCAAAGATTTTTAAATGCCTGATAAAATTATTATCGTAATACAAATATGTATATAATTACTAACTACAAGTGTAAATAAATCGTAGAGTACATCGGCCGCATTGCTTATCAGTTATCACTTCCCCCTTACCTACATACTACTTGTAACGTTTATATCAGTACAAATCATATTGTTATTAAAAAAAAAAACTAAGCGTAGGGTTTTTAATTGAAAACTTCTTTATATGCAATGATTTCTGGTGTTTACGGAAGTATTACACATCTATACAAACAAATAAAATAGAAGTGTCTGATTGTAATGTCAAAATACTGTGCTTTTTTCATGCTCACACGGTTATTTGCACCGACACCTATGCCTAAATATCAGTTTAAATTTTTTTTCTGTCCGTTTCTTTGAGGTAATTTTCAAAACGGTTGGACCGATTTTGATATTTTACTACCAGATAGCTGTCTATATAAGGAGTAACTTAGGCTATTTTAGCCCGGTATTCCCACGGGAACGGGTACTACGCGGGTGAGGCGACTGAAACCGAAGCGAAGAGGGCGGGTTGCTAGTTGTAAATAAAACTATTTTACGGCTTTTAGCGCATTCGTATTTAATTTTTGATTGACCGGCGTTTCGAACACTTTAACAGCGTTTATGGTCACGGGCGGACTAAGATGTTTCACGTCCAAAAAGTCATCGTTATTACAGTGTAATACGTCGGGCAATCAAAAATCAAATACAAACGTGATAAAATCCGTAGCTTTCTTTAGACGCGTTGAGATGAAAAAGACAATTGAACTTGCAATACCATTACTTCTGTATATAAAACAACAGGTGCTATTAAATAAATCAAAAGGATTTTCTTAGTCACTAAGTTATGGGTAATCCCCTTGTGACTAAGAAATGAACGAGTTGTCAATCTATGTTATGCTAAGGCTATATATATGTAGATACTGTCATTAGGAGAACGGCTACAGCTTTAGTTCAACGATCTAGTAGCTGACTCATAGACATAAATAATTGTCTGACGTTAAATAATTTATTGTTTTGATTTTTTTTAATATTTTTTATATCTTGGTTCATATGCATCCCACTGCTGAGTCCGAGCCTCCTCACAATAGAATGATAATTGGAGTTTTATTTCGAATTATCCTTCTTTTACATAGATGTTATATACATATTATATTCCTTACTAGTCTTTTACGACACCCGCGGGCAAGATAGAGAATTGTATTCTCACTCCCTCATCACACAGAAAAAGTATTGCTCAAGAAGGAAATATTATTTTAGAAGGAATAAATACTTGTGTCGCATTAAACATATACAATTAAAGGATATAAACAAAACCCAGACTCGGAACTTGTGGCTTACACATGGAGCTATGCAGGGGAATCTACTATATTCGACGTGTAATTAGAAACCAAATAGAGATTCATAAAGCATTACACTTATTATATAGACTTAAGTTTAGTGAATATTATTTGTGATAACTTTTAAATTGTTATTCTGAATAGTTAAGGCGTTGTCATACAATAAAGAACAAATTACTTTCACGGAACGCCCGACAAATGTTTATATATGTAACATTTACGTTAATATTAAAATTCATAATTAATAAAAATCTTTAACGAAAGAGGAAACAAAATAAAATCTTATTCAAAATAATTTGCTTTTAAAATAATAAAATTATGAAGAAGGCTGATATACAAACGGTATGCTTATCTCGCCCTATGTATGTCCCACTGTTGGGCTCAGAACTCCTCCATAATGGGAAGGGAATTGATCTACTATTGCACGCTGGTCAGACGTGTTGGAATAGGCTTTTGTTTCGAGTTTTTCTTCTCTTGCACATCTGTTATATGCTTATCATATTCCTTAATCGTCTTTTACGACATCCACGTGCAAGATAGGGAGTGGTGAATTTTATTCTTGCTCCGTCACCACACGGAGAAATAACAGTGTACTTACTTATTAAATATTCCATAGTTGAATAGAAGAGAAACAAACACACATGCACGCTCAAAGGAGTCGAGAGCGGCGCGCAGTGACGTGGTGGAGCATCACGGCATGACAGCATCATGCCGTTCGCCGTCACGGCATTCGGATCGATCTTACTGCGAAGGCGGTGAGGCACGCCAATAGATGTTTCACATAAAAAAATTCACTCACCATGTAAAAGTCGATCTCGGTCATTATAATCACACCGTCGTGATCACCGGAGAACAGTCTCATTCCATTTTTTGACCATTCAATAGCTGTTACTTTACTTTTATGAAGTTCACCTATCGTATACCTAAAAATGGAATAAAAAAAATCAGAACAAATCTTTTTTGGTGTGACTGAGGGGTGCCTGAATACTTTGTAGCAGAAACACGTTACCTGAAATGATGTTTAATACAAAAATACCAGCAGTCAAGTACATACTCTCTCGATACGCTCGTGTCGATTTACCAAACTATTTTCCTTTTAACACGAGTGTATGGATGAGATGTACTGACGGAGTAAGCAATTTACTATCACCTCTCTTGCCTGTGGATGTCCTAAAATACGACGAAAGGAAGAACGGAAAATGAGGTTGTAGATGTACAACGACTTTTATACTCCGACCGTCCAGAAAGCTGGCGATCCAATTACAGAGTCCCTCAGGGATTGCGTACGATGGTAGCTTTGATAGAAGTGCCCTGAATTTCTCCCAATGATCAGAACAGGATGTGTTAATTGGCTTTTAAGGTCTTTTTTCCCCTTTGCAACAAGGTAACTCTACTCATACAATAGAGTATATTTATATTTTTAGGCAAATATCCATCTCAGACAGACATCTCTCCAGGAAGGAAGATGGGCTCAAAAAATTCTCAAAAAACATCTGTTGTAATTAATGTACTTCATATAAATGCATGCATAGGTTCTAGTAAATATGTGTTTGAGATATTATATATGTGTGTGATCCGCTATATGTGTACAATAAACATACCTTTCAACCTTTGGTTCCACTTTGGGTTTAAACGTTTCTGGAACATTCTCAGGGTGTTCCTTAGGTATTTGGAATACTGTGACTTGACCAGCCGCATTGCCAGCACCTACCATATAATCTACAGTACTCACTATCTTCACATAAGTTATGGGTGATGTTGATGCCTGAAATAACTTATCATATAAGTGTTTATCAATGTATATATTAAGATTCTTAATGGACTCAAGTTTTATTTCAAGTGTTTAGCTTTGGTCGGATTATGAGTGAACCCTGAAAGCTTTCAACCCCAAAAAAGAGACTCCAAATCAAAAAAGCAAGTTTATTTAAAGAAATGGGTACCCTCACCACATAGTTCTTTTCACCATAGTTCTAAATGTGAAACTCTTTGTGGCACCACTGCAGTAATTGCCACTAATACCAATATAAAGTTAAATAACTATGTTATTTACAATTAGTGTTGTCCATATGCAAGACCAAGACGAGACTTGGACCAGTCTTAGTCTTGGTCTTGCAACAGCACACCTGGTCTAGTCTTGGTCTTGCGCACTCGAGTCTTGGTCTTGCAGCACGAGTCTCGCAAAGTCTTGCAGTTGGAATAACGTAATAGTCATTTATCATGGCAAGGAATAATCCAACTAAATTAATCAAATATCATCCTATCCTATCTATCCATATGCTAGCCTATAGTCCACTATTGAATATAACCCTTACCACTTGACATTGTTGTCATTTAACATTCCCCCTTTCCAACAAAAAAGATTTTTTCAATTTGATTGGCAAGCGACGGAGTTATTTGACCACTGACGACAAGTCACCCTGCTCCGGTGGTCGGCCCAACAACGAGACGACGTGGGTACGGATGGGTTATGGGCCCGCGCGCCGTCCTCTCGTCGCCCCGGACGGAATGGACCGCGTGTGCGCTTACCATAGCCCACCCATAAAAATACTTAATAGTTGCGCAATAAAAAGGAATGTGTTAATGACGATATTTATACCTATAATTCTACCTACCTACCTCTAGATATATTTAATACTAGCTGTTCCACCAGCTTCGCTTGCTTGACTCACCTATCCATATAATGCTATTATTTTATTTAAATACCCATATCGCCCCCTGGCATTAAAAATAATATCACTATTTATATGTAGGTAATATCCATAACATACCTACTTTAATCACAATTTGGTTATCTAGGTAGATAGTTGCCGTAACAATGGCTACTACGGACAACGCTTGACAGCTATTGCTTCAAAATTTTGTCCGATTTGTTAACCTTAATAGACACTGCTCCGGACCAATTTACCAATATATCGCAGTGTTTATATTACACAAAAACAATATAACATAAAACAGGGATGCACAGACTTATTAAGACTAGGGGCCACTTGGGCAAATCATGAACTGATGGCGGGCCGCCAGAAGTATAGGTAATTAAAGACAATAAAGAATTGATAATCTGGAATAGCATTCAATATTTTTCGAATGTACGAGAGTATTATTTTTGCTGTCGGCGGACCACCAGTATTCGACCGGCGGGCCGCGGTCTGTGCATCCATGATATAAAAGTTATAGTGATTACAAAAAAATGTGTGTCTAAGAGCCTTAAATTTTACGCATTATGTAGGCATGTACAGACAGGATATATGTAGGCATGTAAAGCTTCGACAGTATAAATAGGTAATGATTTGGGCGAACCTTTCAATGGTTACGCAGGTACAAAGGCGACTCGTCAACAGTCGTCGAGCGATCAGGCAGATTAAGTATCATTGACTTTATACATTTCAATCAGATTCAGACGAAAAAGCGATGAAAAATTTAAAACTTTACATGTCTCTCAATTCATTAACGAATCGATATTTTTATTTCAATTTTTTTTTCATGGGTTCCTAACACCATTGCCTCGGTCCGATTTGATACGACATTCACGGGTAAGAGTGGTGAATTGTATTCGTACTCTGTCCCTAAACGGAAAATTATTACATTGCGATCATTATGTACGCATACCGATCTATGCATAATAATTCTTTTTGCGAGTGTGGGTGTTATTTAGGTAGATTAATTGTAGGTATATTTCTATGTCCAACAGTGAACGTCGTTGGGCTAATGAATAAACGGATGTATAATGGGCAAGAGCACTCTCGTGTGAAACTTATCAAGAATAACTCACAGGGTGACGATTACGATACTTTTGTCCTTAAGCCTTTCTGAAGAGTCATTCTGAAAAGCCAACACCAACATTGGATATCGATTGGCCAGTAGATGGATATCTCAAGACTGATTTGATTTGCCGTGTAGTGGCGGAGTAAGAATACAATTCATCACCCCTATTTTACCCGCAAGTGTCGTAATAGACGACTAAGGACTATAATATATAACATCGGTGCAAGAGAAGGAAAACTTGACATGAAACCCTGTACCAACACGGCCGATCACCGTGGCAATTCCCCTCCGGCCACGGCCGATTTCCCTCCTATTATGTAGAAGACACGAGCTCAACCGTATATAAGCTAAAATGGTGATTTGAATTAAATGCAAGACCGCGAGACTCTTGCAGACTCAGTCTTGGTCTTGCTCAAGTCTTGCAGGGCCAGTCTTGGTCTTGCAAAAATTAAGCAGTCTTGGTCTCGCATTTCTCGCAAGACCAAGACTTTTTTGGGCAACACTATTTACAATATTGATACATAGTTCTCTTAAATTTAAAACAAATCTGTATGGACTCTACAAATAATATTAATCTTTACGTTACTGATAAGTGTTGTAATAACTTTACATCAACCTGGGCCAACTGCATTCATTGCTGTCTGATCAACATACTCAAGGAGGCCTAATGTCAGTGAGGCAGCCAGTCACAAAACAATATACAATATTGGAAGGGAAGCAGATTAAATATTGCATTTTTCATTTCAGCTTATCGCCATCCACTGCTGGACGTAGGCTTCTCTCATGTTACACCACAGAGCGCGGTCCTAGTAACATTCACCAGGTCGTCGGCCCACCTAGTCTTCACTCGGGCACCTTTCTTCCCCAGTGGTTGTTGGTTCATCAAGCAATGTGGCCTGCCCATTGCCACTTCAGTGTGCTAATTCTAATATTGCATTGATCACAAATAATTGCAATCAGAGCAAGCATAATTAAAAGTACCCAAAACTCAGATAATAAGTCCTATCACTAGCACAGAGTATTCAACTTAAGTCAGTATTTGTAGTTATTAAACAATGTTATGCAAATAGTTTTCATTCTAATGGTTGTCAAATTTGCTAACAATAAGCACTTTATCTTTCAATACAAAGTTTGCTTTAATTCACCTACAAGTCCTATTTCTAATACATTGACTATCATCATTACATAAAATATTGTGAAGTTAGCAGTAATGGTGGGTGACAGAGTAAGAATACAATACACCAATCCCTATCTTGCTGTGGATGATGTAAAAGACAACTAAGGGATATAATATGCATATAATATCTATGCAAGAGAAGGAAATCTCGAAACAAAACCCTATACCAATACAATTTCCCTCCCATAGCGGAGGAAGCCCGAGCCCAACAGTGGAAAGTTTATGGGCTGAGATAATGATGATGAATGGTGGGCAGGCAATATATAATTTCATACTTAGTTATTTGAATTTCCTTTAAAACCATGGGATACATTATTTGAAAACAATTGTTTAGAATAAAAACACAGTTCCATAAGTATCTTATTACTTAGTTTTTAACTCAATTAATTTGTACACAAAATATAAGGTATACTTATATATAAAATAAAAAGTATAATATTTGAGTTTGAAAATGTAGTGGAAAGAAATAAAAAATGTAAGAGACACATGTACAACAAATTTACAAACATATTTAAAGACAGATAGATAAGAACAGTAAGTATTACAAAAGAATATCATAAAATTTATCTTATCTCATTATTTGTTTTTATTATCATAAATTTAATGAGTAATTTAGTATCTCGGATCAATTTTATTTTTATTAATATTTTTCTTGATTTTGCATAATAACATAAATAATAACAAGTTATAGATGAGAAATATAATGTAATGGAAACCTTTAAAAATAACATTTGAGAAAATTTGCGTGAATCTTGAAATATTATTCTACAGCATTAAAATGTAGTAAATGAAGTGTAATTATTTATTGATCTTATAATTACCTCGCATCGTAGTCTTTGAATGTTCCCTTTTTTTCGATCGTACCAATAAACCAGTCCCACATTTGTGCCCAAGGCTATATACTCGTTTACTGCGTCAACACAAGTCAAACACAATTCATTAGAAAATATACCAGTCTGTATTCGTGGAGGAATTAAATTTAATATATGTGTACACGGAGCCCATTCTCTCACAAAACCTTCCTCAGCACCACCCGATACTTCCATTTTGATGTTACTTTCACTAGTATAATTCACTATAAACTACAATATTTAAGCCTGTAAACATGACTTTCGGTGAATAATTGCTACCTTTAGAATACGGCAAATAAAAAATGAAAGTATGTACCTATTCAAGTTTGCAATAATAATTTGACATATAGTGTATGGAGATATGATTTTTTTTTTTTTTTTTTTGGATCGCCCTTACGGGCAGGCTAAAGTCTTTTCGACCATACTGCCTTGTCTTACGTAGCTTACAAATAATTTTCTTTACATATTATTTACTTCTTTATATTGTATAAGTTATCATTAGTAATTTTCCGTCAGTAAGTCAAGTCGTTATCATTAATTAAGCGCTGAAAACCTAATTGAATGATTTCTCTGGAAATTCCGGTACAATATGCAAATACACGTAAACCACTCTTATATCACATTCACCACACTTCAGCACCTTAATTGTATTATATTACATAAAACTTCAGCAAAATTATTCAATATAACACTATAAAACACTAAAAAAACGAATATAATACAAGAGCTTAACATGACATTTACATATTCGCGCCGAAACTCACATATATTTGACATTAGTGCAATTCGTCGTCTTCTTTTTTTTAATGGCAATCAGGTAATAATTTGTTCGTTAACATTTATTCACTACTATGTATGCAAAGTTGTTAAGTCGAATACACAAAATTGTCCGTTAATAAATTAAATCGTTACCATAGACTGGGTGCTGACAACAAAATCAAGACTTCATTGGAAATTTTGTAAAAATATGAAAATGAACGTAATTTATTATAATATCATATTCACTACACTTCAGAACTTTCTCTACATTATATTACATAAATTAAAAGCAAAATCATTCAGTATAATACTCTAAATAATTAAAATAATGAATAAAATATAAGAGTGCCACATGATATTTTGACATTCCTGCCAAAACTCCTCAGCCTTCTCCTAATAAAGAAGAAAATTGTAATTCGACACTGGTGACAATGAACTCGCATTGTCACCAGTGTCGAATTACAATTTTCTTTACAAATTATTAGCTTTTTATAATCTTCAGTCTTCATTACAGGCATTAGTATCCATTAGTAAGTTTTTCGCCTTCAACAGTGCTATGGCCACACTGTTAATGATATCTGCTTGCAATTTTGTGGTAAATGAAAACATTTTCAAAGCATTATACATTAGATTAAATATTTTTATTTTGTTATTTTTTAAAGACAACACTTAGGAAATTAATCTTTGTATTGCAGGGGACTTTACAAACATATAACTAACAGACACAAATAACATCCAGACGTAGAACAACAATTAGTGGGTCACACAAAGTTGTGTCCTGCATGGGATTTGAATCCCGACACCAGCACTGTAGGTCGCTATCTTAACCACTACGCCATTTGTGCAGTCAAAAATGTAATCATATGTAATTACATTATACAAGACGTCAGAGATGTAACTTATCTAAGATACAAGCAGTGGCGTAGCGTGAGTCACTGTTGCCCGGGGCGGAGTCGTAATTTGCCGCCCTTTTAACGTCGTAAAAATAATAATTGTTGGTGTTGGTAAGAAAAAACGTAACAAAATGAAAGAATCAAGTGAAAAATATTTTTTCAAAACCATGTACATGTGTAAGTAACATGACTGTTAAAACATTAATAATATACACTATAAAAATAATGTTTAATAAAGTCTAAACAGTCTAAAATTCTACTTTTCGCGACTTACGCGCTGTGAAATCATTTATTCGGTCCTCGGACCCACCCTGTGGAACATCGGCTACGACTGGGCGTTGAGGGGGAGCCTCCCGCCCGGGGCGTGATTTGTTACGCCGACGACAGGCTCGTCACAGCCTGCGGTGGGACACTACAGGAGACGGCAAGCCTGGCGACTTTAGGCACCGAAGAGATCGTCAGGCGGATCGGGGCGCTGGGGGTGAGGGTGGCCCTGGACAGAACGGAGGCTCCCTTGTTCCATGAGCCCCTCATGGGCCCTCCCATCGGCGTCTCGATCACCGTCAATTCGGTTGATATCAGCATCCGGGCCCATATGAAGTATTTGGGCCTGGTGTTCCACGGGCATTGGTGGTTCCGGGAGCATTTCCGCAGGCTCGCTCCACTGCTCGTCGGCGCGGCGTTCGCCCTATCGTGGCTTATGCCGAACGTGGGCAGACCGAGCGCTACGTGTCGACGGCTTTACGCGGGGGTCATCCGGTCGATGGCCTTGTACGGCGCACCCGTTGGGCAGTCCAGCTGGAGAGGCCTCGGTACGGTGTGCAGATCGTGAAAGCCTTCCGGCCGGTGCTGATGCAGTGGTTAAAACGGCGGCACGGGGTGTTCTCCTTCCGACTGGTGCAGGTTTTGACGGGGCATGGATGCTTCGCCAAATACTTGTACACGGTCGTTAGGAGGGAGAGTACACCGTCCTGCCACCATTGCAATTGCGACGAGGACACGGCGCAGCATACGCTTGAGATTTGTGCCGCCGGAGCAGAGCAGCGTCGTGAACTCGTCGCAATCATCGGCGCCGACCTGACGCTGCCAACCATCGCCAGGGCGATGCTCGACAGCGTCAGGAACTGGGACGCGGTCGCAGCCTTCTGCGAGGCAGTAGTCACGCGGAAGGAGGCGGCGGAGCGCGTACGCGAGGAGCGTCTCCTCGACGACGTCTCCTCGGCAATCGATCCTTTAGACCTCGATTTTCTTGTGAATCGATCATTTGGACAACAATTCAAATCGATTCAAGACACGATCTTTTTCAGAAAGAATACCTATCCCTACTGCTAAGCTTGTTGGAAAACGTATCAATATGTAGATGTATCGATATTTTATAATCGATAAATCGTTATTTTGAACCGTTATATCGATACAAAATAACCAATATAGAAACAGCTCGGGTTGAGAGCCCTCAGCGCTCACCCACCAGTCCGGGTAAAGTTGTCACAGCCATCTGAGGTTAACAACTAAGTCACACAAAAAAAAAACCTGAACAATCGATTCCTCGATTAATCGTTCTCAGATCGCCATCCCTATTTATCAGCAAGTTATATTTTTATTTATTGCTGTCAACCCTAAATGTACACATCATACGCAAGTTACATGTCAATTTCTTGTCAAAGTACGTCTGTATCGTTGCAGGTATCTCGCTTTGCGATTTGGCAAATAATTCTAGTAAAATGGCAGATCCAACATCAGAATTGCCGATAAACATTGAAGAAACAGTTAGAGAAGTCGTTAAAAATGCTACAGACAAACCTCCGGCGACTATTGAAGGCGTCGCAATAGCATATTTAAGTTTAGTGATTATGGCTATTTTACCTATATTTTTCGGGTCGTTTCGATCAGTGAAATACTTGAAAGAGCAGAAGGTAAGCTTAACACTAGTATTATTATGTGTAGATATCATTTTGTGCACATTAGAAGGTTTTTACGAGGTCCAATTAGAAAGACTCACGTTTTATCTTCGTGGCATATGTTGGCCTGTCAAAGTTAGAACTTAATAACATCCTGTGACCTCGTAAAATGCTATATTAGCATTTGCAATCAATTAAAAGTATTTCCATAAAATTAATTATCCATGTGGATAATTGTTTGTGAATAAGAAAAAAATATCGTTAACTTCAAATTGTCATGTAGTAGAGAATATTGTCATTTATTTTAGTTACAATTTTTTTTAATAATATTCTTCCCAATATTTTTTTTTATGTGCCCGCTCCTATAGAAATATTTTATTTAGATGTTCTGGCATTTGGTTCATGTTTAAATTAACTGATGATGTAATTTCAATGATATAAACATATAATAAATACTATATTATATATGGATGGAAGCTTGGCAGTTCAAGTTATTGATGCTTTTACAACTCATGAATGTAAAAGGTGTTTTAGAATAAACAAGTTTTATTAATAATTTTAATATTTATTTTTAATATTCAAGTCACATGGGCATATAAAAAAATAATTAGTCATTATGCTTTGCAAGTTTATTTGATATTTTGATAATTTATCTACATATTATCAATACAGATAAGGGCATGTACTTATACTGTGTGACCTGTTCAGGGACGAATCTTAAAAATTACCATCAAAGATTAGGTTTTTATTATGTAGTTGATTCATCATCAAGCTAAATACACAATATGCTAACACTTTTTAAACTCAAAGACCGACACATCAGCTTATTTAAATCTGGTTCAAAATTAATTGTAAGTATGCACTCTCTTGATGTAAATGCCATATTAATACAAGACAAATTTGAGCCAAATTAAGGCATTTTTTAACATTCTGTCTGTACAAAATCATTTCAAATCATATTAATGAATGTAGTATATGAAAGATTCTTTTCGATATTTCCTGTAGATGGTCATCGAGCAGAGAGAAGGGGGTGAACACATATTATTAGTATGAACCTTAACTACAGTGTTTTAATAAATACTCTAAATATTATCTATACCAATAAATAAAATTAGAGTGTCTGTTTGTAATGTCAAAATAATAGGCTTTTTTCATGCTCACACGGTTATTTGCACGACACCTATGCCAAAAATAGCAATTAAAAAATTTTTGTCTGTCTGTTTGTTCCGGGTAATCTTCAAAACGGCTGGACCAATTTCAAAAATTCTTTCACCAATGGAAAGCTATAATATCAGGGCGTAAACTAGGCTATATTTTATCTCGGTATTCCCATGGGAACGGGAACTAAGCGGGTAAAACGACTATAACCGAAGCGAAGCGAGGACAGGTTGCTAGTATTAGAATATACATATGCACTCTTAATCCGTGTGATGTACTCCGTGTAAGAATACAATTCACCACTCCCTATCTTGCCCGTGTATGTCGTAAAAGACGACTAAGGGATATAATATGCACATAACATCTGTTCAAGAGAAGGAAAACTGGAAATAAAACCCTATACCAACATGTCAGACCAGCATGGTATAGTAGATCATATTCCCTTCCATTGAAGAGGAGGCCCAAGCCCAATAGTGGGACGTATGTGAGCTGTGATGATGAAGATGCACTCTTAAGTAATTGTTATTGTCTTTTTCTAATATGCTTAGGGAATATTTCCATATTATGTGCGTTTCTTTTTTATTTTTTTTAATCCATACTTCCCCTGCAACCACTACAATATACAAAGCCAAGATAAAATTTTGAGTAAACGTGGCATCTTTGAAGACCACGTACACATTATATAATTTGGACAGGTTTCCTTGTGTAATCAGGTAGACAATGAATATAGTATCTAAAATTTAATTAAATTAATTATTACATACATATATTATTTTCCTCTAAACGTAAAGTTACCTAACGGTCACCAAAAGAACTAAACAGTATGAAAAGCTTTATTATGGTAAAGATACCAGGAGCTGGTATCTTTACCGTAATAAAGCGTGTAGTGGTGAGTTAGAATACAATGTATTCAAACCCCATATTTTCCCTCAGGGATTCTAAAATTAACTGAGTTTTGAATTAGGGAATGGACAATAACACTCTTTTAAGAACCGCATAACACCAACATTCTCCAATCTGCCTGCTGTGTGTGGTGATTATGGTATCATCCCTCTAATAAAGAGCTTATATTCAGGAGTGGACATTAACAGTGATAGGCTGATAAAGAATAACTACTGAGATTTTTATAGCAACTTGTCTATTCACCCAGTGTAGTTGTAATTGGCAGTTCTTATTTATAGCTTTTTCCGTGTGATGGCGGAGTAAGTATTCAATTCACCACTCCATATCTTGCCCGTGGATGTCGTAAAAGACGACTAAGGGATGTAACATGTACATAACATCTGTGCAGGAGAAGGAAAAATCGAAATGAAACCCTATACCAACATGTCTGACCAGCATACCTAGCCTACTAGGTCAAATTTAGGTAGGTCAAATTTAGCCCAACTTTTTGAGAGTGTTTGCATGTGGAGGGTATTGGTGGTGCCCTTGGTACCACCGAGCCTCAATGCAGGCATTCACACTCCCTTCACTTTCTTCGTGGTAGGCAGCGGCCTTGTAAAGGTCCATGAGCGGCAGCAACACTTACCGTCAGGTGTACTGTTTGCTCGTTTGCCACCGTTTGCAATAAAGAAAAATAAAAAAAATCCCTCCCACGTAGAGGAAGCCCGAGCCCAACAGTGGAACTTTTGGGATCTGCGTGGATGATTGATGATGCAATGTATCTTCAAGTTAATAGTGAGTATGCATATTCAATAGAACAGGAAAGAAAATTTTTTTAAAAAATATTCAATGACAGTGTAAATAAAACGGATATTATCGTGTTTGTATTTTTGATTTTTTATTGCCCAACATTTCGAAAACTTGACAGCGTTCATGGTCACAGACAGAAAAATATTATGAAACACAAAGACATGTTTATTTTCCTCATAATCTTTTCTTCTCCTTGAAAGTAAGCAATAATTAACAATATGTCGTAACATGGATATAATTTCGATATTACAAATGTTCGGGCCATGATGTTTAAATCTATTACCTCGCATACCCTGTCGGATGGGCCACCGAAAACAAGAATCGGGTACCGGCGCGCGGCGACCCGGTGATAGTGAAGTACGTATACAGCAGATTATGGGCCTGCACACCGCCCCTACCGTAGTTCTGTATGTATCGGGCAGCCATAATCTGTTCTTAAAAAATGTTAGTGACGTGGCCATCGTTTTCCATCAATCATCGTCCTGGAAATACATGAGCGGTGATGAGATAACCCTTTTTCTTTTTTCACAGGATGCTGGAAGTCGCACAGAAACTATGTCAAATAAGGACGCGCTGATGTTCCCCATAATTGCGTCGTGTGCCCTCTTCGCTCTATATATATTCTTCCAATTTTTCTCCAAGGAGTACATTAATCTGCTACTCACGGGATACTTCTTCTTTTTAGGAGTACTGGCACTGAGTCATCTTCTTAGGTGAGTAAAACTATCTATGAATCTATCAGCTTTATAAATAAAACTATACGGATTTTAACTGATACATCACTAAACCTTGCAAAGGAACATCGGTACTAGCATAGAATAATCTGCGAGGCTATTGAGGTTAAAAAACATAAAAAATTCAATAGAGTCGATGGCATTACCATCAAGTTAGGATCCTAATATAAACATCTATATAAATAAATAAAATTGGAATGGCTGTTTATAATGTAAAAATAATGGGTTTTTTTCATGCTCACGCGGTTATTTGAATGACACTTATGCCTAAAATACAGTTTAAATTTTGTCAACTACGAACAGAAGTCTGGCCTAAATTTTGTGACGCAATTGCTCGGCATGAAACCATTATCGCTTTTACAACAGTCATAACCAGTTTTTGATATCTTAGTATTCGTGATCAATACTTATTTGCTTACTGCTTGAAGTAACTCTGTAAATTCTTAGAATGAATAATGCGCTATCAAGCAGAGTTCATAAGGTTAAATGATCTGACACTATCTGCATTGGAAATAGGAAAAACCGTCGTGTTATGTCTGCCGTATTACTGCTTTGGGTCTGTTAATACTGTTTGTAACCTACGGCCGCCGTATGGGCGAATTATCAGGGCGTCCGGGGTGACAAAAGGGCGGTGCGCGCCTCTATGATCCACCGTATTTCGTCCCGTTCGCCACTCTCGAGCCTTTGACGTTCGTGGCCAGTCCAGACCCTACGATTCTGGGTAGCAATTCGCACTCATAGAAGTAGATTAAGAAATCGAGCAAAAATCGATACGGCACTTTTCACAATCATAAATCAGGTTTTCTTCGGGATAATTTCTAAATAAGAGTTCTCGCTCCGAACTTATATTTCTATTTAGTAATTTTGAGTGAAATTAATTTGCATTCGCGTATGTATCTGTTAACTTAAAAACGGCTACATCTTATTTTTTACTTTTTGGAGTTTTATTTTATAACGTACACTGCTGTGAGATATGACTCTAATTAATGATATTCCGAGGAAAACGACAATTGGAATGTCGTATATTTTGGTTTACAATTGCGAAAAGTCCGTGTTTTTTTTGTCATTGCTTTTGGTGGCAAATGAGCAAACAGCATACCTGATAGTAAGCGATAATGCCGCTCATGAACCTTTACTAGGCCTTTATCTACCGTAAATAAAGTGAAGGGAGCGTGAATGTGTGAAGTCATGTTGGGATACTAAAGGCATCACACGCAAACACCCTCAGAAGGTTGGGCTTCCAGCTCTCTTGCTCATCGAACTGCAGTAACAATTGCTAATACTGAGACGTCGTTTTTCTGCGAGAGTCGTTTTTCTAACTGGACTCTTAACTTCTACCTCGGACGGACTGGCCCGCGGCTGCAAATAGATGACTGTCGAAAGTGTCCTACTACATAAAATACTACCAAATTGCATTATTTCTTAATCTATTTCTGTGAGTGACAATTGCCTTCCTGGAAATTATTAATGTTCGACTATGAGGGTTACGAACAGGGCTCATGAATACTGCTCAGAATAAAAGATTTCTTAAACTTAGTTGCTAGTTCTATTTCTAGAAATTTAAAGATGTGCAAAATTGTATTTTTACCAGTTCGTCTCACGATCTTGATCACTTTCCGGCGGCAATTGTCTACAAAAATAAAACAATTTGAATCAGACATGTATTTATTTTTCACACACATTAATTATAAGTACAAATTATGTCTGGGCAAAACTAATATTTATTGCTGTAATGAAATACATATTATGTTATTTTATACTAGCAACCCGCCCTCGCTTCGCTTCGGTTGCAGTCGCCTTCTCCGTTCCTGTGGGAATACCGCGATAAAATATAGCCTATGTTACTTCCTGATATTATAGCTTTCCATTGGTGAAAGAATTTTTGAAAGCGGTTCGGTGGTTTAAGCGTGAAACCGTAACAAACAAACAAACATGCTTTCGCATTATTAGTATGTACGCATATAATATTAGTAAGGATGTAGAGTGCTCCGTTTGGTAACGGAATAGAATAGAATGTGACATCCGAACTTACTGTCCCATAAAAGTTGTAAAAATCGAATAAGGTATTATTAAGGCAGCAGTTTTACTTAGAAAATGATGATATACAGTAACTAGAATCGCCAACTGCCAAGTCTGATTATGGCGTTATCCCTCATGTAAGGAAACCTAGTCCAACAAGGTCTGAAGATGATTGGTGAAATGTGATTATTGTTACATTTTCAAACCCGCCCCCCCCATTTTCTATTTGGCTGAATTGCTGAATCGATAAAAATTGCCTTGATTTAAACCTACTTACAAAATTTCACGAGAATTACTTGAGAAGTGAGCTCTATAGAGGAGAACAGGCGGCAATCTGAATCTACAAAAGAATTGCCCAAGCAGACGTTTCTCCATCACACCGTCAAAACTTAGTAATATTTATCATTTCAGCTCATATATGTCCCACTGTTGGGCTCTCCGTCTCCATAATGGGAGGGAAATTGACCTACCACGCTAGTCAGACGTGTTGGTATAGAGTTTCATTTCAAGTTTAACTGCTTTTGCATAGATGTTATATGCCTATTTAATCTCTTAGTCGTCTTTTATGACACCCACGGCCAAGAGAGGGGGTGATGAATTGTATTCTTACTCCGTCACCACACGGGAAATTAATCATATTCTTTTTAGCAACGTATGCTAGAAAAATAATAAAAATTAGTCATTTAATATATGACAAAATTGCGTTTAAAATTGCATTAGACACACCACAGCTTAGCTGTGCATTATAAAGATGTATGTAATATTTTTATAAATAGTCTACAGAATGTATTCTTCATTATTCATACGTCGTTTACTTATGAATAATAATAATTTTGAATTAAACATAACCTCCAAATTGGGTTAATTAATGTTCTAGTAAGTTGTTTAATTTTGCATTACGCAATACGCTTGCACCATTTATGTAATTTTTTTTTTTAATATTCAAAGGTAAAAAATGCAAAGGCAAAAAATGCCTGACTGTTCCGCACTACTATTCATGTAGGTTTTTCTAAACTTGGACGCGATAGAATCCAGCATATTAGCTTATTTTAAGATCTACTACTACGCGCTGCTCAGACGATGTGGTATAGTTTTATTGTGAGTTTTCCTTCTCTTGCATCAATATTATCTACATATCCAGTAGCGCTGGTCAGACTTGTTAGCATATGGTTTTGTCGATTTTTCCTTGTCACGCATTGATGTATTTGCATATTGTATCCCTTAGCAGTTTTTTACGATACCTACGGGCAAAAGACGGGGTGGTTAATTGTATTTTTACTCTATCACCACGCGGAAAGAAAATTATCATAATATTCATTTTAAGTTAATTAATGCTAACGATAAGTGATCATAAACAATATTATCGTTATTTTTTTCTGTTGGCAGTTAATATTGTATTAAAATATGGATAAACATTTTGTAATTAAAACTGTAGTGTTGCCTACTATAAAATAGGAATAACAATGATATGCTCTTCAAATAAATTTCTCCTCTCACTACTGTGTGCGCTTAAAAGTATCAGATGCGGCGAGATAACTAAATTGAAAATTTAAATGTGATCCATGAAAATAATAATTATTTCATAGGCATGCCTTTTAAGTTTTGTCGTTTGAAGAAAAAAACACAACTAGAACCTTGTAGTACTTTTTATTGTTTTTAAAAGTATTCACCACGTAGCTTAATACACTTTGCCATTCGCTCAAACCAGTTATTATAACATTTATTCCACTCTAAAGTGGGGGTATTCAAAATGGCTGACTTGAAAGCGTCGACTGCTTCTTCACCGGACTGGAACCTTTGACCACGAAGACTATCCTTAATTTTAGGAAATGTAAAGAAATCGTTAGCGCTTAGGTCAGGACTGTATGGAGGATGGTCAAGAATTTCTACTATTTCCTGCTTCAAATAGTCAATAGTTTGACGAGCGCTGTGTGAGCTTGCGTTGTCGTGGTGCAGGATGATGCGTCGCTTTGAGTTAAATTTTCGAAAGTTCGGCGATGACTTGTGGTAAACAAACTGTGGTATACCACTCTGCGTTAACCGTTCTACGATCTTTAAGTGCAATTGTCGCAACATGGCCGGTTTTTCCAACGAACGTGGCCACCATCTTCTTTGAAGTGCTTCGAGAACGAACAACTTTAGTCGGCTTTGGCTCGTCTTGAAAGACCCAGACTGTAGATTGTTGTTTGGAATCAGGATCGTAGGCATAGATCCAAGGTTCGTCACCACTGATGATGTCGTAGACGTGATTTGACTCTCCTCGGTTGAACCTTTGTAGGGTTTTCTTACACCATCTGACGTGGGCCGCCTTGTGATCGGCGGAAAGCAGATGCGGTATCCAACAACAAACTAGCTTTCTCACACCAAGCGCTTCATGCAAGATCTTCTGAATGGTTGTCCCTGAGATGCCTAATAGAGCCTGTATCTCTCGATACGTCACATGACGATATTCGAGAATTAGTTGTCTTACAGCAATGATGTTATCTTCAGTGAAGGCGGATTTTGGGCGTCCTTCGCGAGATTTGTTACTAACACTAGTATGTCCACGCTGGAATTCTAAATACCAGCGTTCGACAGTCCGCAGACATGGGGCTTCATCACTGAACACAGATGTTAGCTCTTCAAAACACTGAAGCCGTGTCAGGCCTCTTCTAAAGTTGTAGAAAATTATTGCACGAACATTTTCCTTAGATTCATTTTCATACGTAACCTGACAGATTCCAATCGACGCTGTGACTAAACAATAGCATTAATCCTAATACTTTCAACTGTTTTGAGATTCAAAATTTAAATACATTCGAATATAGAACATTTCCAAATTCAAAATTGCCGGGAAATATGGAAACGACAGAACTTAAAAGGTATGCCTAGTATGTTCATTTCGCCGGGCTGGCCACAGACGTCAATAATTAGGTACCTGTGGTCAGCCCAATGGCGATGCGGAGAGAATACTATACCTGTGTCGGTCGTGATTGATCGAATCAAAAAGATGAAATAATGACAGATTCGATCACCAATCACTTATGACCGGATCTTTCGTGATCGATCGATCGCGAGCGACTGACAAGACCCGCCTCGATCCTCGTGAACGGCGACCGGTCAATTCAATCGGTCATGTAGACAACGCGATTCGATCTTTTTAATTCGAACAATCATGGCCGTCACAGATATACTATCGGTTATAAGGCAGCGCGCCGCCTTTTTGTCGCCCCAGGCGGAACAAATTGCGTGTGTCCAGATCATAGGCCATCCAAAAAACAGGTTATGTGCTTAGCGTGAACCATTGAAGACATATCTACGCAGCTGCCCCTTTAAAAGGCCTGCTATCCTGTCTTTAGCCCTGCTATCAAGCCCTTTTGCTTGTAATACCTTATAGCGTACTACTGTCGGTCCATACTCTGTCAAAAGGGGACTAGTACATGTCGTATGGTAGTCCTAATCATCTCAGCCCATATACGTCCTACTAATGGCCTCAGGCCCCCTCCACTATAGGAGGGCAATTGACCTTCTGTGCCATGCTGGTCAGACGTGTTGGTATAGGGTTTCGTTTCGAATTTTCCTTCTCTCGCATAGATGTTGTGTGCATATTATATTGCTGTCATCTTTTACGACACCCACGGCCAAGAAAGGTGGTGGTGAATTGTATTCTTACTCCGTTACCATATGAATAAGTGGTAGTTCTTTATATAACCTTGTACAGTTTCAACAACATATTATGTAAGTTCTTACAATATTTTTAATTGACTTTATATTTGTACAGCCCCATAATCTCCTTCATGGTTCCTGCATCAATTCCGAACGTGCCGTATCACATTCACTTCACGCGAGGACAGAGAGAGACACGATCAGACATCATTAACTACAAATTCACCTCGTATGACGTCATCTGCTTGCTCATCTCTCTCTGTCTGGGCGCCTGGTACTTGGTCAAGAAGGTGAGTGTTTATTTTAACCTATACTCGCTTACCATTGCTACTTTATTATGTGGTCTTTATTTGACTGGGACTAATTTTTTACGTACTCCCCACTGTAAGTTTTGGAATCCAAAATCTGAGTACAACATTTAACATGAATCCCTAAATAATTTAATGGGAAAAGAGAAACGTGTACAAGAGTGCTGTTGGACAGATAAAATTATGAATAATTACTATAATTAGCCAATAAAGAACCTTTTACCTGTACAGCTACGATAAACGCAAGGTCCCAAAGGTTCATGAGCGGCAGCAACACTTAACATCAGGTGTACTGTCTGCTCGTTTGCCACCGCTAGCAGTAAAAAAAATCTTAGTCTTCTAGCTTTAAGATAATGAATTACCATGTTGAAATGGCATTTGACAGGCCATATCGCTCGACCATTGAGGGCGAAAATTCCTGAAGTGGTTATCACAAATTGGACGCCGCAACGTAGAACGATACTCTGTTAGGTGGACTGACGATATCTTGAAAGTCGCAGGGCACCGCAAACGGTACAAGACCATTCCAAGTGACATTCTCGTGGGAAGGCATATGCTCAATACTGGTCGTCTTTGGGCTGATGGATGAATGAATGGAATACTTCTCTGTCCCTCGTTAATAGTAATTAACAGGCAAGGAAATGAATTCGGTGTCGCGACAAATGCTTTGTGATGAAGTCTTCGATCAAATATTTTGTCAGTTGTCTAAATACTTACGGTTTCCAACATTGTAGTTAGTCAATATTTCGTGCGATACACAAATGATTCGAATTTATATATCATTTGTGAATTACGTAAAAGTTATATCCCAAATTAAGATTTTTTTATTTCATGGGACTTAACGAACACATACGCTGGGTGCGAGCCTCCCGCTCAATGGAAGGGGAATTGATCTACTATATCGCGCTGCGCAGGCGGGTTGCCTTTTTCTTGGTTGAGCCATGGTCAGCTCACAAGCCGTCCGTTCCGTCCGGGAGGAAGAAAGAGCGGCCCGCGGCCCCATAACCCACCGGCACCGAGTTCCCAGTCATCCGGGACGAGCCCGGGGGCGAGCTGCCTTAGGGTTTTATTTCGAGTTCTCTCTCTCTTGCAGTGATGTCTATGGGGTGGTGAAACACTGAATTGTATCTTAATCTGTCATCAAACTAAAAATATACAATTACCCACAATTTTCCAACATTTCCAAATTTCCCGTGTGATGACAGGATAAGAATACAATTATCCCCATTGCAATAGAAACATTTTTTTTTAATCCTATATACATGTATTATTTTTTTTTTCTGTAGCACTGGATCGCAAATAATTTATTCGGCATAGCGTTCGCCATCAATGGTGTGGAACTATTGCATCTGAACAACGTGGTGACCGGCTGCATCCTCCTGTGTGGTCTGTTCCTCTACGACATCTTCTGGGTCTTCGGCACTAACGTTATGGTCACCGTCGCTAAGAGTTTTGAAGCGCCTATCAAATGTATGTTAATCTATCTTTATGTTAACCTTGGAATATGGAAATAGATATATGGCAATGTATTTATAATATGTTATATCATCATCTCAGCACAGATAAATCCCACTGCTGGGCTCAGACCTCTTCCATAGTAAGAGGAAAATTAACCTACTATACCGCGTTGGCCAGTGTTGGCATAGTAAAGTGGTAGGACCACATTGTTAACAGTTGTCTGTCTACAACACAGTAGTGGTACAACACGGTAGTACAACACTCTCACAGGAAATGACGTCAGAGTAGTAGCAATTTGTTACTGCGCTTGGTTCAGTGAGCGAGAGAGACGGCAGTCCAACTTTCTGAGGGTGTTTGCGTGTGGTGGGTTTTAGTGATACCTTTAGTATCACTGAACCTCATTGCACGCATTTACACTCCCTTCACTTTCTTCACGGCAGGCAGTGGCCTTGCAGAGGTCCATGAGCGACAGTAACACTTACCATCAGGTGTACTGTTTGCTCGTTTGGTAGGTATTTAGTTGTCGTACAAAATAATTGTTCTATTCTTCCTTAAAATGGAATAATATATGATAACAATGATTTTCTTGACACTGGTCATTCATTACTAGTTATTATATACAGGGTGTATCAGGTTATGGGGCAACTGGTCAAACGGGAGTTAGGCAATGGTGGTAGAACCCCATAAAAAAAATTTGAAGGAAAAATAACGATTCGTTAATGAAGTAGAGACATGTAAAGTTTTCAATTTTATCATCGCTTTTTCGTGTAAATCTGATTGAAATGTATAAAGTCAGCAATACTTAATATGCAACACATTCGTACTTTGTTAAATGTTCATTAGAAATTGAATAAATCAATTATTACGTTCGCATAAGCAAGACAAACTTCGCCTTAACACCAGCTGATTAAAATAAAACAATAAAACCTAAACTGTAATTTTTTATTGAAAATGAATTTCGTCTATGTTTAGGCTAATAAAGCCGGCGAAACAAGGTCAAAGGAGCCGCCCGACGACACTCGCTCGCTTAGGGCCTGTCCGCACTGCTATTCAGACTTTTTCCCTCGCGAAAAATTATCCGCCGGTGCGGAATAAGATTCAATATGTTAAAGAATTGCGAACAAAAATCCGCACGGTGAAATATAGCCCGGGCTGGGCGTGATTTGTTACGCCGACGACACGCTCGTCATAGCCCACGGTGGGACGCTAGAAGAGGCGGCAAGCCTGGTGACTCTACGCACCGAAGAGATCGTCGGGCGGACCGAGGCGTTGGGGTTGAGGGTCGCCCTGGACAAGATGGAGGCCCTCTTGTTCCAAGGTCGCCGCATGAGCCCTCCCATCGGCGTCTCGATCACCGTCCATTCGGTTGATATCAGCATCCGGGCCCATATGAGGTATTTGGGCCTGGTGCTCGACGGGCAATGGTGGTTCCGGGAGCATTTCCGCAGGCTCGCTCCACGACTCGTCGGCGCGGCGTCCGCCCTATTGTGGCTTATGCTGAATGTGTGGCTGTACGTGGGGGTCATCCGGTCGATGGCCCTGTACGGCGCACCGGTGTGGACGGGGTCCATGACCGTCCGACTCAGGGCTCTTCTGTGGCGACTACAGAAGGCCATGGCGGTCAGGGCCATACGCGGATACCGCACGGTGGCGACAGAGGCAGCGTGCCTGTTGACCGGGACTCCCCCGTGGGACCTGGAGGTGGAAATGCTCGCCGTTTTGTATCGGTGGGTGTCGGGGGTGCGAGCGGAGGGCGGTGTGGTCTCTTTAAGGAAGCTCACCTTCTGGCGCGCCGACGCCCGCCGAGACATCATTGCCCGTTGGGCAGTCCGGCTGGAGAGGCCTCAGTTCGGGGTGCGAATCGTGGAGGCCTTCCGGCTGGTGCTGATGCAGTGGTTGGAACGGCGGCACGGGGTGCTCTCCTTCCGACTGGTGCAGGTGTTGACGGGGCATGGACGCTTCGCCAAATACCTGCACAAGGTCGTTAGGAGGGAGAGTACACCGTCCTGCCACCACTGCGATTGCGACGAGGATACGGCGCAGCATACGCTCGAGGTCTGTGACGCTTGGGCAGAGCAGCGCCGTGAACTCGTCGCAATCATCGGTGCCGACTTGACGCTGCCGACTATCGTCAGGGCGATGGTCGGCACCGTCAGGAACTGGGACGCGGTCGCAACCTTCTGCGAGACAGCAGTCTCGCGGAAGGAGGCGGCGGATCGCCTGCGCGAGGAGCGCAGCCTCGATGAGGCGATCCGTCGCCGCCGACTGGGGCGGCGTAGGCGCGAATACCTGCGCCTCATGCCGCTCTAGCCGAGGCTGCAGGTGACGTGACCGGGAATAGTACGTCACCCGCCGAGAGGCCGACCGTGTGAGGAAAGACCGACGTCCTCCCCGAGAGGGGGACGTCGGTCAATGGGAGGATACCTCAAATATTCTGATTCTGTCGGGCCGACCACTGACGTCAAGTCACCCTGCTCCGGTGGTCGGCCCAATGACGAAGGCGACGTGCGTCGTGGGTGGGTTGTGGGTGTGCTTGCTTACGCCCTACTGTCGCCTCGCGCGGATTGGTGCGAGGAGCACGCCGACCGCAACCCACCCCAAAAAAAAAAAAATGAAATATCCTTGTGTGGACAGGCCCTTAGGTGCCTGTGAAAGTATAGGTTTTTAAAATTGAATTATTCGTTTTTATTTAATTACTTTAGTTTGACTGGGATGTCCGGTCTAAATGCACGGCTGGGATTATTTTCGCCTTACGACTTTTTCGCGTATTAAAAGTCCGCGATTTAAAGTGATTTGAAATATGGCTTTTTCCCGGTTCGGTGTGTTGGTCCGATGTGCGGTATTAAAAATGTGTGATATGTTAGGAATTGTTAAACTCGGAATGTTAATACCACATACGTATTACCTATCTGGATTACTCCGGTTATCGATATGGGACCTTTACGGCAACTTTCACGAAAAAGGTAGGCCATCTTTTTATTAAAAATAGGTAGATATCTAGCTTCTATTTTATTTTTAAGTTAATAATCCTTGTATTGTAGGGGACTTCACAAATAGAATCAACGGACAGAAATTACATCCAAACTCAGTACAACAATTTGTTGATCGCGCAGTGTTGTCCTGCGTGAGATTCGAACCCGTGACACTGGCACGGTAGGACAGTATCTTAAACACTACGCCATCTGTGCAGTCAAAATCAATAGTACATACTTATTCTACTTTTTACCTACAAGATTTTATTATAAACCATCTTACCACACCGACGTTATTTAGGTATAAAAGCGGGCGAGGCGAGTCAGACGCCTACGTAACATCAACACGTCACATTTAAGGCGTAGACTCTTTGACACATATTTTTGAAACCATTGTAACTATTATGTTTTATAGTTTTTTGTGAAATATACATTCTAATTACGATCTGTGATCTTTAAACTACAACATACTCGAACAGTTGCCCCATAACCTAATACATCCTGTATATACCTATGTATATATACAGGGTGTATCAGGTTATGGGGCAACTGGTCAAAAGGGAGCTAGGCAATGGTGGTAGGAACCCATGAAAAAAATTTGAACGAAAAATATCGATTCGTTAAGGAATTAGAGACATGTAAAGTTTTCAATTTTATCGACGCTTTTTCGTGTAAATCTGATTGAAATGTATAAAGTCAATGATGCTTAATACGCAACATATTCATACTTTGTTAAATGTTCATTAGAAATTGAACAAATCAATGATTACATTCACATAAACAAAACAAACTTCGCTTTAAAACAGCTGATCGGCCTTGGACCGTTGACCGCTCGTCGCTCGTAGGTACAAACCTACACTATAGTGTGTTCCAAATAGCATGGCAAAAGAGGTGATTTGGTGACCTTCACCACGATATCATCAAATCCAAGTAATTTGTCGCTAATTCTATCGCTTTCCATACAAACCGTCTTATCGTTGTAATATCGTGGTGAAGGTGTCTAGACTGTACAGAGGTTACAAACATTTGTCTGCGTGTAATTTGTTTAGAATTTTAATTAAGAAATTATTAAACACCTACACGTGCAATATTAAAGCATACGTACACGTTACCTACCTTACCTAGCATGAAACTGATAGCTAACCTATCTTAGGGCTAACTTTTTGTTAAATACGTAAAGTGAGGTAAAATAATATACTAAAATAATTTATTTATGACTTTACAAAAATCTATAGTTCTGGACTGTCACTTCCACTACTGTTACTATCACTGCTGTCTGATACATGAATTATGAATGCATCAATCTTTCGGTATGTACTCTCATCGAGGCCCATCATTTTTTTTTTTCAATATCTTTTACGTGCTCCACACGGAATGTCAAACAAAATGGCGACTGGGCCACACGACGCCACTGATCTCGTACATCTGACGCTAAAATCAGTTAAGAAAAGATTTTATGTTTGATACACATAACCTAAAATCTTGCATCTACTTGTGCGATCCTTTAGGTTTATTACACCTGACGGTAAAATGAGTTGAAAAAAATGTGTCATAACTTAAAGCTTGGCATTTTTTGGGCGTTACATAACTCTTCGAAGCTAATTACGTATTTAATTATAGGATTTATATTATATTGAATTTATATAAATATTCTCGGTACTTTAATTTTAATGTTACTTAAAAACTTTTGATATTCAGACATTTGAAAGTAATTTGGCATTGTTATCAATGATATTATTTATAAAATAATGAAATGTCACCAGTTACTGGTTAATCTGGTATTTTAAAACAATGAAATACATGATTATAGGATATTAAAAACATATATTTTCTATGGTAATTTTACTAGATTTCGTAAAATTTTGGGTTGTGCTGTTTGTAATGTTGCTTCCTGGTAGGCATCTACAAAGAGAATTTTGCGATACAACTTTTCGATAGATTTGTATGGTAAGAGATAGATTTTTTGCATTTTAAGATATCGTGGTGAAGGTATAAGAGTGGTAGGACCACACTGTCGACAGTTATCTGTCTACAGCCGCGGGCCGGTCCGTCCGGGGCAGTACCACACTCTCGCAGAAAATCGACGTCTGAGTAGTAGCGATTTGTTACTGCGCTTCGTTCGGTAGGCGAGAGAGCCGGAAGCCCAACTTTCTGAGGGTGTTTGCGTGTGGAGGGTTTTGGTGGTGCCTTTGGTATCACCGAGCCTCAATGCACGCATTCACACTCCCTTCACTTTCTTCGCGGTTGGCAACGGCCTTGTAAAGGTCCATGAGCGGCAGCAACCAGCAACACTTACCATCAGGTGTACTGTTTGCTCGTTTGCCACCATTTGCAATAAAAAAAAAAGGTCGTCTTTTGCCACGTTATATGGCACTGAGTATATCATTAAAACGTTTGCACAATTCTAGGTATTATTGAATGAATTTATACTGTCGAAGCTTTACATGCCTAAATGTATTCTGTCTGTACATGCCTACATAATACGTAATATTTAAGGCATAGACTCTTAGACACATTTTTTGAAATCACTATAACTTTTATGTTATATTGTTTTTTGTGTAAGGTACATTCTAATTACGATCTATGACCGTTAAACTACAACATACTCGAACAGTTGCCCCATAGCCTGATACATCCTGTATATAAATATATACAAAAATTGCTCGTTTAAAGATATAAGATAATAACACCAATAAAGATAAACCAAATTTCAATAAACAATAATATTTTAACATATTTTAAGAATGATATCTGATGCTTACGCGAGCATTACATATTGTAAATAAAACTACTTGTACTGATTATATCGCGTTTGTATTTGATTTAGGATTGCCCGACGTTTCGAATACTTTACACCATTCATGGTCACGGGCGGTCTAAGATGTCTGACGTCCAAACAAGTCAACGTTATTACAGACGTCCATGACCCCCGTCGCAGAGACCGTGTGAAATCACCCACAGTTGAGCGCCTCCATGCAGTACTACCTTATGTGAAAGGAGTCACTGACAAGATTGGCTTCATCCTGAAACGGGCTTCCATAAAAACTTATTTTAAGCCACTCAAGTGAGAGATCAGATCAGAGTCAGATCCCTCTACAAGATGCAGGAGTTTATAAACTTGACCGTGACTGTGGTCTCTTTTAATACATTTTAATTGTATCTTGTGTACTGGTGTGTACCATATATGGGAACAATAATATAATAATAATAATTTATTTCGCCACAATAATAATAATAAGTTACAAAATGCGTGCTGTACAATGACATAGTACTTATTGTGGCATACTGGTGCCCAAACTAGGAAAAACCTGTATTTCAGGCCACCAGGCGCTTCCGTAGAAACACTGGGCCACTATTTAGTTCCGCATAACATATAGGTTATAATAGGTACAACTACAGAGTTTGATTGTTGGTATCGTCAGGGTTAGTAATGAGCTTGTGTGTGTCAGAGTATATGTGTGTTTGCTTGGGTTTGTGTAATATATAGGTGTTATGGAGGTGTGGATGTGAAGTGTGTGTGTGTGAGTGTATATGATTACATGTCGCTTAATGGCGTGTATGTGAATGTCCTTTGTAATATGCCAGCTGTGAGTAATGTATCTGTGTATTTTTAATTTTACGTTATACGGGCACGATTAGGAGACTTTCAGTTTTTTTATAGTCTAAGTTTATGAGCCAATTAGCAATCTTAGTTTTGCAAGATTGTTTAGTGAGCGAATATATATTATGATCTTTATTTACAGCATTGTAAAGATATCTTCCAAGGAAACAAAAGAAACGATTGGAAAACTTTGTTGTAAGATTTTGAGAAGTGCAACTTACTGGTTCACAGCGTCTCCTGCTCAGTGGCAGTGAGCTGTATGTCAGAAGAGAGTGTTGTTTAATAATAATGTTGAGGATGAATAGCTGCCGAACAGTTAATACATTGCCACACAGTTAATACATTACAATATAATATACAAATCGCTACTCGCTTACGTAATTTATTATAGCACTTAAATTTTCTGTCACCTATACAGTGTAATATTAAAAAATATTTAAAAGATAGTTGTGAAATGTTTAAAAAAAGTAATTTTAAACCGTCCCTTACTCGTGAGCTAATTGTAATATTAAAAAAAGAGAAGTGAAGTATATTTGTGATGTTTAAAAATTTACAAAATTATTATACATACCAAGAGGTCAGCGCTTCATCAAATAAAGTAGACTAAAAGTAAGTTTTTCGCGCGCCAGATGAAGCTTTCAAGTGCCGGACAAGAATCATTGAACTTTAGCTTCTCGGAAGGGTCCAAAGGGGACAGTTAAAGAAAACGCAACATGAGCCTTCCATAACTTTATTTTCCTTGTGAGAACAATTGTGATACACTTAAAATTTAATAAAGTAATCTAATGCATACTTATTTATAAAAGTTTACATAACTCCTAAGGGTCATGTCTGCAATATGAGAGAAAATAAAACATTAATTGAATGCCTTTTATGCTGTAAAACCAGTTCAAATTCACCAATACCATGTGACGTCAACTACGGTTTCCAGGTAAGCTATTTCAGCAAGCATTCAACGCTTCAAAATTCGGCATCGCAAATGGCAGTTCCATGAATGTCGGTCGACATAAAGGCGAAAGAAGAATTTATAAACCACTGATCCATGGAATAATACGAGAAAAGAAGAAATATCCAATATAAGAAAGGAAAAGAAAGAAAAAAAAGAACCGCTTTCTATAGCTGTAAAAGAAAAACCAAGTTTTAGTATTGGGCAAAAAGCAAGCCACGACATTATCACATTTAACCGAAAATCTTACGGGTTTCTTAAAAAATATGGGTTCACCCATAAGGTGTATAAGCCCGTCCAGAAATAAGTAACAATCTTTCGTATAAGGAACGCAGATTGCACTCTGATAATGCAGATTTTAAAAAATTACGTTTCCGACATTCGAGGCTGGATCGCAAAGTGAGACTCTTTGACAAGTGTCAAATGTCAGCCATTTTTTTTTATCACCTGCTGCCATAGGCACAGGAAACAATACGCATACAGCCTAAAGCATAATGCATACTGTGACGAGACCGAAAGTCAAACATTACAACAGAGTGTAGTGAGGAGTATTTTATTTGCATGATTTTACTGTTAAATTACTGACTTGCATTACAAATAACTTCAACACACACAAGTAAGTACTTAATTTAAAGACATTAATATTTTTGTTTCGATAAAACAGGCTAAATAAATATCGTGTAGTATATCGATCATGGCAAGCACTAGCGTACATGTGCTTTTTTATATGTGAGTATACGTTGCCTATAAAACTTCGATATAGTTTGTACCAACTGCAGCTTCGAGATTGATGTGTGTGTGTTATGTTAGTGTGTGAAATTGTTGTAAGCATAGACCTTGCATATGTGTTAACATCAGCGGGAGGAAGGAATTCAGCCACGCTGGTTTTCGAACAAAATCAGCCGAATGGCCTTTTTAAAGTATTAATATTCTGTGATAAATACTTACAATATAAAGTTGTTCGCAGTTGTGTTCCCCCAAAACTTGTTGGTGAATGGTTTGGACGCGAGTAACTTCGCTATGTTGGGTCTTGGTGACATTGTGGTGCCGAAGACCCAGAAGGTCTTCGGCACTGACGTTATGATCACCGTCGTTAAGAGTTTAGAAGCGCCTATCAAATGTATGTTAATCTATTTTTATGATAACCTTGAAATATGGAAATAGATATATGGCAATGTATTTATAATATGTTATATCATCATCTCAGCACAGATAAATCAGCTGGGCTCAGACCTCTTCCACAGTAAGAGAAATTAACCTACTATACCGCGTTGGCCAGTGTTGGCATAGTAAAGTGGTAGGACCACATTGTTAACAGTTGTCTGTCTACAACACAGTAGTGGTACAACACGGTAGTACAACACTCACAAGAAATCGACGTCAGAGTAGTAGCAATTTGTTACTGCGCTTGGTTCGGTGAGCGAGAGAGACGGCAGTCCAACTTTCTGAGGGTGTTTGCGTGTGGTGGGTTTTAGTGATACCTTTAGTATCACCGAACCTCATTGCACGCATTCACACTCCCTTCACTTTCTTCACGGCAGGCAGTGGCCTTGCAGAGGTCCATGAGCGGCAGTAACACTTACCATCAGGTGTACTGTTTGCTCGTTTGCCAGCGTTTGCAAAAAAAAAATGTATGTCGAGTTTTCCTTGTTTCACATAGATGTTATCTGCGTATTATATCCCTTAGTCGTCATTTACGACAACCACGGGTAAGATAAGGGATGATGAATTGTATTCCCATTCCTTCACCACACAGATAGCTATGTGCATGGACAATGGAACGAAACTGCTTGAACATAGATAATGGAATAAGAATAAAATTATCGCTAAATCTTGTTTGCTCACCGGATCGGCAAATATCGGCTACGGGCAAATGAGCATCAGCTCTCTCCTGGGAATTATACGTTTCCTTCCCCGTCCTGGGAAACGTATATTACTCACGGCAATCGCCGACCTGCCTGCCAAGGGTGACGATTATGACAATGTGCTGTCATTTAAATACGACGTCCTACGTCTAGTAATGGCCGGCGACAAACTGAATCATGACATTGGTGAATTGTAATAGCAGATAATCGTAATAGCAAATATATATTTTTTAATATTGTTAGTTTCTTCTGCTAATGGACTATGTAAAGCATGACATGAATAGTTAGTTAATTATAATCTTAATTTGGTACATCAATTTAATTTGCATTTAAAAAGAACCGAACTTTTTTCATTGTATTGATGATTCCGCTTCCACATCTGTTGTCAGTTGCCGGTTAAATTTACTTTATTGATCAGTTTTCATTTCCACTAATAATTATGTATTTGTATGTTATGCATTTTTTCGAAAATTATATAAAATGCTCGATGATTTGATAATAACCGTTGGGGAAGATAGGTACTCGAGTGGCGACCACGTATTGGAGGAAACAGGTAGGCTGACGCCCTGGTGAAGCTTGCTGGGTCTCTTTGGATGCGGCAAAGGACCGCACTCCGTAGCGAAATATAAGGGAGATTTACGTTCAGCAGTAAACTCGGGTTGAGAGCCCTCGGCGCTCACCCACCAGTCCGGGTAAAGATATCACAACCATCTACAGCTAACAACTAAGTCACACAATACATATATGTATATCAGCAGTAAACGATAAAGGGCTAATGATGATGATGACAATGATAAATATTTACAATATAAAATTGTTTGCAGTGGTGTTCCCCCAAGACTTGTTGGTGAATGGTTTGGACGCAAGTAACTTCGCTATGTTGGGTCTTGGTGACATCGTGGTGCCCGGCATCTTCATAGCTCTACTGCTGCGCTTCGACAAGAGTTTGCAGCGCAATTCTGAGTTCTACTTCAGGTAAAACTTACCATAGTGTACTTTAGCACTAAGTTTAGTCTAGTAATGTACTTTAGTAAGTATAGTCTCCTATATACAACTGCTTACATAAACACTGGCTACTTATAAAATATACTTGTGGTGACGGAATAAGAATACAATTCACCCACTACCTATCTTGCTCGTGGATGTCGTAATAGACGAAGGGATATAATACGCATTTAACAAATATGCAAGTGCCCTTTTTGGCACCCACCAGACCCGGTCACCGGATCCGGTAAGAATGACCAGCTT
The DNA here is from genome assembly GCA_032191425.1 of Lymantria dispar. Taxonomy (NCBI): domain Eukaryota; kingdom Metazoa; phylum Arthropoda; class Insecta; order Lepidoptera; family Erebidae; genus Lymantria; species Lymantria dispar. Next base: position 28,963,046 of record CM063455.1, read on the forward strand.
TTTAAGATCATTCTTTCAGACTGAAAAATAATTGTTTTGCCTTACAAAAAGTATATTCTAACTTGCATAGTTAAAATATACTTTTTGTTTTGTTATAATATACTTATAAAGCCTACGTAATGTAACCAATTTTACGTTACATTTTGTTAGTTAAGACCATATAAGTTTAGTTGTTTACAGTTACAATACAGCCTATCCTATAAGATTTCGCTATTTGCTCAATTATTAATAGTAACACTCACTAGTAACCAAAGTTAAAGAAAAAACATGATACCTACTTTACTTTTAGCAGATAAGAATTTGTTTTGTTTATACCAAAGCTACCAAAGTTTATCTATTTATCCAATCCAAGTTGTTATGACACGTTTAGTACTTTAAGCTTCGTTATTAGTTTCTTATTTTAATAGGTACTATGTTTTCAAATAGCCACTATAAGCATTAAAGTGAAAGACCTGCTTGTTTAAACTTATAAAAATGAATAATTACTAATAATGTTACTTTTCCGTTCATAAGTAAAAGTAATCAATTAAGTGTGATTTTGAGACTTGAGTGAGATTGATTATTATGATAACTCTTTATAAGCCAGTTTGAAATAAATATTAACCTTTAATGTCTTGTCTTTTTCCATTTATATATGGAAAATTTTCATAAAATTCTTTAAAGGTCTCATCGCTAATACAACCCGGCCGGGCCCGGCAGGGTTGAGCAACATACCGGGTTGCAATCTCTTAAGCTGTATATGTTCTTCTCATATAAGTTCTACACGATGGAATGTGGCTACTATATCTGTTACAATCTTAGTCAATATGGCGTATAGGTGATATTCTACATCTAAAGTCTTCGTCTTGATACTTGCGAGTCTAAGAACTTATATATTACTAGCAACCCGCCCTCGCTTCGCTTCGGCTATAGGTTATAGTCGTTTTACCCGCATAGTTCCCGTTCCCGTGGGAATACCGGGATAAAATATAGCCTAGTTTACGCCCTGATATTATAGATTTCCATTGGTGAAAGAATTTTTGAAATCGGTCCAGCCGTTTTGAAGATTACCCGGAACAAACAGACAGACAGACAGACAAAAATTTTTTAATTGCTATTTTAGGGCATAGGTGTCGTGCAAATAACCGTGTGAGCAAGAAAAAAGCCTATTATTTTGACATTACAAACAGACACTTCAATTTTATTTATTGGTATAGATTATGGCTTGCCATATGGGGATGGAGTAAGAATATAATTCACCACCAGGGAGGTGATGGGGTCTTTGCTCGTGGATTTCGTAAAAGACGACTAAGGGATATAATTTGTACATAACGTCTATGCAAGGGAAGGCAAAATTGGAAGGTAAGTGTGGTATACCACAGTAGGTCAATTTCCTTCTCATTGTTGAGTAGGCTCGAGCCCAGTACTGGGACGTAGGTGAGGCCACTGGTTGCTATAGAGTTTTATTTCGAGTGTTCCTTCTTTCGCAAATATGTTATATGCATGTTATAATCGCTTAGTCGTCTTTTACAACACCCACAGGCAATGGGAGGTGGTGAACTCTTGTGTCCATAAGGAAGATCCCCTACTATGCCCGTCTAATAAGTCTTCTAATAATATTTGTAACATATGTTGTTCCAGGGCGACGTTCACAGCTTACATCGTGGGCCTCCTGGCTACGATTCTGGTGATGCATATGTTCAAGCACGCTCAACCAGCGCTTCTGTACCTGGTGCCAGCTTGTCTTGGCACACCGCTCGCGCTTGCACTACTCAAAGGCGATATCAATGCGTTATTCAAGTTTGTATATTCGTTTATTAACTTTTATATAATTATGACTAATGGCTGTTCTGGTACTTAACTCGTGATCAAACGGCAACAGTGCGCTTGTGGTCCGTCGGGCCGACCACTGACGACAAGGAACTCGACACCGATCTGGTCGGCCCGGCGACGAAGGCGACGTGCTACGAGTGGGTTATAGGGCCGCAAGGCGCCCCTCTGACGTCCCGGACGGAGTCGGGCGATGGGACCGTGGGCCATGCCCCAAAAAAATATAGGGTTTAAAACCCTGGGTTTTATGTCAAGTTTTTTTTTTTTTTTTTTTTTTTTTCTCTGGCTTAGATCATATCTACGTATGTGGCGACTATCCGCCACTAAGACAACTTGGACCACAACCCAACATGCGAAGCAATCCGCTTCGCTAATGAATATTGGGCCATACAATAAGACACCTGCGTTTGGCACCTGTGTTTTGCACGTGTTATCGCCGGACCACACGCAGACTGAATTCTAGTATATATACCGCTTTTGGCTGCCTATTCATTCATGTTCCATCCGACGTCCTCGTCACGTCCTCGACGAAGAGGACGACAACATCACACTCGCTCAACAAAGAGCCTACACGGCCCGCGAGGCCTTAACAAATAAATATCCGCGGTTCCGCCCTCGCCGTCGAGGTGCGAAACCGCGCCGCGCAAAAGTCACTACTAAAAACGTGGGCACGCCCACTTTGCCTCCAGCGACGCCCCAAGCCGAGGTCCGTTCCCCACAGGGGGAGCCCTTGGGCGATGTCGCTTAGCATACTTTTCTCCGGGTTGAGAGCTCTCAGCGCTCACCCATAGTCCGCGTCAAGCTGTCAAGGCCATCTGCGGCCAACAGCTGTTCACACAAAAAAAAAAAAAAAAAAAAACCTATTCATTCATTCGATATTCGCTCGCACACTTGTACTGTCGTCACTAGTTTGTTATTAATTTATTGTATATAATTTAGAACCATGTAATTAAATCTTCAGTCTTATAAACAACGCTATTCATTCTCGTTCGCCTTCTCCTCACATCTTCCTGCGCCGAACTCAATACAATAGTAGGATGGCTAATCTCCACACGCCATCCTACACGTACTTATCCCTTGGTCGTCTTTTACGACACCCACAGGGGTGGTGAATTGTATTCTTATTTCGTCACCACACAGAGAACGATACTATTCACCGCATCTTTTCCTGTAGATGTAGCGACGGTACCAGATTATATCAATAATAGAAAAGAAACTGGAAAGGCAGGCATGGTGAATCCTATGCTAAGCCGACATTGAAATCTGCCAATAATGTAAATATTTTTCTTACAGTTATGAAGACCAGCCGGCAATAGAGAAGGCTGCAGCAGACACGGGCAAGTCAAAAAAGACTGAATAGACCAGTAACTGTCAACAAACGAGCACAAATAACGGCACACGGAGTATTTAAGTACACCTTTAGCGATCTCTAGTGGTGGGACCATGTCGTAGCGATGTAGAACAGCTCTCTTACTTTTAAAACATGACCAGCAGTTAAGTGATTAGCTAATTATAATTAAAAACAGCGGTTTGAGTCTATAGTAGTGTATTATTGAATATTGGGATTAGTCTAAGTAGACTATGCGTTAGTCCAAACCAGACTATTAATTATAATTATATATATACAATGTTGGTTAGTCCCTTTTTATAGTTGCAGTGTAGTCAAATATTTATTTAAATTATTAAATGCAGTTATACTCGTTTACTTCCAGTTACAAATATTGATGTCTAAAAATGCCATAGGACACATAAATTTTAGGTAACCTATGGCAATTTTAGACATCAATGGTTTATATAAGGATGACATGAGGTTATGTGGGATATTAATTGCCTTAAGTATTACTTAACATTTAGGCCACACTTATGCCTAAGTGTCACCTAAATTTTAAGTGTTACTTAAGGCAATTCATGCTTACTTTCCTATCATGGAAATGTCACCTGACTTATCTCTAATACACACTCTAGAAATTATCACTACATAGTATAAAACAAAGTCCCTTCCCGCTCTCTGTCTGTCCCTGTGTATGCTTAGATCTTTAAAACTACGCAACGGATTTTGATGCGGTTTTTTTAATAGATAAAGTGATTCAAGAGGAAGGTTTTTATGTATAATACCTACATGCATAATATGTCACTCTTTCAAGAGTAATCTCTAAAGAAAACATGTTTGTATTGTCTAATGCAGTGGCGTAACTATAGGGTGGCAGGGCTGGCAAAATGCCACGGGCCCCCGACTCGAGAGGGCCCCGGCCCGACGCCTAAGATCTGTATCAATACTCACTGGTATCGGTATTGACGGGATTGTTTTTGATGACCTTTTTTTTAGGGAATCTAGGGCCTCTTCAAAAGAATTTGCCGCGGGCCCCAGATGGTATAGTTACGCCTCTGGTCTAATGACAAAAAGCTGTGAACGTTGTATATAAAGATATTCTGTAGTATATTTAGTATCAACATTGGACCCGTGCGGAGCCGGGGCGGGTCGCTAGTAGTGTTATAAAGTCAAGTTCTCTATTGACTCCATTCACTTTTATCATAGAATATGCTAGTGAAAGTGACAAAATAATCAATGCTTCACTGTTGGCCATAATTTTGAAGTTTGGAGTCATCATGTCTGTTAAACCGATTGTGAAAAATGTTATTATTTAAAATAAATCTTGTTAAAAAGCATTTTTGGAAACTGGATACATGCCACCGTGTCTTTTGAAGTTTGAATTTTATACCTTTTTTACTCAGTTTGAAATTTTAAAAAACTTCCAATTTGAACAAACTTCATCTGCCGAACTTCGTCTATGTTTTGTGAATATTAAGTATTCAATTAAAATTATATTGTTGTTTTATTTTGTTTTAATTTTGCTGCTTTTTCTTTCATCGTCCAATGGTTGTCCCAGCTGTATTGGATGATGAGACCGCGTTTTTACTATTTTTATTATAAGTATAGTCTTGAAATCTTAAGTGTGAAAATTGTAACTCATTATCGACAATAGGCTCCCATCACAAACGCTGGTTCAAACTTTTAGAGATAAGTCTTGATAATATTTCATAAATATTATTTTAAATTATCACATGTTTCACAATCGGTTCAGTTCACATCGCACGTCAGTGTTCTTATTATTAAAAAAAGGGTTATTAATATATTCAACTTCCGTCATATCTTCCTTGGGTATTTAATTGGGCGTGATGATTGAAAATAAAATATGTTAAGTCTATGATCATTTATTATTTGAAATTGAATATTGGTATTCATCGCTCGATATGGGGAGGAAATACCTTCGTTCGGTAATGACAAGATACTTCTAAAATCTGTACTTTTTATTTGGATTCCTCCCTACCCTCAATTTGAAATTAAAAATGGATGCCATGTTTCACTATGTAGTCCAATCAATTGCCATTCATTGTTATCCTATATGTATATTATTTAATTATATATTTATTAAGATCTTAAAACCCTCGTTCATTTTTAAATAAATTTTGAATTGTGGTTAATTATTTTAATGAATGGACAATCGAAATATTTTCAACATCATGCCCGCGTATACAAAATTAGTTATAATTGGATGTATATTTTAAAAAAAATTCAATTACATAATACCAACATGGTAAATAAATGTTTCTATAGCATTGTTTTTTTTTTTTGTATATTATGGTTGATTTTTTTTTCAATGGAAAATAAATCGTTTTATATATTTTATTTACTTTCGAAACATAATACTAAGTCTATACATATAATTTTTTGAAAATTTGCTTTTTGCAAATTTTCCAAATTAAATTTCTTTTCATTCTTTTCTTATATCATCTTTAAATTTCGCCATTTTTGAACCAATATGGCGGTAGTCACAAAATGGCGATTTATAACTTACAAGTAAGTATAATGTAAATTTAAATAACGAACTTTTGTTCCGTTCCCTCATTATGTTAAATATTGATAAATATTTATATATTTAAATGGTATTCTACCATTGCCATGACTGCAAGTAATATTTAAAATTTAAGTACTCCTGTACTTAACAATTGTATATAATTTTATACCATATGACTTTAAATGAACTTAATGAAACAATTTTTGTTACCCTATACGATGTGCACAAAACATTTATACATTTTATATTTAATTAATGAAAATGCCTACTAAATATATGTTAAAGTAGGCATTACTACATAGTTGAAAATAGGTACTTATATCGCAACTTCAGAAGATTGTTTCCGGCCAACTAGGGATAATTCTGTTTTTTAAACATAACGTAGGAATTTATTTATGCCCCGGCACGTGGCCTTGAAAGGTATAATCGTAGTTATTTCCTGAATCTTATGTATTAAAAATATTTTGATTACATTTTTTATTTCTTTTAATTACTCTATTTTATTACACCGAAGGTCTAATCCGAGGGGATTAATGAGCATTTTATGCTATCATAGCAAAACTTAACAACTTTTAAAATTGGTTTTGCAAAATATATATTTAAATAGCTAACGGTGGTCCATCTCATAACACGTAGACCGGACCCATCCTAGTGCTAGGCAGATGAGATAATCTCTTATTTTTGCCGATGGACGATTATTTGCTTAGTCTTTTGATTTAATTGGTTGAATTAAGAGGAAGATTTGAGGATCTTCAAGTCCTTTTCGGGTACACTAATCGGTTTACGAGAATTTTTAGTTCCTTGTATCATTATTGAGAATGTAACGCATTTTCTCGTACAGTGTTGTACATGGCTGTTAGGCTGGCTTCCGTGATCATTCACACTTTTTTGACAAATTTTTAGGGTCAATTATCGTAAGAAGTTGTTTGTCAAACGTTCAAGAGTATACAAAATTACAAATCTTGAATTGTAGCGAAAAGTTGAAATATACGCTTCAACAATGGTCCTATAAGTTTGCTTTAGTAACCTTTTAACGCTGGTAACAATTTGTAGTTGATTCAAAATGAGAATACTACATAATGATGGGCCTTATGCGCTATGAATGGCCAATGTTACTATATCTACGTAGAACGGTATTGTATGACAATATTATTTTTTGTGCGTTGAAGCTCTGATGGCGAGTCAAACAGTTCAGTAGAATTTTAAAAATATATCTAAACCTACTGTGGTTATTGTCTATAAAATATACCGTCGGATACGTTTAAATACTCTTGATACTTAAGCAGTACTTCTTCAAGATAGAATTGGATGTGTATGTATATTTTCCTTTAGAATGTACCTTATCCCAATATATATATTTGTTTGGAGGAAACATGCCTCTTATACATGTGTATGTTTAGACATTTTAATGTATTATATTGATGACAAATCAACTGTTATATTCATGATTAAATGGATCCGACAACAGTATAAGCATTTTATTTACTAACTAGCAACCCGCCCTCGCTTCGCTTCCCGTGGGAATACCGGGATAAAATATAGCCTAGTTTACGCCCTGATATTATAGCTTTCCATTGGTGAAAGAATTTTTGAAATCGATCCAGCCGTTTTGAAGATTACCCGGAACAAACAGACAAAAAATTTTTTAATTGCTATTTTAGGCATATGTGTCGTGCAAATAACCGTGTGAGCATGAAAAAAGCCTATTATTTTGACATTACAAACAGACACTCCAATTTTATTTATTGGTATAGACCAGTGTTTGACTTAGTCCCGTGTGAGGAATACAGTTCACCATACCATTCTTCGGTATCCAAAATGGCATGTCCTTCCTTAAACGAGGTTTAAGAAGAGTATTTACTTCACGGTAGGCAACGGCCTGGCTGTGTCCCTGGTATTGTAATGGTCCATGTGCGCCAGTATCACTTACCATTAGGTGTGCTGCCTGCTCGTTTGCCACCATCGGCAATAAAAAAAAAGTCGGCTCAGGAATAAAATATACAGAGAATTTGAAATGAAACCTCGAAAGAAATGAATCATAAATGGTGGCGCTAATCATTCTCTCTTCCTCGCACGTTATGTCTGTCTTTACTCACACACGTTGGAACAGTACACAAATTAATCAGATTTCATTTTTTTCTTTATTATTGACGTTCATTGTTTTTATTAATATATTTGTTCGTTCTTCTTGCTTTATTTATAAATTGTTATAATGCAATGGCATAAAAATGTTTAAAATACCTAATATACTTGTCAATTAAGTATCCATTGCACTGGCGCAAACAATTTCAATCATCCATCCATTCATAACCACATTTTATGCTTAAAAAACTAAACGAAAGTGTACCGTACCTTACAAGCTACACATTGTACGCAACCCGGTAAAAATAAATAAAACGCATATTAAATCCACAATTATTATATATTAATTTATGCATTATCTATACACATATTTAGTTGTTGAAATGCAACGGCCACTTGTGTATGTACGCAGCGGTAATTCGCCAGTAAAAGTTAACCGATTCATTTCAACATAACAATATCGTATCAATATAAAAATGTGTGTGTACTTATGTACGCACGTGAGAACTTATATTTCTTTGGCGCAAAAAGATAAAAATCTTTGTAACAATTTTATCCTTCGCGTTAATCTACGTTTGTAGAAAAAACAACACTAGTAATAGAAAAAAAAGGGTATTTAATACATTGAAAGTTTTATTATAACGCATTATCTAGTTGACATTTGTAACTTCAGGGTGTCAGTTTTTCGTGACGGTGTGTGCATGCATCGTAAAAATTTACTTTCATCATTTTTACCTATGGCGCCAAAAGAAGTACAATTTCAATAATTACATTTACACAATTAAAGCTTATAGTTAAGTTACAATAACATTTGTAACTTTTGCTTGGAACTTTAACGTTCTCAATTAAATAAGAATCAACTGCATGCGTCTCCTTTTATAAAAGAAATATATTTATTTTCTTTTTGTAGGTATAACAAAAGTCATCATCAGCATTTTGCTCTTATCCCAATTATTTGGGGTCGACGCAATATGTATTCTTCCTATCGTACATATTGTAAAAGCAGGGCCGGATTAAAACTATCAGGGCCCCCCAATGCAATTCTCGAGTCCCATGTCCACGGTCCACGAGCTGGTGTATCAACAACAGGTGTGCCGTTTTCTCTTTTGCCACTAACACTAATAAAAAAACGAATAATATTGAGGCAGTATACAAATTTTCAAAAAGAAATCTTCCGATGAAATGTTTTTCTTGGTGCATGCTGGGGGCCCCTAGGTAGTTGCCTAGTCTGCCTTATGGATAATCCGGCCCTGTGTGAAAGTGTTATGACCAGTCGCCTGTCTGACGTCAAAGACAATTCCTCAGAATGTAATTGTTAACAAGACAGCGTCACATAGTTGGCCCTGATCGAAGTAAGCTCTAAATTTTTTACGACATTCACGATTTTTGTTTTCTGAGTGTATAAATATATCCATCAGCCGCTGATGGATTTCACAGCTTTGCTCGGACTATGGGTAGGGATGCAAACGATATATCGATGTTTCAGAAACATCGATGTTTTAATAAAAAAACATCGATGTTTACTATTGTAAAACATCGATATATCGATGTTATTTTATATGATGTTTTGCCTGCATGATTTAAAATGTATGATACTTTTAGCAGAGCCTGCGTAACAGATTAGGTACTCCGTTTCTAAACACCAAAAAATAGCTCATCACATTGATCTCTAAAGAACATCGATGTTTTTAAGGACGATGTTTTTTGTACATTGATGTTAGTTCTGAAACATCGATGTATCAATACATCGACGTCCTTGGTTTCGATATTTGTATCCCTAACTATGGGTGACCGCTGAGGGCTCCCGTTGTGTGAAACGGACCTCAGCTTGGGGCGTCGCTGAAGGTAACGTGCAATGTTAGGTTTAGTATTATAGCCGCCATCACACATTATCATCATCATTTCACCTCATTTACGCCCCGGCATTTACGTTCGGCTCAAGGCTCCTCCATAATAGGAAGGAACCTAACTATACCATACTGATCAGACAGGTTGGTATAGGGTTTCATTTCGAGGTTTCCTTCTCTTAGATAGATGTTATATGCGTATTATATCCCTTAGTCGTCTTTTACGACATCCACGGGCAAGATAGGGGGTGGTGAATGGGACGGAAATGTATAGAATCCTTGCTAATATTATAAATGTGAAAGTAAGTTTGTTTGTTTGCTACGCTTTCACGCTGAAAGCAGTCAAAGCGACTGAGACCGAAGCGAAGCTAGGGCGGGTTGCTCGTTGATTAATAAAATTAGTTTAATGACTGATTCATGTGGTGACGGAGTAAGAATACAATTCACCACCCCTCTTGCCCGTGGGTGTCGTAAAAGACGACCAAAGGATATAATATCAATGCAAGAGAAGGAATGTCATGGGTGCGATCCCCACGAAGGATAATACTTTGTGTAATCACCAATTTGTTAGGCTGGGTGTTATTTCGTTAGCCAACACGTCTGACCAGCGTGACATAGTAGGTCACTTTCCCCGCTATTGTGGTGCTTAGAGTGGGACGTATATGAGCTGAAATGATGATGAATTTGTGTAGGTATATAATTAGATATTTATTATTATTTTTACAGCACTAAGTAAATAATGCTTATATAGCGGGAATGTTTGTATGTATGTTACTGACATATAATTAACGGACACATATTATATCCATACATCTTGCGTGGGATTCGAATCCGCGACACAGGCACGGTAGGTCGCTATCTCAATCCCTACGTCATCTGTGAAAACTCTTTCGTTAACATATACATATATTTATCAAGTTCTGAAGTTTTTACAAAATTGAGATACAACAAGTCGATGGCTGACAACTTATAACCGCTCACAGCAAATTAGAGCGATAAAGAAAAAATATTCAGAGAAAATATTATAAAAATTGCAGTTAATTGACATAAGAAATTATCACCAGGCAGTTCATACCAAAAACAAGCAGTCTTGATTCATTCGTAGAAAATATTAGATTATTCATTGAACTACCAATTTTATCTACAATATAATAAAAAGCCGGTGCCTTTACATATAGATATCAAAGAAAACTAATATGAGACATCTTTAGATTTTTTACCTGCCATATTTGTACGCGCGCATATTACTGCAAGTAATCAATACAATTATCAACAACGTTTTGCTAGAGGTCTAATTTAACACATCTAGAATAAAAAGTAACATTAAATCACAAAATAGTATGTATATGTATATCTATTAAGGCAAGCAAAGCAGCAGACAAACAGTTATAAATAAAATCCCTGATATTGTTACCTTAAAGTTTATATTCTTTGGTTGTATCGAAATCATTTAAAAATAAACTAATAAAGGCAATCCATAAAAAATATATATGTTTATTTTTAATAACACTGCAGTATAAATATTTCATTCAAATCATATAAAACATATTCATTATAATCCAATTGAATTTTAAGATAATTTTTACACATTTTACCCGTTTCAACCAACGACAGCTTATAAATACATACAGCATTTAAATTAATACTTAAAGCCTTAGAATAATAACGTATAGAAGTTAAGTCCGCGCACAAAAAATGAAGCATTCCACGTTCCATAATGTACAAGGTCACTGTACTGCACGTACGTACGCAACTCTTAAAAAAGAAATAGGTAATTTTGACGGTTTGTGCATTCAAATAGTGTCACAACACATTTGAAAAACATAAAGGTTTTTAGCATTATGTACTTTTAAAAGTATTTCGACGATTTATGTTAATAAAAACAAAATTTAATTTCATAATTTGTATAAGCCTTAAAGCCTTAGAATAATAACGTATAGAAGGATAGCGTCCACACGTAAGCCATCAAAAATATGAAGCAAACAATACTACATGCGTGCAAGCGATTACACACGCACACCACTATACAAATTATGAAATCATATTTTGTTTTTATAAACAAATCGTCGAAATACTATTCAAAGTAATGTAAATATGTATATTTTTTATGTTTTTCAAATGTGACACCATTTGAATGCACAAGCCGTCATAATTACGTTAAATACGTACGTTTTTTAAGCGTTGCGTACGTACGTGCAGTACAGTGACCTTGTACATTACGGAACGGTTCCGGCGTAAGCCCCATTAGGATCCAATTGAAATGCTTCCCTTTTTGTGCGCAAACCTACCTTCTACACGTTATTATTCTAAGCTGAAAGCATTATTTCACCTAATTATTGAATGATATTATATCTATCATTGAACACATTGATGTTGAAATTGTATAATGTAATACAATAATTACATTATTAGCATTAAGCTGTTGAATTGCTATTGAACATCAATGAAAACGATAACGATTTTGACCACGCACTGATATTTTTCTTTTCAGCCTAAGAAACAAGCAATTAAAATTTCGCATATACTAATATCAAAATCGTATTTGATTGATTGCTCTCAATCATATTTTACTTTCGATATCGCTGCATAGTGACATCATTCTCACTGCTTTTAACGTAGATTTTATTTATAGGTCTTTTTGATGATCAGAAAACATATACAGAGTGTATCAGGTTATGGGGCAACTGTTCGAGTAGTTTAACGGTCATAGATCTTAATCAGAATGTATATTACACAAAAAACAATATAACATAAAAGTTATATTGATTTCAAAAATGTGTGTCTAAGAGTCTATGCCTTAAATGTTACGTATCGTGTAGGCATGTACAGACAGGATACATATAGACATGTAAAGCTTCATAAATAGGTATGATTTGCGCGAACGCTTCAATGGTAGCGTAGGTACAAAGACGCCTCAACAGCGCATCAACGGTCATCGGCCGATCCGCTGATTTAAAGCGAAGTTTGTTTTGCTTATGCAAACGTAATCATTGATATTTTTTTTTTTTTTGGGACTAATCCCACCACACATTCCCACCATTGTAACTCCTGTAAGCCAGGATCCACAATGGTCTCCATAAATGACACCGAGGTTTGACCCTCAGGCAGTCCCGGGATATGATTTTAATTGTCTTGGGACCCGCAACAAATTTAATTAGAAAAGATTAAAGAGGAGGAGTTGGAAAGAGAGATTCCACTTCCCTCCCAGGCAAAGCGGGAGACAGGAAAACAAAATGACTAGTCAGCCAATAAGTAAACAGGAGTACAGCTACGATAGCGCAGCAGTACGGCACCACGGATACGGAAGAGCTTAACGGGGCCTATATGTGAGCGTTAAGATTGATTGCTACAGTAGGTATGGCAGAAACGCATGAACGCACGGAAATTTTCTCGAGTTGCTACAAGATCCGTATAGTATACTACCCCATAGGTGACTTGCAAACTGTTTAACATAAGGTTACGCTCGTTTCGCCAGAGATCGCACTCCCAGAGAATGTGATGTGCTGATTGTTCATACTCGTGGTCAGATGTGGAACATTGACATAATGGTGATGGTACGAGTTTAAAAGAAAATAATCATTGATATATTCAATTTCTAATGAACATTTAACAAAGTGCGAATATGTTGCAGATTAAGTATCACTGACTTTATACATTTCAATGAGATTTACACGAAAAAGAGATGACAAAATTTTAAATTTTACATCTCTCTAATTCATTAACGAATCGATATTTTTATTTCAATTTTTTTATAGGCCTACCACCACTGCCTAGGTCCCATTTGACCAGTTGCGCCATAACCTGATACATCCTGTATTTATATGTCTTTATAGAGAAGGTATATCTCAAAATTAAACAAGTATCAAAAATTGGTAAATTTTTCATATGCTGGGTTAAATACGACACACACAATTATTTCAGATATATCTCTAGTTATTCTAGTATAGCTGCTTTAAATTAAAGCAATATTAGGAAACGGCGATGAAAACGGCGTAATATAATTTTTCTTTATCAATTTCATTTCAAGAAATAATATGTATATAATTATAAACAAAAAAAAAGAGCGTGTGTACAAAGTACGCATGTCAGAAGTGAAACTTCTTTATCCTTCATCCTAAACCCTTCATCCTTCATCATTCACCCTTTATCTCAGTCTCTCGCCGGCTGAATCCTATACATTTGTGTCTCTATGGACTGGCTTTTTCGTTTCATCGAGTTTGAAATTACAAGGATTCTAAAGAAGTTTCACTTCGAAAAAACCGACTGCAACCGTTTCCTCATGGATGCCATTGTCAGAATTGGGAGCATACGGGACGCACCAGCTTTCAAATAAAAAAGGAATCATCAATCCCCATCGGGAGGCATATGTTGTTAGAGGATGACATTACATCTTAACCTGTCACCACAGAGAAAGAACAAACATACAATCAACGAAATATATATATATATATACTGTGAATAAATATTTGTACATTACATATACCTCAACTCATATAAGGGCCCGAGGCTCCTTCACAATTTGGATATTAACCTACTGTAACACGCTAGACAAATGAGTTGGTATAGAATATTTCCAGTTTTACTTCTCTTACCCTATAACATGCCGTATTAACCCTTATCACTAGTCGAACAGGCCACCGAGACATTCACTTCTATATTTCTAAAGTTATCATACAAAAACTATAGAACTGAATAGTTTTCAGCGACATATTGCTAAAAGTTTAATTAAATATTGTAATTTAAGAAAACAAGATCTTTCTTTTTATACCCAAAACGATTTATTCAGAAGAAAAAAAAACCAACCAATATTTTGACATTTGGCAGCCGCCATCTTGGATTTTTTAAAACATCATATAGCATATAACCAGCTGCCAATTAAGACGTTTCAAACGATACTTTATTTTTCAAATTACAATAAGTATATTTGAATTTATGAGGGAGCAGATAAACATTTACACATACATACATGGATCGTCAAAAACATAACCCTCCTTTTCCGTAGTTGGGTAAAAATAACAAATATAATATCATAAATTATCAACTCAAGTAAAGCAAATATTTAGTAAATATCTAATTGATAATTTTGAACAAAGAAGAAACTAATTTCAAGCATTTTCTCACGGATGCCATTCTCAGAACTTGACAAAATGGGACCACACTGAAAGCACCAGCTTTGAAATAAAAAAAGAATCATCAAAATCGATTCATCCTAAAGTTCTGATGTAATAAAACATAAAAAATACAGTGAAATTGAGAATCTCCTCCTTTTTTGAAGTTGGTTAAATAATTCAACTGAATCATCATCATCACAATTCTTTTACGTACCACTGCTAAGCTCCACAACAGGAGTGAAATTAAACTACAATTAACCACCCCTTCTCCTGCCCGTGGGTGTCGTAAAAGACGATTAAGGCATATAATATCTTTATATATAAATTTCTTGTCTGCATATGTATGTCACTGAACTCCTCCTAAACGGTTGACCGGTGTTGATGAAAATTTTTTGTGTGTGTTCAATGGGATTCGAGAATGGTTTAGATTCACAATTGAACGCGGTAGGTGGCGCTGCTGTCGATTTCAAGGAGAATTCCTTTTATTTTATTTTAGCAGAACAATGTCTGTTGGGTCAGCTAGTATGCATATAAAATCTATGCAAGAAAAAGAAAACTCGAAATAAAACCCTATAGCAACACGTCTGACCAGCGCGTCTGTCAGCGTAAAGTCAATTTCCTTCCCATAGTGGATGGGACCCGTACCCAACAGTGGAACGTATGGGCTGAGATGATGATGATTATGAAAGCTCAGATATTATTTAGTTTCCACGAATATAAAAAAAAATCAATGCTACATGACTTTTAATTGCTTTAGGTGTTACCTAAAACTTGTGTCGTTGGTGAAAATAGGCATAAGAGATACAATATGCAGATAAGGCAAATTCAACAACCCTATATCAACATATAACCAGCGTGATATAGTTGGTCAATTGCCCTCCTATTGTGGAGGAAGTCCGAGTTCCAGAGTGGGTTATGGACTGAGAATAAGAAATCAATTACATACAATGCTTCCTTTATCAATTGAGATTATCGATCTATCTGTGGTCTCAGATAGGTTATTGAAAATTGCAATATATAATCCCAGTACTTCAAATTACATCGCTTTTTGGCGTTCCTCCCAGAACTGACTTGGAAAATGTCTATTAATATGCCTCAGTCCAAAACATTCTATAATATTCTGTTCGCCTTCTTGGTGCACTAGGAACTTTACCTGAAAAGGATATAATTGATTATTGAAGTAATTCTTTAGAATCGTTGTGATTTCAGACTCGGTGAAACGAAAGAGCGAGTCCATAGAGACATAAACACGTAATTGTATAGGATTCAGCCGGCGAGAGAATGAGATGAAAAACATTTACAGTCTATTTCAATTTATTTAAGACAACACCCTGCACTAAGGAAATAATCCTTGTGTTGCGGGGGACTTTACAAACATATAATTAACGGACACAAATTACATCCAGACTCAGAACAACAATTTGTGGATCGCACAAAGTGTTGTCCCGCGTGGGATTCGAACCCTCGACACTGGCGCTGTAAGTCACTATCTTAACCACTACGCCATCTGTGCAGTCATATAGGCAGATAGAGGATAATGTTTAAGGGATAAAGAAGTTTCACTTATGCTTTGTACACAGGCTCCTTTTTTTGTTAAACACTACACCCTGCACTAAGGAAATAATAAGTGTCCGACCAAAACTACCTTATATGGCCGAAACCGAATTTCAGCTTCAGTTTTAATTTCGGACGAAACTAAAACTTCTGCGTAAATTATAAGGTCAATATTTTTGTGGGAAGAAAAATAGATAGTCTATAATAATCAGTCAGTTTTTACTCTTTACTAACATAAATATAAAATGAAATTTACAAAACTTAAAAACTTAAATGTAAACTTAAAATTTAAACTTAAAATAAAAACTTAAATTTACGATTAATAATAAACCTAGGTGATACTCCCCTTGTGTTTGTTTGCCTTGTTTCTAAAAAATTGCATAAACATAAATGTTGTCAATAATTTATGAATTAATATCAATTTATTTTTTATCACATGAATAGTGAAATAAAACATACCTGTTGTGAATTTCGCAGTTTGATACCTCAAACTGCGAAATTCACGACGCGCAGACACGAATGAAAAAACTAAAATTGTGTGATGACTATGAACGCGATAAAATGACACTTCGTCTCTCGCACCTCGTGCACTGAGCATATCCTAAGCGCAGCGTGAAAACTCACGAATTCAGTTTCGGTTTCGGCTGTACTTTGGGCTCGATTATCTGCCGAAACCGAAACCGAGTCAAAACCCGTTTTCGGCCGAACCTGAAATTTCGGCCGAACCTAGGCCGAAACTGAAATTTCGGCCGGATACTAGAAATAATCCTTGAATTGTGGGGGGCTTATAATTAACGGACACAAATTACATCCAGACTTAGAACAACATATGTGGATCGCACAAAGTGTTGTTCTGCGTGGGATACGAACCGCGACACTGGCTTTGTAGATTGGTATTTTAACCACTACGCCGTCTGTGCATTAAATTATTTATTTCAGAGCGAAAAACCAACCGCCTTATAATTAGGCCAGTATGGAAAGTGACGTATGACAATTTACCTTTGAGATCATCTCAGCAATGTGTATAGCAGTTTTCGTGTGCAAAGTTAGGTAGCCGCAACGAACAACTGACTTTCCTTCCGCTAACGCCATGTAAACTATTATTTGGTCCTGAAATAATACAATATAGCTGTGAGAAATATATAATGTCCAATTATTAGGTCTGAGCCTCCTCAACAATTGGAGAAAAACCGAATCACTACAGCACGCTGGTCAGACGGGTTGGTATAGTGTTTTATTTCGAGTTTTCCTTCTCTTGCTTGTGTTATATGCATAATTTGTCCCTTAGTCATTTTTTATGACTCTTACGAGCATGACGAGGACTGGTTAATTGTATTCTTACTTCGTCACCACATGGAAAAATACAACAATATATTTACACATTTCAAATAACATCGTACTGCAAACATTTTATTCACAGATTTTTCACATCTCTGTAATAACGCTGACTTGTTGAATTGACTTTATTGCATTCTTTTCTATATACATATATTTCTTGTGTACGTGTGTGTCACTGAACTCCTAAGCGGCTGGACCGATGTTGATAAAATTGTTTGTGTGTGTTCAAGGGATTCGAGAATGGTTTAGGTTCACAATTGGACTCGGTAGATGACGCTGCTATCGATTTCAAGGAGAATTTATTTTATTTGAATAGCACAACATCTGTTGGGTCAGCTAGTATCTATATATTAATATGTGAAGGAAAAACTTTGTACCCCTTTTTACGAAAATCCCGGCGATGGACCAGTATAAAATTTGTCACAATTGAAAAATGTATTGAGGAGAAGTGCATAAAACTAAAATTTGATATTATAATGGATTAGAAATACATTAAATTCTTTAAAAAAGGTATTACCCACACTACCATGAAATCGATACACACACATACACTTTTGTTTATGGTTAAGATCTCTGGTCGGTAATTGTGAATTGCGTGTATTTGCATGTTCTGCAAAATTTCCAGAGAAAACATTGATTTGGCTATCAGCTCCCGATCAATGGCAACGACTAAGACTAATATGACTATTACATATATAAAAACGTATTAATTTTATTTTAACTCGACACTGGCACCAATAGCTCATATTATTGTAGCTCATTGCCATTTAACAAGAAGAAGAAGAAATTATTAGTGAAATACAGCTTGCTCAATATAAAATTATACATAAATATAATTAACCCCTCGAGCGCTTTTGGGACACCATTAGACCCAAAAAAAAAAAGTGCTCAAAGCGCTTTTGGGACACACGTTGGCCCAAAAAAATACTTTACAATTAGCAATTACTTTTAGTACATTTATTTAAATCAACCAATCAAAAGCAATTAATATACATTTTATTTCATATTTCCTTGTCATATAGCAACAATAATAGTTTACGTAAAAACATAAATTCACTGAACTTTTTTCAATATACCCAAGCGCGCGGGGGACTCGAGAGCGCCGCGACGTTTAGCGCCTGAGGGGTTAAAAGAAAATTGTACAGCAGAAAAATTTATTTAAATGAATTATGGCCGAATTTCGACCACTCGGCGACCACTAGTAAATATAAATATGTTAAATTGTATCTCACCTGTGTATGATTGTCGACGCAGGCGCCGTTAAGTATAAGTGCTTTCAGCTCGTGACCCGCCTTGCGTCCAACGTCTAGTGGATCAGCACCGCGGCGACCGAGCGCGTCTGCGCCCAGCACGCAACCAGTCGTCGAATCGCACGCCACGCTATAACATATTAAAAATACCATCATCTTCAAAGACCATATAAAACCCATTGTCAGGCTTGGGCTTTCTCCATAATGGGAGGGAAATTGACCTAATATACAGCCGTAGCCAGGCGTGTTGGCATGGGGTTTTTATGTCAAGTTTCTCTTCTTGTCGTGATGTTTTCTACATATAATAATCCTTAGTCGTCTTTTACGACACCCACGGGCTCTTGTCCGCATTCAGTATTCAAATTGTATTCTAACTCCGCCACCACAAGTAATCAAACTCATTACAGGACTCTTTGACTCTCGAAATCCAAATTTTGTCTAGTCAAATGCTATTGACTATTTCGAATTCAACAGGGCCAAAACATACATACAAAGCTGGTAATTTTCCGTTTGGTAGCAGGGTAACAATACAAATCATCCTCTTGCCTGTGGATTTTTTTTAAAACTGCAAACAGTGCAAGGAACACACCTGATAGAAAGTGTTGCTGCCACTCATGGACAATTGCAAGGCCGCTGCCCACCGCAAAAAAATAGTGAAGGGAGTGTGAATGCGCACAATGAGCGAACCTAACTGTGGGACTTACATGAGCTGAAATGATGAATGAATGATTATAAATAAAAACCTATTTTTACGCATTTTATCGCGTTTGTATTTGATTTCTGATTGACGTTTCGCAGACTTTTCAGCGTTCATGGTTATGGGCGGACAATAGGGATTATAAACAGCTAGAGAAGAATAATTCGAAATTAAATCCTATACCAATCTGTCTGATCAAGTCCTCCTAGTGGAGGAGCGTCCTATACTGCGTCCGATACACGGTCGCCACTCGAGATCCTTTCTTTCCCAGCGGTTGGCGGTGGGTCGAGCGATGTGGCCTGCCCATTGTCGTTTCAGAGTGCTAATTTTTCGTGCTATGTCGGTTAAACCCGTTCTTTTACGGATCTCGAATTCTATCTCGCAGAGAAATCTCAAGCGTAACCCGCTCCATAGCCAGCTGAATAAATTTGAGCTTGATTATGAGGTCTACATCTTAACTTTAAACAGGTTGAGAGCCCTCAGCGCTCACTCAACAGTCCGCGTAAAGTTGTCACAGCCATCCGAGGCTAACAAATAAGTCACGCACAAAAAAGAAATGAGGTCTACATTTAGGGGCCACGTTTATTCCCTAAAATAACACAATGCTACTTACATAATACCGCTGCAATTATCCGGCGCTGTCCTGAGATCCTCCTTGTATGATTGTATCTCAATCACTTTGTGTACAGGCAGTACTAGTTCCTTAACACCTTCCACCATTTGATACGCTAACTGCCAAAATCAACAATTAAGTTATCTATTAATCATAGCTTTAGCATATTTTTTATATTAAGTAACTAGTTTATTCATAATAACAGTGCGTCAGTAAGTCAAGTCAGCATTAATTGGGCGCTGACAACAAAATTACAACAACGTAAACCGCTATTATAACATATTTAGTGCATTTCAGCACTTTCCCTGTATTACATTAGATATAATGCCAAAATCAGAAATATGAAACATTTTATTAATGAAACATTTTATTATACTACTAGCTGACCCGGCGAAATTCCTACCGCCATAATTTTTTTCGTAAATATATTTTCTAAATTTCCGAAAATATAGTCTGTGTATAGCTGTCATTTGCGTTTTGTTATTACATGTCAGATGCGTTTTTGATATACCACGTTTCCTAGTGACTTATATTCTCTTTGACGTTTTATGTCACGTCCTACGGGAACCCGGTCGAACGGGATAAAAAGTATCCTATATCCGTCTCGTGGTTCTAAGCTACCTCCCCACCAATTTTCAGGCAAATCGGTATAGCCGTTCTTGAGTTATAAATAGTGTAACTAACACGATTTTTTTTTTTAAAGTCAACACCCTGCACTAACGAAATAATCCTTGTATTGCGGGGGACTTTACAAACATATGATTAACGGACACAAATT
This sequence comes from Lymantria dispar, assembly GCA_032191425.1. Classification (NCBI taxonomy): domain Eukaryota; kingdom Metazoa; phylum Arthropoda; class Insecta; order Lepidoptera; family Erebidae; genus Lymantria; species Lymantria dispar. The sequence goes on from CM063455.1 coordinate 28,983,982, forward strand.
ACATCCAGACTCAGAACAACAATATGTGATTCGCACAAAGTGTTGTCCTGCGTGGGATTCGAACCCCCGACACTGGCGCTGTAGGTCGCTATCTTAACCACTACGCCATCTGTGCAGTCCTCCCAGATTCTCTTTTATATATATAGATATAATTTATTTAGATATTTTCATGGCCCCGCCAAAATTCTCTGGAAGTTTTAGTACCAAATGCCACAAACCAATATAAGAATCTTAAGGTAAAATAATTATTTTTTTCTTGTTTCTGGTAAAGTTGCAACATACCTTCATAGGTAGAGTGCCAGCAACAAAACTCCAGCCATATACCTTGACCAGTTCACCCCGGTCTATCAGAGTAATGGACCTGAACTTCTGTATGGGCTGAACATGCACAGTGACGTGTCCACCACCCTTTGGATAATACCTGTGAGAGTAACAGTACGCTTATTAAGCTATTCAATGGGATATGCAGAGATTCCGCACATGACAGTACCTTCAGCTGAGGGATTACCAGGTGAGTGGAGAGTCACTTTTGGGCGAATGATAACGCCAACTTCAATCAACAATTAGCCTGCCAAACATGGCGATTATGGGCATTGTTCACGCTGCGCGGGTAGATCTATGTTTGATTCTTTAGTGGATGGATGGATAGACATATACAAAAAATCCTGTGTGATGATGGATTAAGGGTTATGGTACAAGTAAGCAGTGCAATGGCAGCTACGCATACTACCAACCATTACATTTTTCTGTGTGGTGACGGAGTAAGAATACAATTCACCACTGACTTTTTTGTCTGCGGGTGTCGTAAAAAACGACTAAACTATATGATATATCTTAGATAGCGTTACAACAAGGGAAAGAAAATTATTCGAAATAATAAAACCCTAAACCAACCCGCCTGACCCGCAAGGTGTACTTAGTAGGTTAATTTGCCTGCCATTACGGAGGACGCTCGAGCCCAGCAGTGGGACGTATATGAGCTGTAATGATGATGATGATTACATTGCTTGTGGATATCGTAAAAGACGACTAGAATATTTTCATCCCAACACAACTCCACCTGATGCCATCAGGTCAACAATTACATTCCCAAGAAGGATGTCAGGTAGGCGGCCAGTCATAAATCTATTGCCAAAACTTTTGCAATATGTACTATGAAAGAAAAGTACTTATTGAGTCGACTCCAAGTAATTAGGATAGTGATAAGGTTGAAGTTTCGCTTCCCAATACTCTCCTATAGAAATCGTAGGTCTCCCCATAAAGGCGATAATACCATAATCATGATTGGTAGATTGGTTGGCAATTACAGTTGGTGTTATAAAATTGGCCAAGGCATTGCCGTTTGACACCACCTGTTACTGATGATTACTTCGTAATCACGAAACAAAGTCCTATAGTTCGGTTTTAATTATTTTGTTGTAATCTTATTCACTTGGATATTTCTATCATCCCATATGACTGCCATAGAAAATAGTGAATTCATTATTAAATTCATAGTACCTTCAAAAACTACATGGAAGCTTTTTTAATAGATATTTCAATAATTGATTTCTAAATGGTGACGGAGTAAAAATAGAATTCACTACCCTCTCCCTTGCCCATGGGTGTCGTGAAAGACGACTAAGGGCAATCTTGTGCATATAATAACTATACAAGAGAAGGAAAACTTGAAGCAAAACCCTATACCAACCCTGACCAGTGGCATAGTAAGGCCAATTTCCCTCCCATTGTGGAGGAGGCTCGAACCTAGCAGTGAGACATATAAGAGCTGTGATGATGATGATGATTTAAAACTTAAAATATGCTGGACCTACCCACGCCTATGCACTTTCAAGTTGATCTCAACACCAAATCTCATTAGAGTTTTCATGAAAATGCCGGTAAAGTAGTCAATCTGCGGAGCCATGTCTGCATTGGTGCCTCCCTTGAGGTCTAACGTAACTGGTCCATCCGCAAACATTGCACATGGCAGAGCAACTTGAAGCAGCAGGCTGATAGATCTGTTGACAAAATAATAATTGAAATGTTATCATTCAATATCAATTAAAGTCAATTTCATTTCAAAATAATCTTGAGTTTTGAAGTTTATGCTATTGTCTTTATTCGATTTTTTATCGTATCACAAATTCATCCTCAAAAGGATGCTTGGGTAAGTAACTGTTAACCGAAGACAGTTCCAAAGTTCACAATACAAACTTAATACAGTAGAACCCGTTTAATACGATCACGTTTAATACGATTTCCCGCATAATACGCCATTTTGCGTCAGTCCTAGCAACTTGAGACATGTTTTCATACATTTCTTAACGCTTAATACGATCGTCATCCTGTTTAATACATCAACACGTGCCACTCGTAATTTTTAAAACTTAAATTCAATACGCAGGTATTCAAAATAATACTGGAATATAATAAATAATAATGGCACGTTTTTCCCTTTCCCGCATAATACGCTTGCCCGCCTAAGACGCGTTTCTGGTCCGGTCCCTGCGAAAGCGTCTTAAACGGGTTTTACTGTATTGAGATTTTTCTAAGATAGTCCTAAAAAATCTCTTCAAGGAACATTACCCTTCTCCTATTAAATCACCATTTAACTTGAGAAAGATTGTAGAAACCATGATAAGTAAAAGAAAGAAATACCAATACCAATTTTAAGTAAAAGAAAGGGAAATTTAAGGCCACAAAATAAAATAACTTTCGACATATTTTTTTAACAATGCACAAATGAGTTTATTAGCTTAGCTGGGTTTACTTCGCGCTAATGAAATATTGCTGACATTCTCTGACAATACTATAATAAGCATCAATCACAAAGATCCAAATATCCTTTCAAAATTTAAATACATAGGAAAGACAAAAAATTATTGTGCTTTAATAATCTCACCCGGCAGTACGTGTATCAGCCACATAATGGCCCTGCCGGATCCTGCAGCTCGGGGTGAATTCAATCTCCATCGAACCAATCGAAGCACCTCGTAACTTGGCTCCACACATATCAGCCACTAGCTTTATACCTTAAAAATGATAAAGGAACATACTATATTATTAATCCAAATCTGAAAAAAATTGTAATAAGATGGTTTATCCATACTAATATTATAAATGCGAAAGTAAGGATGTTTGTAACGCTTTCACGCTTAAACCACCAAAACGATTTCAAAAATTCTTTCACCAATGGAAAGCTATAATATCAGGGAGTAACATAGACTATATTTTATCCCGGTATTCCCACGGGAACGGTAACTACGCGGGTTTAAGCGACTGAAACCGAAGCGAAGCGAGGGCGGGTTGCTAGTATAAAATAAATTTGTAATAAATTATATAGTATGGATATGTCCCATTATATACATATATCTGTTTATCAAGAACGTATAAGGGCTGATTACATATAAGGGATATTAACATAGCTCATAGCAGTGGCCATAATTGTTAGCAAATTGGTCAAATCTTTATAATCATCATCATGATTGCAGCTCACATATGTCACTGTTCGGCTCGAGCCTCCTCCCTAATAGGGGGGAAATTGACCTTACTGTACCAGCTGGTCAGACAGGTTGGTATAGGGTTTTGTTTCAAGTTTTCATACATGCATAGATGCATCTATGATGCTTGCATAGATGTTATTTGTATGTTATATCCCTTAGTCATCTATTACAACATCCACGGGCAAGATAGAGAGTGGTGAATTGTATTCTTATTTAGTTATTCTCATTTTATTCTCGTTCTGTGAGCGAAAGTACCCCAACTTTCTGAGTGTTTGCATGCCATGGTTTTTAGAGATGCCTTTAGTATCACTTTCTTCGCAGTAGGCAGCGGTCTTACAAATGTCCATGAGCGGCAGCAACACTTACCATCAAGTGTACTGTTTACTTGTTTGCAATAAAAATATATAGAATAATGTCGATGATAGTTAAACACCTGTCCACCTGATCTCACGATATCGTTATTTCTTTCCAGAAGTCAGATTAAAACCACTCTGTGAAGAAATTATTCAGCAAAATCTGTTGAGAATAAAACCAACCAGATTGCGATTGAGAAGAGTTAATGGTCCGATGAGGGTTTTTGTTTTTAATTAGCTATATCTTACCAATTAAATGCTGCGCTGCAAGGCCCGGTTTACTCCGTCCCGCCCTTATATTTGAGACACGAATGGGTATTGTTAATATTGCACTTAAGGACACAGAAATACGTAGAATTTGACCTCCCTGCGAAACATTGTAGCTTGTTAAATTATGGTGCAATACTTTTATATAAATAAATAAATAATCGTGTAAAATAATCACCCCTTCCAACATACTGCCGTCAATATCTACAAATTCTGTCATTTTATATCGTGTATCTTATTTAAATCAAAGCGTACATATAAAAAGAATGCTATGAAATATTTTTTTCTATACTTGCTCTCCTGAAACACTAAAAAATATTTTTATAATTTATAACGTATGTATTATGGCAAACCGCACACCGGTAGGTATAACGAATTCTGACCAAAGATTACAATATATTCTGACAGCTAGCTGAGCACATGCAGCGGGGCCATGTAACTTCCCTACATCCCTTTCCCTTCATAGCAATTTTTACATACTAACTACTGCCATCTTTGCGAAATATCTGAACTACTAAAGACCGTAGTAATTTATATTAACACCAATAGATGGAGCAATGATAAATTATTGAAATCATTTCTAATACCTAAATAAATTAAATATACTTATATAATAACGATAATATTATTATATTATTTATAATCATAATCTTAGCCCATATACCTCCCACTGTGCTTGAACCTCCTTTACTATGAGAGGGAAATAGACCAACTACGTCAGATCGACTTAGTAGTCGATCTGACGTGTTGATTAAGGGTTTTGTTTTGAATTTTCCTTCTCTTGCAAAAACGTTAGATCCCTTAGTCGTCTTTTATAACATCCACGAGTAAAATAGGGGGTGTGGATTGTATCCTTACTCCGTTATCACACGGGAATAATTTATAATATACCAGCAACCCGTCCTCGCTTCGCTTCGGTTTCAGTCGCCTTACCCGTGGCGTAGTTGCTGTTCCTGTAAGAATACCAAGATAAAATATAGCCTATGTCACTCCCTGATATTATAGCTTTCCATTGGTGAAAGAATTTTTGAATTCGGTTCGTTGGTTTAAGTGTGAAAGCGTAACAAACAAACAAACAAACAAACATCCTTACTTACGCATTTATAATATTAATAAAGATTATATTATTTTAAGATTATAAATGCGAATGTAATTCTGTCTCTCTGTATTTTCATCTATGGAATTTAACCATTTTTATGAGATTTGGTGCAGAAATGGACTAGAGCTTAGGAAAGAACCTATTATTCCAAAAAAAGCCTTGATTGGTTTGAAATATGGGTCAATAGTCAAATTAGAGGGTCATAATTATAAAAGATAAAACCATGAAACGTTTTATCTAGTAACTTAAGAAGAAGTGAATAAGAATTTCTCTGAATGTTTAAAGTTATTTATTTAATTTTTAAGTTTACATATTGAATTATTGATAATAACCCACCTAAATTTCGTGAAGTTTTATCAAGAATAAAATATACTCTTAATGGAAGGAATCAACCTCCTAAGGGTTTTCCATACGACAACAAAATATCTTATTTTGCTCGTAACTAATAGTCACGGTTTCTTTTAATTTCAGATCTTAACATTTAACGATGGAGTGATTGGCCACAATAGATATGTTACTGCTCTTTGACAAACAGTTCGATTCTTTTAATAGTCACAGATAACAATGTAGTGAAAAGTAAATAAATAGGCATTGAAGAAGAACTCACCGCATTCTTTACTTTGGAATGAATCATTATCAATTTTAAAATCGATGCAATTTAAGGTAGATAATTAGGTTAAGAGATGCTCTTAATTTGTACAAGTACCAACATTGTAGTAAAATATTGCATAGCAAATATTGACGTGTTCACGGAAATGTTCGATAATTCGAACAGAACTCGTAAACTAATATTAGTTTTAACAAGAAATCTAAATCAGGACTCGTTTGTGAATTTATTCGAATTCATTCCATTCGAATATTTGTCGATAAAAGTAAAAAGGACAGAAGTCTAACGAAAAAGATGATAGCCTTATTGTTTGTAAGGACAAGTGATTTCGCAATAATTGTCTTATCAGATAAAAGCTGTGTTACTGTAGATCGGTATGTCAAACATTGTTTATCAAATGCCTTAGAAAGATTTAAAGAGCAGCACTGAAGAAGCAAGATCCCCCTCTACCGTGACAATGCATTTCACCGGACGCCCTATCGAATAATTGCCTACCAAAGGTGTAGAACAAGTGAATCATTTATTTTACAGTTCCTACTACCCTAACTTGTGACCTATCTAAAAATAAAAGATAAACGTGGTTTTATGAATATTGAAGATGCCTTTGAAAAAGGCGTGGAAGAATTCCCTAAGCAATAGTGAGCCTACTATTTAACGGTATCAGTGCACGCGTTCACGCATAGAAAGGAACGCAGATTACTTAAAAAAAAACAATAAAATATCAACAAGTTTTTACAACAATTCGTTATTACTAATTTCTTAAAATTGAGAAAATACTATAATAAGAAAAAGCTTAATAAATCCACACAGTGATAACAAGCTATATTATTTTAATATGTAACGGGAAGTAAATAAATATTGTTTTGTTTCTTTGCATATTAAAACTGTTTTATTTCCCATAGCAAATCCTTTAAATATTTTAAAATAATAGTTATTATTTATTTATTGGAATAATGTGTGTTAATTGTATGTAATTTCTTTTGTTTTCAATTATTTTTTCATTAATAGTGTTATGTGTTACAAAGGGTCAAGCGACCTTACTTTTATTCCGTTTAAATAAATAATTTATACCACACTAAATATATCACTAAAATACCGCTAGAGGTCGGTTTATAAGCAGCGCCATCTATTGAGCGATTAGTAACACTTTGTTTCGCTATTATTGAAAATAGCGCCATCTCTCAAACCATGTACGCATTTTTCAAATTTAAAACCTCAGTTGCACATCTATCTTATTTTATAGTGAATTATCTATGTTCTGGTTAGGCATGGGTAACTCAATGATAATCCTTGCGTTAACTCAGTAACTCAGGCGCAGTAGACTGCGCCGGCTCATTGCGCTAACTCAAAATTGCGCCATGGCGCAACAAAATGTAAACACGACCGAGTGAGCTACGAATGAAATGTGCGCCATCTGCGCCACTGCAGGTATAACTCCATTTCTAACTCATTGCGTCATGGCGCAACACATGAAACAACCGAATGAGAAACTAAATGCGCACCTAGGTATAACTCAATTTTTAAAAGAGTTATTTACACTTCACAGAGTTGTTCGACCTTGAGTTTATCGGCGGGAATATGGGAGTGTCATGTTACGCTCTTCAATGATTTATTGTTTTTAGTTTTATATTTTAAATAATTTTGCTGATATTTTATCTTTATTTACATTATATATTTTTATTGTGTACGTCACTGAAACTCCTCTTAAACGGCTGGACCGATGTTGATGAAATGTTTTGTGTATGTTCAAAGGGATACGAGAATGGTTTAGATTCACAACTGGACTCGGTAGGTGGCGCTGCTGTCGATTTCAAAGAGCATTCCTTTATTTTATTTGAACAGAACAACATCTGTATTGAGTCAGCTAGTTTAATATGTAATACAGTTGAAATGTTGTGAATATCACATAATAGTGATTTACGTTAATATGAATAATAGTGTATTTGGTTTTCAGCACCCAATTAATGGTAAGGACTTACTGACGGATTTTACTTATCTCTTACGCTAATAATAAATTATATGTAAAGAAAATTATGTGTAAGCTACGTAAGACAAGGCAGTAAGATCGACTATAGCCTGCCTTATAAGCGCATAAATAAAAAAATTGTTCAGATTCGCCGGCGGGCGCTGCGACGATTGCGCCGTGCGCTAACACATTTTCTAGAAGTGAGTTGATACTTCCAGCGCAGTGAACTGAGTTGGCGCAATTGCGCGGCGCAGCGCAGTGTTACACATGTCTAGTTCTGGTACTCTATTAATCAAATCAAATATGGTAGGTATATATCTAGGTACTTTATTTATTTGTTATTGAGTTCGTTTTTTAGATAATAGTTCATTAGATTAGAATACTTTTATGGTAGTTATGTTAGCTGCAATGTAATAATAACCGCAGTAGTAAGTCGTAAATAAATATCTGAACAGACGTAAATATGGAGTTCTTATTTCAGACCTACATGGCAGTTTTTATACCTGTAGCAACGAGATCTGTAATACCAATTAAAATATGCTAAAACCTTAGCTCCTCTATGTGCAACAGCACGGAAAAGGTGGGTATTTATTTTTTTACTAATACTGCTCTATTTTAAATTATTAAGATAAATGATTTTATCGATTTTTTTACAGGCAATTAATAATATTTTGCGTATACAAATTAATTCTGTTGATGGCCAATTGTATTGACAAACATATTTTCGAACTCATTAATTCAAGTGGTCATTAGCAGTGTTTTGCTTTTGATAAGACATTGAAATAGATAAGTGAAATTAGATAGGTATGTAGTATTAGTTCTAGATTATAATTACTAGGTTTGATTTTTACGCAATACCTTCTTAACTTTCGTTCAAAAATTTACTTGAGTATATAAATTCTTCATACTCAGATCATAATTATCTTGCTTTCCCTATTTATTTGGTGTTGGCAGAGCATGTCATAAAGAAGATCAAAAGCCAAACTTTCTGATGGTGTTTGTGCGTGGTAGGTTTTGGTGATAGCTTTAGTATTAACAAACCTCATTGCATACATTCACCCTCCGTTTACTTTCTTCACGGTAGGCAGTGGCCTAGCAATGGTCCATGAGCGTCAGTAACACTTACCATCAGGTATGCAGTTAGCTTGTTGCCCACCAACATAAAAAGATTGTAGTTGATTTATATGACCCAGTGCCTACCTCATGTTAACTTTCTTTTTGAAGTGTATTGGTAGTGTTTGTGCCTTATAATACAATTCAATGTTATGTGCCTTGTATTATTCATTATATTATCATTAGCCTGCAATCACTCGTAAGTGTGGTTGGCACTTACAATACCTGTCAGCCCTCACATCTGTGCTCTCTGCTTTCATACATATAACTTTTCTTTTATACACTTCATACTTTCTCTAATATAATCTTGGCTTATTATTACATAATGAAAATATTAAAACAAATATAGTTCATAAAAATTTCATTAATTAAATAAATATTATAAAAACATATTAAAAAAATACTCAAAAGTGGCAAATGCTTTAATTAAAATTTATACTTAAACAGGATGTCTCAGGGTGTGGAACAGCTGTTTGTGTATGTTGTAGTTTAACAGTTGTAGATCGTAACTAGAATGTATACTGTACAAGAAACAATAAAACATAATAGTTATAGTAATTTTAAAAACGTGTATCTAAGAGTCTATGCCTTAAATGTTACTCGTTATGACCTTATGTAGGCTTGTAAACCTGGGACGGTATGAGTACCTATAGATGTATGTGTTGTAGTTTTGGACTCTTGCAAATAAGAAGCCAAGTTAGTAGTATTGAATTGGATATCTACATCTTATATCTTTAAACGAGCAATTCTTGTATATATTTCAAATTCAAATACTTTATTATGCATAAACCCCGCGGGGGCACTTACATATGGTCACTTTTTTACATTTTACCTTACACTACTACCGGATCGGAACGCGACCGCACTGAGAAGATCCGGCAAGAAACTCAGTGGGCTTGTCTTCTTTTTTATTCATTTACTTTTTTTTTTTTTAATAAGATAATATACAACAACATGTCTATTAATAGCTCCAGTGTGATGCCTTTCGAACCATCATACAATACAGTTATTAAATATAACGAAAAAGTACCATGGCTGGACCAGATCCCACAAGCGGCACCCGATCACGAGTTAACCACTAGAGCAGCCATCACTCCCCTCAACCACAATGGAGGGAAGGGAGTGACCCGCTCCTCGTAGCTACCGCAAGCAGACCCTTCAGTGAGCATGACCAATACCATGGGCCACAAACATAAAACACAGATTAAATAACAAATTCGTTTGGCAAAACACGCTACGCTTTACAATTATATTAACAGCAACAGAATAAACATGTATGTAACACCTTTTGAAATAATGAGAAAATGCCTGAATGAGGAGCTGCTCATAACCAGTCTGTATTATCATCAAGATAATCCGAGATTTTATAATAACCTTTTCTACAAAATCTACTCTTGATTGCTTTTTTAAACTTATTAACTGGCATATCTCGAATATTAATAGGTAATTTGTTGTAGAAGCGTATACATTGCCCCATGAAGGATCTGTTAACTCGTTGAAGACGAGTACTGTGTACAACTAATTTATCCTTATCCCGAGTATTTACATGATGAATGTCACTATATTTTTCAAAGTTACCGATATTTTTCTTTACATAAAATACATTCTCGTATATATATTGAGATATAACAGTCAGAATATTTATCTCTTTAAATTTCTCTCTTAGTGACTCTTGGGCCTAAATTATATATCGCGCGGACCGCCCTTTTTGTAGAATAAAAATTCTATTCAATTCCGCGGAGCAGCCCCAAAGTAATATGCCGTATGACATGAGACTATGAAAGTATGCGAAATAAACTATTCTGGCTGTTTCAACATCGGTTAACGCGCGAATTTTTTTTACCGCATAAGCCGCTGAGCTGAGCCTATTTGACAGTTTCTCAATATGAGGCCCCCATCGGAGTCTATTATCTATAGTAATGCCTAAAAAGGTGGTTGATTCCACAAGGTCCAGAGCCACCCCATTCATTTGAACATTGGTTTCCACTTGTCTCACATTGGGAGTAGTAAATTTAATACATTTAGTTTTTGTCTCATTTAGAACTAAATTATTAGAATGAAACCAATGAACAACGTTAGACAGTGCATTGTTCACATCGTCATAGTTGAGCATTTGTCGCTTAATTTTAAACAGTAAAGAGGTATCATCTGCGAACAACACAATGTTTTGATTGTCCCCTACATAATAGGGTAAGTCATTGATATATACAAGGAACAGAAATGGCCCCAGTATTGACCCTTGCGGAACGCCCATTTTGATAACAGAACCAGATGATCGTGCACCGTTAACATCGACTCTCTGAATTCTGTTGCTTAGGTAGGAAATTATAAGTTCCAGAGAGTTTTTCCTGATCCCATAGTGGTGTAATTTCTTGATGAGAGTTTCGTGGTTTACGCAATCAAATGCCTTAGATAAATCGCAAAAGATGCCCAAAGCCTCGTGCGATTCCTCCCAAGCTGAGAAAATGTTTTTTAATAATTCTACACCCGCATCAATAGTAGAGCAATTCTTAGTAAAACCAAATTGATTTTTATGAAAAATACCATGGTTGTTAAAATAACTTAACATCTGAACAAGTATAATTTTCTCAAATACTTTACTAAGTGTAGGTAGTATGGATATCGGTCGAAAATTATTAACATCTGACATACTACCCGATTTAAACAAAGGAATTACTCTACTCATTTTCATGAGCTCAGGAAACACACTTCGAGCAACACAACCATTAAACACAGAAGTCAAGTGGGGGGTAATAATATTAATTATATAATTAACTGTCTTTACTGATAAACCCCACAGATCAACTGTTTTTTTAATATTAAGGGATTTAAAAGAGCGTAAAATATCTTTCACAGTGACATCTGAAAATTCAAAGGTTGTGTCGCATTTTACAATACATTGCTTAAGGAGCGATTCAGCTATAATAGGAGATGACACTAATGATTTTGTAATCAGTACAGACACATTTGTGAAATGGGTTTCAAATTCAGCCGCCACTTCTTTATCTACTTTCACATTCTTATCACCTATCTTTAAACTAAAGTCTTTCTTGCGTGCAGTATTCCTACCAGTTTCACTATTTATCACATTCCAAGTCATTTTAATTATATCACCTGATTTTTTAATTTTATTTCTCAGATAAATAGATTTTGCACAGGAACAGGCACGTTTAAATATTTTGGAATAGTTCTTTACATATTCCAAAAATACTGGATAATGGTTATAAGATTTTTCATGGTAAAGATCATATAACCTTTTTCTGCTTTTGTAAATACCAGGAGTAGCCCATTCACTAAAACCAGCAGGAACCCCAAAAGTCAATATTTTGGGTTTGAATATTTTATTAAATTCAGTATTGATTATGTGAGATAGAGATGTATATAACTCATCTGGGTTGTCGTGAATAGGCAACAGCGGCACTCTCATACTCAGGTTGTCTCTAAAGTTTTCTAAACGGCTGACATTCATAGGAATAAAGGTAACACTTTCTCGTTGAATCCTATATATATATTCAGGATCTTGGAAACGGCTCCAACGATTTTGTTGAAACTTGGCATACTAGAGGATTCGGGCCCAAAAAATCGATCTAGCTAGGTTTTATGTATAGAAAATGTTATTTTGTCAGTGTTTTTGGCAGACAATATAATGACATTAAATTTTAAAAGAATATGAATTCATATTTTGCCATCAATATCATGAGTTACGATAGCTCAATGGCGAAGTAGTCAGGTTTTATTTTATTTTTGACATCGGCGACAAACGGCGTCGGATCGAATCTCGGTGTTATTATTATTCTCTTTTTGTAATTTTTTATATAATTTTCATTATTTATTTTTTTATTTTTTATTAATATATATCTGAATAAATGCTACAAAAATACTTCGAGCGAAGCTCGGTCAACCTGATATTATTTTTAATAAAAACAATTAACTAACCTTTTTATGAAAATTGCAGTTGAGGTAAGTATCCACTATTGACAACTGCAATTATAAAGGTAGTAGGTATATGGTATTAACATCCTAATATGAACTATTTGTTAGTAACAATTGCTTAGATTGTGCACATTTTTGGTATCAAACACTGAACTTATATATCTATCTGCAAAGGTACAAATACAAATGCTACTGTTCTATTTGATCACTACAAGCCATTCCATATGCTAACACCATATGAGGGTCCTTCACATTAGTGAACAGGAAATATATATTTGAATCACTTTAAATCATTGATCTTTAAATACACGATAAAAGTCGTAAGGAGATAATAATCGTTCATACGTGGAACTAGACCGAATATCCGAGTTAGTCTAAACAGTAAAAACAAATATGTATTTCAATTTTAAAAACTTAGGGTTTTTGTAGATATAAGTCTCAAATCGCCTTTGACACTCTTGTTGGCCTTTTAGCCTAAAATATGTAAACGGCGACGAATGTCATTTTTGGTAAAAAGTTACGATTCGATTTTATTGTTTTATTTTGCCCAAGTAATGTGGCTAATTATTTCATTTGTATCTTTTTTAGTCGCACTCAACGTACGGTCATCTGCCTGCCGCTTTCTAATGAGCTTCTAGGGATAATTGATTTTGTAAATAAAACTACTTTTACGGACTTTATCATTCATGGTTCATGGTTACCAACTGGTAAGTTATTGATGATTGTAATATTTTATTGTTTTCTTTCAGATTTTGTGAAGCTTATTCCAACAAATATTGTGCTGGAGTTGTGGAATAACGGCCAGTTCTCCTCATCAAGATCATCATTGGGAGGAATTTTAACATAAGACTGCTATCAAGACTAGCCTCAGGGTTGAGAGCTGGAAAGGTATGAAATAACTAAATCGCCTTTTGCTAACAATCTATGGTAATCCTCACATCGGCCAGCCTACTTGTTGTCTTGTTGAATGCAGACCTTCCGGAGCAGTACAAGGTCTCGATGCTTTGGATTAGTCATTACACATTTCCTGTATACTGTAATTCTACTGATCCTTGAATCCTTTAGTTATATGGGAGAATAAGGTTTGATGACAAATTGTCTTCTTGTCACCACAGATGATTTTTTCTATAATATTAATTACTTTGTATGATAGAGATGTTGTTGCTCTGAATCTGTTTGCTAATTATGTTTGTATAGTCCTGCATAATAAGAGGATTATTTCCTTAGTACAGAATAATCTTTTCAAAATAATTAAATCAGCATCCACTTATTTGCAAACAAACACTTGTTAGTCCTAAGCAATCCTTGTCTGTAATTCTGTAACTTGTCTAGATAATGCTAAGGCCTCATTTACGGAGACGCGGGGCGTCGCGCGTCGCGTGTGGCGTGGCGTCTCGCGGCGCGTCGGACGTTTTTATTGTTTACGTAGCGGCGGCGCGTGAAGCGGCACGTATCATCGCACGCGTAAACACAAACTTATAGCAATATGCGATGTTGTTTATAGAGACGCGAGGCGGGATGAGTGGCGATGCCCGCCGTTGCACCCGCGTCGTATTCTTAAGCGTGTAGCGGAGCACGCGGCGAGCATCGCTGCGGCGCACGCGGGGTTCTCAGTTAATCCGACCCAAACTTCTCATGTTCCGCTATTATAAATACTGGGCCACTCTTTATATTAAATAACTCACTTTTTAAAATACAAATTTCTTCTAAAAAGTCTATCATATCATACTCCGTTGCGACGGTAACTACGTCTGTGTTGCACGATTAGCAAATGAGACTGGCAGAAGGTTCCGCCACAGGCATCGCTTCATCGAGAATCGCCGCTGCGTGCGCCGCCGCTATAAACGTCGCGTGAGACGTGACGATGCCATCAGCGGGCTCGGCCGTAGAACACGCTCCATTTCAAGCAAACGCGTGTAAAATCGCTTCTCCGTAAACGCACTCATCCAACGCCCTACATTTGAATTTAGTGCGGGCCGCGCAGCCTATCGCGACGCGCGACGCGCCGCGTCTCCGTTAATGAGGCCTAATGGTTAAATATAGCTATAGCAGAACTTCATTACCTGACTGACCTGACTTTGTATATTTTTGTTTTTATTTATTCTAGGTTTCGGTAGTCTCCTTGCAGCAGTACTGAGCTTCAGTGCTAATATTATAGTGAAATCCAACGAGCGGGTAGTGTCATACTATTGACCATAATCAGCCATAGCAGAATAACCGAAACTCCAGGATGCCCCTGCCGCCTTCAGGGATATCATCAAGGGATGCAATTCCGCAGAACGGGTCTCGCCACAGACAGCCGCAGCCGGGAACTGTGGTTTTAATACCACCGCAGTCTAATTCCAATGTAAGTGCCGTATCGAAGCCCGTGATGGGCGGTGTGGTACCATCTATGTATAGCGCCGCCCCAAGGCATACTGCACCAAATCCACCGCATATGTTACCACAGAGCACTTGTTATACGTACCACGCGGGGCCGTGGCATTTCACCTATAATAGACGAGAACTTCCATCAAGGAATTACAACGTATCTATATCTAAGAGCTTGATGAACAATCGAACTGGTAACGAATACCGACCTCCGGAAGTGACACCAGCGCCAGTCCAATCTCGTTGGATCAAACCCACTCTATTTTATGACGGATTTTGGACTGAACAGAAAGTGAAAAGATGGATATCTGGACAGTTTTTAGAGGAAGCATCGCAGGCTTATTCTGATAGTAAGTCTATTCACGTCAATCGTACTCACTAATACAATGATATACAAAAACCTTAATTACTCAATCTCATTAAAAGCCACCTAAAACTATATAGATTTACGCATATTTGCCTTAGAAACAGAGTCGTCTTATACCCTTAGACCAACACAGAACCCCTAGCCAAACATTTTGGAACCCAGTGGGAACATAAAAAGAAGTTGAAGATTTTTTTATACTTTATTAGCCGGCCCAACAGACGCTGTTCTGGTTCAAATCTAATTAAAAGGAATTCTCCTTGAAATTAATTGCAGCGCCACCTGCCGGGCCAATTATTAATCTAAACCATTTTCAAATCCACTGGAACCCCCAAATAAAAACATCAGTCCCCAGAGTTATACAATATACTCCACATCTCAAATAAGCAGGGAATACAGATAAGAATCAATAGAAGATTATTCCATAAGGAATTTACACCTATGTGATGAGCAACCTCTAAAAAATTTGCAATTTTATGCAGAACTTTGAATATTGATTCGACCCAGCCCATCAGGTTTCGTCGCTGAACCAGGCTTCCTCAGAGCTTTTCACCCTCAAATTCGTTAATATTCATAAAAAAAAATGATGCTAATTACATATACTGCAGGTTGGAATCGATTACAATTTTCACTGTCTATTGGAGATAGTAATAACATTCGAATTGTGTAAACGATTACAAGAAGGTTTCCGAGTTCTTATTAATATATGAGGACTCTAGACAAGGGTCCTGGGTGTCCTTGTGGTAAAGACGATACTGCTTAGGAATAAGGTTTACCACTTGCCACTTTTCTAAAATACTTTATTCAACTGCAACTAAACGGCTCGAAAGATTGAGTTTTGGGTTTTTAATATAAATGTATCCTATGTAAGTATTTGTGAACCTAGATATATATATCTAGGGTTTTTTGTACATCAATACTTGCAGACAATTAAAACGAAAATAGCGTGTTTTACTATTCACATGTTCGAAAAGGGATTAAACACTTTTAATTGACGAATGTATGATATAGCACTCGCTTGAGCTTCTTTTCTCTTAAACTGAGTCACAAAAATCTAAATTTCAAAACCCTACACTAAAATTTCCAATTCAAAAATTGTTTAGTACAGGAGCTGCCAATCTTTTTCAGCCTATGGCGCACTTTCAAGATAAGTATATTATTGCGGCGCCCCTACCCTAACTAGCTATTTGATATAAATATACTCTCCACAGTAAGGAACCGAGTTATTTATTACACTCGTACTTCTCGGCTCGCTTATGAATTATTATTATGGTGAGCATGCGAGGGAAGGGCAAGCGTTACCGGTCACCCGCACGCTCACCGATGACGAACCCAATTTAATAATTTACAGTGCGAGCAATCAAAATATTGTTGCTATATGAATATCCGCAAATGATTAACCCTTTTGGATAATGATAAAAGACCGACTCGCCCTAGGGTACCGCGGCGCACACTGAGAACCTCGGTTTAGTAAATTGTCTGCAAGTTCATAGGTTAGTTAAATACCGTTACTTTTTGTTTCGGGTTTAGATATATTGTATACAAATGTGGAATTTTTTCGCCACATCTTAGCCTTACGGTCGATTTTCAATCATCAAATAAGTTTATTGCCTATTGAATATTAAAATAAAGCAATTGCAACTATTTTTATTCATACAACTGTGATTTTGGATTTGTCTAGATTATATTTTATTATTTAAAGGAGATATATTACTTTTCTAATGATTTAAAATCGGACCTTAAAGTAGTTTACGGAGATAGTGTAGCGCTGTTTTGCATGCATATTGACTTAATCCATTTTTTTTTTGTTAAAAGGCTAGTCAGTCCCCAAATTAAATCCAGATTTTGGTTTTGGATCAAACTCATTTTCATATCTAGCTGGATAAAACCGAAATCCTTGCCGTTTTTAATAAATCTAATGTTTTGGACTGAAGTACAAAACATTTCAATTATCGTTTGACTTATTTACATATCTACCAAATAAGGAGATATCTTATCAGCTCCCCGGATATAGACCTCTTGAATTAGGTGCAACACACACAACTAGGAATTATCTTGTTAGGGACTCCGGTTTGAATCGTTAGTGTAAACATTTTACGCAAAGTACCCTGAGCAGGATTTTAATGTCGTTTTCTTTTGGTATGTTGGAGCAGTACATTCGCAGCTGAATGTCTGAAAATTTTAAATAATAAATCATAACAAAATGCCAGAAACTGAAAGAAAATTGTAAGTAATTTTGGAAGGCGTCAATTTGTCGAAAAACTATAAGATATATTTTTTGTAGACTAATTTAGTTGCCAATTGTATAGTGTCTTAAGACTCGCTTTTTGACCTATAGCGAATTTTTTACCTATGTTAGACGGGAAAAGATGTGTGAAGTGCATATTATAATCTTTCTGCATATTAATTTTTATACTCATTTCATGATTTTCAGGCATCTTTTATGGAAATCTTTAAGGGTAGATTTAAAAAACACATTGAAGATGTTTTAAAATGGTCTAATATATATGTACATACCTATGCTGGTCAAATTAAATTTTATTTTTGTGATATCGAATCGTACCGTATCTTCCTATTTTAATAAATTCAACAAAAAAAGACTGAAAGCAATAACTTGGATTGTATCGTCATCCATTCAAAGCAACGAAATGTATTTACATATATTTAACTGTAAGAATAAGTTTAAAATCTCAGAAGTGGTGAACTATTTTGTAAGACATTTTTCAATGTTGTATTATTCGTAAGTGTTAAATATGTTTTTAAGGTTAAGGTATGTAACACTTTTTGGTGTATATATTTCAATTAAGATTTGTATTGATTATAATACAGTAGAATCTCACTAATCCGGCACTCCAATAGACCGACACCCTCTGCCCGCGCCTTCCTCGCCCCTCTCCGCGTATGCGCTCCGGTCTAACCTCAAAACTTATTACGGGCATATATGTATGTGCATGTATTATGTGCATTGTATGTAACTTATCATGTGCATAAATAATAATATGTAAATTCAATACATTATATGTATTCTCTGTATGAAATGCTTTATTTTTTATTTGGTTTTTCTATATAATCCAGTAATCTGAACATTCCAATAACCCGGCATCCTCTGGTTTTTAATAGTGCCGGATTAGTGAGATTACACTGTATTTTGTAAATTAGGATTAGTAAATGACAAGGATTAGAATTATTAAGTATGCCGGTAATGTATTTAATAAATTGTGAATTGGGTGTTTGACTACTATCGACATTTTAAATCACTACTAATATTTTTTGCACACCTCATAATGTGAATTAACTTATGGCTCCAGTTTACAATTTCCGAAATCAATGAATGGTTCTAAATTCAATGGTTCGTATTTTATTTTTGGTAAGAATGGAATGCGCGTTATGAGGCGCACTTTGATTTTTCTTTATAATCTACGTAAAGTTAAGAAAATTTGTAAAATACTTTAAAAAAAATACAGAAACAAGTTGCAAGCTTTTGTAGTTTTAATCGGGGAATCTGGCAATCTCTCTTGAACAACGGTGTATGCTTTGGCCGATTGCAGATTGATATGATGATTGCTATGTTGACGTCACATTGTTTGTATTGTTCTCTCTGTCTAATATTATAGTTCAGTATGAAAATAAATGTCAGACCGTTTTCACAAATCGATATGGTTTGTATATATATTATTATAAATAAATCTGCAATAAAATTAGCCAATATCCCAATTTGAAGACAATCGATAATAGGGAATATGCACGAAACTCCAAAATGAACAAATTATTTTTATTTGTAATCTTTATTGCTTAAAAAACGTACCTATACAATTATTTTTTAATTTTATCATTATTTAATAATTAAATTTAATTATCAAAAAGTGCCTTTTTTGAGATTCGCGCGCAAAATTTCTGAAACGCACCGCATTGGTTGGAGTACTATGATGTCACGTTTTGAACACGTGACACCCGAGTCGTCTAGTTAGGGCTGTCTATTAAAAAAAAAATAGTTTTTCGATATATCAATATTTTTAAATATATCAATATCGGAGTTCGATATAACGAAAAATATATCGATATTTCGATATTTTCCCCATGACCACTCTTTAACTTCGTTCATTGCGGGGTTGCCGTGCCGAGCTTATTTTTATCAAATTCTAGGAGTAAGTGATAACTGATCATCAATTTCATGCCAGCGTTTCTACAGTAGATTAAGTTTACGGTGATTTTGTAGAATAAATACTTTAGAAGAAAAGATAAAACACCAAATTTATTCAAATAAATATCGACCCCTCGATACGTACTTTTTATTATCGTCCAAAAAAAGTTCAGTATTAAGTATCGATATTTTTAAATAATAATATCTATATTTTGACTTATGGATATTTTATCAACAGCCCTCCTTGAACCTTGGATAGGAGGAGAACCTTGTGATCAAGTGTGTGTCAAGTTGCTGTTTGTATGTTTCTAGTGATTATTTTTAGGGATGTGAAAAAAGAATCGATTTTTATAATAATCGATTTTTACAATCGATTATCAAAATAAAAGTCGATTATTAATCGATTTTTTATTATTCGAAATTCGATCAAAATTCATCATACTTTGTTAGAAAATAAAGCTCACATTTCCTAAAAAAAAAGTCATCGTAATCCTGTTGGGAGAAAAAAAAATCGATTATTTCATAATCGAAAAAAAATCGATTATTTTGTAATCGTTTTTTTTAAATTAATCGATTATTTTATAATCGATTTTTTTATTAATCGATTATTTTATAATCGATTTTTTATAATTAGTCGATTATCTTAAAATGGATCTTTTTTTTAAATTAATCGATTATTTTATCGATTTATTTTAAAGAACAAAAATCGATTAGTTTATAATCGATTTTTTTAAGTTAATCGATTAGTTTATAATCGATTTTTTTAAGTTAATCGATTATTTTACAATCGATTTTTTTAATTAATCGAATATTTTATAATTGATTTATTTTAAAGAACAAAAAATCGATTATTACAAAATCGATTTTTCCCTCCAAGTCACATCCTTAATTATTTTGTATTGTTACCCAGTTATTTCATAATAAGTTATTAGTTTTCTGTGTTTAAGTATTAATCTTGTGAATAAGTCTTATTACAATGACTGAAACCGGTTTCGTCAAAGTATAGTCAGATAATCTTCCTAAAATAGACGTATATGATGACAACGTATTTCGCGTCTAATTCAGATTTAATGTCTGTTAAACTCGGAGGAATAAAAGCTGCAAGGTAAATAAGATATAATATCGTAATAATAATAAAAATATCGATATTTTTGTCGATATATTTCCGATATAGCGAACCCCGATATTGATGCATTGTAAAATATCGATATGTCGAAAAACGATATTTATAAAAATATCAACAGAGTTGGCAACCCTAGCAACTTGTACGAGTGTCGAGTACTCTGACGTCACAGAATACGCGAGCCGAACTAGTCGCGTTTACATCGCCCATAAATAATGGCGATTTTTGAAAAATTTTTTTAGTGTAATGGTTTATATTTTGGATGTGTTATATTTATTTCTAGTAATGTAATAACTAGTAGAAACGAAAAAATATCATGCATATTCCAATAGATTGAACGAGAAAATTAAATATTTAAAATTTTATACTTATCTACAGGTGTATCAGGTTATGGGGCAACTGGTCAAACGGGAGATAGGCAATGGTGGTAGGACCCCATAAAAATTTGAACGAAAATATCGATTCGTTAATGAATTAAAAGGCATGTAAAGTTTTCAATTTTGTCATCGCTTTTTCGTGTAAATCTTATTGAAACGTATAAAGTGAGTGATACTTAATCCGCGACATATTCGTACTATGTTAAATGTTCATTAGAAATTGAATAAATCAATGCTTACATTCGCATAAGCAAGACAAACTTCGAATTAAAATCAGCTGATTCGTGGCAATGACCAAGAGGCGTGGCCACAGCTATTGAAAGAAATACCGACAGGGATGTACTAAGAAAAAGGGAAACAAATGAAATAATTACCTATATCTTGTAGGCAAAATAAAACAATAAAACCTAAACTGTAATTTTTTATAGAAAATGAAATTCGTCTCTGTTTAGATACTTTAGGCTAATAACTACTAACGAAAGAGTTAGGTTTTTAAAATTGAATTATTCATTTTTATTTTAGTCTGACTCTGCGGTCCGGTTTAGGGGTACGTATGGATGATTATTTATCTCCTTGCGACTTTTCTCGCGTATTAAAGATCAGCGATTTAAAGTGATTCAAATATGGCTTATGCCCGGTTCGGTATCAAAAATGTGTGGAATCTTAGCAATTGTTAATTTCGGAATGTTAATACCACATACCTATTATCTGGATTACTGCGGTTATCGATTTGGGATACTTCCCTTTACGGCAACTTTCACGAAAAAGGTAGGCTATATTTTTATTCGGGTGACGGGGGTGCGAGCGGGGGCCGGTGTGATCTCGTTAAGGGAGCTCACCGCCTGGCGCGTCGACGCCCGCCGAGACGTCATTGCCCGTTGGACAGTCCGGCTGGAGAGGCCTCGGTTCGGGGTGCGAACCGTGGAGGCCTTTCGGCCGGTGCTGATGCAGTGGTTGGAAAGGCGGCACGGGGTGCTCTCCTTCCGACTAGTGCAGGTTTTGACGGGGCATGGATGCTTCGCCAAATACCTGCACAAGGTCGTAAGGAGGGAGAGTACACCGTCCTGCCACCACTGCGATTGCGACGAGGACACGGCGCGCCATACGCTCGAGGCCTGCGCGGCTTGGGCAGTGCAGCGCTGTGAACTCGTCGCAACCATCGTCCTCCCCGAGGGGGGGACGTCGGTCGATGGGAGGGTACCCCAAGTAGGGGGTATTCCGTCGGGCCGACCACTGATGTCAAGTAACCCTGCACCGGTGGTCGGCCCAACGACGAAGGCGACGTGGTTTTCGGGTGTTGCGTGCTTACGCCCCTCTGTCGCCCCGGACGGAGTGGTGCGAGGAGCACGCCGACCGCAGCCCACCCAAAAAAAAAAATATAAAAAAGGCTATATTTCTATTAAAAATACGTAGATATCTAATTTTTATTTTATTTTTAAGCTAATAATCCTTGTTTTGTAGGGGACTTCACAAACATAGAATTAACGGACACAAATTAAACCCCAATTAGACCCAGAACAACAATTTGTCGATCGCACAAAGTGTTTGCCTGCGTGGGATCCGAACCCACGACACTAGCATGGTAAGATGGTATCTTAAACACTACGCCATTGGTGCAGTCAATTTCAATAGCCTACAGCACCGACATTTATAGGTAAAGAACGCGGGCGAGGCGACTTAGACGCCTATGTAACATCAACATGTCACATTTAAAGCGTAGACTCTTTGACACATATTTTTGAAATTACTGTAACTATTATGTTTTATAGTTTTTGTGTAATATACATTCTAATTACGATCTTTGACCGTTAAACTACAACATACTCGAACAATTGCCCCATAACCTGATACACTGTATACAAATGTTGTGCTATACAGGTGTGTTGAATTACCACACTGAACAAATATTGTAATAATTATTGGTGTAGAAGTCCGGATATAATTTTCAATCAATTTTAACTAGTTAAAGAAATAAAACTACATATTATATTTATTAAGAAATCTTTAACTCCCATTTGAGTAGTTGTTCTATAACCTGAGACATGTAAGTGCTCCAAATTTTATCAACAGACTCAAACGTTACATAGATATGTATTAATATCCAAGGCGAGCAATTTTATGGCCGACTAATTCAACTATGTATTAGAAATTAAGAAATCGTGATTATAAATAGCAAACATTTTGTAGCAGAAGAAAAACAAGAATTAGTTTTTTCAGGATTGTCTATAGAACTGCCTGTATACTCTATCGGCTCTTTCATGAGAAGTGCTCTGAGGAACTGTTTGACTTAGTATCACCGTCGCTTTTACTAACGTACCACTCGACACCGCAGCAGGTTTCATTAATTTCATCTGGCAACGTTATGGTGTGTGTTTCTAACGAACTGTGCGTTTCCAACGATCATTTCTTCCACGTATGTGCAGGCTCTGGAATGAACTACCCGCTGTTGTTTCCGGAGCACTATAACATGTTCTTCTTTAAACGAGGTTTAAGAAGAGCATTTTCTTCACGGTAGGCAACGGCCTAGCTGTCCCTGGTTTTGCAAGAGGTCTATGTGTGCCTGCTCGTTTGCCGGCATCGGCAAAATAAAAAAAATCGGCACTAATTTGAATTTCGAGTCTTTTGTCGGTGATGTGGACAACCGTATCATAATTATCATAATATTGAACTTTCATCTCCCATTTTCACACGTACCTGACGTACCATATATTTAAGAACTTATTTCTAACTGATTTTTTTGCAAAGCCATAACAGTCCATGTCCTCTCGTGACTCTCTTGAATTGGTTTTGGAAGCCCCCAGGTCGGAAGCTCGTGAGATTTTTCACACTGTCACTTAATCGTTACGCCATTGTTGAGTCATCTAAATGAATTAAGATTAAAAATAAAAATGCATTGTCGTCATTATATTTTTATTTACTAACAGATTACGCAAATACATGTGACTATTTACACGAACGGAAAATATTAAATTCAATGTTATTGTACTCAGGTAATAGAAACGAAAATGACATCCTACTTATATTAAATAAATGTTAAACGAAAATCGCCTTAATACTACAAAACTTAAGAGCTAATTCATATTGACTGCGTAAAGAATGTTATGCTGGGCGATAGAAGAGCAAGCGTTTTTTATTATTAGCGAACGTGTTAGTTGCGTTCGTGACGGTAAATTTAAAGGAATCTAGTTGCCGTCTATCAATAAATTTCACGTACGTACCGTCGAATTCTAGCAATCAAAAGTCAATTAATTAATATTGCGTTAACACTTAAGGACTCGCTAATTGGTCCTACGGACCCAGTCCTTCAATGCACAAGTAATAACTTTTAAGTTTTAAAGTTTGCGACGTTGCCACTCTTAGTACCTTTCAAGGACAGTGTAACACTGCGAATATCAGTCGTATTTGTTAGTTATTGCGCTGCGTGTGAGTGCTACGGACGTAAAAGGTGCGTATGGGTCCACTGGACCCCGTAGCGACTAAATACGTTAGTCGTTTTTTTATCATGTTTTTACTATTTATTAACCTGTTTTTTGTTCATTGCATAGAAAATGGCTACCAATAGGCTTTTGAGACCTGAGGAAATAGAAGAATATATTAATGAAGAAATAGAGAACGAAGACTGTTCTGAGACTGAAGACTACTTAGAAATAGATCCACATCAATCGGATTCTGAACAAGAAGGCGACGATGACGAGGTAAATATACAATCGCAACTTGAAATAACCTCAACAGGTACAACACCTGAAGTAACCTCACAGTCAAGCCAAGTCATCCGTCGACCAGCACCTGATCTACGTTGTAAGGATTTAGATTGTGTTCCATTGTCAATTTTACGCAATGGGTATTATAAAGGTAAAGATAACTCTACGATATGGAGCATTGAAGAACCGACAAGAAACGTAAGGACACGAAGTCATAATATTATACGTGAACTTTCCGGGCCTTGTCTAACAGCATTGAATGCGACAACACCGTTAGAAACATTTTGTCATTTGTTTACAGATGGGCTGTTGACGAAATTAATGGATTATACTAATATTTATATAAGCGACAAAGTCCGAGACAATTTTGATAGAGAGAGACTGTAAGCCCACAAATATAAAAGAAATCAAAGCTTTGTTGGGAATTATTTTTTATATCGGCAAGTTAAGAGGAGCGCACCTGAATACAAAGGACTTATAGGCAACCGATGGCTCAGGATGTGATATCTGCATATCGGCCATGTCAAGATATAGGTTCCATTTTTACTTAGATGCTTACGTTTTGACGATATCAGAACAAGACAAGCAAGAAAAGAAACTGACAAATTAGCGCCAATCCGAGATATTTTTGAGGAATTTGTATCTAATATACAAAAACACTACAAACACGGAGCGCACGTCACTATAGATGAAATGCTACTAGCCTTCCGTGGTCGGTGCCCATTACGACAATATCTTCCCAGCAAACCAGCCAAATACGGGCTCAAAATATTGGCAACCTGTGATTCAAAATCTTATTATACGTCGAACCTAGAAATTTACGCTGGCAAACAACCCGACGGGCCATATCAAATCAGCAACTCTCCAATTGATGTAGTGAAAAGATTAGTAAATCCGATAAAAGGATCTAGTCGTAATGTCGTCATGGATAATTGGTTCATGAGTATACCATTGGCAACAGAATTATTGGATTACTTTAGCTTGACATGTTTAGGAACCCTTAGAAAGAATAAAAAGGAAATACCAGTACAGTTTACACAAACACGCGGTAGAGAGGCACACGAAACGTACTTTGGATTTCAAAATAATACCACACTGATATCTTACGTACCCAAATGTGACAAAGTAGTTCTTTTAGCATCTACTATGCACCATGACGCCAAAATAGATGTAGAAACCGGAAATAATAACCGATTGCAATACTCTGAAATGTGGAGTCGATATAGTTGATCAGATGACTAGTACATATTCTGTGTCAAGACAAACTCAAAGATGGCCACTATGTATATTCTTCGGATTATTGAATATTGGCGAACTAAACGCTTACATTATTCAGAAGGCTAATTTACCTTCTGATAACTTCACGCGAAGAGATTTTATCAAAACGTTGGCTATTTCTCTGATTGAACCCCACCCACCTTCATGATAGAATTTCTATCACGAACATTCCACAGCATATCAAAAACCGTATCAGAAACTTAATTCCTGAAAACGAACCTACTACGGCATCCAACCCACTCCCGCCAATGGGTGGACGAAAAGTGTGTTGCGGTCTTTGTAACTGGAAAAAGGATCGAAAAACCAAAACTTTTTGTGTTAAATGCAATATAGCTATTTGTGGAGAACACACGAAACAAGTTTGTTCAAATTGTTATAACTAAATCGGACATAGATAATAACTAAGTAATGTTGAAGTATTATTTTATCCCAAAGAAAGATATTTAATTTTATTGATTTTCAAAGTTGATTTTTGATTGTTCTATTTTTTTTTAATTGTTAATTAGTATAAGTAGGTACATTATAGCAGTTTAAGAAATACAAAAAGTATTGTTTAAAATAATTATATAAAGAAGTTTTCACTATGAACCTTAATCTTGTCATAAAATAATGACAAAAAATCTTAAATTTTTGTAATAACTGGTCGTTTAAGAAAGTACAATAAATATAAGTATTTGATGCACTATTGTTTTTGTTTATTATCATATTAACCCTGAAATAAAGTAATTTTCACTTTTATTAAGTACTAGCAACCCGCCCTCGCTTCGCTTCGGTTTTAGTCGCTTTATCCGCGGCGTAGTTCCCGTTCCTGTGGGAATACCGGGATAAAATATAGCCTATGTTACTCCCTGATATTATAGCTTTCCATTGGTGAAAGAATTTTCGAAATCGGTTCGGTGGTTTAAGCGTGAAAGCGTTACAAACAAACAAACATCCTTACTTTCGCATTTATAATATTAGTATGGATATTTAAAAAAAAACATAATATTATACTGGGTCCAGCGCACCCAGTAGCGAGTATGGGTGTTACAAATTAAGGCGAGAGTCCCTAAGTGTTAAAGGACTGTATTAAAACGAATTTCAGGTAGGAAAATATAAACATCAGACGTGGGTATGCCTTTTGTGCCCAGAAAGAACACGTATGTAAGTTTACAATTTGCCGAACTACCTACATAAACCATAAGGCAACTCTAAATTATGTTTCAAAACTAGATGCAAACGGGCCGCTGATAAAGATGGCGTGGCATGCCATACACTCCTCGGTAGATAGTATTTAATTGGTAAAAACATTGAATCGCTACAATATTACAAAAGGACAAATTCGAAATGGACAACCAACCCTTTCAAAATAGAAATAATAATTAAAACGAGTATGATTTGACCACATAAGTGAAGTAAACTTCTTTAAAATACACAAATTAAGAACTTTAAAATTAATTTACAATTATATTCCCCTTAAACGTAGAATATTTAATGTATTGAACAAATTATCTATACCAATAAATAAAATTGGAGTGTCTGTTTGTAATGTCAAAATAATAGGCTTTTTTCATACTCACACGGTTATTTGCACGACACCTATGCCTAAAATACAGATTAAAAATTTTTTGTCTGTCTGTCTGTTTGTTCCGGGTAATCTTCAAAACGGCTGGACCGATTTCAAAAAATCTTTCACCAATGGAAAGCTATAATATCAGGGCGTAAACTAGGCTATATTTTATCCCAGTATTCCGACGGGAACGGGTACTACGCGGGTAAAACGACTAAAACCGAAGCGAAGCGAGGGCGGGTTGCTAGTTGTTTTATAAAATTGTTCAAGAACGAAATGAAATTACAAAATAATCAAGAAATCACGGTTCGCGTAACGCTAGCAAACGAACTCTGATTAAGATATATGTATATATTTTTGGGACTAATCCCACCACTGTAACTTCTGTAAGCCAGGATCCACCATGATCTAGGTATAAGACACCGAGGTTTGACCCTCAAGACGTCTGGGGCAACGCTTTTAATTATAGTACAGTTATTGAGTATTTTTACTTGGCAAGTTTGCCGGGCGTTTTTAAAATTGGTAATTTTATAGATTTTGACGTGCTCTTACCGAATTTCAACTTTGCCACTTCGTATCCGCTCGCGCCGCCATATTGGAAAAATTGCGTCTGAAAGCAGTTTTTTGATAATAGTAGTTTTCCAATTACAGCACTAGAGCGCATTATGCTGCATAATGCTTAACGGTGAATGTTTCAACTACAGCAACGCTTCGCATAATCGAGCACTCACAAAAATAATGTTTCGCGTATCACGCGTGCAATCGATACCAACTCAGTGACAGAAAATTAACAAGTGTTTTTTCTTTAAGTTGGCATTGATCGAAATGTTTTATTTATATATTATCGTTAGTAATATTATTTATTGTTGAAAAATTTTTAAAGCTTTCGTTTCGTTGTAGCTTTTTCAAAATAATCAAAGTTAATTCAAACTGTGTTAAAAAAATAAATATAAGTATGAATGAAGGTACAAACATAGACTTTTTTGTTTATATTCCACATTTAAAATGTGAATACAATTTTATTTTAGAATTCGAATCTATAAACAAATTTATTTTACAGGAATATACTTTTGTAAACATTGCAATGGCTTGATCGAATCATTTAATGAAGCAGGCAATCATCAATGTTTTCGAGGAAATTTTTTCAATACTGAACTTAGCGCACTCTGCTGGTGCATTTGAAAACTAATTCACGTTCCAATTAGGCATTATGCGCCACTGAGTAGCATTATGCTCTGTAATTGGAAAACTACCAATATCTCCTTTCCGACGCATTTTACAGGAAAATATATCTATACAAAATAATTGTAGAGGAAATTGCCTACAATTTGTCTTAAACTTTTTTTCCTAAAATCAAGTTTCGGCGTACGAGGGCCGTAACGTGTGGTTCAACACACGTTTCGGCAGAAATTCTCATTTCCACCATGAGGTAGAGAACGACAAAGCTAGAGGAGAGAGCGACAAAGATACGAGGTGGCAAAGTAAAAATTCGGTAAGAGCACGTCAAAATCTATAAAAATACCAATTTTCAAAACTCCCGGAAAACTTTCCAGGTAACCTCTATTATTTCAACCACATGACTAGGGTCAAGTGGGAGAACAGTATAACAGGGGGCACAGTGTAGCATGACGAATATCTTGTCCATATCTTATTTATCTATGTTATATCTGGACGTGTTTTATTAGTTCCATGCGCCGCCATCCCAAACAGCTGTCATCAAAGATCAAATTGCCGGGTAAACGGATTAGTGATTGAATTTGTTTTTTGTAAAAAAAAAAAAAAAATGTATAAATTTTAACTAGTGAAGTTTTATTGTTGTCAGAAAACTATTAACTACTGGTGAGTAAATAGGTGTTGCTTTTATCTTCAATTAATGGGTGTTTTAAAGAATAAATGCAGTTAATTGCTATTTCTAACCTATAAATCTTAACAAATGTTTGTTTGGAATAGTAGGGATATGGGGTACAATGTAACGTGTTATAGTGTGCCCCATTTGATTTTTTTTATTATAGGTGTGTTACATCAACGATGGTACAAAATCGGAAAAGAAAGACAGATATTGGCTTACAAGATGCTAATGATATGAGAGAAGCAATAGAGTTTGTTGAAAAAGGAATACCCTTAAGTAAAGCAGCTGAGCGAAAAAACATGAATTACGCCACTTTATATCGTTATGTTAAAAAAGAAAGCCCTGTTCAGCCGAGGAGAGTAAAGATCTACGATTGACTCCGAATTATATAGTTAATAAAGTATTTTGTAATGCTCAAGAAACAGCGCTAAAACTAAACTCTTATAACATGCTCAAAAATGTGTTACGGTCTTGATACGATCGAAAACAGAAAACTAGCTTATGAAATGGCTACATATCATAAAATTAAAATGCATCTTGGGAAGCTAGACGAAGTGCAGGCAAAGATTGGTTGGACGGGTTGAAAAAAAGGAATCCCGATTTAACTTTGCGGCAACCAGAGCCCTGCAGTCTTTCAAGAGCTACATCATTCAACCAGCATACTGTCGGAATATTTTGTGACAACTTAGAAGAAGTAATGAGAACGTGTCCAAGTTTTGGTGACGGTACTGATGAGACCGGTACCACCACGGTACAAAAACTGAAAAGGGTTTTGGCATCAAAAGGATCGAAACATCTTAATAAAGTAACAAGTGGCAAACGAGGTACCCTTGTAACCACATGCTGCGCGGTTTCTGCGACAGGTAATGCCCTGCCGCATGCGATGGTATTGCCTCGAAAAAATTTCAAACCAGCTATGTTAAAGGACGTTCCTACTGCACATTCAATCTAGGCTAAGATAAAATAAAAATTGGATACTGTTTTTTATATTTATATTTCGAGTACTAAAAATATGTTATAGGTTTATTTTATTTTATTAATAATATTGAGGTTAAATATTTATTATTTTTCATATTGTGTTTTATTTAGTGTATGTTTAGTCTATTGTTATAGTGTGCCCCATCTTGTTATATTGTACCCCTATGGCTGTTAAACTGTACCCCGCCCCTGGGGTACACTATAACAAATTTATGATCTCACAAAACCAAAAAATAAAGGAATTTCTAAACATAATTTTGATATTATTTCAAGTCCAATATGATAATTAATGACTGCTGATTTTATAATAAATAATAAGAAGAGGATATAATGAACGGATTTTTGCCAAAAAATTAAAATGACTTTTTTGTTACTGTCCCCCACTTGACCCTACTATTAACTAAGAACCCGCAACAAATTTAATTAGAAAAGAAAAACAGGAGGAATTGGAAAGATTCCACTTCTCACCAATGCTTAAGGGGGGAAGCTGGTCTAGAATTTTGAAGAAACCGATTTTTTTTTTTGTCTTAAAAGGTACTTTAGGGTCTTAAAAATAACATACCAAAGGATACCAAAGTTCTACACGTATTCGATGTCATGGGGGTGAAAATTGGACCAAAGAGCTATAACGTGTGCACGGAGATTGATGCGAACCGTATCAAGAAAGCGGAACAGTCACTCAGTGTCGGCGCAAAAGAAGCCCGCATGCAATCAAAAGCGTTCCGAAAGGAAAAAACGAAGCCGAAGAGATTGATACAGAAGGGCAATTGTACGGCGCAGGCATCGCAGACTAAAGGTATATACGCATTTAATATGATCTTATAGTATAGGTTTTTTTTTTTATATTGCATAGTTTTTTTTTAATCAACAATTTTGTCGTTTTTTTATAGTGAAAATTTTAATGTTTTGTTCAAACGTGCACCATTTCGCGAAAAACAAAATATCGAAAAAATGCTACGTACGTCTCTTGCTGTTGTTATATAGAAACTAAAAATTTTCGAGATTTTGTTCCAGGGCCAAAATTAAGGAGGTTACATCTTCGGCCATGGACCCGTCTAAAAAAATGAGGCGCCTCCGAAGAAATGCTGGACAGCCGCCATTTTGAATTTATTTGACACGAAAAAATTTGTATTTGTATATTAAAACCTAAATTATAAAACCTCTTTCACAGATTTTCGATTAAACTTTTTGTTCAGTAACAAAATATTCATAAATTATGCCCATTTTTTCACGCTCTAGACCAGCTTCCCCCCTTAATGGACTTATATGTGAGCTTTACGATTGGTAAAGCTTTTCTTTTTTTTTGGGGTGGGCTGCCTCCGCACCACTGTCCGGGGCGACAGAGGGGCTTAAACACGCAACACCCGCAACCCACCCGAACACCACGTCGCCTTCGTCGTTGAGCCGACCACCGGAGCAGGGTTACTTGTCATCAGTGGTCGGCCCGACGGAATACCCCCTACACGATTGGTAAAGCTAAGAGTCACTGCTTATGTAACCATAATTTATTAGCATTTTATAACGCCATCTATCGATGATGATATAAACATTGATGTTATAGACTAACTATGAGCACACAAATATTTGAGACTGATTAAATAACAACGATACGAAAAAAATTTTGCTATTTAAATTTGTTACGGATGACATTGAGTTTGTAAGAATCAAAAATATGTAGTCAATTAGTTATGGTGCAAGTTTGAATTGGTTACCATTATTTAATTCTTATTGACTAAATTAGACATAATTATTAAGCGAATAACATTGGCTGCAAGGGCTCCGGACAGATGCCCCGCGTGACCTTATGGTACCAACACTACTGGTAAACAATTCTAGTCAATATCCATCAGCGCATCAATAGATTATATCTAATATAATCAAATGATATAAGAATCCTTCAAATAGAAAAAAAAACATTTTATCAACAGTATTTCACAGCTAATATCTTACGAGATGCTTGTCGTCTCGATTTAATGAAATTAATCATATTAAAAGGCTGAACAGCCATGTATAATCAAATGTTAATAAAAGTGCCTTATTATTAGAATAACCGATCACAGAGCAAATATAAGAATTTGGATCCTAACACAAATTAAGTAGAATATTAACTGAAAAGATAACTTCGAAATTATTTCCATTACATAATTATGGACAATTATATAAAAATCGATGTTGTGAGAACTGTGCTTAACGAGGCGGATATAAGTAGCAAAGGATTTATAATTTACTTAAAACATAACAATAATAAAAGCTCGAAATAAATCTACATACGAATCTATTGGAAATCTCAGTGTAGGACACCCACCACTAGGTGGATCGACAATCAACGACGTCTAGCAACTTTCACTAAGACCTGGTGCAAGTTGCTGGGCGTCGTTGGATGCAGGCGGCACAGGACCGCACTCTGTAGCGTAACATGAGGGAGGCCTACGTCCAGCAGTGGACGGAAATAGGCTGAAATTATGAACGAATCTAGTCTCGTAATTGTAGGAAGGTCTGTGCGAAACAGTATGCCATATGATAAGAAGAGTGTGCTCGTTAAATCAACGGCTCGTATCGTTAAATCTCGGCTCATATACGTCTCAAAGCTAGGCTTGCGCTTCCTCCACCATCAGTTGGAAATTTATTCACTAAAAGTCCAGACAGATTGGTATGATATTTTACTTCGAGATTTCCATCTCTTGCATAGATGTTATTTACAGATCACATTCATTAGTCGTACGACACTCCTGGGCCAGTAAGGGGGAGGAAAGAGGGCGGCAGTGAAGGGTATTATTACTCGTCATCACATATAAATAACATGTTAAAATTCATCAAATTAAAATCCCCCTTTGATTCATTTTAAAGATGGTACACAAAACGGGAACTTAAACAAGTGTGTATTATTTTTACAAGTCATCGTCGAACTATATATACATTTAAAAACGCCATTATCGATATTATAATAATACATAATAGTTTTACCTTGTGCCCACTCGCTATATTGCTTGTATCCCTACGGCTTAGTATGATTTATCATAATTATTAGATGTAGCCATAAAAAAAATAATGTAGATGTGTGTGTATATTATATTAATTATATGTGTAGCTATATATTTTAAAGCTTTCATCTAACTACTATCATTATAGTTACCATTATTTGAAAACTTAATTATAATGTACTATACGCAATTACAATTTTTTGAGGCTGATCATATTTGGATATAGGTTAAAATTTAGACTGATCTTAACATCGTATTATATAAAAATAATAATTAAATATAAAACAGGTTTAAATTGCATAAATTTATTATTTTTACGATTTATTACAATCACGCGATTCGTCTGTGACTCAAACTTTAATGGATAAAAAATCTTGAACAAAACTTATGACATTTTTAACCTATTTCGATTGATAAAGATTATACCAAAATGTGTTCTCCTAATCATAACAGTGCTTCATTATTTTTTTTACTAAAGTAACTACTTGATTAGTAAAATCTACAGAACATTGCGATTACTGATGGTCATACCAGAGTATATGAATGAAATGACTTATTTTTTAAATTAAGTAACAATTTTACAATCAAATCAAATAATTGCATGTCTGTTTGAACCGATTCTTAGGTTGGACGCGCACATACGGTTTCTTGATAAGAAATGCCGTGTGACTAGCGCAAACATCAATTTTTTTTGTAATAAGAGTTTATACGATTTTCCCTTTCGGAAATAGTATGAACGTGTGCATTCCGAATCTGAATTCCTAATAAGGAAATCGTACGTGCGCGCAACCTTGAAAATGCTCTGTTAACTTCTTAATGCGGATTATATTAATTAAAAACAATATATTTTGTTTTTTTTTTTTTCAACAGATCCATTGACTTTGATGCAAGAGTTCATAGGGTTCATAAGTTAGCGGTTACTTTATAAAATGTTGACGATTTTAGCACATGTTTTACTACACTGAAAGTCAAATTAAACTTAATGTTTGTCTGAACTTAATGTTTTAAACCTGAAGCATTTCACGTGAAGCGAGCAATGAAAAAAGTGAGGTGCTGAAATTGTTAAGGGGAATAAGTTGTCTTACTTATTTATGTATTTATCTGGTTATTTACAACCTAATTTTCAAATATATTGATTTGAAGAAAAATGTATGTAGAAAGCATTCATCAAAATAAAACAAATTTACAGGTTTTCTCACATTGTGACAATGACATACAAAAATAGCGCCATCTCTTAGTCGCATAAAGAATTACTTCAATAAATCTAATCAAAGTGAGAAAGATGAAAAATGCCTTCAAGTGATTAGCGACACTTAGTTTATTTATTATTCTAACGTCAAATAATTCTAACCAAACCTTAAAAAATATAATGTGAAGATCATTTCATAACGCATTAAACTGGGTCATAATTTTTACAAAAATACCCCTTGTCCACTTCACATGATATGCCACATATACTATTTTTCACTGAATTAATCATCATAATTAAAAATGTTCATACATACTATGTTTCTCCGACTAAATTACAGTAACTTAGAATATTCATAATACAGTTATTTTCAAATTATTGTAACTTAATATGTTCATACTAAGGTTCAAAACTAAAAAGTTCAATGCAAGTTTGGTTCTCGTTCCAAATAATTATAATTAAAAATGTTCATACCATGTTTCTCCAGCTAATTAAGAGTAACTAAAAATGTATTAAGGTTCAAAACTAGAAAACGTACTAAGGTCTAAAAATAAAATGTTTATATTGTGGTCTAAAGGTATATACACTCATTATGTGTGGTACTATTTTTAAATCATTAACTAAAAATGTTCATACAATGGTCTAAACATAAAACATTCATTGTGTTTGGTTCTAATTTAGAACCACTATAACTAAAAATGTTCATATTATGGTATAAAAATATAAACGCTCATTATGTCTGGTTCTATTTTTAAATTATTATAATTAAAAATGTTCACACTATGTTCTAAAAATAAAAACGTTCCTTGCATTTAGTTCTATTTCCAAACCATTATAACTAAAAATCTTCATAATATGGTCTAAATATAAAACAATTATTGTTTGGTACTATTTTCAAATCATTATAACTTATAATATAAGTGTTCATACTGTGGTCTAAAAATAAAAATGTTCAATGTACATATTTGGTTCTATTTTCAAACCATTACAACTAAAAATGTTCATACTATGGTCTATAAATAAAAACGTCCAATTATGTTTGGTTCTATTTTCAAATCATTATAACTAATAATGTTCATTCTATGGTCCAAAAATAAAAATATTAAGTTTCGTTCTCTTTCCAAAACCATTTAAATATAAATGATATTGAAGAATAATAATTATTATACTGGATGTAAAATATATACAAATGCCTAGTTGCATCAATATCCTAGTCGCAAATTCAAAGTACGAGTAACATTTGTAGATATTGAGTTCAATGTAATTCCATTTTGCAACTGTGTGGCAGTAATTAAACATGCAAAAAATTAACATAAAAAGAATTGATATTAAAATTTCTGTTTTTTATTGTTTATTTTATATAATTCAAATGCTCAATAATCCCATATACACTACTAACAAATAAATAAACAATAAGTGTAAGATTTTAAGATAGTTTGGCGAAATGTGAGACTATTTACAGTTATGCTTACTATTTCGGGGAGCTGTACCTCTTCACATCTTTGCGTGAGAATATAAAATATTGCCATTCTGTTGCCATCACAAAAGACCCAAGGAATATAATTGGGCAGTTTCTATAATACTTAGCTTCAAACGGAATCTTAATTGGTTAGCCATTGATTAAACATGGATAAATAGAATTAGATTGGACTGTACAAGTGATGCAGTGGTCTATCCGCTTCTCTTGCCAAGTGTCGTG
This sequence comes from Lymantria dispar, assembly GCA_032191425.1. Taxonomy (NCBI): domain Eukaryota; kingdom Metazoa; phylum Arthropoda; class Insecta; order Lepidoptera; family Erebidae; genus Lymantria; species Lymantria dispar. The sequence goes on from CM063455.1 coordinate 29,020,404, forward strand.
ATTTATATATAGGACTATACTTTATGCGACACCATAAAGTTTTTTGCAAAATCTGGATGTAATTTTCAGTCCATTAATTGGGTGTATGTGATGTTCCCGGTGACATTGATTTATATCTAAGTGTGGAGGTTTGGTTTAGAAACAAATACTAGACAGATTGGATTTGAGATTGCAAAAAAAATTCTTTCTCAAAAATTACATATATACTGTATTCATCAATTGTCTCTATTTTTTCGAAAATAATCTTTTAAACGTTGATCAGTGGAGTAATAACTCTCCAAAAAAACGTATAACACTTCACCACGATCGCCAACCCTCCTGCCAAACGTGGCCATTATTAGGGCACTATCCCCATATCAGTTAGACAATGAATATGTCAACCCAGTATAGGAATTTAATATCACTGTACTTACTCTTAAATCTCGATTCCAATCCTATATCCAATCGCAACTCGAATTTGAGCAATTTGGTACTCTTGAAAGCGACACTAGCGCACGATTGGAATAAAATTCGGGGGAATTTTTTTAGACCAAATGAATTCGACTCTCGTCGATTAAGTCAAATATTTGCTACTCCCGACGTGATTTTGACGTAGTTTAAAATCGTTAATGTTGCTCAATTTCAAGAAAGCGTCTTTGTGGTGATCGAGTTCGGTAACGTTATTAATTTAAACTAATAAAATACGGTACATCTGGTGAAAATAACAACGGCAAATGTGAAGAATTCATTCTCGATTTTGTTTAAGAGTACCAAATATAAGTTTGGGGAGATTGGAATTGAATCGGATTCAAAATTAGAATTGATTTCAAAGGTAAGCCCACAGGTCTAGTAGCGTTTGAAGTAGAGGGTGCGATGAATCTATCATAAAAACTGTAGTCATTATTTTTATCATAAGTATCTAATACTAACAATACACTGTTAAGAGTATTTCTCGAACTACAGCAAAGTTCTTACATTATAAGAGTTGTTAAGAATGCCCGTTTTGACCCAACACCTATATTTTAGCAACATCTAAAGCAATTAATAACGCAACATCAATACTTGACTTAACATTGATGTTTATATTGCTGTCACGGAATCGATACCGATGGTAAGCCCAAATGACGATAGGGAGGTAATACGGCACTTTCAAACTCCTCTTCGAAAGGTACTGGCGGGTTTGTCCAGAACATAGGCTGTCAAAAAAGGTGTCACATAAAATTTAGGTGTCGTGGTTGACAACAAGCATTATCTATTTATTATAGTTAGGAACAATATAGGATAATTGCATATTATTTTTTAGAGATTAACCAGTCTGATTAAATTATACCTACTGATTATAAATCGTATTGTAATATTAAAGTTAATAATTATGTATGAAATATACATGGATACGTTTAAAGCACTATTTTAACTAACGAAAAAAACACCATTAAAAATAATCAGCGGCCATATTCGTTATGACAGCGGAGATGTTATGACACCATCGCGTGACGTCATAACACACTTAAACCAAAGTTATTACCAATCCACACCGATTCTAGGCTGACATCATAACCTGATAGTGTTACATAGTTGTGATTTATTCTCTTTTTTTCTTTCATCAGCATTTCAACATCAACCGTTAGACAGGCCTGCCAAGAACGCCATAACACTCATTCTCCTTGCGGACTCCTCCGGTTAAGGCTTTTATAGTCGCAAAATTCATAAGCGTGATGGATCACCTGTCATCTGGCCTCAGCAACCCAGAGGATCTTCTGAATATCAACCAGTCTATGACAAATCAAAACCAACAACTTAACGTACGTAGGTACACCCGAGTCACAATTATTTGACAAAATCATCTAAACAAACACAGAGATAGTTACTTCAGATTTTTGTTTAACATAAACCTGCATAGATACTTATAAGGTAGCTTATATGCGTCTACCCTCATCTTGTATTGATACACGCAGATTTATTACATAGAATACACGACGTTAACACACAGAGGTTCGCTAAGACTACTGCTGTATAAGTCACCGATAGCTGGCTACTTGACCTTACAGTACCAATTGCGATGGCAGCCGACACGGCTATACGCTGAATATCTGAAATTAAAAAGAAATAGTCAAAAGGAGTATGAATAAAATTCAGCAGCTTCATATTTTGATTGTGGATGTCGTAAAAAACGATTAAGGGCATATAACATATATTCAAGAGAAGGGAAACTCGAATTAAAACCCTATACTAAACCGCCTGACCAGCGTGGTATAGTAGGTTAATTTCCCTTTTCATTGTGGAGGAGGCTCAGCCCAGGGGGCCCAGCAATAGAACATACGTGAACTTAAATGGTGACAAGTCACGTTCTTAAAGGAAGAGTAATCCTTTGCTCATATAAATTTTATTTTGTGTTCATCAACCATAATGGATTCCAGTAATGTTCCTAGCAATACAAGGATTAGTTCCTTAGTGCAGGGTGGCTTTTAACAAAAACAAATATGTCAATCCGTCTGAATTAAACGACTTTCGTTACCTCTCATAACATACATAGTGAGTGATTTGCAGATATGAGGAAATAAAATTTTGCTAACTAGCATCAGCAGAAATTTTACAAAAAATCATTACTAAGTGTGATTATAGTGAAGTATAGTAAGCATATTTGCTTATCTTAATACTTATGTTGAGACCAAACTCCTAAAAGTAACTGGGTGGATATTGATGACAATTGGAATGTTTCCGTGTTTCGAGTTTAGTTAGTTGCATAGGAATCCGGTAAGTGACACTGCCATGATATTCGCAATGAAGATATATATTTTTAATTTGTATAGATAACGCCTTAAGGTCAGCAAGTAATGTTAAAAAAAACAGAAACAACTGTTTAATATCAGCGCACGCCTACTCCTTAAAAAAGGGCAATGTGTTGTCTGCGTGCGCGTAATTCTTACATCGACTTCTTTTTATATTCACAATCAGTGCGTAATGAGCTACCGACTAGTCAACATTGTATTGTCAGAAATCACTGTTAAACTAGGAATAAACCAAATACACAAATAGTTCGGAGTATCGTTGCTAAGTCCTCATCAAAGGAGACCTGTGCATTCTACAACCATTCAATCCTTAATAGGTTCGTCCAGTGGCATAATGCGATTGCCTATTGTGAGGCCTTGCGTAGATCCCAAGTCGAAAACAAGGTTAATTTTGACTATTCAATACAATCTTCAAGAGCAAGCAGAAGTTTGGTACAATCCGAGGCCGCAAGCCCGCCGTCTAACTCTCGGCTCAGTTTGGCAAAAAAGTACCTAAAACTAATTGTGTTGTATAACTCTTAAGGATATAGACGTAAGAGTATACAAGAAAAAGTAAGGCATTGAGAGCGCATAGTGGTGTTGGATGGTACCTGTAGGCTAAACGGGCACCTCCTCAGCTTCCTTCTCCCTTTGGCGCACGGCCACTGCGGTCTCCACCAGCAGGTACAGGCACTTAAATTTGTCGCGCTCGCCCTCCCCACCTGACGAGTGTGGCACAACCTGAAAAATAAATTTTCTTGAGAAACAAGTCCAAGCACCATCTGAACGTAGGTCTCATCCCGTAGAACGCACACATTCATTTGAGGCGGTTTTGTGTCATAATCGCCACGCTTGGCTGACGAGTTGGCGAACGTAGTAGATGATATATTTTATTATTGCAAACGGTGGCAACGAGCAAACAGTACACCTGATGGTAAGTGTTGCTGCCGCTCATGGACCTTTGCAAGGCCGCTCGCTGCCAACGGTGAAGAAAATGAAGGGAGTGTGAATTTTATTTTTATTTTATTATATTTGGGATAACAACAGTCGTTACAAATGCATATAACATAAAATAAAATTACTAACTAATAGGACCAATTACAGTTATCCACATTGTTTATAATATTTATCGTGAACAGACTAATTATTATGCAACATACATTACTAAGCAGAGAAAAAAAAATGTAGTTACATACTAAAACAGTTCAACAAATCAATGACTATCCAAGTATCCACCATTAATTTAATATCCGATAGCGTTTACAGCACTCGGTGTGAACTTGCACTCGGGAGGCGCAATGGTAATTGTCAAATCAACAAGTTAATTACATTTACATATGTTGATCTATTTATGCAAGTTAAACGATTATATTATAAGAGTGACTGTCCAACCACTGATTACATAATTATATTTTTTATTTATTCTTACCAATATTACAAATGCGAAATTAAGTTTGTTTGTTACGCTTTCACGTTTAAACCACCACTCGATTTCTAAAATTCTGTCACCAATTGAAAGCCATAATATCAGGCCACATTTCATCCCAGCATTCGCAGGGGAACGTGAACCACGCGGGCAAGACGACTGAAACCGAAGCAAAGCGAGGGCGGACTGCTAGTATTTAATAAGGCAACAAGTACATTTATGTTATCTAAGCGAGTGCGAGAGTTATAATGATACAATAAGTTAACCACTATTGGTAATAAGTTTTCTAATATTTTGCATAAACACTTGCTTACTAGTGCAAAAAGGATCTACAGTACTAAATGTTGTGTTGTATGTACGCGCGATTCTAGTAATGACAGCATTCTGACCATAAGATGTGAAATGCGACGGCACATACAACAATTGTGAATGCATGCAATGCCGTTCGGTCATACTAAAGGCATCACCAAAACTCATCACACGTAATCACCATCAGGAACTTGAGCTTCAGGCTCTCGGTCACCGAACAAAGCGCAGTAACAAATTGCTACTACTCAGACGTCGATTTTCTGCGAGAGTGTGGTACTACCGCAGACGGACCGGCCCAAGGCTGTAGACAGACAACTGTCAACAGTGTGGTCCTACCACTCTGGTCTATATGAGTGATAATTTTTCTGGGAGATAGTTGTGGTGATAAAGATATTTTTCCCATGATCAAGCAAGAGATGGCGACAATCGTATTCTTATCCACAGAGGAGGAAAAGACCTTATCAAATTAAAATACTATTATCTAGTCATCATCATCATCATTACAGCTCATATACGTCCCATTGTTGGATTTGAGCCTCCTCCATAATAGAAGGGAAAGCTAGATAGCTATATAGCTTATTTAGACAGCTAATGTGAAAATAATATAATTGATACTATCGCGTATACCGATGGTACACTCGATAAGCGAAGAAAAGTGGATGATGTGAATCCATATGGAGCTTCCATCACCCTGGACGACCATATTGGGTATGGCCAGATAAAATCCATCAACTGGTCCATAAGTTTTCGCTGGGGACACACCTTTAAATTCAGATACTACGGAATATTGAACGAGAAGATCCTCTGAAGTTGCCCGAACGATATAAAAGCCAGCAGAAAAATAAAAACCTATAAATTACAAGGATGTTTCGTTACCTGTAGCCTGCGACGGAGTGGATGTGGCAGCTGCGGTAAGCTGGCGAGCTGTGGATGCCAGCCGCCTGTGCCGGAGCCAGATCCGCTACCACTAGCACCGTCCTCTGACTCGGAAGTGCGAACTGTCACCACGTTAGCCGTCCTGCTGCAAGTGGAAAACAGTATATATGAATCCCGTTCTTAAATTCAAATAGTTTTTCTTCTTAGCTCGAATAATCCTGGTCTTATCCCAATTTCACTACACAGATGGTGAAGTGATTAAGGTACCGACCTACCGTGCCAGTGGGTTTGAATCCCATTAGGGTTGTACTGAGAATTGATGTAATTTGTGTCCGTTAATTATGTTTGTAAAGTCCCCCGCAACACAACGATTATTGCCTTAGAGCAGGGCGTTGTTGTTTAAAAAAAAAACATCTATGTCAGAGAAGGAAAACTCGAAATAAAACCTTATGCTAACTGACCAACGTAGTATAGTAGATCTCTGATTGGGACGAGTCTTGCGCGTAGCAGTGGCACGTAAGCTAAGATGATGTCGAGTGTATGAGGGAGGCCTCTTTCCAGCAATGAATGATGATATTATATGCTTATATCTCTGTTTCGAATAATATCGGCAGGAAATGTCATCATTATCTTTATCATCTTAGCTCATATATAGGGATGTCCCAATTCGAGACGCCTTCACAAATTAGCTTTCTATACCACGTAGGTAGAACAGGTTGGTCCAGGTTTCATTACGAGAAGCATTTAATTACTTTTCCTTAATGTTTTTTACCGTAGATCAATAATGGCTTCATATTGATATACTGTATTTTTTCTAAATAGCCCACACTAAGAAATAAATCCTTGTTACAAAGAAAATAAATAGACAGATATCAGATTTAGAACAATAATTTCCGGATCGCATAAAATAATGTCCTGCGTAAGAATCGAAGCTACAACACTCAGTACGGGAATGTAAAGATACTTAGATCACTCTGATATCTGTGCTGTTGCAATATAAAAGACTTACCCCCTAGCAGCTGGATGCAGCTCCCTATCTTCTGGCCCATATCTGATAACAGACTGCCACACTGAGGGATCATATTTGACCTCTTCCTCTGAGACCGCACTGGAGGAATACCCCTCCTCCCCATCACCGATGTCGTCTCCATCACTCCGATACACCAATAGACCCTCACTATAATCTTGCTCTGCACTACGATCGGCGTCATTCTATCACAAAGAAATAAAATATTAGATGATCATGGTTCCTAATATCATCATCATCGTCTTAGTTCATAGATCTCCCACTGCACGGCGCGTCCTCCACGTTAGGAGGAAAATTGACCTAATAAAGCACCCTAGTCAAACGGGTTGGTTGCCAACGGAGCTTGAAAATAACAAATCTTATAGGGTCTGTAAAACAAAGTTAATTACGAGAATACGGACACGTCAATGAACCTGTACCGCACAAATAGTAGAATGAAGAAAATGATCAATAAATTGCTGAATGTCAATAAGAATATTATTTACTTTAATTTTATAATTTATCAGACGGATTCCATTTGTTTAAAGTGCAGGTAATCTTAGTATCGGCGCGGCGTCCACCTTCTCTTGGCTGATGCCTAAGGTGGGCGGACCCAGCTCTACGTGCCGACGGCTGTACATGGGGGTGATCCGGTCGATGGCCCTGTGCGGCGCACCACTGTGGGCGGGGTCCCTGACTGTCCGTCTGAAGACTCTCTTGTGGCCATAGCGGTCAGGGCCATACGCGGATACCGTACGGTGGCGACGGAGGCAGCGTGCCTGTTGGCTGAGAACCTGGAGGCAGAGATGCTCGCCGAACTGTACCAGCGGTTGTCACAGACGCGGGCTGGGAGCGGCTCAGTCTCGCTGAGCGAGATGGCCGCCGATATTTGGCACATATACATATTTACTCATAATAATTTTTAGTAACTCGACTATTTTACTCATAAATACCTCAACTTCTACTCCCTCCCAAGAGGCGACGACGACACCAGTGTTGGATGTGCTCGATGATCCCGGCTGTTTGCGGCCGCGCCTTGAGATCGTGTAATGTAATGGGTCGTGCCCTTCGCGCCGGATCATCTCCGGCAAGATGCGCCGTCGTGCATTGATGAACCAATTGCATACCTGATCAACATTAATATAAATACTGTTTAGATTTTTTTGCGAGCTTTTTTTTCTTTTTTCGTATTAGTGATTGACTTATTATTGTTTATAATTTTTAATTTCGGCTCACAGGATTTAGGTGCGATTCGCGACTCCGCCACAATGAAAGGATAATTGACCTACTGTACCATGCTAATCAGACGGCTTGGTATAAAATTTTATTCCCATTTTCTTCCCGTTGCAGTGAATATTTACACACGCATCCCTTGGTCGTATTTTACGACACCCACGGGGAGGATAGAAGGGTGAATATTATTTTTACTTCGTCTCTACACGGAAAAATGAATTCAATACACACCTGCAATACAGTTAAATTGGCTTCCTGACTTAGAGTAATTTTTTCCGCGTCGCTAGGGTACGCGTTGTATCTGTGGTCATACAGCCATCTTTTGAGGATTTTCACTGATGGTTTTGGGAGGTTGCCTCTACGCTTACGTATTGAGACGATACCGGGTGGCGGGATGGGTTGGCCGCTGTGTACGAGGCTAATGCGACGAGATCTATCAGCCTCACCGTCTGTACCACTCTCGTTGTCGTCAGTTGATGATGTCGATGGGAAGCGATCACGAGCTGGAAGCAAAATAGTAATCGTTAGTTATTTTTTTGAAGTTATTTTCTTTATTATAAATAAATAATTATGAGTGAGCATAAGGTGTTTACTATATTTTTAACTTTTGGTAAAACGCAATATAGTCTTCATTAAGTATAAAACCACTTTTTAAATAAAACTACTTTACGAATTTATCGCGTTTGTATCGTTTGTATTTGGTTTTTGATTACCCGACGTTTCGAACACTTTGCAGCGTTCATGGTCACGGGCGGACTAAGATGTCTCATGTCCAACAAGTCATCGTTACTGCAGAAAATTTATAATTATCTACCCGATACAGAAATTAGTTATTAAATATCGACCCACATTTGGTTACGTCGGGTAATCAAAAATCAAATACATACGCGATAAATCCGTAGTTTTATTTAAAATGTGTAATACTCGCGTAAACATCAGAAATCATTATAAAACCACTTGTTTTACTTGTTTTTTATCATTAACCTCAGACGCAAAAAGAGGGCTGTTATAAGTTTGACGTCGATGTCAGTCTGTGTGTGTGTGGAATCGTAATTCGTAGCTCTCAAACGGATAGACCGATTTCGATGCGGTTTTTTTTTTCATTTCAAAGCCAGTCGCTCCAGCAGTGTAAGAGTATCAGATCTTTTCCAAAATTATGTAATGGCATGATTACTCGATTAAGTGCTTCACGCGTGCCAGTATAATCGTTAAATGACAATTAATTGACAACTCCTGTTAAAGAATACGTAATACTTATTTTATTATTTTACTTTGTTTTTCAAAATTTCCAATTTTACTCATGACTTAGATATAGCCTTATTTTTCCAAATAAGAAATTGATACATAGAATGGAACATAACTGAAGCATGACGCGAGCGAACACGCGTGTAAACCACTATGTATTAGTGATGTAACGAATATTCGCATTCGCGAATATTCGCATGTTTTTTGCATATTCGCATTCGCGAAATTATTGCGAATGTTTATGCGAATATTTTTGGGTGTATAATTTTTTTAAGTAGGTAATAATAGTTGATTAATATAAGAAAATCCAATTCCATTAATTTCTTATGTTTTTAATGCAATAAAAATAACTTAACCTCGTAATCACATTATCGGTCTTCACTTTATCAATTGGTATCATTTATTTATTTAACTTTAGGCAATAAAACATAACAATCAACCCTATAACAATTTAAAAAACAAAACTATATACTAAATGGCCTAAATGCAATGTAATCAAACAAAAATAATCTTCTATGAATTTTTACCAAAGTTTAATGTTATAATTTTCTTCTTGAACAAAACTAAAAATAATAATCTACAAATACATCTACAATTAATATTTATTTAACTTTGGGCATTGCCCAAAGTTAAATAAATATAGCCTAACAATCAAATTGTCGTAAGAATTTAACAAACAAAACTATATAGTAAATGGCCTAAATGCAATAAACAAAAATAATCTATGATTTTTACTATAATTAAAATCAAATAAAAGCTTAATATGAGTTGCTGTCATCATAATCACAAAGTGTTTATAGTATATCTATATTATATAGTTTATAGTATTTATAGTATAAATATAATAATTTTACATAAAAGTTAACACCTTAAGCAAACAAGAATAAAATTAAGTCTTTTACTTTAATAAAGCTAAAACATTTAATTGTTATTAGAACTTGTGACACAAAATTTTAATGCAATTGAAACTAATAAAATTAAATTCTTCTATTAAACTTTTCTCAGTCTTTAGATATATTTTTAATATTTAAATTATCAAACAAAAATTATATTCTTCTACAATAGACCATTAAATAGTCTAACTCTAAACAAACAAAAAAATAGATTCTCAAACAAAAATACTTCTCTCCCTTAAAAAAATAACAGTTAATTATATATATTTTTCATATTAATAATTGAACTTCAGTAGGCGAATATTAAACTTTAAAAATAGTAGTTTTGATGCCTTGTCTGCTTCAAGTCTGTTTCGATGTGGCGTGTAAATAAGTCCAGCACCACATCCGCTCGCTGGGGACACTCGTTGGTGGTGTAACTAAATAATGCCGAACTTTTTTTTTTAGGGGTGGGCTGCGGTCCGTGCGCTCCTCGCACCACTCCGTCCGGGGCGACAGAGAGGCGTAAGCACGCACACCCACAACCCACCCACGATGCACGTCGCCTTCGTCGTTAGGCCGACCACCGGAGCAGGGTTACTTGTCATCAGCGGCTGGCCCGACGGAATACTCCCTACTTGGGGTACCCTCCCATCGACCGACGTTACGCGGTCGGCCTCTCGGCGGGTGACGGATTAATCCCCGGTCACGTCAGGGAGGCATGAGGCGCAAATACTCGCGCCTACGCCGCCCCAGTCGCCGACGGCGGATCGCCTCATCGAGGCTGCGTTCCTCGCGCAGGCGATCCGCCGCCTCCTTCTGCGAGATCACTGTCTCGCAGAAGGCTGCGACCGCGTCCCAATTCCGGACGCTGCCAACCATCGCCCTGGCGATAGTCGGCAGCGTCAGGTCGGCACCAATGATTGCGACGAGTTCACGTCGTTGCTCTGCCCAAGCGGCGCAGGCCTCGAGCGTATGCCGCGCCGTGTCCTCGTCGCAATCGCAGTGGTGGCAGGACGGTGTACTCTCCCTCCTAACGACCTTGTGCAGGTACTTGGCGAAGCACTCGTGCCTCGTCAATACCTGCACTAGTCGGAAGGAGAGCACCCCGTGCCGCCTTTCCAACCACTGCACCAGCACCGGCCGGAAGGCCTCCACGGTTCGCACCCCGAACCGAGGCCTCTCCAGCCGGACTGCCCAACGGGCAATGACATCCCGGCGGGCGTCGACGCGCCAGGCGGTGAGCTCCCTTAGTGAGACCACACCGTTCTCCGCTCGCACTCGCAACACCCGCCGGTACAAGCCGGCGAGCATTTCCGCCTCCAGGTCCCACGGGGGAGTCCCGGCCAATAGGCACGCTGCCTTCGTTGCCACCGTGCGGTATCCGCGTATGGCCCTGACCGCCATGACCCTCTGTGGTCGCCACAGAAGAGCCCTGAGCCGGACGGACAGGAACCCCGCCCACACCGCTGCGCCGTACAGGGCCATCGACTGGATGACCCCCGCGTACAGCCGTCGGCACGTAGCGCTCAGTCCGCCCACGTTCGACATAAGCCACGACAGGGCGGACGCTGTGCCGACGAGCCGTGGGGCGAGCCTGCGTAAATGCTCCCGGAACCGCCATTGCCCGTCGAGCACCAGGCCCAAGCACCTCATATGGGCCCGGATGCTGATGTCAACCGAATGGACGGTGATCGAGGCGCCGACGGGAGGGCTCATACGGCACCCATGGAACAAGCGGGCCTTCGTCTTGTCCAGGGCGACCCTCAATCCCAGCGCCTCGATCCGCCTGACGATCTCTTCGGTGCCTAGAGTCGCCAGGCTTGCCGCCTCATCTAGCGTCCCACCGCGGGCTGTGACGAGCATGTCGTCGGCGTAACAAATCACGCCCAGCCCGGGCGGGTTCATGTTCCACAGGGTGGGTCCGAGAACCGACCCCTGTGGGACACCGCACGACATAGGCGTTCGCACAACGTCCCCTGTTCGGTTGGTGCAGTTCCGGACGCTGCGCCCCTCCAAATAATCTGCCACTAGCCGCCTCAGTTAAGCTGGCACCCCGTGATACCGGAGCGCCTCCCTGATGCAGCTAAATGGCAGACTATTGAATGCGATGTCCAGGGACACCGCCAACAGCACTCCCCCGCCGGTGACGGCCTCAGTCGCCACGGCCCTCAGGCGCAACAGAGCCGCGATCTTCGAAGATAATGCCGAACTACAGGAAGCAGCAGAACGTATCTTTCTTTGTTTACTTTCCACTAAGTTAAAGGGTCAACGTCATTTGCCACACGTTTATACTGAATATTCGCATTCGCGAATGTTGGCAGCAGATATTCGCATCCGCATTCGCGAATGTCCAAAATACGACATTCGTTACATCACTACTATGTATCATACAAAATTAATTATTTGAGTAATAATCTTAGTGAGAGAAATTGTCGGCCGGTTGCCACTATCGTCGAGTACTGTATTTAATATTTTCCATCGTATGTTGAAACATTATACTTATGAAAGGAATCAATTTTTACGAATTTTTTCGCGTTTCGCGTCCGTTTTTACTATCTCGATGTTTCGAATATTGTGCAATTTCTAGTGACGCCAGAAAAGCCGTGAAATAGTTTTATTTCAACGTGTAACACTCGTATAATCATCTGAAATCATTGACTTTATAACATAAGTATAAAGACTTCGGAAGGCCATTTGAAGGATTTGGACTATACTATAAGTATAAAGACAATTGGACAGTCAAAAATTAAATAAGCGAATGCATCCAGAGTATTTCAATGGTACGGAAAACGTAATCTAATGTCGTTAAGTCGATGTTTCAACTACGCAGTATAGAATCGCGGAAGCGTCGAGGGGGATCGATGAGGGTCAATGGCCGAGAGGGTAAAGTTTCGCAACGCCAAGGGCATTCATATTTACAGACACTTCTGACGTCACTACTTCCTACTATGTAATATCGTAAAAGAAATCTTAAGGATCATTGAATGTTTGTCTCGATTTTTATTAAGCTTTACTGTAATGTAGCTTAGACATCAGAATCTATATCTATACAAATAAATAAAATTTAAGTGTCTGTTTGTAATGACAAAATACTGGACTTTTATAATGCTCACAGTTACTTGCACGACACCTATGCCTGAAATAATGTTTAAATTTTTTGTCTGTCTGTCTGTTGCCGATTTTGATAATATTTTATTACCTGGTAGCTGTCTATATAAGGAGTAACTTAGGCATGATATTTTATCCCGGTATTCCCACGGGAACAGGAACTATGAGGGTAAGACAACTGAAACCGAAGCGAAGCGAGGGCGGTTTGCTAGTTTAATAAATATAATGTCATGGCAAAGAGCGACACGTTGGTCACATGCTTGGTGTGACTGCCCAATTAGTAGAAACCGCAAGTCGAGGTTGGCCAAACACTGTCGAGGGTAGAGACAGATGGAATTCTTTGGAGGAGGCTTTTACCAGTAAGGAATCCATGCGAGAGACTAATTAATCATTAATTTTATTTTCATTTACCATTATCCTTCCTATTAATATTATAAACGCGAAAGTTTGTATGTGAAGATGTTTGTTGCTATTTCACGTAAAAAGTAGTGAATGGATTTTGATGAAACTTCACAATAATACAGCTTACATATCAGAATACCGGGATAAAATATAGCCTAGGTTACTCCCTGATATTATAGCTTTCCATTGGTGAAAGAATTTTTGAAATCGCTGCAGCCGTTTTGAAGATTACCCGGCACAAATAGACAGACAGACAAAAAAATATAAAGTGTTTTGTAGGCATGTGTATAGTGTAAATAACTGTGTAAGTATGAAAAAAACCTATTATTTTGACATTATAAACAGACACTCCAATTTTATTTATTGGTATAGATACAGACTTCCGTGTGGTGACGAAGTAAGAATACAATTCACCACCCGTTTTCTTGCCCGTGGGTGTCGTAAATGACGACTAAGAGGTATAATATGCATATAATATCCATACAATAGAAGGAAAACTCGAAACAATATCCTATACCAACAGGTCTGACCAGCGTGGTTTAGTTGGTTTATTTCCCTCCCATAGTGGAAGAGGCCCGAGCCCAGCATTGGGACGTGTATGAGCTGAGATGATGGATGATGAAGGACTTGCTATTGTGGTCACGGCGCATTCCATTGCTCTGCTAGTAGCTACATTGTTCTATACAATTTAACTACAACATAATTAAAACCGCTTCGTTCGTTATTGTTCTATTCAATAACGTGACGAAGCCGTTTGTTTTATATAACCTAACATACTTCGAAATTCGTGTCATGTAACATTTGATTCCAACATAATTTAAATTTAAAGATGCTGAAAGTAATCACTTTTTTTTAATTTTTTTTTTCACGCTGTGGAAATGCATTTACGCATTATCCCCCGCCGGTTATAGACAGGGGAGTGGGTGTGGGACTCGCCAGCCACAGAAGTGACCGAAATACCCACTAAAACCACAGCAGCCCCTTCCGCGCTTTTACGGGGTGCCGGAGAGATCGTCTGATAACATTCTACCCCTGACACCCCAACGCTTGGCCGTTTGGTCACGTCCTGTCATCATTCAGGGCGGTGGGTGGAGGAGCGCATAGCGGCGTCTCCTCCTCCCTGGTCGTCGCCGGCGGAGCTAGTCAGCGGACGCAAGCGCCTCGCGTGCCCGCTCCGCGGCCTCCTTCCTTGTCATGACAGCCTCACAGAAGGAGGCCATCGACGACCAACAGCTGTCGCTGCCGAGCATCTTGGAGATGATGGTCGGCCACGACAGGTCTGTTATTCCCAGTTCCATTAACAGGACATGGCGTCGAGGCCCCCAGGCGGGGCATACTTCCAGTGTGAGCTGAAAGTATTTGGTAGGCGTTTACAAAATTGAATCAGACATTTTTTTAATATAAATAATACTATTTCTAAGCCGCGACACAAAAAGAGGGGGGTATAAGTTTGACGTCGATGTCCGTCTGTCTGTGGCATCATAGCTCTCAAACGGATGGACCGATTTCAAGGCGGCTTTTTTTATTCGAAAACCAGTTTTCTTGCGATGATTCTTAGCTATGTTTGGTTAATATTGATTCAGCCATTCAGCAGTGTAAGAGTATCAGCTCTTTTCCAAAACATGTAATGCCGTGCCAGTATAATCATTAAATTACAATTAATTGATAATTCCAAGACATTGAAGAGTATGCAATATTTTTTTATTTTGTGTCGAAGGTTATTCAAAATTTTTACCTTCACTTATTATGAATCTTACCGCGTATGTATTCGATTGCCTAAATTGACCTACTATACCACGCTGGTCGGCATAGTCTTACATTTCGAGTTTCCTTCTCTTGCATTGTTGTTTTATGCACCAGATATCCCTTAGTCGCCTTTTACGACACCCACGGATAAGAGGGGGCGGTGAATTCCGTCACCACGCGGAAAACTTAATGTTATTTATTTGGAAAACAAACAGTAATACAATGACTATGCTAATAACGTCATCATAATCGCAGTTCATATACGTCCTACAATGGGTGGTGAAATAACCTACTACACCACGGTGGTCAGACGTGTTGGTATAAAGTTTTATTTCGAGTTTTTCTTTTCATGCATAAATGTATAACATTTTTTTTTTCTTGCCAACGGTGGCAAACGAGCAAGCAGCACACCTGATGGTAAGTGAAACTGCTGCACATGGACCTTTGCAATACCAGGGGTACAGCCAGGCCGCTGCCTACCGTGAAGGAAATACTCTTCTTAAACCTCGTTTAAAGAAGGACATGTCAATAAACAAACATTTACACACAACATATCGATGGCTCCTAAGTATAGCGAGTCAACTAACATTTTTAGGTATTTTAACTTTTTTGATGAAATGATAAACAAATAACTTTATTTATCAATCTCGATCATAAAAATAAAAAAAAAATCATTGCAGAAAATCATTGAAGCTTTTTCACCTGTGGAAGCTCATTACACCCGCAAAGGTACAAATCGTAAATATTTGAATGGATCCTTGTCGTTTCCTAAGATGTTTGACCTCTATAAAGAATGGTTTAATCCCGTTAACTATTTAAATATCCAATGAATCACGTCGTAATCAATACAAAAACTTAAAAATCCTAGAACAAGAATTTGAAAAAATTTAAACATTTTATCTTTGACACGCTCCCCTGTAAAATTGGAATTTTTCAGATGACTCGCTATTCGTAGGAGCCATCGATATCATATCCCTTAGTCGTCTTTCATGGCACCCACGGGTAAGAAAATTCTTACTTACACGGAGATTATAAATTTATTATTATTTTTTATTAATTTCATCCTTACTAATATTATAAATGCGAAAGTAAAGTTTGTTTGTTACATTTTCACGCTTAAATCACCGAACCTTCTTCAAAAATTCTTTCACCAATGGTTAGCTATAACATCAGGGAGTAACAGGCTATATTTTATGTCGGTATTCCCACGGGAACTAAGCGGCTAAGGCGACTGAAACCGAAGCGAGGTTGGATTGATAATCTTTATAATTACTTGTCGACTATGAGTCTAAGCCGATTATTGAAAGACACGTCACAATGATAACGACACTGACGATGATCGATCGACTTCCCTCCCGCTGTGGAGGAGACTCGAGTCCAACAGTGGGACGTGTATGAGCTTTGATGATGATAAATAATAAATAATGTGCGATAAAAACTGATTTACAAACGGATAAATAGATAACCACCTGCACTACCTGAACCGACATCCATCTATAATTCTATACAAATATGTAAATAGAATTGAAGTGTCTGTTTGTAATGTCAAAATAATGGGCTTTTTTCATACTGATACAGTTATTTTCACGATACTTATGCCTAAAACGCAGTTTAAAAAATGTTTGACTGTTTATCAGTTTGTTTTGGGTAATCTTCAAAACGGCTGGACCGATTTTGATAATATTTTAGTACCAGGTAGCTGTAATACTGTAGATAAGGAGTAACTTAGGTTATATTTTATTCCGGTATTCCCACGGGAACTACGCGGGTAAGGCGACTGAAACAGAAGCGACGCGAGGTCGGATTGCTAATATGAAATATGTACCAACTAACTTCACCAATTAAACTAACATGGTGGCTAAGTGTAGCTAAACGTTTACATTCTCCTCTTTTTCGTTCATCACCACCTACTCCTACCCAAAGAGTGATCGTAAAACACGACTAAGGAAAGCAACACCAGTGAAAGAGAAGCAAAAGTCGTATTAAAATCTTATACTAATCCGTATTACCAGCGTGATATAGATCAATTTCCCTCCTATTGCAGAGGAATCTATGAACTAGGACCGTGTAGAGTAAGAATATAATCCATCACCCCCTTTCTTACCCGTGGTTGTCGTAAAAGACGACTGTAGGATTATAATATGAATATAACATCTATGTAAAATAGGGAAAACTCGAAATGAAACCATGTACCAATACGCCTGACCAGCGTGGTATAGTAGGTCAATTTGCTTCCCATGGGGGAGGAGGCTCGGACCCAACAGTGGGACGTTTATGAGTTGTGTGATTCTCATCTTTACAGAAGTATTACCAGGCCAACCATCACAATCGTTTACATCGTAAACTCAATACTCATTCAGACGTCACCAAAGACCACATGTCACGCTTCATTTACGCAATGCCGTGCGAGGAGCTCTTCGTATATTGGGTCAACGACATTGTCGATTGACAACCATTTCGTAATATTCACAAAGCTGTTATATACATGTTGATATCAGCAACCCATTAGGTACTGTACTACTGTAGTTTGGACACAGGATTTTTTTTCCTATCTTCTTGAAGTTGACGATGTTTACCTTGGACAAACAGGCCAGTTGGATAGATCCAACTTCGAGAAAGAGGTCAGCCGACGAATCAAAATTGGTTATTATTTTGTGTTTATCATTTAACAGGGCATATTATAATCTAATAGTCGTCTTTTACGACACTAATGGTCAAAAAAAGGAGATTATGTATTCTTACTCCATTACCACACAGAACCATTACTCATTCTTATCATCGTTTCAGGTAATATATGTTCTACTGTTGGGCTCGAATCTCCTCTACAATAGCAGGCAATTGACCTACTATACCACTTGCCTTGTATTCACATAGGGGTAAATTTCCAGTTATCCTTCTCTTGCATAGATGTACTATGCATATTTAATCCCTTGTCTTTTACGATATAGCCACTATTAAATACTTACTAGGTTCTATGTGGTGATGGAGTAAGAATACAATTCGCCATCTTGTCCATGGATGTCGTAAAAGATGATTATATATAATATACACATAACATCTGTACTAGTGCTGTAACGAATATTCGCATTCGCATCGCGAATATTCGCATATGTTTCGGACATTCGCAATCGCATTCGCATTCGCAAGGAACGATGCGAATGTTTGGCGAATATATTTGACAAATTAAAAGCAAATTATATATGTAATTGTGTAATGATATGATAATATTTATTATTTTATTTACTCATAATATTTGAATAAAACAATATTATGGAACACTCGGGTCGGCAATTAAATTAGAAATACTGTCTCTCTTATTTTTGTCAGTCTAATATAAACTAATGAATGGGGAGCCGGTTTTTTGTTCGGTTATACTGCGAAAACCACTGAGCGATCAGAATAATATTTATACCATAAGATGCAGCATGTTTCGGTGAAAGATTTAGTATATGATGTGTTGGTGAATACTTATCCGGAATTTATATTTGTTTTTGACGTGGCAACGTCTTATAATTCGATGGAGCCGGCTGCACACACGAAAAAACATGACGTATGCGGCGTTACCTCGCTCTGAGTCGTTCCATTTAAGGCTTTTTTTTTGGGTTGGGCTGCGGTTGGCGCGCTTCCGCACCACTCTGGCCGGGGCGACATCGACAGAGGGGCTTAAGCACGCAACACCCGCAACCCACCCGAACACCACGTCGCCTTCGTCGTTGGACCGACCATCGGAGCAGGGTTACTTGTCATCAGTGGTCGGCTCGACAGAATACCCCCCTACCCGGGGTACCCTACCATCGACCGAAGTCCCCCGCTCGGGGAGGACGTCGGTCTTTCCTCACGCGTCGGCCTCTCGGCGGGTGACGGACTAACTCCCCGGTCACGTCACCCACGGCCTCGGCTAGGGCGGCTTGAGACGCAGGTAGTCGTGCCTGAGCCGCCCCAGTCGCTGGCGGCGGGTCGCTTCGTCGAGGCTGTGCTCCTCGCGTTCGCGACCCGCCGCCTCGTCGCTGCGACCGCGTCCCAGTTCCTGATGCTGCCGAGCATCTCCCTAGCGATGGTCGGCAGCGTCAGGTCGGCACCGATGATTGCGACAAGTTCACGGTGCTGCTCTGCCCAAGCGGCACAGACCTCGAGCGTATGCTGCGCCGTGTCCTCGTCGCAATCGCAGTGGTGGCAGGACGGTGTTCTCTCCCTCCTAGCGACCCTGTACAGGTACTTGCCGAAGCATCCATGCCCCGTCAAGACCTGCACGAGCCGGAAGGAGTTCCAACCACTGCATCAGCATCGGCTGGAAGGCCTCCACGGTCCAGACACCGTATCGAGGTCACTCCAGCCGGTCTACCCAACGGGCGATGACATCTCGGCGGGCGTCGACGCGCCAGGCGGTGAGCGGTTAAGGAAAAACACCGCCCTGCCCTCGCACCCCCGACACCCGCCGATACAATTCGGCGAGCACTTCTGCCTCCAGTTCCATTTAAGGCTTGCCATACAAAATATCTATCAAACAAATAAAATTAAAATTTTCTTTTGAAAAATGAAACCTTTCCATCAGTATTTTCTTATGACGTTGTCACGTTCAACTATCGTCAGTAAACCGACTTTACAGACAATCGATTTTTTGTGTGAATGAATAATGAATTTTGTCAATAAAAAAAGAACTTTATTCTTTATGAAAAAATTACATTATTTTTGTTAAGTAATCATTAAACTTTTTGACATACCATGCATTTAACACTCTCAGTGTCACAAATTGTGAAATAACTCCACACTTCAGTAACATGTGCTTTACTCATGTTTGTAAATTTGATAAATACAATAATAATAAACTAATCTCAAATTACAACGAATATTTTCGAACGAATCTGATTAGTTTCATTCGTTCAACTTGTAACGGTTAACCTTTGCTATATTTGGCTTAAACATGGCTATTTGGATATTTTGCACGCGCTTTATTTGAAAGTCAACATTCATATATATTATATTCGCATTCGTGAATGTTGGAGATAAATATTCGCACTCACATTCACATTCGCGAATGTCTCAATCCTAACATTCGTTACATCACTAATCTGTACATGAGAAGGAAAACTCGAAATGACATACTATACCAACATGTCTGACCAGCATGGTATAGTAGGTCAAATTCCTTTCCTTGTGGAGAAGGCCTAGCCCAACAATGGGATCTATGTGGCCTGCAGTGATGAGGTAAATCAAGACTGCTTGAAGGTTCATGGCACAGATTTCTTCCAATTATCCAATTTTACACTAATTCCACTTGTATTTATAATAACACTTTTACTATGGCCCAATACACTACAGTACAACAATTACATTTTTATGCACTGAATTAATGAGGTAATCAAAATATTTTCACATTAGTATGAACTATTTATATGAATCATTGAATGGTTGAAACTTTGACGTAAATGTTACCGATAACAAATGTTAATCCGATTGGCGTTTCACAGCCCCGCTTAACCTGTAAGCTAACATTATGATTGATGAAACTTAATGGGCGAACATTACCACGGCCTTTCTAAATAACAATATATATATGACTAGCTTATATTAATCTCCATGTGACAAGGGAGTAAATTGTGAGGAACACGAATACAATTGGCACCATCTCTTCAGGTTCCTCATCAAGTCATGTTGGTAAGCATTGTAGAAGAAAGACTTGGAACTAAATCCATAATATACAACCTCACCAGCATGACAAAAAAGTTTATTATGAGTGGTGCAATACACCAATTGCCTTCATCTGGAAAAGTGTTTGTAGCAACTAGCAGCGCCCTACGGATTTATCCGCATAGTTGCCCTTCCCGTGGGAATATCGGGATAAATTATAGCCTATGTTATTCTGATATGCAAGTTGTATTATTGTGCAATTTCATCAAAATCCATTCAGTAGTTTTTGCGTGAAAGAGCAACAAACATACTCACAAACCTTCGCATTCATAATAATAGTAGCATTGTTGTTAAACTGCCACTCAACATAAGTAGCAAGCTCACTTACAAAAGTATACAAATGAAAAACAACTGTCAATTATGATTTAAAATGCTAGGTCTAAAATGCTGGAAAAACAAAAAAAAATATAGGGCTATTAGTTTTAGATGTCAACAAATCGACGGCAGCGCCTCCTAGTAAGCCGCGTGATAGAACTAAATTAACAGAGAGCAGCCATCTTGTTTGCCTGACTGCTGTCAATTTACTGTCATTACGACATTTTATAAAAGTCATAGCAAATTCAATAACAACAACAAACTAAGAGAAATCTCTACCGATAACACTGTAATCAGCCACCATATTAAGCAAAATAATCTTTTAAGCACATATCGATTTTGCTGACGCGAATGGGCATTACGTAGGATGCAAAGGAACGAGCTAAAAATAACTCTACAACACGTGCCAATACTATAGAAAGAATCTAGGGCGTATACTTATTACAACATTAGCATTTTTGTAGTTCTCTAGGAAGCAGATTGCTTCAAAATCATTGGTTTTACTGCTTAAACAGCTACACTAGTAATGATAAGGAATGTGTACATTGGCGCCATTTTACTTTCGTAAGATCGGACTTGTAGGTGACGTAACAGGCCTAATTTTCTCTGCCCAATGATTTATAGGCAATGATTATCACATGCACATGTCTTTTTGTTAGCTTTTTCTTTCGAAAAATATGTTGTTTTCATATAAATGTCACCTTGACATATCACGTCAATTTGACAAGCATGGCGGAAACGTGGCGTCGTTTTTATTTTGGACCGGCTCACCTCCAGGAGATGTTGACTGCTGCCTGTTTGCTACTCGTGCACTCCTGATGATTTCGCGAGTGAGTTCCCTCACGTCTTGACGCTGTTGGTATGACATATCGGGCCGGTCGCGTTGTTCTTGTGTTAGACCGGCCGTAGGAGGTAACATCGTAGCTCACTCAATCCATGCGAATACTTCTTCCTGCACTCAGTCACTAATTTAAACTAATAAACTTGTCCGGTTATATGAAATGATCCAAAAACGTCACTACAACCGTCGAAAACAAAAATAAAACAGCCTAACTACGCACCGCAAACCGAACAGAGCGCGACTGTCGAACGGGGGACGGCGGGAAGCTACAGCGCCGCCGCGCATCTGTCCCTTTCTTTTACGTTTTTAATAATATTTCTGTCTTACTTACTCATCGTAACAGATGCAAGCGTTTATGTCAAAACAAAGCGTGGGCTGTTTAAATGTCAAACATTTAACCGTTTTATTGTAGTGACATCTATAGGATTTTTCTCTAATTAATTGAAAAATGGGCACAAAGACTATTTTAGGCTACAGTTGTGTGTTGCATTAACTTCATAAGTTGAAATATTAGTTGTTTATACTGTATGATGATATTGAAGTCTCCAATAGGTATAGGTGTGAAATAATTGCAATTTTATTCAGTATATTGTTCTCACTCCTTCCGTGATTGTAAACGCTGAAAAGTATTCGAAACGTCGAAAATTAAACATAAAATATTATTGCGAAACTCTATAAAAATCATTATGTAGAAATCATTACCTATATAATATTATTTATCTCTTTTTTATTGAACCAAAAAACATCCAATCTAACATTTTGCTCCACGCAGGACAATTTTCAAGTTGCCACTCTTGTGGTGATTAAGGGTAAAGCTCCACCTAAGACAATTTCAAACCACCTAACCAGGATCGTATAAATATGTCAATTTCAGTCCTATTGCAGAGGACACCCGACGACATCTTTTTATTTATCTTACCTACCTAGACCTACAAATTGGTTGCGAAAGTTTGGCGATCAATGGTTATACTCTAAATCAGTGAATCTACGTTCACTCTTGTGCAAAGACTTTCCTATAAAGAAAATAATAACATAGTGATACAGATGGTACATGATATGATACAGGAAGGCAACTCTCACGAAATCGAACAAATGTCTGATTTGAACAGTCAAAATCGTAAACCAAAATATCATCATCATCATATCTCATATACATTCCATTGTTGGGCTCCAGCCTCCTCCATAATTGATTGGAAATTGATCTACTGCACCACGCTGGTCAGACTGGTTGGTTTAGGGTTTCATTTCGAGTTTTCCTTTGCTTCCATAGATGTTTTCTGTGCTTTATAATCCCTTAGGTGGTGAATACCATACACCTGTATTGTAGGTATGGTGACGAAATAAGAAAACAATTCACCACTCCATAAACTGTCGGCTACACTTCCTCTCGACGTCCCTTGCCCGGGACGTCAGTCGCCGTCGCGCGGTCAGCCTCCCTGCAACATATTATGCCATGTAGGTCAGTCGTGTTGATTGATATAAGGTTTTATGTAGAGTTTTTTTCCTTTGCTTAGATGTTTACTGCATATCATATCGCTTAGTCCTCTTACCTCTCAGGCAAGAATGGGAGTGGTGAGTTGTATACTTACCCTGTCACCATACGAATAAGGTATAAGTAAGATAAGTATACAGCATAGATATCCTTACTAATATTATAAATGCGAAAGTATGTTTGTTTGTTACGCTTTCACGCTTAAATCACCGAACCGATTTCAAAAATTCTTTCACCAATCGAAAGCTATAATATCCGGGAGTAACATAGGCTATATTTTATCCCGGTATGCCCACGGGAATGGAAACTACGCGGGTAAAGGCGACTGAAACGGAAGCGAAGGGAGGGCGGGTTGCTAGTGATGAAATAAAATTTTAATACCTTTCAATATGTGAAAAATGAGACATTTCGGTTTTTAGGTTCCCGCACATATGATTAATTTCACTTGGAATTACAAGATAATCAGAATAATCAATTTATTAGTAAATTTAGTATTTACAAGTCAGATATACAAGGTGCCTGGTTATGGGGCAACTGTTCGAGTATATTGTAGTTTAACGGTTTAACGGTCATAGATCGTTATTAGAATCTAGGTATTTTGCACAAAAAAAAAATATAACATAACAGTTATAGTGATTTAAAAAATGTGTGTCTAAGAGTCTATGCCTTAAATGTTACGTATTATGTAGGCATATACAGACCGGTTACATGTAGGCATGTAAAGCTTCGACAGTATAAATAGGTGTAAATTGCGCAAACGCTTCTTACCGGGTTGAGAGCCATCAGCGCTCACCCATAGTCCGGGCTTTTTTTTTTTTTTTTTTTTATTTATGCGTGGGCTATGGTAAGCGCACGCGCGGTCCAGTCCGTCCGGGGCGATGAAAGGACGGCGCGCGGGCCCATAACCCACCCGTACCCACGTCACCTCGTTGTTGGGCCGACCACCGGAGCAGATGTGACTTGTCGTCAGTGGTCGGCCTGACGGAATACCCTTTGGGGTAACCTCACCTCTCGACGTCCTGGGACGTCGGTCGCCGTCGCGCGGTCAGCCTCTCTGCGGGCGACGGACAATTCCCCGGTCCGATCACCCGCGGCCTCGGCTAGGGCGGCATTAGGCGCAGATACTCGCGCCTGCGCCGCCCGAGTCGCCGGCGGCGGAACGTGTCGCTGAATAGGATCTCTACTCGCACACGATCCGCCGCCTCCTTCCGTGAGATTACGGCCTCACAGAAGGCGGCGACCGCGTCCCAGTTCCTGACGCTGACGAGCATTTCCCTGGCGATGGTCGGCAGCGCCAGGTCGGCACCGATAATTGCGACCAGTTCACGGCGATCCCGCTCCCATGCAGCACACTCCTCGAGCGTGTGCTGCGCCGTGTCCTCGTCGCAACTGCAGTGGTGGCAGGACGGTGTGCTCTCCCTCCTGACAATCTTGTGCAGGTACTTCCCGAAGCAACCGTGCCCCGTCAGCACCTGCACCAGTCGGAAAGAAAGCACCCCGTGCGTCCGCTCCAACCACTCCATCAGCACCGGCCGGAGGGCCTCGACGGTCCTGACACCGTACCGAGGACTCTCCAGCCGGACTGCCCAACGGGCAATGACTTCTAGGCGGGCGTAGACCCGCCAGGCGGTGATATCTTTGATGGAGACCATGCTGCCGCAGGCGCGCGTCTCCGACACCCGCCGATAAGTGTCGGCGAGCATCTCCGCCTCCAGGTCCCACGGGAGAGTTCCGGCCAGGAGGCACGCTGCCTCCGTCGCCACCGTGCTGATGGTGACCAACTTCACGGTGATTGAAGCGCCGGCGGGAGGCCCGGCGGTACGGAGGCCATGGAACAAAAGGGCCTCCGTCTTTTCCAGGGCTACCCTCAACCTCAGCGCTTCGATCCGCCTGACAATCTCCTCGGTGCCGAGAGTTGCCAGGCGTGCCGCCTCCTCTAGCGTCCCACCCTGGGCTGTGACGAGTGTATCGTCGGCGTAGCAAATTACACCCAGCCCGGGTGGGAGGCTTCCTCTCAACGCACCCATAGTCCGGGCTAAGCTGTCATCTGCGACCAAGAGCTATACACACACAAAAAAAAGCAAACGTTTCAATGGTTACGTAGATGACAACAAAGGCGCCTCGTCAACGGTCATCGGCCGATCAGCTGATTTAAAGCGAAGTTTGTCTTGCTTATGCGAACGTAATCATTGATTTATGCAATTTCTAATGAACATTTAACAAAGTATTAATATGTTGCAGATTAAGTATCACTGACTTTATACATTTTAATCAGAATTACACAAAAAAGTGATGACAAAATTGAAAACTCTACATGTCTCTAATTCATCATAGAATCGATATTTTTCGTTCAAATTTTTTTCATGGGTTCCTACCGCTATTGCCTAGCTCTCTTTTGACCAGTTGCCCCATAACTTGATACACCTGTATATAAATTTCTTGTGTACATGTGTATGTCAGTGAACCCCTCTTAAACGGTTGGACCGATGTTGATGAAATTTTTTGTTTGTGTTCAAGGGGATTTGAGAATGCTTTAGATCCACATTTGGACACGGTAGGTGGCGCTGCGATCAATTTCAAGAAGAATTCTTCCCCTAAATGGTGTATTTTCAAGGCGATTCGAGGATGGTTTATATTCACATTGGACCCGGTGGGTGGCGCTGCTTTATTTTGTTTGAACAGAACAACGTCTATTGGGTCAGCTAGTCTTTATATATACATATATATTTCTTGTGTACGTGTGTATGCCACTGAACTCCTCTTAAACGGCTGGACCGCTGTTGATGAAATTTTTTGTACATGTTCAAGGGGATTCGAGAATGGTTTAGATTCACAATTGGGCCCGGTAGGGGGCGCTTATTTGAACAGAATAACGCGTGTGTGTGGTGTGTGTGTAGTGAGTACATGGTAGTGTGCGTAGTGCCTTTTTAATGAATTTAATGTATTTCTAATCCATTATTCACGTATTAATATATACACTAGTGGTCGCCGAGTGGTCGAAATTCGGCCATAATTCATTTAAATTAATTTTTCTGCTACACAATTTTCTTTAAATTATATTTATGTATAATTGTATGTTGAGCAAGCTGTATTTCACTAATAACTAATTATATAAGTAAAAATGTCTATTAGACATTGTTATCATCATTATGATTGTTTGACATTCAGTTCGACCAGAGATTTTAACCATAATCAAAAGTGTATAAGTGTGTGTGTATCGATTGCATGGTAGTGTGCGTAATGCCTTTTTTAATGAATTTAATATATTTCTAATGCATAATGCATTTGAAATTTCAGTTTTATGCCCTTCCCCTCATTATATACTTCAACTGTTCCAAATTTCATACTTGTCCATCCACGTATTTGCCGTAAAAAGAGGTACAAAGTTTTTGATTCACGTATTAATATATAGATAAAAACGTGTTTATTACAATTTACAAAATCATTGCCACACGCGGGATTCTGAACCCACGGCTGTGAGAATATCGATCCAATCGTCCTATCTTTGGACCAACGTTGACTGCGTGGACAGCGTGTAGTAAGATTACAATTCCACCCCATTTCTTGCCCATGGGTGTTGTAAAAGATGATTAAGGAATGTTATTTGCATTTAACACGTATGCTAGAGAACGAAATCTCGAAATATAACCTTATTTGACTTAGACAGAATGTTTATCTGACCAGGATGGTATAGTAGATCAATTTCCATTCTATTCAGGAGAAGACTCGAGCCCATCTGTGGGATAAGTATGAACTGAGAGATGAATGTTACTATGTATTAGGATGAAGTGGGCAAGTTTAGTAAATTAATAAAAATATATTTAAATGTTCTACCAATGACGAATTTATTTAAGCTGTAGCAAAGTATAAAAAAATAAATTAAAACAATGAAAAATAGTCACATACATCTATATAAATGAAAATATACAAATTATCCTTGTTGAATAGGTATTACTGATAGTTTTTCAGGGATTTCATAATTGGTTCGTATATTTCATCGCGGGCCTTCTCACTGAATAAGAAGTCAAGACTACTGAAGTGTTTGCCACCGACTTTGTATGATGCCTTTACGTTGGGAAGCTCCTGTTCTAGTCTTTCAACGTCCTTAGGATGAACAAGCCAGTCATCTTCGCTGTAGAATAAAGTTACGGGGACTTGGACGTTACGCACATCATACTTGGGTGCCTCTTCAGTTCCGTATAATTTCTCATTGATCTCAGGGCCGTAGTCGTATTCTCTAAGTCCATTACTCATCATTTGGGCGACGTGTCTCATTAGCTTGTTGGAGGTACCTCCCGGTAAATGCTGTAATACCAATTTGATTATGCCGGTATCTGTTTCGTTGTAATTGAATCCAGATATGAGCATGTTTATGTTCGAAGCCAGTTGCTTGCTACCAGTGAGCTCCCTGAACCAAGAAGCGCCGAATAAGTCAAGCATTTTACTGCTAGGGTTGAAAGGACCGTCTTCAAGCAATTGCTGCTGTCGTTTGATCTCGTGAAGAACGGGGCTTCGTGTGTTTCTCATTTCCACCATGGGCGACAAACTGAACATTTCAACAATCTTGTCATTGTACTTGGGGCGGGCGGCTACGAGCATGTAACCCATTGCTGTTCCAAGACTGTGGCCGATGTATGACATCTTCTTTTGTGCAGTTGTCTTCAGGACATAGTCAATATCAGCGGCGAGGTCATATTCAGCCATTTCTTTCAAAGAGAATGTCCAGAAGCTCTTCATACTAGGATGCTTGGTGTAGTGGGCCCGAGAGTACTTGTTGCCGCGAGCATTACCGAGCCATACGTCGTAACCAGCATCAGCGAGGATGTAGGGAAGGGATTTCTGAGGTCCCATGAGTAGCCAGTCATCGGCACTACCATCAATACCGTGCATCAAGAAGACGACTGGTTTATGTAAACCGTGTGTAAGCCTCTTATTCTGAATTCTGAACACGGTGTGTATGTAGCCGTCAGCAGCTTCGACTTTGTGTTCTTCGGCATAGTATTGGTGTTTTCTTGCTAACTGTGTAACGTTAAGAACGACGCTATCCTGTTCCTGCGAAGAATGATCGAAAATGTGCCTAAGTTTCGCCTTATGTTCTTCAATAATATGCCTCATAGCATTTTTGGCATCGGTGAATATGTTGGTAGCAACTTTATTATTTTCGACTGCTGTATTAGGATTCTCAGCTATTACACCCGGCCAGAAGCTAGCGGTGGTTTTTTGTTGTTCCTTAGATGCTGCCTGAGGTTCCCACTGTTGGTTGCCAGATCGTGGAGTTGATTGCACATCGTTGTAGTCGTTTCTTTGTCTCTGTACCTCACCAGAGCCTTGGCTGTTTTCGTTGGAATATTGAAAAGTCTTCTGTTGCTCTTGCTGTTGCTTGTAAGACTGTTGCCAAGTTGTGTATGAAGTATCTTGCTCCTGAGACTGCTGTGCTGAGGAGGCCTGGTTCTGTCTAAATTTATATCCACGATGCTGTTCCTCCTGGGGTTCTTCCTGCTCCGAATGCTGGTTCTGAGTATGCTGGACTTGTGGCTGTTGACCGTGTTGTCCGGATTGATGATCACCGTTCTGAGACTGATGTTGAATGGTTATATCAACTTCTTGCTCATATTCAGGACCGCTTCGATGATGTTTATGATGCCTGAAGAGATTGGCAGTGATGCCATGGACGAGGGCAAAGCAGAGCAACACAGAAAGTACTTTCATGTTGTCCGTTTGTGTTGTGTGACTATTCCGGTGAAATTATGCGTTTTTATATACATTTTTCTGTTGTATCAGCGTTATTCGTTTGGAGTTGGTGGGGCTGATTGATGCGATATGGCGACTACAAGACGCCGTTGTAAATGCAATGTAAGCATATTGAAATTGATGTTAAAAGAATTATTGTGCAATTAAATATGTGACAACTATATTGTTATAAATAATTAGCTACGTAATCAAGATTTCACATGTGAAAGATGTTTTAAAATTTCATCTATCTATCCGTGAACTATAGATCACTTTTTTGACATAAAGCTCTCCAGGAAGGGATGATAAGGGTATATATAGGGAACGCATCCAAGAAGGGGGAGAGGTCTTCAAAAACACTATGCTTAATCAAAATTGGGCCTTAATTTGTACTACGGGGGTTACAGGCCACGGGAGGGGTTTGAAAATCGAGAAAAAATACGGTTATGTAGTATAGGTGTGTACCTTTTTTTTGTGGGGATGGGTTACGGTCGGCGCACTCCTCGCACCACTCCGTCCGGGGCGACAGAGGGGCGTAAGCATGCACACCGTAATTCACCTGTGACACGTCGCCTTCGTCGTTGGGTCGACCATCGGAGCAGGGTGCCTTGACGTCAGTGGTCGGCAGTATAGGTACGTACCTACGTATGGGACGTATACGTACCTACGTACAGGATGTCGTAAGGGACGACTATGGTATTATAATATGTAGATAACACCTATGCAAGAGAAGGAAAAATCGAAATAAAACCCTATACTAACACATTTCTTTGTTCTTATTGCCGATGGTGGCAAACGAGCAGGCAGTACATCTGATGGTAAGTGGTACTGCCACACATGGACCTTTGCAACAGAGGCGTAACTATCAATAAGAATCATCACGTTGTACTTAGGTAAAATAAATTTTATATAAGTCAGGTACAATCAGATTACCTAAAAAAAAAGAAAAGGCCATCAATCCCGCCAAAAACCTACCTCGTATTAGATAGGCTCTATTCACAATCGATTCGATGCCGATACCAGTGAGTATCGATACTTTTCAATCGATTCTGATTTGAGGCCCTAAGCGTTTTGGGCCAGGGCCCTCTCGGGTCGGGGGCCCGTGGCATTTTGCCAGCCCTGCCACCCTATAGTTACGCCACTGCTTTGCAATACTAGGGGCACAGCTTGGCCATTGCCTACCATGAAGTAAATACTCTTCTTAAACCTCGTTTAAAGAAGGCCATGTCATAGCGCTCGGGAATAAAAAAGAAAAATAAAACGTCTGCCCAGGGTGGTATATTAATTAAATTTCGCTCCAACTGAGCCCTCCACTTGAGACTCCACTTGAGCCCAGCAGTGGGACGTACATACATAGGTTTTGATGTTGATGAATACGGATTTGGATTTTAGTGGTAGGACCACACTGTTGACAGCTGTCGGTCCGTCCGGGGTAGTACCACACTGAGCAGTAAATCGACGTCTGTGTAGTAGCAATTTGTTACTGCGCTTCGTTCGGTGAGCCAGAGAGCCGAAAGCTTTCTGAGGGTGTTTGCGTGTGGTGGGTTTTGGTGACGCCTTTAGTTTCGCCGAACCTCATTGCACGCATTCACATTCCCTTCACTTTCTTCGCGGTAGGCAGAGGCCTAGCAAAGGTCCATGAGCGGCAGCAACACTTACTATCAGGTGTGCTGTTTGCTCGTTTGCCACCGTTTGCTATAAAAAGAAAATATGTTCCCTAATACTCCTGTTACTTCAATCTTTTATTACAACAACAAACCTTATCACTTTGTCTTGGTGCTACAGCATCAAGTAGGGATGTGAAAAAATAATCGATTTTTATAATAACCGATTATTTTTATATTAAAATTAATCGATTATTTCACTGACAGATTTCCTTAAAAAAGGTCCATCACGATGCTGCGTGCAGTGTTTCATGCTCTATTAGAAAATAAAGAAAGAAAATAAAAAGTTCGTAAAAAAAAACGTCATCATAATCCTGTTGGGAGAAAAATCAATAATTTCGACTATTTTTTAATCGATTTAATTAAAGAACAAAAAATCGATTATTTAATTAATCGATTATTTTCCCTCCAAGTCACATCCCTAGCATCAAGTCGCATGCCTGACTCATTTCTTTTTACTTTTATTGCTATTATCTTAATTAATAGATTATAGTTGTAGTTAAATGATGATCCAGGTCTCATGGAGTAGGCAAGAGAAATGGGAATTTTCAAAAATAAATCATTAAATGAAATAAATTGATTTTTTTACTTGGTGCATGCTCGGGGCCCCTAGGCAGTTGCCTATTCCGCCTTATGGATAATCCGGCCCTACTCACGAAACAGTATGGGGTGGTAACACATAGTATTCCTAAACCATTATCACCATAAGGGGATTATCATCATCATCATCATTTCAGCCTATTGCCGTCCACTGGTGGACGTAGGCCTCCCTCATGTTACGTCACAATGTGCGGTCCTGTGCCGCCTGCATCCAACGACGCCCAGCAACTTTCAATAGGTCATCGGTCCACCTAGTGGGGGGGCGTCCTACACTGCGTCGTCCGATACGTGGTCGCCACTCGAGAACCTTTTCTTCCCCAGCGGTTGTCGGTTCGTCGAGCGATGTGGCCTGCCCATTGCCACTTCAGCGTGCTAATTCTTCGTGCTATATCGGTTACACCCATTCTTCTGCGGCTTTCCGTATTCCGGGGGACATAAGGGGATAATTAATTGTATATTCATATATTCTTGTTCTCATTCTAACTTCTTAAATTTGTTCCCTTTTTTTTGTGGTGGGTTGACTTCACAAATATACAATTGGGATACCAATAATACTTAATACATGCCCGTGGGTGTCTTAAAAGACGACTAAGGGATATAATATGTCTATAATATTTATGCAAGAGAAGGTAAAATCCCTATACTAACATGTCTGACCAGCGTGGTATTGTAGTTAAATATGGGAATCAAACAGCGTCACTCGACATGATAGGCTGCTTACTACCACTAAGCTTTCTATGCATGTCAGGGTCGTAGTCAAAGTACGGGTTTTAGGGGTGAAGAAAATGTTCAAATTCAAATAAGTAAATTATAGTCAGACCGTATAAGTCCCACTGTTGGGCTCCAGCGTCCTCCACAATAGGAGAGAAACTGACCTACTATACTATGCTGGTCAGACGTATTGACGTAGGGTTTTTGACGTGACAACGTCTTATAAATTGGTTTGCCGGGTGACACTTCAAGAAACTGCGTTACGCTCCGCTCACGTTATGCGCTCACAATGAGAGCGAGTGAGAGGCACGCGTCCCTTCCACTCGGGCATGGTTAGCCCGCCTAAGAGCAAGAGAGACAGACATAAAAATTGTATATTTGTATATAAATACGTATGTATGTGTAAAGGTAAAAATAAAATTTTGTTAATATGAAATTCAGTGCGAGATTCTTTGTATAAATTAATGTTTTAAATATAATTCTTTGTATAAATAAATGTTTTAAATTGTTACTATTATTTCATCCTTCTTCCTACTATACGAATGAGTATTCACATTAAAATTATTTTACCACTCAAAGTCGTTGTCACGTAAAACTTTCGCCCGTATACCGACTTTACAGGCAACCAATATTTTTTTGTCGAGTTTTTCTTCTTTGGAATAGATGTTATCTGCATAATATATCCCTTAATCGTCTTTTGACATCCACGGGCAAGATAGAATGGTGAATTGTATTCTTGCTCCGTCACCAAACGGAATGAAGAAAGAAAATCCTTACTAATATTAAAAATGCGAAAGTAAGTTTATTTGTTTGTTACGCTTTCACGCTTAAACCACGGAACCGATTTCAAAAATTCTTTCACCAATGGAAAGCTATAATATAAGGGAGTAAGTAACATAGGCTATGTGTTATCCTGGTATTCCCACGGGAACGGGAACTACGCGGGTAAGACGACTGGAACCGAAGTGAAGCGAGAGCGGGTTGCTAGTTATAGCATAAATACATATTAGTGTCATTTCGTGCATATTTTATTGTTTTATTTTTTGAAATTCCTACAAAATTAAAACTTGGCTAATAATGATATTGTTGGTTATAAACATTACAGGTCTCTTATTTCTCTTGTAATCTCCTCTCGCTGGAAAGGACGAGGTGGTTGTATGTCGTATCGTATTATTATTCCACTCGCGTAGTCATCATCATCATCACAGCCTATATATCCCACTATTGAGCTCAGACTTCGTACATAATGGGAGAGGAATTGACCTACTATTTCACACTGCTCAGACGTGTTGGAAAGGGCTATGTTTCTATTTTTCCTTCTCTTGCACAGATGTTATATACTTATATCCCTTAGTCGTCTTTTAAGACATCCACGGGCAAGATAGGGAGTGGTGAATTGTATTCCAACTCCATCACCACACTCGCTTAATATTAGAAAAACAAACATTGCCAACCGTTTGCCCGTTTGCCTACTGGCTATGCAATGGTATTGAGTTCCTTGCCAATAACGTATAACCTCTGTTTTTGGGAGATTATACCCTGGTCTGTCGTCCCGGGCAGAGAAAGTCACGACGTGCAACCTATGTATAAATAATACATGTTTTTTTCTTAATTTGTGGTGACGGAGTAAGAGTACAATTCACTACCTATTTTCTTGACCCCGGGTCATCATCATTTGCCTACCCTCGTCCCACGCTAAGTGGGGTCGGCACAACTTTTTTTTACCTTCCATAACCTTCTGTCAGCCGTCATATCTGCACTCACTATTTTCACACGCATATCCTCATTCACACAATCCATCCATCTCTTTTTACGTCTCCCACGATTCTTACGTCCATCCACAAACATATTGTCAACCCTCCTCGTCACATGCCCTTCATCCCTCCTCATCACGTGTCCATACCAAGACAAAACGCGCTCCTAATCTTCTCTACCGCTGGTGCCACTTTCAGACTGCCCCTAATATTCTCATTTCTTATTTTATCCAACCTTGTAACTCCACACATCCATCTTACCATACGCATCTCAGTAGAATGCAGTCTTCTCTCATTCGTCTTTTTCAATGCCCAACATTCCGAACCATACATAACCATACTTAATGACACTTTTATATATTTTTCCTTTAAATTTAAGGGGTATGACCGTGGATATAAAAAAAGATCTAGGAGAATATAGGAATAAGGGATATGCAGATATGTAAGAAAAGAAAAACTCGAAATAAAACCTACCACTTATCTACTAACCAATTCGTCTAACCAGCGTGGTATAGTAGGTTATGGTGGAAGAGGACTTTATTTATTGTGGAGTAGGCTCGAGCCCAGCAGTGGGACATGTATGAGCTGAGATGGTGATTGTAGAAACTATAACTACCTCGGTCGATGTAGGTATGTGTTGGCGATCCTATATAGTTAATGTTATACACTTTTCAGACCGTATCCATATTTTTAACCAACATAATTGATGATCCCTTAGCCTTTTGATGTAAAATATCTATAGGTGAGGGTAAGCCTGGTCGTTGGCGTGGCGTAAGGCGACGCATGCCGTGGTGAGGCCACACCACGCTATAGGAAATATAGTTCTAACCAATAATTGTCACAGTAATATCGTCAGTAGAGATTGCAACCCGGTATGTTTCTCGACCCGGTCGAGCCCGGTGGACCCGACCGGGTTGACGACAATTGCGATGGTTGTATTAGTGATGAAACCTTTAAAGTATTTTATGAAAATTTTCTATATATGAATGGAAAAAGATAATAGTTTAAGGTTAATATTTATTTCAAACTGGCTTATGAACAGTTATCACAATAATCAGTCACACTCAAGTCGGGCGGTTTTGTGGCGGACGCTCGAACGCAACAGAGAATGTGCTGAGATGATAAAACGTCTAATGTGGATGCGTGAGGGCGACGCCCCAGGGAGCGTCGGCGGGAGGATACCTGGTACGGTATCCCGCCGGCCTGGCCATCAAGGAACTCGGTACCAGAGTTCGGTCCAATATAAGAAATCTATGCAAGAGAAGGTAAACTCGACTTAAAACACTATACCAACCTGGCTGACCAGCATGGTGTCGTAGGTCAATTTCCCTCCTATTGTGGAGGAGGCTCGAGCCCAACAGTGGGACGTATGAGCCGAGATGATGATAATGATCTAGAATTAGAATCGAAACTTTCACTATCGCAAACCGCACCACTGAGCTCATACTTCGACCTGACAAATAGCAAACTTTGGTAAATTATATTTTCTTAGTCAATTATTTCGAAATTAGATCATTAGAAAACAATATTCAATACGAAGCCTAATAAGACAAAGTCCAAAGAAAAGTAGGCGTGCTTAATTGACAAAATTATAATTACGAAGATTTAAACTGCTATGTACATTTTTTTTTTTTGCTGACAATTTGTGACTGATGATATAGATAGCACAGGTAACGCAGGGGTTAAAATAGCGATCTACCATGCCAATGTCTTGGATTCGATTCCCACACTTTTTTTCATCTTTTCAGCTCATGTACGTCCCTCTATTGGGCTCGGGCCTCCTCCATTATGAGAGGAAAATGGACCTTATACACGGGTTTTATTTCGAGTTTGCTTCTCTTGCACCGATGTTATCTGCATATATCCTTTAATCGCCTTTTACGACATCCACGGCCAAGATAGGGAGTGGTGAATTGTATTCTTACTCCGTCACCACACGGACAGACATTATTACATGAATAGAAATAAAGCAACCGCATTGAGAACCCCTCCTTTTTTTAAACCGTTTAAAAACTTGACACAAAAACGGATGGCTATGATTGCCTGAGGGGATCGGGCATTAGTCCGTCACCCGCAGAGAGGCTGACGGCCGACGTTCCGGGACAGGGACATCGAGAGGTGCGGGTACCAGAAAGGGTATTCCGTCAGGCCGACCATTGAGGACAAGGAATGCGGCACTGGTGGTCGGCCCAACGAAGAAGGCGACGTGGTAGGGGTTGGTTATGGGCCCGCGCGCCGTCCTTTCGTCGCCTCGGATGGAATGGACCGCGTGTGCGCTTACCATAGCCCACCTATAAAAAAGAAAAAGAATAATAATGGTTGCCTGTCAAAGCCAAACCGAAGAGAAGAATTCTATCCACCCATATGGTGATCTTCACTATTACTTTACTCTTATTACTACCCTACCTACGTAATTTCTTTTTTTTGGGCGGGCTTTTGTCTGGACGCACGCCGTCTGTTCCATCCAGGATGACGAATAGACGCCGCGTCGCCATATAACCCCTCGTATTCCCTCTCCATTGCTCTGGGCCTCTGTGACGGACTATTACCCGGTTCAGTTACTCACGGCCTTGGCTAGGGCGTATGTACTCGCGCCTGCACCGGCGGGGTACCATGGTACTGTAGAAGAGTTCCTCTGCTGGATGATTACCTCGCAGAAGGCGGTGACCACGTCCCAATACCTGTCGTTGTCGCGCATCGTCTTAGCGATGGTCGGCAGCATCAAGTCTGCACTGATGATTACAACCAGTTTACGGGGCTGTTCTCCGCCACGCGACATATACCTCGAGCGTGTGCTGCGTTTATGCTGCTGTCCTCGTGGCAGTCGCAGTGGTGGCAGGACAGTTTGTTCTCCCTCCTCAGAGATACTTTGCGAAGAAACCTTACCCAGTCAATACTTCCACCAGTACTTACCTTACTTTGCCTAACAAAATTTTGTATTTTCACCATTTGTAACATATTATGGTGTTGGTCATGCTCACAGAAGGATCTACTTGCGGTAGCTGCATGGAGCGGGTCTCTACCTTCCCTACGTAGTGGTTGAGGGGAGTGATGGCTGCCCTAGGAGTTAACTCGTGATCGGATGCCGCTTGTGGGATCTGGTCCAACCATAATAGTTTGAATTATATTAAGTATCTTGCGGTTCGAAGGGCATCACACTGGAGCTAATTCTTACAAAACTTGTACACAATTGTATATCTAGTAAGAAGAAAAAATAATAATAATTAAAAATAATAGACAAGCCCGCTGAGTTTCTTGCCGGATGTTCTCAGTAGCGGTCGCGTTCCGATCCGGTGGTAGTATATTTTTTTGGAAATTGTAAACCTGACAATATGTAAGTGCCCTCTCGGGGTTTATGCATAATAAATGATTTGAATTTGAAGTCGGAAGGCAAGCACCCCGTGCTGCTGACCCAACCACTCTATCAGTAGCGACTGTGAAGCCTCGACAGCCCGTACGCCGTACATCTCTAGCCCAACTGACAATGACGTCACGGCGAGCGTAGCCCCGCCAGGCGGACATCTTCCTCAGCGAGACTATGTCGCCCCCGCGTCTCCGCCCCCAGGTATCCCAATTACTTGAAGTAGATTGTATATGTACCCTTCTTTCACAGTACATATTGCAAAAGTTTTGGCAATAGTTTTATGACCAGCCGCCTACCTGACGTCCAACCTCCATGGGAATGTATTTATCGATCTGACGGTCTCAGATAGAGTTGGCCCAGATAGGTGGCTAACTCTTAGTCGTCTTTTAGGACATCCACGAGCAATCTAATTGTTGGTAGTATTCGTAGAAGCCACCGGACAGCTTGTCCACCCATATGTTGATAAAGAGTTATAATATGAAAGGCTGTAGGGCTGCACCATTTGTCCATTCTAGATTCACCCCAGACGGTCCAAATGGGGTGTCCCACCGCTGCTCTATGGCTTCCTCTACAATAGCAGTGAATTTGACCTAGTATCCGTATACTAGACCACCACATTACATTTTCACATTCCTGGTGAAACTCCGTAGTTTTACCAGGAATATGAAAATCTAATGTGGTGGTCTTTTATTATGCATATCTTAGTGACGTGTTGCATTAAATTATGGGATTTTATGAAATGTGGTGCGAAGAAAGTGCTGGGGTGTAGCAAATATTATATTTCTATCTTTTCAGCTCATATATGCCCCACTATTAGCCTCGAGTTTTCTCAACAATAGGTAGGCAATTGATCTATGATACCACGCTAGTCAGACGTGTTGGTATAAACTTTTATTTCACATTTTCCCTGTCTTGTTATGTGGATATTATATCACTTAGTCGTCTCTTCCGACACCCACGGGCAAGATAGAGGGTGATGAATTGTATTCTTACTCCGTCACCACACGGAAAACGGTGTCTCGACCTTTATTATTTTATTTCTTAGAATTCTTTAGCAGTCGTAACGAACCTATCCATTAAAACTAAACTAGTGCATCCAAGCATGAAGTTTTCTTATTGCTAATGGTGGCAAACGAGCAAGCAGCACACCTGATGATAAGTGATACTGCCGCACATGGACCTTTGCAATACCAGGGGCACAGCCAGGCCGTTGCCTACCGTGAAGAAAATACTCTTCTTAAACCTCGTTTAAAGAAGGACATGTCATAGCGCTTGGGAAACACAGCAGTAGGTAGTTCATTCCAGAGCTTGCGCGTATGTGGCAGAAATGATCGCTGGAAACGTACTGTTGAAGACCATAATGTTTCCAGGTGAAATGGATGAACCCTGCTACGATGTCGAGTGGTACGTTGGTAGAATGGTGACGGCGGTACCAAGTCAAACAGTTCCTCGGAGCACTCCATGTCTCTTGTAAGTTTTCAAAGAGCCGAGTTCTTTTTCAATGTCGTGACAGAGTAAGAATATAAGAACTCACCGCTCTCTATCTTGCTCGTGAATAATATTAAAGACGATTAAAGAACATCTGTGCAAGATAAGGAAAAATCGAAATAAAACGTTATACCAGAGAACGTCTAAAGAAATAATATATAAGATTTTCACCACCCCTTATTACCCCTAACTGTCGTAATAAATGAATAGCAGCCATTTTCAATGACGAACCCCTAAATTTTATATGACACCTAAAACAACACAAACGGCTCTTAACATTAATTATTATAATTCTCCACCCTCATCTTGCCCGTCGTTGACCTAACACAAAATAAAACCCTATACCAACCTGTCTGACCAGCATGGTATAGTAGGTCAATTTTCCTCCAATTGTGGACGAGGTTCGACCTCAGTAGTAGGAGAGGTATTCCGTCGGGCTGACCATTGATGACAAGTAACTCTGGTCGGTCCAACGACGATGGCGACGTGGTGTTCGGGTGGGTTGCGGGTGTGCGTGCTTACGCCTCTCTGTCGCCCCGGACGGAGTGGTGCAAGGAGAGCGCCGACCGCGACCCACCTCAAAAAAAAAAAGCCCATTAGTAGGACGTGTATGTACTGACACGAATTCTCTGCAGACCAGCCAGGTTAGTTACAGCTCCAGATCATCTATACCAATAAATAAAATTGGAGTGTCTGTTTGTAATGTCAAAATAACAGGCTTTTTTTATGCTCACACGGTTATTTGCACGACACCTATGCCTAAAATACAGATAAAAAAAAATTGTCTGTCTATCTGTCTGTCTATCTGTCTGCCTGTCTGTCTGTTTGTTCCGGGTAATCTTCAAAACGGCTGGACCGATTTCAAAAATTCTTTCCCCACTGGAAAGCTATAATATCAGGGAGTAAACGAGGCTATATTTTATCTCGATATTACCACGGGAACGGGAACTACGCGGTTAAAACGACTATAACCTATAACCGAAGCGAAGCGAGGGCGGATTGCTAGTCGTTACTATATTACAAGATGATAACCTGCAAGAAACCTACTCATTGAAACTAACCTAATGAATCCAAACGTGATCGGTCTGCTATAAGTTTTTGAAGAGTTGGGTTTCCATGTAATTATTATTTTAACGATTTTAATATCACACGTGAACCGTTTAGTCGATTAATTATACGAAAATAAAAAATTATTCCACGTTGAAAATGCCCGACATTATTTTGAAAAATAGCTAATAACTCTCAAACTGCTGGATTTTTACCAAACACAGCTAAGAATTACCGCAAGGAAATTCGCTTTACGTAAAAAAAAAGTATCAAAACAGTCCAGCCGTTCAACAGCTTCGATGCCGTAGACGGACAGACATCGGCGTCAAGTTTATAACAACCCTCTTTTGCATCGGGGGTTAAAAATAATCGAGGAGAATATATATAATAGGTATACATATGAAATTAGCGTGATCTATGAACTATCTACGAGATGGCAAAAGTGTATAGATAACAACGGTGCATACTTTGATTAATTAAATATATTTAAAAAAAAAATTGTCTTTATATTCCTCTCGTACAAAACGCCAATTTCATATGTAAGGCCCTAATATAATTAACTAATACAAAAGCACACAGTCTCGGAATAACAATTCTCGGACAAAGTACAGAGTATTGTCCTGCCTGGCAATCGAACTCATGACTTCGGCATCTCAACCACTACGTCATTTGTGCATTCGTTAATGCGAGCGAAACAACAGGAATAACTAGTATATGTAATGTAATGAAGTAAGTAATATTATATTTTGATTTAACAAGAAAATTAAAAGTAATTTTCGTATTAAATAATCATCAATTTTATTAGGACACATATTAAGCATTTTGATATTACATGTGCCTTTAACATATGAGTAAGCAAAATTTTTTACTTTAATTATATATTTTTTTACAAATTACGCACTTTTTATAAAACGATGTTCTATGTGT
Organism: Lymantria dispar; assembly: GCA_032191425.1. Taxonomy (NCBI): domain Eukaryota; kingdom Metazoa; phylum Arthropoda; class Insecta; order Lepidoptera; family Erebidae; genus Lymantria; species Lymantria dispar. Next base: position 29,060,998 of record CM063455.1, read on the forward strand.
AATTACTTCACAAGCTTTTTATTCGAATTTAGTTATTACTTTTTCTTAATTAATATTTATTTGTCAAAAGTTATTTTTGAAATGAAATCGTATATACTGTAGACGATTTCATTTCTCGATAGACTCTATGGGAAGGTCTCACTGTTGGGCTCGAAACCCCCTCCCCAATAGAAGCGCAATTGACCTACTATATCCTGCTGGTAAGACATGTTGGGGTTTATGGTGAGTTTTCCTTCTTTTGCACAGATGTTATATCCCTTTGTGGTCTTTAACAACAGCCACGAGTAAGTTAGGGAGTGTTGAATTGTAATCTTACTCCGTCACCGCACGGTAAGGGAGGTTTAGCCAATGCAAACTTTCTTTCGCCCGTTTGTTATGAATCCTACGGGTTATTAAGAAGTGCTGTAATATTGATCTTAACATTGCAAAATACGAAGAAAATTTAAAATAGTTTTTTCATAATTATCTAAGTCCACATAAGACCCACCCCTGTTGGGCTTCCTCCACAATGGGAGAGAAATTAACTTACTGTACCGCGCTTGGTCAGACGTGTTGGCATAGGGTGGTAAGGTATATCGAGTCTTCCTTCTCTTGCATGCATGACAAGAGAGTGGGTGGTGAATTGTATTCTTCCTCCATCACGGACAAGAGAGACGGTGGTGAAGTATTCTTACTCTGTCACCGCACGGAGATAAAATAAATATTTTTACAACAGTTGATCTGAGCATGAGTCGGGCACTGTACAGTGTACGGTTATAAATACTACTATGATCATGGGTGTAGTTAAAGACTATGCTACTAGCTTTACGTTGACCTGGGCGAATATCGTCTGATGCTGTCGACTATTACATTATCAAACAGAGTTGATATAAGACAGCCGGTCTATCATAAAACTATTGCCAATTTTTTTTTGTTGTATGTACGATATCTGTATACTGCCGGAATAAGAATACAATTCACCACTCCCTACCTTACCCGTGGATCATAAAAGACGAATGAGGGATATAATACGCATACAGTATCTATGCTAGTGATGGAAAACTCAAAACAACCTGTCCAACGAATACGGTATAGCAGGTCCATTTTCCACCCATTGTGAGACTCGAGCTCAGCAGTGGAACATATATGAGCCGAAATGATCATAATGATGATGGGAGAATATATATTGCATCGAACTCAAGTAATTGAGGTGAGAGCAGAATGATGATGATTCTTGTAAAAGAAGAAAAAAAAATATTTTCAATTTTATTCTGTACTAGCAATCCGCCCTCGCTTCGCTTCGGTTTCAGTCGCCATACCCGCGGCGTAGTTCCCGTTCCTGTGAGAATACCGGGATAAAATGTAGCCTATGTTGCCTATGATGCCCTGATAATAGCTTTCCATTGGTGAAAGAAGTTTTGAAATCGGTTCGGTGGTTTAAGCGTGAAAGCGTAACAAACAAACATCCTTACTTTCGCATTTATAATATTACTAGCAACCCGCCCTCGCTTCGCTTCGGTTTCAGTCGCTTTACCCGCGTAGTTCTCGTTCCTGTGGGAATACTGGGCTAAAATATAGCCTATGTTACTTCCTGATATTATTTTCATTGGTAGAGGAATTTTTGAAATCGGTTCGGTGGTTTAAGCGTGAAAGCGTAACAAACAAATAATCTTACTTTCACATTTATAATATTATTTTATTCTGTATATAACGATGACTTGTATAATTACATTTTATTGCAAAATGTACGATGTCCTTGGGGTGACGGAGTAAGAATACAATTCACCACTCCCTCTCTTTCCAGTGGGTGTCGTAAAAATCAATTAAGGGATATAATATGCATATAACATCTATCTAAGAGAAGGAAAACTCGAAACAAAACCTTATGCCAACTCGTCTGACCAGCGTGGTACAGCAGGTTAATTTTCCTCCCATAATGAAGAAGGCCCGAGTCCAACAGTTTGACGTATATGAGATGAAATGATGTTGTATGCATATTTAATCCCCACGGGTAAGATAAAGGGTGAGGAATTGTATTCTCACTCTGTCAACGCACAGAATATTAGAGCATGTCTCACTCTTCTTCAATACCCAAAAGCAAGATAATATTTGAAACTTTTCTTCTTCTTCTTATTTAATGGCAATGAGCTACAATAATATGAGCTATTGGTGCCAGTGTCGAGTTATTATATAGATTATTCACGTCTTTAATCTTAGTCTTTCAGTCAGTCGTTAGCATGACTTGGTGCTGATATCCAAGTCGTTCTTCTTTCTCTGGGAATTTTGGCAGAATGTCAAAATGCACGCAATTCACTATTATATCATATTCACTACTACTACAATACTATTTCAGAATGTTATCTGCATTATATTACATAAAATATCAGCAAAATTATTCAATATAACACTTTAAAACACTAAAATAATGAAAAAATATAAAAGCGCTACGTGACATTTTGACATTCACGTCAAAAACTTCATTTGAAACGTTTAAAAATATGCGACGAATATGAGTCAGTACTCTACATACACAATTTTCACGGAGAACTTTTTATTATACAAAAGGCATTAGAGTTTGAAAGCCTTCGCACTAAAACTGCTGCATAGATGGGATAGTAGGTTAAGATACCTACCGTGCCGAGCTTCACGGGTTCGTTTCCCACGTAGCACAATACTTTATGCGATCCACAAACTATTGTTCTGAGTATGCATATAATTTGTGTCGGTTCATTATATATTTCTGAAGGCCCCCGAAATTTAAGAATTTTTGCCTTAGTTCAGGGTATAATCTATTTAAAAAAAAAATACATTGCAAAAATATCATATCAGCTCATATACATCCCACTGTTGGGCTTTTTCTTTAGGGGGTGGGCCATGGTAAGCGTAGCCGCCGCCCGGATTCCTCCGGGGCGACAGAGGGGCAGCGTGCGGACCCATGACCCACCCGTGACACGTCGCCTTTGTCGTTGGGCCGACCACCGGTACAGGGTAACTTGTCTTCAGTGATCGGCCCGACGGAATACCCCGGTTGCCCAACCCTCTCCTCTCAACGTTCCCCCTCGGGGACGTCGGTCATCATCACGCGGTCAGCCTCTCTGTGGGTGACGGACTAAATCGCCGGTCCAGTCATCCGATCCCACTGTTGATCTCGAGCATCCTCCACAGTAGGAGGGAAATTTACTTTACCATGCTGATCAGATGTGTTGGTGTAGGGTTTGATTTCGAATGTTCTTTCTCTTGCATAGATGTTATCTTTATATTATACCCTTTACGGGGGCCGGAGAGTACTCCGGTCGCCCGCGGAGAGGCTGATGGCGCGAAGGCGTCGCCTCGACGGCGCTTATAGAGGCCGCCGGAGCGTTGACTGGAGACGATACCTGAAAGGATAACTCGCCTGGACGGACTACAAGACATGTACTGGTGATGACAAGGTCGTGTACTGGTGACCCACCCAATTGGCACTTGCAAGAGAGTGATGGGCTTGTTTTCATGCCACCTTCCTGTCTGGCGCCAAAAAAATACCCTTTAGTTGTCCGTTACGACGCTCAAGCAGGAAATGAGGTGCTGGGTGGTAAATTATATTCTTACTCAGTAACCACGTGGAGGCAGACTTTTTTTTTTTCAAATTAGCTTATCTGTCAAAGCGATATATTGACATACTGACCTGATGGATGGACCTTAATCTAACGAAATGTTTGACATTGCATTATTCGTCGCAAAATTGCAATTGAGGACTCAATTTGTCATAAAATATATTTTGTTAAATCTGCTATTTTATTTATTTTAACTAAGTAATTATGATTATTGCAAAAGCAATCGGTTTACACGTGTTCTATTATCTGATGGCGGCTACGTTTACAACCAACCCTTACATTGTACGTGGGTGCCGCGGGTGACCGGACCGGGGATTTTAGTCCGTCACACGTGGAGAGGCTGACTTCGCGACGGCGACCGTTGTCCTGGGAAAGGGACGTCGAGAGGAGAGGATAACCCGTGGGATATTCCGTTGGGCCGACCACGGAGGATAAGGACTTCGGTACCGGTGGTCGGCCCAACGATGAAGGCGATGTGCTACGGATGGGTTATGCCGCACGCCGCTCCTCTGACACCCCGGACGGAGTCACGCGGCGGGAGCGCTGACGACCCCACCCCAAAAAAAAAAGCATTGTTCGTGGGTATCGCTTAATACGATTAAGTGCTTTACTTAAGTCTGGGATATCTCCATTAAGTGCTATCTAGTCAACAATTACATTCTCCTGGAGTGTTGACTTCAGCCAGGCGACCAGCCTTAAAGCTATTGCCGAAAACTTTTGCAATATTAAAAATGGAAGTACATATTGCGTCGACCTAGAAGAGTGATGATGATGATGAATTATAAGTACACATGGTATCATAGATAATATTTTAGTTCTTTTTTTTTTGTAGTTGAACAAATGACGATTTGGTTTGGGTAACTACTAGAGTCGAGTATCGTAGGAGAGGGTACCCCGCGACCGGAGCTCCGGTGGTCGGCCCAACGACGAAGGCAACGTGGCAACGGGTGGGTCATGGCATGGGGTCGCGCCCAGCCCCTCCATCGCCCCGTACGGAGCCGGGCAGCAGGTGCGCTGACCATGGTACACCCCTTAAAAAAAATGAGTCGAATGTCGTGGTTTCGATTCCCATTCATAACAATTATTATAGGTATACAAATTATTATTACATATAGGGCCATCGAACAGACTGCATACAGACGTCAGCACGTAGGGCTGACGTTATGAGGACGGCTGTTATGAGTCCAGGCGTTAGTTGTGTTTGTTAATTGTGTTTGTGAAGTCCCTCGCTCATTTGTAAAGTACTCTTTACGGTGTGGTGACGGAGTAAGAATACAATTCACCACATCTTTCCCGTGGGTCTCGTAAAAGATAACGCACATACACATATACATGTCATCATCATCATCTTTTCAGCCTATTGCCGTCCACTGCTGGACGTATGCCTCCCTCATGTTGCGCCACAATGTGCGGTCCTGTGCCGCCTGCATCCAACGACGCCCAACAACTTTCACTAGGTTATCGGTCCACCTAGTGGAGCGGCGTCCTACACTGCGTCGTCCGATACGTGGTCGCCACTCGAGAACCTTTCTTCCCCAGCGGTTGTCGGTTCGTCGAGCGATGTGGGCTGCCCATTGCCACTTCAGCGTGCTAATTCTTCATATACATATAATATCTACGAATAGGAAATATCAAAATAAAACCTTGTAGCAACCCGTATAACCAGCGTGGTATATTAAGTCAATTCCTTTACTATTGTGGTGGAGGACCAAGCCCAATAGCCCAACATATAGTTCCTTAAGGGTGTGGTGAAATAGGGAGTGAATTTCGCATTGATATTTTTCAACCCACAACAATAGTAATGATTTGATACAAGGCCAACTGATTGCAAAGATGGCATATTGATTGAACTACCGACATACTATGCCAATGTCGCTGGTACAATTCCCATGTGGAACAATATTTTGTGCGATCGACAAATTGTTGTGCCGAGTCTGGGTGAAATTTGTGTTCGGTACTTAGATGTAATACTTAGAAGGATTATTTCCTTAGTACATAGTGTTGTCTTAGGCGGCCCCTAGACCTACAATAACATTGTGCAATTAATTTTATTGTACAAAAAGATTGAAAGGTGATTTGCATTCAAACGATCAATTATATTGCACAAAAATACGAACTGCTCAATGTTTTCGTGTTCAGTTGGGGCAACATGTCCGCACAAGATGCTGCTGCAGCTGTGATATTATTGCTTGCCTATGGAAACATCTCTTTGTATTTAGACGATAATGTTTCATAAGCAGCATTTTTTTTTATCACGGTCATGATATTCTTTGCTCTTGACATTCCACAGAGACGGCAACTCTCTGTATAATTGGATGCATTTGATGATAAATTCTCTCTCCTTCTCTTTTCCCGCCATTATTACGCGCGCGCTTGTACTCCATGTCAAGATGAACCTTAGCTTAAAAAATATTGCGCAATACTGACTCTACACGGTGCAATGGAAAAAAAAATATTGTGCAATAAAAATTAAACTTGTGACGGGGGTGCGAGCGGGGGCCGGTGTGGTCTCGTTAAGGGATCTCATCGCCTGGCGCGTCGACGCCCGCCGAGACGTCATTGCACGTTGGGCAGTCCGGCTGGAGAGGCCTCGGTTCGGGGTGCGAACCGTGGAGGCCTTCCGGCCGGTGCAGTTGCAGTGGTTGGAAAGGCGGCACGGGGTGCTCTCCTTCCGGCTGGTGCAGGTTTTGACGGGGCATGGGTGCTTCGCCAAATACCTGCACAAGGTCGTTAGGATGGAGAGTACACCGTCCTGCCACCACTGCGATTGCGACGAGGACACGGCGCGCCATACGCTCGAGGCCTGCGCGGCTTGGGTAGTGCAGCGCTGTGAACTCGTCGCAATCATCGGTACGGACCTGAGGCTGCCGGCTATCGCTAGGGCGATGGTCGACAGCGTCGGGAATTGGGACGCGGTCGCAGCCTTCTGCGAGACAGTGATCTCGCGGAAGGAGGCGGCGGATCGCCTGCGCGAGGAGCGCAGCCTCGATGAGGAGATCCGCCGCCGGCGACTGGGGCGGCGTAGGCGCAACTATCTGCGCCTCATGCCGCCCTAGCCGAGGCCGCGGGTGACGTGACCGGGGATTAGTCCGTCACCCGCTGAGAGGCCGACCGCGTGAGGAAAGACCGACGTCCTCCCCGAGGGGGGGACGTCGGTCGATGGGAGGGTACCCCAATTAGGAGTATTCCATCGGGCCGACCACTGACGACAAGTTAACGCTGCTCCAGTGGTCGGCCCAACGACGAAGGCGACGTGGTTTTTGGGTGGGTCGCGGGAGTTGCGTGCTTAAGCCCCTCTGTCGTCCCGGACGGAGTGTTGCGGAGGCGCGCCGACCGCGACCCACCCACAAAAAAAAAAAAATAAAAATTAAACTCGCTCAAACTTTTGTTCAGTCAGTGCGCGGTCTTCAATATTTAGCCTAATCGGTCAATTATATTGCAGAATTCGTAATATCTATACCTACCAATAAATAAAATTGGAGTGTCTGTTTGTAATGTCAAAATAATAGGATTTTTTCATGCTCACACGGTTATTTGCACGACACCTATGCCTAAAATAGCAATTAAAAAATTTTTGTCTGTCTGTCTATCTGTCTGTCTGTTTGTTCCGGGTAATCTTCAAAACGGCTGGACCGATTTCAAAAATTCTTTCACCAATGGAAAGCTATAATATCAGGGCGTAAACTAGGCTATATTTTATCCCGGTATTCCCACGGGAACTACGCGGGTAAAACGACTATAACCTATAACCGAAGCGAAGCGAGGGCGGATTGCTAGTTGCCCAATAAAATTGATCATCTAGGGTCCGCCTTATTAAAAAAACAAAATGAAGAACTTATTTAATAGAGACTAGACTTAGACTTATTGAATTTATCTTATTTAATAGAGACGCGTAGTTGTGAATATAACGGACTAATCTCCGGTTCAGTTATCCGCGACTTCGGCTAGAGCATTAAGTACAAGCACTCAGAAGTGGCGTGGTTTTCCGTGTGGTGACGGAGTAAGAATACAATTCACCTCTACATATCTTACCCGTGGATGTCGTAAAAGACGACTAAGAGATATAATACGCATATAATATATATAAGAGAAGGCAAACTCGAAACAAAACCCTCAACCAACCTGTCTGACCAGCATGGTATTGTAAGGTCAATTTCCTTCTTATCGTGGAGGAGGCTTGAGCCCAATAGTGGGACGCATATGGGTTGAAATAATGATGATGATGATGACTCGGAGGTGGAACGAGTCAGCATGAAGCATTTCCATCCTAACTCGATATGCACCACCGCCTTTTACGTGAGATAACTGCCGAGAAGAAAACAGGGACCGCATTCCAATTCCTGAGGGTGTCGACTATTGTCTTTGTCTTAGTCGGCAACATCGGCAGTGATTTTTGCCAAGACTTCACGGCACTGCTATGCCTAGGCTACACATATCTCAAACGTATGCTGCACCGAGTCCTCACTGCAATCACAATGAAGGCAGGACGTAGTTGTCTCCCTCCTTATGATTGAATATAGCCTTTTGCCGAAGCAACCATGCCCCGAAAATTCGAGAATCTCTATCTTCAAGTCCCACGAGGTAGCTTTGGTTAACGCACACACTGCCTCGTTTGGCACCGTAAGATAACGCACTGTACGGGTGGCATAGGTTTCTGAAACCGCCACAAACCATAAGAAGAGTGGTCAGGGAACTCGCCCACACAGGCGCACTGTACAGCAAACGCCACAAATCATTCGTTTTATTTAGAACCACTGTAATCGACAGCGCGATCTACCTGATCACATCCTCGATGCCGAGTGTAGCCAAACGTATCGCCTCTTGAAATTAAGTCAAGCGCGTGGAGGCCAGGTCGCAACGCTTAATCCTAACCAATGTACTACACTGTTGACTGTAAGAACGACCATAGCTGGGCACGGTACAACAAAGTCCAAACATTATGCTGCTCCAAATAGTCTACCCCAAACCGCCATAGTTATAAAGGCTTCGTGATAACGGAACGCCTTCCTGATGTAGCTGAACTATTGAATGAGTAGGCGACATCCAAAGTCACCATTAACAGCACCCCTCCTTCGGTAACCAGGTCTTCATGGGCCTCAGGCGTAGAAAGGCCACAACCGCCTGAGCTAGTACCTATATCTATATCCATGACACGTATAGCCATGTATTTGTGAATCGCATAATCAGTAATCCGTGTTAGAATTGCATAACAATAACGTTGGCGGAAAAAATATGTCCATGGTAATAATTATTTAAAATATAAACAAAGATATGAAACATTTTTTTAATGTTTATGTTCAGAAAAGAAATATATAAACTTAATACTATGAAAATTATTTTGCGGCAACTATATTTGGCTCTTAGAAAAAACTTTCTTTTCACAAAATGCAATTTTATTCGATAGTTTATTTTTTTTTTGGAGTGGGTTGCGGTCGGCGCTCTCCTCGCACCACTCCATCCGGGGCGACAGAGGGGCGTAAGCATGCACACCCGCAACCCACCCACGATGCACGTCGCCTTCGTCGTTGGGCCGACCATCGGAGCAGGGTGACTTGACGTCAGTGGTCGGCCCGACGGAATAGCCTTTATTTGGGGTACCCTCCCATCGACCGACGTCTCCCCTCGAGGGGACGTCGGTCTTTCCAGCGGCGGATCGCCTCATCGAGGCTGCGCTCCTCGCGCAGGCGATCCGCCGCCTCCTTCTGCGAGGCTACTGCCTATAGTAAGACCGTATCAATATATTACTTATTGTGTTCAATCTTCATTTTAAAGTACGAGATCTAAACCGCGTCCATTTAATTATAGAAATTCATGTGCATATTATAATTTTCCGTGTGGTAGTAAGGGTATAAACTAGGTACTATCCCTTATTTTGCCCATGGGTTTTATAAAAGAGGACTCAGGGATATAATATGCATATAACATCATCATCATCGCAGCCCACATACGTCCCACTGTTGGGCTCGGGGCTCCTCCACAATGGGAGGGAATTTGACCTACTATACCATGCTGGTCACGCATGTTGGTATAGGGTTTCATTTCGAGTTTTTGCTCTTTTACACAGATGTTTATGTGTGTAATGTCCCTTAGTCGTCTTTTACGACATCCACGGGCAAGACAAAGAGTGGTGAATTGTATTTTTACTGCGTCACCACACAGAAAATATAACAACTATGCAAGAAAAGGCAAATTCGAAACAAAACCGAATACCAACCCGTCTTACCAGGATGGGAGGGTATGTCAATTTCTCGCCTACTTTAGATGAGGTCCTTAACCAGCTTAAGACGTATATTGAGATGATAATGATGATGACGGTTCGGTCACACCCGGTCAGAACCAGTGAATACAATACCGGTCAGACCTGACAATATCCTGTATCAAAAAAAAGAGGTATCGCGCATATTTTCACGTCCATGTTTCAAAATCGTTCTGCTAATCTAGACTATAAATTATCTCTGCGCTAAATTTTCTCCAGATGCGTTCAGCTGATCAGGCTTAATTAAGTTCCAAATATCCATCTAATTGTCAAACCATCTCATGCGTAATAAAGTGCAATACTTCAGAATAAAGTACGGGTGGCAACCTTAGATACAAATGGGAATGCAGGTTTAGAATACTTCAGAGGATTAATAGCGACATCTAGTTTATATGATTAGAAAAAATCAGAAAGCAAAACTTATTACTTGCAAGTTTATTTATGAACAGTGCCATCTGTTGATAGTTTTTAGAACCACGTAAAATTTGGTGAAATCGTATTTTCTTTTGCACATTTTTTTTTTTACATTCTTTTGTTTTATACATTCACACCTCGTATCCATGTTGTAATAGGTAGCCACATTTCAGCTCATATACGTCTCACTGTTGGGCTCGAGCCTCCTCCACAATAGAAGGTAAATTAACCTTATTATGTATACGTATGTATTTAAGAAATATCCTATACCAACATGTCTGACCAACAGGCAGACAAGTTGGTATGGCGTTTTTTTTTTTTTTTGAGATTTCCTCCTCTTGCATAGATGTTATAAGCGTTTATATTCCTTAGTCGTCTTTTACGACATTCACGGGCAAGATAGGGAGTGATGATATTTATTCTTACTCCGTCACCACACGAAATAGGTAGGGTGTAATAGACATAACATATTTATTTATGTGATGCAATGCTATTAAATAAAAGGCGAACATGTTGCTAATGCTTGTTACTCTGGGACATAATATATGGGCCGAGATGATGACATTGCTGGGGCATTTCCTGGCATGTAGTGGTCACTCTTCCCATCCGACGTAGAAATTAAGCTTGATACCAAATCGTCTGAAATCCCACCATGGCACATTCATTTTTGGGATCCAACATCATATTTCAGTTTGTTTCATTGTAGTAACACATAATAGGGCGGAGCCTATTGCCATCTACCGAGCATGGAACCAAACTTGAGTATTTGAAAATTTTATCAGTTAATTTTTTTTTGGCGCCAAACCATGATGCATCGCTCTTTATGCATAAAAAATAGATGTTAAACTTGTTTGGTAACAGTAAATACACAATAAATAAGAAGAATTCATTTATTTACATCTTACATATTAATATTGGTGAATTATAATGATATTCTGCAGACATATTGTGTGGAATCTGTAACAAGGAATAATTAATTAACAATTAAACAAACTTATTATCGTTCTGTCCTTATCCCAATTACTTGGGCCGACTGATTATGTACTTTTCTTTCATAGTACACATTGCAAGTTATTAGCAATAGTTTTATGACTTTAAGAGGTTAACCTCAGATTGCCCGTCTGATGTTAACCTTCTTGGGAATGCATTGTTAAACAGACAGCATCAATTATCTCTCTTTATTTGTTTGGACTTTGGACAAAAGTGTCAAAATGTCATGTAGCGCTTTTAAATTTTATTCATGATTTTAGTGTTTTATAGTGTTATATTGAATAATTTTGCTGATATTCTATGTAATATAATGCAGATAAAATGCTGAAATGTAGTGGATATGATAGTGAATTGTGTGCATTTTAATATGCTGCCAAAATTCCCAGAGGAATAATAAGGATAATTTGGTTATCAGCACCAAATCATTGCTAACAACTGACTAAAACACAAAGACTAAAGAAGTGAATAATTAATATTCGACCCTGGCACCAGTGTAAGTAGTATATTAGCTCTTAGTCTTCTACATCACTGGTAAGCAATTCATAGCCACTAACTACACATCCAAAAGTATACCAAACTGCATTCTCGTGATGATTCCATAAGCAGATCTTATAACTGTTGTGAGAAAGTAAGAAGGAAGTGTATTCTTAAATACTTGGAAAACATGGCATTGTTATTCATAAAATATTATTATAAAAAAAATCTTAGAAATTCTCTTCAATCATTGCAAAGTAATTGTCTCGACATGTCTAGTCGGTATTCTAGTCAAACATGTTGGTATAGACTTTAAGTTAGAGTTTTCCCTCTCTTGCAAAAGGCAAGGGCTTGTTAATTGTATTCTTAATCCATCACCACATAGAAATCTCACTCTATCGCCAAAGAGAAAAATAGAAACTATTATTTCAGCAACAATTCACATATTTATTAATGGAAATGTCTACTATGACAGATTTAGCAGATGAGTATGATGAAGTTATTTCTTAGCTATTTAAAATGAACCTTAGAACAGGCTTCCTCTACACAAGAAAACCTTACTGTAACAAATTATTATGTATAGGTACCAAAGTTGTCTAATTTTACTAGAGCTTCTGTTATAGGTTCAGCATCATCATTGTCGCAGCCCACATACGTCCCACTGTTGAGCTCGTCGTCTTTTACAACATCCATGGGCAAGATAGGGAGTGGTGAATTGTATTCTTACTCCATCACCGCACAGAATAGGTTGCATGGCATCATTTCATTTTATTATAAATACTGCTAATCTAGTTACCAAGATACTCACTTTTATTTAGAGCTGTTAGCACTAATGTAATGATACAGAATAACCAATAAGAAGATGGAGACTCCCAAGATGTTGGAGAAAACTGCCAGTTGGATATCCGTGATCATGTTGTTTAGTGATTCTGTAAAATTAAAATATTCTTTTCAACAAAATAAATAAGTATGAAATTTCTAAAATGCTTTTCTTTAGTTTTTATTCATCAGCTCATAGACATCCCATTGCTCCTAAATAATAAAAGACTCCTCCAAAACTGCACAGATGGCGTAGTGGATAAGATACCAACAGTATCAGTGTAGGAGGTTCGAATTTCAAGCAGGACAACACTTTCTGGGATCCACAAGATGTTGTTCGCAGTCTGGATGTAATTTGTGGCCATTCATTATATTTGTAAAGTACCCCGAAATACTAATAATTTGTGCAGGGTCTTTGAAAAACAAAATATGGCAACATTGGGAGTGGTAAATAATATTCATACTCTGTCACGACAAGTAAACAGGGATTGGAGGATTATTACATTCGGGATAGTCTTTATTATTCATATCACAACTTTATTTCCTTGCTATGAATGTCCAAAGAGAAATGAAATGGTCATACGAAGACGACACCACTATAATAGCAGGTAAAGACGATTTGAAACTAACTCTTCTTTCAAGTGTGGTATATAATACATAACTGGTATAGTAGGCCTAGTTACCTACTGTCAAGTTTTTTTTTTTTTTTTTTTTTTTTGTGTGTGTACAGCTGTTGGCCGCAGATGGCCTTGACAGCTTGACGCGGACTATGGGTGAGCGCTGAGGGCTCTCAACCCGGAGAAAAGTATGCTAAGCGACATCGCCCAAGGGCTCCCCCTGTGGGGAACGGACCTCGGCTTGGGGCGTCGCTGGAGGCAAAGTGGGCGTGCCCACGTTTTTAATAGTGACTTTTGCGCGGCGCGGTTTCGCACCTCGACGGCGAGGGCGGAACCGCGGATATTTATTTGTTAAGGCCTCGCGGGCCGTGTAGGCTCTTTGTTGAGCGAGTGTGATAATGTCGTCCTCTTCGTCGAGGACGTGACGAGGACGTCGGATAGACTGTCGAGTAAGTTCTCTGTCTGTGTAAAATATATGAACTGTAATAAAATAAAGCAAAAATATACCTACAGATAAAACACTATTACATTCTATAAAAGTCTATGGAAACTTGAAGGGAGTTTGGTATCATTATAAATTATTATTGCTTCCCATTCCCATGACCTAGGTGATGATTTTAAATTTCGAAATTCGAACGACACCAAATTCCTTCCTCCTGTATTACATTAACATGTATTCATTGTGATGAGACAGAATCCTTGATTAGATTGCTTTATAAAGTAAGGTATAATGATTCGAAGTCTTAATTTAAAGCTTTGAAAATATAATTATTGAGCAAACATATTATACTTACAAATAATAATGAACTAATTTTAATAAATTCGGCAAATTATACCGACAACGCCGCGGGACAAACGAAAACAAGAGCACCACAGACTAAAAGATATTAAAGTACACGTCAATATGACGTCACGTCTGTTATACGGTAATTTTTTATTTTTTTTTTGTTTGGTTCGCCCCACAGACTAATATATGCATGGATCGCCCTTACGGGCAGGCTAAAGACTTTTCGACCATACTGCCTTGTCTTACGTAGCTTATTTCTTTACATATTATTTACTTCTTCATATTGTATAACTTATTAACAGTCATTGTCCGTCAGTAAGTCAAGTCGTTATCATTAATTAGGCGCTGAGAACCTAATTAGATGATTTCTCTGGGAATTTCGGTTGAATACGAAAATACACGTAAACCACTCTTATATCACATTCACCACACTTCAGCACCTTAATTATATTATATTACATAAAATATCAGCAAAATTATTCAATATAACACTATAAAACACTAAAAAAATTAATATAATACAAGAGCTTAACATGACATCTCCAAATTCGCCCCGAAAACCTGTTATACGGTAAGATTTATGCATTTGATTAGGCAAATAGTATACAGCCAATAAATTAAAAAATAATAGGTATTACATTTTCTTTTATATCACGACTAGGGTTGCTTCCGTTAGGTAGAGCTCCTATACGTTTTGTATACAGATTGATACAGAAACAATAAACTTAACTATGAGCTATCTCCTTGTATGACCGTAAACCATTCAAGTCTAATCATAAATTAGTACAATCACTTAGCCAAAAAGTGGTCAACCTGGGAATGAGAGATAATAAGCTATAGACTCATTGTGGTAAGAAATAAGCCTGTAATTTCAATGTGTAGGCTTTATTCAACAAAATTGGTATTTACAATAAGCTCTTCCGTATCCGTGGTGCCGTACTGCTGCGCTATCGTAGCTGTACACCTTTTTACTTATTGGCTGACTAGTCATTTTGTTTTCCTGTCTCCCGCTTTGCCTAGGAGGGAAGTGGAATCTCTCTTTCCAACTCCTCCTCTTTAATCTTTTCTAATTAAATTAGTTGCGGGTCCCAAGACAATTAAAATCATATCCCGGGACTGCCTGAGGGTCAAACCTCGGTGTCATTTATGGAGACTATTGTGGATTCTGGCTTACAGGAGTTACAATGGTGGGAATGTGTGGTGGGATTAGTCCCATAAAAAAAAAAAATTACAAATATATTGATACTGTCAAACCTAATATTAATATGTGTTCCTTATTTAGTATTTGAACATGCTAGTCCAATGAGTTTATATTACCACATTCTCCAGGGCTTTTTTATTAGGTGACATAGTCAGCCAAATAAGCAGGTCGACGACGAGCTCTGTCAGAATGTTGCCGATTTTCATTTCTGGAATATATAATAGTCTCTAGTGAGTTCTTAGAAAGGAGGTTCGGACTAAAACTTTAAAAAGAAATTACATTTTCTATCATCCCGCAGTTTCTATCATCACACAAAACATGTTATAGTCAAAATCAATTATGAATAGATAGTTCATAATTACCTTGGTGTATCGCATTATATTTTGACTACATTTTACTACTTTTTACATTTCTGCATTAACTTGAATGAAACTCCACCCAAGTTTTTTTAACAATACTGAGAAAACAGTTTTAATGAAAAAATGCTAGGCATTAATCTTTGAAATACGGAAGGTTTCATCAACAGAACAAGGTACACAATTTAGGTCTGTGTGTAATTTAAATTCAAAACAACAATTTGTGGATTGCATAAACTACGTTCTGAGTGGGAATCGAATTCATGGCAATCAATACGAGATATTTATAAATCAAATATACAGCCAATTTAATCCACAGTCTTCAGTGTTAATATACCGCAGATTTTATTAATTATCCAAACATAAACTTATGATATTACGATTCCAAAAGAATAATCTATATAAAAACAGCTCGGAACGCACATCTCTATCCTGACAACATCGTTGTTGTGACTGTCAAAATTTAACGTTTCAATTTGTTTTTAGTTTTGCATGTAGCGAGTCTGATATAATTTGTTTTAACAAAGGCACTGATAGGGTAATAGGCAGAAATCTGCCTATTTAAACTCAACCAACTGTTTCCAATTATATCTATGCTGTAATTGAAACAGCGTGCTTAAATTGAAATTTTTCGTGTCTACATGTATCCGTTAATTTAACAAAATGTATTTCTCATCTATCAGTTCACGTTTATTGCTCTACGATGTCAACAGTTGGGATTTAAAAAAAACCTATTGGTGCTATGAAGGAATACTGAGAGATATATCGTGGAGCGATGATAGCAAATACATATTGCAGGTACGTATTATTTTGACACTACTTATTTGTTGGTATGAAATATTGAGTTGTGTTTGTTAACTGTACCTACTGTAGATGATATAAATTACTGTCAATTAGTCTGGGTGTGCCAAAAGCTCTATTGTAATCAACCATTCAATTGTAAAGTTATATTGAATTTCTAAAATGTTACGCCTGTTCATGATTTATTTATAGATACTCTATATGAATTTTATTTGAAGCCTAATCATAAGGATATGTATTATACTATAATAGGATATACATATGCATCTTGTAGGGTTGAGCATTACTTAAAAAAAAATCAATTTGTTTAGTATATTAAGTAATAGCAGCCACAAACATTAGCTTAACATTTATCATAAAAGCCTTGTATGTGCTCTAATTTGTATATTAATTCCACATCGTTTTATGTTTGTCCGTGTGGTGATGGAATAAGAATACAATTCACCACTCCATATCTTGCTCGCGGATGTCGTAAAAGATGACTAAGGGACACAGTACGCATATAAAATCTTTGCAAGAGAAGGAAAATTCAAACCAAACCCTATACCAACCTGTCTGGTATAGTAAGGTCAATTTTTGTCTGCTTGTGGAGGAGGCTCGAGTGCGGCAGTGGAACGTAAATGAGCCACGGTGATGATAATGTATGTGTTTAAATATTGCATGCACAAGGAAATTTGTCATCAGGCAGATGGTTTAGTGTAAAATTTTGCAAAACTTTATGCTTTACGCCTCTCTCTGCATTAAAGATTTTAAATATGTTGTGTCAACCATATGTACTTAAATAACAAAAATGGCATTTGATTACTTACTATTAAATGCTTTGCTCAAACTAAGTAAAAAGATTTTTAGATTGCTTTTCTTTTTTAAATGCATGTATAAACTGTCTTATTGTATAATTTTGCAATTAATATATTTTTATTATGAAATTTTCTTGTTTTGATTGCACAATATATTAGTAAATGTATTATGTAAGAGATTTTGATTATACCACACTAAGGTTCTGGAAAGTTGTAAATGCAAATTTAAGTTTCTTTAGTTTTTTAACATAACAGTTTTGTTAGTAATGTAGTTCTTTTTTAATAATTTTTATACTATCGAAAATACTTCTTGACTATTCTGCCCATACTGTCTGGGGCGATGGAAGGTTCACCCCATAACCTGGTGTAATAACTCCACATTTATCTTTGGGGTCCTCACTGGTACCAATTCCTTAACTTAAGTAGCAGCTATGTACCCTCTTTAGAGAATAAATCTAAATTATCTTATTTCACATTTATATTACAGGTCAATGCAAAAGGTGTAATAGAAATACTCAGTCCAGCCGATCATGATATTCGAACACTACAGCATATACCATTAAAAGATACCTGGTCAGCTAGTTTCCATCGTGATGGCCATCGTAATGTTGCTATTGGCACTAGAAGTGGCAATGTAATGATATGGGATACTAGAAATAAAAATGTAGTAAAAACATTCCCCACACCCTCTCAACAGTCTTGTGTGAATTTTATTAGTTATAATGCCAAAAATACAAGTTTAGCAGCATCAATGCAAAATGGCGACACCATTATCTATGGTCTTGTATCCAATATTCCTGTGTTAACTGTGAAGCTTGCATGTTCTAGAAGCATCTCTTCAATCAAATTTCATCAAGAGTCTAGATCCTTACTTGGTCTCGCTACAGATGAGGGCCACATGGTCATTCGAGATATAACAACTAACAAAGACAAAGCATACTTTGAAAATGTACATGCATCGCCAGTAAGTGATTTTGTATATTCTCTGATCAACAGAGATGTCATGCTCTCTACGGGTTATGATAAAGTTATGCATGTGTATGATATTAGACTTCAAAATGTTGTTTCTACTGTAAGAACTGCATACACACTGACTTCTTTAGCTATTAATACAGAGAACCAAGTTGCTCTCGGAACCAAGAATGGGCTGGTATTAATTTATGATCTCAGAGATTTGTCCACTCCTTCAAAAGTGTTGAAAGGCCATGAAGATGAAATTCGTAAGGTTGCATTCCAGCCATTAAGAAAGAAAATTATATCAACAGACATCAGTCTCCGTGAGGATACTGAAACAAATCTGTCACCATTAAAAATTAATTCTCCAATTAGAAATAGGATGTCCGATATGTTCTTCATTGCAGATTCTCCTCCCAAAAATAATTTAGATGTCACTGGTCAAACTAGTGATGTTAAAGCAGATTCATTTCTTGTCATGATGGGCCTTGATAAGACTAATGATCTAGATGAAGATGCAAATAAATCTGTGGACTTTGAGCAAAGGAAAAGCGATAGGATTGAAGTGAAATATAGGCAACTGGAAACAGAAAATAGTATTAATAAAGCATCCACTCCACTAAATAGCAGGACTACTGAAAACTTGGGTTTTCCCTCACCCATAGTAACAATGAATGGAATCCCAGATGATGGAAGAGTATTAAATAATGATCAATCAAATTTAAAGCCAGCAAATTCTAATCTCTTTGTGCATGAAACAAAAGCTGTTGAAGAATTAAAAGACTTTATCAAATTAACTCTTGCTGACGTAGCTGACGACAATAGGAACTATTTCCTTCATATTATGATGGCTTTAACTAAACAAAAATTATATTTGGAGAAACAGTTGATGGGAATGAGTGAGCAATTACAAAATTTGGTGCACAATCAAAATGCCTTAGTTGAAACAAACAGGAAATTAGCTTTAGAAATTGACCTCTTGAAAAATAGACAGAGTTTATTTTAATTTTAAGAATTAAAATTGCAGTGTTGCCAGTAGTATATTTATGCCATGACTCAAACATAAAACATCTATTATTATATACCTACCTGAATAATTATACTTACTGTAGCTTTTTTTATTACTGTTTTAACCATTTTAGTCTAATCATATAATCTTTGAGCTGGCAACACCTGCAAATTAAACTTGGCATTATTGTTTATATTAAAAATGGTTTCTATAAAAAATAGGTTCTACCTTGCCCCAAAAACATGCTTTATGTATCTAAATAAATGGTATGTAATAACCATGTAGTTGGATGTTTTTAAATTTCTAATTAGGTAATGATAATTATAAATAGGAATCTCAATATATTCCTCTAATGTTAAAACAAATGTTGCCATGAAATTGTATCACAAATTAGAAATATTTATTAAATTGTTGTGACTAATGTTTAATTGTTCCTAGTTTAATAAGTGCCAAATCTATAGCAATAATGAATTTGATCATAGACAATGTTATTATGTATTGCCGCCATTATGTATGATGTGTTGTCCATAGATTGGGCGAATTTATCGGCGTTTACTTGTTAAAAATGTAGTATGGAGAGCTGTTTTAAAAGCCATTGACACTTGGTTCAAAGACATGTGCTGCAAAACATATTTGCTCACAAATAGCCATTTTAAACAGTATTTTGTAAGAGAAAATTGTCAAATAAATTTTAGTACTGAGAACATAATGTGAGAGATTTCATTTTAATTGTGACGTAATTCATTTATTATTACTTGGATATAAATAAATATGAATCTAAATAAACCTATTCAAGAAAATTATTGTAGTATTTAATCGATCTCATCATCATTCAATTCTGCAGTGATCTATGGGGTTTTGCAAATACACATCTCTATCTGATACTCTAACTTCAAAATTATGAAATACGAAATCTTCCCAAAAAAAAAAAAATTTAAGCACTCCTTCCTTGCCCATCGCTGTCGTAAAATATGATTAAAACAGAATACGCATATAACATCTATGCAAGAAGGAAAACGCAAAATAGAGTACTACTTTGCTACTTAGCAAAGCTGCAAAGTTTTCGAAACGTCGAGCAATCAAAAAGCAAATACAAACGCGATAAAATCCGTAGTTTTATTTAAAAAGTAGTATTAATATGGTCAGCGTGGTATAGTAGGTCAATTTACCTCCTATTGTGGGGGAAGTTCGACTCCATCGATAAAGACGTATATTAGCTGAAATGATGAAATTGATATTGTAGCGTTCAAATGACTATAACCGCCCGTGCATTCCAAATTATACATATAGCATCAAATAAGTTTCTAAATTACTCAAGCATATGGAATTGAATTGCCAACCGTAACATTTTTAATTAGAAAAAGACGATTATCCGTTATTGAATCAGGTACCAGCGTGAGTAATATCTATTATCTTGAATATTAAAATAATGTTATTGTCCGCGAACACGTAATATTATTTCACAGTAAATATTAATGCATAGAAATTTTCAACTCGAACAATGGGCTTAACACGAATATTTGTGTCAAAGTATTCGTAACGTTATCGAGACTAATTTGTATGGATTTAGACCAGTGCCCCTATCGTCCAATAGAGGCGTTGCTTCAAATCCCATACAAATTGGCCTCGATAACATGGAAGTAATAAGTACTACGTACAACAGGAATGAGCTGTTGTCGCAAAATTGAAGCCGAGCGAGAGCTCAGTAACTGTACCTTTTATACCTCTCTGGCGATGGTGACCATATTGAAATATGATTTAAGGACAATAATTATAAAAAATTATTTATGATCTGACGTCAGCAGATCATTGCTTCAGATGGATTTTAATCAAAGATGCTAATGATAAATTTGCCCTTTGCGGCACTATACATTTGCTGTTTTTGCTTGCTTTTCACACTCGCGTCCTATAGGTAGGTACTTACCGACTGGTGCTTGTGGGACACGACACGACATGCACCTGGACTGAGATAAAATTACGATAAACTACCTATTGTGGTATATTTAATTAATTAGGTAACAAAAACCAGTTAAGTTTACATTTATGTTTAATTCTAAATCAGACATTGCTAATTTTTTTTTTATTTGTTACTATTATCAATAATACAAAAATGACAACTGTTTGCTTACAATCTAAAAATCACTAAGATTTGTCCAGATTGCAATAATATTCTGCTTTATCGAACCAACAACAATCATTTAAAGAAAAACAAACCACTCAATCGTAATTAAATAACCTACCTACATTTAATGTTTAAGATTTGAGCCACTCTGCCAGGCCATTACACTTATTATTACGACAATGAGGGTAAGTGTAGAAAAGCGAGTAAATGTTGTAAAGTGTGTGAGCTACAGGTTGTTTAAAAAGTATGTTTTATATTTCCTTCTGTGATGCTGTAAAACAGTCTTGTGAAGTTTCTGCCGCAAACCCAGCTTATTCCTCATATGTTTCATTGATTCTAATTTTGCATTATGAGTTAAACCTAAATTGAGATATGAATTCGCTAACGCCTTCACCAATTGAATATCATGTGGATCTTCAAATATAGATTGAGGAGGATGTGGTGGATCTAACAATGTATGTAGTTTGCTATAAAATTCTTGGACAACATACATGATAATTTTATTTTTATGTAAGTTTTTTAATTATTGATTTGATAATATAATAAACAGTTTCTCAGTGTACTTTAGAATTTCAAATACAAATCTGGAAACATGCTTAAGTTTTCCCCGATCAATAAAAGCAGTAAATGCCGAAAATTGTGATATGTCGACACGGTAGTTGTGATCTATGGTCTTGTGATCCAATAACACCACACGATAATTTGAACAAGAAATTTTGTCAATCATCCTATTCACGATATATCCAGCAATATAATAAATAATGTTCAGTTTAAAATCTGAAACTGAAACTTGACATAAGGTTTTATTTTCTTTGTTTTAGCTGCAAGATGCACAGACACAGCTCATTCCTGGAATGAGCTGTTGTCGCAAAATTGAAGCCGAGCGAGAGCTCAGTAAAAGGCTTATTACACTACACGATATTCAGGGCCCTAACTTAGTAGAGGTGCTCTAAAACAGCTAAATTGTGAAACCTGTTTCAGTTTTAGCGAAATAACAGTTTCAGAAAACTGTTCCAAAATAAGCCTGTTGTGCTGCATATATATATATATATATATATATATATATATATATATATATATATATATATATATATATATATATATATATATATATATATATATATATATATATATATAGGACTGATTATATATACATAAATCAGTCCTAAGCATGTAAAGCATGAAGGATCGTTTTCATTTTAGGAACAAACACTGAAACCACTTCTAAACATTATTCCCAAAGAATGGTTATGTTCCCCTTTTTTCTCGTATTACAGAACAACAGGCTGTTATTTTGGAACAGTTTTTTGAAACTGTTATTTGGCTATAACTGAAACAGGTTTCACAATTTAGCTGTTGTAGTGCACCCCTACTAAGTTAGGGCCCTGAATATCGTGTAGTGTAATAAGCCTTTTACTGAGCTCTCGCTCGGCTTCAATTTTTCAAATTCAAATCATTTATTATGTATAAACCCAGCGAGGGAGCACTTACATATTGTCATTTTTTTTTACATTTTTTCTTAAAATTACCGCCGGATAGGAACGCGACCGCACTGAGAAGACCCGGCAAGAAAATCAGTGGGATTGTTTATTTTTTATTAATTTTTCTAATTTCATTTAAATAAAATTACATCTTACAACATGCTTTTTAATAGTTGCAGTGTGATGCCATTCGAAATATTATATAATACAATGGTATATACAGAGGTGGGCATTAACTCGTTAATCCGTTAATCGTTAATTAACGAATTTTGGTTAGCGGATTAACTTTTAAGTTAACTTCAAAAAATGTTAATGCTCTTGTTAACTTCTATTAAACTGAACTTTCGTTAACTTTAGTCCGTTACATTAGTCAAGTTCAAGGCGCTGCTTTGTCCACGTGACACACACCACATATTATTACTTCTTGCGATATGTTGATTTGCACCTACAGCAAGCATTGCGAACGAATTGAACGATTGCTCCAACTTATAATTTTGAAACTACCGCGATCGTTTGCGCCACCAGAAAAATCTAAGATGATTTTCGTACACACTATCGATAAAACTGCACAAACTGTCTGCGCAGTCGAATCGCTACGATATATCATTGTCGTGTATACCGACCCTTACTCCTCCGTCACCACACAGGCACGAAAACAGTATAGTCTAAATAATACCTAAGTCTAAGTAAAAAATAGTAAGTCTTAAATGGTTAACTTTTAACGTTAACTTTAACTTGCGTTAAATTTTCGCTAATTTAACGCTTTAACGATTATCGAAGTTAAAATTTTAATTAACGATTAACGAAGTTAATTTTTGGATTAACTGTGCCCACCTATGGGTATATAATACACGGGTATAATATTTATCCATATTTCCCTAATATTAAGATCTTTAGGAAATCTGAAATTGAAACAAAGTAATTTTAATATCGAAAGGAATAAAAAATGCATAGGTATTTAAGTTGTTTGTTCTTGAACTAGGACTAGGATAGCATGGTCACCGTAATTCTTCATTCACAAATTATGTTTAAAAATTTCATGTGGGGTTGTCAGGTCAGGTGTCCGTATTACATACAAATAAAAGAAAACCTATACGCCAATCGCAACATTTTTGCGTTAATAAGGTTTTGCACATAGCAACAAATAATATTGGTTTAACATGTGGGTAATAAATTATTATTTATATTTAGAAATATTTTAGTAGTAAACGGTTTGCGCAGTTACATCGCTACGATATATCGTTGTCGTGTATACCGACCATTAGTGTGTACAGCAGTAGACAATAAAAGGCTTAAGGAGGATGTATATTGTTACCTACGTATTTCCTTACTATAACAGTGGAGAACGTTAGATTTTCTTATCAATATACAAGGCCGGTTAATTTGATGGGTTTTCGCCTACTACGCTTCGGAGGAAAATAGGTTCAAACAGTGGGACATCACTTTAATAAATATGGCTTCGGGGTAGTTAATGAAGAAACATACTTCCTTTGACTGGGTAACACCTGTAAAAGTAGAATGCGGCTGACGCCTAAAATAATTTAGTATAATTTCTATTTAGTTTCGAGCTTGTATCCTGGTACAACAAATATAATTCGTTATATTTGTGAAGCATGTCAATTTCTACCGCCAAAACGTTTTCAATATGCAAAAAAGCTTGGAAGACCGGCAGACTGGATAGATATTAATTTCTTACTTCTTGGATGGTTGCATCCTTACTAATATTTTAATGCGAAAGTATGTTTGTTTGTTTGTTACGCTTTCACGCTTAAACCACTGATTCGATGCCAAAAATTCTTTCACCAATGGAAAGCTATAATATCACGGAGTTACTCCGTGGCCTATAGTAGACCGTAGGCTATATTTTATCCCGGTATTTCCATGAGAACGGGAACTACGCGGGTAAGGCGACTGAAAGCGAAGCGAGTAAGTAAAAAAAAAAAACCAACAGTCGTAATGAAGGAAAAACCTATAAATTAGGCATCACGTCCTTGTCATCAGAAGAAATTAACAGTAGTTGCTTGTTAAGACAAATCCAATGAGCCCAAACTTGATGGGTTTGCTAATAGGTGATCCAGCATTACGTGTCCTGCCTTCGAGCTCCATCATCAAAGTAGTTCTTTGGTATCACCAATCCTTTTTCTGTTTCGGTGACTTGGTTGTGTCTCTGATGTTTTTGAAGTTCATGAGTGGCAGTTAACACTTACTAACAGGTCGGGCTGGTTGGGCTGAAAACACTAGCCAGAATAAGAGCTTAAAAAAAGAAATTTAAGCTGGTTTTCTTTATTTCAAATGTGCATAGTCAAGTAAAAACGATGTCGTTCGTTTGGAAGTAAGTGATCGTTCAGAATTGGAACAAAGTCATCTCTGTCTGTCCTTTAAAGGCCACTTCAACAATCAGCATCAAATAAACTGCTCAGAATAATAATGTTTAGAAGGATAGTGTCGGCGATCAAAAACGTGAAGCCAAAAATACTACTTGCGTGCAAGCGATTACACACGTAGACACGCACACCACTATACAATAGAATTGCCTTGTACGCAGTGGTCCAGCGTAGAGAGCCATCTGGCTCCAATTTAAATGCTTCAAATTTTGTGCGCAGAGTTACCTTTTACGAGTTATTATTCTAAGCCAAAATGATAATATGTATTTCATTTTTCATTAGGCTTAGGATGGCATTTTGCACATGCGAGATATGTAGTTTGTACAAAGTTTTACCTGATTCGTCTAACCTTATTTCTATAAAGTTAAATTATTGTAAGATCAGATAAAATATCACCAAATATTTGTATGTTATGTTAGTTTACCCGTTTTTTTAGGGTTCCGTATCCAAAAGGTAAAAACGTGACCCTATTACCGAGACTTTGCTGTCTGTCTGTCCGTCCGCCTGTCACCAGGCTGTACCTCAAGAACCGCGATAGCTAGACAGTTGAAATTTTTACAAATTGTGTATTTCTGTTACCGCTATAACAACAAAAAACTAAAAACAAAATAAAATAGATATTTAAGGGGGCTCCATAGAACAAACGCGATGTTTTTTGCCCTTTTTTATAGATCATGGCACGGAACCCTTCATGTGCGACTCTGACCCACACTTTGCCGGTTTTTTATTATTTTTATTTGATATTGAAAGATGGTCGCTATGTAGTATTTTTGAGCTCCCGCCAAAATCTGTATGACTGAAATTGGAATATCGGCAACGTTTTGTTATAGAAATTTGAACCAAAAAAATAAAACTAAAATATTAATATTCTATTTTATCTTAAGAATTATCTAAATTAGCTATGTTAAAATGTTTGAATATTCACTGCATAGTTCATATGCAGTTAATATTTCGATTTATAGTTACAATACTACTTATTTAATTTTGGTGTTGTTTGCACACGTTAAAACAAAACGACATTAATGGTTGTCATTTGTCATAGACATGCAGTTGTGGGTAGGTTAGAAGCTTTATTTTTCAAAATTTTAATCGAGTTTTAAGACAGCAATATGGGTGAATTAACAGCTACAAATTTATTTGAATCGCAAACTATAATTGCTGATCATAAAGACTTGATTCACGATGTCGCGTATGATTTCTACGGTGAAAGAATGGCTACTTGTTCTAGCGACCAATACGTAAAGGTGAGCTCTTTTGAAAGATAACAAAAACGCGCGTAATAAAATTTTATAAAACTATTTTTTGATTGTCTCGTATAGTGGTTTAATTCATGAAATTTGGATTAGCACTAAAAGCATACGATTTAGTGTACTGCAATAAGCAACTGGAAATGCCTGATGAATGCCCGGCAAACAGTTTCTGTGACTTGTTATTGTTTTTCAATGACATGCGTTGTAAAACTAATTAGTGATATATAGTTCCAGCCATATAGATTTATTTATACTAATAGTTGAATTATATTGTACTTCCCTAAATCACAGTAGAATATGTAACATAAATTAACCTAAGTCATCTGAAACTTGTCAACCTTACTTGTTAATATAAAATATTCACACTACACACCTATTTAAGGTTCAATATGTCTGGACATTTATATGTATATATTTATTAACCCTCATGTTACTCATATTTTAGCAAATAAGTATTTCTTATACTAAACATAATTAATATCACTACATACACACATACAGCGGTTATTCAAATATTGAAAACATATAAAAGTTATATCACATTCTGCCAGAAATTATAATCATTAAATTTGATTTGCAAACTGCTATAAATTTTATTTGTACATATCAATCCGCCTTTATCCTTACAATACTGGCATTTTCTATTTAGATGCCTGATTGAAATACTGTATGAGACTCATCAAATGAAGACCTATATTTAGCTTCATTATCTTACTATTGATTGTTCTGAATGTGCTTAGTCCCTTTATATAAATTATTTTCATCCTTATATATTATAAAGATCCTATGTGGTGATGGAGTAAGAATACAATTCACCACTCCGTATCTTGCCTGTGACTGTCGTAAAAGATGACTAAGGGATACAATATGCATATAACATCTATGAACGAGAAGGAAAACTAGAAATAAAACCTCATACCAACCTGTCTTCCGTCCATCAGCATTGGTATAATAATGTCAATTTCCCTCCTATTGTGGAGGAGGCTCGAGGCCAGCAGTGAGCCGTTCATGAGCTGAATTGATGATGATGATGATATTATAAAGTGAACTTCTTCTGAAATATTTTTTATAGGTGTGGGATTCTGATGGTCTAGGTGGTTGGCGCATTACTGCAAGCTGGAAGGCACATCATGGTTCAGTGTGGAAGGTCACATGGGCACACCCTGAGTTTGGTCAAGTAATAGCTACATGCTCCTTTGACAGGACGGCTGCTATTTGGGAAGAAGTTGGTTAGTTACTGGTAGAAAATAACCCATTTTTTTTTTTTTTTTTTTTGTGGGTGGGCCGCGGTCGGCGCGCCTCCGCACCACTCCGTCTGGGGCGACAGAGGGGCTTAAGCACGCAACTCCCGCGACCCACCCGAAAACCACGTCACCTTCGTCGTTGGGCCGACCACTGGAGCAGCGTTAACTTGTCGTCAATGGTCGGCCCGACGGAATACCCCCTGTTGGGGTACCCTCCCATTGACCGACGTCCCCCCCTCGGGGAGGACGTCGGTCTTTCCTCACGCGGTCGGCCTCTCGGCGGGTGACGGACTAATCCCCGGTCACGTCACCCGCGGCCTCGGCTAGAGAAAATAACCCATATACCTTTTTATGAACTTCTTTAAACTAACTCTTGTCCAATATGGATTTGTAAACATTCATTAACTATAAAATTTTAATGCTGTCTAAATACAAATGCATAAAAATAGTTTAATTTATAATGTGTAATACTTGTGTAAATATCACGCAAGTAATTAGTATTAGAGTACATTAGGGGAAGCCTGAAAGTGGCACCAGTGATAGAGAAGTTTTGGAGCTCGAGATTGTCTTGGTATGGACGATGTGATAAGGAGATATGAAAGGCATGTGACAAGGAGGGTTATCAATATGATTGTGGATGGACATAAGAAGTGTAGGGGACCCAAAAAAAGATGGATGGACTGTGTGAATGAGGATATGCATATGAAGAGAATTTGTGCAGATATGACGGCTGATAGGAGAGTATCCAAGGTAAGAACATGTGCCAACCCTACTTAGTGTGGGATGAGGTCAAGCAAATGATGATGAGCACACAAATAATGATCTTAGTTAGGGTGTTTGCTCCTTAATTGTATGTTTGTAAAGTTCTTCATGATTTAAATACTTATTCCTTACTGTGTAGGGATGCATTTATAAAAAATATATTTAAGGTTTAAATATTATTTGAAGCAGAAACTGCAGGAATATTTTTGAAATGAACATTGAAAGGTATGACAGAAAGATACAAAGGCCTTTAGATAGGTTTACGTTGGCAAAATATTTAGGTTAATATAGACTAATGGTTGTATGATATTATTCTTATAATAGGTGACACAGCTGCATCCGGTTCAGAGAAAGGCTTACGGACGTGGTTGAAGCGGTCAAATCTTGTAGATTCTAGAACTTCCGTCACTGATGTCAAATTTGGTCCCAAACACTTGGGTCTTCTACTTGTCACTTGTTCTGCAGATGGCATCATAAGGTGAGTACTGGGATAATATAAAATTTTAACAATAAAAAGGTCAACTTCAAAGCAATGCAGTGAATCAAATATACATTATTAAGAAAAACTCAAAAATTACCAGTCAAATTTAAATTTTGACCACAGCCGCAGCACCAGCTTAGAAATAAAAATTATTCATCAAAATCAATTTACCTTGAAAAAGTTCTGACATAACTCACCAGAAAGAGAGATTCATTGTTTGTAAACCCCTGCTGCTTTTGAAGTCGGATTAAAAGTACAAATTCCATACATAAATACTAAATTTTTTCAAGAATCATCATATCATCATTATATATGTGCCATTATTTGACTCCACCGTGGTCAGACAGGTTGAAATAGCTTAAATGATTGAGATTCCATTCCTTAGTTGTCTTTTCTCATGGGCAAGGTGGTGGTGAATTGTATTCTTATGCCACACTGAATACTTGAGTAATGTTTTATCATGCCTGCACCGCTTAAAATGTATAATCAATAGCTATGATATTTAAATAAAATAAATAAATATGTATACCTATATTTATAAAATGTTGAAAAATATATATAACTAGCTGACCCAACAGATGTTGTTCTGTTCAAATAAAATAAAAGTTTGAAATCGACAGCAGCGTCACCAACCGGGTCCCATTGTGAATCTAAACCGTTCTCGAATCACCTTGAACACACAACAAATTTCATCAAAATCTATCCAGCCGATTAGGAGGAGTTCAGTGACATGCACATGTACACAAGAAATATATACATATATAAAGATAATTAAGTGTTATAAAACTATATTAAGGATTTTATCGTAATTTGTATTTGAGTTTTAATTGCACAATGCTTTAAACACAAGCATTCATGGTCATGGTCAGACTAAGATGTATCACGTCCTACAAGTAATTGTTATTACAGAGATTTATATCTACCCGCTACAGAAATTAGTTACTAAATTTTCACCCATATTTCTGTGTTCGAAACATCGGGCCAGCAAAATCATATACAAACGCAATAAAATCCATAACATAGTTTTATTTACAATGTGTAATGCTCGCGGAAACATCAGAAATCAAAAGTGTTAATAGAAATAATTAATACAAGTCCAGAGAAGACCAAAAGCTATATATTTTTGTTGCGTTTTCAGGATTTATGAAGCACCTGATGTAATGAACTTGGCACAATGGACCTTACAACATGAAATTCCAACCAAAGTATCCATTAGTTGCTTGTCATGGAACCCATCACTCTCCAGGTAATTAAATAACAAGGTCTTCAAAATTTTATAACTATGGAATATACTCCTAACGGCCATAACAAATTAACAACACAATGTCACTTCGAAATACATATATGTATTAATTAAAATCAAAACATAATTCACTTTACATATCCTTAGCTTCCTAGGTTACCTCTTATGTCGAGCATCATGAGTTCCTTTCCTATCCAAGCCTTTTTTGGGGTACTACGCCAGTAATCTCCTCGTGTGCCCGATCGCTGCTGCTAGCAGTCATCGGGCTGGTGTACCTTGGGCATGAGCGATAGTCCCTTGGACTGCTCTCTGCAATTGTCGCTCGTGCCAAATATCTGGCCCCAATTTTGCTCCATGCCCTCTACTTGTATAGGGTATTGAAGCCAAAAATTCGACGGGCCCAGTCACTCATTCGTTTGAGGACTAGGCAGCTGATGGGCAACCGCAACAGATCGTAAACCTGATTCTTGCTTCGGGACACTCGTCTTGAGGCCAAGATTCAGGAGCGAGGGTCTGGGCTTAACCACCTGGACCGCGCGGAAGAAAACCTCTATAAAACAATCACCCAGAATCCCAAGCTCTAGCCCGGCGAGAGGATGTATGGCTGATGGGTTACTCAGTCCCAGTTACCAGTGGACCCCCTGTGCTTAGAAGTTAGTTACTAATTATATGCAAGTGAAGAAAAAGGATAGAAACCCCTAAAGATCTTGGAGTGATGACTTAATTGCAATATGAAAAAACACATCAAGAGATTTTCAATTAGAAATTTCTTGATGACCTTAGATTTGACCCTAAACTACATTTTCAAGGTTATTTCAAGGTCAACTTTGCTTATAAGTAGGATTTCATAAACTCGTTCTTTCAAGTAAACTCGGACTCCGGGAACTGCCATTTTTGATACCACTGACCCTTGTCAGTGGTATCAAAAATGGCAGTTCCCCTTGAAAAAACAAGTTGCAATACAATGACCTTGAAAATGTAGTTCCAGGTTTAATCTACCTTAGATTGAAATTTAAAATAACCATGGAAGAGAACTTCAACATCAAATCTAAGGTCATCATGAGATTCTTAACTAAAAATCTACCCTGATGCAGTTTTTCATATTTCGATTAAATCATCACTCTTCGAGATTTAGAAAGGTTGCCATACTTTTTAATAACCAACTATTTAAACTTCGGGATGAAATTAATACATGTTTGTACATAAATTTTCTCGCTCTATTGATTTTCGTTGTGAAATATAGAAATGCCAATTTAACCATCAAAGTTAAATTCAAGGTCAAATCTAAGGTCACCATGAGATCCTAATTTGAAAAATCTCTTGACGTGTTTTTTCTATTTCGATTAAATCATCTCACATCGATTTTTTTGCACTCTGTATATAAATTCAATGGTCAATTATTATTAGTACCGTATTGGGTTTTCTTTATTATGGTGATACTGAGAATGAGAATTTACTTTCAGAGTGGTACATCCACCTATGCTAGCAGTGGGAAGTGATGAGCCGAATACCACATCTGCTGCTGCTTCTGTGCAGACAGACAAATCCACTGCGTGTAATGGCAAAGTTTTCATATATGAGTGAGTATATTAAGATCTTTTATAATTGAAAATCAACTGTAATGTACATATGTTATAGGAAAGAACAGGGGAAAATAGTCTTGAATATTAGGAACATAGAATTCAATATGGCTTTTTACATATTGGCTAAAATGTACTTCAATATAGTTAAAAGGAAGATCATGCCCACAAAAATGCCATGTTACACCAACAACAATTGATAGAGAAACAGTTAAAATGTGATTTGAAAAATGTTTGGGGTTTTTTTTTTTTTTTTATGGGTGGCCTATGGTAAGCGCACGCGCGGTCCAGTCCGTCCGGGGCGATGAAAGGACGGCGCGCGGGCCCATAACCCACCCGTAATCACGTCACCTCGTTGTTGGGCCGACCACCGGGGCAGATGTGACTTGTCGTCAGTGGTCGGCCTGACGGAATACCCTTTCGGGTAACCTCGCCTCTCGACGTCCTGGGACGTCGGTCGCCGTCGTGCAGTTTGGGGTTACTGTAAAATATAAGTATCTAAAAATATAAACATTTTACCAATATAAACATCTTACAAATAAAAAAGGGTGTGGTGACGAAGTAAGAATATAATTCACCTTTTTAAATAAAACTACAGATTTTATCGCGTTTGTATTTAATATTTGATTGCCCGACGTTTCGTTTGACGACTCTCAGTGTGGCCGTGTTCCGATCCGGTGGTAGTATACTAGATTGTTAGGTTTTTTAAATATAATTACTATCAATTTTAATGTTAAATAATTACTAACCATAAACAATATAATTTTTTCATGTAGAATCATTTTCTTATTACACTGGCAATAAATTTGTATCAAAATGTGGGTCAATATTTAATAACTAATTGCCGTATCGGGTAGATAATTATAATTTTTCTGCTATGAAAGCCGTAAAGTGTTCGAAACGTCGGGCAATCAAATACAAATGCAATAAAATCCGTAAAGTAGTTTTATTTAAAACTAGCAACCCGCCCTCGCTTCGCTTCGGTTTTAGTCGTTTTACCCGCGTACTTACCGTTCCTGTGGGAATACCGGAATAAAATATAGCTTAGTTTACGCCCTGATATTATAGCGTTCCATTGGTGAAAGAATTTTTGAAATCGGTCCAGCCGTTTTGAAGATTACCCGGAGCAAACAAACAGACAGACAAAAACTTATTAATCGCTATTTTAGGCATAGGTGTCGTGCAAATAACCGTGTGAGCATGAAAAAAGTCTATAATTTTGACATTATAAACAGACACTCCAATTTAATTTATTGGTATAGATACGCGCGTAAACATCAGAAATCATAATTCACCTATCCCATAGATGTTGTAAAAGATGACGGAGGGATATTATATGCAGATAACATCTATGTAACAGAAAGAAGACTCAGACATAAAACCCACTCTAAAAGGGACTTATGTGGGCTGAGATGAAAAATATAAAATATCCTAAAAATTCAAGATTTGTTATAAGTAAGATCTTCATCTCTCATATATATCCCACTGCTGGGCCCAAGCCTCCTCCACAATGGAAGACAAATTGACCTACTATACCACGCTTTTTTTTTTTTTTCTGTTCACGCTGTGGAAATGCATTTACGCATACTAGTCCCCCGCCGGTTACAGACGTGAGTGTGTGTGGGACTCGCCGGCCACAAATATGACTGAAATACCCACTAAAACCACAGCGGCCCCTTTCGCGCTTTTACGGGGTGCCAGAGAGATCATCTGATGACATTCTATCCCCGACACCCCAACGCTTGGCGCTGAATTGTATTTTTACTCTGTCACCACAAAGTAAGATAAAAAGACTGATATCCTATATGACTAATTGAATGAGGTGCCTTGGTTACTACTTCCAGATATAGTGAGAGTTCTAGACGGTGGACACGAACAGATTGTCTAGCGTCTGTGCAAGAGCCAGTCAATGACATAGCTTTCGCGCCAAACCTTGGTAGGTCATTCCACCTCCTCGCAGTAGCCACCAAGGATGTTCGTATCATCAAAATAGAACCTATCACGTGAGTATATTTTTGACTAGCTATTGGATATAGTAATGATAAGGATTATAGAAAATTATAGGAAAGAAAGGCTCGACTTATGTCGTTAGTCTAGAGCTCTCTGAGGTGGGCTTCGGATTGGGGTGAACGGCAATTAATGCAGTTCAATCCCACAAAGACATAAGTTTGGCTCAGTTCCAAGAATTAACTCTCCAGATTTGCAAGAGTATTGGGATCCTCTGTGTGGCATCAAAAAAATAATAAACTTGTATTGCTCATTATAATTATGTTACTAAATATTAGAAATAATTAAAATTTACCGTCAGTTTTATTTATTTTCTAGTGAGGCTGGTGGAGCGAGTGCTGGAACCAATAATGCGAGGTTTAAGTGTGAGGTAGTGGCTGCCTTTGAGGAACATTGCGCTTCTGTATGGCGTGTTTCGTGGAATGTCACCGGCACGCTACTCGCATCGTCCGGAGATGACGCTACTGTTCGTCTTTGGAAGAGTATGTATTAATTTATGAAATCATTATTCCAGCATGATAGACCTAAAGCTTTATTACCAAATTCAGACAAGAAGCTTTATTATAAAATTCGAAAGAAGACCGATTCGATCTTCTTCGTATACACCGTACGAATCAATTCAAACGATCGATCATGGAACGACTATCAACGAATGAATGGATTTACATCATTTAACACATTAGCTTATTCATTCTATTCCGGTCCATGTGAGCGATTAACTAGGCATACGAAATAAAGGACTGACTGAAATATTATAGTGGAAGATTTTTTGGATCGAGGATTTTTCGAATTTCGTAGGTATTAGAACTAGAGGAACAAATTCGATTATGGTTCTTTTGTTTACACAGCACCTACCTTACCTACCTACTTCCCAACACTTTAATACTAGTATTCGATGATCGATCCGAACCTTAGGATTTGATACATTAGCTTACGACGTCTCTTCGAATGATTAAATATTACTCTGAAAGGCAATAGACTAAGAGCCTGTGGACGCCAGACCTTCGTGATTTTATTAAAGCTGAAATTTTGTCAGCGCATGCTCCCAACACAGGTAAGAACGGTGGCCCATTATGAAGTTTTGGCTACAGTGGCTTTGGCAGATAAAAGGTGCCAAAGGTATGTAAAATACCGATCTAAATTCGTCAAATTATTAAGCGTGATTTTTTGATATTACCTTCAGAACGTTATTAAAAATCACGTTATTCATTGCCAGACACTTAACATAGTGGCAACCCCTTGCCAGACACCCTTAACGTTCATGAAATTATAATTTTACTTACGTTATACATAATATCTGTGTTGGGAGCATGCGCTGACAAAATGTCAGCTTTAATAAAATCGCGAAGGTCTGGCGTCCACAGGCTCTTGTGTTACAAGGTATTGTAACTGGAAATAATTTTGTTAAAGATTTTTGGACGACGATCGTCGAGTAGATCGTCTACTGAGCTACTACGTCGTTTTGTTTCGAGTTTTCCTTACCTTAACAATATATATAACAATATGTATTTATACTGTGTATGTTTAAGATGTTTTTTTAATTAGTGAAAGGTTTACTCATTAGAAGTGCTTTCCTAAATGTTCTTCTATTCATGAAGGTAGATATTATTTCGAAATTATCGTCAGGGCATTTCAATATCTAACAATGTTCTAATATTTTCCAGTGCAATACTTGAACCAATGGAAGTGCGTCGCGGTGTTTAAGAGTGAGCCAGCGGCGGGAGAATCTCCACCATTAGCGCGGGCGCATACCACCTACACACGCATGGCTACCATGGCTAACCCCACGCATATGCCCTTCCACTGACATCGGCGCAACGGCTCCTGGACACCCGGTTATTATGGTAAAATACTTATAATCTATGGTTTTTTTTTATGGGTAGCTTTGGTCAGCGTACACGCCGGCCATTCCGTCCGGGTGTCGAAAGGTCGGCACGCGGGCCCATGACCTACCCGTAGCCACGTCGTCTTCGTCGTTGGGCCGTCCTTGTCCACAATGGTCGGCCCGACGGAATACCCTTTCGGGTACCCTCACCTTTCGACGTCCCAGTCCCGGGACGTCAGTCGCCTTCGCGCGCTCAGTCTCTCTGCGGGTGACGCTCTAAAATCCGCGGTCCGATCACCCGCGGCCTCGGCTCTTATAATCTATGGTTACCTATTATAGTTGTCACAAAATAAGTAGCCCGTTTTGACATTTCTTCTTCTTCTTTTTTGTCTTGGCAATCAGCTACAAATACGAGTCATTTTTGCCAGTGTCGAGCTATAATTATCTTTTCAAGTTCTCAGTTTCTTCATGTCAGTAATGGTCTGTCAGTAAGTCAGTGTCGCCTTCAACAGTGTAATGGCCACTGTTAAGGGTATCTTCTGAGAATTTTGGTGGAAACAAAAAGGTATCTATAGCAATTTTATATCATATTCACTACACCTCAGCAGTTTTGCCACTATATATTACATAAAATGCCATCAAAATTATTTAATATAACACTAAGATATTTAATATAATACAAGAACACCACATGACACTTCAGATTCCCGCCAAAAATCGTTTTGACATTTGTCTTAGCGATGTAATTAGTGATGAACCATACGACTCGGTACTCGATACTCACGATAAATCGATTCAAGTTTGCATGAGTATATAATCGATTTGAATATGTATTGTAAAGTGCATTGGATAAAAGTTCCGATTTGAAAATTTTACTTAAAGTGTGATATTGTAGGTATTTTGAAATGATACAATGTTACGAATGGTCAATTTTCTATCATTTAATATTTTTGTTACATTCACTCAATCACAAAAATCTTCAGTCAATCCTTTTCTTCAGATGATGAGCCAAAATTGTCAGTTGAGATATCGTCACCCGTATATATATTATTTCATTTTCATATTGTCAATATTGGCGTTTTGAATTTTCAGTAAAAATCACTACACAGTTGGTGAAATTCAGTAATTAATTGGCCTAAATACTAGTATTAAAATTAATAACACCGCCCAAGTACGAGTCCGCCTTAAAAATATATCTTGATCGATTTATTTTTCCCTTAACCGATTATTAATAGTTTGTGGAAAAATGTAATTACCATCAAAACATTTCGATCGGTAAAAAATAGAAAACTTCTTGGTCGTGAACTGTCAAAACGGGCCTTTTATTTTGAGATAAGTTTAATGTATATTTAAGAGCTTTGGCATGAGTGTGAAAACATAATGTTGGTCTGGTCTTATATTTAATTTCTTTAAACCGTTTGAACGTGATAATAGAACTTTAATCGAATTTAAGGTAATACGATGCGGAGGAAGTGCTGGGGTGTAGTGAATATCATACAACAGTGTTTTAAATATGGTTTTGTTTTAAACTAAAATTTTCAGACAATTCCATTAAGAGTGTGCTCATGGCACTCTTCTCATATGACAAAAAAAATATTATCTAGGCAATATACCAGCGCGTGGTGAAGGCTAAGAATGAAATATGTCACCACTTCTCTTCGTAGTAGTTGTAAAAATTTCTAAGGGATTACCAAGGGAATCCATCCATCTAACTAGTATACCAATCGTGGTGTTTTTAGTAAATTCCTCTGGATATCCAACAGCGAAGTTCGAGAGGTTGATGGACTGTCGACTAGTCGCTAGCAACTGACATATTGTTGGGTGATCATAATATCCTTTATGTCGCCCGCAAGATATAATTTATCGAAGGCGCGAACGACTACTGGATATTGCGTAATACCTCTTTAGAGCTACTTTCTATCCATCCATCCATCTATCAGCCTACAGACGTCCACTGCTGGACATAGGCCTCCCCACCAAAATGCCACTCGTAACGGTCCTGCGCCATTTGCATCCAACCGTTCCCTGCGACTTTTAAGATTTCGTCAGTCCACCTAGTAGGGGATCGTCTTACGCTGCGTCGTTCGATTCGTGGTCGCCACTCGAGAACCTTCCTTGCCCAACGGTTGCCAAGCTGTGGCCTGCCCATTGCCATTTCAACGTCCTAATTCTGCGGGCTATGTCGGTTACACCCATTCTTCTACCGATTTCCGTGTTTCGGATTTTATCACGTAGAGAAATACCGAGCATAGCCCTCTCTATAGAACATTGAGCGATTTTGAGCTTTTTTATGAGGCCGACATGATCTACTTTAACCATGATATTTCTGCATTTGAAATAATGAAAAAAAAATAATAAATACGCTGTTCAACTTATATTATATCAATAAAATACACACATACTACACAACACTCCCATTATTTTGTACTTTTTATATATAAAACAATTATAAACGTAACAAAAAAAAAAAATACTATTCCAAAAACATTTCGTCTCTGTCGCGAGTGTAATATATTTGCTTAACATATAACAATACGACAATTTAGATAAGTGTCTTAGGGGCGACTTATCTTAAAGTGTAGGTGATTAGCCCATATCTATTTCATAGGTGCTGTTCGTCGTAATCGCTGTAAATGTGTAGTCTCTTTGGTGATATTTCTACTTGAATACCAGCCGACCTGAAATGCATTTTTATTATTTGATTATAGATTTTATGTCCTGCTAAGTCTAGAGACACTGTTATAATGAAATTGATAATGAGACGAATTGAGTTATTCTTTGTCATTGTATTATATATTTTTTAATCTGTAAAAAATATTAACAGTATTCCTTGATTCCGTGTGATGCCGGAGAAAGAATACAATTCACCACCCCCTATCTTGCCCTTGGATGTCGTAACAGACGACTAAGGGATACAATACGCATATAACATCTATGCAAAAGAAGGAAAATTCAAAACAGAACCCTATATCAACCTGTCTGACGAGCATGATATAGTACGATCAATGAGCCCAGCAGTGCGACTTATATGAGCTGAAATGATGATGATTATGATGAAATTGATAATGGTATGAACTGAGTTCTTGGTCTTTGCGCCTGCGCAGTGTTCTCTTCTATCGTTTGGTCTAAAAGTAATGTGCATTTTTATGACCCTTCGTACAAGCGCATTTGTATTTCAATACCCAAATCGTGTAGATTTCGATGAGGCCTGTGATGTTGATATACTTATTCTAACGTAATATTGATTAACGTACCGGCATTGCTCTCTCACTTTTGCAATGACTATTAGTCGACGAGTGTGGACTGACGATGTTACTGGAAGCGAAATATTTGACAATTATTAGATAGGTAAGGTAAGCAATTCACTTTTAGGACATATGTGTGTTGCTGAGCATGCGAGCTCAAGGGCACGAAACGTCATTCCAGTCTTCTCGAACGAATTGAATATGATCCCGGAATGATCTACTTTTATAAATAAATAACATTTGTACAGTGCAACCTTAATATAACGAAAGTCAATTTAACGATCCCCGATTCAAAAATTTTTTTCGTAATCCCATTGAATTGCCCATAAGAGTCAGTATAAATAATACCTTTATATTACGATTCTTTTTTACGAACAACCTCTTATCAAGAATTTTCAACTATCAAAAAAAAAAGTGTAAATACCAATAATATGATCCTTAATCCCATAGTTATGTGATTCAGTCGCGACAGGTTTTGACACGTTTTGTTCGTAAAACAATTGAAGTCGTTTCATGGAAAATAATGTAAACAATGCTGCTCGTCACTATTATTGAAGATTCTAGTTGCTGAATGCAAAAAAGTTGAGGTGAATCAAAACTATTTCTTTACCTTTTTATAACAAATTTTAGATCAACCTTACGTCAATATAACAAACCTCAGTTTAACGAATTACTTGATATAACGAATATTTACGAGTTACCGTCAGATTTGTTATATCGAGGTTGCCCTGTATTAAGGAAAAACCTGTTTGCTGGTAAAAAGTATACTAAATCATGGCTCCTATACATTGTAGATCAAATATACTTCTTGCTTGTCTCAATTATGTTTGTGTTTGTTACACATCGTTGACAAGAGCTTCGCGCCTCTTGATTTCGGACTGTCCCTTAAAGAAAGGAGACCATTCAAGGAAAAGAGGGATCTTGAATGAAATCTGTTTAAAATGTTGTTATTGAACAGTAAATATGGTATTGGTCCAAGTTTCATTATAGGGTTTAAACCAGACTTACCCCAAAGAGGCGCGTTTGATGGTAGTTGCGTTGCTTTGCAGCAGAATCCTCGTTGGTGGAGTGGTCAGCCCTCCGCTAGCTCGCCAACTGTCCAGATCAAATAAGAGAAGCTAATGAGAACCAGTATCATCCTACACTACGGTCCGTTTCTTACTTTAAATAGTTTAAATAGATCATTCTGAAGCATCTTACATAATCTAGGGGTTTTTCGAGATATTCAAATCAAATCTGCCGCTACGATTTCTTTTGGCGGCGGAGTCTTTTGGATACGCAGCATTCAGCAATAAGATCTTTGTCAAAGTTTGCGTGATAGCTTTCATGTTGTTTACAAGGTTCGTTGGTTGATTGATTGATTTTAAAAACTTTTGCCTCGCCATTTTATGCACATAATGAATTAATTGCTGCTTTTATCATAATGTAGGAATATTATTTCATCATCATCTCAGCCCATACATGTCCCACTGTTGGGCTCAGACTTCCTCC
Organism: Lymantria dispar; assembly: GCA_032191425.1. NCBI lineage: Eukaryota > Metazoa > Arthropoda > Insecta > Lepidoptera > Erebidae > Lymantria > Lymantria dispar. Next base: position 29,101,160 of record CM063455.1, read on the forward strand.
ACTATGCGAGGGAAATCGACCTACTATACCACGCTGGGTAGACGTGTTGGTATAGGGTTAAGTTTTGAATTTTCCTTCTCTTGCATAGATCCATCCATCCATCAGCCTACAGACGTGCTGGACATAAGCCTCTCCAAGAGAATGCCACTCAGAATGGTCCTGCGTCACTTGCATAGATACTATATGCATTTTATATACCTTAGTCGTATTTTACGAAACTCACGGGCAAGAGAGGGGGGTCGTGAAATGTATTCTTACTTCAACACCACATGGAAATTGTTTAGGAGCCTAAAATCTGATTACATCAAAGGGCTCACAATGAATCTTTAAATAGATAAAGAACTGGAAAGGCTCACCTAGGGAGACCGTCTCCTCCCTTCTTGTAGAACTCGGCACGCTTATCGCCGATCCTATTCGGACAACTATTCAGTCTAATAGGTCTCTCCTCTTCCAGGGAAACTTTTCGAATGAAAGGCATTCTATTACTCCTTGTCATTTTACCATTTGCTTCGGTGCTGGAATGTTCTTGGATGCTGGGTAGTCGGGGATCCAGACTACAATCGCCAGTCTCATATACTTTGTAAACGGGCTTCCTCATTGCATACACACTGCTTATTGGTCTGTTTGTCGTTGTAGGGCTTTGTGATAGAGACTTTTTAGTTCTATCCATCAAAGTGACCTTAGGTGTTAATTTTGGCACTTCTTGCGTTACATTCCTGTTTATAAGATTCAATTTTGGTTCTGGTCTTGGTAATGTATTCGGCATCCAAATCTTTTGCAATGGTGCGGTATGTTTTGTGGGTGTGATAGTAGGTGCTTTACTGGTTGAAGCGTCAGGGTCTGTTTCATATTTGGGCCGATAGTCTGGAGGTGATGTTGGAATTGGTTCTTGGATGTTCGACCATAGCAGATCGGTGCCCGAAACGGACTGCAGTTGTAGTAAATGCGTTTTGATGTTGTACACCCCCGCGATATTGCCAAACGGTTCCGCTTTGATTTGTGCGACAACGTCCATCACTGACATCTGACACAGTTCTGATATCTGTCGGTATATCTGTAAGAGATTTTTTTAAGTATGAAAAATGTTTTCATTGTTGTTTACCTAATAATCTAAATTCCTCTGATAATGGAGCGTTTATATTTAGTTACAAAATATATAAATACATATAAATGTTGTACGTTTACAAGAAGGAAGTAGGCGCGTTATTTTTTTTTTAATGTATCTTAGCGCATTCCGCGGTGGGCGTGGCTTAACATCTTATTCGTAATATCAGACTTCCACTGTTGTACATAGACCCTCCCACGAAGGAGTGTAATGGCGTAAACATTCTGTTTTTCGGGGGGGTTGACGATTACATTGATTTTGAAAGTTCCTTAGGGTAACTGCCCACTCTTCTGGTGATACCTCAGTTGGTTTTACGACTCCCATGGGCAAGTAAGGTGGTTAACCCCCATAACTCCCCCCCCCCCCCCTTATTATCTCAGCTCATATAGGTTCCACTGCTGGGCTCGAGTCTCCTTCAGGATGGGAGCGAAATTTATATATTTTTACGATAACGCTATTGGGTTATATTTAGAAACATCTTTGTTTAGAAGCAGGTAGACGGGAGTCGATCTTCTGGGGATCCTCATAATTTCTGCTAATACATGTCCCACTGCTGGCCTCGAGCCTACTACCGAAAAAAGGGATATTAACCTACTATATCACGCTGGTTGGATGGGGTTCGTTATTTTAAGGCTTTATTTCGAGATTTCCTTCTCTTGCAAGGATGTTATATGCATATATACCTGATTCGTCTTTTGTGGGACACATCCACACCAGCAAGATTGGTGAATGGCATTCGTCATCACACCGAAAATTAAAAATGTACCTACGAAATATTGTCCTTTTATATATATAAAAAAAAACCACTTCGGTAAACCATAAATAAAGGTCCAAAATCCTAGGTATACTTTACCTCTCTATTTATAGTATTATCCACGTTGCCAAATGGGTGCGTTTTCATCTTCATGCCTAGCTTCCTAATCCAGCGGTGTCGCGCCGCCTCTTCGATTTTCATCCTGAGATCCACGTTTGGCTCCAGGAGATGTTGAATGAACCCTTTACATTCTGAAGAATAAGTTTTATATTTTAAATATAAAACTATCTGCTAAACTTTCTCTAGAGTATAAAGAAAACTACTTCAATACAAAAATAAGCAGTGTTGACTTCGAAATTTTTGGTGCAATTGGCCCTTACGAAAGGAATTTACTAAGTGGCAATCAAGACTTAAATTTTATTTCTGTAATAGTAGTGTAGTGATAGCGTATATTATTTTTGTTAGGATTAAGGAAATCACTAAATTAAGGAAATCAATAAAATTCAATGGCATTCTTATTTACATTTGAATTAGTACATTTAGGCTCAAGTGGTTTTTATTTATAGTCGCCCGACATTAATCCTCGTAGAGGTATCAGAGGTGTAAACTTAACCATTACACGATACAAATCGTAGCATATTTATGCTACAAAATTAATAAAAATGATTCCAATTTTAGTGGTCGTAAAGGCGAGAGATTCGGAGAGGGACGTATCCAAAAGGGTAAATCGTCGGGCTGGCCACGGACACCAATGGTCGGCCCAATAGCGAATTGAAGAGATTACTGTTGGTTATGGGGTCGCGCCGCCCTTTTGTCACCTCGGACAGAAATAACGGGGTGCGACCAGACCATACCCCGCACAAAAATGTGTAATTTACATTGCCTTAAGTGTTATCTAAAATTTAAGTAGTTAGATGCGTTATAGTAATGTACCATCTTTTCTCTGCAGGTACCAAGTAACCGGGCGGGCAGGAGTTGTGATATTGAACATTGTGTGTGTTTGTGTGATTTGAGGACAACTAAAGGGAACATTTGATGCATTTTTGTAATGGCGGTTATTGTTATAAGTGTAAATGTATGTAAGTTTTAAAAGTAAATTTTCTAAATGAACCTATGAAGTGGTTCAGTTGCCTTATCTATACATCTATACAAATAAATATAATTGAAGTGTCTGTTTGTAATGTCAAAATAATGGGCTTTTTTCATGCTCACACAGTTATGCACAACACCTATGCCTAAAATACAGTTTAAAATTTTGTGTCTGTCGGTCCGTCTGTTTGTTTGAGGTAATCCTTAAAATGGCGGCGACCGATTTTGATAATATTTTACTACCAGGTAGCTGTATATAAGGTGTAACTTAGGCAACATTTTATCCCGTTATCCCCATGGGAACGGGAACTATGCGGGTAAGGTAACTGTAACTGCGCGGGCGGATTGCTTGTTATAAAATAAAAAAAATAAGGTGTTCTTGTCTTGGTGTCTTGTTCGATTTAAATCCTTGTTTCAAGGGCGAGTTTAGTTTGTAAAATACAAACAACGAAAATTTCTAGATTTCAGGACCATCTTTTGTTGATTGTACAATAAATTGTCCTGCGGGTGAATAGGAACCCTTAGTACCTTGTTACTTGGGACTACTACATAATTTCTGTAATCAAGTCATTGATGTAACAAATTAACTAGATACACAATCTCATACAAAAGTTCTTTTAAAACTGTCCCCAATTGTATGTACCTAGTCCTAGTCTAAATAATTATTATACATTAATGAAAATTCAACCTTATGAGCATAATTTATAGTTGTATTCACAATAATACGTACGAAAAGTAACGTAAATGTTACGACCGAAACTCGCCTTTCATTAGTCATCATTCTTCAAATCAAATTCAGTCTTACATGCATGTTTTAAAGTTAATATTACGAGGTGTCAAAAAACCTATATACGGTATTATTCGACGAAAATAAAAGGAGATATTAATGTCTTATTCTAACATTGAAAATGATTCCATTGAATTCCATCGTATTATTCTTGCAACGTTGAGCGAAATTTTGAAGCAAAAAAATCTAAATCACCATATTCCACCCGATATTTAGTCATATAAATAATAAAAACAAATCAATGAACTGTTTAACTTACTGGAAGTATGAAATCTCATCCTTTTTAACATTTTTACGTATTATTTTTACAATTGTTCAATGAACACTTCGTCATTTCTAACGTTCATACAATAACGCGGTTGACACAAGACTATTTGAAGAGAATGCTAAATTCTTGTTGTAGCGCTCTTTTTATGGGGACGTTTTTGAGACGCTGTTTGTGTATCTTGGGTTTTTTGTTACATCAATGAATCAAGTACATAAGAACTTTAGCAATTTCTGTAATTGGGTATTTGGCTACTATCAAGATATTAAACAATTATTATTTTTGAAGTGAAAACTATTGTGGGTAGGTTTGGATGTGGAGTAAATTCACATAAGTTGTCATTGATATGGTTACTATATAGCTATGTTAAAGTCACTATATCTGTGCCCATAGATGTCAAAATCAGATAAATGTAATAACCCTTAATTTACAAATGTTAATGTAAGATCAAACAAATTGAATGTCTAAAAGGAACAACTGTTTTCACTTCTGTTGATAGTCCTCTTTGCTTTGTGTTTTTTAAAAATGCAATAATATTTTACAAAGCTCTGAATTCATGTTATATTCTATTCTTTTCTCCCACAATTGTTTTGTTTAAGGCAAACTCAGACAGCGACAAACATGTCACATTGTACAGCTATATCTAATTATTTATTAAAATTATGATGATATATGATGTTTAAGCCAAAAACACATTTGAAATAAAACATTTTTTATGGATTTTATCATATTTGTTGGTATTTGATTTTCTGTGGACAGTCAGTTAGTCTTCCTGTGACCATAAATTCTGGAAAGTATTCGAAACGTCAGGAAATTAAAAATCAAATGCAAACCCTATAAAATCTGTAAAAATAGTTGTTTTCTAAAATCATAACGATTTTTAAGTATAAAAATATGTTATACGAGTAAAAAGTAGTCAACATACCAATTCTGTAACATTGTCTAAACAAAGGGCAATAAAACTATTATTTTTTAAAAGATTATCTTTTTTATTTGCCCATTAACGGCATTACACGTATTCATCTTTTTTTCTTTTAGTTATGATTTTAAGTGCTCAGCATGCTAAGGTTTTCTAGTAATCTAATATTTACAATGAAAGAATCGTAAAGAGAAGTAGTAAACGGTTACTACTTAAGCAGGAGGTTCTCAATTCCTCTGTATATTTTTGAGTGTTTAGCTAGGTAAACTGATGCTGATTTTATTTTTAATCGAAAGCTGGTGCTTTCAATGTGGTCCCATTAAAATTTGATCAAGATCCGAGTCGATTTTGAGTTACCTCAATAATGTGAATTTTGGTTAAAATTTTTCTTCCTATTATATATATCATTTATATTCCTTAGCCCTACATATCCCTTAGTAGTCTTTAACGACACCCACGGGGAAGAAAGGGAGTGGTGAATTGTATTTTCATTGAGTCACCCGACGGATAATGTCACGGAAATGTCAGAATACAGTGTCACCCTGTAACCCTTTAATTCCCTATGGAGATGGTGAAAACTCTCTAAGGGAGCACAATGGGTATAGAAGCGGCGCACCCTTGGGAAAGGTATCAACACCATCTGCGCCTATCAATCCGCCGCCTGCTAAGCTAATGATATCGTCAAGATATCCTCCCTTTGTGGGGATGCTTATGTCCAAAGGTGCACGTGGTTAAGCTGATGCATAAATTAATAACATCATCATAACAGTCGTACGTCCCACTGCTGGGGAGCCTGCTCCACCATGGAGCGAAAATTACCTACTATGCAAACGTGCTGGTGTAGGCTTTTATTTCGAGTTCTCCTTCTCTTGCATAGATGTTACATGCGTATTATAATTCTTTCATCATCATCATCATCGCAGCCCACATATGTTTCACGTGCCCATGTGCGTATTATATCCTTTAGTCGCCTTTTACGACGTCCACGGGTGGTCCAGTGGTGAATTGTATTCTTACTCCGTCACCACACGAAAATTATTATCCTTTAATGGAAAATTATTATCCTTTAATTTGATTTTGTCTCACTTTTACGGAAAGCTATAATATCAGGGAGTAAACTAGGCTATATTTTATTCTGGTATTCCCACGGGAACTACGCAGGAAAGACTGAAACCGAAGCGAAGTGAGGGCGGGTTGCTAGTTTTTAAATAAATGTGGAAGTAACATTTATGGTTCTTTTTTTGAAACCCTCATATATTTCCTGGCAAATTATATTTGATTTAACAATGTTATTTGTAAGGAATAGATACAGGCAAACGACGATATTTAATGGAACGATGCTGACCAAGTTATTGTATTTAGGTATACTAGTAGGTATACTACTAGGTCGCCGAGTGGTCGAAATTCGGCCCTAATTCATTTAAATTAATTTTTCTGCTAGATAATTATCTTGGCAAGATGTATTTTACTAAATACTAATAAAAATAAGTACAAATGTCTATTAGACATTGTCATTATAATCATGATTGTTTGACATTCAGTTTGACCAGAGATTTTAACCATAAACAAAAGTGTATAAGCGTTGGTATGTATGTGTGTGTGTGTGTGTGTGTAGCGATTGCATAATAGCGTGCCTAATACATTTTTTTAATGAATTTATTTGTAATCGATTATTATATGAAATTTCAGTTTTATGCACTTCTCCTCATTATATACTTGAACTGTGCCAAATTTCATATTTGTCCATCCACGGAATTTTCGTAAAAAGGGATACAAAATTTTTGCTTCACGAATTAATATATAGATTATATCTCAAGCAAACGGTACGATCTGTATCGTGCTACCGAGGTTATTGATTGTTTAGCGACTATTATAATTTGGTGATGGTATCAGAATACAGTAAATGTAGTACATAATTATTTCTGATTTTTACGTGAATTGCACATTGTAAATAAAACTGTTTTTACAGATTTTATCGCCATTTCTTTTTAACCAACGTTAATTGCATCAAAATCGGTCCAGCCACTTAGATGGAGTTTAATTACAAACACGTACCTAAGATTTATATACAGGCTGTATCAGATTATGGGGCAACTGGTCAAACGAGAGTTAGGTACTGGTGGTAGGAACCCATGGTAAAAATTTGAAAGAAAAATATCGAATCGTTAATGAATTAGAGGCATGTAAAGTTTTCAATTTTGTCATCGCTGTTTCATGTAAATCTGATTGAAATGTATAGTCAGTGACACTTAATCTGCAACATACCATATACATATTCGTACTTTGTCAAATGTTAATTAGAAATTGAATAATATATATATTAATATATATAATAATATTGCTTTAAATCAGCTGATCGGCCGATGACCGTTGACGAGCTGCCTTTGTACCTACGTTGAAGCGTTCGCGCAATTCATACCTATTTATACTGTCGCAGTTTTACATGCCTACATGTATCCTGTCTATACCTACATGCTTACATAATACGTAACATTTAAGGTATAGGCTCTTAGACACACATTTTTGAAATCACTAACTATTATGTTAAATTGTTTTTTGTGTAATATACATTCTAAATACGATCTATGACCGTTAAACTACAACATACTCGAACAGTTTGCCACATAACCTGATACCCCTGTATATAAAGATAATATGATTCGTATTACCGGGTGAGTTAGCGCCGAGAGCAGCGCGTTGCTTTCGTGTGAAGCCTCTCGTAATGGCAGCGCGGAGTAGGGGCCTCGAACGACCCTCGCCCTCGGCCGTCCCACCGCCTCCCGTGAACGGAAGACCACCTGTCACCATGCCGTACACTATGACGCCTCTGCACATAGATACATGTATTTTATATAGAAGCTTGCTGTGATACATTTATAGCCTAGTTGATGCGATGAATAATAAAATTGAAGGCTTTTAAGACGACGAGGGACACGATGAAGACTACTCTTGTTAGGACTCTATAGGTATTCTCTTGAATGAGGATTAGGTATTCTCATCAAAGAGAAAACCTATCAATGCCCACAGTTAAGCCTATCGATATTCACAGTTAGAATTCCTTAAAAAGGCTGCCGCAATTGCTACGCTTCGCAGCAGTTTTGGCAATCGTAGTTTCGTTCGTAGGTCTAGTTGCATGATCTAAGTAATTCTAGATACCGCGCGGTTTTAACAGTAGGGAATGCATCCGGTACACGGTACAAGATTTTGTTTAGAGTTTTCTTGCATTGAGGATATTATATCCCTTAGTCGTCTTTTATGACACCCATGGGATAGTCAGAGGGTTAATTGTATTCTTACTCAGTTACCACACGGAAAACGAGGTTCAATTTATACAGATTTCACTGTATCTCTAATCAAATAAATTGTCAAAGGGTATACATGCTCCATAGATCCACTTCGGGTCCATAACGACGCCCATCAACGAACAATTCAGGCGCAGCGTACTCCAGGGAACCGCATGGCGTCCGCAAAGAAGCACCAGAGCTCCACATGTTTGATAGACCGAAATCTGATGAGTAATTACATTATTAGTGAGATCAATGAGAGCCATCTTGTAGGAAAGCAAAATGTAAATTTCTGCAAGAGCAAATGTAAATTTCTCGGCAAACAAAGAATTTGGTCTAATGTGCTAGTAAGATAATTTGTTATAGACATTTTGTGAGAAGATGAATGACTCATAGACCTGGGCCACCTCCATCTGCTGCCGTTTGGTTAACAATAGCATACCCAAGGAGGATTAAAGTCAAACAGGCGGCTGGTCATAAAACTATTGCCAATAACTTTGACTATATAAGAAGAGTACATATTGAGTCGGCCTAAACTAATTAGGACCAGACCAAAGTGACGAGGATGATTTTATCAGAAGATGAAATATGAAGAGGTATCAGAACTGGTTTACCCACATTTTCAGTAGAATATCGATCAATCGAATATTGAATAGGTTTCGGTGGTTTGCTCAATATCCGGCGAGGGGTAATACGACAGGATCTGAAGCCCTATTCTGTTTCTGTTGCCCCAAACAGAACGGTTGGAAAAAATATGTTTTCCATCACCATTTCTCAATTCTGGACTAGAACCTCTTCCGCAGTAGGATGGAAATTAAGCTATTATAGTAAAGGGCTTTATATTGTTCTCATTCTCTTGTATATGATCTGGGCTTTCTACGACTATCACAGTCAATAAAGGGTTTGGTGATGGATATTCTTACTGCGTCACGAATATCTCTAATACAAAGGAAACCTTACCAACTATTTTGATAAACTGCTTAGTGCTGTCCAGCATAATATTCTCCATCTTCAAATCACTATAAACAAAAACGCCCTATAAGTACATTGGTTTATTGTTAAACCCTTAAAGTAATGATACTTTAAAGGTTTTCTGGCTACTTCATCCAACAGAATCTATAACTTCTTTACTATCCCTCAACTGTTATTGGTGATACAATATTGCTATTTGTCCATGTGATGACCAAGTAAGAATATAATCCGACCGCGTGAGGAAAGACCGTCGATGGGAGGGTACCCCAATAGGGGGTATTCCGTCGGGCCGACCACTAATGTCAAGTAACCCTGCTCCGGTGGTCGGCCCAACGACGAAGGCGACGTGGTTTTCGGGTGGGTTGCGTGCGTTGCGTGCCTAAGCCCCTCTGTCGCCCCGAACGGAGTGGTGCGGAGGAGCGCCGACCGCAGCCCACCCACAAAAAAAAAAGTAAGAATATAATAAGTCACTGTTTTTTCCATAGGCATCACAATCAAATCAATCATATCAAAAATAGGTTGAAAGTAAGTGAATAACATCACTGAACGAGAAGGAAAATTTTAAATGACATCCTATTCCAACTGGTCTGGCTAGCGTGGTGTAATCATGTGGCTAATTTTGTCATCTGAAGAAAGGAAGATGCGATACATTGTATTTTTCTCACACGGAGAATTCCTCTTTCTTTTTGAAGTTAATACTTAATCACACACAAGAGCATCATACTGGAGCTAGTACGTACAAGACATGTTATACAAGACATAGCACAAGACACGACAAGACTTCTCTATTAACACGCAGTTCCTCTGCCCGTGGGAATATCAGGCTAAATTATAGCCTATGTGTTATTCTGATATGTAAGCTATATTATTGTGAAGTTTCATCAAAATCCATTCAGTAGTTTTTGCGTGACAGAGTCAAGTCAAAGAGTCACATACAAACTTTCGCGTTTATAATATTAGTAGGATAGATAAGCTCGCAGAGTTTCTTGCCGGATCTTCCCAGTAGCGGTCGCGTTCCGATCCGGTGGCAGTTTATTTTTTTGGATATTTTGATTTAATTTTGTTATCTTGACAATATGTAAGTGCCCTCACGGGGTTTATGCATAACTAGCAACCCGTCCTCGCTTCGCTTCGGTTTCAGTGGTCTTACCCGCGTAGTTTCTGTTCCCGTGGGAATACCGGGATAAAATATACCCTATGTTACTCCCTGATATTATAGTTTTCCATTGGTGAAATAATTTTTGAAATCGGTCCAGCCGTTTTGAAGATTACCCGGAACAAACAGACAGACAGACAAAAAAAAATTAAAGTGAAGCACATGTATAGTGCAAATAATCGTGTGAATATGAAAAAGACCTATTATTTTGACATTACAAACAGGCACTCCAATTTTATTTATTGGTATAGATAAATAATTTCAATTTGAATCATAAGAAATATGTGAGGTGAGATAAATAGAAAGAATGAGTTTAAGCATAGGGGCTAAGAGTAAAGAATTTACCGGTGCACTACGCCGCGTGCATGCATGTGGCGCACGGCGGAGACGAGCTGGGCAGCTAGAGAGCGCGCACGAGGCTCTGGTAGACCTCTTGCAGTACCCCTGGCACCGAGCACGTAAGTGCACAGGTCTCCACCACATGCAGCCTCCATCACCACGTACAATCGCGGACCATGCTGTAATAACTCTTTAATTATCCATTTTTTCTTATTTCATCATCATCACGCAGACCTTTGTCGTACACTATTGGACGTAGGCTTCTCTCATATATCGCCACAAAGTGCGTTCCTATGCCACTCGCATCAAATAATTTTCAGCAGCTTTCACCAGGTCATCAGTCCACCTGGTGAACGGAGGTCTTACAGTGCCTCGTCCGATTCGTGATCGCGCCTTCTTAGATAATTTGTTTGAAAAAGAAGAAAAGAAAAACGGCGAATGAAGGAACACAATTGCAAATTATATACCACATATCGGTTCCGCTTTCATTTAAACTTAAGGCGGGTATTTAATTAGGTTTCAAGATAATAGTCTGCTGCTGAACCAAAATAAACTCTTGGTTTTTTATTATTTTAATTTTGTTTTCTATTCTCAATCTTGTTTAGGTTTTTTCAGGGTAGGAGGATTCGAAAATGGACCTTCTAATTTACTGCTATATAACGACTATACGATATGCAGATAATATCTATGCAAGAGAAGGAAAACTCGACATAAAACCTTATGCCAACATGTCTGACCAGCGCGGTATAGTAGGTTAGGTATGTTTTAAATATGTGGTAGTATACTAGATTATTAGTTAGTTTTTTAAATATAATTACTATTAATTTTAATGTTTAATTATTACTAACTATAAAAAATATAATTTTTTCATATAGAATCATTTTCTTCTTACACTGGCAATAAATTTTGTAACAAAATGTGGGTCAATATTTAATAACTAATTTCTGTATCGGGTAGATAATTATAAATTTTCTGCAGTAACGATGACTTGTTGGACGTGAGACATCTTAGTCCACCCGTGACCATGAACGCTGTAAAGTGTTCGAAACGTCGGGTAATCAAAAATCAAATACAAACGCGATAAAATCCGTAGTTTTATTTAAAATGTATAATACTCGCGTAAACATCAGAAATCATTAGGTTAGGTATGCTTGAGCCCAGCAATGGGACTTACATAAGCTGTGATGGTAACCTACACAATAGATATTCAAACAGAAGGAGTTTGGTTTATTTAATACAATTTATTTTTCAATTCTATGTAATCAGTTTTTCTTGTAACTAAAATTTTCGGGTTTTTCGGCGCGAATATGGAAATGTCATGTTGAGCTCTTGTATTATATTAATTTTTTCAGTGTTTTATAGTGTTATATTGTATAATTTTGCTGATGTTTTATGTAATATAATATAATTAAGGTGCTGAAGTGTGGTGAATGTGATATAAGAGTGGTTTACGTGTATTTTCATATTCAACCGAAATTCCCAGACAAATCATCTAATTAGGTTCTCAGCGCTTAATTAATGATAACGACTTGACTTACTGACGGACTTAATAAGTTATACAATATGAAGAAGTAAATAATATCTTCTTACACATGTTATTGGCAAATACTCAAACCGAGTGGCCCAAAAGCAAAAGAAAAAAAAAAAAACTTAAATTTTCGTATGTTATACTTTCAGACCCTACTTTTGCCCCTACTGACTGATCAGTTTCCGTGTGATGACGCAATAAGAATATAATTCACCATCATCTTGCCCGTGGATGTCGTAAAAAGCGACTAAGTGATATAATATGCGTATAACATCTGTTTAAGAGTAGATAAACTCGAAATAAAGCCTCATACCAACATGTCTGACCAGCATGGTATTAGGTCGATTTCCCTCCTATTGGAAGGAAGAAGAGAAGGCTCGAGCTAAGCGGTGGGATGTGTATGAACTGAGGTGACGATGACTGGTCTAAATGGGCCACCTAGTTTACCTAATAAGCGTATATGGACCGAGAAGATTTGTGTGATTAATTGTATTATGTATATATTTATCTAACCATCATAGTTTCGTAGAGAGCAGCGATGCAGGGGTGACGGAGTTTCGCCATCACTCTCGGCTCACGATGCAGATTTCGACGTGCGTACTCCTCCTTTATGCACGTCAAGTCTATAATCTTAATGGCCACCTTCAACAGATTATACAGTATTCAAAGATTATCACCGCTATCGTTAAAATCTTGAAGAGATTGTTTGGAAAGAGCATTATCTTATGATAGGCAAGTTTATTCAAAAACTCATCACTATATCCTTAAGTTATAAATATAAAACTTAACATGTGTATGTATGTTGCCTTAGAAGTATTCAAAAACGGCTGAACTAACTTTGAAAATGTTCCGGAAATCTTCAGATTAACCTAGAGATTAATCCTGTGAAGTTGATGGTGGGGATCGGAGCTTTTTTATTATGTCGTTTTTCTTTCTGTCGTTAATTGTAAATGTAATGTAGCCGAGGGATAAAAATTAATTGTTAAAATTATATTTATTGAGCGAAGCCACGGGCAGAGCTAGTAGTAGTGTCGTATATTTGCCCCAACATCTTACTTTCCTATGCGAGTCATAAATAATGCTAAGAAAGCACCAGGGTATTGGATAACACCGCTCTCTTGACAAACTCTTAACACCAATTGCGATCGTCAACCTGTCTGGCTTATATGGTATCCACTCACGTCCATCAATCTCCGGGTGGGTACTGGATAGAAATAAAATTTTCTACAATATTTACATGCTTGTAGAAATAAGTGGGGTTCCATAATGCCCACAACCCCTAATAAACTTCACAACTTTACGGTCTATTAAGGCTGATAATATCCAACGCCTAAATAAATAAAAAAAGCGAGCTGTCGCTCAGGACTAAATCCCCGGTCCGGTCACCCGCACTCTCTGCTAGGGCGGCATCAGACGCAGGTATTCGCACCTGCGTCGCCCCAGTCGCCGACGGCGGACCGTGTCCGCGTGGAGTTGTTCCTCTCGCACACGGTCCGCCGCTTCCTTCCGCGGGTTGACAGCCTCGCAGAAGGCGGCACGTTATTACATGTAATAACGATGACTTGGACGTGACAAGTTACATAAAATTGCGATAACTTGTTGGACGTGAGACATCTTAGTCCACCCGTGACCATGAACGCTGTAAAGTGTCAAAAGTCAAACACAAACGCGATACAATTCGTAAAGTAGTTTTATTTACAATCTCCTCATCATCTTGCTTCCCTCACAGTTCATATATGTCCCACTGCTGGGCTTAAGGCTCAATTGACATGGGAAAAAATATGGTGTGGTAAATTGTGTTATCCATCACCAGAAGGACATGTTTCCTCATAAGGTAGGATAATACTACATTTAGCAGGCGGGTTGGCGATTGCCATGTGTATTATAAGTTTCCCAGATGAGGTAATGCTGCTCAAGCTTCTGGTGATTCTCCAGCCGGTTTATTAGACTTCTATATGAAATTTAGCGTTGACTTTTACTACATCTAAATTTTATACAGCCATCACAATATAAATAAAATTAAAAAAAAGAGATATTTTTAATTTGTAGCTAAGAACCATTTCGATCATGGCGGCTTTTAAATAAAAACCAATTTTGGTCAATTCGTTTATCAACTATAAAGTCATAGCCAGATACACAACACGTGAAATTAATAACACTTTTGCCTCAGGTTAATAAACGATACAGATTAATTAAATTATTATTTTCGAATGTTCATTATCGACATCATCATAGCAGGTCATATACGTCCCACTGTCAGGTTCGAGCCTCCTCCACAATAGGAGGGCAATTGACCTGCTATACCACGCTGGTCAGCCGTATTGGTATAGGGTTTTATTTCGCGTTTTCCTTCTGTTGCATAGTTGTTATATCCCTTAGTAGTCTTTTACGACATCCACGGGCAAGAAAGGGAGTAGTGAATTGTATTCTTACTCCGTCACCACACCGATTTTAAATGAAATTAAAGTCACATCTTACACAAGGCGATATGAATAATTATGTGTTCTTTACATTACCATAGGTGTGGCCTAAACTTAAGGAGTCGTTGATGAAAACTGGCATTATTTCATGAATTTCAAACTGCCTGTGTTATAAACTCTAAGGAAAGCTAATTACTTGCCTACACTTAAAGATATATACAAAATGTTGATACTATCAACATTATGATGATGTTATGGTACTTTATATTTATTATCTTACCTTTTTGCCTATAATCCTATGAGTTGCTTCCTCCACTCTCGCAAAGTGTCCCTTCCCTAGCACTTTGCCAGTCATGAGATAGTTTCCAACACTATAAACTTGTCCTTTATTTCTTGTCATATTGGCAGTTTTCATAATTTTATTTTACTCACTAATTTTGTTTCATAATTATATTAAATGTAAAATATAATAATTATGGTAATAATAAAAATTGTACGTTTTTCTCACACAATTATTATCGTATTTACTTGTAAACGTCATATTAAATGTTTAGGCACCATCTTTTGTTTGAACTTCGAAATTGGAACTGTTTAGTGACAGACGTGACATTTGATTGGTTTATTTTTAAACTTCTATATGTAACTGCCAGTGCGTCTGTCGAAAGTTACAAATAGGTTTTATTGAATACGTGAATAGTCAATGATGTATTATGCCGCCTTCGTTCTTTTCTGGTTGAAGCGATTTAACGCTCATACTCTCGGAGGAATATGATATGCTATAACTTCTGTGTAAGAGATGGAAAACTCGAAGTAAAATACTATACGCGACTGATCAGTGTGATGTGTTAGGTAATTTCTCTCCTATTTTAGAGTAAGCCTGAGCCCAGCAGTGCGACATACGAGTAGAAATTGATACAAGAGATCCATCCGATCAGCGTGGTATTGTAGATTAATTCTCGCCTATTAATGACGTGACCGAGGCAGAGCTGAGCTGACCTGATGATGATAAATAAAGAGTTGCGCAGTGCAGGCAGGAATCTATGTATATGTATGTATTACATTAAAAAAAAAACAATAATTTTTAAGTATATATGTATTCAAGTAAATGATTGATTATTTATAAAAATATCTTAAACAACTAAGTAAATATTTGAAATTGTAACATGTAAATGGATTACAAAATATAATATGTATCTGTAGACATTTTATTAGTAACGGTAGTATATAAAAGTTTTAAAACAATACAAGAATAATAACACAACATTTTAAAACTATATGATCAGAAAAAAATATCAAAATCGATTCATAATTTGCGGAATGTTCGCGCAATATACATACAAATACAGCCGAATGTTTACCTCCTACTTTTGTTAATAAATTGAAAAATATTTTCCTTTTATAAATTTACATTTATCACTCTGTGACAAATAGATATTAAATTAAAAAATCAGTAAAAATATTAATAATAAAACACCAACCCTTAAATACCATTTTATGGCGAAAATGTCCTATATCATTTTGGAAAAAGCTGATACTCTTCAAACTGTTTGATCGATTTTTACAAAATATAGCTCCGGGAGGAAATTCAATTTCACAAAACTAATCGCATCAAACTAAGTCCATGCGTTCGAGAGCTATAATGCCACAGAGACACAATTTGTCGTCAAACACATAACAGGCCTCTTTTTGTAATAACTACTATTAGTCAACAAAATATTTTTTAACCATTTGCAACCGAAATATCCATGGGAATACGTATAATCGATTTTTCGATTCACAAATGGATTTTATATCTACATATTAATATCAAAGAGTGCATTTAGAAGTTTTTAATGTTGACCTTTATGTTCGTTTTCACCGACACCTAAATTTTAAGTAACAATTAAGGCCCTTTAAATCTCACTATTGCAAGTTGAATGGCACGCCAGATTATCTTAGCTGTTATCTAAAATTTATATGATTGGTGAAATTAGTAGGTTTTCGATATCCTTAGTTTGCAAAAGTTGTACCGGAATTAGTCCAAATTATTCTCATCGTCCGAGCGGTTTGTTTGGGCATTTTATAATCATTTTTGTATAATACAAAATCTTTGGAGTCGTCAATAACGTCAGCCTTTCTAACATGAGCAATAGGTACCTTGGCGGCCTTTAATTTTTTAATAATTTCTATCCAATTCTCATCAATTACCTCCAAAGACACAATGTATGTATTTCCCAGAACAATTGATTCATAAAATTCAACATTTTCATACGCCTCTTCAGCATTTTCGATATAAATTGGCTTATCTAAAGCATTCGATATGCCAGTGCACACATAATCTTTATCCACATACACAAAACTATCGTTAGTGCAATTCATTACTGAAGCTATCGAACTAACTTCAGCCAAATCGCACGATGTTAGGACTTTGCAAACGATTTCACGGCGTGCCTCAATGGTAATTTTTAACCAAGATTTTCTTAATTTTAATAGCTCATCGAACTCTACATTTTCACGAAAACCGCACTGTTTAGTTTTTAATTTTGCATAAGGATAAAAGGCTTCAGTGACCTTAGAGGGTCCCCGAAAATCGGCAAAATTATTGACCCAAACTACCGGTGTTGGTACAGAATATATTATTTGGTTAATCTCTGCTATATTATTGGCCCATAGAGATAGATAAAATGACGGGTGTTCAGCTAACAGTGATAATAGTTCTTTCGTTGTTCTATAAGTATCAATATAAACGTCGCTTTCTTCTAGATTATTCATCCCCAGTTGATCTAAGTGGAACACCCGTCCGTTATACTCAAGAGTATTCGAGGATTCATTCTCTTTACACTTCCATGTCATGGCGTCCTTAAATTGTTGCGAGACACTCTCTTGTACTAAGATTATTTGTAATCTCCATGGCGCCTGTAAAATAAGTAATGTGTGATTAGAGATGAATCGATATTAATGATTACTCATATGGTATTGATACTCTCCATTCGATACTACTACTAGTATATAACACTAATATTCGATATGGAGTACTAGTATCGAATGAAAACAATGGTATCAAATTGGCAGATATCGTAACGGCATTGGGGCGGAGAACTCGATTTACTTTTGTTCATTGCGGGGTTACAGTGATGTGTTTTTTTTTTAGGTAAATTGTAAGAGTAAATGGTAACTTATTAAAAATTTCACGCCAATTCCTAAAAATTACCAGCTTAATCCCTAAAAAAACCTCATTTCGGGAATCCCGCAAATGTTGAGACTTTAGGTGTGGTGACAGAGTGTTAATACAATTTACCATCTCTCTCTTGCCCGTAGCAGTCGGATCTCAATAGAAACATAAATGTGAAAAAGACAGTCAAGTCCAATATTATGATCATCATGGTGTGTTTGTAGACTTCACCGACAGAAGACTTGAGATATAAATGGGTGCCAAATTCTGTAGACTATCCTGAAATTTCTCTATACCAACGCTGATGACCTGTAGGTCAATTTCTCGCCCAATATGGAGGAGGCTTGAGTCGAGCAGTGGGACGTATATGAGCTAGAATGAACGTACCTTATTAGATGAAGTTAAGAACATATCGACTGCAGAGTCGACGTCTGAATGTTCAGTTATTATACCGATCGCTCCCACAGGCAAGTTCTGCAAACGTCCTGTAGACAATGAAAAATTTTGATATGAAACATCTTTAAGCGAGGGTGAACCTGACCGTTGGCGTGGCGTAAACACCTCGTGGCGATACGACGTTACGCTATATGACGAAATATGCGAGGGTAAACTTGATCGTTGGCGTGGCGTAATAGTTCGTGGTAAGGCTCGACCGAGATCTCGGTCTCGCTCTTGGCATTCTCGGCTACAAATCTAACCGAGAAATTTGTCTCGGTTCTCGGCTAATTATAGCCGAGATTCTCGGTCATGACCGAGATTGTAACTTTGTTCGGATCGGCATTTAAATTTTACTGTGCGTGGCCACGCGCGGCAGCGCGAAGTCGACTGGTGTAAGTGCGTGATAGAGCTGAATTGTGAATCAGATTCTCGTGTCGTATACATGGGGATTTTCAACTAACTTGTCAAACATGGCTGCAACAAATCAATCCAACTTATGGGCAGCTCATGATTCAATAGAGTTAGAAGACGAGCCCATGACCAATGACGAATACAGATCAAACTCTGTGATCAAAATAGCGCTAGAAAGCTTCCTTAGAGAGCCAAGACTGCAAAGAAATGCTATGAAATGAACAATTAGTAGTGTATTAAAAAGTTAACAGTATTAAATTTTTTTTTCACGCTTTGTCTATTCTCGGTCTCGGCCGAGATATTATTTTATTCTCGGTCTCGATCTCGGCCGAGAACGAAAAACCCATCTCGGTCGAGCCTTAGTTCGTGGCGACAAAACGCCACGCTATATATATGTACATACGTAGTCTAAAAGTAGTAGCGTGTGAGTGAGACGGAGCGAGGCGATGTTGTGTGGAAGCACCTGTGCGCTATCTCTCATCGCACTGGGCTCGCATATCTATAGTGTATACCAGGGGTGGTCAACTTGATTAGACCTGAGATTTACTATTTACTGACTTGACCTTGTGCGATCTACCAAGTTCATACTTAAATCTTAAATGAAACAGCATAGTTCAGTACCTATACAATTGCAATTCATGCGTGCAGCATTTGGTGATTACATTGCGCAGTCTGTTTTACGTATTTATATTTTTTACCTTGTCACGATCGACTGGACTAACAGTCATCAGATCAACCGGTTGACCACTCCTGGTGTATACTATCCCTAGTATACACTATAGGTAACGATTTGTCAAGATTTAAATTTTTTTGAATTTTTAATTCTTGTAGTTAATGAAAATAAATGTATACTGAATAAAAATCATCATTTTCTGGCAAAACATTATGGCACATTAGTTCCTGTCGCAATCTATTCCTTTACAAAATAATTTTGATGTTTTACATCTGCCAGGCGTCCTGAGCGACGCTTCACTTTTTTAACCTTTTTTATCTGCTATGGTTCGGCTTCATCTTACCAAAATGGATCTTAAGGAGGATTCGAATAAAATTTCATTTTAGCATAGCTATTTTTTTTTATACGGGCCAAGGCGTGAGCAGAATCTGGTATTAAAATAATATTGTTTTAGTTTCGATTATGTATAAGTATTATATTTATAGTCACCGCTCTGCTCCTGTAGATTCATCATCATCTCGGCCCACTGTTGGGCTTGTGCCATCTCCAAAATGGGACGGAAATTGATCTAATATATCTCGCTTGTCAGACATGTTGATATAAGACTTTTACTTTGATTTTTCCATCTCTTGCGTAGTTATTTGTATATTGTACCCCTTAGTCGTCTTTTACGACACCTCCGGCCCCATGAGTAAAAGAGAAAGGTGGTGAATTGTATTCTCACTCCGTCACCACAGTGAGAATTTGTCTTATAGGTTACAAATTTATTTTTTGTAATTAATAAATTTTATTAATAAGTTATACAATATAAGACGATTTTAAGAAAATCTGTACTTCTCTTGCCGTCTTTTCGTTTCCGCCCCTAAAATCTTCAAATTTATAATTAAACTAGCTGACCCAATAGACGTTGTTCTGTTTATATAAGCGCCACCTACCGGGTCCAATTGTGAGTCTAAACCATTCTCGAATCCCCTTGAACATGCACAAACAATTCATCAACATCGGTCCAGCCGTTTAGGAGGAGTTCAGTGACACACGTACGTTACACACGTACACAAGAAATTTATATATAAAGATATAAATACAGATAATATTAATATAACTAACCTTCCATATGGGATGATTTAAAACCAGGGTAAATCATTGTAAAAACTGGTAATCTGAAAAAAAGACGGACGTTTACGGACGATAATTGTACATGATAACGTCATAAGGTAACAATGATGAAAACAAAATGCATAGTTTTGTGAATTTAACAGCTCAACTTTTTTAGGGTGTTTGCGGATTTGGTGATACTTTTAGTATCAAAGAACCTCATTGCACACATTCACACTCCCTTCACCTTCTTCAAGGTAGGCAGCGGCCTTGCAAAAGTCCATTAGCGGCAGCAACACTTATCATCAGGTATTGTTTGCTCGTTTGCCACCGTTAGCAGTAGAAAAAAAAACGATAAGTTCGGGTGTAAGGTTTTCCATAGCAGTTTATAAGTCTGAATAGTCCATTACTCCTTTTAGTTCTATAATTTCCACCACTCTCTTCCACAAAACTAGTATGCGCATAATAGCAAATAATGCCAAACTATCGATAGTTAACCTCGAAAATCAGTTAGGATATCGATACTGTATTAATAGCATCGATAATACAAAACATCGTTAACAATCGTACTAGCTACTTAGCAATATTATTGATACTATTTTCAACCCTGATAACTTACTATCGATATAATGATATCTGATGTTTACGCGAGCACTACACATTGTAAATAAAACTACTTTTACGGATTATATCGCGTTTGTATTTGATTTATGATTGCCCGACGTTTCGAACACTTTTTAGCATTCATGGTCACGGGCGGACTAAGGTGTCTCACGTCCAACAAGTCATCGTTATTACAGACATTTATAATTATCTACCCGATACAGAAAGTTAGTTCTAAATTTATTAAATTTTGACCCACATTTTAGTACAAATTTATTGCCAGTGTAAGAAGAGAATGATTCTATATGAAAAATTTTTATATTGTTTATGGTTAGTAATGATTAATTATTAAATTTGTAGCAATTATTGTTACAATTTGTTGATTTAAAACTAACAAAACTAATATACTCGGATCGGAACGCGGCCACACTGAGAAAGATCCGGCAAGAAAACTCAGGGGACATGATCAGTGGCGGCTGGTGGGTCAACAAAGTGGTGGTGCACTTTACTTGCTCACAAAGTATTAAGATCAGAAATTGCAATGGAACAATTTATAAAAAAAAAATGACATTTTTATTATTTTCGAAATCATTACATTTTGTAGGTATACATGTGAAGAAACATGTGGTTTTATTTGGTTTTCACACTTCAAAAAATATTTATAAAAGAGTTCAAATCAAAAAATATTTTGATTTGAACTCTTTTATTAAGTTTAACGAGGGCCTTGGCGGTCCCGCCAATTTTATATCAACTTTATTTTCAAAAGTTTTATTATGCTAGGCTCATTTACACTCACACCACACGCGGTACACGAAGTTATAGAATAGAACTAAGACCAAAATAAAAAACAATTACTTAATGTAAACAAACAATATTTAACGCGTCACAGGATACATCGAAACTATATCTACTTACTTCGTCGCCGCCAGGCAAATTTCGTCGAAAGTCGAGTGCTCTCGGTAATGTTCAGTTCGCCCGTGCGGCGCTCGAGCGGACTCATTTTTCGGTATATTTCTATGAACTATCTTCTGTCTCACGCGCCAGGCGTTTTAACTTATAACTAATACAAGTTGTATTAGCAGTCCCCGTGCGCTCGCCTCAGCGCACGAGATTTTTTTTTACAGGGAAAATAAGTTTTAATAGTTTAGGAAAGCGTTTAAATTGTTTCGTCATAATTTGAAATTATATTTGTTATATGTTTTTGTATGTTTAAATAATAAATATTAATATAGTAATTTAAAATATAAAGATGAACTAACATTGTAATTATTAAATCTTTTGAATTGGTGGTTCAGTGCACGAGCGCTCTTAATGTACAGCCGCCGCTGGACATGATGCTAAATTAATATTGATTTTTATTTTTAGATGCGGCTTACTTTGTCTTACTAAAAGGTTTTTGATTTATAAAATTATCTTTAACTATTATTATTGTGGGTCAAATCTATACAATAAGTGCTCACAGTGTCATGCAGTCTTGTGGTGGTCTTTTTGGATTTATTTTTAATTATGTTTATAACAGGATAGTTTTATTTACTATTGATACTCTCGATAGCATCAATATTATTTTCATCATTATACTTACCCTGCCTCATGACACAGTTGTGTGAAGAGTATACAAATGTCTGCTCTAGACTTTTCAACATGTATCCACAAATACTCAGAAGAGGTCAATACCTTGGCGGCAATGCCCAACATAAGCAAAGGTGAATCTTTATACATAACAAGTGCAGATTTCGGTTCTGAAAAAAAAAACATGTCTTTTATAAAGTGTGTCTCAGGTTATGCAACAACTGTTCGAGTATGTTGTAGTTTAACGGTCATGGATCGTAATTAGAATGTATATTAAACAATAAAAAAGGTAAAAAAAATAAGTTAAAAGGTTTTATTGTAAAAAACAAACAGTAAAAATAAAATCGTGGGACACTACAAAACGAACATTTTAATCGATCAAACATCAAAATCGAAATCAAATATCTACATTTTAATGTAGATAATTGTTTTTATTTTCAAGTTTTTAGTTTTTATATTGATTTTGTATAGCGCATTTCATTTAATATCCATGTTAATGGGATAGAAAGTGCTGTGTGGTAGCGGCTTCGAATACTACCAACCCTTGCTTTGCTCGTGGGTGTCGTAAAAGACGACTAAGAGCCCTAGATTGACCCGGACCAACTCCATCTGGTACCATTTGGGTCAACGATTACATTCCTAAGGAGGGTTGACGTCAGGCAGGCGGCCGGTCATAAAAGTCATTGCCGAAACTTTTTGCAATATGTCAAAACAGATGACATATTGCGTCGACCCCAAGTAATTGGGATAAGAGCAAGATGATGATGATGTTAATGGGATAGAAAAACAAATAGGTTATTCGCCACTTTGTAGCGGCAGCCATATTAGATTTTGAATTTGTATAGTGCACTGTATTCTACTTGTCAAGCCCTTTCATTTGATACCCATATTGATGGGATAGAAAAAAAAAATAGGTTAAGTATCCGTCATTTTGTAGCGGCGGCCATCTTAAATTTACTATAAATTTTAGTATACATAATAGTATTGTCACCAGAACCAAAAGCGTATACCAAATTTCAGATCAATCGGTTGTCAGGAAGAGAGCGAAACTTCAATTACTAAATTCGACCCAAGAAAAAAAAAACAAACGGAATAAGCTAAATAAAACCGTTTAAAAACAATAAAACATAACAGTTATAGTGATTTGAAAAATGTGTGTCTAACATGTTATGAATATGATACAGACATTTTAAGTCGGGCTCACTGTAAGTAGGTACAAAACGCAGGCGTCTTACGGTCGATGACCCATCGGCAGATATTAAGGCGAAGTTTGTTTTGCCTATGCGAATGTAATCATTGATTTGCTCAATTTCTAATGAACATTTAACATAGTACGAATATGTTGCAGATTAAGTATCACTGACTTTATACATTTTAATCAGATTTACACGAAAAAGCGATGACACAATTGAAGACATTTACATGTCTCAATTCATTAACGAATCGATATTGTTACTTAAAATTTTTTTCATGGGTTTCTACCACTACTGCCTTTTTTTGGGGGTGCGCCATGGTCAGCGCACTCGCCGCCCGGCTACATCCGGGGCGATAAAGGAGCGCCGCGTGGCCCCATGATCCACCCGTAGCACATCGCTTTCGTCGTTGGACCGACCACCAGTGCAGAGTTGCTTGTCCTCAGTGGTCGGCCTGACGGAATACCCTGATCGCAGGGTTCCCTCTCCTCTTGAAGTTCCTCGGGGACGTCGGTCAATATCGCGCGGTCAGCTTCTCTGCGAGTGACGGACTACTCACCAGTCACGTCACCCGTGACCTCGGCTAGGGCGTCATCAGGCGCAGGTACTCGCGCCTGGGCTGCCCGACTCACCGGCGGCGGACCGCGTCGTCGTTTCTCTCGCACGCTTCGCCGCCTCCATCCGCCACCGCGTCCTAGTTCCTGATGCTGCCGAGCATCTCCCTAACGATGGTCGGTGGCGTCAGGTCGGCACCGATGATTGCGACGAGTTCACGGCGCTACTCAGCCCACGCGGTACACACCAGTGTGTGCTGCGCCGTGTCCTCGTTGCAATCGCAGTGGTGGCAGGACGGCGTGCACATCCTTCTCACGACCGTGTGCAGGTACTTAGGCGAAGCCACCGTGCCCCGTCAAGACCTGCACCAGTCAGAAGGAAAGCACCCCGTGCCTCCGATCCAACCACTCCATCAGCCCCGCCCGGAAGGGGTCGACGGTCCTGACACCGAACCCAGGCCTCTCCAGCCAGACTGCCCAACGGGCAATAACATCTTGGGCGTCACCGCGCCAGGCGGCAATCTCCTTGATCAAGACCATGCCGACTCTGGTAGTCGGAGTCTTCAACACTCGCCGGTAAAGTCCGGCGAGCAGCCTCAACCTCCAGGTCCCACGGAGGAGTCCCGGCCAAGAGGCATGCTGCCTCCGTCGTCATCGTGCGTTATCATGGCTGTTTAGGAGGCGTGTGCCCTTGGGCCCAAACAAAGAAAAAATGGCTGGACCAGAATCAGTATCTTTTACCAGGCCGTCGGTACACCTTGGTAGGTCGACCTACACTGCGTCGTCCGATACATGGTCGCTACTCGAGAACCTTTCTTCCCCAGCGGTTGTCGGTTCCTTGAGGCTCCATGTGGCTTGTAAGGGTGGCCGCGTGAGATTCACCACGCAGTGTAACTGGACTCACAACTTAACCCTCTACTCAAGCCCGGTATACTTTTATGTTTATGTTTGGGAATTATTCTTTAGCAAAAAACAGTAATCATTAGAAAAAAATGCGTACCATTTTCATTATACGAAACTTTCGAACTTCTTCTGTAGGAGGCATATTTTAATTGTTCAATTATTATATTGATTTGTGCTTTTGAATCTTCAATAGGTATATCACCCGATAAATATTCAAGTTGTGCAAACAAATTCATATTCTCTTTTAATTTGTTTGCTAAATTGTGTAGCTTAGTTTGATTGACATGAAAGTCTTTCAGAATATATTTATCTAACTCATGGGATTCATAATGCACCGAGCCATCATACCATAGTGATAAATTAGAGGTTAATAATTGTTCACTTTTCTGCAAATAGTCCTGAAAAAAAAAAAAATTTCTAAATTTTATACAGTCACTATCAAGTTCTTATCACAATTGTTTGGGGTGGATGAAATATGCACACCTCTTCGATAATACATATTGTAAACTAGCAACCAGTCCTCGCATCACTTCGGTTATAGTCGTCTTACTCGCGTAGTTTTCATTCCCGTGGGAATACCGGGATAACTATAGCCAAGTTACCCATTATATAGACAGCTACCTGGTAGCAAAATATTATCAAAATCGGTCCAGCCGTTTTGAAGATTACCCAAAACAAATAGACAGACAATTTTTTATAAACCGGTTATTAGGTATAGGTATCATGAAAATAACCGTATCAGCATGAAAAACGCCCATTTACATTACAAACAGACACTTCAATTTTATTTACTTGTATAGATAAAACTATTTCACAGATTTTATTGCGTTTAAAAATCAAATATAAACGTGACAGGAGTTAATGTGTAAAACTATTTTACAGATTTTATTGCGTTTAAAAATCAAATATAAACGTGACAGGAGTTAATGTGTAAAACTATTTTACAGATTTTATTGCGTTTAAAAATCAAATATAAACGTGACAGGAGTTAATGTGTAAAACTATTTTACAGATTTTATTGCGTTTAAAAATCAAATATAAACGTGACAGGAGTTAATGTGTAAAACTATTTTACAGATTTTATTGCGTTTAAAAATCAAATATAAACGTGACAGGAGTTAATGTGTAAAACTATTTTACAGATTTTATTGCGTTTAAAAATCAAATATAAACGCGACAGGAGTTGATGTGTAACAAAAATTTTAACACTTGCGCTGTTAATGT
This sequence comes from Lymantria dispar, assembly GCA_032191425.1. Taxonomy (NCBI): domain Eukaryota; kingdom Metazoa; phylum Arthropoda; class Insecta; order Lepidoptera; family Erebidae; genus Lymantria; species Lymantria dispar. The sequence continues at coordinate 29,127,592 of CM063455.1, forward strand.
TGAAGTTAGGGAGTAAACACTTGAATTAGTACATGTGACGTAATTGAATTAAAGTAAAATTGTAAGGAAAATTTTAAGTATGAATGTTGAAGGCTTTTCTTCGCTCTTACTTTGAAAAACTGGATGGAAAATCATCATCTTGCTCTTATCCCAATTACTTGGGGTCGACGCAATATGTCGTCTGTTTTGACATATTGCAAATCGGCAATGACTTTTATGACCGGCCGCCTGCCTGACGTCAACCCTCCTTGGGAATGTAATCGCTGTCCCAAATGGTACCAGATGGAGTTGGTCCGGGTCAATCTAGGGCTCTTAATCGTCTTTTACGACACCCACGAGCAAAGCAAGGGTTGGTAGTATTCGAAGCCGCTACCACACAGCACTGGATGGAAAGTATGAAACATAACATGTATAGGAAGTATATATAGTATAGGCAGAGAGTTATCACAGATATGGTGGCTGATGGAGTTGTATGGAAAATGACATATTGTGTCTACGCCAAGCAATTGGGCCAACAGCAGGATGATGAAGATGAAGAAAAAAAAAATTAAAGGATCATCATCAAGGAAAAAAATCATCATCATTGCAGCTCACATACATCCCACTGTTGAGCTTGAGCCTCCTTCACAATGGGAGGGAATTTAACCTACTATACTGTGCTGGTCATACCGTGCTGTTGGTATAGTGTTTCATTTCGAGTTTTCCTTCTCTTGCACAGATCTTATGTGCCTATTATATCGTCGTTAGTCGTCTTTTACAATATCCACGGGCAAGATAGGGAGTGGTGAATTGTATTCTTAATACATCACCACACGGAAAAATGAAAAAAAAAAAAAAATTGATAAGTTCTTTCATCATTCATCTCAGCTCACATACTGCTTGACACTGCTGGGCTCGAGCCTCCTCCACTATAGGAGGGAACGTGACCTACTATACCATGCTGGTCACATTTTTTGGTATAAGGTTTTGAGTTTACCTTCTCTTCATTCAAAATTTAGTTACATTAACTTCATATAAGATTCAGGAAAGAAGAATACCTGTGCAAGTGTTGTCTTCACGGCCATTTCATCAAATGTGAGTTCCATAATCTTTTTTAAAGTATTATTATACTTAGGTCACAAAAGTTCTGTAAAAAAAAAAAATTACACAATTTTAGGCAATGTTGAAGTAAATTGTTTTGGTCAATATCTAATTAGTAGTATAAGATATATGAATTAATAATTAGATATTGGAAATCTAATGAAATTTTATAGTGGTAGGACCACACTGCTGATAGTTGTCTGTCTACAGCCACGGGCGGTCCTTCCTGGGTAGTATCACACTCTCACAGAAAATTGACGTCTGAGTAGTAGAAAATTATTACGCTTCCTTCGGTGAGCAAGTGAGCCGGAAGCCCAACTTCCTGAAGGCGTTTGTGTGTGGTGGGTTTTGGTAATGCTTTTAACGTCATAGAACCTCAATGCATGCATTCACACTCTCTTCTCTTTCTTCATGGTAGGCAGCAGCCTAGCAAACGTTCATGAGCAGCAGCATCACTTACCACCAGGTATAACTGTTTCATCATCATCATCATCGCAGCCCACATACGTCCCATTGTTGGGACCTGTCCCTCCTCCACAATGGGAGGGAAATTGACCTACTATACCATGCTGGTCAGACATGTTGGTATAGGATTTCATTTCGAGTTTTCCTTCTCTGGCACAGATGTTATGTGCATATATATATCTCATAGTCGTCTTTTATGACATCCACAGGCAAGATAGGGAGTGGTGAATTGTATTCTCACTCTGCCATCTGAAACTGTTATATAATTGTTTGCTCCTTTGAAATAAAAAAAAAATGTGGACCGTGATAACTGACCATGATACAAATGTTATTTTAAATAATATATTCAGAATTAAAATGTGTGCACAATTTAAAATTGAATTAAAAATTTAGAATTGATTACTATGCAGCATCACTTCAGGTGTTATAAGTCCCACTGTTAGTCGAGCCTCCTCCACAATAGGAGGGAAATTGACCTACGATACCACATTAGTCAAAATTGTTAGTATAGTTTAACTTAGTTTTTTTTCTCTTGTATAGATTTTATATGTATATTTAATCCCTTAATAGTCTTTTATGACACCTATGGGCAAAAGAGGGAGTGGTGAATTGTATTCTTACTCCGTCACCACACGGTGAGATATATACTATTATTCCATCACAAATATTACAAAAAGTTTTAGCAATAGTTATATGACCGGCCATCGGTCTGACGTCAAACTTCCTTAGTAATGTAATATTTGTCCAGAATTTATTAGAATCAATTTACAGTAAAAGTAAAGAATTAATGTATAGTTCAAATGTACATAAGTTTATTATTACACTAGGAACTGAATATGAGAACATGAGAATACTGGGATAATATATAGCCTATGTTACTCCCTGATATTATAGCTTTACTTTGTGAAAGAATTTTTGAAATCGGTTCGGTGGTTTAAGCGTGAAAACGTAACAAACATACCTACTTTCGCATTTATATTAGTAAGGATGATTAAACTACAGTAGGTACACAGATTTAGATATGTGACCAGATAAACTGATGGAAATTGGATGGCAACACGCATTTAAAATAAATTACAAGTTACAAAATATTTTGCGGATAATAAGGCGTACAATTTTTATAGGATCACTAAACAAAAACAAGTTACAATAAACACTAACCATAGCACAATATCAGAACACAGTTGTAAGTTTTAATGTATTATATTTTCTAAGACTAGAGGTGAATTTCTTAAGAGAACAAGTTTAACGAGTATATATAATAAAAACAAGTAGGTATACACATTTCATTAAATAAATTGATAACTATTTAATGATAACATAGTAGGGATTAGACATGTGTAACACTGCGCTGCGCCGCGCAATTGCGCCAACTCAGTTCACTGCGCTGGAAGTATCAACTCACTTCTAGAAAATGTGTTAGCACACGGCGCAATCGTCGCAGCGCCGGCGAATCTGAACAATTTTTTTATTTATGCGCCTATAAGGCAGGCTATAGTCGACCTTACTGCCTTGTCTTACGTAGTTTACACATAATTTTCTTTACATATAATTTATTATTAGCGTAAGAGATAAGTAACATCCGTCACTAAGTCCTTACCATTAATTGGGTGCTGAAAACCAAATACACTATTATACATATTAACGTAAATCACTATTATATGATATTCCCAACACTTCAACTGTATTACATATTAAACTAGCTGACTCAATACAGATGTTGTCCTGTTTAAATAAAATAAAGGATTGCTCTTTGAAATCGACAGCAGCGCCACCTACCGAGTCCAGTTGTGAATCTAAACCATTCTCGTATCCCTTTGAACATACACAAAACATTTCATCAACATCGGTCCAGCCGTTTAAGAGGAGTTTCAGTGACGTACACAACAAATATATATAATGTAAATAAAGATAAAATATCAGCAAAATTATTTAAAATATAAAAAACATATTGGTTGCCTGTAAAGTCGGTATACGGGCGAAAGTTTTACGTGACAACGACTTTGAGTGGTAAAATAATTTTAATGTGAATATTCATTCGTATAGTAGGAAGAAGGATGAAATAATAGTAACAATTTAAAACATTTATTTATACAAAGAATTATATTTAAAAAACATTAATTTATACAAAGAATCTCGCACTGAATTTCATATTAACAAAATTTTATTTTTACCTTTACACATACATACGTATTTATATACAAATATACAATTTTTATGTCTGTCTCTCTCGCTCTTAGGCGGGCTAACCATGCCCGAGTGGAAGGGACGCGTGCCTCTCACTCGCTCTCATTGTGAGCGCATAACGTGAGCGGAGCGTAACGCAGTTTCTTGAAGTGTCACCCGGCAAACCAATTTATAAGACGTTGTCACGTCAAAACTAAAAACAATAATTCATTCACGAGAGTAACATGACACTCCCATATTCCCGCCGAAAAACTCAAGGTCGAACAACTCTGTGAAGTGTAAATAACTCTTTTAAAAATTGAGTTATACCTAGGCGCGCATTTAGTTGTTCATTCGGTTGTTTCATGTGTTGTGCCATGACGCAATGAGTTAGAAATGGAGTTATACCTGCAGTGGCGCAGATGGCGCAAATTTCATTCGTAGCTTACTCGGTCGTGTTTACATTTTGTTGCGCCATGGCGCAATTTTGAGTTAGCGCAATGAGCCGGCGTAGTCTACTGCGCCTGAGTTACTGAGTTAACGCAAGGATTATCGTTGAGTTACCCATGCCTAGTAGGGATGATCGATGAACATCGATGTTGCTATAGGCAAAACATCGTAACATCGATGTTAACGGTTTTAACATCGATGTTACGATGTTTTCCTGGAAGATTTTACTTCGTCGTCGTAACATCGATGTCAAAAATATTCGACAGATGTCCTAAAATTTACTTCGTCGTCGTAACATCGATGTCAAAACTATTGGACAGTGGTCCTAAAAAAAAAGCTCATTAATTTTTTTTTTGTGTGTCTTAGTTGTTAACCTCAGATGGCTGTGACAACTTTAGCCGGACTGGTGGGTGAGCGCTGAGGGCTCTCAACCCGTTTAGAGCTCATTAAAATTTGCCACGAGAATTTATATCGTAACATCGATGTTCGACGATATCGATATTACTGTAACATCGATGATTTCCTAACATCGATGTTCGGTGTTCGATGGATATCGAACATCGATGTTGGGCCTTCGATGTTGACGTCGATGTTTTTCTAACATCGATCATCCCTATAACATAGTAATGTCAAAAAGTCAAAAGTCAAATACTGGTTGATAACTTATTAATCGTATGAGTTGTTCAGTTCAGCAAAGGGAATGTACAATATAAAAAAGTCTATGTACTTTATAAAATGTTATTTTTTTGTAGCTTATTTTAAAATAAAAATAAGAGCAGAATAAAAGCAATTGAAAAGTAAAGATAAAAGAATTATTTTTCCTGTGTAGAGGAATTTAGCGGAAACGTGAATAGTCATGTGGTGTTTATAAATTAATTTCTTTATAAATTCTTTATTGTTTTATGGAATGTTGTTTAATTATTTTAGAGCTTATGGAATATTATTTTAAAATTTGTGGCATTTTATGTAAAGACATGCAATGTAAGTGCGAAAGTTTAGTTATTATATTATAACAGTGCATTACGTGTGTTTTCATTTTCTGCTAAAATTCCAAGAGGAATAATAGTACATATGTCTTCTTCTTTTGTAATGTTAATAAGCTACAATTATGAGCTATTGCTGCCAGGGTCAAGTTATAGTATTTATTATACATGCTTTTAGCAATTATACACATTTTTAGTCAGATATTTTAGTCAGTCGTTACTGTTGATTAGGTGCTGACAACTAAATTTTTTCTTGATTCGATTCCTCTGGAAATTTTGACAGAATATGAAAATGCATGTAATTCGCTATTACATGTATAATTTTCACAACATTTCAGTATTTTATTTGCATTATATTACACAAAATGTCAACTTGTGTGTTACTGCCACACTTGGACTTAAAACTAAATTCAAACTTAAGTAATAAATTCCCTGGCAACAGTGGATTTGTATTAGTAGCTGATTCTCAAGAATAAAATTTAGCAAAATTAAATTCGCGATTTTCTGCTAGAGTGTGTTATTATCGCGACCAAGCCACAACGAGATGGAAAACTATATCGCCTGTGTGCAATTAATAACCTGGCGCCCTCTTGTTTCAAAATGCTCGAATAAAATGGAATATATGCTCTGTGTCGTTAGCGGCTCTCGGCGCCCCCTAACACCCGGCGCCCGGATTCACCGTACCACTTCTGCTATAGGTAAAACCATACTCCACTATAGGTAAACTGCCCCTTTATTTTTGGGGGTGGGTTACGGTTGGCGTACTCCTCGCACCACTCCGTCCGGGGCGATAGAGGGGCGTAAGCACGCACACCCATAACCCACCCGTGACACGTCGCCTACATCGTTGGACCGACCACCGGGGCAGAGTGACTTGTCGACAGTGGTCGGTCCGACGGAATACCCCTTGAGGAGTACCGGGGGACGTCGGTTTTTCCTTACGCCGTCGGCCTCTCAGCGGGTGACGGACTAACTCCCCGGTCCAGTTACCCGCGCATCTTCAAAACGACTAGACCGATTTTGATAATATTTTTCTACTCGGTAGCTGTCTATATATGGAGTAACTTATATATATATATATATATATATATATATGCTATGCTATATAGGCTATATTTTATCCCGGTACCCGGTATCCACGGGAACGGGAGCTCTGCGGGTAAGGCGACTTAAACCAAAGCGAGGGCGGGTTGCTGGTTTTAAATAATAATAATAATAATGATTTATTTCGGACCGTATAGGCACAGTATAGTCATCTATCAGTAATGTATCTCGGCCGTAACCTTGAATTAAATGCCTACATCCATGCGGTATGTAAACATGTGATAGGGCTGCCCGCCTCCAGCATTTTAATTACATTTGCCTACTTTGTGTTTCCATTTAGTTTTGTATATACTTTTCTTATATAAACAAATAAAATACTTTGTGAATTGAATAGGAAGTGTTCAATAAGAATGCGTGTTGATTTTTGATTGGTAGTTTTAATTAAAAAAAGACACGTTTATGTTTAAATAACAAATCCGTCTATAAATTTAAATTATCTAGTGACAGATAGACGGTAAAATTATTTTTTTCTAGTACTATTCATACACAGTACAATAAACATCTATTATTATTAATAATAAAATACCACATCTTTACTTTGAATTATATAAACTAACAAAACAAAACACATTATGAGTTTTAACACAAGCGTACCTACCGTAACATGATTCATGAACCGCCTAAACTATCTCTTTCACTCGTGTCAATCACTTTATTAACTTTATTTATTAATCCAGACAATTTTTTTTCGGGATATAAAAGGAAATACTTATACATTAAAACGACACACATTATGTACCTACCTACTAGTAAGTAAAATTATTTTATAATAGGTAAGATTTCAGAGTTTGCAGGTAATCTAAAAAAGTTATCTCTGGATTCGTTATTGACGAATTCATGCAACCAAAAACAACACAATATACCCTAATTGTCATATTAAATATGTGTATAATTATGTATTTTAGTGAAAAATTCGCGCAGTTATTGTTAAAAAAATAACACACCATTCGTTCGTCACTGCAGCACAGTTGCGACTGTCTGCATGCCGAGCGCATGCCGAGATCGAGGCGCGTAGGTATAGCTCGCGTTTCGTCCGTTTGTATGAAGTTGGATTACTGATTGATAATATTACCGTGGTGTAGGTATCCATAGCAATTAATAATAATACAAACAATAATCAAAATAATTTAAATAATTTCCATTTGGTGACGGAATTAAAATACAATTCACCTCCACTTATTTTGCCTGTGGGTGTCGTAAAAGGTGACTAAGGGATTAAATAAGCATATAACATCTATGCAAGAGAAGGTAAACTCGAAATAATACCCTATTGCAACACGTCCGCTGGTTTATTGGATTACTTTAAGTTAAAATATTACATTGGTCAATATGTAAGTGTTCTTGCTGGTATATCCTTACTAATATTACAAATGCGAGAGTTCGTTTGTTTGTTACGTTTTCACGCTTAAACCACCGAATCGATTTCAAAAATTCTTTCACCAATAGCAAGCTATAATATCAGGGAGTAACCTATTTTATCCCGATATTCCCACGGGAACGAGTACTACGTGGGTAAAGCGACTGAAACTGAAGCAAAGCGAGGGTGGGTTACTAGTACATAATAAATGGTTTTGAATTCGGATTCCTATTTTATATATTGCAAAAGCTTTGGCAATAGTTTCATAACCGGCCGCCACCCTGATGTCAATCTTTCCTGGAAGTATAATGTTGATCGGACGGAATGAGCCCAGGTTGATATAAAGCTCTTAATTGTCATTTACGACAACCACGAGCAACGCAAAGGTTGTGAGTATTTTTACCTGTCACCCCACAGTAATTACTTCTATTAACAAATGAAAATACCATTCAGGGGCGTAGCTACTGTCGTATCAGTCGTATCAATGAGAACGGGGCCTCGGGGCTACAGGGCCCCTAATCTGTCTGTCATACGTGCCTAAAAAATTATGAAAAGCAATCTCTTTTTTCCCGACTTTTTCGGGATTCCGTAATGAGCATTTTTAGCTAAATTTCTAGGAGACAATGTATAATCAATTTTATGCAAGCAGTTTTGTTTCTTTTGTGGGAAATCTTTACGCTTTATTTCTTACTTGGGGTCCCTAATTTATTTTGATACAGGGCCCCTCCAAAGCACGCTACACCTCTGATACCATTGTAGTTATAGTGGAAGCAAATGCCATAGACTTTTTGACCCTGAGTTCAGTCTCCAAGTGACTTATGATAAAATAGGTAAGAAGATTGTGATATGCATTTAACGTCTATGCAAGAGATGGAAAACTCGAAATAAAACCCTATACCAATACGTCTGACCGGCGTGGTACAGTAGGTCAAGGTCCCTCCTATTACGTAGGAGGCTCGAGCCCAGCAGTAGGACGTATATGAGCCGAAAAGAATGAATGAAAAAGATTGGTTTCACAATACCTGGATATTTTGCAGAATATTAATTTTTGTATTTGACAAGGCAGTTTAAGTTGGTCACTAACTATTCCGTTTATGCTAACCCAACAAATTGCAAAAACGCACGTTCTTGCGGGTCAGCGTTTTTTACGATATGACATGATTTTCCACCAATCAAACGAATACGTCACGTAAATCATATATAACAGACAACAAATCTCGCCATTTCGTACACTCGCAACCATCATCTACTCAACCACTCATATTGTGGAAGAACCAATAAAGAAGGCATTTCATAACGTGAGTTATCATTTCAACTGTAGGATCGTAGGGAGCCAACAATAGCCCCTACATCTTAGTTTTTTTTTCGCGAGTGTTAACATATCGTGACCACGCGGTAGTGCAGCGATATAAACTACGCGCGGTGCGGTCTACAAACAAAACAAACTTTATCAACTACAAGTAACAACAACTTTATCAACAACAACTTTATCAACTACAACAGCAACCTATAGTGGTGAGTGGTACGATTTTGCTTTTCAGTAGCGAATCGATTCTCTGGCCTCCCACCAGCGGGTCTCACCAGGTGAATTGAGAAGTCGCATATATTGATTAGTGAGCACGGCTCCACGCACTATAAAACTAACAACGAACTAACAACATGAGTAACATAGAAGATGTTCTAACTAATCAAGAGCAACTGTCGGAGGGAATAGAGAAAATCCTTCGTAACTTCAAGAAAGATGGAGCCGATACAAAAATTCCTCCTTACATCAAGAAGCGCCTAGAAGTACTGGATTCCTGGGACGAATTTAATGCGAATCATACAGAATTTATACAATTGGAAAAACGATTCGAAACGTCTAGAAATATGGCAAAAACTTTAAGGCATTTATGGCGGCATATAAAGAAATAAACCACAAGAAAATGTTTATTACTTGCCTCAGCATTTTGTACATCGCGCCGATTCTGCCACTTCACCATTACGTGTCATATTTAACGCATCGGCAAAAACAATGTCAAGGCTGAGTTTAAACGACTTAATGTACTTCCACTTATTTTAAAATGGAGGCGACGTAAGATAGCCCTCACAGCTGATATCGAAAAAATGTTTCGACAAATTTTGTACCATGAAGATGACCTACGTTTTCAAAAAACTGTAGAGAGATTCAACTAACGAACAACTGCATGATCATTGTCTAACAACAGTAATTTACGGCTCTAAACCTTCTCCGTTCCTAGCCATGATGACTCTGAAAATGTTGGCCAATGATGAATGTCAAACATACCCTGAAGCAGCAGCGATCTTAGACAGTTCTTTTTAAATGGACGATTTGCTGTATAGTGTTGACTCACTTCAAGACGCTTTGTGTATTAAATCTGGATTAACGAATCTATTAAAATCTGGAGGTTTTAATCTGAGAAAGTGGTCATCAAACAAAGTAGAGCTACTCAAAAACGAGATGTCCACAAACGAGATGACGCGATTTAGATGCCTCATGTTGCTGACGACCGAGGTTTACGTAGTAGTACGCTTAGTAGATGAAATTGTTTGCAGTGGTGTAGTAGGTTCGATGTTCGTCGCCGTAGTCGTTGGGAGCATTGCAGAGGCGCGAGCTCGCCTTCGCCGCCACAGGTATACGCCTGTAACTTGGAGAGCTATGCCGGCGAGGAGATACAACACGACATATTGATGCACATCGTGAGTAGACATAAGGCTATGCGTACGCCCACAGTCATCCTTCTTCATCAGTTTGATATCGTCGTTTTCACTGCTGATTGAAGATCTGTAGTATTTGACGTCACGATTTTAGGCAGAGTGATGTTGAATATTATGTTGATCGGTGGTATATTATTTCCGACTTCTTCTGGTTGAATTTTTAACGAATTTGTTTGCGGTAAACGTGAGAATATTGTAAAGGTATCGCCTTTGATGACACATCCGTTGCTGAGGTGAATAATGCCGGCCTTAATGATTCGTGCGGTGGTTGATATTCACATTTTATTCTTATCGTTCTTAATTCAAAACAAAAGTACAGATAAGTGTTTATATTGTTAAGCTGTGTTCACATATCAAATACAAATCGTTTCTTCGGTTGTACATTGTTCCTTTTCTTCATGCCTTTTACAAGATTGATCTTCAGGCTGCAATTGGGATATGGCCTTCTGTAATAGACACATGAGCATCTATTGATTATAGGATGTACATGTCTGTATTTCGTTTGCCAATATCGGTATGTATGTATCCTAATGTAGCTTTACGGAAATGTAAGATATTACCTACCGGTACAACTTTCGCCATGGTTTTTGAATTTAATGCTCGCTGAGGTACTGAGATAAGGTTGTAGATCTCGTAAGAATCTCTAGTGATCAAAGAGATTTTCAACTCAAAGAAGTACTTCTTTGTCATCCTAGCTTTCACCCTGAGAAGCTGATAAATTTGCCGCAAATCCGTGTGACTGTTGTCTATAGGAAGAGTCAGATCCTTTGAAAGCTGAGCCGATATTATATTTAGCTCCTCAGGTAATTGCTGTCGGCTTATCAGATTAATGTTGAATTTTCTGTAGTGTATCTCAGTAATTGTTTCCAACAGCATCTCTTGCAGATCTCTTAAATTGATAAAAAGTTAATCGTATCTCATCGTTATTGCATTAATTTCTTTCGCAAGTGTGCTCATAGCATTAGACAGTATGTCTAAATGCTGTGTAAACGTTTTATGTTGTTCTTTCATAGATTCTTCGACTCTCTTTAAGACGTTATTTTCGGTTTCCAGAATGGATGTTTGTTTTCTCCATAGTTGAGCTAAGTGCTTTTCGTTGTTTTTTATAATTTCAATGTCGTTTTTGTATTGCTGTGCGAAGTGCTCATCAAGTATTCCGAATAAGGTATTAGCTATATAGCCAATGCCGTTTACAATTCCTCTTCGTTGTCGTTTCGTTGGTTTTTGATCAAGTAATATGTCCCCATAGTGTATCAATTCGGAATAGCCGTAACGTAATTGTAATAGAATTACGTTACATAGCGTATTTTCTTCAATGTTGGAACACGTTTGCTGTAGCTTAAAAATGCAGCTGTTTAAAGTGGACATTCCATGCTAGTAAGATCATGATCGTAATATACAATCAATTTCCATTCATCGCGTATTAAATGCATATACATGACTTTGTCGAAGTAAATATGTTGGCTATTGTTTATAGCGGTTAGGCTGCAGTCACACCGAGCGGGCGAGACTAACATCAACATTGATAAGAAAGCCCATATGAGCAACATCTCGTCTTTAATGTTCCTTTGGGTTGGGTTTTTATGTTTTGAGACAGCTCTTCCCGTTCTTCGGGTTCCTCGTTTTCGTTATTAGTTTGTTCGTTCATATACGAGTTCGTTGTTATAGGTAATCTTGTCAATTTTGCTATGGGACGTTTTATGATCCCGTTTTTCGTTCGAAGAGTAACTACACGTACGTGTCTATCCGTTCCTTCACGTAGGGCAACTACTCTTCCGAGTGCCCATTTTCCAGCTGGTCGGTTTGAATCGTGTGTGACGACGAGGTCGTTAATGTTCATGTTTGACCGTTTCTGAAGCCACTTGCTTCGGGGTGACAGTTGAGTAAGATATTCGGACTGCCACAGTTACCAGATGTAATTGAATATCTTCTGAACTAGTTGCCGTCGCGTTCGTTCATCTGTTTCAGTTTCGATACTAGTTAAAGTTGGACCGCTTGATAAGAAGTGAGAAGGCGTCAGATAATCTATATCTTCGGGATCTTCGGTTAAAGGTAACAGCGGTCTAGAGTTAAGGCAGGCTTCTAATTCCGCGAGGAGTGTAGACAGTTCTTCATATGTAAATTTTTGTTCCCTTAAGACTCTAAGTAGGTGGAACTTCAGGCTCGCTCTCATAATCCATCATCACTAGGCCAAGATGGGGCATTCATATGCCATTCTATGTTCATGTCTGCAATAGCAGAAAAGAACTCTGAGTCAAGTATCTCCTGCAGATCAAAGAATTCTTGTTTTAGTTTGCGTCTTGATTTGGTAAAGGTAGTAGCATTATTGCTATATAGATGCCTTGCTGCCCCTTTTCGAGCTGATAGTCTTCGCAGAGCAACCAGGAAAGAAGATGACGTTAGATTGGAGACTAGTTTCAAGTGAATCGCCTTCGTTACCATGCATGCGAAGACAGCAACATAGCCTTTAGTTTTGGTTACACCCCGGCCTTTATTTGTTTTCACGTCAAGGTGCCCAGTGTAGTCTACACCTGTATGATAAAACGGCCGGCTCGGATTACATCGCGGCGACTGTAAGTCTTCCATTAGTTGTGTTTGTTGAATAGGGTTGTGTCTTCTGCATTTGACGTAGTTAAAAATATTCTTTTTGACAGCCCTATTGCCGCCTATAATCCAATATTATTTTCGCGGCTTTGCTGACGTAACACAAGGTTCCCCGTGGAATGGAATCTTGTGGCCATAGTCTATCAAAATTTTTGTGAATTGGACATTATGTGGTATGACAATGGGATTCTTCTGTTCTGCATTTATGGTCGCATTGTTAATTCTCCACCCCCACTCGTAATAATCCCTCTGCATCAAGATTTAAGGGTAAGAGTTTGCTTTTTCGATTCAGCATTTCATTCCGCTCTAGACTAGAAATTACGAGTTCAAATGATGATTATACGAATTTTATGATAACATTTCTAGCCTTCCTTATTTCAGGCGCGGTAAGATATGTGGGCCGCTCGCGATCACGTGTCAACGCGCGTAATAAGTACCCATGCAATGACTCGGATTACTAGTATAAGATTGCTATTTCTCGACAGTAATTCAAGTATGACGTCATAATCGTGACGTATTGTTGCAACGTTTCTTTGAAGCCTTTTGATTTCTTCTTTAGTTTCGTAGATTGTTTGATCGTCATAGATTGTAGTTTTAAATGTAGGCAGCCACTGTGGTCCATTCCACCACAGGTTGTGCTTCTTCAGTTGATTTGGTAAAATACCACGGCTAGCGCAATCAGCTGGGTTTTCTGATGATTTGACACAACGCTAACAGCTCGCTGGTATGATTTCTTTTATCTTTTATACTCTCTTCGACACAAAAGTGTTCCAACGATTGTGGTCCCCGTTTATTCATCCAAGGACTGCGGTGGAATACGATCAGACATACGCGTTAATATGATGGGTATTAAGACACTCTTTAACCATCTTCATAAAAGTACATAGTAGTACGGCTGCACATAACTCGAGTCTAGGTAATGAGATGGTTTTCTTTGCTGGCACTAGTCATGCCTTTCCAGCTACTAAGATGACAGACCCAGTTTGCGTTAGGATGGAAATTACGTAGGCGTAGCAATTGAAAATCGAGTCACAATAGCCGTGTAATTCGATATCATCGCCTTGTTTCAATACAAGCCGTCGTGGTAATTTTATGTCCTGTATTTCTTTCATTTTTCCCAATCTTTGCTCACGGAGTTGGGTACACAGTCATGCCATCCAATGTTTTCTTGACAAACCTTTTGAAAAATTAGTTTTAATTAAGTGGTCACCGGACTCAGCCAACCAAGAGGATCACATTTTTTGAAATTTCTGAAATAATATTCGTTTAGTGACAGGCTTGGTAGACGTAGTGTCGATAGTTAGTAGAAAAGTGAAATTATCTCCGTTTGGGTTCCATTGTAGTCCCAACTTCTTTGTAGATTCAAGGTAGTAAATGTTGTACGCCTCTTGTTTATTACAGGTGGAACTATACAGCAAATCGTCCATATACGAAGAACTGTCTAAAATCGCTGCTGCTTCAGGGTATGTTTGACGTTCATCATTGGCCAACCTTTCAGGGTCATTATGGCTAGAAACGGAGAGGGTTTACAGCCCTAAATTACTGTTATTAGACAATGATCTTGCAGTTATTCGTTAGTTGAATCTCTCCACAGTATTTTTTGAAAACTTTGGTTATCTTCATGACACAAAATTTGTCGAAACATTTTTTCGATATCGGCTGTGACTGTGAGGACTATCTTATATCGCCTCCATTTTAAAATAAGTGAAAGTAAGTCCAATTGTAGGTTAGGGCCACTGTACATTAAGTTGTTTAAGCTCAGCCCTGACGTTGTTTTTGCCGATGCGTTAAATATAACACGTAACGGCGTAGTAGCTAAATCGGCACGAAGTACACAATGGTGAGGCAAGTAATAGCTTGATGTTTTGTTGTATTGGCATTTTTTCATGTGGTTTAATTCTTTATATTCCGTCATATATGCCTTATAGTTTTTTGCCATATTTCTTGACGTTTCGAAACGTTTTTCCAAAAAATTGGAAAAATTGAGCTGCGGCTCTCGGTCTAGATTCTCCGTGATTCTCTTCAATGTCTGGATGTAAGAGTAGCTGTATCACGTAACGACCATTTTCCAGGCGTTTTGTTTCTATTTGGTGCTCTCGCCTCTGCAATGCTCCCAACGACTACGGCAACGAACATCGAACCTACTAAACCACTGCAAACAATTTCACCTACTAAGCGTACTACTACGTAAACCTCGGTCGTCAGCAACACGAGGCAGCTAAATCGCGTGGACAAGGCGACTTCACATGTTGGCCGAAGACAACTTGATACCTGACGTTATTGATGTGTGAAATAATGAACTTTATAAGTTAGATTATGTATATTTAATTTATGTACTCATCATTGTCATTTTCTCATTATCTTTAACTTGCCCTCGGGAACATGTTCGGTTTATGCAAACCCAACAAATTACAAAAACGCTCGTCTTGCGGGTCAGCGTTTATACGATATGACGTGATTTTCCACCAATCAAACGAATACATACAGTCACGTAAATCATATAAAACAGACAACAAATCTCGCCATTTCGTACACTCGCAACCATTATCCACTCAACCACTCATATAGAAGGAGGAATCAATAAAGAAAGAATTTCATAATGTGAGTTATCATTTCAATTGTAGTATCGTAGGGAGCCCACAATAGCCCCTACACTAACAATTTAAAAGTAAAAAGAAAGTTTTCTAAACAGTATTACGTGGAATAAAAACATAAAAAAATAATACAGTAAGGCCTATTAATTCTTGTAGCCTCTGGGTTGTTTATCGCGGCAGTTTGTGGCTCGCCGTGAGACGTCTCGTGGGAAATTAGCGACGGCGGTGATACTCTCGCGGACACAAGAAAGCACCCAATTTTGAAGTTTTAAAACTGCGAACGAAATGGCCGCCTTCAGGCTGTCTTGTGAGTGGCATAAGATTTCTTTTTAATAGGTGTATTAAATATCAAGTTTGTAATTTTTTCTCCAGTACATACAATATTTATTTAAATATTTTATTTATTTAAAATTTTCTGTAAGGATATAATTCATCATCATCTTGTTTCCTGCACGTGTTGTAAAAGACAAGAACACGCAAATTCTTTTATTTCTTTTGGATGTCGATAACGGTCAATGTCGGTATGCTATTAACATTTATGCAAGAACGAAAATTCGGTATAAAATCCGATACCAACTCGTTTGACCTCTCGGCTCCCTTGTGACGACTGTAGAGAGTCATGGCAGTCAGGGCCATACGCGGACACCACACAGTGGCGATGGATGTAGTGTTCCTATTGGCTAGTACTCCTCGTGGGACCTGGAGGCGGCAATGCTCGCCACATTCAATCAGCGGGTGTCGGAGAGGCGGGCAGGAGGCGGCAGTCTCCATGAAGGAGGTGGCCGCTTGGCAGGACGATGCCCGCTGTGACGTTATTTTCCGTTGAGTAATTCGGTTGAAGAGACCTCGGTATGGTGTCTGGATTGTTGAGGCCTTTCGGCCGGTGCTGACGGAGTTCTTGGGTCGGCGGCAGGGGGTGTCTTCCTTGTGACTGGTGCAGGTATTGACGGGACACGGTTGCTTCGCTAGCTACCTGCACAAAGTCGTGAGAAGGAAGAGCACACCGTTCTGCTACCACTGCGATTGCGACGAGGACACGGCCCAGCAATCCCTCGAGGGGTGTGCTGCGTGGGCAGAGTAGCGTCGTGAACTCGTCGCATTCATCGTTGCCGACTCGACTTTGGCGACCATCGCTATGGAGATGCTTTGCAGCGTAAGGAACTGGAACGTAGTTGCCGCCTTCTGCAAGGCAGTCTTCTCGCGGAAGGAGGCGACAGATCGTGCGCGGGAGGAACAGCTCTAAGGCGACACGGTCAGCCGTCAGTGACTTGGGCGGCGGAGCCACGAGTACCTGCGCTTGAAGCTGAGGGCGCGGGTGACAGGACTAGGGAATAGTCCGTCACCCGCAGAGAGGCTGACCGCGTGGGGATGACGCCCCTTCCGAGGCGTGGAGGGTCAGCACCCAAAAGGGTATCCTGCCGGGCTGGCCACGGATGGCATCCGTCTCAGTACCAGTGGTCGGCCCAATGGTGAAGAGGAGGAAATCGGAATGGACGGCATCTGTGCTGATCATAGTCCACTTAAAAATAGTAATGCCATCTACTTGCATTCCTTAAACGATTTTAAATTGTTTTTTAACAGTAAGAAAAATTTTGAATATTTTTTAATATTTGTTATGTGATTTTGTCACTATTTATGAAGCGTTTTTAATTTTTTTTTATTGGAAATATATTACTCCTGAAATGTTCTTAATTTATTTATTTATTTTATTTATTTATTTATTTATAGGAAAACCAACAGCTATCAAAAACATCTTAGTGACTAAATTCTAGTAACATAAAGCCAATTACAGATTCTCACGAGTAGAGATACACTAGTAAAACAAATATGTGAATATTACAACATTAAGTATGCTAAATTAATTAAATACATACATCAATTAGTTTGATTGAAAAAACGCTTACTCAATTGCTGTCTGGCAGAGGTAACACTGGTACAAAATATGTCTAATTCTAAATCAGTTTCTTTACTAAGTTTATTGAATGCGTTAGATGCTCTCCAGAAGAACGAATTTTGTCTATAATTAGTATTAACCAATGGGATATGTATAGGAGGATTAAAACGTACAAATCTGTTTGGAACGTTGAATTTGAGGTTAACTAATAATTCCGGGCAGTCTATTGTGTTATTTGCGATACTAAGCAAACTGGTTATATCAGCAATTTCACGTCTGAACGACAAAGGAAGTAAATGAAATTTTTTACATAAAATTAGGTAATCGCTAGATTTATATTTTATTTTTTGTGTAGAACAAAGAAATTTAATAAATTTATTTTGTATTTGTTCGATGCGTAACACATATTTATCATAGCATGGATTCCAAATTTGAGATGCGTATTCAAGAACACTACGAACAAGCATACAATAAATAATTTTTATAGTTTTGGCTTTGGTAAAGGACATAGAACTTCTCATCAGAAAGCCCAGTGATTTGGATGCTTTCATACATATATTATCAATATGGTAATTAAATATAAATTTTGAATCATAGATTACGCCAAGATCACGAATGACATCGTCTCTTGTTAAAATTTCATTCTTTAAAATGTAATCAAATTTGATATCATTTTTTTTACGAGAATAGCTTATCAGTGTGATAAGCTAAGCATTTGCTTGTATTTAAATCCAGTTTATTCAGTGCACAGTAATTCTCTAATCTAATTAAATCCGACTGGAGTTTGGTGACATCATTGGGACACTTAATTTCCTTAAATATTTTCATATCGTCAAAGGTATAGCAAAGGTACTGCGAATTTTGAAAGCATGTTGAAATATCGTCAATGAAGATGGTAAACAGTAATGGGCCCAATAAAGATCCTTGGGGGACGCCACTGGGGAGAGTAACCCAGCTGGAAATGTAATTATTAACCACTACTGCTTGAGTTCTTCTATCGATATATGAGGAGAACCACCTATATAAATTTCCTCGGATGCCCATGCGTGCAAGTTTAAATAAAAGAGTGCTGTGATCTATCCGGTCAAATGCTTTCGTGTAGTCCGTGTAAATTACGTCTACTTGACTACCTGTATCCATGGCTGCAGTAATATGTTCATTTAGTAGCATTAAATTAGAGACAGTGGATCTTCCACGACGAAACCCATGCTGAGAACTGTGGAATTGGTTCTTTAGAATAGCACATTAATCACCGATTAATGGCTGCTACTTGTGTGCAAAGGCATAATAAGTGGATGCGACTTCTTAAGTTACGCCGGGATATCGCTTGCACAAAAAAAAATACATGCTAATGTGAGCCTCCGAGCAACTTGCTGAAATTGAAGACTAGTACCAGTAGTAGTTTCGGAGAAAAGAGTTGGTGTGATGAATTGTTGGGCTCCACACTACATTGCTAAGGACTGAGAAGAGGCACTGAGACCATACACGGTAAAAAAATCCAGAAAATGTTTATGTAGAAAGAATTAAAGTAGGCGTACAACTAATATAAACTTTTTTATATCTACTTAGAAATAAAATGGCCGCTCGCAGTCGGTCGGCCGCGACCGTCGAGTCGAGATTAAAAAGAAGTTTAATTGATTACGTGAGCCACTGGGCCCGAGCAAAAAAAGGCACAAAGTCCTCAGGCCAACTAATTAACGCTCGATTTAAAGTTGAAAAGAAATCTGTGAAGAATCCACCGCTGTTGGTACTTACTATTTTTGTTCTAATAACTTCAGCAGAGTCGGATTGGTGATATTCCTAAAGGATGAAATGCACCTAATTTTGTTTCTTCTTCAACCCGTCCATCTCCCTCCATTAAGCGGTTTGCCTGTACATCATCAATATCCTGCTCTTATTCCAATTATTTTTGGGTCAATATGTACTCTTTGACAATACACTTTGACAATAGTGTTATGACCGGCCGCATGTCTGACGTCAACCCTCCTGGCTATATAAATGTTGACCAAATGGCATCAAATGGAGTCGGTTCAGGTTGACGTTAAGGTCTTAGTCGTCTCTTATGACACTCACAAGCAATAATATCTATGTAAGAGAAGGAACACTCGAAACATAACCTTATATCAACATGTCTGACCGGTCTTGTGTAGTAAGTTAATTTCCCTCCAATTGTGGAGAACGCTCGAGGTCAGCAGTTGGAGGTTTATGAGCTAAGATGATGAGTGTAGGTCAAAACAGAATATGGGCGGATGAATTATCTCTATCTTAATAACTGTACTGTATGATGGTTCGAAAGGTATCACACTGGAGCTATTAATAGACGTGTTGTTGTATATTATTTTATTTAAAATAAAAAAATAATAAATGAATAAAAAAGAAGACAATCCCACTAAGTTTCTTGCCGGATCTTCTCAGTGCGGTCGCGTTCCGATCCGGTAATAATTTAAGGTAAAATGTAAAAAAATTACCATATGTAAGTGCCCCCGCGGGGTTTATCTATACCAATAAATAAAATTGGAGTGTCTGTTTGTAATGTCAAAATAATAGGGTTTTTTCATGCTCACATGGTTATTTGCACAACACCTATGCCTAAAATAGCAATTAAAAAATTTTTGTCTGTCTGTCTGTCTGTTTGTTCCGGGTAATCTTCAAAACGGCTGGACCGATTTCAAAAATTTTTTCACCAATGGGAAGCTATAATATCAGGGCGTAAACTAGGCTATATTTTATCCCGGTATTCCCACGGGAACGGGAACTACACGGGTAAAACGACTATAACCTATAACCGAAGCGAAGCGAGGGCGGATTGCTAGTCCTTACTAATATTATAAATGCGAAAGTAAGTTTGTTTGTTAGTTTATTTGTTTGTTACGATTTCACGCTTAAACCACCAAACCGATTTCAACAATTCTTTCACCAATGGAAAGCTGTAATATCAGGGAGTAACGTAGGCTAGATTTTATCCCGGTGTTCCCATGGGAACGGGAACTACGCGGATAAGGCGACTGAAAACGAAGCAAAGCGAGGCCGGGTTGCTAGTACATAATAAGGGATTTGAATTTGAATTATTATGTATCCTACATTATCCTAAAATCGTGTATACGAGTATGTATAGTATTTCATGTAGATGCTCTTTTTATCCGCAATAAGCGCTTAGGATAATCTTATTACATGAAATAAGCTGCCACGACCATCGGTCATGTTATTCCTAAAAATGCTTGGACGATTTTAGTAAAATTTTCTATATTATTAGTTTTATAGATTTGAAATCAATAAAATATGTAAAACCACATCAAATTGCAAGCGTTTTAGACTTTCTTTTTGTAAAACGCAGCAACCATATTGGTTGTTAGATGAAGAGACTATCGACAGTTTCTTGTTTATAGCCGCGGGCCGGTCCGTCCGGGGTAGTACTACACTGAGCAGAAAATCGACGTCTGAGTTGTAGCAATTTGTTTCTGCTCTTCGTTCAGTGAGCGATAGAGCCAGAAGTTCAATTTTCTGAATGTGTTTGCGTGTGGTGGGCTTTGGTGATGTCTTTAGTATGACCAAACTTCATTGCACTCATTCACACTCCCTTTACTTTCTTCACGATAGGCAGCGACCTAGTAAGGGCAGTATCATTTGCCATCAGGTACGTTGCTTGCTTGTTGGCCAGCAACAGCAATAAATAAGGTGTGCGTGCTGACAGCTTGAATATTTTAGTTGAATGTTTTTTTTTTTCTAAATTAATTTATTATCTTTATTCTACAGTGCCGCCGTCCCTGTATCGGATACCATGTCAAGTATTTCAAGATCCTTTTTCAAGGCGAGTTTCCGTAGCATCCTTAACTACACAGTTCCTTTCTTTCTACAAGTTCAATTAATCAGCAAGTCTACGGCTAACCACAGTACTCTATTGCTTCAATTATATTTTATTTTATAGGTTTTTCTGATGACATGGTTAATTAAACATAAAAATTAGGTAAGTTTTGATTGTCCTTTTTGAGATTCCTAAAAAACTAAATAATTTTTGACAGCAGACACATAAATTACAACAATTTGAGAATCGCACAAAGTATTGTCTCTCATAGTATCGAACCCATGACACATGGCACTGTAAGTCGATATCTTAATTACCTCGCTATCTGTGCTAAGTGAGAATTGAGGAGCTGTACCTCGTTTTTTGTTCAGGTAGCCTTATTCTGCTGGGAGAAGTTGACTGGGTACGTCGTTTATGTGAAACACAGCGGTAAAAGGACTGAAAACTGCTCAGGGCTTTTAACGCCAAGGGTTCTTTGGATTATTATGGACTGACCTACTTACTCTCACTTCTTAAAAGGGATATTTCTAAATTACTTAATACGTTCGTTGAATGACGAAACAAGCTTTAAATTAAGAAATATATTTAAAATTAAACATTTGGCTAATCTTATATCTTTAAACGAGCAATTCTTGTAGGTATATATAATTATATAATCTGAATCTCGAAAACGGCTCCAACGATTTTCATGAAATTTAGTACCTATGAGGTTTAGGAGCCAAAAATCTGCCTAGCTAGGTTTTATTTATAGAAAATGTTATTTTGTCGGTGTTTTTAGCTAATCAATACAATGACATAAAATGTCATTGTGTTGATCAGCTAATGTCACAATAGGAATGTAAATTTAGCTGTCGACGACGGCGAAGCCCAGTTGGGCAGTTCGGACAACTTTCGCATCAAACAGCGTGAGATCGAATCTCGGTGTTATTATTATTCTGTTTTTTAATTATTGATATTTTTTTCATTATTTCATCATTTTAGTTTTTTATTAATATATATATATGTATATATATATATATATATATATATATATATATATATATATATATATATATATATATATATATATATATAATATATATATTATATTTTATTAATATATATAATTTTTACGAGCCATAGTTCTATATTTCTACATTTTCAGAATCTTGGCAATCGCTACAACATTACCTATCCATGAAATTTAGTGTGCACAAGGTTTTGAATACGATAAATCGTTCTAATTAGGTTTCATCCACATAAAATGTAATTTTTTTTTTGTGGGTGGGTCGCGGTCGGCACGCCTCCGCACCACTCCGTCCGGGGAGACAGAGGGGCTTAAGCACGCAACTCCCGCGACCCAAAAACCACGTCGCCTTCGTCGTTGGGCCGACCACTGGAGCAGCGTTAACTTGTCGTCAGTGGTCGGCCCGACGGAATACCCCTAATTGGGGTACCCTCCCATCGACCGACGGCCCCCCCTCGGGGAGGACGTCGGTCTTTCCTCACGCGGTCGGCCTCTCAGCGGGTGACGGACTAATCCCCGGTCACGTCACCCGCGGCCTCGGCTAGGGCGGCATGAGGCGCAGATAGTTGCGCCTACGCCGCCCCAGTCGCCGGCGGCGGATCTCCTCATCGAGGCTGCGCTCCTCGCGCAGGCGATCCGCCGCCTCCTTCCGCGAGATCACTGTCTCGCAGAAGGCTGCGACCGCGTCCCAATTCCCGACGCTGTCGACCATCGCCCTAGCGATAGCCGGCAGCGTCAGGTCCGTACCGATGATTGCGACGAGTTCACAGCGCTGCACTGCCCAAGCCCCGCAGGCCTCGAGCGTATGGCGCGCCGTGTCCTCGTCGCAATCGCAGTGGTGGCAGGACGGTGTACTCTCCCTCCTAACGACCTTGTGCAGGTATTTGGCGAAGCACCCGTGCCCCGTCAAAACCTGCACCAGTCGGAAGGAGAGCACCCCGTGCCGCCTTTCCAACCACTGCATCAGCACCGGCCGGAAGGCCTCCACGGTTCGCATCCCGAACCGAGGCCTCTCCAGCCGGACTGCCCAACGGGCGATGACGTCTCGGCGGGCGTCGACGCGCCAGGCGGTGAGATCCCTTAACGAGACCACACCGCCCTCCGCCCGCATCCCCGTCACCCGACATAAAATGTCATTGTGTCAGTATTTTCAGGCAATGAAATAATATAATTAGAATATGAAGGTACTTTCGTGTGGTGACTGGAGTATGAATACAATTCACCACTCCCTATCTTGCCTGTGAATGTCATAAAAGACGACTAAGGGATCTATTTAATACACATATAACATCTATGCAAGAGAAGGAAAACTCTCTACAAAACTCTATACCAACCTGTCTGACCAGCATGGTATGGTAAGGTCGACTTCTCTTCTACTGTGGAGGAGGCTCGTGCCCAACAGTGGGACGTATATGTGCTGAAATGATGAAGGTACATTTAGCCACAGCCATCAACAATAAAAATAGATCAATAAGAATTCCAGCTGTCACTTAATCCCGAGAGCCATCATTCGATTTAGATTTTTGGATTTTTATTACTTTTAAATTTTCATCAATTATTTATTATAACTATAAAAAAAATCAAGCTATGTGCGATAGAGTATTTGTTTTCAAAATGTCTATCAATTTCGAATCCAAATGGCGAAAATCCTGAATCACGAAAATTCTCAGCATCTAAATATATAAGAAATTAAGAAAAATAGGACTTCACTGCACAGCTGGCGTAGTGGTAAAGACCTACATTGTTAATGTCAGGGGTTCGAATCCCACGCAAGACAACACTTTGTGCGATCCACAAATTGTTGTTCTGAGCCTGGATGTAATTTGTCTATTAAATTGTATGTGTGTAAAGTCCTCCGTCATACAAGGATTAATTTCCATAGTGCAGGGCATTGCTATTTAAAGGAAGACATCCTTCAAATGTGTCCGGCAGAAGGTTAAATATTTGCAAATAAAAAAATTCATAAAGACAATGTAATCGAGATGAATCAAATACGGATTAACTCAAAAACTCTTGATCAGATCTTGATCAAATTTATTTGGTGGGACCAAATTTGTGAAATATGATCTACCAAAAAAAAAAGAATCGTCAAAATCGATTCGTAATAAGCGATACGAACGCGTAACATAGAAATCTATAATAAATAAAAAAAAATCGTCAAATTGAGAGCTTCCTCCTCTTTTGAAGTCGGTTAAAAAGATTTATCACCTTACAGTGATAGTCAAGCACAAGGTCCTGTTTATATTTGATCGAATTTGAGTCCCGGATGCCGCGAAAAGCAGTTTTCTGTAAATTCCGAAAGGAAAATTTTGAGACATTAAATAAAAAGAGCGTGCGTACAAAGTACGCATGGCAGGGGTGAAACTTTGAACCCACGTGTTTTTTGTCAATAATAAAAAATTTGGTAAAATTAATTTATCAAGGAGATGGAAATATTCACACAAAAATGCATCAACAATCAACGTCCTTGCTTTATATTAAAGTTTTCTAATATGCAGGCGCAAACACATGTATTAAACACATACTAACATAAACACGTCGAACGCTCGGGACTGGAGCAAGATATAGATATACTGACTATCCCACTACACAGGAGCATACATAATGGACAATGCTTAGTAGACAATAGTGGAGACGCGAATGTGTTCTATCTCATTACCTCACCGGCTGAATCCGCGTGCTTGTGTCTCTATGGACTCGCTTTTTCTTTTCATCGAGTTTGAAATTACAACGATTCTAAAGAAGTTTCACTTAAAAATTATCGAAGTTTCGGCTTTGTGTCCTAGTAACGCCAGTAAGTTCTCGCTCTATAATATAACTAGCAGAACCGGCCACGCGTTGCTGTGCCTAATGTTTTTATTATATTACATTTTATTAAACTATTTAAATGGAACTCTAGGAGAACATCTGTCATGGAGGTCGTCATATTCTTTTACAAATGGCATCTATGTAAAAAAGCAAGTTAAAATCGTATATGACACGTTTGTAGGTTTGACCATAGCAGCGCCATCTATTAATTAATTACTCAATCCAGTCAACAGATATCGCCATCTGTTAAAATCGTTTGGAGTTAACAGATAATTGTGAATGTCAAATAATAGATAAATAATTTGCAATAAAATAATACCGCGACTATAAATTAAGATGTAAGCTATCCTATCTTTCAAGTTGGATTAAACTGCACACGGTGTGCAAATTTGGTTAAAATCGGTTAAGTAGTTTAGGAGTCCATCGCGAGCAAACAACGTGACACGTAATTTATATATATTAAGATTAATTACGATGACCATCTATATTATGTATGAAATAAACTATTTGTACAGATATGGATCGGGGTTGTATGTGTTTTTAATTTTTCCCGTACTTTCGAACACGTTTTAGCGTTTCTGCTCACGGAGGGACCGCAAAGATAAACAAACCCGTTAAAACCCATGAAAATAATTTTATTGCATATGTGCAATACTCGTATAACGATAAGAATCATGTGTGTTGTCTTTGCTTACAGGGACTTTAATATAATTGGATTATAATAATGTAGTGGATAAGGAAGTATATTTATACATAAAGAAATATCTTTCATTAATAATACAATAAAACATACAAATAATAAAAATATTTAGAACGTGTAAATGAATCTTTATTTTCTAGAAAACGTAGAGCTTGTAATAAAATATAATTATTTGTGTAAAATCGCACATTCCTCTTTTATTGGCAATCGTGCACCGCACGTGATTTGATTACGAAGGGCGAAACGAAGCAAACAATTTTACGATAGTATTTATGGCATTATACACGCTAAAAGTGTAGGCTTGATATCGAACCCACCCCTCATTCACGGCTATAAATTATAATCGAGAAGAGCCCACATCTCGAGTCGCCAAAACCTGGAAATTATTACGTTTCCGCCGTTCACCCGCTGTCAATGTTGCTAGCGGGCTATATTTTATTTATAACTTTTACGAGTGTTGCCAGCCATAAAAAAGTTTTACTGGGTGTTGTAAAAGTGAAGGTAGTGGTTTTTTTTTCTTTTTCTCGTTAGAATACAGCGTTGATAGATTACGGTCCTATTTTATTAAACAGTGTTTTAGATCATCTTAAGATATTTTCTTACCATTTATTGACGAATTCAAGCGGACGAATTAAGCGGTTCTTCCATATTTGTTACACACTAAAACAAGGCGATTATTTGCATAAGTGATTAAAATTGAAGTACTTGCTGATCTTATAGTATGATAAATCAAACCGCATTTTCATTTCCCTTAATATCTTGAAAGACTTTGACATGATTGCTTCTCTAAAGTATTTCTGAGCTAGTAAATCTGGCTCAGAAATACTTTTTTACTTTATATTTTGGAAAACCGCCGGTGCAGCAAGATTCTCGACTGGCGCCTACGTATCAGACGACGTAGTGTAGGACGCACCTTATTAGGTGGACCGATGACCTATTGAAAGTAGCTGGAGGGCAAGCGGCATAGAATCACACTTTATGGTGAAACACGAGGGAGGCCTACGTAAAGTAGCGGCCGGCGATAGGATAACTGATGATGACGATTATTTGGAAAAATTTTACATTTTGGCACAAAGGGCATTCAACTGGAGCTGATATTACTACACATATTGTATACAATATATTTAGTTCGGGTTGAGAGTCATCAGCGCTCATCCATAGTCTACGTAAAGCTGTCAAAGCTATCTGCAACCGCTTTACATACCCGAAAAAAAAACTTTAAAAAGCAACATAAAAATGCAGATTTCATAGAGTTTCTTGCCGGATCTTTCATTTTGCGGCCATGTTGTGATGCCGTCTCTCGAAATTCTAAAATTGACAATATACGAGTAGACCTTGAAGTTGACCTCCTTGTAGACCTCATACATAAGTTCTTTGATTTTCTTTTGATGTCTTGATACAGTTATTATTACTACACATTTTCAGCCGCTCTTGGATTTTATAGTATATATTTTGAACGATCTTAAAAGAGTTCATGACTGGAGAGCGTAGTGGCGAAGATGCGGACGTGCCAAGTTTCACGGGTACCATTCCTTTACAGGACAATATTTTGTGCAATTCAAATTATTGTTTTGAGGCTAGGTTAATTGTTATTTTTTCCGTGTGGTGACGGAGTAAGAATACAATTCATCAACCCCATTCTTGTCCGTGTATGGTATTATAATGTGCCGTAGTGGAGTATATGTACAGATATCATCTATGTAAAAGAAGGAAACCGTCTGACCAACATGGTCAAGTAGGTCAATTTCCTTCTTATTTGGCGGTGGCCCGAGCCCAGCATGAGCTGTGATGATGACAATGATGAATTGTATTTTTGACCATCGTAATACAAGGATTTATTCCCTAGCGGAGGGTGTTGATTTTGAATAATAAAAAAATCTTTAGATAAGCATACTGTGAAGCAAAGTATACTTCCATAACAAATAATTGACCCGCTAGAAGGCAATAAACATTGGTGTTATGAAGTTTCCAGGAGAGAGTCGTCATCCACTCTTTAGGTGCTATTTCAGTCGACTTTGACGAGCAGTGGCAAAAATATAACCCACATTAAGAGTGATTTTTTAAACGAAAACTTCTAAATTAATTGTTTAATGTTAAATTAAAATTTGTAAATTAATGTTTATTTATCTGATTTTGACATTTATCGGCACAAATAGTGACATTAACATAGATATAGGTATAGTGTGGGCATTAACATGTCACATAAACTATGTGGATGGCGACTCCAAATCTAAACCTGCCTATAAAAGTTTTCACTTCAAAAATAATAAAAAGGAATCGCTTGTTTTGCTATCTGTACCACAGCGTCATCCATGTCAAGTTTCGCACGAAAATATAAAAGCAACGAGGCGCGCGAAAAAAATCCATTTGTAATATAAGTGTTTACCACAGAAGGGTTGTATTTGCCGCAAACAACATTTATAACCAAATGCGGGTAGTTTGCACTGTAACTGAGTGTACCTGCGAGTGTCTGTGCAATATCCGCTCCTACCTCATATCCGCAGTTCGTTCCTCGTCTTTAGAATGTGGTATCAGTCACAAGCGGAAGCTATTTTTATTCTCATTCAACCTCAAGATGTTTGTGCCTGTAAAAGTCTCACGTGCTGTGACTGTTTCATTACTTCTCATTCTACTGTTAAGGTGACTACGGTTGACAGGTTAATATATAGTTTTATTTGGAGTTTTCCTTCTCTTGTGTTATCTGTATATTATTATAGGGGTGATGCAATATGTCAAAATCAAATATTTGCCTATAGAAGTCGTACATATCGATTCACAGATCAGGCGAATCGGCAGTAGGCATGTACAATGGGCATTCTTTCTGATGACTAGACCTGAACTTTTTTTTTTTTTTTATTGCAAACGGTGGCAAACGAGCAAACAGTACACCTGATGGTAAGTGTTGCTGCCGCTCATGGACCTTTACAAGGCCGCTGCCTACCACGAAGAAAGTGAAGGGAGTGTGAATGAGTGCATTGAGGCTCGGTGATACCAAGGGCACCACCAAAACCCTCCACACGCAAACACCCTCAGAAAGTTGGGCTTCCGGATCTCTCGCTCACCGCACGAAGCGCAGTAACAAATCGCTACTACTCAGACGTCGATTTTCTGCGAGAGTGTGGTACTGCCCCGGATGGACCGGCCCGCGGCTGTAGACAGATAACTGTCGACAGTGTGGTCCTACCACTTCCACGGATATTGAAGGTATGAGTGTCCCTACCTCTTACTTGCCCATGAGAGTAGTAAAATTAAGCTGAGGGTTCTCTGGAAGAATGGATAGAAGCGCTTTCCACTATCTCTCTCGATGTATCTTATGTTTGCTTGTGGACTTTGATAGATTTGTATTAGAATGAATTGTTATAAGTTTGTTAAGAACTCTACTCCAATCTAAGCTGTTTATTGCCGATCAATCCTCTTACCATGCAAGCAAATATTCATGCAGTCAAATGATCTATGTCAAATGAACTTGATTTAATCTGCGAAATTGTACTATTACTTAAAAATGAACTTATTAAGTTACACTCTTATTAAGGTTTCACAATATTGCAATTAGCACTATGTGTTAGCGGTTACGAATATATCAATCCTTACAATACATGCAATAAGGTTCGGTGATACTAAAGACATCATTAAAACCCACCTATTTATTGCCATTTAGACTCTGGTAAAAGAATCGATAATTTTATATTCCGACATATTTCCGCTCTTTTTTTTTTTTTTTTTTTTTTTTTTTTTTTTTTTTTTTTTTTTTTTTTTTTTTTTTTTTTTTTTTTTTTGGGTGGGTCGCGGTCGGCGCGCCTCCGCACCACTCCGTCCGGGGCGACAGAGGGGCTTAAGCACGCAACTCCCGCAACCCACCCGAAAACCACCTCGCCTTCGTCATTGGGCCGACCACCGGAGCAGGTTTACTTGTCGTCAGTGGTCGGCCCGACGGAATACCCCCTACGCGGGGTACCCTCCCATCGACCGACGTCCCCCCCTCGGGGAGGACGTCGGTCTTTCCTCACGCGGTCGGCCTCTCGGCGGGTGACGGACTAATCCCCGGTCACGTCACCCGCGGCCTCGGCTAGGGCGGCATGAGGCGCAGATAGTTGCGCCTGCGCCGCCCCAGTCGCCGGCGGCGGATCTCCTCATCGAGGCTGCGCTCCACGCGCAGACGATCCGCCGCCTCCTTCTGCGAGATCACTGTCTCGCAGAAGGCTGCGACCGCGTCCCAGTTCCTGACGCTGTCGACCATCGCCCTAGCGATGGCCGGCAGCGTCAGGTCGGCACCGATGATTGCGACGAGTTCACGGCGCTGCACTGCCCAAGCCGCGCAGGCCTCGAGCGTGTGGCGCGCCGTGTCCTCGTCGCAATCGCAGTGGTGGCAGGACGGTGTACTCTCCCTCCTCACGACCCTGTGCAGGTATTTGGCGAAGCTCCCGTGCCCCGTCAACACCTGCACTAGTCGGAAGGAGAGCACCCCATGCCGCCTCTCCAACCACTGCATCAGCACCGGCCGGAAGGCCTCCACGGTTCGCACCCCGAACCGAGGCCTCTCCAGCCGGACTGCCCAACGGGCAATGACGTCTCGGCGGGCGTCGACGCGCCAGGCGGTGAGATCCCTTAACGAGATCACACCGCCCTCCCCGCGCACCCCCGACACCCGCCGATACAACTCGGCGAGCATTTCCGCCTCCAGGTCCCACGGGGGAGTCCCGGCCAATAGGCACGCTGCCTCCGTCGCAACCGTGCGGTATCCGCGGATGGCCCTGACCGCCATGACCCTCTGTGGTCGCCACAGAAGGGCCCTAAGTCGGACGGTCAAGGACCCCGCCCACACCGGTGCGCCGTACAGGGCCATCGACCGGATGACCCCCGTGTACAGCCGTCGGCACGTAGCGCTCGGTCCGCCCACGTTCGGCATTAGCCACGATAGGGCGGACGCCGCGCCGACGAGCCGCGGAGCGAGCCTGCGGAAATGCTCCCGGAACCACCATTGCCCGTCGAGCACCAGGCCCAAGTACCTCATATGGGCCCGGATGCTGATGTCAACCGATCGGACGGTGATCGAGACGCCGATGGGAGGGCTCATAAGGCGCCCATGGAACAAGAGGGCCTCCGTCTTGTCCAGGGCGACCCTCAACCCCAGCGCCTCGATCCGCCTGACGACCTCTTCGGTGCCATAGGTCGCCAGGCTTACCGCCTCTTCTAGCGTCCCACCGCGGGCTGTGACGAGCGTGTCGTCGGCGTAACAAATCACGCCCAGCCCGGGCGGGAGGCTCCCCCGCAACGCCCAGTCGTAGCCGATGTTCCACAGGGTGGGTCCGAGGACCGACCCCTGTGGGACACCGCACGTCATGGGCGTTCGCACAACGTCCCCTGCTCGGTTGGTACAGAGGACGCTGCGCCCCACCAAATAGTCTGCCACTAGCCGCCTCAGGTAAGCTGGCACTCCGTGATACCGGAGCGCCTCCCTGATGCAGCTGAATGGCAGACTATTGAATGCGTTGGCGATGTCTAGGGACACCGCCAACAGCACTCCCCCACCGGTGACGGCCTCAGTCGCCACGGCCCTCAGGCGCAACAGAGCCGCGATCGTCGAACGACCCCTCCTAAACCCAAACTGGGCGTCCGACAGATCGGGCCCCGTGCCGACGAGGTGCCGCTCGATGCGGGCAGCTACCACCCTCTCCAGTAGCTTGCCCGTGTCATCGAGCAGCACGATAGGCCTGTAGGCCGAAGGCGACCCCGGAGACCGTCCCGGCTTCGGCAGGAGCACCAGCCTTCCCTCCTTCCAGCACCCAGGGAACCGTCCGGACGCTAAACACGCGTCGAACAGCTCCCTGAGGCGGGGACCCAGGTGGTCGAGGACCAGGC
Source organism: Lymantria dispar (assembly GCA_032191425.1). NCBI lineage: Eukaryota > Metazoa > Arthropoda > Insecta > Lepidoptera > Erebidae > Lymantria > Lymantria dispar. The sequence goes on from CM063455.1 coordinate 29,159,182, forward strand.
CCAACACGCGGTTTGGAACACCGTCGGGCCCGGGGGCGGTGGACTTTGCGCACATGCGCGCCACCGCCACTCCCATCTCGGGTTCCGTGATGGGCGGAACACTGTCGTCGTCGGCCTCCCGGTCAGTGTCTGGCGGAGCCATGACCGGGGGCGTGTGTTCCGCCCGCCGCGGGAACAGGTCCTCGACGACCCGGGTGAGAAGGCTGGGCTGGAGAGTCTCGGTGAGGGGAAGGCCCCGCGCGCGGAGCTTATTCAGCACCACGCGATAGGGGCGTCCCCAGGGGTCACGATCGAGACCGTCCAGCATCTCCTGCCGACTGACGTCCTTGGCGGAGCGGACGGCCAGCCTGAAGGCCGACCGCGCATTGCGGTAGCCCTCATACAGCAAGGCCTCCCGCTCCGCGTCGCGTTGCCGCCGTCGGCTGCGGGTGTAGGCCCTCCGGGCGCGAATGCACGCGGCCCGGAGATCCGCCAGCTCCCGGGACCACCAGTGGACCGCCCTCCTCGGGGGCGGACGCCGTACCCGGGGCATGGCCGCATCGCAGATCTGCGTCAACGCACTGCGGATGCGGCCAGCCTCGGCGTCCACCCCGTCCGACTGGTTGGCAGAGGACAGCCACGAGTAAACGATGGCTGTCTCCGCCAGCTGGTCCCGGTCTAAGCGACCCACAGCCCATCGCGGGAACGCAGGACGTCCATCCGCCCCGTGACCCCTGCTGGGCGTCGGGATTACCGGGGAGACCTCCATCCGGATATACCGGTGGTCCGACAAGGTCTCCACCTCCTCCACGACGCGCCAGCTCCCCACGCGTGCGGCGACCTCGGGGCTAGCGAACGAAAGGTCCACTATCGACCCGCCCCGTTGTCGCACGCACGTATGCACCGAGCCCCTGTTCAGCAAACAGAGGCCCAGTGCCGCCGCCCACTCCTCGATCGCCCGTCCTCGGTCGTTCGTCCGGGGAGACCCCCACGCCACGGACTTGGCGTTGAAGTCCCCCAAGACGAAGACCTGGCGCGATGCCATTCGCCGTAACGAGGCCTCCATGATGGTGAGGGAGGCCTCGAAATCGGTCACACTCCAGTTAGGGGAGAGATAGACTCCGAGGAGCGTAATCTCCCCCCAGTCCGCCGCGACGTATCCGACGCCCCTGTCCCTAAGGGTCAGAGGCGACGAAGGCCACGACGTGGAGGCGACGATTGCCACGGTGCCATCGGTGCTACCCAACCAGTTAGGCCGGTCGGGCACCACGTACGGCTCCGCGGCTACGGCTACTCCTATCAACCACTCCGCCATGGCTTGCAGGAACACGTCCTGCGCACCGGCGGTGTGGTTGAGGTTGGCCTGGAGGAGACGAATGGATACGGGGTCCATTAACGGTCCGTATCCATCGTCACCTCCTCCGCGCTGACGGGCGATCGGGCCGCGCTCGGAGCGGGGACTGGCCCGGTCGATGGGCCGTCCCGCCCCTTCGGGGCCGATGCCGGGGGTCTGCAGTCCCCAGAGCCCATGCGGTGTTTGGCAGGCCTATTGCCTGCCGCACACGCGGGGCAGTGGGGCACCGCAGAGCACGATGCCGCCTGGTGTCCGGTCTGACCGCAACGGAAACATAGCCCGCTGCAGTCAAAGCAGTTTTTGCATGTCGGTCGGGTATGCCCGACCGCCATGCATTTGTAACACCTCGCGGGCCGGGGCTCTAGCACGGTTACCCGCGCCGAGCTCCAGCCCACGAGGAGCCTGCCTGAGTCGGCCAATTGCTTGACCGACTCCACCGGACACTGCACCCAGGCAGCACCGACGCCGCCCGGACCAGTGCGAATGGTGCCAATCCGGACGGTGTCCGAGGCACATCCGGTACGCGCCATAATGGCCTCCCGGACGTCCTCCACCGTCACGGAATCGTCCAAGCCCGTCAGGCGCATCTCTGCGCACTTGACAGGCCTGGCGATTCGGACACCATCCTCCGGCCCGAACAGCCCCCTCAACATCGTGGCCAAACTATCGGCCGTCTTCGCGCCCTCGGCCCCAGGGAACTCGAGTATTCGAGCCCCTGTCCGGGCCTTGCGGGTCCTCGCCTCGACGCCCCCGATACCGGAGACGTCCAGCTCCCGCCGGGCGCGTTTTAGGACGGCCTCATAGTTGAGGCCCCTCTCAGCCGCCTCAGGCAGCACGGTGATGACCACCGCGGCCGTCTTCGGCGACTTGAGGCCCCTGCGCGACCTTTTCTTCCCCTTTCTGCCGGCTCCCGCCTGGGGAGCGGCGGCCACGGCGGCACTCTTGGCCGCCGCTCTCCGCTTCTGGCCGCGTGCCTTCCTGCTCCGCTCAGCCACCTGCCAGCCCTGTTCGAGCCTGGCAGCAGCGCTGAGCGCAGCAGGAGCGTTCGCGGGTGCGCTGGCCGGCGCCTGCGGTGCAGCCGCTGGCGCCGGCCGCGGCCCGGCCTTGGCGGGAGCCGGCACCTTGCCGGCCTTCTTGGCCCCCTTGGGCCCGGCCGCGGCCGCAGCGTAGCTCACCACGCGGCCACCCTGACAGGGCAGCGGGGTGGGAGCTGACGCTTGCGGCCGCCTCGCCTTGTCCGCGGCGAGCGGCGGTCGGAGGGGCGGCTCAGGCGGGAGCCTGGCCGCTACGGCGGCGATACGCGCATCCACCATCACCCCTACTCGGGCTAGGATCACGCGTACCGCCGACTCCGACACGCCGTGCACCTCGTCGGGCGGCGGCTCCTCCCCCCTCCGAGGTCTGCCGCGGCCACGAGCCGGCGGAGGGACCACGACGAGGGGAGGAAGCGCCGAAGCCGCGACGGGTGCAACTGGCGCAGCAGCCGCGACGGGCGCAGCCGGCGCCACGGGCGCAGACGACGGGCCCGCCCTCCCCGGCGCAGCCCGTTTCGGTGGCGAGGCCGGCACAGGCGGCGCGGCCGGCGCCAGGCGCGCGAACTGGGCCCGCAGGTCGGCCATCTCCTTGGCCAACCCGCGGTTCTCCCGTCGCACCGCCGATAGCTCCGTCTCCAGCTTGCGGTTGCGTTCCCGCAAGCCGGAGACCTCCTCACTAAGGCGGGCGTTCGCGGCCTGGAGGGCTGCCACCTCGCCACCGTGGCCGGCCGGACCCGGTGTCCCCGGCCACGCCGCCACCACCGATCCTCGGCCTCTGCGCCCCCGGCGCATGGTCGGGACCTTGGGAGGAGGCATGGTGATGGAACTCCCCTCCGAGTCGGTGTTGGAGCGGCCACCCTCTTGCAGGGGGCGCTTCCAGGGTCTCGGGGGGAGGGCCTCCTCCCTCTTCCTCGCACTTGGGGCTGGAGCTGGCGCCTTTGCAGCCCCCTCCGTCCTCTTCCTCGGCGACGACGACGACGACGGCGACGACGGCAACGACGACGGCCTAACTGCACCCTCAACTGACGGCGCGCCTATCAACTGTCTACCTGCGGCGCATCCACCGCCCTCGTCCCTACTCCGGTCGACTAGCACCCGAGGGGTGCTGCTCTCCTCGGCGGACGGCTCTGCGGCACTTCCGCCCACGTCCGTCAGCTCCATCTCCGATGCCTCGGATGGCCCTGCGGCACTGCCGCCCTCATCCTGCGACGGCTCTGCGGCAATGCCGCCCTCATCGCTCGACAGCTCGGAGCTTTCGCCCGCTAACCTTACGCACGGCTCTGCGGCAATGCCGCCCTCGTGCTCGGACCCGCTGCTGCTGCCGCTCTCCTCACGCGGCGGCCCTGCAGTGGTCTCCATCCTCTCCTCCGACGGCTGGGCAGCAACGCCATCCCCGTCCCGCGACGGCCCTGCAGCAGCAATGCTGCCGCCCTCGTCGCGTGCGGCAATGGCTTCAGCCTTCATCCGCGCCCGCCACGCCTTCGATGCATTGGCGCTAATGCGGGCTCGTGCAGCGGCGGAACGCCTCGGCTTTGTTCTTCGGGTCTTCTTCCGCACCTGCACCTCCTCCTCGTTCCCCCTCCCCCCCTGAGCCACCTGGTGTTGAGCCGGGCTCTCGGCTTCTGAGGCAGTAGTTGTCCCCCACCCATACGATTGGGGACTGACTGTGCCGGGACTTGGGCGCGACTCCAAATGGACGCCGCGCGCAAGCACCGGCACAGCAAGGGATTCCCCGGCCTGGCCGGGACCCTCTGGTGAAGTGTTACTTGTATTAACTTCTGCCATTTTTTGGACGTTTTTGAGTCTTGCCTTGACTACCACTCTAACGACTGGACGCTCACGCGCTTCTTAACCCACCAGTCATACATCTCCTCGCCGAGTGGCCAAACTTAAGATTGGGGTAATTTTTTATAGGGGTTTTCTTCCCCGCGGTCCGAAGACCCCCGGTCCTGACCCCCCTGCTCAGGATTACGGTTTGGGCCTTCCGGGTCTGGCCGCTCGCGAGCGACCGACCCGTCACGCCCCCGGGCCGTGACGCAACCGTCCCTGGCGACGGAGTGCCATGAGGCACATCCGCCCCATTGGCCCCGGGTCAGATCCGCCGTGCGCTCTGCCACCAGAGCCGCACGCGGAGACCCCCCCCCCTGCCGGAATCTTGGCCGTCCAAATGGACGCATGACGTCCAAATGGACGTTACCAGGGAGCACCACGAGGAGGTGCTCCGGCCGCGCCCCCCGTTATTTCCGCTCTTGGACCTTTACTAGAGCACTGCTTACCGTGAAGACCAAAACTTCAAAAGTATACCTACTTACATCGCCGAATTTCGTCGAAAGTCGAGTGCTCTCGGTAATGTTCGGTTCGCCCGTGCGGCGCTCGAAAACAGAGTAATTTTTCAGGCCATTTCTATGAACTATCTTTTGTCTCACACGTCAGGCGTTTTAACTCATAACTAATAGGTACAAGTTGTATGGGTATTGGGCATTGGTCGCCGTGCGCTCGCCCAAGCGCACGAGATATTTTTTGCAGAGAAAATAAGTTTTAATAGTTTAGTAAAGCGCTTAAATTGTTTCGTCATAATATGAAATTTTATTTGTTATACGTTTTGTATGTTTAAAAAATAAATATTAATATGGTAATTTAAAAATATAGATATCTCTTTTGTATTTTTTTTTTTAAATTGGTGGTTCAGCGCACGAACGCACTTAAGGTACAGCCGCCACTGCTAACAACAGTGTGGTCATACCACTAATAAATCCTAAGGATTTGTTTGAACTTTGAAGATTTGAATACTTTTCAGCGTTTATAGTCGCCGGAGGATTAAGGAGTTTTACGTTCAACAACTTAACATTACGTTTCATCTAGCTATTACAGAATTAGTTATCAAATCAAATACAATATTATATTACTAAAATACAATATTAGTTGTTATATTTTATTGTTATATAATTCGCTCCGTGTGGTGACGGAGTAAGAATACAATTCACCACTTCCTATTTTATCCGTGGATATCGTAAAAGACGACTAAGGGATATAATATGCACATAACATTTGTGCAAGAGAAGGAAAACTCGAAATAAAACCCTATACCAACATGTCTAACCAGCATGGTATAGTAAGGTCAAATTCTCTCCCATTGTGAAGGAGGCCCGAGCCCAACAGTGGGACTTATGTGGGCTGCGATGATGATGATAATGATATTTAATTGTGTAAAATCACTTCAAATACTGTTAAATTAATAAACCGCAGTTGCTTGTGCCTTGGGCGGTATGTAAAGCGAGCTAGAATCGCGAAGGCAGGTGAGGTAGCGATATTAAGACGGTAGGCGTACTAGTATACGACCGGTTTCACAGCACCACCAGGGGGGATATACGACTTGAGGATAATGTACTTGACAGGGCTACGTTACATAATATAGAACACACCTCTATACTAGCGAAGGGTCCTTACTTACTGACTGCAGAGGAAGCAGAATGATTTATAAATAGTGATTAGCTCATAGATATTATTAATATAATATCAAAATGGTTCAGCTGTTACTCGCGAATTCTTCTGCGTGTTATTAAAAAAAAATACATTTACTTAGTTGGCAGAAAAGTTTTTTTACTCTTCCAAATACATTCCATCCATCCATTAGCCTGTAGACGTCCACTGTTGGATATAGCTTTTCTTTTTCTCTTTTTTTTAGTGCCGCACATGGACCTTTGCAATACCAGGGGCACAGCCAGGCCGTTGCCTACCGTGAAGTAAATACTCTTCTTAAACCTCGTTTAAAGAAGGACATGTCATAGCGCTCGGGAAACACAGCAGCAGGTACTTCATTCCAGAGCTTGCACGTACGTGTGAGAAATGATTGCTGGAAACGTACAGTTGAAGACCATTACGAAGGATGATCGGGTCCCTGCTGACTGGCAGGTGGCCGGCGGTGACCATTCTCATCGGGTCTCCCTGTACACCATACCAGCCCCTCACGCTCAATATACCGACCAAGATCTCACCACCGCAGGGATCAGGCCTCACCAAAACTCGCCACACACAAACACACCCAGAAAGTTGGGCTTCCGGCTCTCTCGCTCACCCAACGAAGTGCAGTAACAAATTGCTACTACTCAGACGTCGATCTTCTGCGAGAGTGTGGTACTGCCCCGGACGGACCAGCCCGCAACTGCAGACAAAAGACTGTCGATAGCATGGTCCTACCACCAATAAAATCATACTACAATGTTCCCTGATTACACTGTTCTTAATTCTATCACTCAGTTTCACACCAATCATGCTCCTCAGCGCGTTCATTTCCACAGCATTTATTCTACTTTCGTGTTTCTTCTACCATACCCAGCTCTCACTTCCATACGTTAGAGTTGGTAAAAGGACTCCCCTATGCACACAGCCAGGCGAGCCTTCTTAGACAGACTCTGGCTGCTCATAAAGGTGCGCAAAGCACCATTCACTATATTTTCCTTACACACTCTTCTTTCAATATCATTTTCACATTTACCATCTCTCGCAAAAGCAGATCCCAGATATACTTATTGGATAGTCAATAAAGATCAGATGGATTAACAGAATGTTTTATTTCGAGATTAACTTCTCTTGCATAGATGTCATATTATCATTATATTCCTTAGTGTGTCTCCGTATTATGGAGGTGGTCCGAGCCCAACAGTGAGACATATATAGGCTGAGATGATGATAATGATCCTTTAGTAGTCATTTATAACACCCACAGGCAGAATATGGTGTAGTGAATTGTATTCTTTCTCCGTCATCACACGGAAACGTGAAACCTCAAGCCAGATGGTAACTATTTGTGCTATTAACAAATGATTGTGCCGAGTCAGGGTTTTATTTGTTGCATTTTTTTTTTGACTAGGGGCGTTTGATGGCTGTGACATCCTTATGCGGATTAGTGGCGCAGACATGCCTCAACCCTGTGAAGTTTTCTGTGGCACAATTACTTATTGCCTAGTGCAGGCATGGTCTTAAAAACTAAATGTCATACTGTTTAATTTCTCGTGGTAATCGCAAATCACTGAATAGTAATAAGAAATATAGGCAACAGCTTCTTAGGAATATTATAACGCCAACTGCGTTCGTGCCATCCGGATCCATCCTATCCGATAATGAAAGGGCGCCATAGGGAAAATTACAGCACTTAAAAAGAATTGCGTTCTCCGAGGGGCTTTAATCATCATCACCTAAGCGTACGTCCAACTGCTGGGCTCGAGCTTCATACATAACAATAGAGAAATTGACCTACTATACCACGATTTGTCGTGTGGTGACGGAGTACGAATTAATACAATTCACCACTCCCTATCTTGCCCGTGGATCTCGTAAAAGACAACTATGGGATATAATATGCACAAAACATCTGTGCAAGAAAAAGAAAACTCGAAATGAAACCTTATACCAACATGTCTGACCAGCATGGTATAGTAGGTCAAATTCCCTCCCATTGTGTAGGAGGCCCGAGGACAACAGTAGGACGTATGTGGGCTGCGATGATGATGATACCACGATAGTTAATCGGGTTGTTATAGAGTTTTATTTTGAGGTTTCCTTCTCTTAAAGTAATGTTATCTCCATATCATATGCGTTAGTCGTCTTTTAGACACCCACAGACAAGGAAGAGGGATGGTGAATCGTATTCTTACTCCGTCACCACATAGAATAATCTATACCAATAAATAAAATTGGAGTGTCTGTTTGTAATGTCAAAATAATAGGCTTTTTTTCATGCTCACACGGTTATTTGCAACGACACCTATGCCTAAAATAGCAATTAAAAATTTTTTGTCTGTCTGTCTGTTTGTTATCTTCAAAACGGCTGGACCGATTTCAAAAATTCTTTCACCAATGGAAAGCTATAATATCAGGGCGTAAACTAGGCTATATTTTATCCCGGTATTCCCACGGGAACGGGAACTACGCGGGTAAAACGACTATAACCTATAACCGAAGCGAGGGCGGGTTGCTAGTCTTAATAATATTTTTTTACCTATATGTTCTATAAGTTCAATTTCCAAGTTACCAATTCGTTGTATTGTGAAATAAATTTATTAGGTATCTTTGACTACAGTGCCCCAATACGTATGCAGCTGACACATTGCCTATAACAGATGGCTATTGAACACACAGGGTCTCACAAAAGCCTTACACGTCTGATTAAGGGAGAAAAATCCAATAATTTGACGTAAAATTTCCAGGCCGCACTGAACAACCGCTGTCGTGTAAGTATGTAGTACACTGTCAGCGTGAAGCTATATCTTTATCTTCTTCTTTATATATAAACTAGCAACACGCCCTCGCTTCGTTTCGGTTATAGGTTATAGTCGTTTTACCCGCGTAGTTCCCGTTCCCGTGGGAATACCGGGATAAAATATAGCCTAGTTTACGCCCTGATATTATAGCTTTCCATTGGTGAAAGAATTTTTAAAATCGGTCCAGCCGTTTTGAAGATTACCCGGAACAAACAGACAGACAGACAAAAATTTTTTAATTGCTGTTTTAGGCATAGGTGTCGTGCAAATAACCGTGTGAGCATGAAAAAAGCCTATTATTTTGACATCACAAACAGACACTCCAATTTTATTTATTGGTATAGATTTCTTGTCTACGTGTGTATGTCACTGAACTCCTCCTAAACGGCTGGACCGATATTGATGAAATTTTTTTGTGTGAATTTAAGGAGATTCGAGAATGGTTTAGATTCACAATTGGAGCCGGTACGTGGCGTTGCTGTCAAATTCAAGGAGAATTCCTTTTATTTTATTTGAACAGAACAACGTCTGTTGGGTCAACTAGTTATGAGATAATTTCTAATAATATATTCAAAAGAGGGGAGAAGGATTTTATTTATAATATTAATTTCACCTTGTGGTGATGGAGTAAAAATACAATTCACCACCCCCCTTTCTTGTCCGTGGATGTCTTAAAAGACGACTAATGGATTAAATATGTATATAACATCTGTGCAAGAAAACTTGATATAAAACCTTATATCAACACGTCTGACCAGCGTGGTATAGTGGATCAATTTCCCTACTATTATGGAAGAAGCTCGAGCCTAACATTGGGACTGGTATGAGTTAAAATGATGACGATGAATGATGATGGATTTTATGATTAACCCATTCCTTACTACTCACAATACATAAAATATCGATTAAACGATGTGGTAATTACCGCGTTATATCCTTCTTTAGAGAAGCAATACTCTATCTAAACTCTGTTCCAACCTATTTATCCTGTTGTAATATGCTAGCTAGACGGCTATCGTTATAAATTATCGGGGGTGATCCGGTCGATGGCTCTGTACGGCGCACCGGTGTGGGCGGGGTCCCTGACCGTCCGGCTGAGGGCCCTCTTGAGGTGACCACAGAGGCTAATGGCGGTCAGGGCCATACGCGGTTACTGCACTATGTCGACGGAGGCAGCGTGCCTCTTGGCCGGAACTCCCCCGTGGGACCTGGAGGCGGAGATGCTCGCCGACATTTATCGGCGGGTGTCGGAGACGCGCGCCCGCGGCGGTATGGTCTCCCTGCAGGAGATCACCGCCTGGCGGGTCGACGCCCGCCGTGGAGTCATTGCCCGTTGGGCAGTCCGGCTGGAGAGTCCTCGGTACGGTGTCAGGACCGTCGAGGCCTTCCGGCCGGTGCTGATGGAGTGGTTGGAGCGGACGCACGGGGTGCTTTCCTTCTGACTGGTGCAGGTGCTGACGGGGCATGGATGCTTCGCAAAGTACCTGCACAAGATTGTCAGGAGGGAGAGCACACCGTCCTGCCACCACTGCAGTTGCGACGAGGACACGGCGCAGCACACGCTCGAGGAGTGTGCTGCGTGGGAGGGGGAGCGCCGTGAACTCGTCGCGATTATCGGTGCCGACCTGGCGCTGCCGACCATCGCCAGGGAGATGCTCGTCAGCGTCAGGAACTGGGACGCGGTCGCCACCTTCTGTGAGACCGTTATCTCACGGAAGGAGGCGGCGGATCGTGTGCGAGTAGAGATCCTATTCGGCGACACGTTCCGCCGCCGGCGACTCGGGCGGCGCAGGCGCGAGTATCTGCGCCTAATGCCGCCCTAGCCGAGGCCGCGGGTGATCGGACCGAGGAATTGTCCGTCACCCGTAGAGAGGCTAACCGCGCGACGGCGACCGATGTCCCAGGACGTCGAGGGGTGAGGGTACCCGAAAGGGTATTCCGTCGGGCCGATCACTGACGACAAGTCACATCTGCTCCGGTGGTCGGCCCAACAACGAGGTGACGTGGGTACGGGTGGGTTATGGGCCCGCGCGCCGTCCTTTCATCGCCCCGGACGGACTGGACCGCGCGTGCGCTTACCATAGCCCACCCATAAAAAAAAAAAAAAATCGTTATAAATTAGATTGACACCTAGAAACGTTATTGTCAGCGATTATACGTTTTCAGCGTTCATTTCTCCCTCTGGCTCTGGAATGAACTGCTAGCTGAGGGGTTCCGCTATAACATGCCCATCTTCAAACAAGGTTTAAGTAAAGCTGTTCTCTCATGATAGGGAGCTACTTGGCGGTACTACTGGTATTGTTGAGGCCTATCAGATGAGAGGCATGGTATGAGTTATGTAATGATTTCTGATGTTTACGCGAGTATTATACATTTTAAATAAAACTACTTTACGGATTTTATCGCGTATGTATTTGATTTTTGATTACCCGACGTTTCGAATAATTTACAGCGTTCGTGATCATGAACGCTGTAAAGTGTTCGAAACGTCAGGTAATCAAAAATCAAATACAAACGCGATAAAATCCGTAAAGTAGTTTTATTTAAAATGACTTATGTATCTTAATTCCTCAGCACACAACAAATGGGTTAGTTTGGTGACCTGACAGCTACAGTATGTAATCTTGTGAGTATATATAATAGGATTCATTTATCTTCATCTTCAGATTTATCAGACATCCACTTTCAGAGGTATCTCAACGTAAGGCTATAACGCGATAATCGCCATGTTTGGCAGGCGGATTGGCGATCACGATTGGTGTTATGGCTTTGCGATGAGGATGCTGCTTCCTATTCTCCTCATATACGTCGTACTTTTGGGCTCGGGCCTTCCCCATAATGAGAGAAAATTTATTCTGGACCACGCTAGTCAGACGTATTTGCATAGAGTTTTATGCCGAGTTTTCCTTCTCTTGCATAGATATTTTCTGTATATCATATCTCTTAGTCGTCTTTTACGACACACACGGGCAAGAGAAGGTGTGGTGAATTCTATTCTTACTCCATCACCCCATTGAAAATTCTTCTCTCTCAGCCCATTTTTATAACACTCATGGGAAATTAGGTGTTGATACCCCATAAGAGTTTATTTATAGCTTAATAAAACTGTGAGTACAGGTTTATATTCGTAAGGTATTGAGCAATCTATGCGGCCGGTAGTAAATTCACGTTGGCATTGAAGACGATCAGCCTTTTTTATCTACGCCGGAAATAATCCAGACTGATTCTGAAGATTTGAAACCATTGAGCTCACCTGATGCTTCTTATAAACTGTAGTAGTAATTTGTTACTGCACTTGGTTTGGTGAGCGTGAGAGCAGGTGAGATGTGTGGCAGGTGAGATGTGTGGTAGGTTTTGGTGATGCATTTAGTATCACTGAATCTTATTGCACGCATTCACAATCCTTTTACTTTCTTCACGGTAGGCAGAGACAGGTCAGGGCAGGCAAAGGGCCAGTATAACTTAATATTAGGTGTGTTGTTTGTTCTTTGCCACCAACAACAATAAAAAATTGGCCAAGTGCGAGTCGGACTTGCGCACGTAGGGTTCCGTACCATTGAGAAAAAAAAACGTTTGTTGTATGGGAGCACCCCTTAAATATTTATTTTATTTTTAGTATTTGTTGTTATAGCAACAGAAATGCATAATATGTAAAAATTTCAACTGTCTAGCTATCGCGGATCTTGAGATACAGCCTGGTGACAGACAGACGGGCAGATAGACAGTGAAGTCTTAGTAATAGGGTCCCATTTTTACCCTTTAGGTACGAAACCCTAAAAAGAACCTTTGTAGACATTACAAGCGTCCACTAAGTGAAACTGATTAAATAAGTAGATTTGGTTCAAAAACAGGATTGACTACAAATTGAATGAGTAGGATTGTTTAAAATTAAAAAAAATAATTACCCTCCGAAGAAAAAAAGCGCTAAAAGTAAGCATCACGTCTTTGTCACCAGGAGTAATGAATACAACTGCTTTAGACGAGTCCAGTGAGCACAAACTTGATAGGTTTACTAATACGCAATATATGATTAGGAAAGTAGCGACTCAGATAACCAACCCAGTGCTAACTAACATCATAGTGTTTTATTCTTCTTCTTTTTTTTGTCGTGGCAATCAGCTATTAATACAAGCCATTTTTGCCAGTGTCGAGTTATAATTTTCTTTTCAAATTATCAATTTCTTCATGTCAGTCAGTAATGGTCCGTCAGTAAGTCAAAGTGTCGCCTCCAACAGTGTAATGGCCACTGTTAGGGGTATCTTCTGAGAATTTTGGTGGAAACAAAAAGCTATGTATAGCAGTTTTATATCATATTCACTACACCTCAGCAGTTTTGCCGCTATATATTACATAAAATGCCATCAAAATTATTTAATATAACACGTTAAAACACTAAGATATTGAATATAATACAAGAACACCACATGACACTTCAGATTCCCGCCAAAAACTCCATCATAGTGTTTTAATGTGAACTCTTTACTAGGGATGTGACTTGGAGGGCAATAAATCGATTATAAAATAATCGATTAATTAAAAATAATTAATCGATTATTTTATAATCGAATTTTTTACTATTCATAGTTCTTTCTTAAAATTTTTCTCCCAACAGGATTGTGGTGACCTTTAGTCTTTAGAGAGTGATTTTATTTTAAACACAAAAGCAAATACTAAAATAATCGATTAATTTTATTATCAAAAATAATCGATTTTTATTATTTAGGTAATTGATTATTAAAATCGATTATTACAAAAAAATTATCGATTAATAATCGATTAATGTAAAAATCGATTATTTTTCACATCCCTACTCTTTACCTACAACAATGTTTTTTTATTTGGTAAGCGGACGCACGCTGGCCGTCCCGTCCGGGGTGACAATAGAGCGGCGCGTGACCTCAAAACTCGTCGTATTTTCTCGCCTTTGCACTTAGGCCGGCCACTGCAACCGAATCCTTGATTTTCGTGGCCAGCCTGGTGGTATACCCTTTGGGGTACGACGAGATAACCTAAGCAATTGTGGTCGACGCAATATATACTCTTTTTTCATACAGATACTTATGGACAGATTGGAGTCGCTGGAGCAGCGGAGAGACTTTGGGTCACTCTGTGTACTCTACCAACTCTTTCACGGGGAGTGCTCCGAGGAACTGTTTGGTACCACCGTCACCATTTTACCAACGTACCACTCGACATCGTAGCAGCGTTCATCCATTTCAACTGTATGTTTCCAGCGATCATTTCTCCCACGTACGTGCAAGCTCTGGAATGAACTACCTGCTGCCGTATTTCCCGAGCGCTATGACATGTCCTTCTTTAAACGAGTTTTAAGAAGAGTATTTACTTCACGGTAGGCACCGGCCTGGCTGTGCCTCTGGTGTTGCAAGGGTCTATGTGCAGCAGTTTCACTTACCATCAGGTGTGCTGCTTGCTCGTCTGCCACCGTTGGCAATAAAAAAAAAACAGTCCTTGTCAGATGTCATCCCTGTGATTTCTCCCTATATATCCATTTTATGCCATTAATATTTTCGTTGGTCTTCCCTTACATCTAAAGCCTTCAATACTTATACTTAAAACTTTCCTAATAACATTCCTTTCATTCTGTCTCATCATATTTTTATAACATATCGAGCGCTCACTTTATATTTTTAATAAAAACATTTTTTCGTCATCATCATCTTGGCTTATAACCACATGAGTCCCATTGTCGGGCTCGGGGCCCCCATGGGGTAATTGATCTGATAAACCACGCTGGTCAGACATGTTAGTATAGAATTTTATGTTGACCTTTCCTTCTCTTGCATAGATGTTTTCTGTATATCACATCTCTTAGTCGTCTTTTATGACACTTCGGGTAAGAGCGGGAGTGATTTATTGCATTCTTACTCCGTCACCACACGATAAGGTAGAATTTTTCTTTTTTGACCACTGATGACAAGTAACCCTGCTCCGGTGGTCGGCCCAACGACGAAGGCGACGTGGTGTTCGGGTGGGTTGCGGGTGTTGCGTGCTATACGCCCCTCTGTCGCCCCGGACGGAGTGGTGCGAGGAGCGCGCCGACCACAACCCACCAAAAAAAAAAGGGAGATTTTTTTACTATGTTAAATCTATAATAACTTCAAAACTATTGCAAAAGGCAGCAGTTTGGATACTAATCTATATATATATATAGGAGAGGTGGGTTTTGCGAGCGATATATTGACTCATCACCATATCTCTGGAACCATAAGGCGTAAGGACTTGAAATTTGGCAGAAATATTCCTTTCATTGAGTGGAGGTCAGCTAAGAACGGATTTTACGAAATTCCACCTGCAAAGGGTGTTGCGGGGGCGTTAACAATAATATACATATAAAGGAACAGGGTGAGCCGAAGCTACTGAAGCTAGAAAAATGAAATTTGGACCGTAGTTTCATTTCGTGACGTAGACACCCACTAAGAAAAATTTTTTGAAATTCCACCCCTAAGGGGGTGAAACGCAACGGTAAAGTTTGTATGGAAAGAAAAAAAAATCTTTAGCTACTGTCTTCAACTCTTTAATATAAATAAATAAATACGTGTTTCAGCGTTTGTCCATTTTCATCCTCTAAGGGTGTAAAATAGGTAGAAAGATGTCAGTTTACTGACTTATCACAGAGCCGAAACTACTGAAGTCAGGAACATGAAATTTTGACTTTAGTTTCTATGCGTGACGTAGAAACCCACTAAGAAAGGGTTTTTTGAAAATCCACCCCCAAGGGGGTAACAAAGTTTGTATAAGGAGAAAAAAAATCTGCATCGATCTTCTTCAAATTTATTTATTTCTTTGTTACGGCTCACCAAAATTCTCCAAAAATACTCTTTAGTAAAAATAAATAAACCCGTGTTTCAGCATTTTTTAATTTTCCCCCTCTAAGGGTGTAATCTACACTAATATTATAAAGAGGAAACGTTCCTTACGAATAAACTCAAAAACTCCTGGACGGATTTCAATAATTCTTTCACCATTAGAATGTTACAGTATCCCCGAGTAATATAGGCTATATTTTATCCCAGTATACCCACGGGAACGGGAACTACGCGAGTAAGGCGACTGAAACCGAAGCGAAGCGAGGGCGGGTTGCTAGTTCTATATAAATGAAAATGCATGAGATAAAAAGTAGCTTAAGAAGGACTAAAAACTTTTAGCATTCGCACTGTTATAAATAAAATAATAAGTATGGAATATTTATAAAGTAGTGTACATACTTTTTATGTTACAATTAAGTTTAAGTAATACAGAAGAGTATTGCAATCGCCTTCCAAAATAAGTTTTCCGCCATAAAACAGATAGTAAACAATAATCTTTTAAATTAGTTTGTAAGTAAGTAATCTACGTAAACATTTTTGGTAAAAGTCAAGTAAGATTGATTAAAAAACTTTTTTTATTGTCGATGGTATAACAAGTCAATTTATGTGATAACTTTTTATATTTGTATTTAGTTAATACATAGTAACATTTTGGCGGGAAATTAACCGTTTAAGGTCTACGATTGACATTTGCTGAGCGGAAAATTATGTAATGTCTCTTACAAAAGTGTTGCCGCGTGATATATCATTTAGTTTTAATAATGAAAAACTACTCAAGAGTATGCAGTAAAGCCATAAGATAGAAGTGAAACTTATATATTATAGAGAAATATTTTAAATTTCATCAATTACTTTTGGATAATATAAATGAAAATTAAAATCATTTGTAATACACAAACTTCGCGGCGGCACTTACATTTTGTTGTTTTGAACATTTTACCTTAAATTAGTTAAACAAAACCACCGGATCGAAACACATTGAGAAGATCCAGCAAGTAACTCGGGTTGTTTATTTTTTATTGATGCATAAACTTCGAAAGACTGCTGAGCCAGATTTCGCAAGCGGCACGCGATCACGCGTTAACCACTAGAGCAGCTTTTTTTTTTTTTTTTTTTTTTGTGTGTGTACAGCTGTTGGCCGCAGATGGCCTTGACAGCTTGACGCGGACTATGGGTGAGCGCTGAGGGCTCTCAACCCGGAGAAAAGTATGCTAAGCGACATCGCCCAAGGGCTCCCCCTGTGGGGAACGGACCTCGGCTTGGGGCGTCGCTGGAGGCAAAGTGGGCGTGCCCACGTTTTTAGTAGTGACTTTTGCGCGGCGCGGTTTCGCACCTCGACGGCGAGGGCGGAACCGCGGATATTTATTTGTTAAGGCCTCGCGGGCCGTGTAGGCTCTTTGTTGAGCGAGTGTGATATTGTCGTCCTCTTCGTCGAGGACGTGACGAGGACGTCGGATGGAACTAGAGCAGCTATGAGGGATAGCTATATATACCACAAGCAGACCTTTCATTATATTTTTTCTTTTCGTTATTTACAATTACTTATTGTTTAGTATAGATTGTTACATCGTGTGAGGGTGGCGTTTTGTATTCTTACTCCGTCAGTAAGAATACAAAACGCCACCCTTCAACTTGCCCATGGGAGTCGTAAAAGGCGACTAAAAGATATTAAATATCTTTGCAAGAGAGAATCTAGAACTAAAATCTTATATTATTTCATCTGACCAACGCGGTATAGTAGGTCAATTGCCCTCCTATTGGGCTATTGGGGAGGAGGCTCGAGCACAGTATATGTATGAGTTGATGATGTTGATGATGTTTTTATCATTCATTCCTTTTTAGAAAATATTGAATGCGAGAATAGCGTATGTCTCACATGTATATCTTCAAAACTTCACGAGAAAAAGACTGTACAAATGGCGTAGCAGTTTAGATACCGACTTACATGTCAGTATCGTGGGTTCGATCGCCACGCAGGACAATACTTTGTGTGATTCACAAATAGTTGTTCTGAGTCTAGGTTTGTAATTTGTGTCTGTTAAAATTATATGTTTGTAAAGTTTCCCGCGATACAAAAATTATTCTCTAAGTGTAGTAGTAGGTCAAATTTCTTCTGATTGTGGAAGAGGCCGAGTCCAACAATGGGACGTATGTGGGCTGCGATGATGATGATGATGAGTCCGACGTGGCCCGTCTATCAAAAATGGACATGCGTAAAAACTGCATTTAAACACGCAAAAATAAGGTGGGACAGCATGAAACCCGCATGACTACGTGGTTCCGTGAAATAACTATGAATAAAAAATATTACATTAAAATGAAAGTGATTTTTTACTGAACTGTACTCGTCCCATTTTATTATTTGCGGCTATACTGACCTTACGGAACATTAGACCGCCGAACGACAGACTACATACAGGGGTGGGAGGATTGTATTACTTAATATATATAGTTCAATTCAATCATAGTTATTTCACGAATGAACAAAGATCGGACCGTTTCTTATAAGGTACTTCTTCTTTTTTTATCATGGGGTAAACGTAGATGTATGGATACATCCCATTATTGAGCCCGCTATTTTACTCCTACGGGAGAATAAGAGACGTGAATATTTCGTATTATTAACTTGACAGGATTTTCTTTTCGAGCTATAGTGCTGACCAACGCCTTCAATTTTGTCCGGAGCGATGCAAAGGCAGCGCACGGCCCCATAACCGACCGCATTCCCACCCCTTCGCCATTGGGCCGACGATAGGTACCAACCTGGTCTTCCATGGCCAGCCCGGCGGGATACCCTTTCGTATACCATCCCTCACGCAGTCAGCCTCTGCAGGTGACGGCTTATTCTCCGGTTTGGTCACCCACGGTCGCGGCTAGGGCAGCATCAGTGAATAATGTCGCCGTAGCGAAGTTCCTCTGCGGACGATCCACCGCTTTCTTCCGTGACATGGAACTTGTCATATGGGCGACCATTACCACTGTAGAACTCTACACTTATTTTTATTTATTTATTTATTTAAAACTTTTGCACACAAAAAAAGGTACACGGCGGACTTAATGCCTTAGGCATTTTCTGCCAGTCGACCTAGGGTGGAGCAGAAATAAATTAGGCAGGTGCAATGCAATATGAGAAATAATTTCTGAAATTTGGTTATATAAATGTGGCAAATCTAAATAATCTTATAACTAATACAAGCAAACAATACACACATATATATATATATACACATACATATATACATACATAAATACATACATACACACATAAATACACATATACATACATATAAATTTTATAAACAGCAGAGGTGATTCCTCAATGATGAGTTCATTCCGTCAGAAGGCCTGGGTATAGACGTTTGACCATAGCCTTAAAACTATCACGACTAGCGGCCATTTTGATCTCTAATGGTAGCGCATTCCAAAGAAGAATGGCCTGGATATAAAAGGAAGAATGTACCAGACTGGAGGAGTGAGAAGGACAGTGAAGAAGAAGATTTTTGGAGGAACGGAGATTACGGTAGTGAGTAGTGCAAAGAAGTTGAAAGTTTTATTATTGTATTAATTTAATAATAATAATTGGTTCGTGTGGTGACGGAGTAAGAATACAATTCCCCATCTTGCCTGTGGATGTCGTAAAATACGATTAAGGTATGTAATATGTATATAACATCTATGTAATAGATGGCAAACTCGAAATGAAACCCAATAACAACACGTCTGACCAACTTGGGGTAGCAGATTACTTTCACTCCTGTTATAGAGTAGGCTCTATCCAATAATAACAACTGTTTGTTCGTAGTTTTAATTTTTCGCTTCTGTCGCCAGTCCTAACTACTTTGTGTTAGTGCCGGATTAAGGCAGCGCGGGGCCTGTAGCAAATTCTCGAGGGGGCCTTGGTTTGCTTCAGGTTCTTAAGGGGGGGGGGGGGGTCTCTTTAGGGGGTATTCCGTCGGGCCGACCACTGACAACAAGTCACCCTGCTCCGATGGTCGGTCCAATGACGAAGGCGACATGTCACTCGTGCTTACGCCCCTCTGTCGGACGGAGCGGAGCGAGGAGTGCGCCGACCGTAGCCCACACCCCAAAAAAAAAGGTTCTCAAGTTTGGGGTATTAAATTGAATTGAAAACTGTTAAGGCATGCAAGATATTTTACGCTCCTATCTAGATTGATATTTTTTAATTACAGTCAGACAGGCGTTGAGGCGCGAGGCCCCCCCAATTCGCAGGGCCCGTAGCATTTGCTACTCTTGCTATATGGCTAATCCGGCACTGCGTATGTTACTCCCTGATATTATAGCTTTCCATTGGTGAAAGAATTTTTGAAATCAGTCCGGTGGTTTAAGCGTGAAAGCGTAACAAACAAACTTAGTTTCACATTTATAATATTAGTAAGGATTCGTGTGCTAGTTTTAATTGTACAATGAAACTGCGATAGTACGAAGTTGTTTGTGTTGATTGCACTATGGTAGAGTACGTGAGTAGCACAGACAATATGTTTTTATTGAGTCTCTGGTTTGCTGTACACGTACATAAGCGAGCGTCTGGCCCCCCTTCCTAAATATAAACAAAATTTGTTAGCCGTATTATTCAGCTATCTGCGTCTAATATTATTTTAGTATTGTCTATACGTTGTAGTGGGATACTGGCATACCAAATGTATTAGATGTTCAAGCATGGCAATATATCTTGATTCACAAATTGTAGTTTCGAGTCTGGTGCAATTTGTGCCCATTAATTGTATGTTTTTAAAGTCCCGTGGCATATACGGAAAGAAACTAAGAGGGATAAACAAAACATATACTTAATCTCTATTCTTAATGATTAGTTGAACAGATGTAGTGGTTAAGATACCTACCTACTATGCCAGTCTTGTGGGTTCGATTCCCATCCAGAATATTAGTTTGTGCGATCTACAAATTGTTGTTCCGAGACTGGGTGTGTCCGATGAATTATGTTTGCAAAGACCCCCGCAATACAAGGGTTATTTCTTTAGTTCACAGTGTTGTCGTTTAAATAAAATAGTTTAAAGGAAATGCAATAATAACTAAAGTGTAAGAGTACGGCCGATACCATTCGTTTGTCTGCAAAACAATCAGTCAAGTAGAGATATAAAGTAGCTGGTAGTGACAGTCCGTGTGGTAGAGTAAGAGTATAAATTACTACCCCTTATCGTACCCGTGGATATCGGAAAAGAGTACTAAGGGATTTATTAAGCATATCTTATCTTATATCTTTAGACGAGCAATTCTTGTATATATATATTGTATATAGGTATATATTCAGGATCTCGGCAACGGCTCCAACGATTTTGTTGAAACTTGGCATACTAGAGGTTTCAAAAAAATCGATCTAGCTAGGTTTTATTTATAGAAAATGTTCTTTTGTCGGTGTTTTTAGCATAACAATAAATGACATTAAATTTTAAAAGAATATGAATTCAAATTTCGCCGTGTACATCAAGAGTTATAATAGCTCAGTTGGGCAGTTGTCCAGTTTTCTTTTTGTTTTGTTTTGGCATTCAAACAGCGTAGGATCAAATCTCGGTGTTATTATTATTCTCTTTTTGTAATTTTTGATATTTTTTTCATTATTTCATTTTTATTTTTTATTAATAAATTCGGCAAAAATACAACAAAAATTTACCGAGCAAAGCGCTGTCAACCAGATATTAACACCTATATAAGACAAGGCAAACTTGAAACAAAACCCTATACCAACCTGTCTAGGTCAGCCCAGCAGTGGGACGTATATGAGCTGCGATGATAATAATGGTGAGTGTCTGAAAAAAATGTCGGATTTAGATGTCTGGAGACCTTGGGGCAACAAAGGAGTGGCCCTCGAACTCACAGACTATTTTTTATTAATGTGTAACCAAATATAGATTTTTTTTATTCATTAAAAACGTTTAATGTAATGGGAAACAAGACTTATCTGAAATCCGCGTGAGGAAAGACCGACGTCCTTCCCGAGGGGGGGACGTCGGTCGATGGGAAGGTACTCCACTAGGGGGTATTCCGTCGAGCGACAAGACGACAAGTAATTCTGCTCCGGTGGTCAGTCCAACGTCGAAGGCGACGTGGTGTTCGGGTGGGTTGCGGGTGTGCGTGCTTACGCCTCTCTGTCGCCCCGGACGGAGTGGTGCGAGGAGAGCGCCAACCGCGACCCAACCCAAAAAAGAAAAAAAGTATTATCTGAAGTCTGACCAGCGTGGTATAATAGATCAATTTCTCTCTCATAGTGGTGAAGGCTCGACCCAGTGGAACGTGTATGGGCTGAGATAATGATGATGACACATGCATTGATAACTTCGTTCGAATCGAATCCCATGGGGTACAAAACTTTGTGCGATCCACAAATTGTTGTTCTAAGTCTGGATGTAATTTGTGTGCGTTAATTATAATTATATTTGTAAAGTCCTCCAATACAAATCATTTCCGTAGTGCAGGGTGTTGTCTTTAAAAAAATACGTATTTGATTTTACATTTATTTTTTATACCTTATTGTTCACTAGAAAGCAAGACTTTGAGGGTAATGGAGCGAGGTTATATCCGTTTTGTTGGTGACAATAGCCCGGGGCTTTTACCTTTGTGTTTATCTTTTATCTTTGGCATTGCTGTTAGCAGAATATTATTGTTAATGTGAAAATGGAAACACTATTATTCACTATTTATTGTGACAAGAAATCAATCAACAAACAGACATATAAGCTTTAGAATACATTTATTAATATCAGCTAGTATACGTCCCACTGCTGGGCTCAAGCCTACTCCTGGATAGGAGTGAAATTGACCTACTATACCATCCTGATCAGAGGTACCTTTACCAACCGGTAAAGGCTTTTATTTCGAATTTTCTTTCCCTTGCATGGATATTATATGCGTTTCTTAGTCCTATTTTACGACACCCACGGGCGAGAAAGGGGGTGATAAATGGAAAAAACAACACACAAATAATGGACAAAGACAATGTATGGATGGTCGGTCCGCCTGTGACCATGAACGCTGTAAAGTGTTCGAAACATTGGGCAATCAAAAATTAAATACAAATGCGATAGATTCTTCAAAAGCATTATATTTTAATTGCCAATACTGCTCTTGTATAAAATAACATCATTATATACTAGACATTTCCGTGTGGTGAAGAAGTAAGAATACAATTCACCACTCCCTATCTTGCCCGTGGATGTCGTAAGAGACGACTAAGGGATATATTATGCAAATAAGATCAGTGCAAGAGAAGGAAAACACGAAATGAAACCTTATATCAACATGTCTGACCAGTTTTATCAACTAATAGGCTGCTACCGCTGGTATAGTAAGGTCAATTGACCTGCATTTCTTCCCATTACGGAGGAGGCCCCAGCCCAACAGTGGGAACGTATGTGGGCTGCGATGATGATGATATAATAGACAAATTGATATTTAAATTTAGATTGCACAATAAAAAACCCAATTAATGTATCAAAAACCTTTAGCAACTTGTATGGACACTCAACGATAAACACGCCTTCAACGTATGGATATCTTGTGTAACAGTTCTGAACAAGAGTTATAGTGTTCGACCATAAAGAGAAATGTCAGTGTTTATGAAACTGTTTATATTGGATATGGTATTTTATACTGTTCGTATAAGCCGTGTGACCTTCGGTGACGAAGGAAGAATACAATTCACCACTCCCTATCTTGCCCGTGGATGTCGTAAAAGACGACTAAGGGATACAATACGCATTTGACATCTATGCAAGAGAAGGAAATCTTGAAACAGAACCCTATATCAACCTCTCTGACTAGCATGACATAGTAAGGTCAATCTCCCTCCTATTGTGATGGAGGCTCGAGCTCAATAGTGGAATGTATATGAGCTGAAATGATGAATGATGATGATAATACTTCTTTATTATCATCATCTCAGTCTATATGAAGTCCCACTGTTGGGCTCAAACCCCCTACAATAGGAAGGAAATTAACTCACTATTCTACGCTGATGAAACGTGTTGGAGTAGTGTTATACATCGAGGTTGCCGTCTCTTGCATTAATGTTATCTGCGTATTATGATCCTTCTTTTTTTTTGTGGTGGTTTGTGGTCAGCGCTATCCTCGCATCACTCCGTCCGGGGCGATAAGGGGCGTAAGCACGCACACCCACAACCCACCTGAACACCACGTCGCCTTCGTCGTTGGACCGACCACCGGAGCAGGGTTACTTGTCATCAGTGGTCTATTATAATCTCTATAATCCCTTAGTCATCTTTTACTACACCCACGGGTAAGAGAGAGGGTGGTTAATTATATTCTTACTGCCCGTTTTTTATAGTCTCATTTTTTCTCCAAAAGGAAAAGCAGATGTGTAGATATTTTATTATATATAGTTTTTATAGTAATGTGCAAGTCTACGGCCGTTAACGGGGTATATAATATAAAACTCAGAAAAATTCCGAAAAAAATTTAACAAAAAAGCTTTAACAGTATTTAAGAATTTGGTCAGAAAATTGTAGAAAATCCAAGCAGTTTTCAGAGGAACTGCCAAAGTTTTTTATAAGAACTAGATGTCGTACCCAGAACCCTTGCTCGATTATGCTACTCAAGGCTGTTTAATGCTTTTTTAGACGTACATACTGCCCAGCTCACATAGTAAAAATAAACTCCAATAGTTTGGTCTTTTCATAAAGATGGGTTAGCGCAGTTTTTGCCATGCTTGGCAGGCGGTTTAGAGGTGGTCGCATTTGTCGCTTTACGCATTTGTCGATTGCTTTAATGATCCTTTAGTCAGTTTTTACGGTTTTTATGGGACAGTAAGTGGCGATGACACAAAGTATTCATAACTCGTCACCACACAAGAAATGCTGAATACCACAATAATATAATACCATATCCATTTAAGTATTTGGTTATGTTGTTGACGTGTGAGAATATTTTATAATAGTACACTTTGACGTTGATGTAAACATAAGAGAATTAATATCAACGTATACTGGAAAAGATACTTATAATAAAACTAGCTGACCCAACAGACGTTGTTCTGTTCAAATAAAATATAAGGAATTCTCTTCGAAATCGATTGCTGCGTCACCTACTGGGTCCAATTGTGAATCTAAACCATTCTCGAATCTCCTTGAACATAACATCAATCCGTCTTTCGTCCATCACCTGGCATACTTCATCTATTTTTTCATTTATTCCTCCTCTTACATTCAGCGTAGCAAAGCGGCTCTCTGTGGGCCACTTTTCGCCCCCGACGGAAACGAGACGTGACGTGTCGCGAACCACACCGCCGCCATTCGTACAGTTTTTATTTTTATTGAAACTCATTGCGTTCCCACGAGAAGCAAGGGAATTATTTTGTCCATCCCAGTAGAGCCCCGCTTACTAGGATAAGGTTAGCCATATTCTGGGGTCACCCGGTCCCAGGGCAATCGGCACGCTACAGACTAGGCTCGCCCCTAGCCACGCATCTATCGGCATGGCAGAGTCCCCTTGAACACACACAAAAATTCATTATCATCCGTCCAGCCGTTTAGAAGGAGTTCGATGACATACGTACGCAAGAAAATATATATATATATATATTTTTACGGTTTTTATCGCGTTTGTGTTTAATTTTTGATTGTCCGACGTTTCGAACACTTTACAGCATTCATGGTCACGGGCGGATTAAGATGTCTCACGTCCAGAAAGTTAACGTTATTACATAGATTTATATCTACCGGCTACAGAATTAGTTATTAAAATTTGACCCACATTTTGGTACTAGTTTATTGCCAGTCCAAGAAGAATTGACTATATGAAAAATTATATTTTTTATGGATAGTAATGATTAAACATTAAATTTGTAGTAATGAAAATTTATTAATTTAAACCTAACAAAACTACTAACCACCGGATCGGAACGCGGCCACATTGAGAAAGATCCGACATGAAAACTCAGAGGGCATGATGCTAAATTAATATTAATTTTTAAAAGGCGGCTTACTTTATCTTTCTAAACAGTTTTTGATTTATAACAATATTTAACTATTGTTACTGTAGGTCAAATTTATTCAATAATTGCTCACGGTCTCTTGCAGACTGCAGTCTTGTGGTAATCTTTTTTTATTTTTAATTATGTTTATAACAGGATTTCAGCTCGATGGTAACACCCGGCCGTGCTGTGTGGTAGCGGCTTCGAATACTACCAACCCTTGCTTTGCTCGTGGGTGTCGTAAAAGACGACTAAGAGCCCTAGATTGACCCGGACCAACTCCATCTGGTACCATTTGGGTCAACGATTACATTCCCAAGGAGGGTTGACGTCAGGCAGGCGGCCGGTCATAAAAGTCATTGCCGAAACTTTTTGCAATATGTCAAAATAGATGACATATTGCGTCGACCCCAAGTAATTGGGATAAGAGCAAGATGATGATGATGATGATGGTAACACCCGGCCATCTTCTCTATTGACAGTTTTGTAATCTTTATATATAAATTTCTTGTGTACGTGTGTATGTCATTGAACTCCTCCTAAACGGCTGGACCGATGTTGATGAAATTTTTTTTGTGTGTATTCAAGAGGGTTCGAGAATGGTTTAGAGTCACAATTCGACTCGGTAGGTGGCGCTACTGTCGATTTTAAGAAGAATTCCTTTTATTTTATTTGATGGAACAACGTCTGTTTTGTCAGCTAGTCATTATATATTATTGAGATAATTAGAACTAAAATATCGTATCTAGATATTGTATATCGTTTGACGCTCTGCTCCATAAGCAAGTCAAATTTAACTCTGTTGTAGCTTACAGGCATTGTTGTTCATTGGGCTCCAATAGCCGAACGTCTCGTCTAACTATGTTCATGAAACATGATCTTCACTGGAGCGGAACAGTTTGGCTTATTACGAAATAACAGTGGAGTATTGAGATACAGTGAATGAGATTTATCTATAGTTAAATGATGATACTCATTGGCTTGCAAAATTACTAAATAATTGTACCCATAATTACGTTTATATGGATAATTTGTATGTCATTTTGGCTTTTATTAGCCCCATTGCTGGGCCCGAGCCTCTTCCATGCTAGGAGGGAAATTTGTTATGAACAGGATACATATAGGCGCAAGTCGCGACGAGAGTATATGTAGGTACGAAACACGCAAATGTGTCGACTGTGTAAGTTGGGACGAAGGTGCCCTGCAAACGATCATCGCCCGATCAGCTGATATTAAGGCGAAGTTCGTCTTGCTTATGCGAACGTAATCATTGATTTATTCAATTTATAATGGACATTTAAGAAGAAAGTACGTATATGTTGCAGATTAAGTTTTACTGAATTTATACAATTTAATCAGATACACACGAAAAAGTGATGACAAGATTGTAAATTTTATATCTCCAATTCATTAACGAATCGATATTTTCTTCAAATTTATTTCGTGAGTATTCCAACCAATATCAAAGAAAAGTACCCGTAATCGACGTGATAACAATAGATTGTGTGTAAAAAAGTCTAATACATCATTA
Organism: Lymantria dispar; assembly: GCA_032191425.1. Classification (NCBI taxonomy): domain Eukaryota; kingdom Metazoa; phylum Arthropoda; class Insecta; order Lepidoptera; family Erebidae; genus Lymantria; species Lymantria dispar. The sequence goes on from CM063455.1 coordinate 29,186,128, forward strand.
ATGCACAAGAGCATATTTTGTATGGCGCCACTTATCTATCTATATCTATACCAATAAATAAAATTGGAGTGTCTGTTTGTAATGTCAAAATAATAGGCTTTTTTCATGCTCACACGGTTATTTGCACGATACCTATGCCTAAAATACAGATTAAAAAATTTTTGTCTGTCTGTCTGTTTGTTTGTTCCGGGTAATCTTCAAAACGGCTGGACTGATTTCAAAAATTCTTTCAGCAATGGAAAGATATAATATCAGGGCGTAAACTAGACTATATTTCATCCCGGTATTCCCACGGGAACGGGAACTACGCGGGTAAAACGACTAAAACCGAAGTGAAGCGAGGGCGGGTTGCCAGTATATAATAAATTGCCAAGACTGTAATTTTATATTAGTTGTTAACAATGTAGATTAGTATTGTATTAAATAGTTATTAGCAATTAAGGATCTATGGTCCTTTTCAACAAATATGTGCACACCTATTTAAGGTTAAATATGACTGGACATTTATATGTATTTACGAGGGCACTCCGATAAGTACTTAGCCTACAATAGAAAAACAAATTTTTTTAATAAATGACGATTTATTTCTCAACATAGTCTCTTTTTAACTCGATACACTGGACCCAGCGATGGTCCATCTTCTTTAACCCATCTGAAAAATACTTTTTGTGGAGGTCTGCAAAGTAGGTCTCCGTGGCGGCGATAACCTCCTCATTCGACTCAAATTTCTGCCCCGCGAGTGGCTTTCTCAAGTTTGGAAACAAAAAGAAGGCACACGGGGTCAAATCTGGGCAATACGGTGGACGGGGTAGCTGTTCGTAGCCTAATTCAATCAATTTGGCTGTGGCGACAGTAGAGGTGTGAGCCGGTGTGTTATCGTGGTGAAAGAGCACTTTTTTCGTCACCAAACGGGGCCGTTTTTTCTTTAATTCGGCGTGAAATCAGCTTAATATCTCGGAATTGTACAGTCCTGCGACTGTTCAGCCCTTCTCCCGCTAGTCAATGTAGATCACATCTTGTGAATCGCAGAGAACGGTGGCCATCATCTTTCCGGCCGATAGGACAGTTTTCGCCTTCTTCGGAGCACATTCGCCGGGCGCAGTCCACTGTTTTGACTGGTTCTTGGTCTCTGGCGTGTACCAGTGGATCCACGTTTCGTCGAAGGTTACAAAACGACGTAGAAACTCTTTCGGATTGCGTTTAAACAGCGTCAAACACTGCTCTGAAGTGGTCTCACGGATGCGCTTGTTATCCGGAATGAGCAACCTCGGCAGCCATCGAGCTGAAAGCTTTCTCATGCCCAATATTTCATATAGGATAAAACCCACACGGTCTTTCCAGATGCCTACTATCGCAGCTATCTCGCCACCTTCAGTTGGCTGCCTGCCAATACCAGATCATGGACTTTTGTCACGTTATTTTCCGTGGTACCCGTTTTTGGGGCACCTGGGCGTGTCTCATCAAAAACTGAAGTGCGACCACGTTAAACCTTGTTAAACCAATTTTTGATGTTTGCTATTGAAGGAGAAGAGTCACCGTACACAGCATCCAAGCGCTCTTTGATATCGCTGCGTGATTTCGTTTCCAAAAACAAGAATCGAATCACCAACCGATATTGCTCTTTTTCCATTTTTGCAAGAGTCGCGTACACGCCGGCTTTCACACGCGATCAAAACAAAACCACAAATCCAAGGTGGCTGAAATTTTGTCAGTAGCCGTCCACGAGAATGTACTACACAATAGTAAATTTTTCTTACGACAGTGGCGCCATCAGGCGGTGAGGCTAAGTACTTATCGGACTGCCGTCGTACTTATCAACCCGTATATTACTCATATTTCAGCTAATAAATATTTCTTATTCTTACTCACCATTGCCTAACTCCCGTTTGACCATTTGTTTCATAACTTGTGACAGTCTGTATAATAATTTCGAATTTTGCTTTGGAAAGTTTGCAAATACAATTAGCAGTATCTACTGCAAAATTGGGAAAACATATTTATTGACATGTTGTCACAACCATCTGGTTGACTACCATCCATCCCATCCATCCATCTGGTGACAATGTATCAATAAATATGTTTTCCTAATTTTCCATTTAAGTAATAACTTTTTTAGCACACTTTTATTCGATAATTATCCTCCAATACAAATCATTTCCGTAGTGCAGGGTGTTGTCTTTAAAAAAATACGTATTTGATTTTACATTTATTTTTTATACCTTATTGTTCACTAGAAAGCAAGACTTTGAGGGTAATGGAGCGAGGTTATATCCGTTTTGTTGGTGACAATAGCCCGGGGCTTTTACCTTTGTGTTTATCTTTTATCTTTGGCATTGCTGTTAGCAGAATATTATTGTTAATGTGAAAATGGAAACACTATTATTCACTATTTATTGTGACAAGAAATCAATCAACAAACAGACATATAAGCTTTAGAATACATTTATTAATATCAGCTAGTATACGTCCCACTGCTGGGCTCAAGCCTACTCCTGGATAGGAGTGAAATTGACCTACTATACCATCCTGATCAGAGGTACCTTTACCAACCGGTAAAGGCTTTTATTTCGAATTTTCTTTCCCTTGCATGGATATTATATGCGTTTCTTAGTCCTATTTTACGACACCCACGGGCGAGAAAGGGGGTGATAAATGGAAAAAACAACACACAAATAATGGACAAAGACAATGTATGGATGGTCGGTCCGCCTGTGACCATGAACGCTGTAAAGTGTTCGAAACATTGGGCAATCAAAAATTAAATACAAATGCGATAGATTCTTCAAAAGCATTATATTTTAATTGCCAATACTGCTCTTGTATAAAATAACATCATTATATACTAGACATTTCCGTGTGGTGAAGAAGTAAGAATACAATTCACCACTCCCTATCTTGCCCGTGGATGTCGTAAGAGACGACTAAGGGATATATTATGCAAATAAGATCAGTGCAAGAGAAGGAAAACACGAAATGAAACCTTATATCAACATGTCTGACCAGTTTTATCAACTAATAGGCTGCTACCGCTGGTATAGTAAGGTCAATTGACCTGCATTTCTTCCCATTACGGAGGAGGCCCCAGCCCAACAGTGGGAACGTATGTGGGCTGCGATGATGATGATATAATAGACAAATTGATATTTAAATTTAGATTGCACAATAAAAAACCCAATTAATGTATCAAAAACCTTTAGCAACTTGTATGGACACTCAACGATAAACACGCCTTCAACGTATGGATATCTTGTGTAACAGTTCTGAACAAGAGTTATAGTGTTCGACCATAAAGAGAAATGTCAGTGTTTATGAAACTGTTTATATTGGATATGGTATTTTATACTGTTCGTATAAGCCGTGTGACCTTCGGTGACGAAGGAAGAATACAATTCACCACTCCCTATCTTGCCCGTGGATGTCGTAAAAGACGACTAAGGGATACAATACGCATTTGACATCTATGCAAGAGAAGGAAATCTTGAAACAGAACCCTATATCAACCTCTCTGACTAGCATGACATAGTAAGGTCAATCTCCCTCCTATTGTGATGGAGGCTCGAGCTCAATAGTGGAATGTATATGAGCTGAAATGATGAATGATGATGATAATACTTCTTTATTATCATCATCTCAGTCTATATGAAGTCCCACTGTTGGGCTCAAACCCCCTACAATAGGAAGGAAATTAACTCACTATTCTACGCTGATGAAACGTGTTGGAGTAGTGTTATACATCGAGGTTGCCGTCTCTTGCATTAATGTTATCTGCGTATTATGATCCTTCTTTTTTTTTGTGGTGGTTTGTGGTCAGCGCTATCCTCGCATCACTCCGTCCGGGGCGATAAGGGGCGTAAGCACGCACACCCACAACCCACCTGAACACCACGTCGCCTTCGTCGTTGGACCGACCACCGGAGCAGGGTTACTTGTCATCAGTGGTCTATTATAATCTCTATAATCCCTTAGTCATCTTTTACTACACCCACGGGTAAGAGAGAGGGTGGTTAATTATATTCTTACTGCCCGTTTTTTATAGTCTCATTTTTTCTCCAAAAGGAAAAGCAGATGTGTAGATATTTTATTATATATAGTTTTTATAGTAATGTGCAAGTCTACGGCCGTTAACGGGGTATATAATATAAAACTCAGAAAAATTCCGAAAAAAATTTAACAAAAAAGCTTTAACAGTATTTAAGAATTTGGTCAGAAAATTGTAGAAAATCCAAGCAGTTTTCAGAGGAACTGCCAAAGTTTTTTATAAGAACTAGATGTCGTACCCAGAACCCTTGCTCGATTATGCTACTCAAGGCTGTTTAATGCTTTTTTAGACGTACATACTGCCCAGCTCACATAGTAAAAATAAACTCCAATAGTTTGGTCTTTTCATAAAGATGGGTTAGCGCAGTTTTTGCCATGCTTGGCAGGCGGTTTAGAGGTGGTCGCATTTGTCGCTTTACGCATTTGTCGATTGCTTTAATGATCCTTTAGTCAGTTTTTACGGTTTTTATGGGACAGTAAGTGGCGATGACACAAAGTATTCATAACTCGTCACCACACAAGAAATGCTGAATACCACAATAATATAATACCATATCCATTTAAGTATTTGGTTATGTTGTTGACGTGTGAGAATATTTTATAATAGTACACTTTGACGTTGATGTAAACATAAGAGAATTAATATCAACGTATACTGGAAAAGATACTTATAATAAAACTAGCTGACCCAACAGACGTTGTTCTGTTCAAATAAAATATAAGGAATTCTCTTCGAAATCGATTGCTGCGTCACCTACTGGGTCCAATTGTGAATCTAAACCATTCTCGAATCTCCTTGAACATAACATCAATCCGTCTTTCGTCCATCACCTGGCATACTTCATCTATTTTTTCATTTATTCCTCCTCTTACATTCAGCGTAGCAAAGCGGCTCTCTGTGGGCCACTTTTCGCCCCCGACGGAAACGAGACGTGACGTGTCGCGAACCACACCGCCGCCATTCGTACAGTTTTTATTTTTATTGAAACTCATTGCGTTCCCACGAGAAGCAAGGGAATTATTTTGTCCATCCCAGTAGAGCCCCGCTTACTAGGATAAGGTTAGCCATATTCTGGGGTCACCCGGTCCCAGGGCAATCGGCACGCTACAGACTAGGCTCGCCCCTAGCCACGCATCTATCGGCATGGCAGAGTCCCCTTGAACACACACAAAAATTCATTATCATCCGTCCAGCCGTTTAGAAGGAGTTCGATGACATACGTACGCAAGAAAATATATATATATATATATTTTTACGGTTTTTATCGCGTTTGTGTTTAATTTTTGATTGTCCGACGTTTCGAACACTTTACAGCATTCATGGTCACGGGCGGATTAAGATGTCTCACGTCCAGAAAGTTAACGTTATTACATAGATTTATATCTACCGGCTACAGAATTAGTTATTAAAATTTGACCCACATTTTGGTACTAGTTTATTGCCAGTCCAAGAAGAATTGACTATATGAAAAATTATATTTTTTATGGATAGTAATGATTAAACATTAAATTTGTAGTAATGAAAATTTATTAATTTAAACCTAACAAAACTACTAACCACCGGATCGGAACGCGGCCACATTGAGAAAGATCCGACATGAAAACTCAGAGGGCATGATGCTAAATTAATATTAATTTTTAAAAGGCGGCTTACTTTATCTTTCTAAACAGTTTTTGATTTATAACAATATTTAACTATTGTTACTGTAGGTCAAATTTATTCAATAATTGCTCACGGTCTCTTGCAGACTGCAGTCTTGTGGTAATCTTTTTTTATTTTTAATTATGTTTATAACAGGATTTCAGCTCGATGGTAACACCCGGCCGTGCTGTGTGGTAGCGGCTTCGAATACTACCAACCCTTGCTTTGCTCGTGGGTGTCGTAAAAGACGACTAAGAGCCCTAGATTGACCCGGACCAACTCCATCTGGTACCATTTGGGTCAACGATTACATTCCCAAGGAGGGTTGACGTCAGGCAGGCGGCCGGTCATAAAAGTCATTGCCGAAACTTTTTGCAATATGTCAAAATAGATGACATATTGCGTCGACCCCAAGTAATTGGGATAAGAGCAAGATGATGATGATGATGATGGTAACACCCGGCCATCTTCTCTATTGACAGTTTTGTAATCTTTATATATAAATTTCTTGTGTACGTGTGTATGTCATTGAACTCCTCCTAAACGGCTGGACCGATGTTGATGAAATTTTTTTTGTGTGTATTCAAGAGGGTTCGAGAATGGTTTAGAGTCACAATTCGACTCGGTAGGTGGCGCTACTGTCGATTTTAAGAAGAATTCCTTTTATTTTATTTGATGGAACAACGTCTGTTTTGTCAGCTAGTCATTATATATTATTGAGATAATTAGAACTAAAATATCGTATCTAGATATTGTATATCGTTTGACGCTCTGCTCCATAAGCAAGTCAAATTTAACTCTGTTGTAGCTTACAGGCATTGTTGTTCATTGGGCTCCAATAGCCGAACGTCTCGTCTAACTATGTTCATGAAACATGATCTTCACTGGAGCGGAACAGTTTGGCTTATTACGAAATAACAGTGGAGTATTGAGATACAGTGAATGAGATTTATCTATAGTTAAATGATGATACTCATTGGCTTGCAAAATTACTAAATAATTGTACCCATAATTACGTTTATATGGATAATTTGTATGTCATTTTGGCTTTTATTAGCCCCATTGCTGGGCCCGAGCCTCTTCCATGCTAGGAGGGAAATTTGTTATGAACAGGATACATATAGGCGCAAGTCGCGACGAGAGTATATGTAGGTACGAAACACGCAAATGTGTCGACTGTGTAAGTTGGGACGAAGGTGCCCTGCAAACGATCATCGCCCGATCAGCTGATATTAAGGCGAAGTTCGTCTTGCTTATGCGAACGTAATCATTGATTTATTCAATTTATAATGGACATTTAAGAAGAAAGTACGTATATGTTGCAGATTAAGTTTTACTGAATTTATACAATTTAATCAGATACACACGAAAAAGTGATGACAAGATTGTAAATTTTATATCTCCAATTCATTAACGAATCGATATTTTCTTCAAATTTATTTCGTGAGTATTCCAACCAATATCAAAGAAAAGTACCCGTAATCGACGTGATAACAATAGATTGTGTGTAAAAAAGTCTAATACATCATTAATGCACAAGAGCATATTTTGTATGGCGCCACTTATCTATCTATATCTATACCAATAAATAAAATTGGAGTGTCTGTTTGTAATGTCAAAATAATAGGCTTTTTTCATGCTCACACGGTTATTTGCACGATACCTATGCCTAAAATACAGATTAAAAAATTTTTGTCTGTCTGTCTGTTTGTTTGTTCCGGGTAATCTTCAAAACGGCTGGACTGATTTCAAAAATTCTTTCAGCAATGGAAAGATATAATATCAGGGCGTAAACTAGACTATATTTCATCCCGGTATTCCCACGGGAACGGGAACTACGCGGGTAAAACGACTAAAACCGAAGTGAAGCGAGGGCGGGTTGCCAGTATATAATAAATTGCCAAGACTGTAATTTTATATTAGTTGTTAACAATGTAGATTAGTATTGTATTAAATAGTTATTAGCAATTAAGGATCTATGGTCCTTTTCAACAAATATGTGCACACCTATTTAAGGTTAAATATGACTGGACATTTATATGTATTTACGAGGGCACTCCGATAAGTACTTAGCCTACAATAGAAAAACAAATTTTTTTAATAAATGACGATTTATTTCTCAACATAGTCTCTTTTTAACTCGATACACTGGACCCAGCGATGGTCCATCTTCTTTAACCCATCTGAAAAATACTTTTTGTGGAGGTCTGCAAAGTAGGTCTCCGTGGCGGCGATAACCTCCTCATTCGACTCAAATTTCTGCCCCGCGAGTGGCTTTCTCAAGTTTGGAAACAAAAAGAAGGCACACGGGGTCAAATCTGGGCAATACGGTGGACGGGGTAGCTGTTCGTAGCCTAATTCAATCAATTTGGCTGTGGCGACAGTAGAGGTGTGAGCCGGTGTGTTATCGTGGTGAAAGAGCACTTTTTTCGTCACCAAACGGGGCCGTTTTTTCTTTAATTCGGCGTGAAATCAGCTTAATATCTCGGAATTGTACAGTCCTGCGACTGTTCAGCCCTTCTCCCGCTAGTCAATGTAGATCACATCTTGTGAATCGCAGAGAACGGTGGCCATCATCTTTCCGGCCGATAGGACAGTTTTCGCCTTCTTCGGAGCACATTCGCCGGGCGCAGTCCACTGTTTTGACTGGTTCTTGGTCTCTGGCGTGTACCAGTGGATCCACGTTTCGTCGAAGGTTACAAAACGACGTAGAAACTCTTTCGGATTGCGTTTAAACAGCGTCAAACACTGCTCTGAAGTGGTCTCACGGATGCGCTTGTTATCCGGAATGAGCAACCTCGGCAGCCATCGAGCTGAAAGCTTTCTCATGCCCAATATTTCATATAGGATAAAACCCACACGGTCTTTCCAGATGCCTACTATCGCAGCTATCTCGCCACCTTCAGTTGGCTGCCTGCCAATACCAGATCATGGACTTTTGTCACGTTATTTTCCGTGGTACCCGTTTTTGGGGCACCTGGGCGTGTCTCATCAAAAACTGAAGTGCGACCACGTTAAACCTTGTTAAACCAATTTTTGATGTTTGCTATTGAAGGAGAAGAGTCACCGTACACAGCATCCAAGCGCTCTTTGATATCGCTGCGTGATTTCGTTTCCAAAAACAAGAATCGAATCACCAACCGATATTGCTCTTTTTCCATTTTTGCAAGAGTCGCGTACACGCCGGCTTTCACACGCGATCAAAACAAAACCACAAATCCAAGGTGGCTGAAATTTTGTCAGTAGCCGTCCACGAGAATGTACTACACAATAGTAAATTTTTCTTACGACAGTGGCGCCATCAGGCGGTGAGGCTAAGTACTTATCGGACTGCCGTCGTACTTATCAACCCGTATATTACTCATATTTCAGCTAATAAATATTTCTTATTCTTACTCACCATTGCCTAACTCCCGTTTGACCATTTGTTTCATAACTTGTGACAGTCTGTATAATAATTTCGAATTTTGCTTTGGAAAGTTTGCAAATACAATTAGCAGTATCTACTGCAAAATTGGGAAAACATATTTATTGACATGTTGTCACAACCATCTGGTTGACTACCATCCATCCCATCCATCCATCTGGTGACAATGTATCAATAAATATGTTTTCCTAATTTTCCATTTAAGTAATAACTTTTTTAGCACACTTTTATTCGATAATTATCATTATTTCAGGTCATATACGTCCCACTGTTGTGCTCAAGCCTCAATAAGAGGGCAATTGACCTATTATACCACGTTGGTCAGACGTGTTGCTATAGGGTTATATTTCAAGTTTTCCTTCTCTAACATAGATGTTATATGCATATTTAATCCGAGTCGTCTTTTGCGACACCCACGGGCAAGAGAGGGGGTGGTGAATTTTATTCTTACTCGGTCACTACTACGTAGACGCTTTTATTAGCTTGTTTGTTTGTACGTAACCGACTCCTTTGGATTTCGACCCACTTTAACGGTCAGTTATCATTTAAACTTTATAGACTTATCAAGGACCAATGACAATATAATACTTTGACTAGTTTGTTCCCTTAACATTTCTGGATTAGTAATTTTTTTCGTGACTGAGTTTTTGATGTGACTCGATAGATGTCGCTATCCCTACTTTCTGAATCGCACTTTTTAATTCACTTTGTTTTTTTCCCAATAATCCTAATAAATTTCGTTCATTATTTTATTCCTATATTTCCCTTTCATTACTAGATTTAATCCCTATATTTATATGTATTCAATTAAACTAAAGAATACGTCGGGAGCACCAAGCCTGCTCAAAATACCCGTATGTCAAATCCCGATAAAGGCCTTCAAGACATCAAGCGAAACGGCAAGTTTCACCACTCCTTTCGAAAGCCCCGCCTTTGTGAATGTCATATACTAGAAAATTAGCAGTGAATCGATTTTAATGAATTATTTTTTTTATTACTGAGGGTTTTTTAGCCCTTAGATATGACATAAAAGGGGTGGACGGATTGGGGATTAGTCCGCCACCTGCAGAAAGCCCGACTGTGCGAGGGCAACGCGCCGGCAGCACTGTCCTGTTGCCGGGACGTCGAAGGGGACGATACCCAAAAGGGTTCCCGGCGGCCGCTCACGGAAGTCAAGGAATTGGTACCAGTGGACGGCCCAATGTTGATGGGGATCGAAAACGGTAGGTTATGAGGCCGCACGCCGAGCGGGGTGTGTCCAGACCATGGCCTAGCCAAAAAAAGGTTTGACGTAAAGCGGATATTGAATATATGTGAATGTTTTTTTTTTGATAAGTTATGGTATAGATAGACGTACGTTCGATCCGGGGCAACGAAAGGGCGGCACACGGTTCCATAACCCGCCGTATTTCCTATTTATGGCCATTGGGCTTACCACTAGAACCAAATCCTTGTCTGTGGCCAACCCGGCGGGTTATTCTTTCGGAAACCACCCCTTGTCGACGCCGCGGCGGCTAGTATCGCCTTCGGGACAAGTCTCTATAAGAGTAACGCACTATTGCCCGGTTCAGTCACCTGTACAAATGTTTGTAGTTGGACATTAGCAAACTATGGTTTTCTGTTTTATGTGGGAACAAAGAAATCCAGTAGTGATATTGAATGTTTCATTTCTTTAATTATCTTATGCTTGTTGAATACACGACCCTTAAATATTAAGTAACAGTTAAGGCATATATTGCCATTTATTGACACATAAAATCAATGTTATGGATCATTTATATTGCTTTAGATTCCATCTAAAATTTCAGGGACTTCGGTGAAAACAAGTATTTACACTAAGAAAGATAGTTTTACATAAGCGAAATTATAATTATTCTCTCCAATAAGACACATTTTTTTTTACTTTTTAAAAAGACCACCCGACACTAAGGAAATAAACCATGTATAACGGGGGACTTTACAAACATATAATTTACCGGACACAAATTACACGCAGACTCTGAACAACAATTTGTGGCTTGTACAAAGTATTGTCCCGCATGGGAATTGAACCCGTGACACTGGCGCGGTAGGTCGGTATCTCAAACACTACGTCATCTGTGCAGTCACATTCCTTTGGGAGTGTATTCTCTGGCGTAATGAGCAGGACTTCATGTTAGACAATCTGCAAGTCACGTCTGTATACTATACGAACTTTGTAGAAACTGGAGAAAATTCTCGTGCGTTCAGGCGATTTTACCATATCTACGATTGCAATCAATTCTAAAGCTCACATAGGCCCCTTAAACTCCATTAAATCCGTGGTGCTATACTGCTGCGCTTCCTGTAATTGTACATCAAGTGTATCTAATCTGCTGACTTAATTAGGCAATCTTGCTTCATGTCTCCCATATTGGGTGAGAGGGAAGTGGAACCTTTGCAACTTCTCTTTTTTCTTTTCTAATTAACTTTGTTGCGGGTCCCAAGGTAGTAAAAAGAATTTCCCGGTACTTCCTGAGGGTCAAACCCTTGTGTCTTATACGGGGACCATTGTGAACTCTGGCTTACAAGAGTTATAGTGGTGTGGTGGGATTAGTCCCAAAAAAAGATACATAAACATCCCCTACACCGCGATACCATGATTGCCGTGTGGTGACGGAATAAGAATACAATTCATTACTCTCTGTCTTGCCCATGGATGTCGTACGAGACGACTAAGGGATATAATATCTATATAAGATAAGGAAAACTCGAAACAAAACCCTATATCGACATGTCTAACCAGCGTGGTATAATAGGTCAATTTCTTTCCCACAGTGGAGGAGGCTCGAGCCCAACAGTGGGAAGTATATGGGCTAAAATGATGATAATGTAAGATGGAAAATTTACTAAATTCCAAATAGCAAAATTACAGAATCTAATGGAAGTACTACATTCATCTCGACTGTGGCAATTTCGACAGTCATCCACCACGGGGGACACCCATAAAATATTTTACGATCCTAATAAACTTGAACGTAGTTCTCACTAGAGCGAGTACTGTAATGTTCTCTAAGATATTTCTGTTAAATGACCGAGAAATTAGACGTGCTCACTTATGTTGGTCGGTTTACTTAATGAAGGTCACAACAAATTACATTGGTAAAAAAAAACTTTTGATTAAAACCATTGCGGAGAGTTTATCGTACTCAGAGTTGTTCTTACCCTTATTTATAACTAGCCGAGGCCGCGGGTGACGTGACCGGAGATTAGTCCGTCACCCTCCGAGAGGCCGACCGCGTGAGGAAAGACCGACGTCCTCCCCGAGGGGGGGACGTCGGTCGATGGGAGGGTACCCCACGTAGGGGGTATTCCGTCGGGCCGACCACTGATGGCAAGTAACCCTGCTCCGATGGTCGGCCCAACGACGAAGGCGACGTGGTTTTCGGGTGGGTTGCGGGTGTTGCGTGCTTACGCCCCTTTGTCGCCCCGGACGGAGTGGTGCAAGGAGCGCGCCGACCGCAGCCCACCCCAAAAAAAAACCCTTATTTATAACCAAACGGTGAGAAGTCGGATTTTCATACCTTCATATTCTTTATGGTGACGGGGTAAAAATATTATTCATCACGTGTAATTTTTTTTTGACAGGTTTGGATCCACCTCGCTTAATTTGTCTGGGGCGACGGATGAGCGGCATGCGACCCGATAACCTATTGTGTTCCCTCCTCGTCGCCATTGAACTGACCACTGGTAACGATAGGGCTGGATTAACCCTATCAGGGCCCCCTTTTCCTTTTTTTTGGGTGTGGGTTGCGGTCGGCGCACTCCTCGCACCACTCCGTCCGGGGCGACAGAGGAGCGTAAGCACGCACACCCACAACCCACCTACGATGCACGGCGCCTTCGTCGTTGGGTCGACCACCGGAGCAGGGTGACTTCAGAATCCTATCAGGGCCCCTAGGCAATGCGATGCTCGGGTCAATGGTCCAAGGTCTATAAGCAGTAGTATCACTTACCATCAGGTGTGAAATTTTTACTTTTGCCACCAACAGTAATAAAAAAAGGGATATGCGGAGCCCTAGACAGTTGCCTAATCCGCCTTATGGATAACCAGGCCCTTTTTTTTTTTTTTTGTTAACGCTGTGGAAATGCAATTTACGCACTACCCCTCGCCGGTAACAGACGAGGGGGGTGTGTGGGACTCACCAGTCGCCTATGCAACCGGAATATCCACTAAAACCAACAGCGGTCCCTACCGCGCTTTTACGGAGTGCCGGAGAGATCGTCTAATGACATTCGATCCCCGACACTTCTACGCAAGGCCGTCGGGCCACGTCCTGTCGTCACTCAAGGCGGTGGGAGGAGACGCGCATATCGGCGCCTCCCCCTCCCTGGCCGCCGCCTACGGAGCGAGTTAGCGGACGCAAGTGCCTCGCGTTCCCGCTCCGCGGCCTCCTTCCGGGCGATGACCTCCTCGCAGAAAGAGGCCATCGCCGACCAGCACCTGTCGCTGTCGAGCATCTTTGTTATGATGGTCAACAACGACAGGCCCGTTCTTATGACCACCAACAGGTCGCGGCGCTGAGGCCCCCAGGCGGGACATATCTCCAGGGTGTGACGCACATCATCATTTGGCGCGCCACACTCATGGTATCCGGGGGCCTCCTCACGCCTGATTCTATGCAGGTACTTACCAAAGACCCCGTGTCCGGTAAGTACCTGCGTCATCCGCAATCCGGTATTCTCGTATTGTTCTCACCGCCATGGCTCTCTGCGCCTTTCGCAATTTAGCCTTATTGGAGGCGGTGAGAGACTCCGCCCAGATATGGATAACCAGGCCCTAGGTACTGGGTCTTTTACGACACCCATAGGTAAAAGAGGGGTGAAATGTATTCTTACTTAGTCACTACACGGAATACAGTTGCCTAGTTAATGATCTTTAACTAAATAAAATACTGTAAGAGCAATCCAAAAAATTATGAACTATATTTCAGCGTGTATGAATTCATAACTACCCGTAGATGTGGTAAAAGACGACTAAAGGATATGATATGCATATTACGTATATGTAAGAGAAGGAAAACTAGAAATAAAACTCAATACCAACCCGTCTAACCAGCGTGGTAAAGCCAATTTCCCTCCTATTAAGAATGAGGATCGAGTCCAGCAGTGGGGACGTATTTGAGCTAAAATAATGAATTCATAAACATATCAAACACATTTAAAAACATATTTAAAAAAATTTAGTGTGTGTTAGTAAAAATTAACTATGTATGTAGAATGAATTAGAAAGAATTATTGTTATAAATGGGCAGGACATTAACAAATTTGATAATTTGGTCATTCTTCATGTAGAAATCTAACGCCAGGGGTTGTGAAGTCCTCGAATGCTATGAGCATCCCTGACTTACTCGTGGAAGTTCAGACTGTAGTATAAAATAAAAAAAAAGAACTAAGAAAATATAGTGAACAAGATTATTGACGATAACTCGAAAAATACTGGTCCGATCTCGATCAAATTTATATGGGACCACATGGAAAGCCCCCATGCAAACTAACAAAAGAAAAAGAATCATCAAAATCGCTTCACCCAGAAATAAGTTTTTAGATGACTCCATTATACAAGAACAAAGAAGTCATGAGGACTGCCAATAGAAGTGAAAACTTAAAACTATGACCAAACATTGTAAATAAAACTACTTTACGGGTGGACTAAGATGTCAGAAGAGTCCGCCCGTGACCATGAATGCTGTAAAGTGTTCGAAACGTCGGGCAATCAAAAATCAAATACAAACGTGATTAAATCCGTAAAGTAGTTTTATTTATAACTAGCAACTCGCCCTCGCTTCGCTTCGGCTTCAGTCGCCTTACCCGCATAGTTCCCGTTCTCGTGGGAATACCGTGATAAAATATAGCCTATGTTACTCCCTGATATTATAGTTTTCTACTGGTGAAAGAATTTTAGAAATCAGTTCGGTGGTTTAAGCGGGTAAGCGCAACAAACAAAAAAACTTACTTTCGCATTTATAATATTATTAAGGATGTTTAATACTCCCGTAAACATATAAGCAGATATCATATGAGCAAACAGTTGATATTTATTGATATTCAAATTAATTGATTGATCTTAAATTAAAATTTATAAAGTAAAACTTGCCAACTCCTTGCTTCCAATCCTCCAATATTTCCAACTGCTTCTGTTGTTCTTTTCTAATTAATGTTGTGGGTGCAAAAACAATTAAAAGCGTTTCCCACTTAGAATAATAACGTATAGAAGGATAGTGTCAATACTTCGAACTTTCAAAATTTGAATCTAAAAATACTAATGGCGGGCAGACGATTACACACGTACACACGCACACCACTATACAAATTATGAAATCAAATTTTGTTTTTATTAACATAAATCGTCGAAATACTTTTAAAAGTAATGTTAAAAACCTTTTTAAGTTTTTCAAATGTGTTGTGACACCATTTGAATGCACAAACCGTCATAATTACCTATTTATTTTTTAAGAGTTGCGTACGTACGTGCAGTACAATACTTGTACATTACGGAACGGTTCCGGCGTAAGCTCCATTAGGCTCCAATTGAAATGCTTCACTTTTTGTGCGCGAACTTACCTTCTATACGTTATTATTCTAAGAGCGGTACGGACTAACGTGCGTTCATAGTTTAGTTTTTCATTGTATATTACGTATACATACATACCTGTCGGATAACAAGGTTCTTTTTTATACGTTTTCTCGATTATAAAGGTTCTTAGGCAGTATTCTATAATCCGACAAATTCTATAGTCCGACACTGCCGTGCAAAACGCTTGTCGGATCACCGAGGGTCCACTGTATAGTGTTAGCATTAACACGCCACGTGACCATGTCGTTGACGACTTACGTGAATTACCGCCCCATCCAAATCTACCTATAGAAGCTTTCACATCAAGAAATACAGACTTCATCCTTTTAAGGTCGATTAAAAATAATAGAGGCATACTTTACTAATTTATACTCGAAAATCGTAATTGAAATATTCAAAGACATCATATTTCAAAATAAATTTATTGGCCAAAAGGCCGTTCGTTAGAGCTCACGATTTCAACTGAAAACTGAGATGTCGGGTACAAAGGGTTCTTTCCCTTACGAAATTGACATAATTTTACGCGCGAAAAATTTCTGTGAACCCTCTGACATTCCACAAATTTTATTGTTGCGTTGTGTTGTAAAGGTATAAATATATACAGGCTTATAAATTATGTACATATCTTTTTTTTTAGCTAGTTGTAATAATACAAGTATTTAACCAACATCTCAAATATACATTCTGCTGCTGGGCTTGAACCTCCTCCACAAAGGAGAGAAATTGATCTACTATACCGCGCTGGTCAGACGAATTGGTATAGGGTTTTATTTCGACGTTTTCTTCTCTTTCACAGATATTATATGCATACTATATCCCTTAGTTGTCTTTTACGCCACTTATGGGCAAGAGATGGAGTGGTGAATTGTGTTCTTACTTCGTTACTACAGGGAAAATGTATAATGCCGCGTGGTGACGGAGTATATAATTAACCACCCCGTTTCTTACCCGTAGGTGTTCGTATAAGACGAATAAGCTATATATTAGGCACATAACAACTGTATAAGAAAAGGAAAACTCGAAATAAAACTCTATATCAACCCAAAGGTGGTGTTCCAAAGTTGCCAGCAGAACATTGCTGCCATTTTTTCTACCGACAGTCAGTTTTTACGATTCTGACGGTAACTAGGCGATAGTGACAGACTGTATTTTCAATTACATTTTCAACATCAAACAGTCTTCCTTTGTCCATCTTTTCAACGTAGAACTCTTCTTTGGTGGCTTATTGCCATAATTGTCCCACTTGGGCAAGCATATTGGTGATCGCAGTAAAGTAGGTATTATAACGTTATCCAGAAAAGCGCTGATCCCCATTCTCTTGATCCCTTTAAGCCATTTTTTCCAACTCCCACGGGCACGTAAAAGGTAGCAAAAATTGCAAAATTATTCCGTTGCCACACAGGGGAAATAATATTAATATTATTATGACAATAGTAGAATCAATAACCAACATTTATCGTACGATTAAAGCTAACTATTGACGCAATTAAGTTAAAATTTATGGTCGCCATAAAGATATAAACACAGCGAACGTGGCGGGAATGCCGAATGCCGGTGGATTGTCGCGCTGGGCAGATTTATAGATGCACTGTGCAACACATTCGTAGGGTTGCCAGGGAAATAAATATATTCTCCCGTAGCTATGTAAAATTTTGCTACTCTGTTGTAATGTTAAGTGAAATTGTACAGTAATATATCTTATTTTGACTTTTATTGATGGATGCTGATCGATGAATCAGCGTATCGATGGCCGTTTTTGGACAAAGGCTTCATTGCGGCATTGGCGATAGTATCTTCGGTAAAATAAGGCGGGCACTGTTCTCTACTGTTTTAGTATCCAGTTGGCTTCCTCGGGTAAGTAAGGGGTGGCGATATTATTATATCCTTACTAAACAT
Source organism: Lymantria dispar (assembly GCA_032191425.1). Lineage (NCBI taxonomy): Eukaryota > Metazoa > Arthropoda > Insecta > Lepidoptera > Erebidae > Lymantria > Lymantria dispar. Next base: position 29,203,726 of record CM063455.1, read on the forward strand.
CTAATTACACAGGGAAATGTTGGTAACTCAATAAATACACTCTAATGTCGCAGATTCCAAGCGTGCTTTTTGTAAACCAGGTTGTTGATGTTTGATGATATTATTTAGTTTAAAAAGTATTTTTATTAAAAAGTTTAAGATAAATACGAGTCGCAAACGAAAACGCGTGAAAAGTTAAAAAAAAAAATAGTTTAGTAACATAATATGCGCATCACTCGGAGCGAAGCCTCTCCCGGGACAACTGGGGATCTCATTCCGCTCCGATAGATCGCCCAGGGAGTGTGAATATCGCTTGTCACTCTCCAAGAGTAACGAAGAAGGTGCGATAGAGCTTTTTCCATTCGGTTAATCAAATGCTGTACCCAATAAACCCGCTTTTAAGATAGATGTGGTGAATTGAAATCAAATGTGGTACTGCAATGGTATTAGCAGAATATTCTTTGTTTCCTTTCCAACCAGAATATATTTTTATTTTTCAAAAAATTCTATTCGAACAAACTATTGAATATCATTCCATTTGTTCTGCCATTTGGGTCAATGTAGACGTGCGTCATCTCGCGTCTCCCATAAAGACGATACGAGTGACAATTTGATTGTCATACACCAGTCTATACATGGTCCAAGTGGGCCATAATTGGAACAGTATTCCTATAATTCAAAGTCACACCGGGTTCAAATACCGCGTGTGACATTCATTTTTCATTTGTAAATAAGTTGTTTTCCTTTCCACTAGAATAATCTATACCAATAAATAAAATTGGAGTGTCTGTTTGTAATGTCAAAATAATAGGCTTTTTTCATGCTCACACGGTTATTTGCACAACACCTATGCCTAAAATAGCAATTAAAAATTTTTTGTCTGTCTGTCTGTCTGTTTGTTCCGAGTAATCTTCAAAACGGCTGGACCGATTTCAAAAATTCTTTCACCAATGGAAAGCTATAATATCAGGGCGTAAACTAGGCTATATTATATATATGTATATAAAAATATACCTATTTTGTAAATAAACCTTTACGGATTTTATCACGTTTATATTTAAAGTGAAAACTTCTTTTGGCGCACTGCATACAGATTTTTCTGTAGGCTGTAAGTTAGGCTGATCTGTCACGCTCTGAGGTGAAAGGTTCGATTGAGTGATATCGGGACCGCCGAATGAGCTCAAGCGAGAAGGATCAGCTGCTCTTCATTGCTGTGTCGCTCTGTTTACTATATTCAATTTATATGTAATAATTGTTATTATTAAATATTATTAATTATTCTATAGCTTTTAATAGTTATTTAAAATAAGATATTGGTTGATATGATACGACGATGATATCCTTACTAATATTATAAATGCGAAAGTACGGTTGTTTGTTACGCTTTCAGGCTTGAACCACTGAACCGATTTAAAAATTCTTTCACCAATGGAAAGCTATAATATAAGGGAGTAACATGGGCTATATTTTATCCCGGTATTCCCATGGGAACGGAAACTACGCGGGTAAGGCAACAGAAACTGAACGAAGCGAGGGCGGGTTGTTAGTATATATGTATATAAATTATGATTGCCAATGAAGTTTGCACTTCTGCCTTGCGGTCTAAAGCGCACACATATTTTTTTATAATTATATTGTTAAGCTAGTTAAATCAAATACAATTAGCAATACTAGTAAGAACGAACGTATAAATACTTAAACTCTCAGAGGGAATACAGACAGACTGTCGCGCTCTGCGACTGATTTATTGTAGTCAGTTTTAGAACGTAGTAACAGGGCTACCAGATTAAAAAATATATTTACCTCTATATTGTAACATGACAAATTTAATAGAAATAATAATCAGAACTGAAAAGTAAATAATATATTATGATTCAAGTAATAATGGTTCATCAAATCGTTAGTCCATTGTTGGATTATTTTAAAATAGGGTAAATATAAAATCGGATAAGCATCATGATTATTATTTTTTTTAACTAATCTTTATTATTTAGTTTGGTGGTGACGGAGTGAGAATACAATTCACCACCCTCTATCTTACCCGTGGGTGATCGTACGAGACGACTAAGGGATATAAAACGCATATAACATCTATGCGAGAGAAGGAAAACTCGAAATAAAACCCTATACCAACACGTCTGACCAGCGTGGTATAGTAGGTCAATTACCCTTCCATTATGGAGGAGGCCCGAGCCCCAACAGTGAGACGTATATGGGCTGAGATGATGAATCTTTATTATTTAGTTTTGAAAGGGGATTATTATTAAACCGTTTTTTGGTTACTGTAATTCATTTATATATTTTTATGTTCGCAACCTTTTTTTAGGATGGGCTATTGTCAGCGCAACCGCTGCCCGGCTCCGTCCGGGGTGACAGAGGGCCGGCGAGGGGCCCCACATAACCCAACGTAGCATGTCGCCTTCGTCGTTGGCCTGATACCGAGTGCCTTGTCTGCCGTGGTCGGCCCGACGGAATATCTGCCGAAGCCTGAGAAAAAAGATAATTTTCACATTATTATGGTAAATTATACAAAACATTCACAAATTATATACCTCAATTGTCCCCAGGAAAAATTCTATAGATGATGTTGCTTAAAAATTTATCAATAGTTTTTGAGTTTATCGCGAACAAACAGATGCGGTGAATAATAGTGTAGTGATTAATGGTACATCAAATATTATTTATTCAGTATTATTATCCGTGACGGAGTAAGAAAACATTTCATAACCCGATTTTTCGATCCGACCCAAACACGATCGAACAAAAGATATAATATGTTAATAATATAATGCAAGAAAAAGAAAACTCGAAATAAAAACTTATTCCAAACTAGTGTAGTATAGTCGGCCATTTTTCCTTCCATTGTGGAAGAGGCTCGCTTCAGCAGTGTGACAGATATGAGTGGAGATGATGATAATGATGACTATAATGATAATAAAAAAAATACCATTCATCATCATCATCATCATCTCAGCTCATATATGTCCCAGATGTCTCTTCTCCTCCACAATTGGAGGTATATTAACCTAATATTGATCCGTCTGGTGACAGAGTAAGAACATAATTCACCACTCCCTATCCTTCCCGTGGATCTCGTAAGAGACGATTTAGGGATATTGTAGTGTTGTGACTACCAAATCACAAAAATATAGGCAATGTTTAGAATAATAACGTATAGAAGGATAGTGTCAATACTTCGAACTTTCAAAATTTGAATCTAAAAATACTAATGGCGCGCAGACGATTACACACGTACACACGCAAACCACTATACAAATTATGAAATCAAATTTTGTTTTTATTACTATAAATCGTCGAAATACTTTTAAAAGTAATGTTAAAAACCTTTTTAAGTTTTTCAAATGTGTTGTGACACAATTTGAATGCACAAACTGTCATAATTATCAATTTATTTTTTAAGAGTTGCGTACGTACGTGCAGTACAATGACTTGTACATTACGGCACGGTTCCGGCGTAAGCTCCATTAGGCTCCAATTGAAATGCCTCACTTTTTGTGCGTGAACTTACCTTCTATACGTTATTATTCTAAGAGGCAATGTATATTTTAAGTATTCTTATAATCACACCAATACTATACAGAGACAGTTATATAATCCCTGTCTCGAGCGCATCGTATAGAGTATATAGATTATTATTCTCTAGAATCACGTTGGCCTTGAGAAGTGTAGGTCAGAGTGGACCGATAGAGAAAAGTGTAAAAGTGCGTGCCGATCTTGTGAAACTCTAAACATTAAAGATATGATATGCATATAATATCTATGCAAGAGAAGGAAAATCTATACCAATAAATAAAATTGGAGTGTCTGTTTGTAATGTCAAAATAATAGACTTTTTTCATGCTCACACGGTTATTTGCACGACACCTATGCCTAAAGTACAGATTAAAAAAAATTTTTCTGTCTGTCTGTTCCGGGTAATCTTCAAAACGGCTGGACCGATTTCAAAAATTTTTTCACCAATGGAAAGCTATAATATCAGGGCGTAAACTAGGCTATATTTTATCCTGGTATTCCCACGGAAACGGGAACTACGCGGGTAAAACGACTAAAACCGAAGCTAAGCGAGGGCGGGTTGCTAGTCCGAAATAAAACTCTATACCAACCCGTCTGACCAGCGTGGTGTAGTAAGTCAATTTCCTACTCCTTGTGGAGAAGATTCGAGCCCAATAGTGGGACGTATGTGAGCTGTGATGATGATGATGATGACCTACTATATACCATGTTGGTCAAACAGGTTAGTAAAGGCTTAGAATAATAACGTATAGAAGGATAGTGTCAATACTTCGAACGTTTTAAATTTTAATCTAAAAATACTAATGGCGCGCAGACGATTACACACGTACACACGCACACCACTATACAAATTATGAAATCAAATTTTGTTTTTATTAACATAAATCGTCGAAATACTTTTAAAAGTAATGTTAAAAACCTTTTTAAGTTTTTCAAATGTGTTGTGACACCATTTGAATGCACAAACCATCATAATTACCTATTTATTTTTTAAGAGTTGCGTACGTTCGTGCAGTACAATGACTTGTACATTACGGAAAGGTTCCGGCGTAAGCTCCATTAGGCTCCAATTGAAATGCCTCACTTTTTGTGCGTGAACTTACTTTCTATACCTTATTATTCTAAGAAAAGGGTTTTATTTTGAGATTTTCTTGGATAGATGTTATTTTCATATCCCATATTTTGCGGTATATTGTATTCTTACTCCATCATCTCATTATCTCAGCCTATAAACGTCTCACTATTGGGTTCGGGTATCCTCCCCCATGGGAGGGAAATCATGCTGGTCAGACAGTTTGGTATATTTCTTGCATAGATGTTATATACGGCACGGGGTGCTCTCCTTCCGACTGGTGCAGGTTTTGACGGGGCATGGGTACTTCGCCAAATACCTGCACAAGGTCATTAGGAGGGAGAGTACACCGTTCTGCCACCACTGCGATTGCGACGAGGACACGGCGCGCCATACGCTCGAGGCCTGCGGTGCTTGGGCAGTGCAGCGCTGTGAACTCGTCGCAATCATCGGTACGGACCTGACGCTGCCGGCTATCGCTAGGGCGATGGTCGACAGCGTCGGGCATTGGGACGCGGTCGCAGCCTTCTGCGAGACAGTGATATCGCGGAAGGAGGCGGCGGATCGCCTGCGTGAGGAGCGCAGCCTCGATGAGGATATCCGCCACCGGCGACTGGGGCGGCGCAGGCGCAACTACCTACGCCTCATGCCGCCCTAGCCGAGGCCGCGGGTGACGTGACCGGGGATTAGTCCGTCACCCGCTGAGAGGTCGACCGCGTGAGGAAAGACCGACGTCCTCCCCGAGGGGGGGACGTCGGTCGATGGGAGGGTACCCCGCGTAGGGGGTATTCCGTCGGGCCGACCACTGACGACAAGTAAACCTGCTCCGGTGGTCGGCCAAATGACGAAAGCGAGGTGGTTTTCGGGTGGGTTGCGGGAGTTGCGTGCTTAAGCCCCTCTGTCGCCCCGGACGGAGTGGTGCGGAGGCGCGCCGACCGCAGCCCACCCACAAAAAAAAAATAGATGTTATATACATATTATATCCCTTAGTCGTCTTTTACGACACCCACGGGTAAGAGAGGGAATGTATCCCCGTCCCCGTACGGATACAAGCTAATATAATAAATAAAAAACATATATAGAATATACTATAAAAGATATAACTGATTATGAATGCCTTTTGGTATAAAGTAAACCGGGCCTAGTCCCGTATTCAAGATAAGTGTAACGTATGTAAGCGTTATTATAACTCAAACCGATTTCCCTGTGGTATCGCGAGTTTATATGAAGGTTGGCAACCCTTACTTTAGATTATCCCGCTTTAGTATATTTGATATTTGTAAACACTGATAGTGTAGTGGTGGTATCGAAAACTATTTGACGTATTAAGTTCTTAACCATATTTTTTTAGAATAGAATAGTATTTATTGTCATATAACAAAAAATACTTCTGTGAAGTGACATAGTAAGTATTCATCACTCTCTCTTTTGACCGTGGGTGTCGTAAAAGACGACTAATGGATATAGAATGGAGATAACATCTATGTAAGAGAAGGAAAACTTGAAATAAAACCCTATGCCAACTCGTTTGGGCCGACCACTGACGACAAGTCACCCTGCTCCGGTGGTCGGCCCAACAACGAGGCGACGTGGGTACGGGTGGGTTAAGGGCCCGCGCGCCGTCCTTTCGTCGTCCCGGACGGTTACCATACCCCACCCATAAAAAAAATGCCAACTCATTTGACCAGCGTTATATAGTATTTCTACAAAAAATAAATGGTTAGAAATTGATTAGATTTTATTTTTCTAGAATATAAATCATATAGCAAAACTATTTGTATACAAAATGAGAACTAAGTTTGTATAACGTATGCGACACTTGCAGCCATCTCATATTTGCGAAGAACGTTTCCGAAATAAGAAGTACACAAATAAACACAAACATTGGCAGGAGGAATCAAAGGGCGTTTCAATCGTTCTCAACAAACATGCTCATACCAGACACGGTAAACACTGGAGATTTTATCTTTGTGGTTAAGGGGTGTTTTCGTTACATGTAACGTGCAGTGTTAAAACGAATTTAAGTGTTTATTTGTTTTGTTAAGAGATTTTTGTCTCGAGAATTGCGTGTCTCATTTAAAAAAAAATCATTGTCAGTTGAAATATTTTAGTTTTGAGAAAAATATAAGAATCATAATGATGAATATGATGCTTATAGTGCCTCCGCCAAGATCTTAAAGTGATAGAAGAATGATGACAGTGTAGATGTGACTGTCACATGAATGGCAGATTACCGCTGGTCTTTGAAAAGAAAGAGAATGTTCGACAAAAAATATAAAGAAAAGCTAATAGAAGTTCTTTTTTGAATCTTAATATATATTATTCTTTTTTTTATCTTCTAGATACAATAATTATATAATACAACGAAACAGCTAGTAACAATATTTAAAAACAGTTGATATTTAAAAATATAATTGCAGATTTTTTACCGTTCTTACTGGTTATTTAGTACAATGTAAAAATGAAAATTTAAAAAAAACACTAGAGCCAATCATCAAAAAAAATTTATAATTTTGGGAATAGTTGGTATCGAGCTAATTAAAACCACCCTTAGATTAAGGGCAACAAAACCATTGTTCACCAGTGTTATCTGTTTGTATAATCGCAAGAGAAGGAAAACTTGAAACAAAATCCTTTGTCAATTCGTCTTACCAGCGTGATATAGTAATGTGGCCGGCGAGTCCCACACTCATCTACCCCGTCTGCCACCGGCGGGGGGATAGTGCGTAAATGCATTTCCACAGCGAGAAAAAAAAAGAAGCGTGGTATAGTAGGTCAATTTCCCTCCCATAATGGGGGAGGCCCGAACCCAACAGTAGGACGTGAATGGGCTGAGATGAAATATTTATGGTCCATATATGTATGTCAATAATTAATGATGTAGTGGCAGGACTACACTGTCGACAATCGTTTATCTACAGCGGCAGACAGGACCGTCTGGAGTAGTACCACACTCGCCCAGAAAATCGACGTCTAAATAGTAGCAGTTTATTACTGCACTACGTTCGGTGAGCGAGAGAGCCGCCAGTTAATTTTTTTGGGAGTGTTTTGCGTATTGTGGCTTTTGGTGATGCTTTTAGTATCAGCGAACCTCATTACACGCATTCACATTTTCTATACGGTAGGCATGGCCGAGCAACAGTCCATGGGCGACATTATCACATAACAACAGGTGTGCTGTTTGCTCGTTTGTCACCAACAGCAATAAAATAAGAATAAGATTTTTGTCTAGTTCGGTTACGTTCTTGACTGAATATTTGCATCAGAAAAACTGACCTTTAAAAAGGGATGTTTGATACAAATGTTTGTTCCGATTTTGACGATACATTTTCAGACATTTTTTGACCAATCACTTTTCAAGTAAACGGCAAGTAGTAAACATAACATTTTTAGAACAAAATACATAAGAATGGGTATTTCATTGCTTTTTTATCTATACTAATAAATAAAATTGAAGTGTCTTGTTTGTAATATCAAAATAGTAGATTTTTCATGCATTTTATGCTCACACGGTTATTTACAAAATACCTATGCCTCAAAAACACAAAATTTTGTCTTGCCGTCTGTCTCTTTGTTATTAAAATATTATTAAGTCAGCCATTTAGCAGATTACCCTTCTGATTTTTATTTTTTTTTACTATCAGGTACGTGTGTCTATTTAAGGAGTACCTTAGCCTATTTTTCCTCTCAAGAAATCCCTATAAACCGGCCAACTGTAGTTTCGTATCGTAATATTTTAGTAGATATTGAATTGATTTAAGATTTAAAATAAGGGCAAAGCGACTGAAACCGAAGCGAAGCGAGGGCGGATTGCTAGTATCTAATAAAAGTAGTGAATATCACCAATGTCCCACCGGGTTGAGAGCCTTCCGCTCGCCTAATGACCGCGCTAAGCTGTCAAGGTCATTTCGACCAACAACTATACACACAACAAAAAAAAAAAAAAAACCAATGTCAGTAATCTATTAACGTCGCCTGCTGTGCATAGGTCTTCCCGTAATAGGAAAATTATGATATAATTGCTACGCTTAGGGGGGTTAGCGATAGTAATTTTTTTTTAAAGACAACACCTTTTTTTAGGCGCCCTACGGTCAGCATGCACGCCGTACATTCCTGCCAGGGCGTATTCCTTCCCTTAGCCATTAGGCCGGCCACCGAATCCTTAACTTCCATGGCCAGCCCGGCTGGTTACACTTTTGGCTATCATATCTTCTTAAGACAACAGCCTGCACTAAGCAACTAAGCCTTGTATTGCCGGAGAACTTGCAAACATATAATTTAACGAACAGAAATTATACCTAGACACAGAACAATAATTTTTGGATTGCACAAAATGTTGTCCGAACAAATCGAACCCACGGTACACTATGTCGGTATCTTAACTACTACGCCATTTATGGAGACGAGTTGGTCTGAGAAGTTTCCCAGTAGAATGCTGCTTGCCTATTCTTCTGTAACCAACTTTACCGACATACAGATATTATTCCGAAGATTATGTGAATGAATTACTTCAGAGTTAGGTTAATCAGATTGGCCCACCATCTAGCTACATTGGTACATCGGTTGGACTAGCTAAATTTGTATAGCCATTGGAAAGGGTTTTGACGTGACAACGTCTTATAAATTGGTTTGCCGGGTGACACTTCAAGAAACTGCGTTACGCTCCGCTCACGTTATGCGCTCACAATGAGAGCGAGTGAGAGGCACGCGTCCCTTCCACTCGGGCATGGTTAGCCCGCCTAAGAGCGAGAGAGACAGACATAAAAAGTGGTTAAAAATTTTAAATTTTGTTAATATGAAATTCAGTGCGAGATTCTTTGTATAAATTAATGTTTTAAATATAATTCTTTGTATAAATAAATGTTTTAAATTGTTACTATTATTTCATCCTTCTTCCTACTATACGAATGAATATTCACATTAAAATTATTTTACCACTCAAAGTCGTTGTCACGTAAAACTTTCGCCCGTATACCGACTTTACAGGCAACCAATTTTTTTTAATAGATATTTGGTTCAAATCCCGCATGTTTTGAGTTTAGCAAAAATAATGCTGGTCAGACAGGCTGGTATAAGATTTCATTTCGAGTTTTCCTTCTCTAACATAGATGTTATTTGCATATTACATCCTTTAGTTATCTTTTACAATACCCACGGCCAATGGCACGGGAACGGTTGGTGAATTGTGTGTACAGAGTTCATTATTACCGTGGTAAATAAACTTTAAAATGGTATAGAAAAAATGTTTATGCAATATTATGGAAGAAATTTTGTAAAAACAAAAACGCCTTCCCGAAATACCATACCGATATATTAGATTTTATTTAATAATATGTGAGTTGTATCAATTTACATTGCCGTAGTATAGCGGGGCATGAAAACGATGATTTGATTGCATTCGTGCACCGCAGTGCTCCCAGAAGGGATGAATATGGGTCACCTACATACATTCGCCCTAAGCGTAGGGTGAATACTACTATTATTATCCTCATACGTGTTTTATTTTAGCCCTATAGTGACGAAGTAAAAGCATTTGAACGGTGTGCCCTAAATTGGTTTAAAATAAAAGAAATATTGAAAGTATAATGCCCGTAAATATCCATGTGGTGACGGAATAAGAATACAATTCACCACTCACTATCTTACCCGTGGATATCGTAAGGATACTGAGGAATATAGTAAGCGTATACCATCTATGCAAGAGAAAGAAAACTCGAAACAAAACTCTATACCAACCTGTGTAACCAATATATAGTAAGGTCTATTTCCCTTCTATTGTGGAGGAGCCTCGAGCCCAGCAGCGGAACATGTATGAGCCGAGATGATGAACGCACCTAAGATTAACAGATTAGTGGAAAGCTTAAGAAAATAGTAATAATAAAAATAGCAAACGTTAAAGTAAAAAGACGAACTTTGAAATAGAAATGGATAAGTCGTATGATAATCATATGATGAGATTTCAAGTTGACCAAAAAAGTCAAGGAATAGTATTCAAAGAATGGAAAAAACATAGAGGAAAGCCGGTATAAAGACGAACGCACTGGTCGTGGACCTGTTTTCGTAGGGCCTTGGCTATCTTAGTCTTTGCACAGAATACCTATAGACAAAATAGATTGAATATATATTGTATTAGTACTCCAACCTTACATTATGGTTATAATGACCGTGATGATGAGTCAACGATGTGGTCTATAATTTACATTGCGTGGTTTAAAAATACATCTAATTTTTTTGTATGCATCGCTGCGCCAATCACCTCACTTGGGATATCGTTTATTCGACTAGTATCATTAAGTTCGATTAAATTTTCAAGATTCTGTTCTTTAAATATTCTATGCATTTTTAACTCCTTTTTTAGACGGCGTAAGGTCCCTTAATCTATCGTATTTTTTTCTTCTATCCATTGAACGGGTAACCAGTATCAGTTTCTTAATTTTGGTAGCCCAACCTGCAGGTTAGTCATTTGGGTATCCCCTACCACGAATAAAATGCCGAAATATTGTATTGAGAATATTTCTCGGTTTGAAAACCTAGTTAAAAGAAAGTTAACCTTTTTATCTGAAAGATAAATGAATTGGAGGAAAAATAGTAAAATATTAGGTGTAGGTCTGAATTTGCCCATTCGCTGGTGACAACTTGTAGTCAAAAGAAGTCTCTCCTCCGTGGTCCGCCTCAGCAACTTCGTCTTTAATTCGACAATCTCATGGAAGATAGCTATTCCGATTTAGTTCCTTAGCAATATTTATTGCCTGTTTAAAATTTTTTTTACTTCTTTCTACTTCTATAACAGTAGCAATTCTTTCTTCGTGGAATGCACAATGCATTTCAAGTCAATAACTTGTTAAATCACGTAAATTATTTCGTTTCTCTTAGGAGCAGAAGGAAGGCGTTTCATTTCAAAGTTAATAAGTTCAATTTGCGTGTCAACTCGATGAGCGAATGAGACACGTTTTATATTGGCCTCATTTGCTTTGGTTAATATCATAAATTTGAAAATTTGTTTGAAATATAATCTTGTGAATTTGTTTCAAACTAACGTTAATACTTAAAGTAGTTTTAAGTTAAAATTATAAATGAATTGTAGTATAATTCAGAATAAAAAAAAAATAATTTCAACCGTTTTTCACGGATGTCATGGTTACAACTGGACCAAATTGAAATGAGAGCACACTAGAAGCGCCAGCTTTTAAAATAAAAGAGAATCATCAAAATCGGTTCACCCAGTCGAAAGTTCTGAGGTAACGAACATAAAAAACAGAATATGAAGTCGGTTAAAACGGCATTATAGTTTGCGATGCTGGAAACAAAAATGTACATAATTAAGATGCCATGTATCATTTTCCCTTGTCGAGTATAACGAGATTAATTCGCGAAAAAAATTTTTTTCGAAGAAATCGAAGAAAAAAATTTTTTTTTGGAAGTAAGGACATTTGTGATTTTTGATTTTAAATGAGCTTAGGTTATAAAGAAGAGCCCAGATTTTCATATAATTTTTAAAGTTATATGGAAGAAGAAATTATTTTGACGTGTTAGTGAAAAATTATGAGAGTAAATGTTTACGATGCGCTAGCACACCGTCATGAAAATCCGACACCCTGAAATTAGCTAGTCCACATTTTTAACAATTAGATAATGCGTTATAATAAAACTTTTAATAATAGCTTTTTTCTATCAATAGTGACGTTCTTTCTACAAACGTAGGATAAAATTTTTTAAATGATTTTTATCTTTTTATGCCAAAAGAGTATAACTTCTTACGCGCGTATATAACACACTATTTTTTTGGGGAATGGATAACTATAATATACAAAGATGAGCAAAACATTCGACACGTTTTTGAAGTGAAACTTCTATTGCGACTTCCAACAAGGTTGCGTTTAACGCATAACGCAACGCGCAACGCAACCAACGTTACGGCAATAGAAAGAGATAGAGCGAGAGTGAATGCGTGGCACTCGAACGCATGCTTGTAGTATACCTGTTACAGCCAGCCTACTCATGAATCTCGATTCCAATCCTAAATCGAATCGCAGCTCGAATATGAGCAAATTTGGTACTCCTGAAAGCGACACTAGCGCACGATTGGAATCAAATTCGGTGGAATTTTTTTAAAATAAATGAATTTGACTCTCGTCGAATATTTGCTACTCCCGACGTGATTTTGACCTAGTTTAAAATAGTTAATGTTGCACAATTTCAAGAAAGCGTCTTTATGGTGACCGAGTTCGATAACGTTATTAATTTAAAGTAAGAAAATACGGCACATTTGATGAAAATAACAACGGCAAATGCAAAGAATTCATTCTCGATTTGGTTCAAGAGTACCAAATATAAGTTTGGTGAGATTGGAATTGAATCAGATGCGAAATTAGAATTGATTTCAAGAGTAGGCCCACAGGTCAGCGCGAGCGTAAGCAACGAGTAGCATCCGATATTTTTATTTTTTTTTTATTTTTGTATCCTTTTTTGATATGTATTAACAAAAATACGCGGCACCAAAGAAGTTTTACTTCTGACATGCATATTTAGTACGCACGCTTTTTTTTTTTTGGGTGGACAAATATAGGCTGGTTTACCCTACGCAACATACCCATGTGTTCCATAACTACTGCAGGGGGTTTGAAAACTGCGCAATTGCAAGCTCCACGTGGCCACAGGTTCATTCACCTCATACTCATCTCATCTTTACCAACCTTATGTCAATGCAATAAGATCTATAGTCAAGCATATTTTTATTGCAAACTTTAAACTAACGACTGTCAAGCCATTTTAGATTTAAATTTTAATGTAATAAGGATTGTTTTGAATGAATATGTAATGTTGTTTTTTATATAGGTCGCGTTTTGTTTTGGTTTTCAATTAGAAGGAATGATGACGTCATTAATTATTTGTAAAGATATAAGTTGTGCTCACAGCTTAGTTCGTATAACTTAGATGACAATTTAAATGTTATTTTACATCTCTAAATCGAAGTATCTCAGTAGAATATTTCCATTTCAGTTCATATACGTCCCACTGTTGGGCTCAAGGCTCCTCCACAATAGAAGGGAAATTGACCTTACTATACTATGCTGGTCAGACAGGTATAGGGTTTTGCCTCGAGATTTCCTTCTCTTGTGCAGATGTTATGCGCATATTGTTAGATGACGATTTTATTTTTTTGGGGGCGACAGAGGGGCGTAAGCACTCACACCCGTAACGCACCCGTATAGCACGTTGCCTTCGTCGTTGGGCCGACCACCGGTGCAGAGTTCCTTGGCTTCAGTAGTCGACCCGACGGAATACCCCGAGGGAGTACCCTCTCCCGTCGACATCTCCTACTGGGACGCCGATCACCATCGCGAGGCTAACCTCTCCACGGGTGCCGGACTGAATCCCCGGTCCGGTCACCGGCAATTATATATCCCTCAGTGGTCTTTTACGACATTCACGGGTGAGAGAGGGGGTGGTGAATTGTTTTTACTTCGTCACCACATAGAAATATATAATAATACTAGCAGACCCAGCCACGCGTTGCTGTGGCTAATGTTTTTTGTTATATTACATTTTATTAAACTATTTAAGTGGAACTGTAGGAGAACATCTGTCATGGAGGTCGTCATATTATTTTACAAATGGCATCTATGTAAAAAAACAAGCTAAAATCGTTTGTGACAAGTTTGTAGGTTTGACGTAGCAGCGCCATCTATTAATTAATTACTCAATCCAGTCAACAGATATCGCCATCTGTTAAAATCGTTTGTAGTTAACAGATAATTGTGAATGTCAAATAATAGACAAATAATTTGTAATAAAATAATATTGCGACTATAAATTAAGATGTAAGCTATCCTATCTTTCAAGTTGGATCAAACTGTACACGGTGTGCAAATTTGATTAAAATCGGTTAAGTAGTTTAGGAGTCCATCGCGGACAAACACCGTGATACGTAATTTATATATATTAAGATAATATGTTTATTTATTTACCTAGTTGTTAATTACAATTGCTGTTTACCAAACAAAATATATTCTTATGACAAGACATTTACATTATTTGAGTAAAACTAAGTTGCGACTCAGAAACTAGGCTGTAACCTATATCTTCAGAATCAGAGCTGCATTTAATTTCAAAAATAATAATCATCAGACAAAAGTGGCTTTTCTGAACTTGGGATAATTGATGTGTGTGTGTGCGTACGCAGGTGCGTGCGTGCGTGCATGCGTGGGTGGGTGTGTGCGCGCATGTATGGGCGTGTGCATGTAGGTATACAAATATCGAAACCAAGAACATCGATGTATCGATACATCGATGTTTCAGAACAAACAACCATGTACCAAAAACATCACCCTAAAAACATTGATGTTTTTTTAATTTCCTTACGGGATAGCGATAAGCTTTTTTAGCGTAATTCTAAGAGTAATAACTTATCACTTTCATGCAAACATGTTTTTAGTTATTTAAAAACAAGAGTACCTGCCTAAACTGTTACGTCTGTCTCAGAGGCGTAACTAAACCACCTGGGGCCCGTGGCAAGTTCTTTGAGAGGCCCTATCAGTTAGGTAAAATAAATGTTATATAAGTCAGGTATAATTAGATTCCACAAAAAAGCTCATTCACACACAATTCCGCTAAAAACTTACCTCATATTAGATAGGCTCTAGTCACAATCGATTCGATACCGATACCAGTAAGTATCATCGATACTTTTCGATCGATACTGATTGAGTATCGATACGGTATCGATACCTAGATGATACCGATTCATCCCTAGGCATTTTGGGCCGGGGCCCTCTCGGGTTGGGGGACTGTGGCATTTTGCCAGCCCTGCCACCCTATAGTTATGCCACTGGTCTGTCTGCTAAAAGTACCATACATTTTAAATCATGCAGGCAAATCATCGAAGTCAAAACATCGCATAAAATAAAATCGATACATCGATGTTTTACAATAGTGAACATCGATGTTTTTTTTATTGAAACATCAATGTTTCAGAAACATCGATGTATCGTTTGCATCCCTATGTGCGTGTGCGTGTGAGCAAAAGATGAAAATGTAAACAAAAAATTGATTAAATTATTAAGGTAATATGTTTACCTGAATTAGGCCCTAGATTTACAAAAGGATTTAAGTTTTGCTATTAAAGTACAGTAATAAAATCTAGTAATGTAATATAAGTACTTAGATAGGTAGACGCTCGTTAAATTATTACGGTTCATTCCGTCGTATTGATCCAGACTGGGGTGCCCGAGGGACTTAGGTCTAGTAGTAGGCCTTTGAGTTCTAGTCTTAATATCGTGCAGTTTAATATAATCTGTTTCTTTCAAAATATCTATTTATTTTTTCATTTGCAAAATTTTAATGTCTTTAAGTCAGTTTACGTTTTTTAAGTCACCCTGCACTAAATAATAAATCCTACTAATATTATAAACGCGAAAGTTTGTATGTGAAGATGTGAGGGTGTGAAGATGTTTGTTGCTCTTTCACGCAAAAACTACTGAATGGATTTTGATGAAATTTACAGTAATATTACTTACATATTAGAATAACACATAGGCTATAATTTATCCCGATATTCCCACGGGACGAGAAACTGCGGGTGAAACCGCAAGAAACTGCTAGTCTTAAAATAGCTGAGAACTTTATTAAATACACAAATTGCACAAGGATTGCCTGCGTGAGGGCCGAACTGATGATACTAGGCATCTATATATGTAGTCTAATAACATGAAATAATAACTGGCTATACAGAATTAAATAAAAAAAAAAATACAGACGAATTGAGAACCCCCTCCTTTTTGAGTCGGTTAAAAATATACGACGGCTGAGTTAGTAGCAATTTGCTACTGCGCTTTATTCGATGGGCGAGTTACCTGGCTGTGCTACTGGTATTAACGAGGAACGTATGTATCCTACTACGAATGGATTTTGATGAAACTTCACAATAACATAGCTTACATATCAGAATAACAAATAGGCTATAATTTATTCCGATATGCCCATGGGAAGAGGAACTGCGGGTGAAACCATAGGGCGCTGCTAGTAAATAAATAAAATTGGAGTGTCTTCCTTGTGGTGACTGAAGAATACAATTCAACATTATCTATATTACCTGAGGATGTCGCAAATGACGAGTAAGGGATATTATATGCATAAAACATAGGCAAGAGAAGGACAACTCAAAACAAAACACTACAACAACTTATCTGACGAGTATAGTATAGTAAGGTCAATTGCCCTTCTATTGTGGAGGAGGCTCGAGCCCAATAGTGGGACATATATGAGCTGAAATGATGATGATAATGATGAAGTATCTGTTTTCAATGTCAAAATAATACGTTTTTTTCATGCTCACACGGCTATCTGTACAGTCATTTGGTTGAAAAATAGAGGTTACCTGGAAAGTTTTCCGGGAGTTTTGAAAATTGGCAATTTTATAGATTTTGAATTCAAATTCAAATCATTTATTATGTATAAACCCCGCGGGGGCACTTACATATTGTCATTTTTTTTACAATTTTCTTAAAGTTATAATTACCGCCGGATCAGAACGCGACCGCACTGAGAAGATCCGGCAAGAAACTCGGCGGGATTGTCTATTTTTTATTTATTTTTTTAAAATTTCTTTTAAATAAAATTACATCTTACAACATGCTTATTAATAGTTCCAGTGTAATGCCATTCGAAATACACTCATTTGCAAAAAAAACGGGCACCTAAGCAATGAACCATTTCAAATGTTAATATTTCTTTGTTTGATAATTATAGGTAGTTTTATCCACACAATTTGCTAAATTAATAAGAAAATAATCGTTTTCATCAGTATTTCATAAAATTTAGATACAATTTATGGGAAATAATGCTAAACCTCGCTAGTAGTGTATATTCGCTAGTAGTGCATATGCTCATGAAGTAAAAATAAAAAAGTTTTTTTGTTTGTTTTTCTTTAATAAAGTAAAAGCAGATAAATGTTTAGTATCGAGTGTGACCCCCTCTAGCTAAAATCACAGCTTGAATTCGTCTGGGCATGCTAGCGAGTATATCCCGGATACTTGCTTGCGGAATACGTTCCCACTCCGCAGTAATCACATTCTTCAGCTCTCTGATGGTCTGCGGAGCCGGGTGTACTGATCTCACACGCCGTTTCAGAACGTCCCAGACATGCTCTATGGGATTGAGGTCGGGACTTCGAGCTGGCCAATCCAAACGACGAATGCCGACCTCTTGCACATACGCATTAACATCGCGGGATCGGTGGGCGCGAGCATTGTCGTCCATAAAAATCGAGTCTTCACCTAGAGCGGCCAATGCGGGTTGTGCATGAGAAATTAGAACTTCCGTTATGTATCGATGCCCAGTCAGTGAGCCGTTTTCAATGAAGACTAACTCTGTACGATCCATTGAATTTATTCCTGCCCAAAACATAACAGAGCCCCCACCATAAGGTGTGATTTCTTCGAAACATGCCTCTGCAAAGCGTTCTCCTTGTCTTCTTAGCACTCGCCGACGTCGATCTTCACCGAACAGAGATATCCTGGCTTCATCAGAGAACAAAACCCTATTCCAATCGTCTTGAGTCCATGATTCACAATTTCTAGCGAACCTAAGCCTGTGAACTCTGTGCTCACGGAGTAATTTGGGGCCGCGGGCCGGGCGGTGACTGCGTATATTGGCAGCGAGAAGCCTCCTCCTGACCGTCCATAGACTAATATGCACATTTCTTACTTCTTGGAGGTTGTTCTTAAGATCCACATACGAAGATTTGCGATTTCTCAATGCGCGACTCACAAGAAAACGATCATCCCGTGGTTGGGTACATGGTTTTCTTCCAGAACCAGGCCTTCTCTCGACGGAACCAGTCTCCTGATATCGCTGCCAGGTCCTTTGGACTGTCGAGCGACTAACATTTAGCCTCCTAGCCACGAAACATTGGCTGCAACCCTCTTCAAGCAGCGCGATAATTTTGGTAGCTTTTACCACTTTATCTACCATTTTTGATACAGCCAAACAGCATTAAATAAAGCTTTGACAGTCAAGGATATGAAATTAATCGATAAAAATTGAATAAAAGTTATGAAAGTCGATGTTAACTTCTGGAACTTCGCGCCAAAAATGTAGGATAAAAAGGGGTTTTCTGTAAAAATGAACATCAAATGAAAAATTGAATTTAGAACGTACTTTTTTAAATACCACAGCATTTTTAAAACCGGCCAGTAACGTGTACAAACGATTGAAACCTTTTTGGTATTGTATCTTTTTAAATATGAATGAAAATCAAAACCGCCCGTTTTTTTTGCAAATGAGTTTATTATATAATATAGTTCACAAATATAATAATAATCACAAATGTAATACAAAAATTATGGTTGGACCAGATCCCGCAAGCGGCACTCGATCACGAGTTAACTACTAGAGCAGCCATCACTCCCCTCAACCATAATGGAGGGAAGGGAGTGACCCGCTCCTCATAGCTACCGCTAGCAGACCCTTCAGTGAGCATGACCAATACCATTTGCCACAAACATAAAATACAGATCCAATAAAAAAATCGTTTGGCAAAACACGCTACACTTTACAATTATAGTAGCAACAATAAAATAATAATAATAATAAACATGTGCGTAATTTCTATCATTGTAATAATGAGGAAATTCCTGTATGAGGAGTTGCTCATTGCCAGTCCGAGTTATCATCAAGATAATCTGAGATTTTATAACAACCTTTTAGATAAAATCTACTCTTGATTGCTTTTTTTGAACTTATTCACTGGCATATCTCGGATGTTATTCGGTAATTTGTTGTAAAAGCGTGACGTGCGTGACGTGGCGTGACGTGCTCTTTCCGAATTTCAACTTTGCCACCTCGTATCTTTGCCGCTCGCCTCGCCATATTGGAAAAAAATGGCGCCTAAAAGCAGTTTTTTGATAATAACTCCTTTGCCACACATTTTACAGGCAAACATATTTATACGAAATAATTGTAGAGGCAATTTCCTACAATTTATGTCTTAACTTTTTCCCCTAAAATCAATAGTTTCGGCCTTCGAACCGTAAACCATTATACATAAACGCTAACGCGTTATCATTCATCCTTTTAGCTTATATACGTCCCACTGTTGGGCTCGAGCCTCCTCCACATTAGGAGGGAGATTGACCTTACTATATCATGCTGGTCAGACAGGTTGATATAGTGTTCTGTTTCGAGTTTTCTTTCTCTTGCATAGATGTTATATGCACATTGTATCCCTTAGTCGTCTTTTACGACATCCACGGGCAAGATAGGGAGTGGTGAGACCACATGGAAATAACGCGTAATAACGCGTAATATTTACTTTAAACTGCTCATATTGGGAATTGTAAAATATAAAAATTATACTACGGTTAAATATTGTACTGCAGATTGAAAAGCCGGCAACTAACACCTGGTCCGTCAACAACAATGAAGCGATGGAGATTGAACTAAATTTGGAAATAGTGAGTCAGATGTGTAATAGGCCTCCTTTTTTTTTTTTTGTGGGTGAGCTGCGCCTCCGCACCACTCCGTCCGGGGCGACAGAGGGTCTTAAGCACGCAACTCCCGCAACCCACCCGAAAACCACGTCGCCTTCGTCGTTGGGCCGACCACCGGAGCAGGGTTACTTGACATCAGTGGTCGGCCCGACGGAATACCCCCTACTTGGGGTACCCTCCCATCGACCGACGTCCCCCCATCGGGGAGGACGTCGGTCTTTCCTCACGCAGTCGACGGGTGATGGACCAATTTCCTGGTCACGTCACCCTCGGCCTTGGCTAGGGTGGCATGAGGCGCAGGTAGTTGCGCCTACGCCGCCTCAGTCGCCGGCGGCGGATCTCCTCATCGAGGCTGCGCTCGTCGCGCAGGCGATCCGCCGCCTCCGTCCGCGAGATTACTGTCTCGCAGAAGGCTGCGACCGCGTCCCAATTCCCGACGCTGTCGACCATCGCCCTAGCGATAGCCAGCAGCGTCAGGTCTGCACCGATGATTGCGACGAGTTCACAGCGCTGGACTGCCCAAGCCGCGCAGGCCTCGAGCGTATGGCGCGCCGTGTCCTCGTTGCAATCGCAGTGGTGGCAGGACGGTGTACTCTCCCTCCTAACGACCTTGTGCAGGTATTTGGCGAAGCACCCATGCCCCATCAAAACCTGCACCAGTCGGAAGGAGAGCATCCCGTGCCGCCTCACCAACCACTGCATCAGCACCGGCCGGAAGGCCTCCACGGTTCGCAACCCGGACCGAGGCCTCTCCAGCCGGACTGCCCAATGGGCAATGACGTCTCGGCGGGCGTTGACGCGCCAGGCGGTGAGCTCCCTTAACGAGATCACACCGCTCTCCGCTCGCACCCCCGTCACCCGCCGATACAATCCGGCGAGCATTTCCGCCTCCAGGTCCCACGGGGGAGTCCCGGCCAATAGGCACGCTGCCTCCGTCGTCACCGTGCGGTATCCGCGTATGGCCCTGATCGCCGTGACCCTCTGTGGTCGCCACAAGAGGGCCCTCAGACGGACGATCAGGGACCCCGCCCATACCGGTGCGCCGTACAGGGCCATCGACCGGATGACTCCCGCGTACAGCCGTCGGGTAATAGACCTCCTGGGGATACCACGATTAAAAAACGCGCCGCCTTCTCTACCTCATGGACTACACTTTACGGCGCTCCTACGGCAAAACTAATGATTTTAGGAAAAAAAAGGTTAAGGAATAAATTGTAGGAAATTTCCTCTACAATTATTTTGTATAAATATGTTTGCCTGAAAAATGCTTCGGTAAGGAGTTATTATCAAAAAACTGCTTTTAGGCGCCATTTCTTCAATATGGTGGCGCGAGCGGCAAAGATACGAGTGGCAAAGTTGAAATTCGGAAAGAGCACTTCAAAATCTATAAAATTGCCAATTTTTAAAACTCCCGGCAAACTTTCCAGGTAAAAATACAAAATGACTGTACGATATGACTATACGATACGATCATCATCGCAGCCCACATACGTCCTACTCCACAATGGGAGTGAATTAGTGTCCGACCGAAACTGGTTTTTACGACCGAAATCGAAACCGAATTTCAGCAACGGTCTCAGTTTCGGCCGAAACCGAAACCGAAACTTTCCTATAAGGATCATGTTTTCAGAGAAAAATAAAATGTATTATAATCAGTCAGTTTTAATTTTTTTTCTTTATATCACATTTTTTTATCACCACTAATGCACTATAGTAAATACCATGTACCTAACTAATGTTTGTTTACATATAGCCTTAGAATAATAACGTATAGAAGGATAGTGTCAATACTTCAAACTTTCAAAATTTGAATCTAAAAATACTAATGGCGCGCAGATGATTACACACGTACACACGCAAACCACTATACAAATTATGAAATCAAATTTTGTTTTATTAACATAAATCGTCGAAATACTTTTAAAAGTAATGTTAAAAACCTTTTTAAGTTTTTCAAATGTGTTGTGCCACCATTTGAATGCACAAACCGTCATAATTATCAATTTATTTTTTAAGAGTTGGTTACGTAGGTGCAGTACAATGACTTGTACATTACGGAACGGTTCCGGCGTAAGCTCCATTAGGCTCCAATTGAAATGCCTCACTTTTATAGCGTGAACTTACCTTCTATATGTTATTATTCTAAGCATATAGCATTAGCGAAAGAGTTAAATTAACAACAAAATGTTTAGATTTTAATTTTTTATGGTAAACTTGATTCTACTATAATCTAGGTACTCCTTTGTTATATTAAATTACTTTTCGAGGTACTCTTATATTATATAACATGATAAAACTTACCGAATTCAAAACATAACACACTAAAACTCACAACAAACAAAATGCACTGCAAACAAACAGGTTACGACATGATTACGCACGTAGACGCGGCCAAATGTCATCGTCGCTTGGATGTCATTTACCGCGCCGAACACACCCGAGCACAGCGCGGAAACTCCCGAATGCAGTTTCGGTTTCGGTCGTAGTTTCGGCAGGTTTGCTGCCGAAACCGAAACATAACCGAAACTCGTTTTATTGCCGAAACTCGACCGAAACCGAAACCGAACATTCGGTCGAACACTAGAGTGAATTTGACATACTATACGATGCTGATCAGACATGTTGGTATAAGGTTTCATTTCGAGTTTGCCTTCTCTTGCACAGATGTTGTGTGCATATTATATCTCATAGTCGTCTTATAGGACATCCACGGGCAAGATAAGTGGTGAATTGTATTCTTACTTCGTCACCACACGGATATTTATACGATACTTATGCCTAAAAACCACTTCCTTATCTTTTAAACGGCTGGACCGATTTTAATAATATTTTACTACCAGGTACCAATCTATATAGGGAGTAACTTGGACTTTTTTCTCCCAAGAAACACCTATAAAATTTTGTCCGGTCCGGGAATAGAAGCCTCAGGCCTCGCGTACCGTAATATCACAAAGGGACTGAAACCGCAGCGCGGCGAGAGCGGGGTCAATAAAATAATTTCTCTTAGGAGAGCGACTCTCGTTTGCTCGACTACTCACTCCTAACTATAACAGTTAACAGTAATAACGTATTTTCAAAAATCACTATTTGTAATTTGATTTGAAGCTAATGATTCTGTTAAATGCCGCGTACCTAGTAATTGCATTTCACCATTAATGCGCCTGTCCCCATCTCACGCTAAGCGGGGTCGGCATATGTTCTTACCTTTCATAGACTCCTATCAACCGTCATGCTTGCATTCACTCCTTTCATACGCATATTCGCATTCACACAATACATCATCATTTTAAGTCTCTCACGCTTCTTACGTATATTCATTAACATAGCAACACATTGTAAATAAAACTACGGATTTTATTATAAACTCATTTGCAAAAAAAACGGGCGGTTTTGATTTTCATTCATATTTAAAAAGATACAATACCAAAAAGGTTTCAATCGTTTGTACACGTTACTGGCCGGTTTTAAAAATGCTGTGGTATTTAAAAAAGTACGTTCTAAATTCAATTTTTCATTTGATGTTCATTTTTACAGAAAACCCCTTTTTATCCTACATTTTTGGCGCGAAGTTCCAGAAGTTAACATCGACTTTCATAACTTTTATTCAATTTTTATCGATTAATTTCATATCCTTGACTGTCAAAGCTTTATTTAATGCTGTTTGGCTGTATCAAAAATGGTAGATAAAGTGGTAAAAGCTACCAAAATTATCGCGCTGCTTGAAGAGGGTTGCAGCCAATGTTTCGTGGCTAGAAGGCTAAATGTTAGTCGCTCGACAGTCCAAAGGACCTGGCAGCGATATCAGGAGACTGGTTCCGTCGAGAGAAGGCCTGGTTCTGGAAGAAAATGTACCCAACCACGGGATGATCGTTTTCTTGTGAGTCGCGCATTGAGAAATCGCAAATCTTCGTATGTGGATCTTAAGAACAACCTCCAAGAAGTAAGAAATGTGCATATTAGTCTATGGACGGTCAGGAGGAGGCTTCTCGCTGCCAATATACGCAGTCACCGCCCGGCCCGCGGCCCCAAATTACTCCGTGAGCACAGAGTTCACAGGCTTAGGTTCGCTAGAAATTGTGAATCATGGACTCAAGACGATTGGAATAGGGTTTTGTTCTCTGATGAAGCCAGGATATCTCTGTTCGGTGAAGATCGACGTCGGCGAGTGCTAAGAAGACAAGGAGAACGCTTTGCAGAGGCATGTTTCGAAGAAATCACACCTTATGGTGGGGGCTCTGTTATGTTTTGGGCAGGAATAAATTCAATGGATCGTACAGAGTTAGTCTTCATTGAAAACGGCTCACTGACTGGGCATCGATACATAACGGAAGTTCTAATTTCTCATGCACAACCCGCATTGGCCGCTCTAGGTGAAGACTCGATTTTTATGGACGACAATGCTCGCGCCCACCGATCCCGCGATGTTAATGCGTATGTGCAAGAGGTCGGCATTCGTCGTTTGGATTGGCCAGCTCGAAGTCCCGACCTCAATCCCATAGAGCATGTCTGGGACGTTCTGAAACGGCGTGTGAGATCAGTACACCCGGCTCCGCAGACCATCAGAGAGCTGAAGAATGTGATTACTGCGGAGTGGGAACGTATTCCGCAAGCAAGTATCCGGGATATACTCGCTAGCATGCCCAGACGAATTCAAGCTGTGATTTTAGCTAGAGGGGGTCACACTCGATACTAAACATTTATCTGCTTTTACTTTATTAAAGAAAAACAAACAAAAAAGCTTTTTTATTTTTACTTCATGAGCATATGCACTACTAGCGAATATACACTACTAGCGAGGTTTAGCATTATTTCCCATAAATTGTATCTAAATTTTATGAAATACTGATGAAAACGATTATTTTCTTATTAATTTAGCAAATTGTGTGGATAAAACTACCTATAATTATCAAACAAAGAAATATTAACATTTGAAATGGTTCATTGCTTAGGTGCCCGTTTTTTTTGCAAATGAGTTTATTTTGATTTTTCATTGGCCAATGTTTCGAACACTTTGCAGCGTTCATGGTCATGGGCGGACTAAGATGTCTCACGTCCAACAAATCATCGTTATTACAGATATTTATTCATTACTAGCTGACCCGGCGAACTTCGTACCGCCATAATTTTTTCGTAAATATATTTTCTAAATTTCCGAAAATATAGTCTCTAATGGAAGAACCATTAGGGACAGCTTTGTCGGGAAAGATTCGATCGTCTTGGTCGCGGCATTGTTAATAACGATTTGATTGATTCAATTGATTTGATTCAAAGAGAAAACAAATTACTGATTTTATTGATTTCTGACAAAATTATAATTATCAAATTTTCAACCATACTTAACTATAGACAAAATTACTCTTAGCTGTCATTTGCGTTTTTTTATTACTCATACTTATACATTACATATCAAATGCGTTTTTATACTACGTTTCATAGTGACTTGTATTCTCTTTGACATTTTATGTCACGTCACACGGGAACGCGATCGAACGGGATAAGAGTTATTGGCGAAATCTTGTAAACTCCATAATAAAAACAACGGGATAAAAAGTATCCTATGTCCGTCTCCTGGTTCTAAGCTCCTTCCCCACCAATTTTCAGTCAGATCCGTACAGCCGTTCTTGATTTATAAATGTAGTAACTAACACGACTTTCTTTTATATATATAAACTAGCAACCCGCCTTCGCTTCGGTTATAGGTTATAGTCGTTTTACCCGCGTAGTTCCCGTTCCCGTGGGAATACCGGGATAAAATATAGCCTAGTTTACGCCCTGATATTATAGCTTTCCATTGGTGAAAGAATTTTTGAAATCGGTCCAGCCGTTTTGAAGATTACCCGGAACAAACAGACAGACAGACAGACAGACAAAAATTTTTTAATTGCTATTTTAGGCATAGGTGTCGTGCAAATAACCGTGTGAGCATGAAAAAAGCCTATTATTTTGACATTACAAACAGACACTCCAATTTTATTTATTGGTATAGATTATCTGTCCGCTACAGAAACTTGTTATTAAATTTTGACCTACATTTTGACACAAATTTATTACCGGTGTGAGAAGAAAATGGTTCTATATGATAATATTATATTGTTTATGGTTAATAATTATTAAACATTAAACTTGTAGTAATTATTATGACATATATATTGATAACCCTCCTTGTCATATGCCTTTCATCCTTATTCATCATATGTCCATACCAAGACAATCTCGCGCCTTTAATATTATGTATCACACACTTAGTTATTATTACCTAGTAAGGCGTTTCGTGTGGTGACGGGGTAAGAATACAATTCACCACTGCCTTTCCTACGCGTGGATGTCGTAAAAGACGACTAAGGGATATAATATGCACATTACGTCTATGCAAGAGATGATATCAATTTCCTTCTTATTTAGGAGGAGGCTCGACCCCAGTAATGGGACGTATATGAGCCTCATTCAGCCTATCGTCGTCCACTGCTGGACGTAGGTCTCCCTCATGTTACATCACAAAGTACGGTCCTATGTCGCCTACATTCAACGACGTCCTGCAACTTTCACCAGGTCGTCGTGCCACCTAGTGAGGAGGTGTTCTACACTGCGTCGTCCGATACGTGGTCGCCACTCGAGAATCTTTCTTCCAGCGGTTGTCCATTCGTCGAGCGATAAACTCTGCCCATTGCCACTCTAGCGTGCTTCTTCTACGGATTTCCCTATTTCGAATTCTATCTCGCAGAGAAATCCCGAGCATAGCATGCTCCATAGCATGTTGAGCGACTTTGAGCTTGGAAATGAGGCCTATATTTAGAGATGGTCATTGACTTGTATTTTCAGACACTGAAGTATGTTGGATGAGAAGATTCTCTTAACTTTGTCGAATGCTATCCAAGCCAGTGGAATCAAGTGGTGTTCGTCGCCTGACCTCTTTCTCGAAATTAGATATACTTAACTAAATACCTAATTTATTTATTGTTACTATACCTACAATTTAATTTTAAATACAATACCCATTTATCTGCAATATATGTTATGTGATCTGGTGCTGTTTAAATATTTCGCGTGGTGACGAAGTAAGAATACAATTCATCATTCCATTTTTTGCCCGTGTTTGTCATAGAAGTCGACTAAGAGATATGATTTGCAGATAACATCTATTTGAAAATTGACCTACTATACGACCATCGTAGTATACCTATATAGACGTGTTGGTATAGGGTTTAATTTAGTGTTTTCCTTCTCTTTTATAAATATTTCATGTATATTTAAATCCTTAGCCATCTTTTACGACATCCAGAGCCAAAAGAGGGGTGTATCCTGAATTGTATTTTATTCCTTCACCACACAGAAAATATATATGTATTACTTTCGTTAAAATTTACATGCAAAAATATATCCAACGACTTAACCTGTCTTAAAGTATATTACTAGCGTATATAACGCCTTCGAAATTCATACGAGCGAAACGTTGTTGTGAAACTTTGCTTAAAATAATAAACTGTAATGGTTAAAGCGTTCCTTAGCTAAAATATTATTGTCAATGTGATCCCATTTTCTTGTCAGATTATGGTTTACCTTACTCGCAAGGCCTAGGGCCTCAGAAAGTCAGCTGACTATCTGTAACGATCCCTTGTGGTGGTGGTAGTAAATCCCACACCTTATCGTAATTAACATCTAATATTATATTACCCCACCCTTTTTTTTTTGGGGTAGGATACGGTCGGCGCACTCCTCGCATCACTCCGTCTGGGGCGACAGAGGGGCGTAAGTACGCACACCCGTGACACGTCGCCGGAATACCCCCTGAGGAGTACCCTCTCCTTATAATACCCCGCCCCTGGCGTGCACTGACCTCACAGACGCCGCTGCACAGTCGCTCTGATGATGAGCATCGGATATGCTGTAAACCCAGTTCGACGTAATCGATCTCAGTACGTGAATGTTTTGCCGTTATAGATATTATAATATGTATCAATCTCACGATAATTTCAATACTAACATCTAATATTATCATCATCTCAGCCCACAAAGTCAGACTGTGGTGCGCTGGTCTCCTACTATACCACGCTGGTTAGACGTGTTGGCATAGAATATCGAGCTTTCTCTATCTTGCATATATGTTATCTGCATATCATATCCTTAATCGTCTCTTACGATACCCATTGTCGTGATAGGTGGTGAATTGTATTTTTACCCCGTCATCGCACGGATGAATAAAGAATTACGAATAATATCACTTACATAATACTATTGTAGTCCGTATTTCGTTACAGTTTGCATGAATGTGGAAGAAATTTAATAGTGATAGGATCACACTCTTGACAGTTATCTGTCTACAGTCGCGGGCCGGTCCGTTTGGGGTAGTACCACACTGAGCAGAAAATCGACGTCCGAGTAGTAGCAATTTGTTGGCGACGGACGTTGGCGATGGCGACGGAGAGGGGATATGGTAGGTTATGGGTCCGTGCTCCGTCCTTTCGTCACCCCGGACGAAATGGACGGCGTGTGCGTAAACCCTAGCCCACTCAAAAAAAGGGTATTTAAGAGATCGCAGTGAGATGTTATACATTTCTCAGAAGAGAGCTGCTGCCTATTCTTACGACTCTCACGGCAGGAGAATGTTGATAACAATTGTATTCTCATCCTGTCGCCACACGGAGAGAACGGAGGTATGACAGTGAGATATGATTAATGATACTTGAATAGTTTTTTAAACAATTTCATAGGATTTTCTATTTAAGCCTTTATTTATTTTCAACATCGTCACTGGTCTCATCAGCAATTACTCGAGTTCAACGTCTTTCTCTTCCATAATGCATATTGCAAATCTTATTCGCAATAATTTTATAATCGGCCGCCTACCTGACATCAACCCTCTTTGGGCTTTCAGTCGTCTTTTGTGACACCCACGAGTAATGTAAGGACTGTACGTCATAGCTGCGACATCATAGTTGTTTTTTATTTTGTATTCTGTACAAGTATGTAATCTGAAACTCTTGTAACATGTTTATTAAAGACTAGCAACCCGGCCTCGCTTCGCTTCGGTTTTAGTTGTTTTACCCGCGTATACCGGGTAAAACCGGGATAAAATATAGCCTATGTTACTCCCTGATATTATAGCTTTCCAATGGTGAAAAAATTTTTAAAATCGGTCCTGTACTTTTTGAGTTTATTCGTTACATACAAAAATACAAATCTTTCCTCTTTATAATATTAGTGTAGACTAGCAACCCGCCCTCGCTTCGCTTCGGTTTTAGTCGTTTTAGCCGCGTAGTTCCCGTTCCCGTGGGAATACCGGGATAAAATATAGCCTAGGTTACTCCCTGATATTATAGCTTTCCATTGGTGTAAGAATTTTTGAAATCGGTCGCGCCGTTTTGAAGATTACCCCGAACAAACAGACAGACAGACAAAAAAATATAAAGTGATTTTTAGGCATGTGTATAGTGCAAATAACCGTGTAAGCATGAAAAAAGCCTATTTGACATTACAGACACTCCAATTTTATTTATTGGTATAGATATTCAAATGCATAAAGGCATAAAAAAGCGAATGATCTTAAACTAAATAATCAATCGAGTAATTTTTTATTAGCGAAAATATTTTTGGCAGAAAAGCCGAAGAAATATTGTAGGTGCTCGCTGACGTTTACACTGAGTGAAAAACGGCAAATCTTTGGAGAATTCACTTTGAAATTATTGAAGATCGTGCGCTGAATACGAGTGAAGTCAACGATTAAAACTTATAGAACGGGCGTTTCTTTCGTTTTTGTCATTACATCGACGGGTCCGGCATTAATGTGTAATCACTCCTTGCTTCCACGTGGAAGGTGTAAAAGTTTGCTGACGGTTAACTATTCTTTTAGTTATGAAGATAATAGGCAGTATTCTTATCAAAATTACCATCTCGTCAAAATACCTATAGTATATCAGAATTAATTACATTCTTACACATCCACATACACACAAACACACACACACACACACACACACACACACACACACACACACCATATTCCATTACAGGATCTTCCCAACATAAAGTCATTATGTGTTATACATTTCAACCAAATGATTAATTAACCCAGATGAAGGCGTTCGCAGTTTGTTCACAGTTTTGCGAATGGCAGAGAAGGCTTTTTTTTTTATTGCAAACGGTGGCAAACGAGCAAATAGTACACATGATGGTAAGTGTTGCTGCCGCTCATGGACCTTTACAGGGTCGCTGCCTACCGCGAAGAAAGTGAAGGGAGTGTGAATGCGTGCATTGAGGCTCGGTGATATCAAGGGCACCACCAAAACCCTCCACACACAAACACCCTCAGAAAGTTGGGCTTCCGGCTCTCTCGCTCACCGAACGAAGCGCAGTAACAAATTGCTACTACTCAGACGTCGATTTTCTGCGAGAGTGTGGTACTGCCCCGGACGGACCGGCCCGCAACTGTAGACAGATAACTGTCGACAGTGTGGTCCTACCACTCTTAAGATTATTCCTCTATGGATGCTTTTTCTTGAGTGATGGGAATTGTTCATATAGCGTAGTCCCACCCACAGTTAGTATTTTGATTTATGCACACACAGTTCGTGTTCATTCACTTGGCGACCACGTATAAGATGACTGAGGTGGATCGACAATCTAGTGAAAGTTGCTGGGTGTCGTTGGATGCAGACGACGCAGGACTGCATTCTGTGGTGTAACATGAGGGAGTCCAGCAGTGGACGGCGATGGGCTGAAATGATGATGATAATGACTTCGTGTTCCCTTAACCAGTCTTTACGACTTCCACGGAAAAGTAGGCAGTACCAATACATTGTATTCTATTCGTCGCTATATGTGGAAAATACTTTTTTTTTCTGCGTGTATGCTGTTAGCCGCAGATGGTTTTCACAACTTAGCCCGGATAATGAGTGAGCGCTGAGGCCTCTCAACCCGGTAAGAAAGTTAAGCGAATATCGCCCGAGGGCTCCCCCTGTGGGGAATGGACCTCTGCTCGAGGCGTCACTGAGAGCAAAGTGGGCGTGGCCACGTTTAGATTTATGACCTTTTCGCGACGCTGTTTCTGACCTCGACGGCGAGGCCGGTACCGCGGAGTTTTGTGTTATCGCTGCGCGAGCGGTGTAAGCCCTTTGTTGGGCGAAGTCATCCTCTTCATCGAGAAGATGACGGGGACGTCGGACCGTGGATATTTTAGAGGGGACGTAGTTTACACATGTCTGTTCCTTAAATAATCTTTGGTTATGTCGCATTAAAACGACAAGTGTAAATTGTACGCCTTCTGGATTTATCACATACAGTTTGTGTATATATTATGTTCATAATGTTAATATTTTTCCTTATAACCGCACACCTTAATTCCCGATGGAGTAAGCTGAGGAATGGTAACGTATCTTATTTTATATCTTTAAACGAGCAATTCTTGTATATATATATATATATATACCTATATATATATTCAGGATCTCGGAAACGGCACCAACGATTTTGATGAAACTTGGCATACTAGAGGATTCGGGTCCAAAAAATCGATCTAGCTAGGTTTTGTTTATAGAAAATATTCTTTTGTCGGTGTTTTTAGCAAAACATTACAATGACATTAGATTTTAAAAGAATATGAATTCAAATTTCGTTGTCAACGTCAAGAGTTACGGTAGCTCAGGTGAGACGTTGACCGGTTTAAATTTTAGTTTTTGTGTGTCAAACAGCGTCGGATCGAATCTTGGTGTTATTGTTATTCTCTTTTTGTAATTTTTTATATATTTTTCATTATTTATTTTTTATTTTTTATTGTTATATCCCTAAATAAATTCTACAAAAATATTCCGAGCGAAGCTCGGTCAACCAGATATTCTATATAAGTTGTATAAATCAATTCACTTATTTCCGTGTAGTTATGGAGAAAGAATAGAGTACACTAGTTTCTTTTTTAGTTTTCCGTGTGGTGACGGAGTTAAAATACAATTCACCACCCCCTCTCTTACCCGTGGGTGTCGTAAAAGACGACCAAAGGATTAATTATACATATAATATCTATCTAAGAGAAAGAAAACTCGATATAAAACCCTATACCAATCCGTCTGACCAACGCGGTATATTAGGTCAATTTCCCTTCTATTGTGGAAGAGGCTCGAGCCCAACAGTGGGACGTATTATGAGCTGAAATAATGATGATGATGATGACTTCCTTTTTTACCTGTGACGACTGGTAAAAAATGAGGTGGTTACCTCATTTTTTACCCGTGGGTGTTATGAATACTGACTAAGGTGAAAAATATGAAGAATAACATCTATACAAGAGAAGGCAATCTCGAAATAAAACTTCGTACCAACCCGTCTCACCAGTGTAGAATAGTAGATATTTTCTCTCTTATTGTGGAGGAGGTTCAAACTCAGGAATAGGACATCATTTCATTCATCATTTCAGCCCATACACGTCCCACTGTTGGGCTCCAGCCTCCTCCACGATAGGAGGGCATCCGACCTTACTATATCATGCTGGTCAGACAAGTTGGTATAGGGTTTCATTTCGAGTTTTCCTTCTCTTGTATCTATACAAGAGAAGAAAATGTTATAAGCGTATTATATCCCTTAGTCGTCTTTTACGACATCCACGGGCATAGGATATGTACATAGATAATTGACATTTCCATCCATTCATCCATCAGCCTCTTAGCGTCTTTATAGAAGAGATAAATTGCTCGACAAGAGAACAATATAATGCCATAAACGTTTGTCGGGTGATTTGATGAATGATGGTACGAAATTTACGAGGACATAGCTACTGTCCATTATGCTGGTAATCCCTGAGCCGATTTTAATGACTCCCATGAAGTAAAGGAAGATACTGAATTTTTATTCTGTTAATGGCTATGGGTGTAATGCGAATTCTCCGTGTGATTACAGAGTAAGAATACAATTCACCACACCCTTTCTTGCCCGTGGGTGTCGTAAAAGACGACTAATGGATGTAATATGCATATGACATCTATGCAAGACATGGAAAACTTGAAAAAAACTCTCTACCAACTCATCTGGCGAGCGTGGTATCGTAGGTCAATTTCCCTCCCATTGTGGAAGAGGTGATAAAATCTGAAACACGGCAATCCGTAGAAGAACGGGCGTAACCGACATAGCCCGCAGAATTAGCACGTTGAAATGGCAATGGGCTGGCCACATTGCTCGTCGAACCGACAACCGTTGGGGAAGAAAGGTTCTTGAGTGGCGACCACGAATCGGACGGCGCAGCGTAGGACTACCCCCCACTAGGTGGCCTGACGACATTCTCAAAGTCGTAGGGAACCGTTGGATGCAAGTGGCGCAGGACTGTTCCGAGTGGCATTCTCGTGGGGAGTCCTATGTCCAGCAGTGGATGTCTGTAGGCTGATGGATGGATGGATGTGGAAGAGGCTCGAACCCAACAGTGGGCTGTATATGAGCTGAAATGATGAAGGTGAAAGTTCCCCGTAACACAAGGATTATTTCCTTAGTTCTTTAAAAAAATTTAAAAATTGAGTTTCTCTACTAAATTAACCACGGCGGAAGGACACCAGAACGCTTTGTATTCTTAATCCATCGTACACAGACCAACAAAGTGTTGTATATACAGCTTTGATAAATTAGCATACAGTTGGTACCGTAATGTTGGAGTGTGGAGACAGTTTTAATTCCAATCCGAAACGCATCAAGTAATTACAAATAAAGAGCAGAAACTCACGCGACGAGAGTGCGGGAAAATTGTAGGGTGACCACGTTAATGGAGTTGTGATGGATATTCCGAAATCATTTTATGAGTATAAATTAAAATGTTTAGAAATAAATGTATCTATTTTTGGAGGAAGGGATGGGCAAGTATTATTTTCAATAGTACCAAACATCAAAATCCAGATGTCGATCTGAATTGGAGATTACCCCCTCTAGTCACATGATAGCATTTCGTTAGATTTTTTGGGAAGTCACATTACATCATACACGAGTGGAAGACGATATAATTTCCTATCCAAATTACTGAGATTTAGCATTTAAGAGGAGCAAACTGTTTTCAGTATTCTTTCTAAAGTGAGGCCAGAGATGAAGAATGAAACCATATCAAAACGCTATTTTCCTTATTCCTTAATGGATCTAATTCCACCACACATTACAATCATGTAACTATGACCGTTGTAATTCCTGTAGCCAGGATTCGCAATGGTCCGTAATTTACTCGACGAGACTTACGATGATACTACGATCGCTCTGCTAAGACCATACACGGCCAACGAGACCATAAAATATAAGCTAGATGACGACGACTTTGGAGGTTCACGTAGAGCAATTGAAATACAATGAACTGAGGAGTTGTCTTTTACTACAGAAGAACATAAAGTTTTTTTTTTACTATACAGTAATAAAAAGGCACCAGACATTTTTCATCATGTAAAGTACTAATGAATTTACACAGAGTTGAGGACATATTTCCCTGTGTAACGTCTAAGAAAAACAGATAGGGATTATTCTTAAAAGCACTGTTATTTCTTCTGGATTCTAGATGTCTATGACTTCTGTGTGCCTACTTTTTCTTTCTATCTGAATGTCATAGTATTTCTGTTTCTACCGAGCAATAAACGTTCTATATGTACGGTATTTAATAATTATTTTATACAGCTAATTTACAGCATTTTCAGTTCGCCATCACAGGGAAAATAATAACAAAAAAAAAAATATCCTGGCCACCCTAACAGTTAACATGCGGGCAACATTAATTAGTAAACAGTAGAACGTCCGAGTATGGCAACAAAGCAACATTTTTCTTGTGTTCCACACAGTCCCGGCAAGACTTATTTTTTTAAGTCTGTGCATACTTTCAAAACGTGAAATTCATGAATTTAAAACTGTTTTAGGTTTTAAATGTTAATTAGGTATTTGCAAACATTGTATGAAAAGGAAAATTTAAAATAAAATACTATTACCCATTTATGGTTTGAGATATTTATTTTTCTAAAAGAATATCAATTTACTTACGCTGTGAAATGCTAGGTAGAGAACAGGTTCTTTAAAATGACGATAATCGACGCCTCAATCACCGTCATGCTGGTTTCCATCAGTATCTGGGTCCATATGAAGCACTTGGGCCTGGTGCCCGCATTGGTGGTTCCGGGTGAGTTTCCGTCGACTCTGCGGCTTGTCAGCGCGGCGTCCGCTCCGTGATGGAATAAGAATACCATTCAATGAAATCCGTATGTATCTGTTATAAGAGACAATTAATGAAAACAAGTTCTTCAAATCTAATATTTATTTTATTTAGGTATATAAGTTTATTGTAATTTTAAAATACAGTAGGTACAGAGCTAAACTTAAGCGTGCCGATCGCAGCGGCGGTTAACGGGCGACTACTATACTAAGTAAGGTACTTGGTTACAAATTAAATAATATATTATAAAATATTATATGTGACGTGCATTGCTTACACCGTAGAAGAACGGGTGTAACCAACCAAAAAAATAGTAGAAGAATTAGCACGCTCAAATGGCAATCCGTATATCGCTCGACAGATCGACAACCGGAAAAGTTCTGGAGTGGCGACCACGTATCGGACGATGCATTGGACCCAATAGGAGGATCGAAGACTTGGTGAAAGGTGCTGGGCGTCATTGGATGTAGGCGGCACAGAACCGCACTTTGTGGCGAAAAATGTTTGGTCTACGTCCAGCAGCGGACGGTGATGGGCTGAATAATTAACCAAAATGCCAAACAACTCATTATAGTCATCATTTCAGGTCATACACATCCCACTGTAGGGCTCGAGCTTCCTCCATAGTAGGAGGGAAACACCTTACTATACCATGCTGGTCAGTAAGGGTGGTAAACTAGTAAGGGGTAGTGAATCGAATTGCTATTTTGTCACCACACCACATAAACGTGTTCTGTATAGTATAGGATCCCGCTATACAACGACCTTCACCGAGATGCTTATTTGACGAAACTTATTTTTTATGTAATTTAATATGTCAATAAATATATTGCATATGGGTTGCCTAACAAATTTTAGTCCAGAGTATGATTAATTAATAATTAAAAAAAAAATTTTTTTTTGAACATTGTACCGGTTTGATTATTAGACAAATTCTATACCAATCGAAAGTATGAAGCCCATAGAATATGCAAACGTTAGATTGCCTATTCTTTTTCGATCACAACTCTCGGGTAGCCAGGTATAAACAGATAAATCAATACTAGCATTTTGCACCGGTCTGATCGACGTTTGCATATTCTATGGGCTTCATACTTTCGATTGGTATAGAATTTGTCTAATAATCAAACCGTGCACCGGTACATGTACAAAAAGAAAGAATATTAATGAATTATACTCTGGAATAAAATTTGTTAGGCAACCCATATGCAATATATTTATTGTAATATTAAATTACATAAAAAATAAGTTTCATCAAATAAGCATCTCGGTGAAGGTCGCTGTATAGCGGGATCTTAGACCAGTAATATATCTTACAATTTACAAAACGAAATACCCAGTTAGTTACAAACAAATTTAAATTATTCAAACATAAAACAGTTGTATAAATCTTTGTAATTCCCATAAGCCTGTTTTGAATAGCAGACGTGGAGTTAATAAGACTTGGAGGTTCAACGTCTGATATTGCAACTGTGTGTCATTGTTTTAACTTGCATTTGCGCGCCCCGTCTAGGGACGAGGTTCCCGACAACCTGTCTAAAGTTAGCACTCCTCATACTTAGCATTTACCAAGAAACTAAACAAAATATTCAATATAACTGTTTTTTAAAATTACACGTAATACATTGCTCGTTGTATTCAGTCAAGAAAATTAAGCGTGCTAATAAACCAGGCAATGGTTTTTTAATGAATAAAGTTAACGATTAGCTCTGATGTTATAGTACATAGTTTACAGCTTCTGTGATAAATTTCCTAAGTTCTGTTTCGGTTTATAATATGGTGCGTTTGTTAACACGCGAAGCGGTAACCAAATATTGGTGTTGGAAAGTTTTGAGGCCGTATTCATTATGCTTTGACGCTTAGTACTTCGGCTGATGTAACTAAAACGTCATTAGAACGGCAAGAAAGTTATGAGCCGGGAGTAATTAAATTTTGTGTTAAGATCTTTCATTATTCTTGGATTGTTTGAGTCGTTATCCATAAGCGTGAAATTTGGATATAAATACTTTAATATACGGGGCTATTTATAGAAATCTATTTTTTAAGTGAAAACTTCTAGATACTGATTTAGTTGGTAAGTAACGTCCTCCCCGAGGAGGGGACGTTGGTCGATGGGAGGGTACCCCACTAGGGGGTATTCCGTCGGGCCGACCACTGATGACAAGTAACCCTGCTCCGGTGGTCGGCCCAACGACGAAAGCGACATGGTGTTCGGGTGGGTTGCGGGTGTGCGTGCTTAAGCCCCTCTGTCGCCCCGGACGGAGTGGTGCGAGGAGTGCGCCGATCACAGCCCAGCCCAAAAAAAAAGCCCAACAGCGGGACATATAGGAGCTGAAATGATGATGATGAATGACATTGCTATAAAGGCAATGTATACATGAGTTAGCAATATATACACTTAATATCAGTGTATACACTAATTCTTAATGTATACATATAATAAATAAAAAATAGATGTATGTATATAATAAATAAAAAATAGACAATCCCGCTGAGTTTTTTGCCGGATCTTCTCAGTGCGGTCGCGTTGCGATCCGGCGGTAATTATTTATAACTTTAAGAAAAATGTAAAAAAAATGACAATATGTAAGTACCCCCGCGGCGTTTATACATAATAAATGATTTGAATTCGAATTTGAATTTGAATTTATTACATATCCTAATTCATTATTTAGTTAAATATTATTTGATAAAATATAATGTTAAATTATGATTAATATTTTGATATTATATTTTATTATTT
Organism: Lymantria dispar; assembly: GCA_032191425.1. Taxonomy (NCBI): domain Eukaryota; kingdom Metazoa; phylum Arthropoda; class Insecta; order Lepidoptera; family Erebidae; genus Lymantria; species Lymantria dispar. Next base: position 29,241,687 of record CM063455.1, read on the forward strand.
GTTTATTGTCATATTGTATTACACGTCTTAATTAATTATTTAGTTAAATGTTATTTGGTAAAATATAATATTAAATTATGATTAATATTTTGATATTTGTATAATATTATTGTCTTATTATATATAATTGTTATTAATTCTATATTTTTTTCATATAATATCGCATTAGGTTAAATGTCCTATAAAGGTATTATAATTGATTGTAAATAAATAAATATTTTTTTTTAAGTTATCATCGAATATCATTGCACTTCACACTGCCGTCTCTACTTCACTACAGCCAGCGGCCTAGCAATAGTCCATAAGTGGCAGTATTACTTACCAATAGGTGTGCTAGTTTGGCACCAACAGCAAAAAAAAATACAATTAGTGGACAGTGTAAAACTATCATTCTGTCTACAATCGAACCACTACGCCATCTGTGCAGTCTTTTTGCAATTAAAACCGACGACTTTATTAATGTGGCTGTAAAGAAAATCAGATACTCAACTAAAAGCGACCAAAGAATTGTATTTAGTAAATAATTCTCGCAATGTCTCAACAAATCAGCTGTGAAAACAGAAAGCAGCAAAGTGTTCTATCAAATAAATAAGTTTCCCTTTTGTGCGAACTTTATAACTGGCGGGGATGCCATAAAAACATGTGGTTTGGTTACGATAAAGGGACCATTGTCGGCTTTTCTTTTTCTTTCACTTTCCGATGAATTACGCGTCTTCAATATTATTGAGACTTAACATTCATCATCATCTTGCTCTTATCCCAATTACTTGGGGTCGACGCAATATGTCATCTGTTTTGACATATTGCAAAAAGTTTCGGCAATGACTTTTATGACCGGCCGCCTGCCTGACGTCAACCCTCCTTGGGAATGTAATCGTTGACCCAAATGGTACCAGATGGAGTTGGTCCGGGTCAATCTAGGGCTCTTAGTCGTCTTTTACGACACCCACGAGCAAAGCAAGGGTTAGTAGTATTCGAAGCCGCTACCACACAGATTATTGAGACTTAACATTAATTTCGTCAAAATATACAGGAAATATTTTTTTTATCAATAAGATTATAGCTATACTCGTATGTAAACTTTTTAATAAACATGCCTCGTTCCCACGGGACCTAAAATATATGACAATATATTTGTTTCGGCAGAATATCAACATCATCATTTCAGCCTATCGCCGTCCACTGCTGGATGTAGGGCTCCCTCATGTTACGCCACAGAGTGTAGTCCTATGCCGACTGCATCCAACGACACCCAGCAATGTTCACCAGGTCGTCGGTCCACCTAGTGGGGGTCGTCCTATACTGCGTCGTCCGATACGTTGTCGCCACTCCAGAATCCTTCTTCCCCAGCGGTTGTTGGTTCGTCGAGCGATGTGGCCTGCTCATTGCCACTCCAGCGTGGCTTCGGCAGAATATAATGACTAATAATTATACAATACAGATAAGACCAGCATGGTCCCTGCGCAAGAATGACACGCAAAATCATGAAGCATTCCATTTATTTGTCAGTGTGGTGACGGAGTAAGAATATATTTCTCCACACACTATCTTGCTTGTGAGTGTCGTAAACGACGATTAAGGGATATTACAAGTATGTAACATCTGTGTAAGAGATGGAAAACTCGAAATGAAACCCTATACCAACATGTCTGATTAAATGATCAAGGTCCTCACAATGTAAAAGAGGCTCGAGTCAAGCAGAGGGGTATAAGAGCCGAGATAGGATCGCAGTATACAAGTTTAGTAGAACCAGTAAAAAGTACAAATACCACTAAAAAGTATTACTTAAAGGCCGATAAAAAGTATTACCTACGTAGTTGTCAAAACAAGCTATAAGTTCTATTACTCTCATTTTTAATGATTTTGGTTGGCAAATCTAGTCCACCTAATGGTAAATGGTAACAGCTACTCATGGACCTCCATAATACTAATAACACGGCCCACCATAACTCACCTAACTAACAGTAGTAAGTTGCTAATTCTCAGTTGTCGATTTTCTGGAAGAGGGTGGAACTATGGAGTCAACTTATTTATGGTTGCGGGTAGAAGATTATCAGCTGCGTGGTTCTACGACTAATAACTGGATTAATCCCATCTAACACTGCGCGCTTAACGTATATATTTCCAGGGAAAGTTGATTGTATTGGTATGAAAATAAATTCTTTAGCTCCACAATTTGTGTGCCTCGTTACAAAGTCCATAGAAAGATTGAATGGTACGGCGCGTTTAAGGAATATTGTGCTTTTTCCTTGATTTGTGAATTGAATTATTGTGTATTGGATTTATTTGAGGCTTTCTCTCGTTTTCTCCTAGCGCCATTGTTGTTTTTACGAGATCATCTCGCGTCAATGTAACTTTTGTCATTCTTGTTATTTTTATTGTAGGCTGTTTTGTAATAATAGAACTTTATACAAAGCTTCAATTCAAAGGTTACTTAATATACAATGACCGTTTAAATCATTGTTTCTAAGATTTTTATATAATTTGTTAAAGTGTTTGTTTGAAATAATATATTGTGTGATGAAGAGGCTATTCATGTTGATTTTATATATGGCATTTTTAGCAGAGATCGAATAATCCACATGTGATTGATATAGAATTTTATTTCGAAGTGTCTTATCTTACACAGATTATATTTGTGAATTATATCGCCTAGTGGTGAAAATATATTTTTACTGTATCACCATATGGATGAAAAAAAAAAGACTAAGGGATATGAATAGAACATCAGTGAAAAAGAAGGAAAATTTGAAATAGAAACCTATAGCAACATATCTGACCAGCGTGGTATAGTAGTTCAATTTCCTTCATATTGTGGAGGCAGCTGGAGTCCGCCATTGCGAAGTATATATATGAGCTGAGTTAAATATGTTTTAGACTGTTTACATATGAGGTCATATAAAATCATAAGAGTATAAATCATCACACATTGTAAATAAAACCACTTTACGGTTTTTCCGCGGACTGTTCGCCCGTGACCATGAACGTTGTAAAGTGTTCAAAACGTTGGGCAATCAAAAATCAAATATAAACGCGATAAAATCCGTAAAGTGGTTTGTTTTATTTACAACTACCAACCTGCCCTCGCTTCGCTTCGGTTTCAGTCGCTTTACCCGCGGCGTAGTTCCCGTTCCTGTGGGAATACCGGGATAAAATATAGCCTATATTACTCCCTGATATTATAGCTTTCCATTGGTGAAAGAATTTTTGAAATCGGTTCGCTGGTTTAAGCGTGAAAGCGTTACAAACAAACAAACAAACATCCTTACTTTTGCATTTATAATATTAGTATGGATATAAAAAAAATTATTGAAGCTCCTATGAAATTATTATAAAATATATTTTCTATGAAATCATGATATAATAATAATATTGTTTGTTTAGTAAACAATGTAAGGTTCTTTCAGGATAATCTCTTTCGAGATCGCTAGTCTTTTAGACAGGGCGAAGAAATGGAGTAATTTACCAGCGCCAATGGTCCCGTCCTATTACAACTTGGGGTATCTTCAAAGTAAGAGTGAATGAGCTTTTACATAGATAATGTACTTTATTATACAGAAGCATATTGCTGGCTTCCATTACGTGGGATGCATTTTTAACCGACTTCAAAAAAAAGGAGGAGGTTCTCAATTCGTCGGAATCTTTTTTTTTTTATGTATGTTCACCGATTACTCAAAGACGCCTGAACCGATTTGCATAATTCTTTTTTTGTTTGATAGAGTATACTTTTCAGGTAGTCCCATAGTCATCAGGTCAGGATCTGATGATGGTATCCTTGAGAAATTGGTGGCATTCTTAAAATTTTATAGGCAATTTTAACGTTTTTAGTTTACTGTTTGAAGTCGGGTTTTTTTTTTGTTAAAAATCATAATAGCATTTAAAAACACCAATGTTAAGTGTAGTTTACAGAATAACAAAAAAATAAGTGTGGTGAAGTAAGAATACAATTCACCACCCTCTCTCCAGCCCGTGGGTGTCATAAAGGATGACTAAACCCTATGCCAAAATGTCTGACTAACGCGTTATAGTAGGTCAATTGCCCTCCTATTGCGACGGAGGCCCGAGCCCAATTGTGTGACTTATGTAGGTTGAGATGATGATCCTCCCTCCAGTCCTGGGTGTCATCAAAGTCGACAAAGGTAATTATTATGTAGATAATATCTATGTTTGCAAAGGCAAATCTATACCAATAAATAAAATTGGAGTGTCTGTTTGTAATGTCAAAATAATAGGCTTTTTTCATGCTCACACGGTTATTTGCACGACACCTATGCCTAAAATACAGATTAAAAATTTTTTGTCTGTCTGTCTGTCTGTTCCGAGTAATCTTCAAAACGGCTGCACCGATTTCAAAAATTCTTTCACCAATGGAAAGCTATAATATCAGGGCGTAAACTAGGCTATATTTTATCCCGGTATTCCCATGGGAATGGGAACTATTCAGGAAAGACGACTGAAACCGAAGCGAAGCGAGGGCGGGTTGCTAGTCATTTTATATTTTTTTGTCTGTCTGTCTGTCTGTTTGTTCCGGGTAATCTTCAAAACGGCTGGACCGATTTCAAAAATTCTTTCACCAATGGAAAGCTATAATATCAGCGCGTAAACTAGGCTATATTTTATCCTGGTATTCCCACGGAAACGGGAATTACGCGGGTAAAATGATTAAAACCGAAGCGAAGCGAGGGCGGGTTACTAGTTGGAAATAAAATCAGTAGTCAATTTTTCTTCCATTGTGAAGGAGACTGAAGCCCAGAAGTGAATTCAAATTCAAATCATTTACTATGTATAAACCCCGTGGCGGCACTTAAATATTGTTATTTTTTTTACATTTTAACTTAAAATACTACCGGATCGGAACGCGACCGCACTGAGAAGATCCGGCAAGAAACTCAGTGGGATTATCTTTTTTTTTAATTCATTTACTATTTATTTAAATAAAGTTATATACAACTACATGCCTATTAATAGCTCCAGTGTGATGCCTTTCGAACCATGATATAGTTGTTAAATATAATGAAAAATTACCATGGCTGGACCAGATCCCGCAAGCGTCACCCAATTACGAGTTAACCACTAGAGCAGCCATGACTCCCCCAGGGACGTATATAAGCCCAGTGATGACGGATATAAGAACACTTAATAAAATAATGTTATATGTATAATTCATACTAAAAGTCGAGTGTGGGCATAACATTTGTAACAAAAATGACCTCAAACCAGAAGAAAGCAATATCAGTAAGTTTCCATTAACCAAAATGTTAACCCAAGCTAGGGTTCGCTAAAAGTTTTCCGCCTTAAAACATGTCCGACCCATCGAAGCATGGTTTCCTCATTCATATGATGTGTTTTGTAACATCACGATAACATTATAAAAAAGTGTCAGAGCGTTTTAGGGATGTATGGTATAGTGGTGTACATATCGATGGATTTAATCGTGATATCGACGAAAAATTGTATTAATTATATTCACAATTTAGTTCGTTTAATATAAGTTTTTATTTCATAAATAATGAAACTCCACAGGATTATTATATATTTTTTTTACTTTTTTTTGTCATAAAATTCTTTATTCTAGGATTAACGGCTATTTAAATCTTGGATCTCATTTGTAATATATTATGTTGAAAATCACAGTGTTTGGTAACTAATGCGATTTGTTAACTGATGCGACAAATGGAGACAAGTGAGGTTAAGTAAGGCCAACTACGATATCGCGGTCTAACAAGTGTCGGCTCGTATCACGGCTTAATAAGTAATAAATAATTAACTGACAGCGATAGTAGTAGCTAGCCTTCATTTCAAAACAATAATAGATTACATCGTACGTCACATCTTTTCCGTGTATTAACGGAGTAAGGATACAATTTATCATCCCCTATTTTGCATGTGAGTATCGTAAAGGACGACTAAGGGAATAAATATTTATATGATATCTATGAAAGAAAAGGAAAACCCAAAATAAAACCCTATACTAACACTCATAAGTGCGTGCATGATGTAGTAGGTCGATTTCCCTCCTACTATGGAGGGAGCTCGAGCCAAAAAGTGAGATTGGAAGTGAGCTAAGAAATCGCAGAATATATATTTAGTAGAACCGGTGAAAAGTACTATCAGCACTTAATGTCCTCGTAGATGGCCCAGATGGCGCAAAACAAGCTATTAGTTCTATAACTCCTTTTTTTGCTTGGTAAATGAGCCCATCTGATGGTAAGTGGTAACTGTCGCTTAAAAGCCTTCATAATACTACCGGCACGATCATATCGCTGCCCACGAGACGATAAGGTTCAATTTATCAGTCGCTCGCTCACCTAACAGTAATAGTTACTACGCAGTTGTAAATTTTTACAAGAAGGTGCATTTACGTCAGAGGAACTTACTTATTTATGTCTGTAGATTAAAAAATCGTCATCAGCGTGGTCTTACCACTAATGGTTGGGTCAATTCCATCTAACACTGTCAGCTTAAAGTTTTTATTTATAAGAAAGGTTGACGTCAATATGCTGCCCGATCGTAACATTTTTCGAAAACCCGATGTTAATAATTTTACTTTTGACACACATTGTTTTTAAAGATAAGCACCTCGTCTTAAGGAATAAATCCTTTTATTGCGGTTGACTTTACTGTATGTAATGTCGAACGCAATCAAAGAAAGAATATCTCTTATTAACGTAGTATCGTCAATAACATCCAGTTCATTAAATAATCATTTATGGGTCATATAAATATAAATTTTATTATCATCACGACTTTACTGTATGTAATGTCGAACGCAATCAAAGAAAGAATATCTCTTATTAACGTAGTATCGTCAATAACATCCAGTTCATTAAATAATCATTTATGGGTCATATAAATATAAATTTTATTATCATCACAGCCCACATACGTCCCACTGATGGGCTCGGGCCTCCTCCACAATGGGAGGGAATTTGACCTACTGCTGGTTAGACATGTTGATATAGGGTTTCATTTCGAGTTTTCCTTCTCTTAATATAAAGGACAATGGGCATTGCGGCCCATGAACGGCCATCAATGAAACTAGTGTCATTTGAAAGGGGAGATCTTTGACAACAAATATTGTTCAAGGGGTACTATGGTACCGTTTGGGAAAAAAAATATAGTTAAAATACTATTATTAAAATACTATTTTTTTTTCATTATTATTTATGTATCCTAATATTCAATACTTTTTCTATTAGAGGTCTAAGAACCTTTGTTAAAACCGGTCTCGCCATGTTTCATGCGTCAACCAATCAGCGACGAGCGCCGCTCGCACTCGGCGACTCGGCGATTACCGTTATGCTCGAGCGCACAGCGCAGTCCATCGTTGACATTTGTTTCGTTGAGTACTGTGCGATTATTATTGTTTGACAATTTCTTTTGACTCTGGCTTGCATATCGGACTTGTTAATATCTATCTTGGTGACTTGTGCTCGTTTTTTTGGACTTTTTTTAAGCAGATTCCTATAACAATGGCAGATAATCGCCAAGTGTGTATTTTATGTAATCGATCCGTGATAAACAGAAGAAGATACGAAATAACCCGTGCTCGGTTTGAAGAACATCCCGCTGTAGGCCAATATATCTTTGAAGCTCTTACCTCTGAACATCAGGTAAGTACATCAAACGAAATCATTATTTCTTAGTTGTCACGTCAACAATATAGTACTGTTTAACTTGAGATGGTCACAGTGTTTTAACTCTCGCGCATTGAGATTACATTTCGCTGTAAGTAGTAAGTAAACTGTTACCGACGCGGCGACGTTGTCGTTCCGTTTGATCCACGGGGCGAGAACGGGATAGAAGTATCGGTATTTACGTATGAGTAAGCGAGATAATTAATACTGCTTAGGCAATCGAGTAAAATATTTTTCTTTATATTTCGCTTTGTTTGAACAGCGTTCAATGAAAATAACTAAGCGTTTTAACTAATTGTAATACTCTCATTTTCAGATATAATACAATGGTCAGGAGTACATTTGTCGACCATGCTGGCAACGGGCAGAAAGAGCTGCGCAGCCAAGAGAAGACCGTCCACACGAATGTGTATTACATATTGAAGAATATTCAAGACTCCCTAATACAGCAACGCGTTGTATGTATGAAAACTGCAGACGAACGGATCTCCGAAGGATTCCGGATAACATTAAAGTGACATTCTTGATTCATTTTAATTTTTATATTCCAAATAGTGCAAGAGTTTGCGATCATCATTTGGTATCCAATGATTGGGATCAAATAATTGACAGCCCTAACTTGCTCCACGACTTCAATGCCACACATTTTGTGCATATCATGAGCCTCATGAAAATCGCGGTGCTTCGAGGATCTATACTAGATTTTGATAATATAGATGACATGGACCCAAATGAAGTATACATCCGATTAGGCGTTAGTCGAGACCAATTTATGAATATTTTGGAACAAACTCCTTCATTGTCGAACGTATCAACACGCCCGAAAACATCTTTGGCATGCTACTTAATGAAACTGCGAAGCGGTGAAGCAAATGAAAGGCTGGCGACGCTTTTTAATATGAGCCGTAGAACCCTAGAACGACATTTAACGTTCGCCAGAGACTCTCTTTTACTGGACTTCGTTCCCCGGCATCTTGGTTATGATCATCTCAATAGAATTGATGTAGCTAACCGAAACCTACAAGTTCCAAATGCAATTTTTGGAAATGCAAATGCCTTAAACAGAAAGGCAATTGTGATAGCAGACGCCACTTATATATATATACAAAAGTTCGCAAACTATTTATTCCAAAAGCGATCATATAGTCTACACAAATACACGAATTTGTTGAAACCGTTTTTAATAGTGTGCTGCGATGGCCACATTTTAGATGCCTTTGGGCCATATTCAGCCATAGAATCAGATGCACAAATAATGAAAAATATGATTGACGACGAAGGAAATCCTTTCCATTGGTTTTTTGAACATGGAGATGTGTTCATCTTAGACCGTGGGTTTCGCGACGTAATCGACGACTTACATGCCTATGGTTATGAAGCTCACTTACCGAAAACAAAAAATCGAGACGAAGATCAATTGACGACAGAACAAGCGAATAAGTCTAGGTTGGTTACTATGTGCCGCTGGGTTGTTGAAGCTATAAATGGTTGGTTCAAACGCGATTTTAAACTATTCCGACAAGACTTTTTCAATCGTGCTTTGCCTCATATGATGACAGATTTTAGAATAGGTGCTGCATTATTGAATGCTTGCAGAGAACCATTGTCAGATAACGTTCACGCTGAAACATTTATAGAAGTTATAAACCAAAGAGTGAACCAACCAAATAACCTAGCAGAGTATGTCCTAGCCAACAACCTTAATCGTAGACGGGCTAGTTTCGATAGCATTACAGGAAACCAACCTAACATAAGTGATTTTCCTTTGCTGACTGAGGACGATTTAACCATTTTTGCACTTGGTACATACCAAGTGAAGCTAGCCCGCAGCTATTATGCGGAGCATGTGCGACAAGGTCTCTATAATATAGAAACGTATAGGGACCCCGATGTTACAGGCCTAGGCAGGTGCGGCATCACAGCAACAAATGTTTGGCTGCTAAGATGTCGAATACAATCTAGACATACTAGGTCAAAAATATATTATTCGTACATTATAGTAGATAGAGAGAAAAGCGGCAGAGAAGCCATAGAAAACTACTATTGCAGTTGTCTAAGCGGTAAGCGCACTCTTGGTTGCTGTGCCCACATTATGTGTGTAGTGTGGTATTTAGGGTGGGCGAGAAACCAAGAGGAAGATATCCGTTTACCAGCTCATTTTTTAAACGATATTATTGTAGACGACAATTGAATCCCATCATTTTCTTTTTTTAAAGGAATACTAGCATTATATACGAGCATTGTATATGTGTCTGTCAATAAATCGATGTATTTAATAACCAATTAACCTTTAGTTTTATTTAATCCATCATTATCTTATACTTAGACATGCATTACGTTTTATCATTTACGTACTTTCGGTTTAATTAATTCGATTTTTTTATATGATCAACGCTTTATAACTTTTTATCTAAACAAGTTGCCAAAATAATTTTTTGCAGTCTTAATATATACATAATTGTCGACTAAAAAATATATAGGACAGATGTGGCCGCCGATGGGACAAGCGCCATACATTTTTGCCCATTGTCCTTTTATAGTATATTAAAATTTTATAGTGGTAAGACCATACAGCCGACAGTCATCTGTCTATAGTCGCAAATGGGTCCGTCCGGGGCAGTACCATGCTCTCGCAGAAAATCGACGTCTGAGTAGTAGCGATTTGTTACTGCACTTCGTTCAGTGAACGAGAGAGCCGGAAGCCCAACTTTCTGAGGGTGATTGCGTGTGGAGGGTTTTGGTGGTGCCCTTGGTATCACCGAGCCTCAATGCACACATTCACACTCCCTTCGCTTTCTTCGCAGTAGGCAACGGCCTTGTAAAGGGCCATGAGCGGCAGCAACACTTACCATCAGGTGTAAGTTGTTGTAACTGTTTGCTCGTTTGCCACCGTTTGCAATAAAAAAAAAAATATATGAGTTGAAATGATGAAACGATAATACTATTTTCTTGGACATAATAAATTTAATAAAAATGTGATTATCGATAAACGCGACAGCACATCCCTATTGTCGAGCCCATTTTTCGCAGCTCACTAAGTGAATGGCGGTAAAAAGCTGGCATATTACATGAATGCCTGTCTTTGAAGCCAGTGTATGGATATGACGGGTATAATTCAAAAGGGGCCGTAAAATTGACGGTGTGCCGCTTTTGTGCTCGCTGATAAACTGGTTACACGCTTATATTGGGCATAAACTAGCTTTATTATTATTTTTTATAGCGTTCTGCTTGCCTCGTTTGTGTTTTGTGACTAGTGGCGTAAGTGTGGAACTATTTTATATGATGTCTCGGGTTCGAATCTGGTAAAATTAATGACCACTGTTGGGTTTAGGAATTTCCAAACGGTGGATAATGCCATAACCGCTATGCTTGGTAAGTGAATTATCTGTCGCAGTCCGTGACACAAGTTTTTCAGGAGACCTCTACCTGGTGACTTCTCAGCCGGTTGTTATAATTCCCACGGGAATGTTAAGTATGGTGACGCATTGTATTTTTAACCAATTCCCGCACGTCAAATAAGAAAATCATTTTTTAAACATTAACTTATTACAAATATAAATTTCTTTACCATTATTTATATCGCGAATATATATTTTCCTTGGAATTTCTTTTCTCCTATATCGTTCGACGTTATTACGTCGTGAAATAATTTAAAAGGAGACACAAAAAAATGGCAGGAAACATAATATTAGATGTGATTATTCTGTTAATAAAGCGAGTTATTCGGCGGTCGCAGAATGTGCTACAAACAGCCACGCTGAAATTTTAATGAGAGCCCCCAGGGTGCCATGGGCAAATGTAAAGTGGATTGCACACGTGTTTCAAATGTAATCGCTTAAGAAAGAATTATATAGAAATTTATTACTTTATTTATTTTTTATTCAACGTGAAATACATTTATTAATTCTATACGTATATTATTATAAATGCGAAAGTATGTTTATATGTTAGGCTTTCACGCTTAAACCATCGAACCGATTTCAAAAATTCTTTCACCAATAGAAAGCTGTAATATCAGGGAGTAACATAGACTATATTCTATCCCGGTATTCTTAGGGGACCGGGAAGCGAGGGCTGGTTGCTAGTTTTTATATAAGTCTATTATGGATTGCACAGATGGCGGAGTGGTTTTTATGTCAATCACGAATAATTAAGCTTTTGAAAAAAAAAATATTTTCAATATATTTTAAAACTTTATTAAAAATAATATTGATATTTAATGCGGAAAATTTTAAAAAAGATTATTCAATTAATTATAAAGAATTAAAAATTATCAAAATTTGAATAACAATGAACGCGCTAAGAATTGTTTAGCTTAACATTATGACGTCACAACTGTTGTGACGTCATAATGTTAAAGCTATTTTATAACAGTACAGTGTTTACAGCTATTACCCATGAGTTGACAATAATATTGGTAATATACTGTTAAAAACGATTTGTTGTTACTTATATTTAATTATTTAACAATGACAGAATTAAATAGATCAAAACATTGTACTTAAACTCGTTGCAATTTACACAGAGATACTGTGTAAATTGCAATGAGTGAAAACTAACATTATGACGTCACACGCGTTTGGATTTGTTCGGGAGCTGTCGGCGTGTTTTCGTCACTAGATTTAAAAAAATATTTTTATTTTGATATAACTTTTGAATTATTGCGAAACATAAATAAAAAAAATGGTTTTGTTATAAAATATGGTCTTTCCATTTGTTACAAAAAAAAAAAAAAAATACAAATACCCAATTGTGCCGAGTTTTGATGCGATTTCTATACTATATCAGGAATAATCATATGGGCTTTATTCGGATAGCGAAATTTGAATAGCAAAAAGGAGATCTAGAAAGTTATTCCATAGATCTAGCAACGTGTTCCATTGTCGTCAATAGGCTCCCCTTATTCATCATCATCATTATCATCATCACAGCTCACATACGTCGCACTACTGGGTTGTAGCCTCTTCCGTATTGGGAGGGAAATTGACTTACTATACTGCACTGATCAGGCATGTTGGTATAGAGTTTTATTTTGAATTTTCCTTCTCTTGCATGGTTGTTATATGCACATCATATCCCTTAGTCGCCTTTGTAGATACCCACAGGCAAGAGAGGGGGTGGCGAATTGTATTCTTACTCCGTTACCACACAGAAAACTCCCTTATTACATATTTATATAACGATATTTCACGCTTATCTACTAAATGGCTATATATATGCAATGAGCTGTGGTGATAATAAAGGTATTACCAAAACCCACTAAAACATTTGCAATCATCCTTAGAAAGTTGTGTTACCGGCTCTCTGGCTCACCGAACGAAGGGTAGTAACAAATCAGACAGACATCGATTTTCTGAGAGAGTGTGATTGATCTGGACGAATCTGCTCGCGGCATTTTTTATGGCAAACAGTGGCAAACGAGCAAACAGTACACTTGATGGTAAATGTTGCTGCCGCTTATGAACCTTTACAAGCTACCTAGCGTAAAGAAAGTGAAGGGAGTGGGAATGCGTGCAATGAGGATCGGTGATACTAAAGGCATTACTAAAATCTACCACACGCAAACACCCTCAGAAAGTTGGGATTCCGGCTCTCTCGCTCACCGAATGAAGCGCAGTAACAAATTGCTACTACTTCGACGTCGATTTTCTGCTGGAGTGTGGTACTACCCCGGACGGACCGGCCCGCGACTATAGACAGATAACTGTTAACAGCGTGGTCCTACCACTTATAATAGTAGAGAAAGTAGTTGTATCACCAAAATCATAGCACGTATTCATACTTCCTTCACTCTTTATTCACGGTAGGCAGCTCCCAAAACTTTATAAGCAGCATTATCACTTCACATCAAAATTGCTGTTTGATTGTTTCCCATCAACAGTAATAAAAAAGAAAAATGAAGTTAAATTATAAAATCACCATTCACTCATGGTGTAATCTCCATTACTTACTCATCTGCGAACTGAAATTATAACATTTCGGTCCCCATTCGATCGGCTCGTTTTTCTCGCATCACTCGGTACCAGATTATCTTTTAATTATTCCTTGTGTCTGTATTTTTCATGGAAATGTTTGATCAATATCCTTTTTATTCTATTAGTCTATAGACGTTCAATATTGGACATCTGCCTCCCTATGCGACTGTCATTTAGAACGGTTCTGTGCCAGTGGTTTCTTGCAGTTTTTGTAATGTCATCATCAGATGGAAGGTCCTTCTATACTGCGTCATCCGATTCGTTGTCATTTTTGGAGAACTTGCAATGTGGATTACCTATTGCGACATGAGTGTTCGAATTCCTTTTTTTGGGGTGGGCTACGGTCATCGGGCTTTTGAAAGAAAGGGAATGAAAATTAACGTAAAGAAAACGAAAGTTATGGTATTTGAAAGGGGAGAATGTATGACGGAGTGCAAGATACGCATAGGAGAGGAAATATTAGAACAAGTACAAGAGTTTGTATATTTGGGATCTACTTTTGCGAGAGATGGTAAATGTGAAAATGATATTGAAAGAAGAGTATGTAAGGGCAATATGGTGAATGGTGCTTTACACACCTTTATGGATAGCCAGAGCCTCTCTAAAAAGGCTCGCCTGGCTGTGCATAGGGGAGTCCTTGTACCAACCCTAACGTATGGAAGTGAGAGCTGGGTATGGCAGAAGAAACATGAAAGTAGAATAAACGCTGTGGAAATGAGAGCGCTGAGGAGCATGATTGGTGTAAAACTGAGTGACAAAATTAAGAACAGTGTAATCAGGGAACGTTGTGGTATGAATGTTGATGTAGTGACAAGGATTGAGAAAGGTATGTTAAGTTGGTTTGGACATGTAGAGAGAATGAATGAAAGGAGATTAACAAGAAGAATTTATAAGGCGAATCTGAGTGGAAGTGTTGGAAGGGGAAGACCAAGGCGGACGTTTCACGATCAAATCGGGGACGCCCTTAAGAAAGGCCAGGTTAGAAGTACCCTAAACTGAAGAATATGCATGAAGAGATTAATGAATGTAGAGAAAGCGAAATTAGTATGTCAAGATCGTAGCAAGTGGAGGGAAGTGGTCTCTGCCTACCCCTATGGGAAAAAGGCGTGAATATAGTGAATATATGTATGTATGTATGTACGGTCATCACATCCGCCGCCCGCTCCGGCCGCCGGCCGGGGCGACATTGTGGCGCATGGAAATAGGCAGAAAGATGTCAGTTTACTGACTTATCACAGAGCCGAAACTACTGAAGCCAGAAACATGAAATTTTGACATTAGTTTCTTTGCGTGACGTAGAAACCTACTAAGAAAGGGTTTTAAGAAATTCAACCCCTACAGGGTAAACCGCAGTAACAAAGTTTGTATAAGGAGAAAAAAATATCTACATCGATTTTCTTCAAATTCTCTAAAATACTCTTTAGTAAAAATAAATAAACACGTGTTTCAGCATTTTTAAATTTTCACTCACTAAGGGTGTAATCTACACTAATATTATAAAGAGGAAACGTTCCTTACGAATAAACTCAAAAACACCTCGGACGGATTTCAATAATTCTTTCACCATTAGAATGTTACAGTATCCCCGAGTTACATAGGCTATATTTTATCCCAGTATACCCACGGGAACGGGAACTACGCGAGTAAGGCGACTGAAACCGAAGCGAAGCGAGGGCGAGTTGCTAGTTTAGAATATAGGAGGATTTGATGGGTGCAAAATAGTTCTAACTAGGTTTCACTTAGAGAAAATATAATTTTTTCAGTGTTTTCAGGCAATACAAAAATATACTTAATTCACTTTAGCTCATAGTACGTCCCACTGTTGGGTTCGAACCTCCTCGACAGTAGGAGGGAATTTGACCTACTATGCGATGCTGGTCAGATATGTTGGTATAGGGTTTTATTTCGAGTTTTCCTTCTCTTACATAGATGTTATATGTATAATTATACCCCTTAGTCGTCTTTTACGACATCTACGGGCAAGATAGGGAATGGTGAATTGTATTCTTACTCTGTTATTACACGGCAAAATATAATTAGACTATAATAAATTTAGCCATTGCTATCAAGAACAAAAATAACTTCGCTGGGGTACTAGGTATTAAGATAATCTTGATTCTTCGTTTATTATTTATACCTTTTTAATTTTCATGACTTTATCAAGTTTTTTAATCCAGATATTATCGTTTATTCGCAACGCTTAATGAGATCATATTTTTGTGATAACATTAAACATAAAGTATTTTATGTATCTAAACAAACAATGTCTGAACTAAGCAATTAATATTGTGAACATAGGACCTAAATAAATAATGTCTGTATTTATATACAAGAGCTTATTACTCGTAAGTTTTATTATTACATATTTAGTAATGTTCTATATGTATTACTTATTGTTAAATAAGACTGTTATGCTTAAGGCGATTTCACAATAAATAATAGGTATCCTATAAAAGAAAAGCAATTAGCCTATTGTTTATAGGTACAGCCGATTCTTGATAGAAACTATCCATGCATAAATGATAACTGTCTAAAGCCCCCTACACATGTTGGCTGAGCCTAGGCCAATGCGAACGTCGGCAAATAGGTACAATGCAAGTGCTAGCGTCCACATGTTGGACAAGTGCGTAAAACGCCAACGCGAGTGGCCAACGTAGACGAGTATTTGTACAGTTGTCCACACGTTGGCCGTAGTCCGTGTTCATTGTGCACTGAAACACCAAGGACGTTGACATTGACGTTGCTGCAGCCTCGGCTATTTATTTAATGAGCGTATATAACTATTATCTCAGTGTATACCGCAGTAAAGTAGGAAAAAAGACGGTGGTTGATACTGAGTATTTACAGAAATAGAACAATGTAAGATATATCCGTGTAAGAAAGAAAATAATTCACCACTCCCTATTCTGCCCGTGGATATCGTAAAAGACGACTAAGGGATATAATATATAATACGTATATAACATCTATGCAAGAGAAGGAAACCTCGAAATAAAACCCTATACCAACTTGTCTGATTAGCATGGAATAGTAAGGTCAGTTTCCCTCCTATTGTGGAGGAGGCTCGAGCCCGAGTGGGACGTATATGAGCTGAAATGATGATGAATGATGAAGATAATTTTTTAATACTATAGGTAACATATATGGTGACTGATTATGTACGTCGCATATCTAGAAGTAGTGGTGTAAATTTGAAAATGTCATCATTTGTGTTGAGCGACATTATCACATTAAACAGAGATGGATGTCAACCGTGTAATGGCGAGCAGGCCATCGTGTGGACGGCATTGGCCGAGCGCAGACGAGCGCCTTTGATTTGTGTACAAAAACTGACACCGAGGCGAAGTGAGACAAGTGATCACGAGCGACGGCGAGTGAAGACAAATCAGCTGTCCACACGTTGGCGCTTGTATTCATTCAGCCAACTAGGTGAGCGACGACGCTGGCCAACCAAGGCGAATCGGGTGTATACACGTTGGCTTTGGCCATCGCTCGTCAACGCTTGGCCAATATGTGTACGGGGCATTACGATTGAATCAATCAATCTATTGAACGATCGAATCAGTCTATCCATTGATCGATCCTATTTGTGTAATGATCGATTCAATCTATCCATCAATTGGATAGTCTACTGATGGAATCAATCCATCATTCGATCTAATCGAATCAATCCATCCATCTATCGAATCTATCTGTCTAACGATTGAATCAATACATCTATCGATCGAATTGAATCAATCCACCCATCGATCAAACCGAATCAATCCACCCATCGATCGAATCGAATCAATCCATCCATCGATTGAATCTACATATCTATCCAACGATCATCTCAATCTATCTATCGATCGAATCTATCTGTCCAAAGATTCAATCTATCCATCTATCGATCGAATCGAATCAATCCATCCATCTATCGAATCTATCTGTCTAACGATTGAATCAATACATCTATCGATCGAATTGAATCAATCCACCCATCGATCAAATCGAATCAATCCACCCATCGATCGAATCGAATCAATCCATCCATCGATTGAATCTACATATCTATCCAACGATCATCTCAATCAATCTATCGATCGAATCTATCTGTCCAAAGATTCAATCTATCCATCTATCGATCGAATCGAATCAATCCATCCATCGATCGAATCTATATGATGATCGAATGAATCCACGTTGCATTATTGATTTAATTAGCTTAATGATTCGAATTTCTTTTTATTCAGCTTATATATTCCCCGCTATCGGACATGGTCATGATACAAAATAATGAGAGGGAAATTGAACTATTATGATACGCTGATAAGAATTCATAAATTAAGCGATGGACGTTATTCGTCTTTCTATAGACCGAAGCTCTAGTAGTGGTAGGATCATACTGTTGACGGTTATCTCTCTACAGCCGCGGGCCGGTCGGTCCGGGGTAGTACCACACTGAGCAGAAAATCGACGTCTGAGTAGTAGCAATTTGTTACTGCGCTTCGTTCGGTGAGCGAGAGAGCCGGAAGCCCAACTTTCTGAGGGTGATAGCGTGTGGTGGATTTTGGTGAAGAATTTAGTTCCACCGTACCTCATTGCACGCAATCACAGTCCCTTCATTTTCTTCATGGTAGGCAGCGACCTAGCAAATCTTCATGAGCGGCAGCAACACTTACCATGAGGTGTACTGTTTGCTCGTTTGTCAGCGTATCCATTAAAAAAAGCTGTAACCTAAAGTTTATGACCAGTTGTCAATGGTCAATTCATGGCACTGAAATATGGTCTCTAGGTATCCAGGCCATAACAAGCTTCAAACTTACTCAACGTGCTGTTAAGAGGATTTCACTCATCGTTGCTTTACGTGATAAAGTCTGGAATACTCAAACCATTAGAAGGGCTCGGGTAATCGACATAGTCCAATAAATGAAATCGCTGAAGCTGCATTGCGCAGTGAATTTACGTTGGATGAAAGTAGCAAAGGAGCGATGCAAGTGGTATCTTTGTATGATAGTCTGATAGTCTATGCATGTTGATAGACTGATATGCATGAGGGGATGGATAGTTTTCGCTATAGAGCATAATTCCATTTCATTTCCGTATGGTGACGCAGTAAGAATACAATTTGCTATTCCCTTTCTTGCCCGTGGGTGTCGTAAAAGGCGACTAAGGGATATCCTGTGCATATAACATTGTTGTTATGCAAGGGAAGGAAAACTAGAAATAAAAGGCTATTAGTATAGGCTTTTATTTCGAGTTTTCCTCGCCTGACCAGCGCGGTATAGGTCAATATCCCGATTCGAATTCATTTCTATTCAGCTTACGTAGTTGAATAAAAAAGAAATCGAATTATCCAGCTAATTTAATAAAGATTGCAAGTGGACAGCTTAATTTATCGTAATAATTAAAGCTATATAGTTTCATCCAGGCTTATAAGACATAGACTAAAGTCTGACCAAGCGCGAGCGCTTACTGTGAAGGGTTATTAATATGCATGAGGGAATTTACAGCCTGCAGCTGGGGGGGTTAAGTCTTGTCATGAAGATATGTATATAAGATGTTTAGATTAAAGTAGGTAAATTCTTAAAGGACTTGGGTGTTCGCTTGCGAGGAAATTGAACTCGTCTTCGAATGACTTCAAAGGGATTACGAAGTACTCTACTTTTTTAAACCTTTTTTTATGCAGGATGTTAAATAAATTATTTACTAATCAGTCTAATAGGTGAAAACGTTCACAATTTCTTTTAAAGATATTCTGCACTGAGGAAAAAATCGTTGTATTTTTTTTTCCTTAGAGATGGGTTACGGTCGGTGCACTCCTCGCTCCATTCCATCCGGGGCGACAGAGGGGCGTAAACACGCACTCTCGTAACCCCCCCGTGACACGTAGCCTTCGTCATTGGACCGACCACCGGAGCAGAGTGACTTGTCGTCAGTGATCGGTCCGACGGAATACCCCTCGAGGAGTACCCTCCCTTCGACCGACGACCCTCCTCGGGGAGGACGTCGGTCTTTCCTCACGTGGTCGGCCTCTCGGCGGGTGACGGACTAACTTCCCGGTCCAATCACCAGCAGGCTCGGCTAGAATAATCGTTGTATTGCTGGGGATTTTACAAACATAATTACATCCAGACACAGAACAACAATTTTAGAATCGCATAAATTCTGCATAGAAATCGATCTTTGGTGTCAGTCAATACCGAAGATCAGTATCTTAATCACTACGTCATTTGTGCAGTCATAACGAGAAGAAAGGATGATCTAAAACTAAAAAGGACATCTATACCAATAAACAAAATTGGAGTGTCTGTTTGTAATGTCAAAATAATAGGCTTTTTTCATGTTCACATGGTTATTTACACTATACATATGCCTAAAAATCACTTTATATTTTTTTTGTCTGTCTGTCTGTTTGTTCCGGGTAATCTTCAAAATGGCTGGACCGATTTAAAAAATTCTTTCACCAATGGAAAGCTATAATATCAGGGCGTAAACTGGGCTATATTTTACCCCGCTATTCCCACGGGAACGGGAACTACGGGGATAAGGCGACAGAAACCGAAGCGAAGCGAGGGCGGGTTGCTAGTTTTAAATAAAACTACTACGTCTAACACGTAAGACATTTTAGTCCGCACGTGACCATAAACGCTTCAAAGTCTTCGAAACGTTGGACAATCAAAAATCAAATACAAACGCGATAAAATCCGCAAAGTAGTTTAATTTTAAAATTGTGTAATACCGCGAGTGTTACACAATTTTTAATAAACATCAGAACTCATCAAGACATTTTTTCATAACTATTTCTATCTTTTAGTTATGTTGGAAACCAGCTTGCCTGAAATATACCAATTTCTCTTTTATTATAGCGAGGAGTTTAATTTAGCAGAGAGACCTATCGAATATATCCATCCTTCGCTCGAATCCATGCTTCTATCATTGATATATTGTGCATTTTTTTCCTATTATAGAAAAAAAAACTCCTATCCAACAGAAGGGCCTATATAACAAAAAATGTAATAATGTAAAGTTATCATCATCATCACAGCTCATGTAAGTCTCACCGCTGGGCTCGAGCCTCCTCCATAATGGGACGGAAATTGACCTGCTATACCACGCTGGTCAGACGTGTTGGTATAGGGTTTTATTTATTTTTTATTGCAAATGATGGCAAACGAGCAAACAGTACACCTGATGGTAAGTGTTGCTGCCCCTCATGGACCTTTGTAAGGCCGCTGCCTACCGTGATGGAAGTGAAAGAATGTGAATGTGTGCAATGAGGTTCTGTGATACTTAAGGCATCTCTAAAGTCCACTACACAAGCTCTTATAGCTCGACACTGGCACTTTTGTACTGGTAGGACCACACTGTCGACAGTTATCTGTCTACAGCCGCGGGCCGGTCCGTTCGGGGTAGTACCACGCTCTCACAGAAAATCGACGTCTGAGTAGTAGTAATTTGTTACTGCGCTTCGTTCGGTGAGCCAGAGAGTCGGAAGCCCAACTTTCTGAGGGTGTTCGCGTGTGAAGGGTTTTGGTGGTGCCTTTGGTATCACCGAGCCTCAATGCACGCATTCACACTCCCTTCACTTTTATCGCGGTAGGCAGCGGCCTTGTAAAGATCCATGAGCGGCAGCAACACTTACCATCAGGTGTGCTGTTTGCTCGTTTGCCACTGCTTGCAATAAAAAAAATAGGTTGTATTATTAGCTGGTTGCCAAGATAAAAAAGAAGAAGAAGAATTCCTTTAGAAAGTCGGGCTTCCGATTCTCTTTTTTTTATTTCGAGTTTGCTTTTTCTTTGCAAAAATGTACGGGCAAAAGAGGGGATGGTAAACTGTATTCTTACTCCATCACCACAAAGATAGATATAAAGTCATCCAAAAAGTTATTCCTTATCTATAAAAAGGGCTAAAAATCGCGTTTATTTTATGGGAGCCCCTCTTGAATATTTATTTTATTTTGTTTTTAGTATTTGTTGTTATAGCCTAGTGACAGATAGACGGATGGATAGACAGCGAATGCTTGGTAATCGGGTCCCGTTTTTACCCTTGGGGTACGCAACCCTAAAAAGCAAGGAAAGGACTTACAATTTTCCATTCAGTTTCATACAGTTATCATTTATTTCCCACGCTCTCGTTTCATTAAATATGGAATCGTTAATATTATATGCCATTATTTATAAATACAAAAGACATTATATTTACGATTCATTGCATTTATTACAATTCATTACTCGCGGACAAAAAGTTGGATTATCCACGGTACAATAGTTCGCCGCTGGACTAGGGAAGCTTGCCATACTTGCAGTTTAGGGATGGGACTTACTACAGTTAATTGATTAAAGGGCACTATAATTTTATTCCTTATTCCTTTCCTACTTTGCTATGTGCTTAAAGTGAGCAATGGCTGCTATAGTGGTCATCAGGTGCTGCTTCTAGTGTTGCCCAATAAAGTCTTGGTCTTGCGGTCTTGGTCTTGGTCTTGCGAGAAATGCGAGACCGAGACCAAGACCAAGACCGCTTAATTTTTGCAAGACCAAGACCAAGACTGGCCCTGCAAGACTTGAGCAAGACCAAGACTGGGCCTGCAAGAGTCTCGCGGTCTTGCATTTAATTCAAATCACTATTTCAGCTTATATACGGTTGAGCTCGTGTCTTCTACATAACAGGAGGAGAATCGGCCGTGGCCGGAGGGGAATCGCCACGGTGATCGGCCGTGTTGTTACAGGTCATACATGTCAAGTTTTCCTTCTCTTGCACCGATGTTATATATTATAGCCCTTAGTCACGGGTAAAATAGGGGGTGATGAATTATATTCTTACTCCGTCACTACACGGCAAGTCAAATCAGTCTTGAGATATCCATCTATTGGCCAATCGATTCCCAATGTTGGTGTTGGCTTTTCAGAATTACTCTTCGGAAAGGCTTAAGGACAAAAATACCGTAATCACGAGAGTGCTCTTGCCCATTATACATATTTATATATCCGTTTATTCATTAGTCCAACGACGTTCACTGTTGGACATAGAAATATGCCTACAATTAATCTATATAAATGTCCATGTAGCGACAGAGTACGATCACCATCAGGCAGTACATGAAGCGTTGCTCCCAGCGCTATTTTGCCTCTGCCACGACTCACCCCAATCCACTAGTGGTTGGGGCGGTAAACTACGTCCCCTCAAAAATATCCGCGGTCCGACGTCCTCGTCATCTTCTTGAAGAAGAAGATGACGCTATTATGATCGCCCAAGAAAGGACCTACACAGCTCGCGCAGCGATAACAGATAAAACTCCGCGGTGTCGGCCTCGCCGTCGAGGTCGAAAACCGCGCCGCGTAAAAGTCATTAACCTAAACTTGGCCACGCCCACTTTGCTCTCAGCGACACCCCAAGCCGAGGTCCGTTCCCCACAGGGGGGAGCCCTCGGGCGATGTTCGCTTAACTTACTTACCGGGTTGAGAGCCATCAGCGCTCACCCATTGACCGCGTTAAGCTGTCAAGGTCATCTGCGACCAACAGCTACACACACACAAAAAAAGACAGAGTACGAATATAATTCACCACTCTCTTACCTGCGGATGTCGTATCAAATCGGATTGGGCAATGGTGTTAGGAACCCATGAAAAAAAAATTGAAATAAAATTATCGATTCGTTAATGAATTGAGAGACATGTAAGTTCTCAATTTTGTCATCGTTTTTTCGTGTAAATTGATTAAAATGTATAAAGGAATGATACTTAATCTACAACATATTCGTATTTTGTTAAATGTTCATTAGAATTTGAATAAATCAATGATTACCTTTGCATAAGCAAGACAAACTTCGCTTTAACATAAATCAGCTGATCGGCCGATGACCGTTGATGAGTCGCCTTTGTACCTACGTAACCATTGAAAGGTTCGCGAAAATCTAATACCTATTTATACTGTCGAAATTTTACATGCTTACATATATCCTGTCTGTACATACCTACATAATGCATAAAATTTAAGGCATAAACTCTTAGACACACATTTTTGTAATCACTTTAACTTTTACGTTATATTGTTTTTGTGTAATATACATTCTAATTATGATCTATGACTGTTGAACTACAACATACATGAACAGTTGTCCCATAACCTGATACACCCTGTGTATATAACATATGTGCAAGAGAAGTGAAACTAGAAAGAAAACCCTGTACCCTGTAATCCAGAGTATCAGTAACTAAACTGGAAATACAATAGATACATACCACTTAACTTGAAGGGGAATATAAACAATCGCATTAATTGTAAAATATCGCATTGATTATAAAATGACATAAAATTTATTGTATCAACTGCCTCGTGTGGTGACGTCTTAAGAAAATAGGGTCGAAAGTCCTGTCATAAGAGTAGTAACGCTGTCTAATGGAACGCCAGGGGAATAGAAGAGTAATTTTCTCCAGTGGTAAGTATTGTATTCAATAGTGAACTATAGGCTAGCAGATATCCTATCTATCCAGATAGGATAGGATATTTGATTAATTTAGTTGGATTTTTCATTGCCATGATAAATTACTGTTACGTTATTCTAACTGCAAAACTTTGCGAGACTCTTGCTGCAATACCAAGACTCGGGTGCGCAAGACCAAGACCAAGACCAAGACTCGGGTGCGCAAGACCAAGACCAAGACGAGACCAGGTTTGATGTTGCAAGACCAAGACCAAGACCGGTCCAAGTCTCGTCTTGGTCTTGCATTTGGGCAACACTAGCTGCTTGTAAATGTATATGGTTCGAGCTTCCTTTATAATAGGAGGTAAACGTATCTATTACTACTTTCTGTGTGGTGACGGAGTAAGAATACAGTAAAATTCATCAGTCCCGTGGGTGTCATAAAAGATGGTTAAGGGATATAATAGGTAGATAATATCTAAGCAAGAGACTAAAAACTCTGAATGAAAGCCAGTTTTTTTTTTTGGGGGTGGGTTGCGGTCGGCGCGCTCCTCGCACCACTCCATCCGGGGCGACAGAGGGGCGTAAGCACGCACTCCCGCAACCCACCCGCGATGCACGTCGCCTTCGTCGTTAGGCCGACCACCGGAGCAGGTGACTTGACATCAGTGGTCGGCCCGACGGCATACCCCTTATTTGGGGTACCCTCCCATCGACCGACGTCCCCCCCTCGGAGAGGACGTCAGTCTTTCCTCACACGGTTGGCCTCTCAGCGGGTGACGGACTAATTCCCCGGTCACAGCCCCCGCGGCCTCGGCTAGGGCGGCATGAGGCGCAGGTATTCACGCCTACGCCGCCCCAGTCGCGTGCGGCGGATCGCCTCATAGAGGCTGCGCTCCTCGCGCAAGCGATCCGCCGCCTCCTTCCGCGAGACTGCTGCCTCGCAGAAGGCTGCGACCGCGTCCCAGTTCCTGATGCTGCCGACCATTGCCCTGGCGATGGTAGGCAGCGTCAGGTCGGCACCGATGATTGCGACGAGTTCGCGACGCTGCTCTGCCCAAGCGGCACAGACCTCGAGCGTATGCTGCGCCGTATCCTCGTCGCAATCACAGTGGTGGCAGGACGGTTTATTCTTCCTCCTAACGACCTTGTGCAGGTATTTGGCGAAACATCCATGCCCCGTCAACACCTGGTATGAAACCCTGTACCAACTCTTCTATCCAGTGTGGTATAGTAGGTCAATTTTCCTTGCCTTGTGGAAGAGGTTCGAGCCAAGCACCTACTGCTTGGCTCGAAGATAATTAAAAGCGTTTGCCGAGACTGAAGGGCAAACCTCGGTGTCTTATACGAAGACCTTTGTGGATCCTGGCTTTTTTTTGGGTGGACTAAGGTCAGCACACACGCCTTCTAGCTCAGTCTGGGGTGACGAAAGTGCGTCGCGTAGCCCCATAACCCACCGTCTTCTCCTTTGGTGTTTGGCTGATCACCATTACCAAGTTCCTTGTCCTCCGTGGCTGGTCCTGCGGCATATCCTGTGGGGTACTCTCTCACTTCAATCGTCCATCCCTCCCGGGACGCCGATCGATACCGCGCGGTCAGCCTCTTTGCGGGTGACGGAGCAATCCCCGGTCCGGTCACCCGCAGTCTCGTCTAGGGCGGTATCAGGCACAGGTACTCGCGCCTGCGCCTGATAATTTTATTTACAATGTGTAATTCTCGCGTAAACGTTAGAAATCATACTATAAGATCATTTTAAATTATTATATTAACTGTAAAAATCGACGTGTGCTTTAATTGGTAACTTAGATCCCAGAATGGGACCCGTGGATGATAATTCAGTAAATATACTTAAAGTATTTGACTTTATCATTTAGATTTATGGTTTATATCCCTAGCAGTAAATACCATCACACAATTTTATAGTCTGCTATTTCAAAGATATGCGAAACGTTGAACTGTTAAGTTACTAAACTTCGTGCATTAATCAAAACTTACTAAAATGATATAACAACATTAGTTAATCTGGTACATCACTATGGCTTGTAGTGTCGCTGTCGCAGACGCTCGTATGAATTGCCTGTCGCCTCTTTCCGTCCGTGTTTCTTTGCCATTTGAGTTCAGACTAGGATTTATAGTATTGGATAAGAAAAAACTAATTAAAGATTAATTGATCATATTGATAGTTCAATAATTTAAGTAATCTATAACTTGCCGTATGGTGACGGAGTAAGTATATAAGTCATCATCTCTTCCCCATGGGTGTAATAAAAGACGATTAAGGGATTAAATATGTATTTAAAATCGGTGGAAGAGAAGGAAAACTGGAAATGAAACGCTATACCAACATATCTGACCAGCATAGTATAGTAGATCTATTTCCTTCCTAAAAGAAGAAGAAGGCTCAAGCCCAGCAGTGGGGCAGGTTCGAGCTGAGATGACATACATATACATATGTATGCGATTTGCCACAATTTAAATCAGTAAACACACATATCTATCCTGTTACGAGGTTTAAAGATTTTTTTAAAGTTAGGCAATGGTGCTATAAATTCATGGAAAAATTTGAGGTAAAAATATAGATTCGTTAATGAATTAGAGACACTTAAATTTTTCAATTTAATCAACTCTTTTACATGTGAATCTGATTGAAATGAATAAAGTCAGTGATACTTAATCTGCAACATATTCGTACTTTGTTAAATGTTCATGAGAAATTGGACAAATCAATGATTACATTCGCATATGCAAGACAAACCTCACCTTAATATCAGCTGATCGGCCGATGACCCCTAGTCGCACCCGACGGCGCGGCGGCGCGTTCGTTCGTACGTATTTATACCGCCGACGCAACTTAAATGCCTGTATACTGTTCATAATATGTTGTGTATGTTCACTTAAGGCATAGACTCTTAGACATAAATTTTTGAAATTACTATGATTATTATGTTTTTTGTTTTTAGTGTAATAACACAAGTCAACACGAGTTTTGAGTCTGAGTTCTGTACCTCTGATTTTGATTACTTATGCCTAACTAATTAAAGAAAAAATATTTTTATCTAATAAAGTTTGCTTTTGTAGTTACTAAAACGAAATTTTAATTTTTATGAAAAAGCTCTATTTTTTAATTTCAATTATATGTAAAAGGAAAACAGTTTTGAATTCACATATTTTTATTGACTTTAATTATACAAGACGGCATAAATAAACCCACAAATACAGAAAAGAATACAAAAAAGACTTTAAAAATGAACAGATTTGGTATTTCTTCTGTGTAAGTTGGGACTTTTTCGTATGAGCCCCCAAATGTAGTCGCCCATCATGTTTTCATTATATTGTCCTTGATAACGCTTTTCAAAGTTCATTACATCTTGGTGGAAACGTTCCCCTTGCTCTTCTGAATATGCACCTAAGTTGTCTTTAAATTTATCCAAATGAGCATGTAGCATGTGGACTTTCAAAGACATTCTGCAACCCATAATTTTGAAGCTGTGAAGCATATCAGTAATAAGCTCCGTGTAATTCTCTGCCTTTCTGTTGCCAAGAAAGCCATGAATCACTGCTTTAAGGCTGAGCCACGCTTGTTTTTCGTGGGTACTGAGGAGCCCTAGGAATTGTTCACTGGCCATTATTTTCTTTATTTGTGGACCGATGAAAATACCAGCTTTAATTTTAGCCTCTGACAATTTCGGGAAAAATGATTTTAAATATTGAAAGGCCTCAGAGTCTTGACGCAGAGCCTTTACGAACTGCTTGATCAGACCTAATTTAATGTGCAATGGAGGCATTAAAATATGATCGGGCTTCACAATTGGTTCATTTTTGACATTATGTTGTCCTATTTGAAACTCGCTCCGTTGTGTCCATGAGTGCTGCTGGTAGTGAAGTGCATCGGCTCTACTGTCCCATAAGCAAATGTAACACGGATATTTAGTGTACCCGCCTTGCATTCCCATCAGAAATCCAACCATTTTGAAATCCCCTATTACTGGCCAGGCGTACTCTTCATATTTTAAAACTTGAAGCACCATTTTAACGCTCTCGTAATTTTCTTTTAGCATTACAGAATGAGCAAGGGGAAGAGATGGAAATGTATTTCCATTGTGAAGAAGAACTGCCTTTAAGCTTCTTGTAGAGCTGTCGATGAAAAGACGCCATTCAGAAGAAATGCAAGGGATTCCGATTGCTTCAAACAAACCTTTCACATCATTGCAATAACAAAGTCCGTCTTCTTTTGTAAAGAATCCAGAAAATGTTTTATGACGTTTTCTTTGGTCACTTATTTTAACATCGTTCTTGAGCAAATTCCACTGTTTTAGTCGTGAACCTAATATTTCTGCTTTAAGTTTAGGTAGATTTAAATCTCTTACTAAGTCATCAAACTCTTCTGAATTAATAAGATGTGGTTCAACAGACGGTGGTGTGATCACGAACTCGCTGTCTTCGCTAGTACTAGATATTTGTGATAGCGGTAACTGCCCTTGTGCCTTCTGCTTTGGGTTCGAAGGCACAGGGAAATTTTCACTGTGGGGTACTGGAGCAGACGTCGATGGTAGGTTTGGGTATTCAATCTTTTTGGCATTTTTACCAGCGCGGCGCTTTCTTGGATTTACTACACAAAAATAGCAATCATGGATATGGTCAGTTGGTTCCCTCCATATTCTTGGTACTGCAAACTTCATACTTTTTTTTTCTCCTCGGTACCAGGCTGGAAAAAATTAACATTATTCAATAACGAATAACACATTTAATGTATGAGTCAGAATAGGTATAGTTATATTTATAAATTTTAATGAAAAGTATGATGTATTTTCTTACCCTCTAAAGTGTTTTTGCAGTTACTACATGAGAAATGAGGTGCCCATACTTTATCTTGACTTCGTACGGGTAAATTAAAATACGCTTCATAGGCTTCACAAAGTCTCGTATTTGACGACAAACAAATGTTTTTGGCTCTCACTTTAATGAATTCGCCGCAAATATAACAAAAAGAGTCCACGGAATTTTTGCACTTTTTGGAAGACATTTTAGGCCACACGACACAAAATAGGTTATTCCTTTGCAAAGCGCACGCGCACACTGCCGTTGACAGTTTGTCACTCCCGCTTCACACCTACAACCCCCCCTGCCCCTCTCCTGTATCTTATATGCAACGGCTCCTAAAAAAAACTGCTAAAACACTATAATATTCGTTTTACATTGTGTAAAGGTACAAAAGCAAACTTTATTTATTATAAATGGAGTTTCTGCTTTTTTTTCGATGTATACAATCAGAAAATATTCACTAAATAACAGACTCAAAGAAAAATATTTTTTTTGTTGACTTGTGTAATATACGTTTTAATTACGATTAATGACCGTTACATACTCGAGAACAGTTGTGCCATAACCTGAGACACTTTGTATAAATTTTGTTTATTTATAAAATTAAATTTTCTTATCCAGTATTATAAAATCTTTGTATCCACCGTACTTTTGTATGTCGTTTGAAAGAAGTTACCTACTATAAATGAAGGCGGGTTTTATTTTTGTTTTGTGCTCGCTAACAACTGCTACTTACACAGCGAAGTTGGATCTGGTGTATTTTGTTTGTACTTAAATAATAAACGACGAAATATTCATCGTCTTATGTATTTTATTATCTTCATTTATTTTTACTTTGAAAAGTTTATTGCCTTCTCTTCATTTAATCTTATTTTGAAAGACAGCGCTTCGGATAAGGGAATAAGTACTTCAGTCGCTGAGGGGTTTATAAATAGGTAAAAATGTTCAATCATTTAATAAGAGACATTATATTATTCAAGTTAATTTTTATCTTGGAAAATATTCATCATCAGCTTATATACGTTCCATTGTTGGGCTTAAGCCTCCTCCACAATAGGAGGGAAATTGACCTTACTATACCATGCTGGTCAGACAGGTTGGTATAGGGTTTCATTTCGAGTTTGTCTTCTATTGCATAGATGATATGTACGTATTTCCCTTAGTAGTCTTTTACGACATCCACGGGTAAGAAAGAGAGTGGTGAATTGTATTCTCACTCCGTCACCACACGGAAAAATAAAACTAAACTATTTGATGTATCCATTAATTCATCAACGAATTCCGTTAGAAATAGGTAGCAGACCTAGGGGAAAAAGTTCGTTTTTCTTTTTGGGGGTTGAGTTGCGGTCGGCGCGCTCCTCGCACAACTCCGTCCTAGGCGATAGACCCGCAACCCACCCAGGATGCATGTCGCCTTCGTCGCTGGGCCGACCACCGGAGCAGGGTTACTTGACGTCAGTGGTCGGCCCGACGGAATACCCCCTATTTGGGGTACCCTCCCATTGACCGACGTCCCCCCCTCGGTGAGGACGTCGGTCTTTCCTCACGCGGAGGGGAAAAAAGATCATAAGAGTCATCCATAAATTATGTCACACTAATTTCAGTGTATGACTACTCCCCGTCCTATCCTTGCCACATTTGATCACATTTGTGACTACCTGCCCATCTCTATAGTATGACAAATATTGTAATTTTGCATCGTGAAATTATTATATCCAAATTAGTTTGCCATCCATCCATCAATCAGCCTATAGACGTCCTCTGTTGGACATAGGCCTCCTCATGAAAATGCCACTCGGAACTGTTCTGTGCCATTTACATCCAACGGTTCCCTGCGACTTTCAAGCTATCATCAGTCCACCTATGTCCGCTAGGTGGCGCTACCGTAAAGGCACGTAAAGAAAAGAGCGCTGTACAATTTTTAAAATATAATATAGTTAATGGTTTCTAAATTAACTCAAAATAGTTGCAATAAGTGTATAGTGAACCTGTGAAATCTAAAATTCAGTTAATAGTTCAATAAAAATTATAAATGTAGCGAAAATAAATAAGTGCCTGATATTGACTACCTACAACAAAAGTGACTATGAAAAAACATCGTTAATAACTGAAGCTTCGCTCCAATAGTGATATTATACTGAAAAATCGGTTCAGTAAGCCTAATTTCACCACATAATATATATAGTTGAGTAAATAGTGCACTGAGATAAATAAACACTGGTTGCAGAAAGCGTCTATCTATGCACCCTTTCCTGAATTGATAAACGTCCCTCTCTGTATGAGATTATAAATTAAGGAAGATATAAATAATGAATTTCTTTGACAACATCACCCGGCGTAAAAAACGAACACAATCATTAAACGATACAAATACAACATCAGAGCAAAGTTTAAATCTTTCAATGGTAGATGGCAGTACAAGTAGTTTACCTAACATATCATACGATGATAGTGTAATACAAGAGTTAAGAGAACAAATAGTGAAGCTTAACTTAGAATTATCTACAGCGCATGAAGAGATAAATCTATCGATTGAGAATACCGACTTAAAAAAATGTATCAGTAATATGACCACTAAGTATGAATTAGTAAAAAAAGCAGCCAAAAAAATTGCTAGTGACATTGGGACTCCTAATAGTAAAAATGTGTCCCTCGGCCCTCATAATAAACACCTATTAAGAAGTCATCAGCAAATGGAAACATCTCTTAAACTTCCTCACTCCCACGATACACAAAATGCTGCCACTCAAACTGTATGTCAAAATGAAATAATAACAACAACCAATACCCACGAAATTACGCTTCCTAAAAAATTAAAGACTGACACCCATAATATATGTATTATAAGCAGTAATACAGAAAATAAAGTACTGTCAATGGCAAAAGATACTTTCTCAAAGTCACGTATATGCCATTACCTTTATCCAAACTGCGGCGTTCATCAACTTGTGGATAGTCTTGATACGAAGCTTAAGTATTTCACAAAGAATGATCACTGCATAATTTTTATTGGCTCACATGATTTTCTGAAGACGAATAATTATCTTGACATTGTTATTAATATCAGACAAAAGTTATTATCTTTGACACATACAAACATTATTATTTGTCTACCCACATATAAATGCTTTAATTACGGATCTATGTTTAACTGGAGAATAGAAAATTTTTGTAGTTTATTATATCTTGATGTATATACTCATAATTACTGTTCATTATTGGATTCAAATTTGGATCTATTATATGATTATTCTATGTTTTCTTATTATAATGGTAAACTAAATGACTATGGCATGAAGAATATATTTGTTAACTTAAAATTATTTATAGAGGACTTGTGTGTACTCCCACCCATGATTTATACTGATAGTTATGACCCTAATTGTAATGTGGTGGAAACGAGAGGAACGAAGAGTTTCTATGAAAAAAGAAATAGTTTTTTTCGTTAATACATACTTATATATTCTTCACCAAAACATTGCTGGACTGCTATCTAAATCTGACAGTCTTTCTATATGTCTTAATGAACTTTTAGAAAAAAAGCAAAATGTGGATGTGATTTGTATCACTGAACATTTTATGATGCCCAACTATGAATCACATCTACATATACCCAATTACACTTTGGCTGCATCTTACAGTAGAAAAAATAAAAAACGAGGTGGAGCATGTATATTGGTTCAAATCGGACATTCTTATAAAGAATTGCCAAAAATTGCTAGTCTGTCCCGGATGGGCATTTTTGAGTGTTGTGCAGTAGAACTCATTAGCTTTAATATAGCGGTCATATGTATTTATAGAACGCCAAAACCCGGTATGATTTGTACGTTTCTTCAAACGTTAGATCAGGTTCTCATAGAGGTAAATAAAACAAAATATAAAAATATTATACTTGCAGGCGATTTTAACATTGATATAATGAAAAATAATAATATTACCTTAGATTTTAAATGCTTACTACTAAATTATAATTTAAAATTAGCTTTGCAAGAACCAACACGTATAAAGAGTCAAACATGTTTAGATAACCTAGCACATAACTTTCATAGGACTTGTAGAACTGAGATTATAGAGTTTGCTCTATCGGATCACACCGCCCAATTATTAGAATTCCCAGTAGGAAATAAATGTGTATTTAAATTTTGGCGTAAAAAGCAAAGAGATTATTCTAAAGAGAATATCTCTAAATTTTATGAATATTTAGGTAAGCTTACATTCTCAGATATATACAAACCATGTGACCCAGATATAGCTTATACCTTGTTTATTAATGAATTTAAACTTTTATATGACCTTTGTTTTCCATTTAGAGTCGTTATTATTAATGTAAATAAAAAGCCTGGTTGGATCTCTAAAGGTATAAAAATTTGTAGTAAAAGAAAAGACAACTCTTATGGATATATAGGCTGCAATCTACCCGTATTAATTACATGAATTATGTAAAATATAGTAAATTATTTAAGAAAATTATAAAACTAACTAAACGGGCTCAGAATTGTTACAAAATTAAAACATCACAATGTAAATCCAGGACTACATGGCAAATTATAAATAATGCACGATTAAATATACCAAAAGAACACATACAGAGAATTAAAATTAACACTACTTATATTAACGATCCATTAACAATAGCAAATAAATTTAACGATTATTTTATTGATAAAGTTGTACCTATAACTGGCTGTGGTAATAAAACCACTTCTTACATCACATCCAGAAGAGATTCAATGTTTATGAAACCATGTAGTTCAACTGATATACTGAATATAATAAAAGGTCTGAAAAACACTAACAGCTTTGGACATGATGAAATATCTACAAAAATAATTAAGATCGTAGGGCCTTTAATATGTCACCACCTAAGCTATATATTAAATTTGTCTATAAGTAAGGGTGTATTTCCGGAAAGCTTGAAGATAGCCGTAGTAAGACCGATTAACAAAAAAGAAAATAAAGAGTGTATGCAAAACTATAGACCAATTGCTTTATTATCTATAATATCTAAGGTTTTTGAAAAATATATCTATAATCAAGTATATCGATATTTAGAAAACAATAGTATACTTAGTGGGTCACAAAAAGGATTCAGACAAAATATAACTATTAATTTGGCTATTTATGACTTTCTATACACTATAATGTCTAATATGGATAAAAGAACACCTATATGTGCAATGTTCTGTGATATGACCCAGGCGTTTGATTATGTCCATCATGCTATATTGATGGAGAAGCTAGAATGTTATGGGATCAGAGGCAATATCTTACAACTAATTAAATCCTATCTATCAAATAGAAAACAATTAACGGCAGTCTCTAGATTAGATAATCGGACTAGACAAGAAAAGATATACCTTTCAAATGAGCGTCATATATCATTTGGAGTCCCACAGGGAAGTGTACTGGGACCTCTGTTATTCATAATATATATTAATGACCTTCCTAATTCTATCAATCATCCTATGACTCTTTTTGTCGACGATAGCACATTAACTATAGCTTGTAAGAACTCTGATATTTATGAAAGTGATATTAATGATGCTATAAATTCTACTGTTAGATGGTTAAGGAACAATAACTTAATTATTAATTTAAAGAAGACAAATATAATGCATTTTAATAAACATATGACATTCTCAAAAATTATAATACATCACGAAACTGGCATAATACGAGAAGTAACTAATACAAAATTTCTTGGTCTCGAAATAGATAACAAATTAAATTGGAAAGTACATATAGAGAATCTATGTAATAAAGTAAGCAAAGCATCTTATGCATTATACAAGCTAGCACCCATGGTAAACATTGAAACGTTACTCACTGCATACCATGGGTTAGTGGCATCTGTTCTTAGATATGGAATAATGTTCTGGGGCAACTCTACGAACAGGGAGTTAATATTTAAAATACAAAAGCGCTGTATCCGCTCTATGTTCAATTTAAAATTCACAGATAGCTGTAAGCCATTTTTCAGTAAGCATAAGATCCTGACACTCCCCTGTTTGTATATCATGGAAGCAGTAGTATTTGTAAAAAATAACCCTCAATTATTTCCTCGTCTGTCAGATCACAGCGAGCGTAGTCGGCGCGACAATAATAGACTTCGTATACACAGCGCCAAAACTGTTCATATGGGCAAGAGTATATTTTGTATGGCACCCATTCTCTTTAATAAAATACCAAATACATATAAAACCTTAAATATAAATTCATTTAAACAAAAAGTTAAGGACCTTCTTATAAATAAGACATATTACAGTGTTCAGGAATTTTTAAATGACAAGGCTATATAAATGTACCTTTTTTATATTATTTTAACATATGACATTTCACTTTGCTATTATTTATTTTTTAATTGATATATGACATAGACATTCCTCTAAATTTCTAATATATATATTTAAATGATATTGTAATATAGAATAATAATAATGTAATAATAAATGTAAATTAATTAATGTTATGACAATTTGTACGCCCCTATAGTGGCAGAACATGTTGAATCCAATTAATAATAGATTGTTTAAGAACTTACCTACACATGTTTTCACAAATAAAAAGTATCTTATCTTATCTTATATTATCTTACCTAGTAGGGGTTCGTCTTACACTGCGTCGTTCGATTCGTGGTCGCCACTCGAGAATCTTTCTTCCCCAACGGTCGTAGGTTCGACGAACGATGCCTGCTCATTGCTATTTGAACGTGCTAAAATATTAGTTATATTTTCATTTGAATTATTTTTAAATAAAACAAGTTCAAATCAAATATTTGAAAAATTAACAAAACAGTAATTTATTGAATACTAGCAACTCGCCCTCGCTTCACTTGGGTTTCAGTCGCTTTACCCGTGTAGTGCCCGTTCCCGTGGGAATACCGGGATAAAATATAGTCTATTTTACTCCCTGATTTTATAGCTTTCCATTGGTTAAAGAATTTTTGAAATCGGTTCGGTGGTATAAGCGTGAAAGCGTAGCAAACAAACAAACTTACTTTCGCATTTATAATATTAGTAAGGATAAGGATATTTGCAATCTATAATATTTTGAAATGTGACGTCACGAAATTTAGAATCCCTCCCGCTCCTTATCCATCGAACCCCCTAGCTCTCCATGGGAGTATGAGATACTTTGTGGGTGGTTCCTTATATTCATGCTTGAAAGGTGTATGATCAATTATATTAGATAAGTATCCAAATAAATGTTAGCAACTATTATTCTGACTGTTATCATTCATCATCATCATCATTTCAGCCCATACACGTCCCACTGTTGGGCTCGAGCTTCCTCCATAATAGGAGGGAATCCGACCTCATTATACCATGCTAATCAGGCAGGTAGGTATAGGGTTTCATTTCGAGTTTTCCTTCTCTTGCATAGATGTTATATGAGTATTATATACCTTAATCGTCTATTAAGACATCCACGGGCAAGATAGGGAGGAGTGGTGAATTGTATTCTTACTCCGTCACCACACGGATAATGACTGTGAATGATTGACTGACTGAATCTCACTGTTAACCTATAACTTTTTCGTGTGGTGACGGAACCCTGCTAATATTATAAACGCGAAAGTTTGTGAGTGTGTGAGTATGTTTGTTTTTTTTTTTTTTTTTATTATTGCCAACGGTGGCAAACGAGCAAGCAGCACACCTGATGGTAAGTGAAACTGCTGCACATGGACCTTTGCAATACCCGGGGCACAGCCAGGCCGCTGCCTACCGTGAAGGAAATACTCTTCTTAAACCTCGTTTAAAGAAGGACATGTCATAGCGCTCGGGAAACACAGCAGCAGGTAGTTCATTCCAGAGCTTGCACGTACGTGGAAGAAATGATCGCTGGAAACGTACAGTTGAAGACCATAACGTTTCCAGGTGAAATGGATGAACCCTGCTGCGATGTCGAGTGGTACGTTGGTAGAATGGTGACGGTGGTACCAAGTCAAACAGTTCCTCGGAGAATTCCCCGTGAAAGAGTCGGTAGAGTACACAGAGTGACCCAAAGTCTCTCCGCTGCTCCAGCGACTCCAATCTGTCCGTAAGATTGGGATCCCCGACGATTCGAACAGCCCGTCTTTGCAGGGAGTCAAGTGGGTCTAGCTGATATTTGGGCGCACCTGCCCAGAGATGTTGCTCTTTCACGCAAAAACTATTGAATGGATTTTGATAAAACTTCACAATAATATTGCTAACATATCAAAATAACACAAAGACTATAATTTATCTCGATATTCCCATGGGAAGGGGAACTATGTGGGTAGAACCGCTTGGCGCTGCTAGTAAGAATATAATTCAGCACACCCTTCTCTCCTACCTTTGAGTATCGTAAGAAACCGACTATAATAGTGAAGAAAGACTCGAAATAAAACTAACCAGTCTTATCAGCGTAGTAGGTCAACTTCTTTCTCATTGCGGAAGAAACTCGATCTTTTTTCCATTGTACATATCGCAAAAGTATGTCATTAATTTCTAAACAGTCCGCCTGTCTTATAACCAAACCACCTTGGGAATGCAATTTCTGACCAGACCGTGTGAGACGTAGTTGGCCTAGGGACACTATATCGAACAGAAAGTATCGATTGTACTCATGAGTAGTATCGAAGAAAAAGTATCGTACTCAATAAAGTATCGAAACAAAAGCATCGATACTACAAAGTATAGAGTACTGAGTACTTTTCCTAGAATCTAGGTCGTGATGAGCTTTTTTTTAAGAATTTGACCGTCTGTGAACTGTTTAATATATTTCGAGCTACATTTTTTGGAGGATCATTACGTTTAAACTACATGGCGTTACCATAAACATGCGTCGTAAGGTCAAGTTTACCATGAATAATTTCTACAGTTTATTCGATACGATACTTGCCATATTGTACTCATTGAGTAAAAGTATCGAATCCAAAGTATCGAGTACAAAAGTATCGGTATCGAAAGGAAAATACTCGATACCTAAAAGTATCGATATTTTTTTCGTGTCCCTAGTTGGCCCAGATCAATAAGGTCTAAGGTCATAAATCAATAAGAACTAAGGTCTTTACGACAACCACGTTTGTCGTAAAGACAACGCAATGTATGGAAATAATAACTGGTAATATTCATACCACCACATAACAACATAAACTTTTTTCTTAAATAACACAAAGCAGTCACTGTCGACAGTAATGAAAACTTAAAACAGTTGTTATTTTTGAATATTTAAATATTTTTTTTCGATATTAAATTAAAACTTTATACATTTATCTGTTTTTGATAAATAACGACAAAGATTTAGTGATACTAACATAACTACAGATATAGTGTTAGCTAACGCTCGTGTGGTGACGGAGTAAGTATACAATTCACTACCCCCTCTCTTACCCGTGGGTGTCGTAAAATACGACTAAGGGATCTAATATTCATATAACATTTATGCAAGAGAAGAAAAAAAATTTGAAATAAAACCCTATGCCAACACGTCTGACCAGCTCGGTATAGTAGCTCAATTTCCGTCCAATTGTGGAGGAGATTCAAGCCCAGCAGTGGGACATGTATGAGCTATGATGATAATGGTAACGCTTGTGATCATGTCATTGACGATTATATGAATTTATTCCCAGAGAAATATTATATAGTATACTAGCTTTTGCTCGCCACTTCGTCCGCGTGGTATAGATACTTTGGTCTAACACTTACTTTAACCTAAGACTCTGTTTACGTAGAAGGTGAAAATATATTTTAATAATACGATTCTGTTACACATGATTTTTGGGAAAATTTAGCCGATTACGCAGTGAAGGCTCTCCAAAGGAAAGAAAAAAAAAAACGATTTTGAATCATTCTTCATTGGTTTGCCGCTCCTGTTAGTTTTAGCGTGATGATATATAGTCTACAATATTCCTCGATAAATGGGCTATCTAACACTGAAAGAATTTTTCAAATCGGACCAGTAGTTCCTGAGATTAGCGCATTCAAATAAACACACTTTACAGCTTTATATATTAGTATAGAAGTATAGATATTTCAAAAATAAAGTTTTTGTCCTCACTACCGGGAGTATATTAATCCTGCTGGATCAACAAGGTATTCCATTAGAGATTAAAGCTTAATAAATGTCACGTTTGACTTAGCTTAAACTGAATGTACAGTCGAGTATAATCGATGCAGAAAATATGCGGAGTTAGTGTCTGGCGCGTTATCGCCCTGTTACGATGCTCGATAGATTCGTAACAGGGCAATATGATGACACGACATTTCTGATGTACAGCGTGCAGGGGAATGACGTTCATCAAACAAAAAATTTAAAAAACTTATCAAGTCTAGCAGAAATCGCTCGTTCCCTAACATTGCATAAGATTAACAGTTTTTATCATTAAGTTATGGAGTTTTATAATTCATTATTATCAGTGTGGTGACGGAGTAAGAATACAATTCACCAACCCCCCCTCTCTTACCCGTGGGTGTTGTAAAAGACGACTAAGGGATATAATACGCATATAAGATAGTTGTCACAATGTGCTCTGCCATTGGGATTTCAACATGCTAATTCTACGGTTTTTACGACATTCACAGTGAATTATATTCTTATCTTGTCACCACTCAGATATATCTAGTATAGACATTATTATATTCATTATTACATTCTTCCGTGTGGTGACGGAGTAGGAATACAATTCACCACCCCCTATCTTACCCGTGGGTGATCGTACGAGACGACTAAGGGAGATAAAACGCATATAACATCTATGCGAGAGAAGGCAAACTCGAAATAAAACCCTATACCAACACGTCTGACCAGCGTGGTATAGTAGGTCAATTACCTTTCCGTTATGGAGGAGGCCTGAGCCCAACAGTGGGACGTATATGGGCTGAAATGATGAGACATTATTATAGAGAAATATTTCTTTATTAAAATAAATAAGGATTTATAGAATACTAGCTGACCCGGTGAACTTCGTATCGCCAAATTTTTTTTCCAAAATATATTTTCTAAATTTCCGAAAATATAGTCTGTCTGTAACTGTCATTTGCGTTTGGTTATTACATGTCAGATGCATTTTCGTTATACCACGTTTCATAGTGATTTGTATTCTCCTTGACGTTTTATGTTACATCACACGGAAACGTGACCGAATGGGATAAAAATTATCCTATGTCGATCTCCTGGATCTAAACTACCACCCCACCAATTTTCAGCCAAATTGGTACAGCCGTTCTTGAGTTATAAATAGTGTAATTAACACGACTTTCTTTTATATAGATTTATAGATGGAGATTCTACCGAATGTAAGTAAAAGTCTCATTTTATTTCAATTTCATGTTGGGCTTATAGAATAACTTACCTATAAGAACACAGTAGTCACCATAATCGCTGATGTTTTGGACAAAACTTGGGTTAGACTGAAAATAAACTTAAGCTAGGAACTTAAATTGCAGCTTTTAGTAATATGGGTTGTTTGGGCAATTTAGCATAAGCATTGCGAAAAAATATAATCTAGTTTAAAGCCTTTTACCTGTTAGACAATTCTTCCTAACCCACAGTCTTATTTACAATAACGAAGCCAATAAACCTATTTTAACCTAAAATAGAAGTCATCAATTGTTTTCTAAACAGCCTTGATCCACGAATATCGACGATAATATGAAGGCAGATCGCGTTACAAGTATAGCTAATATTCCAATCGGCATACTCTTATAACTTCAAGCGAATATGCCAACAAAACACATCTATATCAATATTAAGTAATATTGAACCTTATAAATATTAGAATAGAGATGTAGTGAGTGTCAAGATATATTTGTCAAAAGATAGGTTCACTTGGGAAATTATGGAAATGGATATCGCTTTCATAGTTGTCAGCTATTTTGTCAGATAAACGGCATTTGTGTGGCGCGACCGGGGCTCGGGTACAGGTATCTATGACTGTTAGAATTAATGGGATTAGTTCTTATGGCAATTTGAATTAAAAGCAAAATTTAAAAAAATGTCTTGGGTTCAGCATTGTACTGTGTATTTATCATCTTGGTTCATATACGTCCCACTGCTGGGCTCGAGTCTTCTCCACAATAGGAGGGAAATGGACCTTACCAGGTCAGACAGGTTGGTTTAGCGTTTTAGAATTTTCCTTCTTTTGATGTTATAATCCGTTTGGTGACGGAATTAGAATAAAATTCACCACCCCCTCTTCTCGTGGGTGTCGTAAAAGACAACTGTGGGATTAAATATGCAAATAACATCTATGCAAGAGAAGGAAAATTCGAAATAAGATCCTATACCAATACGTCTGACCAGCGTGGTATAGTAGGTTAATTTCCCTCTCATTGTGGAAGAGGCTTGAGCCAGTGTTGTCATTAATCGATTAATTTTTCAATCGATTGATTAGTTTGATCATTTTAATCGGATTAAATTTAATCGTGATTAAATTAATCTCGATTAAAATATTAATCGTAATCGCGATTATGAAATCAATCATTAATCGTTAATTAGATTAAACTGATTAAAGTACTTTTAATGAAAAGCAAAAAATTACTCCATCTACATTTTAAGCTAAAATCTTATAAAGCAGATTTTTTTTGTTAAAGTTAGCCAAGAAACAGATCTTTTAGAACGCTATCCAACTTTAAAAAAAGTATTTATTAAATATAATACACCCATTTTTTTTTTGGGGTGGGCTGCGGTCGGCGCGCTCTTCGCACTACTCCGTCCGGGGCGACAGAGGGGCGTAAGCACGCACACCCGCAACCCACCCACGTGCACGTCGCCTTCGTCGTTGGGCCGTGTTACTTGTCATCAGTGGTCGGCCCGGTGGAATACCCCCTATTTGGGGTACCCTCCCATCGACCGACGTCCCCCCTCGGGGTGGACGTCGGTCTTTCCTCACGCGGTCGGCCTCTCAGCGGGTGACGGACTAATTCCCCGATCACGTCACCCGCGGCCTCGGCTAGGGCGGCATGAGGCATAATACACCCATGCCATCCTCCGGTTCTCTTGAAAGAATGTTTTCGTTTGCGACCGTGCTAAATTTACCAAGTCTCATAAAATATCGGACGAATTATTTGAGAAAGGGGTGATTATGAAATGTAATTTAAATAATTTACATATATAATGTTTTTTAATTTTTGAAGTACTACATTTTTATATCGCTAACAATGCCCGCGGCTTCGCCTAAGTGCTCACAAATACCCGGATTTTTTTGATTTTCTTTATACTTATTGTTATAATTTGGGCAATATACACGACATCTTTATAATTTGTAGCCTATTCTCTATTCTGATGTATAAACTATATTACTGTATCAAAATCCGGTTAGTATTTTTTGCGTGAAAGAGCCACAAACATTCATAAATCCTCACAAACTCATGTTTATAATAATAGGGGGATTCATTTTAAGTTATTATAACTATTCGATTGTACCTGTGCTTTTCATAAATATACAGTAAAACCCGTTTAAGATGATTTCGCAGGGACCAGACCAAAAACGCGTCTTAGGCGGGAAAGCGTATTATGCGGGCAAGGGAAAAAACGTACCATTATTATTTATTATATTATATTATTATTTTGAATACCTACGTATTGAATTTAACATTTAAAAATTACTTAAATAAAGTGTTGTTTATTTTCTTTATTTAATATACTTACTACTAGATACATTTTTAAATATTAATAAATTTAAAATATTTAAAAATATAAAAAAACATGTTGTTTTTTATTATTACGTTACTTAAAGTAATCACTTATTTTGGTTTGGCAAAAAGATTATGAGGCATTAGCATTTACAAGATTTTCAACGTAATCTAATTTTCGCAGTGCGTCTTCGCTTTGATTCAAATAAGTTAAATAGCATCGTAAATCATTAACCGCTGATAATGCCTGGGCGTGTGACAAAATCGGAGTTGACTCATCTTCTTTTTGATCGTTATCACTTAGGGTCGCTGGTCGACAGTCGCTGGTCGCTGCCGTAAGGGGTAATATGTGTATTTGAGTGGCACGTGTTGGCGTATTAAACGGGATGACGATCGTATTAAGCGTTAAGAAATGTATGAAAACATGTCTCAAGTTGCTGGGACTGACGCAAAATAGCGTATTATGCGGGAAATCGTATTAAACGTGATCGTATTAAACGGGTTCTACTGTATTTAAAAAATGTGATTATCTACCTTTTTTATTTTCGAACTTGTTCCAACTGTTTTAATCGCAAATTTTTAATCGTGATTAACGACTAATAATCATAATCGAAAATTTTTTCATTACTACTAATTTAATTTTAATCGCAAAGGTCACTACTACATTTTTAATAGTAATTTTCAATCGTTAATCAGATTAACTTTTTGCCAACACTGGCTTGAGCCCAGTATTAGTCATCATTATCATCATTATCACAGCTGGTTTACGTTCCACTGCTGGGCGACAATGGGAGTGAAATTAACCTACGATACCATGTTGGACATGTCTTATGTTGGTATAGGGTTTCATTTCGTGTTTTCTTTCTCTTGCATAGATGTTGCATGCATATTATATCCCTTGATCGTCTTTTACTGCATCCACTGGCAAGATAGGGTGTGGTGATTTGTTCACCACAGGGATAATGGGTAAGCGTATAAGTAAGTAAGTATATTTTATCTAAAGGAGGTAGAGATTATATAAAATATTCTACAATCCCCATTATAGAATATTAGCAATCCGCCCTCGCTTCGCTTCGGTTTCTGTTGCCTTACCCGCAAAGTTCCCTTTCCCGTGGGAATATCGGGTTAAAATATAGGCTATGTTACTCCCTGATATTATAGCTTTCTATTGGTGAAAGAATTTTTGAAATTAGTTCGGTAGTTTAAGCGTGAAAGCGTAACAAACAAACAAACTTACTTTCGCATTTATCAATATTAGTAAGGATTTTAAATGTTCAGAATTAAAATCATAATACATTCTCGCCACTCTTAATTCTAAGATGAGTTTTATAATGATTGCCAAAAGAAGATACTGATAAATGTTACGAGAAACGCTTCTAATTTTATTTTTGGATTTAAATCTATAAATATATTGGAGGTATAAATCAAGTTATTTTTTTTTTGTAATTTTGTGTTATTATTAAGATTGCCGTGGTGTGGTGACGGAGTAAGAATACAAATTACTACTCCCTATCTTGCTCATGGATGTCGTAAAAGACGAGTA
This sequence comes from Lymantria dispar, assembly GCA_032191425.1. NCBI lineage: Eukaryota > Metazoa > Arthropoda > Insecta > Lepidoptera > Erebidae > Lymantria > Lymantria dispar. The sequence continues at coordinate 29,285,663 of CM063455.1, forward strand.
AGGGATATAATATGCATATACATATATACGCAACCTGTTTGACCAGCGTGGTACAGTAAGGTCAATTTCCCTCTTATTGTTGAGGAAGCTCGAGCCCAACAGTGGGATATATATGAGCTGAAATCATGATGAAATAATGTACTATATACATTTGATTTCTGATGTCTACGTGAGTGATATATAAATGAATTGCTGTTCGTTAGTCTCGCTAAAACTCGAGAACGGCTGCACTGATTTGTCTAATTTTCGTCTTGAATTATTTGTGGAAGGCCAGGAAAAGTTTATACGGTGAGAAAATATGGAAAATTGCGAGTGAAATACTAATAATATAATTCTTCCGTGTGGTGACGGAGTAAGAATACAATTCACCACCCCCTATCTTACCCGTGGGTGATCGTACGAGACGACTAAGGGATATGAAACGCATATAACATCTATGCGAGAGAAGGAAAACTCGAAATAAAACCCTATACTAACATGTCTGACCAGCGTGGTATAGTAGGTCAAGTACCCTTCCATTATGGAGGAGGCCCGAGCCCAACAGTGGGACGTATATGGGCTGAGATGATGATGATGAATATAATTTTATTTTTCCATACAAACCGTTCTTACCTGTGAAACATTTGATGTTTGTCCCGTCGGTTCGACATTTTTAGCATAATTACATGTAGATCTAGATTAAAAAGGTTTTAGAATCGATAAGAAAAGGCGGTGTATCCCTTAGTCGTCTTTTACGACACTCACGGGTGGTGAATTGTATTCTTACTCCGTCACCGCACGGATAATACTAAAACCAAACTGATAAATACTAAAATAAAATAATTGCGAAAAAAGCGGTGCAAAGTTCGCCGGGTCAGCTAGTTACAAATAAAACAATTTTTACAGATTTTATCAAGTTTGTGTTTGATTTTTGATCTCCTGATGTTTCGAACACTTTTAGGCGGGCACAATGGCGGACAAGATATACGTTCAACAAGTCATCGTTATTACTAAATGGTGGACTCACCCCACCATTTTAATATAACCTTTTATTCATTCATTCATTCATCATACATGCAAATAATTAAACGATTAACAAAAATTTCAATTATTACAAGGTTACAAAAGGAACACCGCACCATATGTTTCTAAATCAAATTGGAGACATGCTGAAAGGTAATGTTAAGAGTATTCGTAACTTTAGAGAATTCATGAAAGACTTTGATGAGTATTAAGAAGTATGTCAGGATTCACGGCTTATGGCAATTTGTAGTCTTTGCCTACCCCTCTGAGAAACAGGCGTGAGGCTATGTATGTATGTATTGTATTATTATAAATTAGCAACCCGCCCTCGCTTCGTTTCGGTTTCAGTGTTTCCTGCGTAGTTCCCGTTCCCGTGGGAATACCGGGATAAAGTATAGTCTAGATTACGCCCTGATATTATAGCTTTCCATTGGTAAAAGAATTTTTGAAATCGGTCCATCTGTTTTAAAGATTACGCGAAACAAACAGACAGACAGACAAAAAAATATAAAGTGTATTTTAGGCATATGTGTAGTGCAAATAACCGTGTGAACATGAAAAAAAAGTGAGCCGTCGCTCAGGACGCCTGACAGATGTGAAACATCGAAACAATTTGTACGAGCAGAGACACGGTATCGAATATAAAGTATCGATACTGAACTCATGAATAGTATCGAAAGATAAGTAACGTACTGTTTAAAGTATCGAGTACTTTTATTTACTTTATCTTTAGGTATCGAGTACTTTTCTTTCGATACCGATACTTTTGTATTCGATATTTTAGTCAATAAGTACTTATTGGTAGGTATTGTATCGAATAAATTATCCATTTTAAAATTGACTTTACGACTCATATTTATGGTAACGTCATTTAGTACAAACGAAATGAACCTTCTAAAACGTAGCTTGAAATAATTTGCGATTTATAAACCAGAAATAGCGACATCTATCGCGCAAACGACCAACTCTAAGCTATAATAAACTCATTTGCAAAAAAAACGGGCACCTAAGCAATGAACCATTTCAAATGTTAATATTTCTTTGTTTGATAATTATAGGTAGTTTTATCCACACAATTTGCTAAATTAATAAGAAAATAATCGTTTTCATCAGTATTTCATAAAATTTAGATACAATTTATGGGAAATAATGCTAAACCTCGCTAGTAGTGTATATTCGCTAGTAGTGCATATGCTCATGAAGTAAAAATAAAAAAGTTTTTTTGTTTGTTTTTCTTTAATAAAGTAAAAGCAGATAAATGTTTAGTATCGAGTGTGACCCCCTCTAGCTAAAATCACAGCTTGAATTCGTCTGGGCATGCTAGCGAGTATATCCCGGATACTTGCTTGCGGAATACGTTCCCACTCCGCAGTAATCACATTCTTCAGCTCTCTGATGGTCTGCGGAGCCGGGTGTACTGATCTCACACGCCGTTTCAGAACGTCCCAGACATGCTCTATGGGATTGAGGTCGGGACTTCGAGCTGGCCAATCCAAACGACGAATGCCGACCTCTTGCACATACGCATTAACATCGCGGGATCGGTGGGCGCGAGCATTGTCGTCCATAAAAATCGAGTCTTCACCTAGAGCGGCCAATGCGGGTTGTGCATGAGAAATTAGAACTTCCGTTATGTATCGATGCCCAGTCAGTGAGCCGTTTTCAATGAAGACTAACTCTGTACGATCCATTGAATTTATTCCTGCCCAAAACATAACAGAGCCCCCACCATAAGGTGTGATTTCTTCGAAACATGCCTCTGCAAAGCGTTCTCCTTGTCTTCTTAGCACTCGCCGACGTCGATCTTCACCGAACAGAGATATCCTGGCTTCATCGGAGAACAAAACCCTATTCCAATCGTCTTGAGTCCATGATTCACAATTTCTAGCGAACCTAAGCCTGTGAACTCTGTGCTCACGGAGTAATTTGGGGCCGCGGGCCGGGCGGTGACTGCGTATATTGGCAGCGAGAAGCCTCCTCCTGACCGTCCATAGACTAATATGCACATTTCTTACTTCTTGGAGGTTGTTCTTAAGATCCACATACGAAGATTTGCGATTTCTCAATGCGCGACTCACAAGAAAACGATCATCCCGTGGTTGGGTACCTGGTTTTCTTCCAGAACCAGGCCTTCTCTCGACGGAACCAGTCTCCTGATATCGCTGCCAGGTCCTTTGGACTGTCGAGCGACTAACATTTAGCCTCCTAGCCACGAAACATTGGCTGCAACCCTCTTCAAGCAGCGCGATAATTTTGGTAGCTTTTACCACTTTATCTACCATTTTTGATACAGCCAAACAGCATTAAATAAAGCTTTGACAGTCAAGGATATGAAATTAATCGATAAAAATTGAATAAAAGTTATGAAAGTCGATGTTAACTTCTGGAACTTCGCGCCAAAAATGTAGGATAAAAAGGGGTTTTTCTGTAAAAATGAACATCAAATGAAAAATTGAATTTAGAACGTACTTTTTTAAATACCACAGCATTTTTAAAACCGGCCAGTAACGTGTACAAACGATTGAAACCTTTTTGGTATTGTATCTTTTTAAATATGAATGAAAATCAAAACCGCCCGTTTTTTTTGCAAATGAGTTTATATTTTATAAAGAACTCTCTAATCCTGTAATGATAATAAGACAAGCTGTTTAAAGTGAGTCAAAATCCAATTCGTAAGGAGTTGGTGATATACAAACAAATAAATACACAGCTGAAACTAATAAAAGCCTATAAAAAATGAAATGCTTTCATCCGTTCACAGACATTCTTTCCGCACGTAGAGTGTGATTTAGGAAACAGAAATGGCGGCATTTATCGAGCTAACGACCAACTCTCAGCTTCAATATATTTAATAAAGAAATTTGTAATCCTGTAATGATAATAAGACAAGCTATATAAATAATTTTAACGTCATTGGTCCTCCTTAAATTTTTAACTTTTAAATGAAATTTTACTGTTTAAAGTGAGTCAAAATCCAATTCCTATGAAGTCGGTAATATACAAAGAAATAAATATATATACACCTGAAACTAATAAAAGACTATAAAAAAACGGTTCTCCAGTTTTCGTAGCTGAAAGTTAACTAAATATGTCCATACCAGTAGGTATGGACCTACTGGTATATTTATATTATTAAGAGAATTTTACATTAATTTATAAAACAAGTATATATGCATGAAAGAACATTAGATTATGACAGGAACTAATACGATAAAACTAAGGCATAAAGTATTAATAAAATATCGCGATTTTTTTCCAAAAAATGATGATTTTTATTCAATAAACATTTATTTTCATTAATATACATTATAAGTAACAATTTACTTTGAGTTCACTAGATGGCGTTGTACAAAATTTTAAATCGTACCATGGTTTTGTTACAAAGATGTAGGTATATGCATCCAAATATTTATTTAATATTTAATTATTAGGGGACCGCGAGGCGTGGCGTTAAACGCCACGCGACGGTTACGGTCACCCTCGCCTATAGATGTTTCACATCAAAAAGTCTATTATTTTGACATTACAAACAGACACTCCAATTTTATTTATTGGTATAGATGGAATCCACTGTATGCAATAAATAACTGTCAAATGTATTGCAAATTCAGTTTAAAAATAAACCTCAGAAAGCAAACATTATATACGTAACTTTTGAATAAAAGAAAGTAAATAAATCACCGGTGACAAATCGCAAGGGTGGCGTGCAGGGAGACCGTACGTTACCGCTTCTATTCACGAGTTTTTACTCTTTCTAGTGCCAGACACCGCCACTAGGTGTAGCTATCCTAGTTAGTCAAGATTGATTCACCGTCCTGCTTTTTGTTCACTGAATAAAATAAATACTTTCTAGTTATATTTGAGAAGGGAATAAAAACGGGTAAATAGGGGTAGTCATTTTGTGTGGTGATGACGTAAGAATCTCTCTCTCTTGTTCGTGGGTGTCGTAAAAGACGACTAAGGAATATGACATACTAGCAACCAGCCCTCGTTTCACTTCGGTTTCAATCGCCTTACCCGGGCAGTTCCTGTTCCCGTGGGAATAAAGGGATATAATATAGCCTATGTTACTCCCTGACATTTTAGCTTTCTATTGGTGAAAGAATTTTTGAACTTGGTTCCGTGGTTTAAGCGTGAAAGCGTAACAAACAAACAAACTTATTTTCGCATCTATACCAATAAATAAAATTGGAGTGTCTGTTTGTAATGTCAAAATAATAGACCTTTTTCATGCTCACATGGTTATTTGCACTATACATATGCCTAAAAGTCACTTTATATTTTTTGTCTGTCTGTCTGTTTTTTTCGGGTAATCTTCAAAACGGCTGGACCGATTTAAAAAATTCTTTCACCAATGGAAAGCTATAATATCAGGGAGTAAATTAGGCTATATTTTATCATGGTATTCTCACGGGAACGGGAACTACGGGGATAAGGCGACAAAAAGCGAAGCGAGGGCGGGTTGCTAGTTTATAATATTAGTAATGAAGTAATATATATAGATATACAATAATATATGTATGTAAGAGATAGAAAACTCAACACAAAACCCTATGCCAACATGTCTGACAAACGCGATAGGTCAAGTTCTTTTTCATAGTGGAGGAGACTCCAGTTCGATAGTGGGTCTTGTATAGGCTGAGATAAAATTGTAAAATGTTATTTTCGTGTGGTGTTGGATTAAGAATATAATTGATCAACCTCTCTCTTGCGTGGAGGTCTAATAAGAGATGAGACATAAAACAAGATAAACTCAATTTTTTTGAAGTGAAACTTCTATAGAATCGTTGTGATTTCAAACTCGATGAAACGAAAAAGCGAGTCCATAGAAATATAAACACGTAAATGTATAGGATTCAGCCGGAGAGAGAACGAGATAAAGGATGAAGAGTGGAGGATAAAGGATGAAAGATGAATGATGAAGGATGCGTACTTTGTACACACAATGTTTTTTCTTCTTTTATTGCAAACGGTGGCAAACGAGCAAATAGTATACCTGATGCTAAGTGGCTAATGAGGTTCGGCGAAACTAAAGGTATCACTAAAACCCACCACGCTCAAACACCTTCATAAAGTTGCGCTCTTAGCTCTCTCGCTCATCGAACGAAGCGCAGTAATAAATTGCTACTCGGACGTTGATTTTCTTCGAGAATGTGGTATTACCCCGGACGGATCGGCCCGCGGCTGTAAACAGGAAACTGTCGACAGTGTGTTCCTACCACATAAAAAAACCCTGTATAAAACCCTGTAAGTGGTCGGTCTGGTTGTTTTATTATACAGACGCAGTACATCCCGTCTGGGATGACGAAAGAGCGGTGCATGACTCCATAACCCGTCATATTCCCTCTCCTTTTTGTATAATGCGTGCGCACTGTCACAGCTAACTCAAGTCTTTGTAATGTTTCCCTCCCGTAAAGGAGAAATAAAGTATAAATTATTTTTCGTTCTTTATTTTTAAACTAGCAACGCGCCCTTCGCTTCGGTTATAGGTTATAGTCGTTTTACCCGCGTAGTTCCCGTTCCCGTGGGAATACCGGGATAAAATATAGCCTAGTTTACGCCCTGATATTATAGCTTTCCATTGGTGAAAGAACTTTTGAAATCGGTCCCGCCGTTTTGAAGATTACCCGGAACAAACAGACAGACAGACAGACAAAAATTTTTTAATTGCTATTTTAGGCATAGGTGTCGTGCAAATAACAGTGTGAGCATGAAAAAAGCCTATTATTTTGACATTACAAACAGACACTTTATTTTATTTATTGGTATAGATAATGCGTTATAATAAAATTTTCAATGTAGGTACTAAATACCTTTTTTCTATTTTTAGTTTTTTATTACGATAACGCGTAGGATAAAATTTTTAGAAAGATTTTTATCTTGTTACGTCAAATAAGTATAACTTATTACGTACTTTTTAACCGACTTCAAAAAAGGAGGAGGAGGATGTTTGTCCGCGGATAACTTCGTCGGTTATCAACCGATTTTGATGATTCTTTTTTTATTGGAAAGGGTATACTTTCCAAATGATTTCATGAAAATTTTATCGAAATCAATCAAGTGATTTTTGAGAAAACAACAAAAATTAAAAAAAAATATATCAACAGTGTCTACATTATTAAAGGCGGTTTAATTTTTAAAAATAAATAATTTATCTAAAAACTACTATATATGTATATACAACTTAGTTGTATTTGCTTTTGTAGTTGTATTTGCGCTATAAAAAATGTTCATTGTCTCCTGTACAGATGTCTAATTGATTAACTCCCTATTTATTGCCTCAGACACCCGTGTAATTTATTAGGGATTCAATGTGAACGGGAATAAAATGAATGAAATAGAAAACTATTTCAACCACGACTTAAAAATGTCTTTACAAATTGTAAACTATGTGTATTTTATATATTTTCAATAAACGTGTTCCTTTGAAGGAAATGGAAGTTTTAAGCCGGTCAAATTGGCGTCTTGTCACCTGGTGTGGGAGGTTGTCGCGTCGTCGTTTATTGTGGCCAGGAAAACAGCGAACGAAGAGCAAATCGCGTTTGAGCTTAATATATTTTATCTTCTAAATCATCTACTCGTATATGGTCTGCTGTTGGGCACCGCTTCAATAGTAAAAGAGGCACTTACATTCTCATAGGTAAAGCTGTCAAATTATTAAGAAATTCATACATATTTGTTAAATTATATAGATACTAGCTGAACCAACAGACGTTGTTCTGTTCAAATAAGCGACACCTACCGAATCCAATTGTAAATCTAAACCATTGTCGAATCCCTTTGAATACGCACAAAAAATTTCATCAACATCGGTCCAGCTGTTTAGAAGGAATTCAGTGACATATAAACGTATACAAGAAATTTATATATAAGATAAAGGTATTATTTAACAAATTTTTGTATCAATATAACTGTAGGCTATTGTAACTAAAACCGTAGATTCTGGAATCGATTATTTGATATAAGCAGTGAGGATTACCACATGGGTACACCGTCCTGGAGTGTGTCGGCATATGGCTAAGGCCTAAGTATTCAATTCAATTAAATTCGATTATTCCGTGTGACGGACGGAGTAACAGTATGGTTCATTACCCCCTGACTTGCCAATGGGTCTCATAAAGGACGACTAAGGGATATAATATGCACGTAGCATCTATGCATCAGCAGGACAAATCCCCGTCTGACTAGCGTGGTATAGTAGACCAATTTCCCGCCTATTTCGAAGGCAACTTTCTTCTTTTACATAGATGTTATCTGCATATCATATCGTTTGTTTTATCACATGAAACAATTGTTGAGCGCATTATTGTAAGTGTCCAGTTTGTGTCCGCAAATCAAGTCATCTATCGCTATTTTCGTAGCCTCAAATTCACTAAATGCTCGCGCTTTCAAATTCTGTGAATCGACATTAATTGCACACAAATTCTATTTTGTGTACTCCAAACCAGTGTTAATAAAGGTAAATCGTTACCTGAAAAAGTACTAATGTATAATGAATAGGAAATTAAACTGTACAACTTGAAAAGGTTCGGCGTGAAGTAGAATCATCAGCACTTTTCCGACCTATTGAATTTAGTCGAATTATATAGTAATCATTTGAAAGTTCTTTACTTTGTGTTTTGTTTCAAGTTTGTATTGTTGAACGGATGAAAGGACGGAGCTTGAATACATTAAAAGGTCGTGAATTATGATAATATAGATATTTTAAGAAGTGCTTCACTTTTTTTATTAAAAATATCTCAACAATATTGGTTCGATTTAAATATTATTAGGAATAATATTATTAAAAAAAGAGTTTTAAACTAATCAAAATATGTAGTTAAAAAACCTTTTTTTTTTTTGGTGTGTTTATAGCTGTTAGCCGCAAATGGTTTGCTCTCATTATGGGTGAGTGTGACAATTACTTTTTACTTGAAAAACAAGTTTTTATAAATAACCTCTTTTATATATTTTTTGCGGGGTTAAGTTATGCTATGGTCACACCCCTTCCGGAGCGACAGGTAAGATGGCTCATGACTCTATAACCTGCGGTATCACTTTTATGTCATATGAGCAGATTAACCATCCATGTTATAAGTGATTTATTAATAATCTAGCATATTAAAAGTGGTAGATCCACACTGTTGACAGTTGTCTGTCTACAGCTGCGGGTCGGTCCATCCGGGGTAGTACCACACTGAGCAGAAAATCGACGTCCGAGTAGTAGCAATTGTTACGGCGCTTCGTTCGGCGAACGAGAGAGCCGGCAGCCCAATTTTCTGAGGGTGTTTGCGTGTGGTGGGTTTTAGTGATGCCTTTAGTATCACCGAACCTCATTGGACGCATTCACACTCCCTTCACTTTCTTCACGGTAGGCAGCGGTACTATATACTCGTCAGTCATCGCTTGTGATAACAAAATGTCATCTCAGTAATTTAGTCTATATATGTTTTTGAAGTGAAAACCTCTTTAGCCGCGTTTGGCACTTTTTGGTAGGGAAAATCTTATGGGTTCGCGTCACCGACATGCTCACGACTGGTGCACGCACAGTGTGCTGTGTGCTTTAGACACTTTTTGTATTCGTGAAATCTCGTGCGTTCGCGTCACCGACATGCTTATAGCAGTATAGCCGTAGCTATACAGCTGATGTATAATGCTGTTATATTATAAGTGAATTTGAATGGATTTAGTGAAAAGTTCAATGTATATACTATGCATTGTTGAAATATTGTTTTGTTTTTCATTGCTATTAGTGAGTGGTGGCAAATAGCATACCTGATGGTGGGTAAGTGGGTACTGCCTCTTATGAGCCTTTCCTAGGCCACTGCTTACCGTGAAGAAAATGATGGGATTATGAATGAGTGCAATAAGATTCGGTGATACTAAAGGCATCACCAAAACCTACTAGATCCAAACATCAATCCAAGTGTAGTGACACATTTTTACCATTTAGATAGAGGTCGATTTTCTGCGGGAGTGTGGTACTATCCCGAACGGACCGGCCCGCGGCTGTAGATAGTAGACTGTCGATAGTGCAGTCCTACCGCATATAAAATCTTTCAGATAGATAATCCGGTCAAGTTAGACATAAAAATAGTGGTCAAATAACAAAAAAATCTGACAGAGCCAAATTTTTGTGGGAAGGTTGGGTATATTTATTATGCATTTAGAAAGATTGTCCCTGAAATTTACATCATAACAGTTCGTGGGGTAGGCATACTGGGGAAACTATGTAGCGTGGAAATGTGTGCATATCCATGTATACCTTTACTCTTACATTCACGATATCCCGGAACTGATGACCCTTATATTTGAGAAAAAATTTATAAGAATTATTTTTGTAGAAAATGTTTAGATCTACAACTTTGGTCTGATGTAATTTTTCCATAAAATTAACCGTTTTTGAGAGAAATCCAAAAAATCTTAAATTTTGACTTTTGACCCCCGAATAACTTTGGTAGCACACATGGGATCAATGGGGACTTTTGAAGTTTTTTTTCTGATGGTGAACCTAAGCCTCCCACAAAAATTTGGCTCTGTCAGAATTTTTGTTATTTCGAATATCTAAAATGACCAGACTTAAATCAAGGCTATGAAGTAAATAGTTTTCAAAAGATTATTTATCAATTAAAGAGTTTATGTCCAAGCAGATAATAAAACAAATAAAAGTTTAGTTCAGACGTTCCAAGTTTAGTCAAAATACAAACAATATTCGTAGGATAAACAGCAGACAATGCGCTTTCTAATTTATTAAACTGAATACGAGATATACGAAACTTTCCTGTCACGTCTCACTAAACATACAGTTTTGTATTGTAATCCATTTTTGTATATACGCTCTTTCAAAATTACTCTATCTTTAAACATATAAATCTTCTGTTTGTGTGTTTGTAACTAAACTCCTTCTAAACGGCTTATTTTTATTGCAAACGGTGGCAAACGAGTAAACAGTACACCTGATGATAAGTGTTGCTGCCGCTCATGGACGCGTTGGCATAAGGTTTCATTAGTCATTTTTAAGAAACCCATGGACTAGAGAGGGGGTGGTGAATTGTATTTTTATTCTGTCACTACAAGGAAAATCTTTGCTAAATGCTCAACAGTGGTATCATCATCATTTCAGCCTACCGACGTTCACTGTTGGACATAGGCCTCCCTCATGTTACGCCACAAATTGCGGTCCTGTGCCGCCTGCATCCAACGACGCCCAGCAACTTTCACCAGGTCGTCGGTTCACCTAATGGGGGGGCATCCTACACTGCGCCGTCCGATACGTGGTCACCACTCGAGAACCTTTCTTCTCCAGCGGTTGTCGGTTCGTCGAGCGATGTGGCCTACCCATTGCCACTTCAGCGTGCTAATTCTTCGTGCTATGTCGGCTACACCCGTTCTTCTGCAAATTTCCGTATTCCGGATTCTATCTCGCAGAGAAATCCCGAGCGTAGCCCGCTCCATAGCACGCTGAGCGACTTTGACAGTGGTATATAAATGGGTTATTACTAGTTAATCTTTTAGTGTTCGTCTACGTTAGAAGCCGGTGTTAATGCATTTCTTATGACCTAGACTTCATAGCGTTATATTTCACTGAAACGGATATATTTATTATTTATTGTAATGCATTAGTGGGATTATTTGGTTTATTTATTTAGAAAGTTACAGTAGTTAGCAGGCAAGGCAAGCAGTCTACAAGCAAGATAGGGAGTGGTGAATTGTATTTTTATTCCGTCACCACACAGATACACTGGTGTACCTATGTCGGTTATACCCGTTCTTCTAAAGATTTCTGTATGCAGGATTTTATCACCTCGAGAAATACTGAGCATAGTCTTCTCCATAGCTTTTGAGCGACTTTGAGCCTTTTTATGCGGCCGACATTTCGAGAGACTTATGAGACTACGTTCTAGTGCCGTGTATCAACGCTGATGACCGATAGTAATCAAATATAGCTAAGAACCACTGCAAAGAAATTGGATTTCAAATGAAAAAAACCGCATCGAAATCGGTCAATCTGTTTGAGAGCTACGATGGCACAGGCAGACACATAATATACACACACACACGACAGACATTGACGTCAAACTTAGAACACTCCTTTTTTTGTGTTAGGGGTTAAAAATAGTAATTAAATTCTATAAAATAGTAAGAAATACTAGTTTTAAAGATTCAGACGATAGAATTGCCAATTCCAATGTTAATTTTAATTTGAAATTACCCTTTGTGAAGTGGAGTAAGGAGTTCGTGTAGAGAGTATTACCCTTGTGTAAAACAATATAGTTTTTGAATAGGACCGACAACAATGCTTGTGTAGTTAGTGCTTTTAAAGAGGCACGTACGTTCCGTACGTAATATATTTTTTTATTGTTGTTGGCAAACCTTCTATTACATAGTCATGTTGCTATCGACATAGTCATGTAACGCTAACATTATATCTGTAGATATGTCTGTCAATCTATACTAATATTATAAAGAGGAAAGATTTGTATATAAGTATGTTTGTAACGAATTGGCTCCGAAACTACTGGACCAATTTCAAAAATTCTTTCACCGGTGGAAAGCTATAATATCAGGGAGTAACATAGGCTATATTTTATCGCGGTATTTCCACAGGAATAGGAACTACGCGGGTAAGGCGACTGAAACCGAAGCGAAGCGAGGGCGAGTTGCTAGTGTTACTATATCTGTGCTGATAGATATTTATACCAGATAAGGTGCGAATCCATTCTAATATTATAAATGCGAAAGTAAGGATGTTTGTTTGTTTGTTTATTTGTTTGTTTGTAACGCTTTCACGCTTAAACCACCGAACCGATTTCAAAAATTCTTTCACCAATGGAAAGCTATAATAACAGGGAGTAACATAGGCTATATTTTATCCCGGTATTCCCACGGGAACTACGCGGGAAAGACGACTGAAACCGAAGCGAAGCGAGGGCGAGTTGCTAGTGTTACTATATCTGTGCTGATAGATGTTAATACCAGATAAGGTGCGAATAGGTGTATAAATCTAAAAAACTATATCTGCGAACGTTAAATCACCTGCCCAGCGTGGTGATTATGATATTATTGTCTTTATGTTGGGAGGCCTATATCTAATAGTGGGCTTTGATAGGCTTTTACGCGGCATGCCATGGTGCGCCACATACTGTCTGGCTAAGTCCGGGCCGAGGAAGCTCATAATCCACCAGGGGTGTTTTTTTTTTAAAGCCAACGGTGTCAAACGAGCAAGCAGCACACCTGATGGTAAGTGAAACTGTTGCACATGGACCTTTGCAATACCAGGGGCACAGCCAGGCCGCTGCCTACCGTGAAGGAAATACTCTTCTTAAACCTCGTTTAAAGAAGGATGCGCCAGAGTGAGCTACACACCTGGTAAGTTAAGGAAGGTGTGTAGCTCACTTTGGCGCCAAGTAGGCGTGCCATCGGTACCAGAGGCCTTTCATCGGCTGACAGATGACTAAAAAGAAAAAGAATAAGTATCATATGCTTAAAGAAACCTTAAGATCTTTTATGAAAACTTTTAAAAACCACATTAACCAGTAACATTGAGAACAAAAATTATCTTGAAAAGATATATGGTTATATTCAAGAAATAACATCTAGGGAACCCTAAAGAAGTATAAAACAGCCCGTGGGCGTAAACACGAGCGTTAATTAATTACCTGCGGAACCCATTTTGTTTACATACGTACCAAAAGTCTGCGGTTAGTATTACGAAATAAGCAGCACTAAAAAAGCTAATTTATTTCGCCTGATGCAGATAAATTGTTTTCTTTTTTCCATGTAGTAATAGAGTAAGGTAGTGTTATCAAGTAATACTTCCGGCCTCACATATACGGCTAGTTGGGGAACATCTTAATTATTAACTAATTTGATTATCGTTTTATAATTTAATTGGCAATTTTATAATCGAGTTAATAGTTGACATATTTCTATAAGTTGCTAGAATTTTAATAGAATAGGCGCCTGCCGCTTGTCAGCTTCCGGCGTAATAAATATTTAATGTTACATAATCCTGTATAATATTGGCACGTAAAATAATTATTAGAATAATTTAGTTATTTTATATTTAATATTATCTATTAAGTGAGTGAATTTAGTATTAGCTCGGGCTACATGAATGTATAAATACCGCCAGTTAGAATATCTAAGATGATTCTCATTGTAACCGCTATAAGGTGAATTACGAGGCGGTGGATCGCCTGCGCGAGGAGCGCAGCCTCGATGAGGAGATCCGCCGACGGCGACTGGGGTGGCGTAGGCGCGAATACCTGCGCCTCATGCCGCCCTAGCCGAGGCCGCGGGTGCCGTGACCGGGGAAATAGTCCGTCACCCGCCGAGAGGCCGACCGCGTGAGGAAAGACCGACGTCCTCCCCGAGGGGGGGACGTCGGTCAATGGGAGGGTACCCCAAGTAGGGAGTATTCCGTCGGGCCGACCACTGATGACAAGTAACCCTGCTCCGGTGGTCGGCCCAACGACGAAGACGACGTGCATCGTGGGTGGGTTGCGGGAGTTGCGTGCTTGCGCCCCTCTGTCGCCCCGGACGGAGTGGTGCAAGGAGCGCGCCGACCGCAACCCTCCCAAAAAAAAAAAAAAATTAGGTGAATTACAATTTTGAAAGTATAACATGTGTCTTCATTATCCCCGCCACCGCCCTCGTCCGTCCTTTATTCTACAGTAGTTAATAAGTTAATAAGTCACCAGGTATTACTTTCTATGGGTGGGGTAAAAAGACTGGCTCATATTAAAAAAACGATTTACGTATCTTCATCAGCATGATCTCAACCCATACAAGTCCCACTGTTGGGCTCGGGCCTGCTCCACTATGAGACAGAAATTGTTTTACCTTTGTTTGTATACCACGCTCTTCAGACGTGTTGGTATAGGATTTTGTTTCGAGTTTTCCTTCTCTTGACATTATATGCATATTGTATCCCTTAGTTGTCTTTTACGATACCCACTGGCAAGAGAGGGGGTTGTGAATTGTATTCTTGGTCCGTCATCATACAGAATAACGTATCTCTTGAGTTACCAGTGATGACTTAAGGCAACGTGGTCCCTAAATGTACGCCTCATAACCAAGCTTAAAGTCACTCAGCGGGCTATGCTCGGTATTTCTCCGCAAGGTAAAGTTCGAAATACAGAAGGCCGCCAAAGAATGGTTGTGACTGACATAGCACGAAGAATTAGGATGCTGAAGTGGTAATGAGCAGGCCACATCGCATGATGAACCGGTGACCGCGTCGTAGATGATTCAGTTTAGTAGAGCCAGCTTAGTAGCCCTCCCACTAGTGGACTGATGACTTGGTGAAAGTTCCATGGGCGTCTTTGGATGTAGGCAGCATAGGTCCGCACGTTGTAGTAAAATATGAAGAAGCCCTACGTCCAGCAGTGGACAGTCATTGGCTGAATGATGATGGACGTAAGTTAATCAAATCACTTTTGGAAAGCAAAAACTTAAAACGAAATCCGGTAGCAATACTGGTTAACATGTCTTGCATTATGGAGTAGTCATCATCATCACAGCTCATATACGTCCCACTGCCGGGCTTGAACTTCCTCCATAATGGGTGGGAAATCTCGGCTCGAGACCAACACTGAGATATGATTTGTGATGCCCATGAAAATCCGTCAATTTTTAAATGCATTATTCAATCTGTACAATCATTCTATTAATATTAGTTTTCAAGAGTAATCAGTATGTAGCGGTATATATAATGACGACATGACGATGTATTTAATTATCCATCCGACGTCCTCGTCACGTCCTCGACGAAGAGGACGACAATATCACACTCGCTCAACAAAGAGCCTACACGGCCCGCGAGGCCATAACAAATAAATATCCGCGGTTCTGCCCTCGCCGTCGAGGTGCGAAACCGCGCCGCGCAAAAGTCACGACTAAAAACGTGGGCACGCCCACTTTGCCTCCAGCGACGCCCCAAGCCGAGGTCCGTTCCTCACAGAGGGAGCCCTTGGGCGATGTCGCTTAGCATGCTTTTTTCCGGGTTGAGAGCCCTCAGCGCTCACCCATAGTCCGCGTCAAGCTGTCAAGGCCATCTGCGGCCAACAGCTGTACACACAAAAAAAAAATAAAAATGTATTTAATTAGTCTGGATCGAGTCGCACATAAATAAACATATGAACGCGCTTTGTCTTTTCTCTCTACATATATCATCTGACTACACTCTGTACCTTAACAACACCCAGACTCAACAGTGGTGACCCCGACCCAGACTCAACAAGTATATAGATTCAGAATAGAAAAATAATATTGAAAATTTCCAACGCTTTTAAAGTATATTTAATCCCAAAATGACGTGCAGTCTCTTTGTTAAATGATTTTCAGGAGAGATAGAACATGTCCTAAGGTAGTGGTCGCTGCAAATATAGAATATTTTTCTTGTTTATTTCAATTCTATCTCAAAATAAATATTATTAAAATCCACAAACGAAACCAAAATAAATCTAAAACAATTTGTTTTACAAAATGAAATTGTATTTGTCGCGAGCAAAATAAATTCTAGTTGTACGTATTGGAAATAGTGGCAACGTTGGCAAAAGTGCACGTGTTATTTTAAACAATTTTTATTGTGATGAGTATAAAATATTATTAGTTTTCACAATACAACGAAAGTTTTAGTAAACGTTGTGTGTTGATGATGATTTAAACTATGGCGATTATAATAGCGATTGATTGTGACGATTCGATTCTCAGACAAGGTTCTCAATTTGGATGTAATTGTCATATAATTGTATATTAATAAAGTAACATCATTTCGTGAGGTTACAGAATAAGAATACTATTCATTATTCCCTTTCTTGTCCGTGAGTATTGTTTAAAACGACTAAGGGATTGAATATGAATATAACATCGATGCAAGAGAAGGAAAACTCGAAATAAAATCCTCTACCAACCTGTCTGACTAGTATGGTATAGTAAGGTCAATTTCCCTCCTATTGTGGATGAGGTTCGAGTCCAATAGTGGGACGTATATGAGCTGAAATGATGATGATGATAATGAGTTATACTTGTACTCTGCCATGATCATCATTATCATATTAGGCTCGAGCTTACTCCACAACGGGAAGGAATTCGAGTTTTCCATCTCTTGTATAGATGTTATATGCATATCCCTTAGTCGTCTTTTACGACACCCAAGGCCATGAAACGGGGGTGGTGAATTGTGCTTTCACTCTGTCACCACACGAATACTGTGTCATTACACGGAATAAATTGATATTGTAATAATTATCTCTTCTACATCTATGCTTAGTTTTCTTCTTCAATCAACGATAGTTCAAGATAAAATCCCGTTCTTAATCAGCATTGTGAACGATAGCTTCTTATAAATCTAGATTTCAAAGCGATCCGAGTAGTTATTGATGACTTACTCATCGATCCAATGGAGCATTTCCATTTCAGCAAAGTTTTAAACATTAGTTGATATAAATCAACCCATAACATTTTATTATTTGAAATGGATTTATACATTCGAAACTCGGGTATAATCCTTATGGTAGGGGACTATTTTTGTTGTTTATTTGTGGTGCCGGAGTAGGAATACTTATTCACCACCGCCTCTCATACCCGTAAGTGTCATAAAAGACGACTTCTTTTTTTTGGGGGTGGGTTGCGGTCGGCGCGCTCCTCGCGCCACTCCGTCCGGGGCGACAGTGGGGCGTAAGTACGCACACCCGCAACCCACCCACAATGCACGTCGCCTTAGTCGTTGGGCCGACCACCGGAGCAGGGTTACTTGTCATAAAAGTAGTGTTGCCCAAAAAAGTCTTGGTCTTGCGGTCTTGGTCTTGGTCTTGCGAGAAATGCGAGACCGAGACCAACACCAAGACCGCTTAATTTTTGCAAGACCAAGACCAAGACTGGCCCTGCAAGACTTGAGCAAGACCAAGACTGGGCCTGCAAGAGTCTCGCGGTCTTGCATTTAATTCAAATCACCATTTCAGCTTATATACGGTTGAGCTCGTGTCTTCTACATAACAGGAGGAGAATCGGCCGTGGCCGGAGGGGAATCGCCACGGTGATCGGCCGTGTTGTTACAGGTCATACATGTCAAGTTTTCCTTCTCTTGCACCGATGTTATATATTATAGCCCTTAGTCGTGGGTTCGCAGTCACGGGTAAAATAGGGGGTGATGAATTATATTCTTACTCTGTCACTACACGGCAAGTCAAATCAGTCTTGAGATATCCATCTATTGGCCAATCGATTCCCAATGTTGGTGTTGGCTTTTCAGAATTACTCTTCGGAAAGGCTTAAGGACAAAAATACCGTAATCACGAGAGTGCTCTTGCCCATTATACATATTTATATATCCGTTTATTCATTAGCCCAACGAACATTAACCCACTGTTGGACATAGAAATATGCCTACAGTTAATCTATATAAATGTCCATGTAGGAACAGAGTACGATCACCATCAGGCAGTACATGAAGCGTTGCTCCCAGCGCTATTTTGCCCCTGCCACGACTCACCCCAATCCACTAGTGGTTGGGGCGGTAAACTACGTCTCCTCAAAAATATCCGCGGTCCGACTTCCTCGTCATCTTCTTGAAGAAGAAGATGACGCTATTATGATCGCCCAAGAAAGGACCTACACAGCTCGCGCAGCGATAACAGATAAAACTCCGCGGTATCGGCCTCGCCGTCGAGGTCGAAAATCGCGCCGCGTAAAAGTCATTAACCTAAACTTGGCCACGCCCACTTTGCTCTCAGCGACGCGCCGAGCCGAGGTCCGTTCCCCACAGGGGGGAGCCCTCGGGCGATGTTCGCTTAACTTACTTACCGGGTTGAGAGCCATCAGCGCTCACCCATTGACCGCGTTAAGCTGTCAAGGTCATCTGCGACCAACAGCTACACACACACAAAAAAAAGACAGAGTACGAATATAATTCACCACTCTCTTACCCGTGGATGTCGTATCAAATCGGATCGGGCAATGGTGTTAGGAACCCATGAAAAAAAATTGAAAAAAAAATATCGATTCGTTAATGAATTGAGAGACATGTAAGTTCTCAATTTTGTCATCGTTTTTTCGTGTAAATTGATTAAAATGTATAAAGGAATGATACTTAATCTACAACATATTCGTATTTTGTTAAATGTTCATTAGAATTTGAATAAATCAATGATAACGTTTGCATAAGCAAGACAAACTTCACTTTAACATAAATCAGCTGATCGGCCGATGACCGTTGATGAGTCGCCTTTGTGCCTACGTAACCATTGAAAGGTTCGCGCAAATCTAATACCTATTTATACTGTCGAAATTTTACATGCTTACATATATCCTGTCTGTACATACCTACATAATGCATAAAATTTAAGGCATAAACTCTTAAACACACATTTTTGTAATCACTATAACTTTTACGTTATATTGTTTTTGTGTAATATACACTCTAATTATGATCTATGACTGTTGAACTACAACATACATGAACAGTTGTCCCATAACCTGATACACCCTGTGTATATATGAAGAGAAGTGAAACTAGAAAGAAAACCCTGTACCATCATGTCTGACCAGCGTGGTATAGTAGATCAATTTTCCTCTTACTGGAAGGAAGCTTAAGCCCAGCAGTGGCACTTTTATGAGCTGTGACGATGACGACGAATATCATACATTTTACAAGTATTAAAACCATAAAATTTTAAATCAGTTTTATATGTTCTTGACTAAATAGTATATTAAGAGCTACATGGATCCAGCGGCCAAAGTATTTATGTAGGCAATAGAGCAACAGGTTTTTTCAAGTATCCAGAGTATCAGTAACTAAACTGGAAATACAATAGGTACATACCACTTAACTTGAAGGGGAATATAAACAATCGCATTAATTGTAAAATATCGCATTGATTATAAAATGACATAAAATTTATTGTATCAACTGCCTCGTGTGGTGACGTCTTAAGAAAATAGGGTCGAAATTCCTGTCATAAGAGTAGTAACGCTGTCTAATGGAACACCAGGGGAATAGAAGAGTAATTTTCTCCAGTGGTAAGTATTGTATTCAATAGTGAACTATAGGCTAGCAGATGGATAGATAGGATAGGATATTTGATTAATTTAGTTGGATTTTTCATTGCCATGATAAATTACTGTTACGTTATTCTAACTGCAAAACTTCGCGAGACTCTTGCTGCAATACCAAGACTCGGGTGCGCAAGACCAAGACCAAGACCAAGACTCGGGTGCGCAAGACCAAGACCAAGACGAGACCAGGTGTGATGTTGCAAGACCAAGACCAAGACCGGTCCAAGTCTCGTCTTGGTCTTGCATTTGGGCAACACTACATAAAAGACGACTAGGGGATGTCATAAAAGACGACTAAGGGATATATTACGCATATGACATTTATGCAAGAGATGGAAAACTTGAAACAAAACCCTATACCAACTTGTCGCATGAGCATGGTATAGAAGGGTCAATTTCCCTTCTATGGTGGAGGAGGCTCGAGCCCAACAGTGGGACGTATATGAGCCGAAATGATGACTATCTCTTACTATCCCATAGGCGTCGTAAACCTAGATAAGTGCCAGCATCAAAGGAGACATCAACTAGAATTGACAACCCACTTTCCAAATGTGGCGTTTATGGTAATAACCTTCTTCGTAGCGATGTATAACCAACAGTAGACGTTAATAGGCTGATGGATAAATAGATCTAACTGTTAAAAAACATAAAATTGAATACAAGTGGAGAATAGTAGAGATATAATATGCCTATAACCTCTATGTAAGAGAAGAAAAACTCGAACTGGAACTCTATACCAATACGTTTGTACATCGTGGTAAATAGGTAATTTTCCATTGTGGACTTATATATAAACCCCTTTTTTTTTTTTTTTTTTGTGGGTGGGCCGCGGTCGGCGCGCCTCCGCACCACTCCGTCCGGGGCGACAGAGGGGCTTGAGCACGCAACTCCCGCGACCCACCCGAAGCCCACGTCGCCTTCGTCGTTGGGCCGACCACTGGAGCAGCGTTAACTTGTCGTCAGTGGTCGGCCCGACGGAATACCCCCTATTGGGGTACCCTCCCATCGACCGACGTCCCCCCCTCGGGGGGGACGTCGGTCTTTCCTCACGCGGTCGGCCTCTCGGCGGGTGACGGACTAATCCCCGGTCACGTCACCCGCGGCCTCGGCATATATAAACCCCTAGTCGTTTTTTACGACACCCACGGGCAAGAAATGGTGTGGTATAGTATTCTTACTCCGTCATAGGGATGTGAAAAAATAATCGATTTTTATAAAAATCGATTATTAATCGATTATTTTTTTGTAATAATCGATTTTTATAATCGATTATGAAAACGAGAAAAATCGATTATTAATCGATTTTTTACTATTCGAAATTAAGCGATTATTTATGGCCAGATTTCCTTCCAAAAAAAAAAGGTCATCAGGATTGTTTCAGGTGTGTTTTCATACTATATTACAAAATAAAGCTCACATTTCCTAAAAAAGGTCATCAGAATCGTTTTCATACTAGGTATATTAGAAAATAAAGCATACATTTCATAAAACAAAAAAAAAAAGGTCATCACAATCCTGTTGGCAGAAAAACATCGATTATTTTAAAATCAGTTATTTTTTTTTAAATAATCGATTATTTTAAAATCGATTTATTTTAACGAACAAAAAATCGATTATTTAAAAATCGATTATTTTCCCTCCAGGTCACATCCTTACTCCGTCACTACAAGGAAAACTAAGATATAGCAGTTCCTTAAGCTCCTTTTGATGTGAAACATTCATAGGCGAGGGTGAACCTGATCGTTGGCATGGCATTAACACCACGCTTGAATATCCAATGTACATATGTAAATGTGTAAAGAAACCATAACATGTTTTAGAATTTTGTGCAACGCCATCTAGTGAGCTCAAAATAAATTATTAACCTAAACACATACCTACAGTACATACTAATGAAAATCTTATATCTTTAAACGAGCAATTCTTATATACACTCATTTGCAAAAAAAACGGGCACCTAAGCAATGAACCATTTCAAATGTTAATATTTCTTTGTTTGATAATTATAGGTAGTTTTATCCACACAATTTGCTAAATTAATAAGAAAATAATCGTTTTCATCAGTATTTCATAAAATTTAGATACAATTTATGGGAAATAATGCTAAACCTCGCTAGTAGTGTATATTCGCTAGTAGTGCATATGCTCATGAAGTAAAAATAAAAAAGTTTTTTTGTTTGTTTTTCTTTAATAAAGTAAAAGCAGATAAATGTTTAGTATCGAGTGTGACCCCCTCTAGCTAAAATCATAGCTTGAATTCGTCTGGGCATGCTAGCGAGTATATCCCGGATACTTGCTTGCGGAATACGTTCCCACTCCGCAGTAATCACATTCTTCAGCTCTCTGATGGTCTGCGGAGCCGGGTGTACTGATCTCACACGCCGTTTCAGAACGTCCCAGACATGCTCTATGGGATTGAGGTCGGGACTTCGAGCTGGCCAATCCAAACGACGAATGCCGACCTCTTGCACATACGCATTAACATCGCGGGATCGGTGGGCGCGAGCATTGTCGTCCATAAAAATCGAGTCTTCACCTAGAGCGGCCAATGCGGGTTGTGCATGAGAAATTAGAACTTCCGTTATGTATCGATGCCCAGTCAGTGAGCCGTTTTCAATGAAGACTAACTCTGTACGATCCATTGAATTTATTCCTGCCCAAAACATAACAGAGCCCCCACCATAAGGTGTGATTTCTTCGAAACATGCCTCTGCAAAGCGTTCTCCTTGTCTTCTTAGCACTCGCCGACGTCGATCTTCACCGAACAGAGATATCCTGGCTTCATCAGAGAACAAAACCCTATTCCAATCGTCTTGAGTCCATGATTCACAATTTCTAGCGAACCTAAGCCTGTGAACTCTGTGCTCACGGAGTAATTTGGGGCCGCGGGCCGGGCGGTGACTGCGTATATTGGCAGCGAGAAGCCTCCTCCTGACCGTCCATAGACTAATATGCACATTTCTTACTTCTTGGAGGTTGTTCTTAAGATCCACATACGAAGATTTGCGATTTCTCAATGCGCGACTCACAAGAAAACGATCATCCCGTGGTTGGGTACATGGTTTTCTTCCAGAACCAGGCCTTCTCTCGACGGAACCAGTCTCCTGATATCGCTGCCAGGTCCTTTGGACTGTCGAGCGACTAACATTTAGCCTCCTAGCCACGAAACATTGGCTGCAACCCTCTTCAAGCAGCGCGATAATTTTGGTAGCTTTTACCACTTTATCTACCATTTTTGATACAGCCAAACAGCATTAAATAAAGCTTTGACAGTCAAGGATATGAAATTAATCGATAAAAATTGAATAAAAGTTATGAAAGTCGATGTTAACTTCTGGAACTTCGCGCCAAAAATGTAGGATAAAAAGGGGTTTTCTGTAAAAATGAACATCAAATGAAAAATTGAATTTAGAACGTACTTTTTTAAATACCACAGCATTTTTAAAACCGGCCAGTAACGTGTACAAACGATTGAAACCTTTTTGGTATTGTATCTTTTTAAATATGAATGAAAATCAAAACCGCCCGTTTTTTTTGCAAATGAGTTTATATATATATATATTTTCAGGATCTCGGAAACGACTCCAACGATTTTGTTGAAACTTGACATACTAGAGGATTCGGGCCCAAAAAATCGATCTAGCTAGGTTTTATGTATAGAAAATGTTGTTTTGTCAGTGTTTTTGGCAGACAATATAATGACATTAAATTTTAAAAGAATATGAATTAAAATTTTGCCATCAATGTCATGAGTTACGATAGCTCAGTGGCGAAGTAGTCAGGTTTCATTTTATTTTTGACATCGGCGACAAACGGCGTCGGATCGAATCTCGGTGTTATTATTATTCTCTTTTTGTAATTTTTTATATAATTTTCATTATTTATTTTTTATTAATATATATCTAAATAAATGCTACAAAAATACTCGGTCAACCTGATATTAAATGTTTATTGAATAAAAATCATTAGGAATTTTCTGGAAAAGTCGTAATATTTTATTAATACTTTATGCCATATTAGTTCCTGTAGTAATCTGTTCATTTATGCATATATACTTGTACAAAATAATTTCGATGTTTCACATCTGCCAGGCGTCCTGAGCGACCTCTCCGCTCGCTGTTCGTAGCCGCTACCACAGCAGTTAAACATACAAACTTTAAAAATATGCTTACAAAGTAATTAACATATAAATGGATAAATTTTAGCACAGAAACAACTAAAGCTGCTTAAAGCAACATTTATAAGCGGAATGTTAAAAATGCAACACGCACTCATAAAGAAAAATACATTTTTTTTTTATAATACGCAAAGCTCAAAGGAAATAAATTCAAAGGGAATGATAAATAAGTTTTTAAAAAGCAATATGTAACAGCATTGCTTTAGCAGAAATTTTTATCGGTTCTGGTTTTAACTTTAGTTTATTGCGCTGTTTTTATTTATATTTTATTTGTCGCCATTTTGTTTAATGCCCTTTGACGTTTGTGTGAATACTAAGAAGAGACCTGTTTGTTTTTTATTTCTTGACTGCGATCTCATTGACAGGAGTCGCGAGGCTTCAACACCAGCTGTTTGAGCAATTTGAGCTGACCACTATGATCGTGTCAATTTAAACAGCTCAATTTTTCTAAGCGACATTATGGTGCACTTCAACGAAATTATGTTCTCGAAATTAAAGGGGTATGTATATTTTCCGTGTGTGTGACGGAATAAGAATATAATTCACCACTCCCTCTCTTGCTCGTGGATGTTGCGACATCGACATGTCGTAAAAGACGAATAAGGGATATAGTAAGTACTTAACATCTATATATACCTGTAAGACCAGCATGGTATAGTAAAGTCAATTTACCTTCTATTGTGGAGGAGGCTCGAGCCCAGCAGTGGGACTTTTATGAGCCGAGATGATGATGAGGTAGTTTTAAGTCCAGTAGAGAATATTGTCTTAGGAAGACAAGGGATCCTTCATGGCCGAATCTGAAAGGACAATTCTGCTCACCAGCTTATGGAAGACTTCTATTAGATATACTTCTAACCCCTTTCTGGAGAAGGTCCTATTGCAATGATGCTTTTTTTGTCGGATTTTAGAAGTGCTATGGAACAGTAAAGGGTGGCGAGACATTGCATAAAGCTATCACCACAAGGGGAATTTAAACGGTTTTTCATATAGCCAACAAATGTTTTGTACAAATCTTAATAGAATTAATACAATTCCTTGAAACGGGTCTCCTATTAGGTCTAAATGTTAATGTCATCCGCATGGGTACGGAGTAATAATACAATTAACCACCTCGTCTCTCGCCCGTGGGTGTCGTATAAGACGATTGAGGGATGCAGGTAAAATTGATGCAAGAGAAGGAAAACTCGATATAAAACCCTATTGCAACACGTCTGACTAGCGTGGAATAGCAGATCAAGTCCTCTTACATAGTAGAGGAAGTCTGAGCTCAACAGTGAGATGTTAAACTAAACAATTCCTTAATCTACTTCAACACACGTAAAAAAATTCATCAAAATCTGTTCAGTCATTTAAACTAAACAACTTTAGCTGTAATCATGTGTATGTACAGAAGACTGTTATACTTAAGAATTTAAGCACGCTTTCAAAAACTTATCCATTGAAGTTATAACAAGATTGTTTACTTGAGATATCGTAAGGTACCCTCTAGTTGGCTGAAAATCTTGAGTTGAAATTTATTTTAGCAATCTTGGCAAAAGCTGTGTGATTTAGCTGAAGCATAGCCTTAATTACCGGCGGGTAATTGACCTATAAATAGCGAGGCTACGTCTCACGCTCGGCTTATGTCATGCATTTATTGCCATGTGGTATTTTATTATAATATTTTAAGTGCCTACTTTGATTATTCGAGTATCGATTTGATTCTTGGGTTAAATAAATTAAATTATTAGAATTAGAGTATTAGAATTTTTGGTTAACTTTCTTTCGTACGACTAATTGGGGCATCGTGTATCGAATGTCATTGCCGATTAACGACGCTTTCCTTTATCGACCTATAGTGGAAACTGACATAGAATATGATAAATCAAGGCCATATTATGTAATTCATTAAATTATTTGTATCGGTGTGGTGACAGAATAAAAATACAATTCACTAACCTTTTCTTGCCCTTGGGTGTTGTAAAAGACGACTAAGGGATAAAATATGCATATAAAATCTATGTATGAGAAGGCAAACTCCAAATAAAACCCTATACCAATACATCTGACCAGCGTGGTATAGTAGGTCAATTGCCCTCCTATTGTGGAGGAGGCTTGAACTCAACAGTGGGACGTATACCAGCCGAAATGAATTTGTATAAAATACATGAACAGCCTTTCATCTAATGAACTTTGGTTAAAAGCTTTAGATATTTTAAGAATAATTAAATTTAGAAAACGTGAAAATCTATCGTAATTAAAATTTCTAAATTTCAGTATGATGAGTGATGACGGAGTAAGAATATACTTAGTTTGCCAACCCCTATCTCGCTTGTTGGTATCGTAAAATACGACTAAGGTATATAGCATGAATATGATATCTATATTAAACATGAAAAAGGGAGCTGTCGCTCCGGACGATTGGCAGATGTGAAACATTGAAATTAATTTGTACAAGTATATATGTATAAAAGAACAGATTACGATAGGCACTAATTTATATAGGTATATAAAAGAAAGTCGTGTTAGTTACTACATTTATAACTCAAGAACGGTTGTACGGATTTGACTGAAAATTGCTGGGGAAGGAGCTTAGAACCAGGAGACGGACATAGGATGCTTTTTATCCCGTTTTTTTTTATTATGGAGTTTACAAGATTTCGCCAATAACTCTTTTATCCCGTTCGATCGCGTTCCCGTGTGACGTGACATAAAATGTCAAAGAGAATACAAGTCACTATGAAACGTAGTATAAAAACGCATTTGATATGTAATGTATGAGTATGAGTAATAAAAAAAAAACTCAAATGACAGCTAAGAGTAATTTTGTCTATAGTTAAGTATGGTTGAAAATTTGATAATTATAATTTTGTCATAAATCAATAAAATCAGTAATTTGTCTTAGAATAATAACGTATAGAAGGTAAGTTCACGCTCAAAAAGTGAGGCATTTCAATTGGAGCTTAATGGAGCTTACGCCGGAACCGTTCCGTAAGGTACAAATCATTGTACTGCACGTACGTACGCAACGCAACTCTTAAAAAATAAATAGGTAATTATGACGGTTTGTGCATTCAAATGGTGTCATAACACATTTGAAAAACTTAAAAAGGTTTTTAACATTACTTTTAAAAGTATTTCGACGATCTATGTTAATAAAAACAAAATTTGATTTCATAATTTGTATAGTGGTTTGCGTGTGTACGTGTGTAATCATCTGCGCGCCATTAGTATTTTTAGATTCAAATTTTGAAAGTTCGAAGTTTTGACACTATCCTTCAATACGTTATTATTCTAAGGTAATTTGTATTCTTTTTGAATCCTCATTAACAATGCCGCGACCAAGACGATCGAATCTTTCCCGACAAAGCTGTAATGGTTCTTCCATTAGAGACTATATTTTCGGCAATTTAAAAAATATATTTACGAAAAAATTATAGCGATACGAAGTTCGCCGGGTCATTTTTCCCGACAAACATAGAGTTATATATATAGAGAAGCTATCCCGAATAAATATTTTGTTCCATTTTGATAACAGTTATTAATTACACAAAAGTTCGCTGCAGCGCTGAAACAATAAATAGTAATCTAACCCAAACATTGAAGCACACAGCGCTAGATCGTTTTAAAATTGTATAACATGTGGTTACGCATACTATAGTAACTACACGTTACACAACGATTTTACACTATAGAAGTGACAATTTTTGTACTTACATTCATAAAAAAACACATACTCTATTCCAATGGGGCACGTCATCGTTATTTCTGACCTTTGACAAATAAGTATTAATTGATAATATATACTATAGAAAAAAGAATATAAACAATCAAAATAGTTTCGTGAAACATCATGTTAAGTCTGTTTATAGTCATATATATTTTTACCTCAATGAGTTGTGGAATTGAACATCTGCGGGTTTTAGTCTATGATCAAAGATAGTGTGACATTTAAATGTATTATATTTGAATATTTTGTTTTAATTGTGTTATTTCGATATAATTACCTATTTATTCACTTTAACAACAAAACATTTTACTTAAATGACTAAAGAATTTTTATTCACATCCAGGTTCACGTTTTAACTCAAATCATTCGAGTTTTCGTATTAATACCGCTGCTCTGTATGCATCCACACTACATGAAGGTCGTAGGCATACTAAAGTAAGATGTACGGATTGCAGTACAGTTCAGTCGAACAAAGCAAGTGTTCGGATCGCGAAATCTAGTACATAGTACATATATATATCGATGCCGGCAAAGCTGTAATGGTTCTTCTATTAGATACTATATTTTCGGAAATTTAGAAAATATATTTACGAAAAAATTATGGCGGTACGAAGTTCGCCGGCTCAGCTAGTATGACATAAAGTATTAATAAAATATTACGACTTTTTTCCAGAAAATGATGATTTTTATTCAATAACCATTTATTTTCATTAGTATACACTATAGATATGTGTTTAGGTTAGTAATTTATTTTGAGCTCACTAGATGGCGTTGTAAAATATTCTAAAACGGGTTATGGTTTCGTTTCACAAATGTACATATCAAAGCGTGGCGTTAACGCCACGTCAACGATCAGGTTCAGCTTCGCCTATAGATGTTTCTCATTAAAATTTGAAATAAAACGCTATACCGACCCGCTTGACCAACGATCGTTTAGTTTATCCAGTAGTTTTATTACAGCCCCATTTGTGATATTATTACTGTTTTTTTTTTGTCACACGAAGCCGCATTATGATGTATCTGATATATTTTATCTTTCGAAACAATATTTGCGGATATGCATGACGTATGCAGCCATACATATATTCATTTTAAAATTAAACCTGTCGAAATTCCGTGCCGTTAATAACTTGTATGGAAGGTAAACATTGCACTGAAAACAATTCTGCAACCATTGCATCATGTTTGCTTACATAAATATGTTGTTTGATAAACCAATTGGCGCAACTATTGGATGTTTAGAGTTATCGATACTGTTGCAATTTTCCTTTTGATGTTTGTATGTTACTAGCTTTTGCCCGTGATTTCGTCAGCGTAGAAATCATGTGTAGCAGAGGCAATCACAGATAACTGTGTAGTACGTTCAGACCCATCTATAGGTCCATCGTGTTGCTGGATGATGTAAGCAAGCTAGTGAAGAGAAGAAGATACTGACTCCTCGCATCACCCAGCACCTTAGCGGTCTGTCCAATAACCAGTTACGTTTCTGTCGGACGATCGCAGCTTTTCTACGCCTGCAGCTCGTGGTTACGAAGGCGGTCACTGGCGGAGAAGTGCTGTTGGCGGTGTGTTTGGATCTCGTCAACGCATTTAATAGTTTGTCGTTCTGGTACACCGGGGAGGCGCTCTGTTATCAAGGGGTGCTTTGATACCTAAGACAGCTGGTGTCAAACAGTTTGGCGCAGGGGCCTCTGCGTGAAGCGCACTGAGGACTTTGTGCTAACGCCTATGTCGTACGAAGCCCAGCTGAGGCCGTACTTGCGGGTGATTGTGTTGTGACCTGTGATTTAAGATTGGACCCTCTCCGATAATAGGCGATAAGTTTAGTCACACTCGTGATGGTGATTCGATGAAACGCGCTGCCGCTTAGAGTGGCCCAAAATAAAACAAATGATTTACTGTTTCATAGACCCTGTAACTGTCCATCTGTCAGTATATCAATCACCGTTAATTCGGTCCCACTCATGGTCGAGGCCCAGATAAAACATTTGGACCTAGAACTCGATGGGCGATAGTGCTTTCGAGAGCATTTTAAGGGATTGTTCGTTGACGCGATGTTGACGGCCGTACGCTAGAGTGGGTCTATCAATAGCCCTGTACGGTGAAGGCCAGTTCTGACCACTCGTCTTAGAACTCTTTTCTGGTATTCATAGAAAGTCATGACGTTTAGGACTACGCGCGGATACCGTACCATTTATATTCGTAATTTACATGTTTTTTGAACACGGAATGACTCGTGTACTGAATTACTAAAATGTCCTAGTTCTTACCATTTCAAATTTGGAACACTACGTCCCGTTCGGGTGTTCTACGCGTGTTCTAAAAATGCATGACCTCTCTAAAGCTTAGAAACCTTCAAATACCGTACTGAAATAGTACGCTGACTTTCGGGATATTCCAATTTTATAGAGTATTTACATTATACCAAGCTTTTATCTGAGTTCAATCTTTTCAGGGTTCCGTACCCAAAGGGTAAAGTGGGACCCTATAACTAAGACTTCGCTGTCCGTCCAGCCGTCCGCCTGTCTGTCACTAGGCTGTATCTCATGAACCATGATAGTTAAACAGTTGAAAATTTAACGGATAATGTATTTCTGTTGCCGCTATAACGACAACTACTAAAATACAATAAAATAATAATAAAGGGGGCTCCCATACAACAAATGTGGTTGGTGGTGGCAATTTCGCTCCTTTTTGCTCGATATTGATAACGGCAACAGGTTAGTTTTATATTCACTTTAGAAATAAATGATTAAAATAAAAAAAATTTAAACATAAAAATATTTAAGAGCTGTTCCCATTCAACAAACATGATTGTATTACTGTTTTTATAGATAACGGTACGGTACTTCGTGCACGAGTCCGTCTCGCACTTAGCCGGTTTTTTGAATAAAATCGAATTGAGTTTTCAAGCACGTGTCAAAAGAAAACGTTATTTAAATCAAAAACACTAAGGAGTAGTGATATCAACTTGGAAGCTAACAACCCACAAAATAACTTCCTACCCGTTTTTAAATCTGTTAGGGGATGAATTTCGGGCGGCGCGGCCGGAGCACCTCCTCGTGGTGCTCCCTGGTAACGTCCATTTGGACGTCATGCGTCCATTTGGACGGCCAAGATTCCGGCAGGGGGGGGTCTCCGCGTGCGGCTCTGGTGGCAGAGCGCACGGCGGATCTGACCCGGGGCCAATGGGGCGGATGTGCCTCATGGCACTCCGTCGCCAGGGACGGTTGCGTCACGGCCCGGGGGCGTGACGGGTCGGTCGCTCGCGAGCGGCCAGACCCGGAAGGCCCAAACCGTAATCCTGAGCAGGGGGGTCAGGACCGGGGGTCTTCGGACCGCGGGGAAGAAAACCCCTATAAAAAATTACCCCTAATCCTAAGTTTGGCCACTCGGCGAGGGGATGAATGGTTGGTGGGTTAAAAAGCGCGCGAGCGTCCAGCCGTTAGAGTGGTAGTCAAGGCAAGACTTAAAAACGTCCAACAATATGGCAGAGGTTCCAAACGACGTACCTACTCCAGAGGGTCCCGGCCACGCCGGGGAATCCCTCACTGTGCTGGTTTCTGAGCGCGAGAGGCGCACAGTCACCAGCACAGTCAGTCCCCAGTCGTATGGGAGGGGGACAACACCTGCTATTTCTGCCGAGAGCCCGGCACAAGATCAGGAGGCTCACCGGGGGGAGGGGATTGAAGTGAAGGAGAAGGAAGTGATTGAGAAGAAGAAGAAGGGGAAGAAGAAGAAGCAGAAGCGTACCGCCCAGGCGCGAGCCCGCATCGAGACCGCAAGGTGGAAGGCGTGGCGGGAGCGGCAGAAGGCGGCCGGTATGGCTACGTGTGACGAGGGTGGCAGCACTGCTGCTGCAGGGCCGTCGCGGAGCGGGGGTGGCGTTGCTGCCCAACCATCGGAGGGGGAGACTGAGTCGACCACAGAGCTGTCGCTAGACGAGAGCGTCAGCGTCGACTGCAGCAGCGGACCCGAGGACGAGGGCGGCATTGCCGCAGAGCCGTCGCAGGATGAGGGCGGCAATGCCGCAGGGCCATCCCAAGGTCTGGAGTCGGACACGGCCTCAGAGATGGTCCTAACGGACGTGGGCGGAAGTGCCGCAGAGCCGTCTGCCGATGACGGCGCTGAATGGACGCAGGTCGGCCGGAGTAGGGACGAGGGCGGTGGATGCGCCGCAGGTCCGTCCAGTAGGAGTAGGGGGACGATAGGCAGGCCGTCATTTGAGGGTAGGCCGTCGTCGAGTAGGGAGAAGAGGAAGGCTGCCGAGGAGGAGACCATCGCCACCACGGTAGGTACGAAGGAGAGGGAGGAGGCCCTCCCCCCGAGCGTCCGGAAGCGCCCCCTCAAGGGGTGCAGCTCAAACACCGACTCGGAGGGGAGCACCATCATGCCTTCTCCCAAAGTCCCGACCATGCCCCGTGGGCGCAGAGGTCGTGGATCGGTGAGGCCGGGGACACCGGGTCCGGCCGGCCACGGTGGCGACGTGGCGGCCCTCCAGGCCGCGAACGCCCGCCTTAGTAAGGAGGTCTCCGGCTTGCGGGAACGCAACCGCAAGCTGGAGACGGAGCTATCGGCGGTGCGACGGGAGAACCGCGGGTTGGCCAAGGAGATGGCCGACCTGCGGGCCCAGTTCGCGCGCCTGGCGCCGGCCGCGCCGCCTGTGCCAGCCTCGCCACCGAAACGGGCTGCGCCGGGGAGGGCGGGCCCGTCGTCTGCGCCCGTGGCGCCGGCTGCGCCCGTCGCGGCTGCTGCGCCGGCTGCACCCGTCGCGGCTTCGGCGCTTCCTCCCCTCGTCGTGGTCCCCCCGCCGGCTCGTGGCCGCGGGAGGCCTCGGAGGGGGGAGGAGCCGCCGCCCGACGAGGTGCACGGCGTGTCGGAGTCGGCGGTACGCGTGATCCTAGCCCGAGTAGGGGTGATGGTGGATGCGCGTATCGCCGCCGTAGCGGCCAGGCTCCCGCCTGAGCCGCCCCTCCGACCGCCGCTCGCCGCGGACAAGGCGAGGCGGCCGCAAGCGTCAGCTCCCACCCCGCTGCCCTGTCAGGGTGGCCGCGTGGTGAGCTACGCTGCGGCCGCGGCCGGGCCCAAGGGGGCCAAGAAGGCCGGCAAGGTGCCGGCTCCCGCCAAGGCCGGGCCGCGGCCGGCGCCAGCGGCTGCACCGCAGGCGCCGGCCAGCGCACCCGCGACCGCTCCTGCTGCGCTCAGCGCTGCTGCCAGGCTCGAACAGGGCTGGCAGGTGGCTGAGCGGAGCAGGAAGGCACGCGGCCAGAAGCGGAGAGCGGCGGCCAAGAGTGCCGCCGTGGCCACCGCTCCCCAGGCGGGAGCCGGCAGAAAAGGGAAGAAAAGGTCGCGCAGGGGCCTCAAGTCGCCGAAGACGGCCGCGGTGGTCATCACCGTGCTGCCTGAGGCGGCTGAGAGGGGCCTCAACTATGAGGCCGTCCTAAAACGCGCCCGGCGGGAGCTGGACGTCTCCGGTATCGGGGGCGTCGAGGCGAGGACCCGCAAGGCCCGGACAGGGGCTCGAATACTCGAGTTCCCTGGGGCCGAGGGCGCGAAGACGGCCGATAGTTTGGCCACGATGTTGAGGGGGCTGTTCGGGCCGGAGGATGGTGTCGGAGTCGCCAGGCCTGTCAAGTGCGCAGAGATGCGCCTGACGGGCTTGGACGATTCCGTGACGGTGGAGGACGTCCGGGAGGCCATTATGGCGCGTACCGGATGTGCCTCGGACACCGTCCGGATTGGCACCATTCGCACTGGTCCGGGCGGCGTCGGTGCTGCCTGGGTGAAGTTCCCGTTGGAGTCGGTCAAGCAATTGGCCGACTCAGGCAGGCTCCTCGTGGGCTGGAGCTCGGCGCGGGTAACCGTGCTAGAGCCCCGGCCCGCGAGGTGTTACAAATGCATGGCGGTCGGGCATACCCGACCGACATGCAAAAACTGCTTTGACTGCAGCGGGCTATGTTTCCGTTGCGGTCAGACCGGACACCAGGCGGCTTCGTGCTCTGCGGTGCCCCACTGCCCCGCGTGTGCGGCAGGCAATAGGCCTGCCAAACACCGCATGGGCTCTGGGGACTGCAGACCCCCGGCATCGGCCCCGAAGGGGCGGGACGGCCCATCGACCGGGCCAGTCCCCGCTCCGAGCGCGGCCCGATCGCCCGTCAGCGCGGAGGAGGTGACGATGGATACGGACCGTTAATGGACCCCGTATCCATTCGTCTCCTCCAGGCCAACCTCAACCACACCGCCGGTGCGCAGGACGTGTTCCTGCAAGCCATGGCGGAGTGGTTGATAGGAGTAGCCGTAGCCGCGGAGCCGTACGTGGTGCCCGACCGGCCTAACTGGTTGGGTAGCACCGATGGCACCGTGGCAATCGTCGCCTCCACGTCGTGGCCTTCGTCGCCTCTGACCCTTAGGGACAGGGGCGTCGGATACGTCGCGGCGGACTGGGGGGAGATTACGCTCCTCGGAGTCTATCTCTCCCCTAACTGGAGTGTGACCGATTTCGAGGCCTCCCTCACCATCATGGAGGCCTCGTTACGGCGAATGGCATCGCGCCAGGTCTTCGTCTTGGGGGACTTCAACGCCAAGTCCGTGGCGTGGGGGTCTCCCCGGACGAACGACCGAGAACGGACGATCGAGGAGTGGGCGGCGGCACTGGGCCTCTGTTTGCTGAACAGGGGCTCGGTGCATACGTGCGTGCGACAACGGGGCGGGTCGATAGTGGACCTTTCGTTCGCTAGCCCCGAGGTCGCCGCACGCGTGGGGAGCTGGCGCGTCGTGGAGGAGGTGGAGACCTTGTCGGACCACCGGTATATCCGGATGGAGGTCTCCCCGGTAATCCCGACGCCCAGCAGGGGTCACGGGGCGGATGGACGTCCTGCGTTCCCGCGATGGGCTGTGGGTCGCTTAGACCGGGACCAGCTGGCGGAGACAGCCATCGTTTACTCGTGGCTGTCCTCTGCCAACCAGTCGGACGGGGTGGACGCCGAGGCTGGCCGCATCCGCAGTGCGTTGACGCAGATCTGCGATGCGGCCATGCCCCGGGTACGGCGTCCGCCCCCGAGGAGGGCGGTCCACTGGTGGTCCCGGGAGCTGGCGGATCTCCGGGCCGCGTGCATTCGCGCCCGGAGGGCCTACACCCGCAGCCGGCGGCGGCAACGCGACGCGGAGCGGGAGGCCTTGCTGTATGAGGGCTACCGCAATGCGCGGTCGGCCTTCAGGCTGGCCGTCCGCTCCGCCAAGGACGTCAGTCGGCAGGAGATGCTGGACGGTCTCGATCGTGACCCCTGGGGACGCCCCTATCGCGCGGTGCTGAATAAGCTCCGCGCGCGGGGCCTTCCCCTCACCGAGACTCTCCAGCCCAGCCTTCTCACCCGGGTCGTCGAGGACCTGTTCCCGCGGCGGGCGGAACACACGCCCCCGGTCATGGCTCCGCCAGACACTGACCGGGAGGCCGACGACGACAGTGTTCCGCCCATCACGGAACCCGAGATGGGAGTGGCGGTGGCGCGCATGTGCGCAAAGTCCACCGCCCCCGGGCCCGACGGTGTTCCAAACCGCGTGTTGGGCCTGGTCCTCGACCACCTGGGTCCCCGCCTCAGGGAGCTGTTCGACGCGTGTTTAGCGTCCGGACGGTTCCCTGGGTGCTGGAAGGAGGGAAGGCTGGTGCTCCTGCCGAAGCCGGGACGGTCTCCGGGGTCGCCTTCGGCCTACAGGCCTATCGTGCTGCTCGATGACACGGGCAAGCTACTGGAGAGGGTGGTAGCTGCCCGCATCGAGCGGCACCTCGTCGGCACGGGGCCCGATCTGTCGGACGCCCAGTTTGGGTTTAGGAGGGGTCGTTCGACGATCGCGGCTCTGTTGCGCCTGAGGGCCGTGGCGACTGAGGCCGTCACCGGTGGGGGAGTGCTGTTGGCGGTGTCCCTAGACATCGCCAACGCATTCAATAGTCTGCCATTCAGCTGCATCAGGGAGGCGCTCCGGTATCACGGAGTGCCAGCTTACCTGAGGCGGCTAGTGGCAGACTATTTGGTGGGGCGCAGCGTCCTCTGTACCAACCGAGCAGGGGACGTTGTGCGAACGCCCATGACGTGCGGTGTCCCACAGGGTTCGGTCCTCGGACCCACCCTGTGGAACATCGGCTACGACTGGGCGTTGCGGGGGAGCCTCCCGCCCGGGCTGGGCGTGATTTGTTACGCCGACGACACGCTCGTCACAGCCCGCGGTGGGACGCTAGAAGAGGCGGTAAGCCTGGCGACCTATGGCACCGAAGAGCTCGTCAGGCGGATCGAGGCGCTGGGGTTGAGGGTCGCCCTGGACAAGACGGAGGCCCTCTTGTTCCATGGGCGCCTTATGAGCCCTCCCATCAGCGTCTCGATCACCGTCCGATCGGTTGACATCAGCATCCGGGCCCATATGAGGTACTTGGGCCTGGTGCTCGACGGGCAATGGTGGTTCCGGGAGCATTTCCGCAGGCTCGCTCCGCGGCTCGTCGGCGCGGCGTCCGCCCTATCGTGGCTAATGCCGAACGTGGGCGGACCGAGCGCTACGTGCCGACGGCTGTACACGGGGGTCATCCGGTCGATGGCCCTGTACGGCGCACCGGTGTGGGCGGGGTCCTTGACCGTCCGACTTAGGGCCCTTCTGTGGCGACCACAGAGGGTCATGGCGGTCAGGGCCATCCGCGGATACCGCACGGTTGCGACGGAGGCAGCGTGCCTATTGGCCGGGACTCCCCCGTGGGACCTGGAGGCGGAAATGCTCGCCGAGTTGTATCGGCGGGTGTCGGGGGTGCGCGGGGAGGGCGGTGTGATCTCGTTAAGGGATCTCACCGCCTGGCGCGTCGACGCCCGCCGAGACGTCATTGCCCGTTGGGCAGTCCGGCTGGAGAGGCCTCGGTTCGGGGTGCGAACCGTGGAGGCCTTCCGGCCGGTGCTGATGCAGTGGTTGGAAAGGCGGCACGGGGTGCTCTCCTTCCGACTAGTGCAGGTGTTGACGGGGCACGGGAGCTTCGCCAAATACCTGCACAGGGTCGTGAGGAGGGAGAGTACACCGTCCTGCCACCACTGCGATTGCGACGAGGACACGGCGCGCCACACGCTCGAGGCCTGCGCGGCTTGGGTGGTGCAGCGCCGTGAACTCGTCGCAATCATCGGTGCCGACCTGACGCTGCCGGCCATCGCTAGGGCGATGGTCGACAGCGTCAGGAACTGGGACGCGGTCGCAGCCTTCTGCGAGACAGTGATCTCGCAGAAGGAGGCGGCGGATCGTCTGCGCGTGGAGCGCAGCCTCGATGAGGAGATCCGCCGCCGGCGACTGGGGCGGCGCAGGCGCAACTATCTGCGCCTCATGCCGCCCTAGCCGAGGCCGCGGGTGACGTGACCGGGGATTAGTCCGTCACCCGCCGAGAGGCCGACCGCGTGAGGAAAGACCGACGTCCTCCCCGAGGGGGGGACGTCGGTCGACGGGAGGGTACCCCGCGTAGGGGGTATTCCGTCGGGCCGACCACTGACGACAAGTAAACCTGCTCCGGTGGTCGGCCCAATGACGAAGGCGAGGTGGTTTTCGGGTGGGTTGCGGGAGAAAAAAAAAAAAAAAAAAAAGGGGATGAATTTCAATAAAATACGAAACACGTCTCTTATCAATTCTATTAAAGAATGTTTATGCAAAATTTGAAGTTGATTGGACCAAGGAATCTCATTGTCCCATAGAAACTTTGTCCCGATTTTTCACCCCCTTGGAGGTATAATTTTTAAAAATCCCTTCTTATGCCTACGTCCTACAAAGAACATGCCCTCGAAATTTTAAGTCTTTACGATCAGCGGTTTAGGCTGTGCGTTGATACCTCACTCAGGACAAAGCATTTTATATATATAGATTACTTCGTTTGTATACTTGTATAGTGATTGCCCGACATTTCGAACACTTTACAGCGTTCATGGTCACGGGCGGACGTTTATAAACGCGATAAAATCCGTAAAATAATTTTATTTACAATGTGTAATACTCGCGTAATCATCAGAAATCATTACTTATATTATCTCATGGCATTAATTATAATTTTTTCTGTGATGCGAATGAGTAAGAATACAATTCAGCAACCTCCTTTCTTGTCCATGGGAGTCGTAAATGACGACTAAGGGATATAATATGCATAGCATCAATCAAAAACACGAAACCCTATGCCAACGCGTCTGACCAGCGTAGTTTAGTAGGTTAGTTGCCAGCCCATAGTGAAAGAGGCTCGAGCCCAACGGTGGGACATATATGGGCTGAGATGATGATGATGAGATGATTAAGTAGTTGTAGACATATCCCCGTATCTATTCTCATTTTTAGACACTGCTTGAATTTTATACATTTGTAGCGTTATACCTATGTTTGAAACTATTTTTACGGACTTAGTCGCTTTTCTATTTGATTTTTGATTTCACGACGTTTCGAATACTTTTGTTCGTGATCACGGGAGGAATAAGTCTCTCACGTCAACAATTCATCGTTACTTTTTTGAGATTTATGTCCACCCGCTATCGAATTAGAAATTTTGACCCACATTTTTGATACAAATTAATTGCATAAAAAGTTGTGATGCCAAAACCAAGTCTATTTAGTTCCTACTTAAGGGACCTTCTGTCTTAAGTTATTAAGTAATTAGCAAATCTGTCAACTTCTTATAGTGACCATATCTTCCACGAGGTATTCATCTCGCAAAAAGAGGCGGCGGATAGTGCGCGTGAGGAACACCTCCACGATGACATGGTTTACCGCCGGCGCCTCGGGCGGCGCAGGCGCGAGTACCTGTGCCTGATGCCGCCCTAGCCGAGGCCGTGGATGACCGGACCGGGGATTTTAGTCAGTTAACCGTAGAAAGGCTGACCGCACGACGGTGACCGACGTCCCGGGTAAGGGACGTCGAGAGCCACTGAAGAGAAGGAACTCGGAACTGGTGGTCGGCTCAAAGACGAAGGCGACGTGGCTACGGGTAGGTGAGCTGACCACAGTCTATCCCAACAAAAAATAGTGACCATATCAATATTAAAGATCTTTTAAGGTTTTTTTTTGTTGCCGATGGTGGCAAACGAGCAGGCAGCACACCGGATGGTAAGTGATGCTGCCGCACATGGACCTTTGCAATACTAGGGGCACAGCCAGGCCGTTGCCTACCGTGAAGAAAAAGCTCTTCTTAAACCTCGGCTGCAGGCTGCGGACGCAGGTAGCACACGCATGACACGCAGCCGCTGCCTGCATTCGCAGCCAGTAGTGATTCCGAGGCTGGCGGCACGTGCTGCGGTAAGCTGCGTCTAATTCCTTCCAGACAGTATCTTGCCACATTATTCTTATATTTCACTAGCAACCCGCCCTCGCTTCACTTCGGTTATAGGTTATAGTCGTTTTACCCTCGTAGTTCCCGTTCCCGTGGGAATACCGGGATAAAATATAGCCTAGTTTACGCCCTGATATTATAGCTTTCCATTGGTGAAAGAATTTTTGAAATCGGTCCAGCCGTTTTAAAGATTACCCGGAACAAACAGACAGACAGACAGACAAAAATTTTTTAATTGCTATTTTTGGCATAGGTGTCGTGCAAATAACCGTGTGAGCATGAAAAAAGCCTATTATTTTGACATTACTAACAGAAACTCCAATTTTATTTATTGGTATAAATGTGGCTTGTATCAAAAAGAACAGGATATTTTGTTACAAGATTATTTAACTTTTTCAGCCTCCGAAAATCTCTTTTTTTTTGCAATAAGTATTGATGCTAAATCTAAATATGGAGAGCCGATAAAAATTCTATCCAATATGAGCGCTAATTTGATTGCAAATTAAGTTTGGTGAGATTGGCTCCGAGTAGCGACTACTTGGGACTTGTCTTGTTGGAGTGATTTAACTACGTGCGCATCGACATGCAGCCGCAGCACTACTGGTCTGCAATACTACTACATAGAAAACCAGTCCCGCAGCCACAGCCGGCTTCATGCAGCTGCCGCATGTACTGCCTGCATTCGCAGCCTGCAGCCGAGGTTGGAATGGCACCTTTATGTTTTAAATAAATAGAATGACTTGGCCATCGCAAGAAAACACAATTTACTTCACAAGTAATACATATTATATTAAATTAGATTGTTTAGTGTATTCTTTGTCACCACACGATAAAGATCAAAATAAGATAGGTATTTCATAAAAATATCTCATGAATAATCGATATCAATGTTTTTATAACTATTTGTTTTGACAATTTCATCATAAAACTTCATTATAAATTTTATTCATTAACTTTTTGTGGTTCGTTCAAATATCTGTGTTCAGCGAATATTTGACCGCTAAGTAAAATTAAATTATTTTAACCCTTGTAAAACTCAAATTATGTGCGTAATTAGGTGAAAGATAGTAGGGGGCAGCCATATTTACATATCGCGTAATGCAAACGAATAAAATTGAACTATTTATATATTTGTTTTATACTCAACGCGCATAAATTCGGGCCCGGAATGGCTGGAGGCGAAATTTTCGTAATTTAAAGTTTTCTTTGATTAAAATATTCGATGGCCGCGGGCATGAGTGCGGTTGGGGTAATGTCGGGTTAAATTGTTGGCGATCAACGGACCAAATGTTTCATAGTTATCCATAGACTATATATGTTCTAATCTATTTACGGATTCCATTTTTAAATTAATATTTTCAGACGCTATGCAGGGACATATAAATATTTTAAAACTCGTTGCGATGGAAATGACATCTAGTAACATAATACACTAAATATATATAAATACGGCTAACATGCACAGCTGTGCAAGTTGGTCAAGGTTTTACAGGCCCACAGGTGGGTCATGAGGCCGCCGCTCCACCGTCGCCCGGACGGCCCATCGTGTTGCTGGATGATGTGGGCAAGCTAGTGTATAGAATTGTGACTGCCAGAATCACCCAACCTTATAGCGACGTTGGCACCGATCTGCCCGACGCACAGTTTGTGTTTCTGGTACACGATGGCAGTCTGTCTACACCTGAGAGCCGTGGTTACAGAGATGGGTAAAAGTAGAGAGGGGTTGTTGTGCTTTGGATGTCGTCATATCATTCAATAGTTTTCCATTGAGCTATATTAGGGAAGTGTTCCGTTATCACGGAGGTTGGTTGATTTGGTCATGTAGAGAGAAAGAATGAAAGGAGATTGACAAGGAGAATTTATAGGGCGAATATGAACAGAAGTGTTGTAGGGAAGACCAGGGCGGACGTTCCACGATCAAATCGGGGACGTTTTTAAAAAAGGCCAGGTTAAAAGTACCCTATATCAGAGAAGATGCATGAAGAGATTATTGAATGTGGAGGTGGCAAAAGTGGTATGTCAAGATCGTAGCAAGTGGAGGGAAGTGGTCTCTGCCTACCCCGAAGGGAAAGAGGCGTGAATCTATGTATGTATGTTTGTATCACGGAGTGAAGTGAGATCCAAAAAGAGATGGATAGACTTTGTGAATGAGAATATGCGTATGAAAAGAGTGAGTGCGGGCGGATGTGGGACGGTTTCGCTCCCTTCCCTCTAGGTTGAGGAGAGTGATGGCTGCTCTAGTAGTTAACTCGTAGTCAGGTGCTGCTTGTGGGATCTGGTCCAGCCATATTTTCTTCCTTTGTCTATGCTTTATTTTTTTTAATTTTTTTTTTGTCTTGTATTAAATCTTGAAAATTTATACATATATACAATTTTGAAGGGCATCACACTGGAGCTAATACCATATATGTTGTACGAAGCATAATATTATGTATATTTAAAAGGATTAAGAAAAAAAATGACTGCCCGCTGAGTTTCTTGCCAGATCTTCTCAGTTTGTGGCCGCGTTTCGATCCGGTGGTAGATTATTGTATTGTATTCAAACGTGTAATTTGACAATACGTAAGTGCCCTTAAGGGGCCTATGCAGAATAAAAAAAAAAAAGAAAGTGCAGATATGACGGCCGATAGGAGGTTATGGAAGGTAAGTACATGTTGTGCCGACCCCACTGAGCGTGGAATGAGGGCAGGCAAATGATGTCATACAAGCTATGTAAGTGTTTGTGGTACAAATAGCCGTTACCACACTAGAAATGTTAATTAATCATTAACATTATATTAACTATCTCTAGTACATACATATATATTAATTAACTATTGAATTATAGTTGACTTAATTAACCATTAGCCCTTTAGGTAAAGGTTGACAAAATATAACATTTACACATAACAATTGCCGTAATAAACTCATTTGCAAAAAAAACGGGCGGTTTTGATTTTCATTCATATTTAAAAAGATACAATACCAAAAAGGTTTCAATCGTTTGTACACGTTACTGGCCGGTTTTAAAAATGCTGTGGTATTTAAAAAAGTACGTTCTAAATTCAATTTTTCATTTGATGTTCATTTTTACAGAAAACCCCTTTTTATCCTACATTTTTGGCGCGAAGTTCCAGAAGTTAACATCGACTTTCATAACTTTTATTCAATTTTTATCGATTAATTTCATATCCTTGACTGTCAAAGCTTTATTTAATGCTGTTTGGCTGTATCAAAAATGGTAGATAAAGT
The DNA here is from genome assembly GCA_032191425.1 of Lymantria dispar. Lineage (NCBI taxonomy): Eukaryota > Metazoa > Arthropoda > Insecta > Lepidoptera > Erebidae > Lymantria > Lymantria dispar. The sequence continues at coordinate 29,328,140 of CM063455.1, forward strand.
GGTAAAAGCTACCAAAATTATCGCGCTGCTTGAAGAGGGTTGCAGCCAATGTTTCGTGGCTAGGAGGCTAAATGTTAGTCGCTCGACAGTCCAAAGGACCTGGCAGCGATATCAGGAGACTGGTTCCGTCGAGAGAAGGCCTGGTTCTGGAAGAAAACCATGTACCCAACCACGGGATGATCGTTTTCTTGTGAGTCGCGCATTGAGAAATCGCAAATCTTCGTATGTGGATCTTAAGAACAACCTCCAAGAAGTAAGAAATGTGCATATTAGTCTATGGACGGTCAGGAGGAGGCTTCTCGCTGCCAATATACGCAGTCACCGCCCGGCCCGCGGCCCCAAATTACTCCGTGAGCACAGAGTTCACAGGCTTAGGTTCGCTAGAAATTGTGAATCATGGACTCAAGACGATTGGAATAGGGTTTTGTTCTCTGATGAAGCCAGGATATCTCTGTTCGGTGAAGATCGACGTCGGCGAGTGCTAAGAAGACAAGGAGAACGCTTTGCAGAGGCATGTTTCGAAGAAATCACACCTTATGGTGGGGGCTCTGTTATGTTTTGGGCAGGAATAAATTCAATGGATCGTACAGAGTTAGTCTTCATTGAAAACGGCTCACTGACTGGGCATCGATACATAACGGAAGTTCTAATATCTCATGCACAACCCGCATTGGCCGCTCTAGGTGTAGACTCGATTTTTATGGACGACAATGCTCGCGCCCACCGATCCCGCGATGTTAATGCGTATGTGCAAGAGGTCGGCATTCGTCGTTTGGATTGGCCAGCTCGAAGTCCCGACCTCAATCCCATAGAGCATGTCTGGGACGTTCTGAAACGGCGTGTGAGATCAGTACACCCGGCTCCGCAGACCATCAGAGAGCTGAAGAATGTGATTACTGCGGAGTGGGAACGTATTCCGCAAGCAAGTATCCGGGATATACTCGCTAGCATGCCCAGACGAATTCAAGCTGTGATTTTAGCTAGAGGGGGTCACACTCGATACTAAACATTTATCTGCTTTTACTTTATTAAAGAAAAACAAACAAAAAAACTTTTTTATTTTTACTTCATGAGCATATGCACTACTAGCGAATATACACTACTAGCGAGGTTTAGCATTATTTCCCATAAATTGTATCTAAATTTTATGAAATACTGATGAAAACGATTATTTTCTTATTAATTTAGCAAATTGTGTGGATAAAACTACCTATAATTATCAAACAAAGAAATATTAACATTTGAAATGGTTCATTGCTTAGGTGCCCGTTTTTTTTGCAAATGAGTTTATATCAAATGCTATTAAGACGTTGGTAGTTAAAGGTCTAAGTATACTAAGACAGTAGGCATAACAAAATTTACAATGGTAAGTGTTGCTGCCGTTCATGGACCTTTTTAACCGACTTCAAAAAAGGAGGAGGTTCTCAATTCGTCTGTATGTATAATATGTCGCAGCGTCACTACCTCTGGCGCCATATCTTGATAGATATTTAGAATCAATCGATTACGGAAACGTCAAGTATTATACTTGGGTGTTTTTGATACACCGTTGGCAATGATTTTTGATGTTTGTCGTTTGACCGTTAACGTTTGAAATACTACCGAGCTTTCTTTATTGAGAGCGATCCGATGAATACTCAGTTGAGAGCGAGACTTAAGGCCGAGCGGTCGTTGTTGCTGCCGTGTTGTATCAAATTCACCGCGTTTCCCTAACTTGTAAGTTAGCTGGCGGTATCCGTGTAACTGTGGTTATGATAGAAAAGTGTTAACGCTAATTGTTGAATACAGTTTAAAAGTAAGCCATCCGAAGTATTATTTTATCCCCTTGCGATGTGTGACCGACCTGATAGTGATACAGCACGGCGCTATCCCTTCGATAAATATATATTTTTTTAATGTATGTTCACCGATATTTCCGTCAATTGTAGATGGATTTAAAAAAAAAAATCTTTTGTTAGATAGAGTTCACTTCTGAGGTGGTCCCATTTTCACCAGGTCAGGATCTGATGATGGGATCCAGGAGAAATCTAGGGCAACCACCGAAAATTGTTTGCTCGTATGGTGTTGTTGTTACGTAATAATCATGTCTTACTCAGGTATAGGATTCAGTGTGTCAACATCTGATGCTGCTGTGCTGATGATGAAGTTCCAGAACTCCTTAACGGTTAGGAGTTAGCAGACAGTACTGCAATTGGTCGATGGAAACTATTTAATAATATATATGGCTAACTTGTTGCTTGTGTGGTGTACTTGAATCAACATCTGATGCTGCTGTGCTGATGATGAAGCTACAGAACTCCTTAACGGTTTGGAGTTGGGAGACAGTACTGCAATTGATCGATGGAAACTATTTAGTAGTATGTAGGGCTAACATGTTGCTTGTGAGGTATGCTTGAATCAACATCTGATGCTGCTGTGCTGATGATGAAGCTACAGAACTCCTTAACGGTTTGGAGTTGGGAGACAGTACTGCAATTGATCGATGGAAACTATTTAGTAGTATGTAGGGCTAACATGTTGCTTGTGAGGTATGCTTGAATCAACATCTGATGCTGCTGTGCTGATGATGAAGCTACAGAACTCCTTAACGGTTTGGAGTTGGGAGACAGTACTGCAATTGATCGATGGAAACTATTTAGTAGTATGTAGGGCTAATATGTTGCTTGTGAGGTATGCTTGAATCAACATCTGATGCTGCTGTGCTAATGGTGAAGCTACAGAACTCCTTAACGGTTAGGAGTTAGGGGCTAGTACTGCAATTGGTCGATAGAAACTAGTTGGTAGTATGTAGGGCTAAAGTGATACTTGTTAACCGACTTCAAAAAAGTAGACCGTATATATGCCTTTGTTATGTTTGTTCGCGGATAACTTCGTCGTTTAAGAACCGATTTTGATGATTCTTTTTTTGTTGAAAAGAAGAAATTTAAAGTTGGTTCCATGATAAGGAAATTAGTGTTCGATGATGGCAGACCGGAGAGATCAAGAGAAACTTTCAAACATCGTAGGGGCGACTATTGATTTTATAGTGCTTTACACTACAATTTAATAAAGGTCTGGAAAAGATCTGATGATGGAGCAGAGACACTCCAGGGAACTCCTCAACGATTCACGTGGAGTGGTAGGACCACACTGTCGACAGTTATCTGTCTACAGCCGCGGGCCGGTCCGTCCGGGGCAGTACCATGCTCTCGCAGAAAATCGACGTCTGAGTAGTAGCAATTTGTTACTGCGCTTCGTTCGGTGAGCGAGAGAGCCGGAAGCCCAACTTTCTTAGGGTGATTGCGTGTAGAGGGTTTTGGTGGTGCCCTTGGTATCACCGAGTCTCAATGCACGCATTCACACTCCCTTCGCTTTCTTCGCGGTAGGCAACGGCCTTGTAAAGGTCCATGAGCGGCAGCAACACTTACCATCAGGTGTACTGTTTGCTCGTTTGCCACCGTTTGCAATAAAAAAAAAAAAAAAAAAAAAAATTCACAGCAGCTACCTTATGTTTGAGCTTGATTAATCTGTATTGATAAGAACTTTACATCTAGATGGGTTGGGACTGTCATTTGAGGTCTGATGATGAAGACGAAGACAGTTTAGGGAACTTCTCAACGGTTTAAAGTAGCTACCTCGTGCTTGGACTTAATTCATTTATATTAATGCCAACTTTGCACCCATATGGATTATAATGAAGGTCTGCAGTAAATCTGATGATGGAGACCATAGACAGTTGGGAGAATTCCTCAACGATTTACAGCATTAAATGAATCAAACTGAACCGGTGAACACGGGTTTTTTCGGTTTTATTTGATAATCGCTCACGAATCAAAGAATCAAAGGAAAATGATGGTCACGATCTTCTTGACTTTCGTTAGTTAATCTATTTGATATATAAGCTCTCATAGCCGACAATCTATTTTTGCGCTCCTCTGGCGTTTCATTTATTCTCTTCTTAGTAGCTTTTTTTTAAATTTTGTCTAATCGTTTACGTCTATCATTTTCCGTCTCAAGTAAACGACGTCTCCTCGTTCGAGAAGCATCCTTGCTCGGTCTACCCATCACTTAAAATCGTAAAATAAAATAATTTTTAACAAAAAATAAACCGACTTCAAACAGTAAACTAAAAAGCAAAAAATAAATTTACTTCGCACAAAGTCATATGTATTTAAATTTAATTAAATAGAAATGATTAAATATTTATTTTATAATTTTGAAGTCGGTGCCAAGTAAATGCTACAACAACTTTACTATAATATCAAATCATTAAGTAAACACAATATTATTAAAAATATCAAAGCAACTACAAAACAATAACAGTATTAGAAAAATATAAAAATCGGTACCTAGTAGTACTTAGTAGCATTTATTTCGTCCAACTGGTTTCCAACTGGTGCAGATGCTGACGGGGCACTCGGGGCCTCCTCAACAATGGGAGGGAATTTGACCTACTATACCATTCTGGTCAGACATGTTGGTATAGGGTTTCATTTCGAGTTTTCCTTGTCTTACACAGATGCTAAATGCATTATATATCCCTTAGTCGTCTTTTACAACATACACGTGCAAGATAGGGAGTGTTATCCTACGTTTGTAGAAAAAAACGACACTAAAATAGAAGAAAAAAGGTATTTAATTAAACGTAACTACGTAACGTAATTACGTTGAAAGTTATTATAACATATTATCTAGTTGACTTTTGCGGCGGTGTGGGCGCGCATCTTAAAAAATGTTGACTAACTTCAGGGTGTCGATTTTTAGTGACGGTGTGCGCATGCATAGTAAAAATTTACTCTTATAATTTTCCCTAACGCGTAAAAAGAAGTACAACTTAAAAATGAATCTAAAACATATTTTTCAATATATATATTAACTTGTTAGCTGATTGAGCGAATGAGGTTAAGCCGACTTCAGATTAGTCGATAGCAAGGAAAATAAAACAGCACAATTTATCCCTTAGAGCATTGAAAATTATATTGAAAATTGTTATACGGCCTTCTTAGTGTACGTTAACCCTTAGCATAACGGACTCGCAAAGATTAGAGTGCGGACTAATATTTATCATTTTAATTAAAATCTTAAAGGTTTTGATTTATGGCCGCTCCCAGGTAATGTTTTACTTTTTAATTCCCTTCGCTTGGACTTTGGTACGTTTTAAACTTTTCACGAGGTATTATTCAGTTTTGTTTCTCTTTGGTAAGCGGAAATCGTTGACTTTTTGTGTTTATTTTTAAAATGATTGTTTTTATTATACTAATATTCGTTTGCTACAATGATATTTAAATTTTAAGTAACACTTAAGGTACTCTATCAACGCTAATTTTATAAATAATATTTTTTATGTTTGTAACAAATATACTAAAAACTACTGGACGGATTTCGATAATTCTTTCACCGTTAGAATGTTGTACTATCCCTAACATAGGCTATATTTTATCCCGGTATTCTCAAGGGATCGGGAACTACGCGGATAAGGCAACTGAAGTCGAAGCGAAGGGAGGGCGGACCGCTAGTATAATATATAAAGCCAATAATTGATTGGTGTTATGCGTCATTCAAAACGTAATACATGTTATTATTTTGCGGAATAGTTTGGTTTTTAGATTAATATAAGCGTCATATTAATCCAGTGAAATACACATACACTATTCGTTATACGTATGTCTCTACAATTCATCATCATTTCAGCTCATATTCGTCCCACTTTTGGGCTCGAGCCTCCTCCACAATGGGAGGGAACTTGACCTTCTATACCATGCTAGTCAGAGAGATTGGTATTAGGGTTTTATTTCGAGATTACCTTCTCTTGCATAGATGTTATATGCATATTATATCCTTGAGTCGTCTTTTACGACATCCACGGGCAAGACAGGGAGTGGTGAATTGTATTCTCACTCCATCACCACACGGAAATCTCTATAATTACATCTTAATAAATGCACACTTAGTAACATAATCTCAATATGCACTTGGAATATACAACTATTTTACTGTTTACTTGCTTTGGTTGACTGCGACCAACGAATGTCCTCTAATCTTTATTTTTTGTTTTTGTGAAGTATAGCTTTGACAGCTTGACGCGGACTATGGGTGAGCGCTGAGGGCTCTCAATCTGGTGAAAGTAAACTAAGCGACATTGCCCAAGGGCTCCCCCTGTGGTGAACGGACCTCGGCTTGGGGCTAGAGATTGCAAGGCGGTATGTTTCTCAACCCGGCCGGGCCCGGTCGCAATTGTCGCCAATCCGGCCGGGTTGTTTTAGCGATGAAACCTTTAAATTATTTTATGAAAATTTTCTATATATGAATGGAAAAAGCAATGATTCATGGTTAATATTTATTTTATACTGGCTTATGAACAGCTATGACAATAATCAGTCTCACTCAAGTCTCAAAATCACAATTAATATATAATTGATTATTTTTACTTATGGACGGAAAAGTAACATTAGTATTAGTAATTATTCGTTTTTATAAGTTTAAACAAGCAGGTCTTTTTCTTTACTCCTTATAGTGTCTATTTGAAAATATAGAATTAAAATAAGAAACTAATAACACAGCTTAAAGTACTAAACGTGTTATAACAACTTATATTAGATAGATAGATAAACTTTGGTAGCCATGGTATAAATAAAACCAATTCTTATTTGCTAAAAGTAAAGTAGGTATTATGTTTTTTCTTAAACTTTGGTTATTAAGACTAGTGAGTGTTACTATTAATAATTGAGCAAATAGCGAAATCTTATAGGCTAGGCTGTATTGTAACTGTAAATAACTAAACTTGTATATAGTCTTAACTAACAAAATGTAACGTAAAACTGGTTAGGTCACGTAGGCTTTATAAATATATTACAACAAAACAAAAAGTATTTTCTAACTTGCATAAGGCAAAACAATTATTTTTCAGTATGAAAGAATGATCTTAAAAAGCTGGCCATTCTTACCGGGTCCGATGACCATTTGCAATCTCTACTTGGGGCGTCGCTGGAGGCAAAGTGGGCATGGGCCACGTTTAGGTTAGTGATTTTTACGATACGCGGTTTCGCACCTCGACGAGAGGGTGGAACCGAGGGTATTTACGTGTAATGGCCTCGCGGGTCGTGTACACTCTACGTTGAGCAAATGTGATGTTGTCGTTCTCTTCGTCGAGAACATGTCGAGGACGTCGAATGGATGTCATCTAATCATTCGAGATCGTTTATTTACACCTGTTTTTCGATTCGTTCAAACGTGACGATATGTAGCTACAAATATTGTCAGAGCATACCTTGAGTTGCCACCTTTCCATTGGCGATTACATTAATAACTATCATTTCACCTAGAAACTATAAAACCTGCTCAAAATCTATATGATTTTATACATTTTCATGCTAACCTTTTAAAGTCTTTAATGTTAAGAACCAACTTAAGGGTATGCAATAAATCTTTTCGTCATTAAAAAATACAGTATTCGCTATTTTGATTGTTAAGAATTTTATGTACTCTAGGATACTTACTACGCAAGAATTGAATATACCCACTGACTTACACAAAAAATTTAAATACCCCATAATAGCAAGATTTTTCCGTGTGGTGACAGAGTAAGAATACAATTCACCACTCCCTATCTTGCCCGTGGATGTCGTAAATGGCGACTAAGGGATATAATGTGCACATAACATCAATGCAAGAGAAAGAAAACTCGAAATAAAACCCTATACCAACCTGTATGATCAGCATGTTATATTAAGGTCTATTTCCTTCTTATTGTGGAGGAGGCTTGGAGCCTAGCAGTGGGACGTATATGAGCCGAAATGATGAAGGATAAAGCAAGATTTATCTACTTAATGACTCCCCTAAAAATATTTTTTTTTGTTTTAAAGAATTGCACTGTCAAGAAGAAATTAGTATTTACGAACCTACTAGAAATGGCAATCATCATCATCATCATCATCATCACAGCTCATATATGTCCCATGGTTGGGCTCGGAATCCTCCACAATGGTAGAAGAATTTACCTATACACTGGTCAGAAGAGTTGGTATAGGGTTTTATTTCGAGTTTTTCTTCTCTTACATAGATGCTGTCTGCATATTGTGTTCTCTTAGTCGTCTTTTACGACACCCATGAGCAAGAAAGGGGTGGTAAATTTTCACTCTATCAGTTCCTACTGCATAATCACACGGATAATAGAAGGACACACGAAACGGCCATATTTATATCAAATACATAACCCTTTCTTGAGCTGTACGCAGTCGGATAAAATATCCATTAAGACCAGACTAAGCTACTAGTAGGTATACTGGTAAATAATAGTTTAATGCAAAGTCTGAAGCAGAACCCATCGGTAAGTTGCACAAACAGTTTGACGAATGACCGTTTACTAAGAACGGAATGCAACTGCCATCCATCATTGTTGTGGATGGAACTTACTTCGGATACACAGTCTGCTAGATTAATCATCCTGTATACATTTAAGGATGTCTATAAATCATACTATTAATAGTTGCTGGTGTGTTTTTAAACCTCCGACGCAAAAAGAGGGGTGTGGTGACGTTGATGTCTGTCTGTCTGTCTGTGTGTGTGTCTGTAGCACCGTAGCTCTGAAACTGATGGACCGATTTCGATGTTTTTTTTCCATTGAAAGCCAGTTTCCTTACGGTGGTTCTTGGCTATGTTTGGTTAATATTGGCCCAGCAATATAAGAATATCAGCTCTTTTCCAAAAAGATGTAATGGAGTATGATTAATCTATTACATTACAATCGTTAAATGATAATTAATTGATAATATTATTGTTGAAGAGAACGTAGGTTTTTAATTATTTTACTTTGTATCTGGGGTTAATCAAACATTTTTTTAAATTTTATTTGTGTCAGTGGATTATTCAACATTTTCGATTTTACTTACAAAATATAAAGATAATATAAATCTAAAATGAATTTACTGTGCAGATGACACAGTCGTTAAGCTACCGATCTATCGTGCCAATGTCGCTGGTTCGAATCCCCGTACAGGTCAACATTTTGTGCGATGCACAAATTGTTTTTCTGAGTCTGGATGTAATTTGTGTCCGTTAATTATATATTTGTAAAGTCCTCCGCAAAGTAATATTAAAAAAAATTGTTACCTAATTGTAAAGGAAGGGCTATATTTTTGTCGTGTGTCTTGATTGGTTGTATTTTTCTTTATTAACTTGTATCTTCTAACCAACTGGATGGATTAGATTAGATTAGATTAGCAGTTAAAGTATTGTTATATTCACCGTAAAATCCCAAGTGTCCATAGAGAAATTATCTATAAGAAATATACGATTTTGTTCAAACTTGGCATACTAGAGGATTCGGGTCCAAAAAATCGATCTAGCTAGGTTTTATTTATAGAAAATGTTGTTTTGTCCGTATTTTTAGTAAAACAATACATTACATTAAATTTTAAAAAAATATGAATTCTAATTTCGTTGTCAACGTCATGAGTTACGATAGCTCAGATAGGACGTTGACCGGTTCAAATTTTGGTTTTTTTGGTATTCAAACAGCGTCGGATCGAATATCGGTGTTATTATTATTCTCTTTTTGTAATTTTTTATATATTTTTCATAATATATTTTTTTATTAATATATATCTAAATAAATTCTACAAAAATATTCCGAGCGAAGCTCTGTCAACCAGATATTATTTGTAAAATGTACTACTATGTGCTGCCTTGGCACGTACTAATATTACCAACCCCTTAGAATAATCACGTATAGAAGGATAGTGTCGGTACTTCCAGCGATCAAAAATATGAAGGCAAAAATAGTACATGCGCGCAGGCGATTACACACGTTCACACGCACACCACTATAAAAATTATGAAATCATATTTTAATTTTATTAACATAAACCGTCGAAATACTTTTAAAAGTAATGTTAAAAACCTTTTATGTTTTTCAAATGTGTTGTGACGCCATTTGAATGCACAAACCGTCATAATTACCTATTTATTTTTTAAGAGTTTCATACGTTCGTGCATTACAGTAATCTTGTACATTACGAAACGGTTCCGGCGTAAGCTCCATTAGGCTCCAATTAAAATGCTCCATTTTTTGCGCGCGGCATTACCATACGTTATTATTCTAGAACCAACCCTTAGATTGTGCATAGGTTTTGTAAGAAACTAGCATTACATTAAGCAAACTTAATACCATATAATACCGTCCGGTCAACAATCATATTCACAAAGAGAGTTGACGTCAAGCAATCGTACTGTCATAAAACAATTAGCAACTAGCATCGCCCCGCGGTTTCACCCGCAGTTCCCCTTTCCGTGGGAATATCGGGATAAATTCTAGCTTATGTTTTATTCTGATATGTAAGCTATATTATTGTGAAGTTTCATGCAAATCTATTCAGTAGTTTTTGCGTAAAAGAGCAACAAATATCTTGACATTTTTACATCCTCATATAGTCACAAACTTTCGCGTTTATAATATTAGTAGGATAGGATATATGAGATTGAACATGAGTAGACGACACAAACGCCATCTAGACTCGAACAACATCTTATGGAATGCCCAAAGTGTTGTCCTGCATGGCGTTTGAGCCCGCTACACTGATTCGGTAGCTAGTTATGTTAGCCGCTGCGCCGTCTATGCAGTCGTTTTTGGTTTCTATTTCTCAATTATAAGTTAAACTTAGTTTATCTTGAACTAAATAGTGGCTATTTATATTTTGTAATTTACTTTTGACTTTCCAATAAGGAATATGCACGAAACTCCAAAATGAACAAATTATTTTTATTTGTAATCTTTATTGCTTAAAAAACGTACCTATACAATTATTTTTTAATTTTATCATTATTTAATAATTAAATTTAATTATCAAAAAGTGCCTTTTTGAGATTCGCGCGCAAAATTTCTGAAACCCATCGTATTGGTTGGAGTACTATGATGTCACGTTTTGAACACGTGACACCCGAGTCTTCTAATTAGGGCTGTCTATATTAAAAAAAAATAGTTTTTCGATATATCAATATTTTTAAATACATCGATATCGGAGTTCGTTATAACGAAAAAAATATTGATATTTCGATATTTTCCCCATGACCACTCTTTAACCTCGTTCATTGCGGGGTTGCCGTGCCGAGGTTTTTTTTAGAGCCGAGATTTTGTAGAATAAATACTTTAGAAGAAAAAACACCAAATTTATTCAAATAACCCTCGATACGTACTTTTTATTATCGTCCAATAAAAGTTCAGTATTAAGTATCGATATTTTTAAATAATAATATCTATATTTTGACATATCGATATTTTATGAACAGCCCTCCTTGAACCTTGGATAGGAGGAGAACCTTGTGATATCAAGTTGCTGTTTGTATGTTTCTAGTGATTATTTTTAGGGATGTAAAAAAATAATCGATTTTTATAAAAATCGATTTATACAAAAAATAATCGATTAATAATTGATTTTTACAACCGATTATCAAAATAATAAAAGTCGATTATTAATAGATTTTTTATTATTCGAAATTCGATCAAAATTCATCATACTATGTTAGAAAATAAAGCTCACATTTCCTAAAAAAAAAGTCATCATAATCCTGTTAGGAGACAAAAATCGATTATTTTAGAATCGTTTTTTTTTTATTTAATCGATTATTTTATAATCGATTTTTTTTTAATTAATCGATTATTTTATAATTGATTTTTTTTAATTAATCTATTATTTTATCATCGATTTATTTTAAAGAACGAAAAATCGATTATTTTAAAATCGATTTTTTTTAATTAATCGATTATTTTACAATTGATTTTTTTTTATTAATCGATTATTTTATAATCGATTTATTTTAAAGAACAAAAAGTCGATAATTACAAAATCGATTTTTCCCCTCCAAGTCACATCCCGAATTATTTTGTATTGTTACCCAGTTATTTCATAATAAGTTATTAGTTTTCTGTGTTCAAGTATTAATCTTGTGAATAAGTCTTATTACAATGACTGAAACCGGTTTCGTCAAAGTATAGTCAGATAATCTTCTTAAAATAGACGTGTATATGATGACAACATATTTCGCGTCTAATTCAGATTTAATGTCTGTTAAACTCGGAGGAATAAAAGCTGCAAGGTAAATAAGATATAATATATTTATAATTATTTATAATAATAAAAAAAAAAGATATTTTTATCGATATATCGATATTTTTCCGATATAGCGAACCCCGATATTGTTACATTGTAAAATATCGATATGTCGAAAAACGATATTTATAAAAATGTCAACAGCCATAGTTGGCAGCCCTAGCAACTTGTACAAGTGTCGAATACTCTGACGTCACAGAATACGCGCGCCGAAGTAGTCGCGTTTACATCGCCCATAAATAATGGCGATTTTAAAATTTTTTTTTTAGCGTAATGGTTTATAAACTCATTTGAAAAAAAAACGGGCGGTTTTGATTTTCATTCATATTTAAAAAGATACAATACCAAAAAGGTTTCAATCGTTTGTACACGTTACTGGCCGGTTTTAAAAATGCTGTGGTATTTAAAAAAGTACGTTCTAAATTCAATTTTTCATTTGATGTTCATTTTTACAGAAAACCCCTTTTTATCCTACATTTTTGGCGCGAAGTTCCAGAAGTTAACATCGACTTTCATAACTTTTATTCAATTTTTATCGATTAATTTCATATCCTTGACTGTCAAAGCTTTATTTAATGCTGTTTGGCTGTATCAAAAATGGTAGATAAAGTGGTAAAAGCTACCAAAATTATCGCGCTGCTTGAAGAGGGTTGCAGCCAATGTTTCGTGGCTAGGAGGCTAAATGTTAGTCGCTCGACAGTCCAAAGGACCTGGCAGCGATATCAGGAGACTGGTTCCGTCGAGAGAAGGCCTGGTTCTGGAAGAAAACCATGTACCCAACCACGGGATGATCGTTTTCTTGTGAGTCGCGCATTGAGAAATCGCAAATCTTCGTATGTGGATCTTAAGAACAACCTCCAAGAAGTAAGAAATGTGCATATTAGTCTATGGACGGTCAGGAGGAGGCTTCTCGCTGCCAATATACGCAGTCACCGCCCGGCCCGCGGCCCCAAATTACTCCGTGAGCACAGAGTTCACAGGCTTAGGTTCGCTAGAAATTGTGAATCATGGACTCAAGACGATTGGAATAGGGTTTTGTTCTCTGATGAAGCCAGGATATCTCTGTTCGGTGAAGATCGACGTCGGCGAGTGCTAAGAAGACAAGGAGAACGCTTTGCAGAGGCATGTTTCGAAGAAATCACACCTTATGGTGGGGGCTCTGTTATGTTTTGGGCAGGAATAAATTCAATGGATCGTACAGAGTTAGTCTTCATTGAAAACGGCTCACTGACTGGGCATCGATACATAACGGAAGTTCTAATTTCTCATGCACAACCCGCATTGGCCGCTCTAGGTGAAGACTCGATTTTTATGGACGACAATGCTCGCGCCCACCGATCCCGCGATGTTAATGCGTATGTGCAAGAGGTCGGCATTCGTCGTTTGGATTGGCCAGCTCGAAGTATCCCATAGAGCATGTCTGGGACGTTCTGAAACGGCGTGTGAGATCAGTACACCCGGCTCCGCAGACCATCAGAGAGCTGAAGAATGTGATTACTGCGGAGTGGGAACGTATTCCGCAAGCAAGTATCCGGGATATACTCGCTAGCATGCCCAGACGAATTCCAGCTGTGATTTTAGCTAGAGGGGGTCACACTCGATACTAAACATTTATCTGCTTTTACTTTAAAGAAAAACAAACAAAAAAACTTTTTTATTTTTACTTCATGAGCATATGCACTACTAGCGAATATACACTACTAGCGAGGTTTAGCATTATTTCCCATAAATTGTATCTAAATTTTATGAAATACTGATGAAAACGATTATTTTCTTATTAATTTAGCAAATTGTGTGGATAAAACTACCTATAATTATCAAACAAAGAAATATTAACATTTGAAATGGTTCATTGCTTAGGTGCCCGTTTTTTTGCAAATGAGTGTATTTTGGATGTGTTATATTTATTTCTAGTAATGTAATAACTAGTAGAAACGTTTAAAAAAATAAAAAAATATGCATATTCCCTATTATTTAGCGAAAATCGCAAGTACGTTAATTAGTCGCATAGTGAATGCGCCGCTTTAATTTCACGTGTATATGAAACTACAAATGCAACTCGACTCTGTTTAAGCATTATATATATTTTGGTATATCTGCAGACTGGTCGTGTTAAAAGCAAAACTTATTAACAGACTTTAAAAAAGGAGGAGGTTCTCAATTCGACTGTATATTTTCTTTTTTTTTATGTTTGTTACCTTACATTTTGAATAGGTGAATCGATTTTAATGTTTTTATTTATTAGTACTTAAAATTATTGTGTATTAGAAGTGAGTAAAAATAAATTTCCTTATGGTCACGGCACAAGAATACAGCTCACCATCGTCTTTCTTGACCATGGATGTCGTAAAAGTTGATTACGGGATATAATATGCAGATAAAATTTGTACAAGCGATGATACGCGAGGGCGATGTTACAAGAGTGTATAATTATATTATGTGCACGACCTAGGTTACTTGACGATAGTGTGTCAAAATGGCGGGCAGAGTCTCAACAGTGCAAGCACACGACGAAATTACACGAATCTAGACGGACTTAGACGAATAACATACGTCGCGATTTTTGGCGCGAACAACTCGAAATGGAACCGTTTTACTAGCGTGGAATAGTGGATTATTTGCTGTAAACCAGCAGTGGGACGCAAATGAACTGAAATAATGATGATTTCAAACAATATTGTTTAATTATGATTTAAGATAATTGATTGAATTAAGCGATACATAGCGGCAATCCATTTTTATTTAAAAACTAGCAATCCGCCCTCGCTTCGCTTCGGTTATAGGTTATAGTCGCTTTACCCGCGTAGTTCCCGTTCCCGTGGGCATACCGGGATAAAATATAGCCTAGTTTACACCCTGATATTATAGCTTTCCATTGGTGAAAGAATTTTTGAAATCGGTCCAGCCGTTTTGAAGATTACCCGGAACAAACAGACAGACAGACAGACAGACAAAAATTTTTTAATTGCTATTTTAGGCATAGGTGTCGTGCAAATAACCGTGTGAGCATGAAAAAAGCCTATTATTTTGACATTACAAACAGACACTCCAATTTTATTTATTGGTATAGAAAAGGAAGGGATACCCACCACTTTCCCACGGTAATCAATATACCGCACACCACAATAGAAGGAATACTGGATAGGAGTAAGGTTTTGATCAGGCGTTACATAGTTTTAATCAACGTCACACATCTTTGATCGGTGTCACACAGCTTCGTCACACAGTCTTGTCACACAGTCTTGTCACACAGCCTTGCCACACAGCCTTGCCACACAGCCTTGCCACACAGCCTTGCCACACAGCCTTGCCACACAGCCTTGCCACACAGCTTTGTCACACAACTTTGATCAGTGTTAGGGCACTTCCGTGTGGTGACGGAGTAAGAATACAATTCACCACCCTCTATCTTACCCGTGGGTGATCGTACGAGATTACTAAGGGATATAAAACGCATATAACATCTATGCGAGAGAAGAAAAACTCGAAATAAAACCCAATACCAACATGTCTGACCAGCGTGGTATAGTAGGTCAATTACCCTTCCATTATGAAGGAGACCCGAGCCCAACAGTGGGACGTATGTGGGTTGAGATGATGATAATGATGATGGTGAGGGCTAGGAAATAAGGAAATCTTACCCTCACGTGATGAGCACCTACCAGAACATCAACTTGCAATTTGCCGCAGAACTTCGAATATTTATTCGACACGTGTTTCACCTCTAAACAAGGCTTCCTCGGGACGGTTCGGCTTCAAATGAAATAATTATGATTTATTCTTTATTAATTAGGTTGATTACAATGATGGTACCATAGTTTGTACATAATAAGGCAGTTTATTAAAAAAGATTCTCCTATTATTCTGACCTAAGATCACCAGTATAAAATGAAAAATACGTAAACGTGCGCGAAGCCGCGGACAGGAGTTGTTTTATTACATATCTCTTTAAAAGGAAGGCAAATAAAAAACCAGAGCTAAAAGCCAACTACTAATTCAAAAAACATTTCACATTTAAACAGCAATTACGTTCGACAGAACGCAAGTCCGGCTGTCTTTTTAAGAGGAAAAAGCTCTTGAGTGTAGGGCCTTTGAGCCTCGAAGCTCGCCTCTTGCTTCGAGGCCTGCCTCGGGCCAGGCCACTCGAGTCCTCGTGTGCGCCTCGTTGCGCTAACTGTTGCACGAGTTCAACAGAGGACTTTTTATTTGAAGTTCCTTTGGAGTATGTACGCGGAGTAACTTCAAGAGTTGTGAATATATAGTTTTAGTTGCGTTTCTTTTTGAAGTGAAAACTTGCACAGGTTGGATTGGAAGTAAATCCATGTAAGTCGTTATCGACATGGTCATGTGACGTGTTAACGCTAACACTATACCTGTAACTATGTCTATGTCACTATATCTGTGCCGATAGATGTCAAAATAAGGTAAAGTTAAAAAAATAATTTGCTTCTTTTAAATTAAATTCAAACTATTTGAATATCCGAAAATAACTAGTGTTTGTTCATAGTTTTAAGTTTTCTCTTTGCAGTCATTCGAATGCATAGATATGAACTTTCTAGATAAGAATTTTATCGCGTTTACATTTGAATTTTAACAGACTTCATAAAAGGAGGAGGTTTCCCAATTCGACCGCATATGTTTTTTTTTTATGTTTGTTCGCGGATAACTTCGCCGTTTATGAACCTATTTTGATGATTCTTTTTTTTTTGTTGCAAAGGGTATACTGCCCAAAAGGTACGAAAATTTTATCGAAATCGGACAACAGGTTTTTGAAAAATCAACAAAAATCTAAAAATGTATCTACATTGTCTACATTATTGAAGGTGGTTTCTTTTTTTTTTGCAATAAATAATTATTCAATTTTATTAATATTGAATTGAAAATATCTATAGGCCAAGTCATTATACGGACCACCATCAGAACAATAACCATATTAGTTATTAATCAAATTCAAATCATTCATTATGCATAAACCCCGAGAGAGCACTTACATATTGTCAAGTTTACAAAATTAAATTAAATTATCCAAAATAATAAACTACCATCGGATCAGAACGCGACCGCTACTGAGAAGATCCGTCAAGAAACTCAGCGGGCTTTTCTATTATTTTTTTTTATTCTTATCTATACCAATAAATAAAATTGGAGTGTCTGTTTGTAATGTCAAAATAATAGGCTTTTTTCATGCTCACACGGTTATTTGCATGATACCTATGCCTAAAATAGCGATTAAAAAATTTTTGTCTCTCTGTCTGTCTGTTTATTCCGGGTAATCTTCAAAACGGCTGGACCGATTTCAAAAATTCTTTCACCAATGGAAAGCTATAATATCAGGGCGTAAACTAGGCTATATTTTATCCCGGTATTCCCACGGGAACGGGAACTACGCGGGTAAAACCACTAAAACCGAAGCGAAGCGAGGGCGGGTTGCTAGTTACATATAAAATTGTGTACAACATGTTTTGTAAGAAATAGCTCCAGTGTGATGGCTATCGAATCACAAGATACGTAATATTATAATTCAAACGATTATGGTTGGACCAGTGTGCCTACTCTGGAATCTCGATTCCAATCTTAAATCCAATCGCAGCTTGAGCAAATTTGGTACTCTTGAAAGCGACACTAGCGCACGATTGGAATCAAATTCGGTAGAATATTTTTGAACTAAATGAATTCGACTCTCGTCGAGTAAATCAAATATTTGCTACTCCCGACGCGATTTTGATGTAATTTAAAATCGTTAATGTTGCACAATTGCAAGAAAGCGTCTTTGTAGTGATCGAGTTCAATAACGTTATTAATTTAAAATAAGAAAATACGACACATTTGGTGAAAATAACAACGCCAAACGCGAAGAATTGATTTTCGATTTTGTTCAAGAGTACCAAATATAAGTTTGGTGAAATTGGAATCGAATCGGATTCGAAATTAGAATGGATTTCCAGAGTAGGCACACAGATCCCACAAGCGGCACCCGATCACGAGTTAACTACTAGAGCAGCCATCATCCGAATAATTAATAACAATTGAACTGAATACCACAAGGACTATTTCACAAATTGAGTATATTATCTTTGTGAACAATGACGTCACTAAGACCGCTGCTGACGTGTAGAACTCATTACTCGACGAGTGAAGATCAAAAGCGAGTCTTTCGCGTTTATTTGTGCATACGGTCGAGATGAGATGTTTTTATTTCCCTCTTATACTAACAAGACATGCAAGTATAATAGGTAAAAAATACAACATAACTCATATTCGGGTAGATAAAAATTCTACGTGTTACTGTGCAAGTTGAGAATTAAGATTGAGAATTAAGATTTTAATGGCAAATTTGTTGATCAATCTTTTTTTCGTGTGGTGACGGAGTGAGAATTAAAGTCACCACACCCATTTCTTGTCTGTAGGTGTCGTAAAAGACTACTAAGGAATTATAATATGTAGATAAGATCTATGCATGAGAAGGAGAATTCGATAAAACCCTATACCAACGTATTTGGCCAGCGTGGTGTAGTAGGTCAAAGTCTAGGAGGAAGTTCGAGCCTAAAACTTATATGAGTAGTGACAAATGGATAACGCAATCTTATTCAAATGAAACTTTATAGAAGGTATTTTTCTTATCTGTAACATTTTTCTGTGACCAAAAATGGTAAAAGTATCCATTATATTGGGTAAAGTGAGAGGAGTAGAATAAGATATAGGTTCTTCTCGACTTCATAATTTTATCTATTTTTTATACCCGATTTTGGGAAACGAGCAAGCAGCACACATACAGCTACGGCGGCGTTGTCTATCGTGAAAAAAGTGCTCTTATTAAACTTAGTTTAATGAAGGCAATTTCTTCTCTAGCTCTCGGAAAACACAGCAGAAGTATCTGATTCAAGATCCTGAACGTACGTGAGAAAAATATCACTGGAAACGTACAGTTGAAGACTATAACGTTTCTAGGTGCAATATATTAACTTTGCTACTACGTCGAATGGTATGTTGGTAAAACGGTGACGATGACAACAAGTCAAAGAATTCCTTAGAGCACTCCTCATTAAAGAAATAAATGTATAATAAAGTAATAAACAAAATATATGCTATTCAAAAGTGATTGATGAATAATTCAAATATTTACCTGTAAACAACAATAAAATGTATTTTATATCAAATGAACAGAAAACTTGAAATAATAAGTTACTAGCAGCGCCCTGCGGTTTCACCCGCAGTTCCTCTTCCCATGGGAATATCGGGATAAATTATAGCCTATATATTATTCTGATATGTAAGCTATATTATTGTGAAGTTTCATTAAAATCTATTCAGTAGTTTTTGCGTGAAAGAGCAACAAACATCTTCACATTTTCACATCTTCACAGCCTCACATACTCACAAACTTTTGCGTATATAATATTAGTAGGATAGGATAGGATATGTAATTATATAGATGTCATCGTCATGATCTCAGCCTGCATAAGTCCCGCGGTTGGGCGCAAGCCTCATCCACAATAGAAGGGCAATAAACCTGTTATTCTACGCCAGTCAGAGGTGTTTGTATAAGGTTTTATATCGAGTTTTCCTTTTCTTGCATCCATTGATTCTTCTTTACGACACCCACGGGCAAGAGAGTGTTCGGTGAATTGTATTCTTACTCCATCACCACATGGAAAAGATAAAGAAAGTAACTGCTAAGTAAATTTTTAGAATAATAATTATAAAACAAAAAATAAGCTTTACTTTATCGGTCACAAATATAAAAAAAAAAATACACTAATTTATCAGACACTTATTATTCTCATTTCAAAAGTTTTTTTTTAATATAATAACATTAAAGATTAGATTTATTAAAAAGATCCTATATTTTCGGTTATACCGCGACTTATACAGGCTGTTCTTTATACAAAGTTTTGACTATCCCGTATACAGAGTGTGTGCACGTTATCGTAAGTTGGAATCTCTTTGCAGTGTAGAGGAAATGAGTGTTGATATATTGCTCGTTTTTCGACGAGCACTGATGAGGGTACGTGAGTTGATTCCAGTTTAGAATTGGATGTGGTTATGCATGATGATACCAATGTGTCTAATGATTTCTGATGTTTACGCGAGTATTATATATTTTAAATAAAACTACTTTACGGATTTTATCGCGTTTGTATTTGATTTTTGATTACCCGACGCTGCAGCATGTCAAGCAGGTGCTACGTGCAAATAAGCTGCCAGTTCCTCGCCCCCGTCGCAGAGACCGAGTGAAACCACCCACAGTTGAGCGCCTTCCTGCAATACTACCTTATGTCAAAGGAGTCACTGACAAGATTGGCTACATCCTGAAACGCTCTTCCATTAAAACTTATTTTAAGCCACTGAAGAGGATTAGCCAATTCTTACCACCTGTCAAGTGCCAGATCCCTTTACAAGATGCAGGAGTATATAAACTTGACTGTGACTGTGGTCTCTCTTACATTGGACAAACAAAGAGATCCATAAGAACTCGGATCAAAGAACACATAGCCGATGTGAAGCACCGCCGGGACACTAGGTCTGCAGTCTGTGAACATAGTCAGGACCGCGCCCACCATAACATCAGGTTTGATAAACCACAAATCCTCGCAAAAGAACACCGATACCTGCCTAGAATGGTACGCGAGGCTATTGAGATAAAAAAACACAAAAATTTCAATAGAGAGGATGGCTGGGTGTTACCATTAAGCTGGGATCCCGTTATAAACATTATTAAAAAGAAATCCAAAAAGACCACTACAAGACTGCAAGACACCGTGAGCTCATATTGTATAGATTTGACCCACAATAATAATAACTAAAGATAATTTTATAAATTAAAACCTTTTTAGTAATATAAAGTAAGCCGCCTTCAAAATTAACTTTAATTTAGCATCATGTTACCTGAGTTTTCTTGCCGGATCTTTCTCAGTGTAACCGTGTTCCGATCCGGTGGTAGTATACTAGATTATTAGTTAGTTTTTAAATATAATTACTATTAATTTTAATGTTTAATTATTACTAACCATAAACAATATAATTTTTTCATATAGAATCATTTTCTTCTTACACTGGCAATAAATTTAGTATCAAAATGTGGGTCAATATTTAATAACTAATTTCTGTATCGGGTAGATAATTATAAAATTTTCTGCAGTAACGATGACTTGTTGGACGTGAGACATCTTAGTCCACCCGTGATCATGAACGCTGTAAAGTGTTCGAAACGTCGGGTAATCAAAAATCAAATACAAACGCGATAAAATCCGTAAAATTGTTTTATTTACAATGTGTCTAAGTTTTTTTTTTTAAGTAAACATATCTATAGGTTTGGATGAGGAGAAAATAGGGACTAAGTCCTCATCGACATAGTCACGTGACGTGTTAACACTAAGATTATATTTGTAGTTATGTCAATGTCATTATATCTATGCTGATAGATGTAAAAACAAGATAAATGTAAAAATAATTAATTTACAAATTTTAACTTAATATCAAATAATTTTTTTTGTAGTCAACACCATGCACTAAGGAAATAATCCTTGTATTGCTGGGAATTTTACAAACATATAATTAACGGGCACAAATTACATCCAGACTCAGAACAACAAGTTGTGGATCACAAAAAGTATTGCCCCGCGTGGGATTCGAACCCCCGACACAGGCGTTGTAAGTCGCTAGCTTAACCACTACGCCATCTGTGTTAACTTGAATATCTAAGACTAACAATTGTTCGTTTGTAGTTTTAAGTTTTGACTCCTTTGGGCAGTCCTTGTGACTGCTTAGTGTTCTTTTGTTTCATTATAATAATTTTTTTTTCTAAAACGTTAAGAAAAGGTGATTCTCCGTACGGTAGCGGAGTAATATTGTAATTTATTCTCTTTTTAACTTCAAAAAAAGATTCACCATTCGACCGCGTGTATTATGTGTGTTCGCGGATAATTTCGTCGTTTATGGACCAATTTCGATCAATCTTTTTTATATGAAAGGGTGGTGACGGAGTAAGAATACAATTCACTACCCCCTATCTTACCCGTGGGTGATCGTACGAGACGACTAAGGGATATAAAACGCATATAACAACTATGCGAGAGAAGGAAAATTCGAAATAAAACCCTATACCAACACGTCTGGCCAGTGTGGTATGGTAGGTCGGTTGCCTTTCCATTGTGGAGGAGTCCCGAGCCCACCAGTGGGACGTATATGGGCTGAGATGATATGAAAGGGTATGCTGCCGATGTGGTCGCATTGCCACCACGTCAGGATCTAATGTTGGAGATAACACACAATAAATGATGTAGTGGTAATGATAACGACATACAATGCCAAGCGTTACACGTTCGTCTCCCAAGCAGGACAATCAACAAATTATAAAGACTGGATGTAATTTGTTTTCGTAATAAAAGAATTAGTTTACGCATGCAATTAGCGCACGGTATTGTCTTTAAAAAAATGATTGACCTAAATAAAAAGTTTCAAGTTCAATGTCGCTCAAAAGGCTATGGAGAGGGCTATGCTAAGTATTTCTCGAGGTGATAAAATCCGGAATACAGAAATCTGTTGAAGAACGAGTGTAACTGAAATACCTATCCGTGTGGTGACGGAGTAAGAATACAATTCACCACTCCCTATCTTGCCCGTGGATGTCATAAAAGACGACTTAGCGATGTAATATACACATAACATCTGTGCAAGAGAAGGAAAACTCGAAATGAAACTCTATATTAACATATCTGACCAGCATGGTATAGTAGGTCAAATTCCCTCCCATTGTGGAGGAGGCTCAAGCCCGACAGTGGGATATATATGGGCTACTAATTTATTATTAACATTTGTGCAACAGAAGGAAACACGAAATAAAACTCTATACCAACACGTCTGACCAGTGTGGAATAGTAGGTAAATTTACTTTAAAATATGAAGGAGGCTCAAGCCCAGCAGTGGGACATAAACGAGCTGAGATTATATTTCAGTTAACATCATCATCTCAGTCCGTAAACATCCCACTGTTGGGTTTGGGACTCCTCCACTATAGGAGGAAAATTGACCTACTATATCATGCTGGTCAAACATGTTGGTATAAGGTTTTCTTTCGAAAATTCCTTCTCTTGCAGAGATATTATATGTATATTATAATCCCTTAGTCGTCTTTTACAACACCCACGGGTAAGAGAGGGGGTGATGAATTGTATTCTTACTCCGTCACCACATTCAGTAAACGTGGATATGTTTTTGCCAATCCCTTTTTATATACAAACTAGTTGACCCAACAGACGTTGTTTTGTTCAAATCTCAAAAATAATAAAAGGAATTCTTTTGAAATCGATCATCACTCCACCTACTGGTTCCACCAGGTCGGATCTTACCAACTCAGACACCTTCGTGGGCTCATGCACAATAATTTGCTGAATCATTACATGATCACATCATAGTTTACGATTCTATAAAGGACAAACAAACATTAATTTAGAAGCGCCACCTACCGAGTCTAATTGTGGATCTAAACCATTCTCGAATCCTCTTGAACATGCACAAGAAATTTCATCAACATCGGATCAGCCGTTTAGGAGGGGTTCTGAGACACACAAGAAATTTATATATAAAGACTAGCTGACCCAACAGACGTAGTTTCGTTCAAATAACACAGAAATGCCACCTACCGGGTCCAATTGTAAATCTAAACCATTCTCAAATCCCCTTGAACACACACAAAAAATCCAGCCGTTTAGGAGGAGTTCAGTAAGTTCAGCACACAAGAAATTTATATATAACGATATATTAACGACATGACAGGTATCTATAAACAATAATAGCGTTAGTTAAACAATTCATTAGGGGTCACAGAAAGGCGTGTTTTAGATGGCATGGCATGTAAAATGCATGTAGGGCTCGGGTCTATGTTGACGAATGAAACGAGAGTTAATACCGACTTCACCCCTGTTGGCGTCGAAAAGATTTCCCTTGGGAGTGTCAAATGTACTGAAACCCTTTGATGTGGCCCATTATATAAGTTATAGAGAATTTGTTATGTAATTGACTAATTCGTTTATCAGTTCGTCTGTCTCGCTATGGCTCTGTTAACACGTTCCCTGTGCCATCATTTTTAAAGAACTTTTAGCTGGTGCTTTGGAGACCTAAAAGATCTCCTAACAAACCTACCCTTTGTTGCGTTTTAAGACCAAATAAGTCTCCTAAAAATAAGGTTTTGAAAATAATTTGAATACTATTGTGAAAATAATTATACTATTGTGCGTTAGGGACCTAATCCATCTCTATTTTTTTTTATATCCTTGAATTCACCTTTACGTAGGAAGCAAATATGTATATTTGTCTTACTCATACTTAAAGTACTTTACACGTTAGCGCCTCCTGCAAGGAGTGAAAAAACACGATTATAATCAACGCACAATACAAAAGTCCTGCAAGAGATCTGATAGATCTCGTAAAATGAGGATATAAATAAAAGGCCATAGTGAAAAGAAGACGCTCTGGTAATCCCTTAGCCGTTTTTTATGATTCTCGTAAGAGAGTAATATGCACATAAGATCTGTGCAAGAGAAAGAAACCTCGAAATGAAACCTTATACTAACATGTTTGACCAGCATGGTATAGTAGGTCAAATTCCCTTTCATTGTGGAGGAGGCCCGAGTCCTACAGGGGGATCTATATGAGCTGCGATGAAGAGAATAATGAGATACATTATCGTCATCATCGCAGGCCACATACGTCCCACTATTAGGCTCGAGTCTCCTTCGCAATAGGAGGGTAATTGACCCACTATACCATGCTGGTCAGATATGTTGGTATAGGGTTTCATTTCGAATTTTGCTTCTCTTGCACAGGTGCGCATATTATATGCCTTAGTCGTCTATTACAACATCCATGTCCATAGGGAGTATTGAATTGTATTCTTATTCCGTCACCACGCGGAAAGTGATTTATTTAGCCAATATTAAATTATACCCGCAGGAAAGTAATGAGATATATAATTTTCTTAGGCTTGATCCACACTATGATGCCGTTCACGGTCCGAACTTGCTCCGGTCTCTGTCCGATCAAATCTCGCTGTGTCCACACTACTAAATCCACAATCAATCTGTCTCGATCCATGGTCGATAGGCGTGAGTATTCTTACTATCGTATCGCTCTAGTTCCGATTCAATATTGCGCCGGTTTTGTTTTTTTTTTTTGGGGTGGGTGGCGGTCGGCGCGCTCCTCGCACCATTTCGTCCGGGGCGACAGAGGGGCGTATAGTACGCAACACCCGCAACCCACCGGAACACCACATCGCCTTCGGAGCGGGGTTACTTGTCACCAGTGGTCGGCCCGATGGAATACCGCCTACGTGGGGTACTTTCCCATTGACCAACGTCCCCCCCTCGGGGAGGACGTCGGTCTTTTTTCACGCGATCGACCTCTCGGCGGATGACGAACTAATCCCCGGTCACGTCACCCGCGATATTGCGCCGGTACCGAGTAGTCGAAAAGAATATTTGACTGGAGCGAGATCGGACTTGTTATGATTTGTATCGACAGTGTGAATACATTTTTGTTTCAAATACAGTATTTCTTCGGTCGTGCAGGGAGACGTTACATTTTTCCTTTAGTCATGGCTAGTAATAAATCGTGGAATTCTGAAAAAGGTAAGTAATGTAATTAATGCATGTGATTTATAACATTTTATTATGAATAATAAATAATCACACTATAATTATTTTTACCAGTTTTTCTGTAAGCGTTTTTCCGAGAAAAGATTGTATATGGTGAAATTCGCATTTTAAAAGAATAGTTGACTTATAAAAATTTGATTACCAGCGAGAAATGATCATTACACATGGGATTTGAACCCACGCCTATCGACCATGGATCGAGACAGACTGATTGTGGAACTAGTAGTGTGAACACAGCGAGGTTTGATCGGACCGAGACCGGAGCGAGATCGGACCGTGAACGGCATCACAGTGTGGATTGACCCTTAATTAATTCCCTACTTATTACATTAAGGACTAGGACTAGGTAGGACTACAGTGTCAACAGTCCTCTGTCTATAGCCGCAGGCAGTCTGGAATATCACGGATGTCTGATTAGTAGCAATTTCTGACTGCACTTTGTTCGGTGAGCGAGGGAGTCAGAAGTCCAACTTTCTAAGGGTGTTTGTGTGCCTTTAGTATCACCGAACTTCATTGCACGCCTAGTAAAGGTCGACGAGCATAAGTATGAAAAAGGTGTGAAAAAAAATTTATTGCCAATTTGCCACCAACAGCATTAAAATAAAAAAATAAAGTGAAAGTCTTTCTCAATTCTTTGACTGGTGTCGCTAATCCTACTAATATTATAAACGTGAAAGTTTGTATGTGAAGAAGAGAAGAAAGAGCAACAAACGTTGCTTTCACGCAAAAACTACTCAATGGATTTTGATGAAACTTCACAATAAAATAGCTTTCGGTTTTTGTCGCCTTATCCCCGTAGTTCCCGTTCCCGTGGGAATAACGGGATAAAATATAACCTAGTTTACTCCCTGATATTATAGCTTTCCATTGGTGAAAGAATTTTTTAAATCGGTCCAGCCGTTTTGAAGATTACCCAGAACAAACAGACAGACAGACAAAAAAATGTAAAGTGTATTTTAAGCATATGTATAGTGCAAATAACCGTTGTGAGCATGAAAAAAGTCTATTATTTTGACATTAGAAACAGACACTCCAATTTTATTTATTGGTATAGATATGAAATATTTTTTCGGACTTTATCGTGATCAGTATCAGATTTTTATTTACCCGAAGATATTTCGAATATTGTTTGTTATCTTACTCTAGCATTACATGGCTAGTATTCAATAGTTACTATGCTGTTTAAATTTAAGGCTATTCTAGAAAACCAATCACTTTCAGCGTGTAAACGCAGCATATAAAATTTTGTTGAATATAACTTCTTTACTTGAATGCTAAGTTTATCAGCGCCTTGCTACCGGTATCCGATAGTCTCAAGTGAGTTTACACCTTGGGATTAGCTGGTTGGTCATCAGAATGCCTAATTTATCATACCTATAGGCGGAGGGGGCATTCAAAGTATTTTATATATGATCCAGTCATTTTAGATGATTGGGAGTGACGACAATCGCAGGTAATTTTACCAGGGGATAGCCCGTCATCTGCAAAGAGGCTCACTGCGTACGGCGACGCCTCAGGGGGCGTAGGGGATGAAGGGTACTAGAAAGAGTATCACGCCGGGCTAGTCACGAATACCAAGGATTCGGTACCAGTAGTCGGCCAAGGACGAAGGATAGGAGAGAATACAGAGAGTTACAGGATCATGTGCCACCCTATTGTCACCCCATATAGGAAGAAGGGCGTGCGTTCGCATCATAGCCTACTAAAAAAGAATAGGCAAAACGAAACTATTTGCGGTCCAAATAAAATCTCATAACAAGATAAACTCTTATTTTGAAATAGAAATGAGGAAGGGAGACGGGATAGGAACAGAACTTCAGTTTGTAATTTTCACAACAGCCAGAGGTACTCTTAAGAGTAAGACAGATTTCTTATTAATATAAGATCTCCACTTTGATCCTATCCGGCATTCCTTTTTTCTTAATTTGGGTGGTATATTGATGATGATGGATCTCCTTTCCATTCTTCCATTTCAAAATAATAATGGATTGCCGTTTGCCGTGGCAACGGAGTAAGAATATAATTCGCCACATTTAAAAGCCCGTGGATGTCATAAAAGATTACTAAGGTATAGTAGGAATACTAGGCATATAATAATATGCATATCTTATATCTTTAAATGAGAAATTCTTGTATATATATACCTATATCTATACTAATATTATAAATGCGAAAATAAGGATGTTTGTAACGCTTTCACGCTTAAACCACCGAACCGATTTCAAAAATTCTTTCACCAATGGAAAGCTGTAATATCAGGGAGTAACATAGGCTATATTTTATCCCGGTATTCCACAGGAACGGATGAACTACGGCGCGGGTAAATCGACTGAAACCGAAGCGAAGCGAGGGCGGGTTGCTAGCATATATATGTCAGGTTCCGTTTTATTTTTGACATCGGTGACAAACGGCGTCGGATCGAATCTCGGTGTTATTATTATTCTCTTTTTATAATTTTTTATATAATTTTCATTATTTATTTTTTTATTTTTTATTAATATATATTTAAATAAATGCTACAAAAATACTCCGAGCGAAGCTCGGTCAACCTGATATTATCTAAATAAATTCAACAAAAATATTCCGAGCGAAGATCGGTCAACCAGATATTAACATATATGCGAGGGAAGAAAAATCGAAATAAACCCTATTCCCACCCATTTGATTAGCTTTGTATAGTATGACGTTCGAGCCTAGCATTGGAACTGTTATATCCACCCCATGCCACTAAAAGGGATGACAACTACATACTATCCCTAGGTCAGCCCTTTATAGCATATATAAGGCAGCCTTCACGAACAACCCAGGTAGTCTTCATCTCAATTTATTCCATGTCGGTACGCGTCGGAAGCAACGTTGTTACCTTGTACCGTTGTACCCCAAGTAGGGGGTATTCCGTCGGGCCGACCACTGATGACAAGTAACCCTGCTCCGGTGGTCAGCCCAACGACGAAGGCGACGAGGTTTTCGGGTGGGTTGCGGGTGTTGCGTGCTTTTGGCCCCTCTGTCGCCCCGGACCGAATGGTGCGAGGAGCGCGCCGACCGCAGCCCACCCTAAAAAAAAAATCTACTAATTTCTAAATGACTAATTTTTAGTTTGTATTAAACGTTTTTTTTTAACAACCGTGTTTGGTGATTCCGTATAACAGAACGAATATATATGAAAGCAAAGCAACTTCCTATCACTTCAAACTAATTATCAAAATACTTTTTTATTATGTAAACGCTACCGCTTATGATTTATACCACAATCAGACACAGGCTGGAGTAATATTTTAAGCGGCTCTGAATCATCGCTAAATTCTTATTCGATACCCGCCATATTGGTATTGTGACATTAAGGGTTTAGGTAATGCCGGATTAATTTTGTATTGACTTTTTATTACTTATTTGATCGGATTTAGGATTTAAATGTGGCAGTTGCGGACCGGTCCGTCCGGAGTAGTACCACCAGCAATTTGTTACTGCACTTCGTTCAGTGAGCGAGAGAGTCGGAAGCCCAATTTTCTAAGGGTGTTTGTGTGTGGTGAGTTTTGGTTATATTGTTAGTATGACCGAACCTCATTGCACACATTCACTTTCGCACACTTCCTTCAGTTTCTTTATGGTAGGTAGCGGTCTAGCAAATGTCCACGAGCACCAGTTTCACTTACCATTAGCATACCTATGCTGCGTGCTCGTTTGCCAACAGCAGCAATAACAAAAAAAGAAAATTTGGACCCACTCCACGGCGGTTCTTCTCACCATTTGATTCCTCTAAATTGTCTTAACAGACGGAGTAAGAATACCATTCATGAGTCCTCTTCTTGGCTGGGGTTGTCGTAAAAGACGATTAAGTGATTTAATGACGTAACATCTATGCAAGAGAAAGAAAACTCGAAACAGAGTGTGTGATCACCACCATCTTGCCTGTGTATGTTGTAAAACAAAAATAACGGTAATAATATGTGTATAATATCTACGCAAAATAAGGAAAACTTTAAATAAAACCGAATACCGAAACGTCTGATCAATGTGGTATGTCCATTTCTCTCTTATTGTGAAGGCAACTTGTCTAGTATCTGAGCTTAGATGATGATGTAACGAATATTTGTGTTATATCATCATGTGGTGACGGAGTAAGAATACAATTCGCCATCCCCTTTCTTGCCTGTGGCTGTCGTAAAAGACGACTAAGGGATAAAATATACATATAACATCTATGCAAGAGAAGGAAAACTCGAAACAAAGCCCTATATCTATCCGCCTGACCAGCGTGGTGTAGCGAGTCAATTTCCCTCCCGTTGTGGAAGAAGCTCGAGCCCAGCAGTGGGACGTATATGAGATATGATGATGATCATTTCATTTCATATACGTCTTATTATATATTGTTTCGTCACCACACGGATTATAATTATAATAACATTTATTTTTAGGGTACCAATAAGGTAATAATAAGGTCCTATTTTTACCTTTTGAGTAAAAGGTAAAAATAGGACCTTATTATTAAGACTTCGTTGTCTGTCCGTCTGTTTGTCTGTCACCAGGCTGTATCTCAAGAACAGCGATAGCTAGACAGTTGAAATTTGATGTATTTCTGTTGCCACTATAACAAAAAATACTAAAAAACAAAAAAAATAAATATTTAAGAGGGCTCCCATACAACAAATATGATTTTACCATATAACAAAACGCAATTTTTTTATCCTTTTTATAAATAATGGTACAGAATCCTTCGTTCGCGACTCCGGCTCGCACTTAGCCGGTTTTATTAAATGGGCCCGATGCAAGAACTCCATTTCCTTGCAAAATAAACGAGATATCAATTGTTAATGCCGTTCTTCTTTAGTACTGTACGACGTGATGTCATACTGATTCCATTAAATAGATAGGAAACAATATGTTTGTCAACGAAATGTGTCGTGTGAAGACAAAGGTACCATCTTAGAATAATAACGTATAGAAGGATAGTGTCAATACTTCCAACTTTCAAAATTTGAATCTAAAAATTCTAATGGCGCGCAGACAATTACACACGTACACACGCCACTATACAAATTATGAAATCAAATTTTGTTTTTATTAACATAAATCGTCGAAATACTTTTAAAAGTAATGTTAAAAACCTTTCTAAGTAGGTAAGTAAACCTTTTTAAGTTTTTCAAATGTGTTGCGACACCATTTGAATGCACAAACCGTCATAATTATCAATTTATTTTTTAAGAGTTGTGTACGTATGTGCAGTACAATGACTTGTACATTACGGCACGGTTCCGGCGTAAGCTCCATTAGGCTCCAATTGAAATGCCTCACTTTTTGAGCGTGAACTTACCTTCTATATGTTATTATTCTAAGGGTACCATATAGCGTTTCAACCCATCTGTATATTTCTACTGATAAACATTGCATTCGTGTAGTGATGGACTAAGAATAGGTAACAATAGAAAAGCGTATTTATACTTACTAGTGGTCGCAAAGTGGTCGAAATTCGGCTATAATTGAATGAATTGAATTTTTCTGCTACACAATTTTCTTTTGAGTTTATTTATGCATAATTGTATATTGAGCAAGCTGTATTTCACTAATAACTAATATATATATAAGCACAAATCTCTATTATAAAAAAATATCGGGTCTCGTGTTACGTTTATCGATAGCTCCATCCCTATCAGTTTCTCCGACTCTGCTATGACCCTGTACGCGCGTAAGCGTCATATTTTTATTAAATAATGTATACATAATATAAAAAAGACGCTCGTTCAAGTTTCCACAGGAGCTGTCATCGAGAAAAATAAAGAAATGGAAATAGTATAGATATTGTCATCATAATAGGGAATATGCATGATATTTTTTTATTTTTTTAAACGTTTCTACTAGTTATTACATTACTAGAAATAAATATAGCACATCCAAAATATAAACCATTACGCTAAAAAAAGTTTTTAAAAATCGCCATTATTTATGGGCGATGTAAACGCGACTACTTTGGCGCGCGTATTCTGTGACGTCAGAGTACTCAACACTCATACAAGTTGCTAGGGCTGCCAACTAGGGCTGTTGATATTTTTATAAATATCGTTTTTCGACATATAGATATTTTACAATGTATCAATATCGGGGTTCGCTACATCGGCAAAATATCGATATATCGATAAAAATATCGATTTTTTATTATTATTACGATTATTAAATATATTATATCTTATTTACCTTGCAGCTTTTATTCCTCCGAGTTTAACAGACATTAAATCTGAATTAGACACGAATTATGTTGTCATCATATACACGTCTATTTTAGGAAGATTATCTGACTATACTTTGACAAAACCGGTTTCAGTCATTGTAATAGACTTATTCACAAGATTAATACTTGAACACAGAAAACTAATAACTTATTATGAAATAACTGTGTAACAATACAAAATAATTAGGGATGTGACTTGGAGGGAAAAATCGATTTTGTAATTATCGTTTTGTTCTTTAAAATAAATCGATTATAAAATAATCGATTAATTAAAAAAAAACGATTGCAAAATAATCGATTAATTAAAAAAAATCGATTTTAAAATAATCGATTTTTTGTTCTTTAAAATAAATCGATGATAAAATAATCGATTAATTAAAAAAAAATTGATTATAAAATAATCGATTAATTAAAAAAAAAATGATTATAAAATAATCGATTAATTAAAAAAAATCGATTCTAAAATAATCGATTTTTTTCTCCCAACACGATTATGATGACTTTTTTTTAGGAAATGTGGTCTTTATTTTCTAACATAGTATGATCAATTTTGATCGAATTTCGAATAATAAAAAATCGATTAATAATCGACTTTTATTATTTTGATAATCGATTGTAAAAATCAATTATTAATCGATTATTTTTTTGTAAAAATCGATTTTTATAAAAATCGATTATTTTTTTACATCCCTAAAAATAATCACTAGAAACATACAAACAGCAACTTGATATTACAAGGTACTCCTCCTATCCAAGGTACAAGGAGGGCTGTTGATAAAATATCGATATGTCAAAATATAGATATTATTATTTAAAAATATCGATACTTAATACTGAACTTTTTTTGGACGATAATAAAAAGTACGTATCGAGGGTCGATATTTATTTGAATAAATTTGGTGTTTTATCTTTTCTTCTAAAGTATTTATTCTACAAAATCACCGTAAACTTAATCTACTGTAGAAGCGCTGGCATGAAACTGATGATCAGTTATCACTTACTCCTAGAATTTGATAAAAAAAAAGGGCACGGCAACCCCGCAATATTGATATATATTTAAAAATATCGATATATCGAAAAACTATTTTTTTTTAATATAGACAGCCCTAACTAGAAGACTCGGGTATCACGTGTTCAAAACGTGACATCATAGTACTCCAACCAATGCGGTGCGTTTCAGAAATTTTGCGCGCGAATCTCAAAAAGGCACTTTCTGATAATTAAATTTAATTATTAAATAATGATAAAATTAAAAAATAATTGTATAGGTACGTTTTTTAAGCAATAAAGATTACAAATAAAAATAATTTGTTCATTTTGGAGTTTCGTGCATATTCCCTATTATGATTGTTTGACATTCAGTTCGACCAGAGATTTTAACCGTAAACAAAAGTGTATAAGCGTTGCTACGCAACACACTCACACAAACGTGTGTATGTATGTGTAGCGATTGCATGGTAGTGTGCGTAATGCCTTTTTTAATGAATTTAATGCATTTCTTATCCATTATTATTTGAAATTTAAGTTTTATGCACTTCTCCTCATTATATAGTTCAACTGTACCAAATTTCATACTTGTCCATCCAAGTAATTTTCGTAAAAAGGGGTACAGAGTTTTTGCTTCACGTATTAATACGATAAAGCTTTATTTACTTCCTTGCATAATACACATTAAACGATCACAATTGGTAACTTATTAACCTATAATGTACAATTACATTTGTTATACCTAGATGAATTTGATTTCTAATTGTAAATTCTATTTTGTAATTATTTTATTTATTAATTGCTTTATTTATCAACTCGTAATTATTTAATGCATGGACCCCGTTCGGGTAAAAGCCTCCCCCAAGGAATGCCATCCTTCTCTGTCATTAGCTCTGTCCGGCCAACTTTCACACGCGCACGCTACAATTTCGTCTGCCCATCTGGCCTTTGGTCGACCTCTTAATCTGGTTCTCCTCATTATATACTTCAACTGTGCCAAATTTCATACTTGTCCATCCACGTAATTCTCGTAAAAAGGGATATAAAGTTTTTGCTTCACGTATTAATATATAGATGCTACAAAACCTTTATAAAATTTTTAGTTTAAAATATTATTTATAAAATGTATGTAAAAGACGACTAAAGCATAAAATATGCATATAACATCTATGGAAGGAAAACTCGAAACAAAGCCCTATACCAATCCGCCTGACCAGCGTGGTGTAGCGGGCCAATTTCCCTTCCATTGTGGAGGAGGCTCGAGCCCAGCAGTGGGACGTATATGAGGAGTGATGATGATGATGATCATCATTTCAACCTGTATACGTCCCACTGCTGGGCTCGAGCCTCCTCCACTGTGGGAGGGAAATTGACCTACTATATCAGACCACGTTAATCAGACGTGTTGGTATACGATTTTGTATCGAGTTTTCCTTCTCTTACATAGATGTTATACGCGTATTATACTCCTTAGTCGTCTTTTACGATATCCACGGGTAAGAGAGAGGGTGGTGAATTGTATTCTGACTCCGTCACCAGATAATTGTTGTCATATCATCATCATCATTTCAGCCCATACACGTCCCACTGTTGGGCTCGAGCCTCCTCCATAATAGAAGGGGATCCGACCTTACTATACCTTGCTGGTCAGACAGGTTGGTATAGGGTTTCATTTCGAGTTTTCCTTCTCTTGCATAGATGTGGTGAATTGTATTCTTACTCCGTCACCATCGTGTGGTTGTGGTGGATTGTTGTCATATATGCCTTATTCGTACACGAAAAAAATGTTAGTGATAATAAATGTTTCTTTTTTTTTTGGGGTGGGCTACGGTCAGCGTAACCGCCTTCCGGCTCCGTCCGGGGCGACAGAGAGGCGTAACCTACCCGTGGTACGTCGCCTTCGTCGTTGGGCCGACCACCGGTGCAGGATGACTTGTCGTCAGTAGTCGGCCCGACGGAATACCCCTGAGGAGTATCCTTTCCTCGACCGACGTCCCTCCAGCGATAATAAATATTGACAGAATATCAGCGTTATTTCAATAACGAGAAGTAGCACAAGCTAAGCTAAATAGTCTTTTTTATCTCTCATTAAACTTACCTTCCGTGTGGTGACGGAGTAAGAATACAATTCACCACCCCCTAACTTACCCGTGGGTGATCGTACGAGACGACTAAGGGATATAAAATGCATATAACATCTATGCGAGAGAAGGAAAACTCGAAATAAAACCCTATACCAACACGTCTGACCAGCGTGATATAGTAGGTCAATTACCCTTCCATTATGGAGGAGGCCCGAGCCCAACAGTGGGACGTATATGGGCTGAGATGATGATGATGATGATGATTAAACTTACATTAGTTTATATCAATAGTTTTTTTAACCACATTTATTTAAGTGAAAACTTAAGTTGTCATTGACATGGTCACGTGACGTGATTTTGTTTCGAGTTTTTCTTACCTTGTATAGATGTTACTTGCATCTTATATCCCTTAGCCAACTTTTAAAACACCAACGGGTAAGAAATGGGTAAGTAAACTATGTTCTTAGTCTGTCACCATATAGAAGAATATAAAATTAACGGACACAAATTTCATCCAGACTCGGAATATTAATTTTATATTCGCAAATGGTTCTGTTTATTTTTTTTTTGCGCCGTTTATGGTCTTTTTTTTCACGCACCCGCCCCCCGACTCCGTCAGGGGAGACAGAGGGTAGGCACGCGGTCCCATAACCCACCCATAGCACGTCGCCTTCGTCGTTGAGCTGACTACTGGTACCGAGTTAGTTACATATCCTTCGTGGTCGGTCCGATGGAATATGCTGAGAGGGTACCCTCTCTTCTCAACGTCCATATCCCGTGACGTCGGTCGCCGTCCGCGGTTTATGGTCTGGACGTACGTCATCCGTTCTGTTCGGGGTGACGAAGGGGTGGTGCCCGGCCCCATAACCCACCGTATTCTCTTCCCTTCGCCATTGCGCCGACTGCAGGTACTAACTCCTTGACACATAATGGTGGGTATCAAACTTATGAGATTGGTAGGATAGATGCTTTGTATAGCTCAAGTTATTTGGGTTGAAAAGGAAAATAAGGTAATTTGCTTAGAATAATAACCTATAAAAGGTAAGTTCACCCACAAAAAGTGAGGCATTTCAATTGGAGCCTAATGGAGCTTACGCCGGAACCGTTCCGCAATGTACAAGTCATTGTACTGCACGTACGTATGCAATTCTTAAAAAACAAATAGGTAACTTTGTCGGTTTGTGCATTCAAATGGTGTCACAACACATTTGAAAAACTTAAAAAGGTTTTTAACATTACTTTTAAAAGTATTTCGATGTAAAGACAAAATTTGATTTCATAATTTGTATAGTGGTTTGCGTGTGTACGTGTGTAATCATCTGCGCGCCATTAGTATTTTTAGATTCAAATTTTGAAAGTTCGAAGTATTGACACTATCCTTCTATACGTTATTATTCTAAGGTAATTTGATTGTATATACAGGGTGACTGGTAAAAGATTGTACATATTGAAGGAGGGTATTCAGTAATCGATTCTGATACCGAATATGTAAAAAAAGCGGTACTTAAATTTTGAACCAATTATCTTATAAAGATATTTAGTTAAGGACACATCTGACAACAGCTGTATTATAAGTACCTACTTATAGGTCAACGCACTTGAAATAAATAGTTGCATCACATTGAACTCACAGTGTTTCCAATATCACGTTGTAGTTTTACCCTAGATTTTTTCATATTCGTGCGAAACAAATTTAAATATGAACATGTTGCTGCAATTCTACATGTCAAACAGGTAGTTAAAGAACAGGGTGAATACGAAAATTTTACGAGCTAGCTTGAAACCCTATACAGGTGTATCAGGTTATGAGGCAACTGTTCGAATATGTTGTGTAGTGTGCTTTCAAAAATTCAAAAAGTGATTTCAAAAATGTGTGTCTAAGAGTTAATGCCTTAAATGTTACATATTATGTAGGCATGTACCGACAGGATACATGTAGGCATGTAAATCTTCGACAGTATAAATAGGTATGAATTGCGCAAATGCTTCAATGGTAGCGTAGATACAAAGGCACCTCGTGAACGGTCATCGGCCGATCAGCTGATTTAAAGCGAAGTTTGTCTGTTTATGCAAGTGTAATCATTGATTTATTCGAATTCTAATGAACATTTAACAAAGTACGAATATGTTGTAGATTAAGTATCACTAACTTTATACATTTCAATCAGATACTACTACTACACGAAAAAGAGATGATAAATTTGAAAATTTTACATGTCACTAATTCATTAACAAATCGTTATTTTGCCTTAAAATATTTTTTCATGGGTTCCTACCGCCATTGCCTAACTCTCGTTTGACCAGTTGCCCATAACCTGATACACTCTGCATACAAATGTGAATAGAATTTAGAAACTTTTTGTTGATAAACATTTGCAAATATTAAGTTGCGTTTTCCTTTAATATTCATGCACATTAAAACTTCATTATAGTAGAATTTTAGCATTTCTTTCGAAAAAAAAAAATAGCAAATTTTAGCAGAATTCAAATGAGTAGATAGCATAATTTAAATCTGGTCACACTGCAACCTAAAATAACATAACCTAAAATAATTACGGAATCGTAATAATGTATTTCTAATCCTTGCGTATCTCCGCTGTATTGTTTTTTATGCAGTTCGTTATTATTTTTTTAATATTATGTCAATAACAATTTAGTAGCGATTACACATATGTCATTTTCAACGTGTTCAAGACTTTGGTGATAAGTGTGATTCAGTGTGTTATCATATGTTAAGTGTAGTGTTTTTTGGTTTCTAATGCGCCCTCGTCGTGAGACGTATGGTCGTAACAAGGTACACTGGTAAAACTATTCTTTTGACAAGAAACAAATCACCTTATTTCGGGATTGGTATGAGCTGAGTCTGCAACTTTTAATGGTTTTTATGACATTATTCCTACACCTAGTTTTAATAATTCTAGTAATAAATATAAAAATCTTGACAACCGAAGAATCACCGTATCGCCTATAGCAGGGATGCACAGACTTATTAAGACTAGGGGCCACTCGGGCAAATAATGAACTAATGGCGGGCCGCCAGAAGTATAGGTAATTAAAGACAATAAAGAATTGATAATCTGGAATAGAATTCAATATTTTTCGAATGTACGAGAGTATTATTTTTGCTGTCGGCGGGCCACCAGTATTCAACCGGCGGGCCGCATGCGGCCCGCGGGCCGCGGTCTGTGCATCCATGGCCTATAGGGTGACCAACTGTTTAGGAGTCTTGCGGCACTAATGTTGTTGATGTTTACTATGTGGTTAATTAATATTGTCTTCTTTTTACATTTTTATTGGTTACTTGTGACCATTGTCTATAGTTTCCTTCAATATGTACAATCTTTTACCAGTCACTCTTTATAGTTTATTGGCCTAAGACACCTACCGCGTATTTAAAAGTGGTAGTACCACACTGTTGACAGTCGTCTATCTACAATCCGGGGTAGTACCACACTCTCGCAAAAAATCGACGTCGGGGTAGTAGCAATTTGTTACTGCGCTTCGTTCGGTGAGCGAGAGAGTCGGGAGCCAAAATTTCTGAGAGGGTTTCAGTGATGCCTTTAGTATCACCGAATCTCATTACATGCATTCACATTGCCTTCACTTTCTTCACGGTAGGCAGCGGCCTAGCAAAAGTCCAAGAGCGGCAACAACACTTACCTTATCACGTGTACTGTTTGCTCTTATATCCCTTAGTCAACTTTTACGACACCCACGAAGGCATCGAACGGGTGGTGAATTGCATTCTTACTCAGTCATCACACAGAAAATATGTGGCGCGCGTATAAAGGCGTATACGGTCTAACGAAAAACGAAAATGTATTTGGGGAAATATTTCACACCTCTGTTTACCCCTTCAAGAATAAAAAGTGAGAGGCTATATAAATATATAATCGAGAAAGCGCCTAGTTCATCTAGAATAAATATAAAGAGTCGTATGTATACGTAATGCTGACTCCCCACCTGCTGTCTGCCAAAAATACTCACCTTTTGTTTTAGATGAAAATCGAAAAAGAATCTCGCCTTCATTAACGAAGGGTGTAAGTTACGCGAGGGACCCACCGAGGGGTCTATTGTCAAAATATGCGAGACTTTTAGGCCTATAATTATATTTAAAATACGTTCACTCTCTTACCTGTTATTTTTGTTAGTTATTATTTTTACAGTTATTCTTTGCCGTGTGATGACGAGGCAATATATCTATACCATGCTGATCAGATCTGTTGGTATGGAGTTTCGACAGAAAAGTCGGCAGAAATCATTATACCTAAATTAGAAACTAAAAAAATTGGTTATCTGTAAAGTCGGATTATAATTTTACATGACACGTTGAACGCCGAGAGAAGGTCAAATACTATATAAATGTCGCCCAACATCTGTCTCCCATGGCGTTTTATGTGTTAATGTCATAAAAACGTTGATGAAAAATAGCATACTTTTATGAATTAAATTGAATCATTATAACTGAATTATTATTATTGTGTAATACAAAGCAGGAGTTATTTGATAATTACATTTTTTTTGATAAAGTAATATTTATTTGTACTTGTTATTTCAAAAAATTTGTTTACTTAGAGATAGATGCGTCACAAGCCGAACGCTATGCCGATGCCGATCGTGCTTCTCTATCGCTTGTTCCCCGTCTCGCTTGCACGCTCGGCTCAGGTGGAACGTGACAATAAGTCATGCCTTTTCATGCGTGCAGCCGGCGTTCATCAATTTACAAGACATTATCACGTCAAAGCATCTAAAATAATTTCATTCGTAATTTTTATCTTCCAAAAATCCTACTATACCAGAATAGGTACCAGCAAAGCATTTTTAATTTGTACTTGAAGTTAAAACCGGAGGGCACGCGAGATGGTTTCATGAGCGAGCAGAAAAAAACAAACAAAAAAAGACATTTTGTTTTGACACAACGAGGGGCGGTTGATTGAAATGCTAAAAATATTTGTATACGTCGCTTCTGTTTTATTTTATCTCAATGTGTAATGTGTGTGTAATTTGGAAATGTTTAAGTTAGATTCAATTTGAAAAGATCGGAGTAAATGACAGTGGTGATGGAGTCAGAATACAATTCACCACTCCCTATCTTGCCCGTGGATGTCGTAAAAGACTACTATGGAATTTAATATGTACATAACATCTGTGCAAGAGAAGGAAATCTCGAAATAGAACCCTATATCAACATGTCTGACCAGAGTGGTAGAGTAGGTCAAATTCCCTTCCATTGTGGAGGATGCCTGAGCCCAACAGTGGGACGTATGTGGGCTGTAATAATGATGATGGTGATGAAATGTCAGTTTGCAGTGTTCCTTGTGGTGACAGAGTAAGAATGCAATTCACCAGTCCCTATCTTGCCCGTGGATGTCGTAAAAAACGACCATGGGATATGATATGCAAATAATAAGTATGCAAGAGAAAGAAAACTCGACATCGAGTATGTCGTTCTGCGGACAATAAAAAAAGACTGGCGGAGTTTGAGTCCGCCCGTGACCATGAACGCTGTAAAGTGTTCGATACATCGAGCAATCAAAAAGCAAATATAAAAGCGATAAAATACCTAAATATAATTTTATTTACAATACAAAGTTTTTGTCAACGTTTGTTGACAGTATTAGTTCTTAAGACAACCGCTGGGGAAGAAAGGTTCTCGAGTAGCGACCAGGTATCGGATGACATAGTGTAAGACGCCCCCCCACTAAGTGGACCGACGACCTGGTGAAAGTTGCTGCACGTCGTTCAATGCAGGTGGCACAAGACGGCACTTTCTGGCGGATCATGAGGGAGGCCTGCATCCAGCAGTGGACGGCGATAGACTGAAATGATGATGAATGATGATAAAAATTTATTAACAGTAGAAAAAGATTCAATATAATTAATTAGATAAATGCTTCAATAAGGTATGTGAAGACAAAGCCCCCTAGATTACACTTCAAGATCTAAATATGCAGACATTAACAGATTTACGCTCCGAACAATTGAAACTAAGTCCAATTCAGCTCACATTCGCTAAGACTATCATTTCAAAAAGAATTAAAACTATCAGCTAGCGAGGCATAGCTTATCGCCGTAGCAGAGGGCAATTAAGCAGATTGCGTTTATATGGGTTCCACATAAATCAGGGATCCATTGCGTTCCACACCGAGCTGCGAATTCCCCGAGCGTATGGCCATTAGAACAGCGATTAGTGGGATATATATCATAATCGTTTGAATAATTGTATTCTTATCACGGTGCTACATATGGAAACTTGATAACCTTGATTTGTCGGTGTCATCATCATCATCATTTCAGCTCATATACGTGTCACTGTTGGGCTTGAGCCTCCTCTATAACAGGAGACAAATTGACCTTATTTGACCATGCTGGTCAAACAGGTTGGTATAGGGGTATTATCGGTGTGATGAAGGAGTAAGAATATAATTCCCCACCCCCAAGAAGCAAGCAAGGAAAAAACTCGAAATAATATACTACGCCAACCTTTGCTGATCACGTGTTCCGATATGGTAGGACCACACTGTTGACAGTTGTCTGTCTATAGCCGCGGGCCGGTGCATCCGGAGTATTACCACACTCTCGCAGAAAATCGACGTCTGAGTAGTTGCAATTTGTTACTACGCTTCGTTCGGTGAGTGAGAGAGCCGGAAGCTCAACTTTCTGAGGGTGTTTGCGTGTGGTGAGTTTTGGTGATTCCTTTAGTTTCATTGAACCTCATTGCACGCATTCACACTCCCTTCACTTTCTTCACGGTAGGCAGCGGCCTAGCAAAAGTCCATGAGCGGCAGTAACACTTACCATCAGGTGTAATGTTTGCTCGTTTACCACCGTTTGCAATAAAAAAAAAGAGGGAATAATGGCATAAATGACACACTTGGCAGGCAGAATGGTAAGTATTTACCATTCTGGTAATTATATACCTTAGCCAAACTGGCTTACGAAGGAATTGATATAGAGTATTATGACGCGTTTTCGTTCTCTTGAATTTATGTTACCCGCATTCCTTAGTCATGGTTTATGACACTGACGGGCAATAAAGTGGTTAATTGTATCTTTTCTTCGTCACCCCACGTAATATTACTTATTTAGCGATTAATAAATAAAATAACAAAGAGGGCCAAGAGTTTTTATGGCCCAACAATATACTTAGCAATATGTCTTCGTGTGATTTAGTTTAATGTAATTAACGCTTACCGATGTAGACATTTTGGGGCTCCCTGAAGACCAACCGGCTCTTATTTGATATGCAATAACATATACGTACACTTTCATACTAACAAATTCTTTTATTTTGTTTTTTTTTTTATATATGTTTTAATTCATTTTTTTTTAATGTGGTGACGGAGTAAGAATACAATGCACCACCCCCTTTCTTGCCTTCGTGGGTGTCGTAAAAGTCGAGTAAAGGGTATAATATGCAGCTAACAACGACATAAGATGAGGAAATCTCAAAATGAAACCCTATGCCAACACGTCTTACCAGCGTAATATAGTAGATTAAATTTCCGCCCAAAAAATGATGATATAATAATTTTCATAAAAAATAACACCCTAACTAATGAAGATTTGAAAGAAGATTTAAAGAAGGTTTATGGATAACTTTACAAAGTTACACCCACATATAGTTAAGGTATATAAATTACTGCAGAAGGAGGTGGCGGATCGTCTGCGCGAGGAGCGCAGCCTCGATGAGGAGATCCGCCGCCGGCGAATGGGGCGGCGCAGG
Organism: Lymantria dispar; assembly: GCA_032191425.1. Classification (NCBI taxonomy): domain Eukaryota; kingdom Metazoa; phylum Arthropoda; class Insecta; order Lepidoptera; family Erebidae; genus Lymantria; species Lymantria dispar. The sequence goes on from CM063455.1 coordinate 29,370,895, forward strand.
CGCAACTACCTGCGCCTCATGCCGCCCTAGCCGAGGCCGCGGGTGACGTGACCGGGGATTAGTCCGTCACCCGCCGAGAGGCCGACCGCGTGAGGAAAGACCGACGTCCTCCCCGAGGGGGGGGATGGAGGGGAAGATGGGGTCGATGGGAGGGTACCCCACGTGGGGGGTATTCCGTCGGGCCGACCACTGACGACAAGTAAACCTGCTCCGGTGGTCGGCCCAACGACGAAGGCGAAGTGGTTTTCGAGTGGGTTGCGGGAGTTGCGTGCTTAAGCCCCTCTGTCGCCCCGGACGGAGTGGTGCGGAGGCGCGCCGACCGCAGCCCACCCACAAAAAAAAAAGGGTATATAAATTACGACCAGAACAACAATAACTGTATAAAATATCTTAGGACTGCACTCTGTGAACATGAGGCCTACGTCCAGCAGTGGACGGCGATAGATTGAAATGATGATAATGAAGATGATGATACTACGCTATTAGTGTCGTGACTAGGATTGACAACATTTCTTCGACGAAGATAAGATAAGATACTTTTTATTTGTGAAAACATGTGTAGGTAAGTTCTTAAACAATCTATTATTAATTGGATTCAACATGTTCTGCCACTATAGGGGCGTACAAATTGTCATAACATTAATTAATTTACATTTATTATTACATTATTATTATTCTATATTACAATATCATTTAAACGAAACATAGTATTTTTCAAAATAAGCTATAAAAAAAATAGTACACTTCTAAAAAATATAGTATTTTTTAGCTGGGAATTTGCCGAGGCCGCGGGTGACGTGACCGGGCATTAGTCCGTCACCAGCCGAGAGGCCGACCGCGTGAGGAAAGACCGACGTCCTCCCCGAGGGGGGGGATGGAGGGGAAGATGGGGTCGATGGGAGGGTACCCCACGTGGGGGGTATTCCGTCGGGCCGACCACTGACGACAAGTAAACCTGCTCCGGTGGTCGGCCCAACGACGAAGGCGAAGTGGTTTTCGAGTGGGTTGCGGGAGTTGCGTGCTTAAGCCCCTCTGTCGCCCCGGACGGAGTGGTGCGGAGGCGCGCCGACCGCAGCCCACCCACAAAAAAAAAAGGGTATATAAATTACGACCAGAACAACAATAACTGTATAAAATATCTTAGGACTGCACTCTGTGAACATGAGGCCTACGTCCAGCAGTGGACGGCGATAGATTGAAATGATGATAATGAAGATGATGATACTACGCTATTAGTGTCGTGACTAGGATTGACAACATTTCTTCGACGAAGATAAGATAAGATACTTTTTATTTGTGAAAACATGTGTAGGTAAGTTCTTAAACAATCTATTATTAATTGGATTCAACATGTTCTGCCACTATAGGGGCGTACAAATTGTCATAACATTAATTAATTTACATTTATTATTACATTATTATTATTCTATATTACAATATCATTTAAACGAAACATAGTATTTTTCAAAATAAGCTATAAAAAAAATAGTACACTTCTAAAAAATATAGTATTTTTTAGCTGGGAATTTGCCGAGGCCGCGGGTGACGTGACCGGGCATTAGTCCGTCACCAGCCGAGAGGCCGACCGCGTGAGGAAAGACCGACGTCCTCCCCGAGGGGGGGACGTCGGTCGATGGGAGGGTACCCCAAAGGGGGTATTCCGTCGGGCCGACCACTGACGACAAGTTAACGCTGCTCCAGTGGTCGGCCCAACGACGAAGGCGACGTGGTTTTCGGGTGGGTCGCGGGAGTTGCGTGCTTAAGCCCCTCTGTCGCCCCGGACGGAGTGGTGCGGAGGCGCGCCGACCGCGGCCCACCCACAAAAAAAAAAAAAAAGCTGGGAATTTGCACATGGCATTTCATTTAAATTTTTTAAGTTATTATTTTCTTTATCACGAGTTGTTATAGAGGATATCTATACCTTAAGAAAGAAGAGTACCAACATAAAAAATCTCTTAAAAAAGTAACAACTAGGAATATATGAGCAGAATGGGAATATAAGACCCTAGATTTCGGTGTTGAAAATATAGTATTTTTGCTTACTATATTTTACTTCAACAATAATTAATTCTGCTGTGTGGTAGCGGCTTCGAATACTACCAACCCTTGCTTTGCTCATGGGTGTCGTAAAAGACGACTAAGAACCCTAGATTGACCCGGACCAACTCCATCTGGTATCATTGGGGTCAACGATTACATTCCCAAGGAGGGTTGACGTCAGGCAGGCGGCCGGTCATAAAAGTCATTGCCGAAACTTTTTGCAATATGTCAAAACAGATGACATATTGCGTAGACCCCAAGTAATTGGGATAAGAGCAAGATGATGATGATGATTTTACTTCAACAATATACAGTACGCAGATCTGAAATATAGTTTAATACTATATATTATAGTACGGTTAGTAACCCTAGTCGTGACGAAGTAAGAATACAATCGAGTGTCGTAAAATACGACTATGGTATATAATATTCATATAATATCTATTCAAGAGAGAGAAAACTCGAAAGGAAACTCTATACCAACCCCTCTGACCAGCGTGATACAGTTCTAATTTCGCTCCTATTGTAAAGGAGGCTCGAGCCCAGTAGTGGGACGTATATGAGCTGACATGATGATGATAATAACTATACTAGTCAGACGTGTTGTTATATTTTATTTGCATAGTAACGCGTTAATTGTAGTATTTCGCTGCCTACCATGAGGAGAGCTATAAACCTCGCTTTCTAAAAGCCTCGGTTCCAAGAAGTAACTCTCCAAATTGCCGACAGTATTGGGATCCTCGGTGTCGAAATATCGAACAAAGTCCAGTTTGGGTGTCATTTGGAGGACAAAGCCAAATTGGCAAGCAAAAAGTTGAGCGTAATGAACAAAGCCAGGCGGTACTTCACACCGAGACAGCGTCTTGTACTAAACATAGCACAAGTTCGCCCTCATGTGGAGTACTGCTCCTATCTCTGGGCATGGCGCGCCCAAGTATCAGCTAGACCCACTTGACTCCAAAGGCGTGCTGTTCGTTCCAGCGTTCCAACGATTATTTCTCCCACGTACGTGCAAGCTCTGGAATGAACTACCTGCTGCTGTGTTTCCCGAGCGCTATGTCATGTCCTTCTTTAAACGAGGTTTAAGAAGAGTATTTACTTCACGGTAGGCAACGGCCAGGCTGTGCCTCTGGTATTGTAAAGGTCCATGTGCGGCAGTATCACTTACCATCAGGTGTGCTGCCTGCTCATTTGCCACCATCGGCAATAAAAAAAAATAAAAAATACTCGTTTAAGGATAACCACGCACCTTCTTGTATCTTTTCACGACTCGTAAATACAGTTAGATATTTCTATAAATATGTTTGCTTAGTACGCAATATCTCTAATAATAAAAGAAATATAGAATAATCATCTGACTCAGCTTTATAAAATTCAGACAGTACATAATAAGGTAATAATGAAATGAATTTATTTGATACTAAACGTGTTTAAAGTAATACGAAAATTTACTGTTATAACTATAACAATTTTAGTCTAAATTAAAGTACTGCATAATTGTAAAATACACTATGCAATAAAATCCGTGTGGTAACGGAGTAAGAATAGAATTCACCATACTCACTCTTACCCGTGGGTGTTGTAAACGATGATTGCGGAGGACGTCTGAGCCCAATAGTGGGAGTGGGAGTTTTATGGGCTGAGATGATAAGATCATGAATGTAATGAATTACGTGAGTATTATACATTTGAATAAAAAATAATTTTACGGATTTTATTGCGCTTGTAATTGTTTTTAATTGCCCGACTTTTAGAACAGGGTTCAAGATCACTGGCGTCTTATTATCCCATGAAAAATTATCGAATCGTCGGCGAATTCAAATCAAATCATTTATTTGCAAAATATGGGTGTAAAATATTAGTTGTCACAGGTATTGAATGTATCACCATCACATTTGACCGTCAAGCGGCATGCAAAAAGAGCTAATGCTCTCAGAACAAGTACAATATGTTTCGCCAATTTAAATTAATTATTTAATTATGTAATGTCAATAACAATAACAATAATGTCCACACTAATAATAATAATAATATCAACAATAATAATAATTTCAGATAAGTAATATAAAAACACAAACATAACAATAAAGCAGTAATTACATATCCGTCAATTCAACTTATCATTTAAATAATCATTAATTGAGTAATAGGCTTTCTCTAGAAGTAAAGTTTTTATTTTATTTTTAAATATATTCATATTATTAATTTGCAGAACAGATTTAGGAAAATGATTATATAAACGCGGTGCCATGCAAAATATACTCTTATTTAACATTGCCGTCTTATTTCCTAGTGTAGAAATCTCAAGGTGGCGTCTTTTACTGTTTAAATTCCTAAATAAATGCATATTTTTACGGATAAATACTACCACCTCCAGAATATATATACAAGGCAGTGTTAAGAGTTTAAAATTTTTAAATATAGGTCTGCAGCTATCCGTTTGTTTCACATGACAAAGCGCTCTTACACATCTCTTTTGGGCAAAGAATGCAGTGTCTTTATCAGTGGAATTGCCCCAAAATATAACACCATATCTTAAAAGAGGGGAAACATAACCATGATAAGCTGTAACTACAGTAGGTATGCTCACACTTTTTCTGAGCATATTAAATCTGTTGTTTAACTACTACATATAGTTTTGCTACGGTACACGTAGCTATTGTACTCGTAGCACAGTGCTACGACGTAGATACGGTGAATAATTTAGAGTACTTATAGATTTTTCTTCTTATCAGCGTACATATTTTCACGCTGGCTAGCTCTGATGGCTGCTCTAGTGGTTAACGCGGGGTTTATATATAATAAAGGATTTGGATTTGAATTTGCTATTGTTGGGTTTAGTCTCAATTATAATGGCAGGAAATAATACTTTTTCTGTTTCAACTCTAAATAATATTATTTAGAGTTGAAGCCTGGCCTTATTTAAACCGATACGCTTCTTAGATCGACGACCCCATCTATGGAGCCACTTTGGTCAATATAAATCTGCTATGCGCAAAGATTGAATTTGGAATAGGTACTATTTTATTAACTTGTTTGCGAGGGAAAAATGATGACAATAGAAATCAGTCTCAATCGCCTTAGCAATTAGACTAGAATATAACAACCAAATTATCGCTCGCATTGACGTCTTTGAGTAAAAAGTTCCAAATTCCATATTTTAACAGGGTACAAACTAAGTATGCAATGTATTTTTTGGTTACCTTTAAATAATTTACAGCGAATTGTTATACGTTCGTGTCCTCGTACCCCACAGACCCCATTTACCTTAGAGTCATAAAATGTAACAGTTTAGTATACACCTGTCATGATTGTCGTTTGACATGCCAGCCCACAATAACAATAACGATTCATGACACCAATATCTCATAATCGTAACATCGATTTTGTATCGATAACAATGCGGCTAAGTTAAACCGATTATTATGATTTCGCGATTTAATAAATCGTTTTATCGATTTAGTATTTGTTTTATATATAAAGACCGATACCTATCTCTAAAAATGGGTTAAATTAAGGAATATAAAGGTTATTACGTCACGAGCCGAAAGCCCAACTTTCTGAGGGTGTTCGGATGTGATGGGGTTTTAGTGATGTCTTTAGTATGACCGAACCTCTTTGTACGCATTCACTCTCCCTTCACTTTCTTTGAGGTAGGCAGTAGCCTTGCAAAGGTCTATGAGCGGCAGTAACATTTACCATCAGGTTTACTGTTTGCTACTTTGCCATCGTGTGCATTAAAAAAAAACTGAAACCACCCACTTTCTTGTACATAGGTGTTGTAAAAGACGATTAAGGGATATAATATGCAAATAAAACATAGCAAAACATCTGACTAGTGTAGTTATTATCATCATCATGTCAGCTCGTATACGTCCCACTACTGGGCTCGAGCCTCCTTTACAATAGGAGCGGAATTAGAACAACTGTATCACGCTGGTCAGAGGGTTTGGTATAGAGTTTCCTTTCGAGTTTTCTCTCTCCTGAATAGATATTATATGCATATTATATACCATAGTCGTATTTTACGACACCCACGATCGGGGGTGGTGAATTGTATTCTTACTCTGTCACGACATTAATAGCGTAGTATTATCATCATCATCATTTCAGTCTATCGCCGTCCACTGCTGGACGTAGGCCTCATGTTACGCCACAGAGTGCAGTCCTATGCCGCCTGCATCCAACGACGCCCAGCAACTTTCACCAACTCTTGGAGTGGTAGGACCACACTGTCGACAGTTATCTGTCTACAGCTGCGGGCCGGTCCCTCCGGGGCAGTACCACACTCTCGCAGAAAATCGACGTCTGAGTAGTAGCGATTTGTTACTGTGCTTCGTTCGGTGAGCGAGAGAGCCGGAAGCCCAACTTTCTGAGGGTGTTTGCGTGTGGAGGGTTTTGGTGGTGCCCTTGGTATCACCGAGCCTCAATGCACGCATTCACACTCCCTTCACTCTCTTCGCGGTAGGCAGCGGCCTTGTAAAGGTCCATGAGCGGCAGCAACACTTACCATCAGGTGTACTGTTTGCTCGTTTGCCACCGTTTGCAATAAAAAAAAAAAAAAACTCGTCGGTCAATCTACTTTATCCTACACTAGAGTAGTAAATAGTAGGGCAATTTCTCTCCTGTAAGTAATGATTGGTCGCCTGCGGCTTTTTTTCTGATGGGTTATGGTTAGCGTAAATGCCATCCACTCCGTTCAGGGTGAGGAAAAGGCGGCGCGCGGCCCCATAACCCACCGTATGCCCTCCCCATTGCCATTGAGCCGACCAGAGGTACGGTGTCTCTTATCGTCCGTGGCCAACCCGGCGGGATACCCTTTCGGGTACCCTCCCTCCCTAACGCCACCCTACCTCGCCTGCTTGAAGTAAATTCCCCCTTTTTTTTGTAGTGGTCCTCGGCGCCTGGCTCCATTTGGAGCAACAGATGAGTGGCGCGCGGCCCTGTAACTCACCCGTATAGCACGTCGCCTTCGTCTTTGGGCCGACCACCAGTGCAGACTTCCTTGACTTCAGTGGTCGACCCGAAGTAAATTCCCCTTGGGAATGTAATTGTTAACCAGAGTGCATCACATGGAGTTGATTAATGGCGATTTAAGAACTCGGTTGTCGTTTACGACATCCATGAGCAATATAAGGGTTGGTAGTAGGAATGTGAAAAATAATCGATTTTTATATTCGATTATCAAAATACTAAAAAATCGATTATAATCGATTATTTTATATTAAAATTAATAGATTATTTCACTGCCAGATCTCCTAAAAAAAGGTGATTACGATACTGCGTGCAGTGTTTCATACTAGGTCATCATAATCCTGTTGGCAGAAAAAAATCGATTATTTTATAATAGATTTGTTTTAAAACATAACAAATCGATTATTTAATTAATCGATTATTTGCCCTCCAAGTCACATCCCTAATTGGTAGTATATGTAGCCGCCACCAGACGGCACTATGACACTTTGAGCTTAGTTATGAGGTTAATACTACATTGATGAGGACTGCACAGATGGCGTTATGGTTAAGATATCGACCTACCACACCAGTGTTGTTGGTTCGATCCCACGCAGTGTACATCTCACTTTATTTTTTTATCTCTTTATATTTTAACTAGCAACCCGCCCTCGCTTCTCTTCGGTTTCAGTCGTCTTTCCTGAATAGTTCCCGTGGGAATACTGGGATAAAATATAGTCTAGTTTACGCCCTGATATTATAGCTTTCCATTGGTGAAAGAATTTTTGAAATCGGTCCAGCCGTTTTGAAGATTACCCGGAACAAACAGACAGACAAAAATTTAATTTTATCGCTATTTTAGGCATAGGTGTCGTGCAAATAACCGTGTGAGCATGAAAAAAAGCCTATTATTTTGACATTACAAACAGACACTCCAATTTCATTTATTGGTATAGACTAGCAACCCGCCCTCGCTTTGCTTCGGTTTCAGTTGTCTTTCCTGAATAGTTCCCGTTCCCGTGGGGATACCGGGATAAAATTTAGCATAGTTTACGCCCTGATATTTTTTTCCATTTGTGAAAGAATTGTTGAAATCGGTCCAGCCGTTTTGAAGATTACCGGGAACAAACAGACAGACAGACACACAAAAAAAAATATAAAGTGTATTTTAGGCACATGTATAGTGTAAATAACCGTGTGAGCATGAAAAAAGCCTATTATTTTGACATTACAAACAGACACTCCAATTTTATTTATTGGTATAGATTTATATAGTAGGTACTATCAGTAGTATAATTATCTTCGAAATATATCTACATATTAGTCAAAATAATAGATAAAATTTAAAATTTTAATAACTCCCCGACACAAAATAAAATAATTAAAAGAAGTATTTACGTTTTCTTCAACAGAAATCACCAATTAATTGTCATATAAAGATCTCTATATAAGAGATCTGGTTGACCGAGCTTTGCTCGGTATAATTTTATTTTCGTAAATTGTATTTTTGACGAACTTATTTAGATATACATTAATAAAAAATAAAAAATTATGAAATAATGAAAAATATCAAAAACTACAAAAACAGAATAATAATAACACCGAGATTCGATCTCACGCTGTTTGAATGCGACTGGACAACTTCCCAACTGAGCTATTGTCACTCTTGACGGCGACAGCTAATTTTAAATTCTTACTCTATTGACATTTCATGTCATTGTATTGATTAGCTAAACCGACAAAGCAACATTTTCTATAAATAAAACCTAGCTAGATCAATTTGTTGGCCCCGAAACCTCTAGTATGCTAAATTTCATGAAAAACGTTGGAAACGTTTCGGAAATTATGAAAAAATATATATGTATATATACAAGAATTGCTCGTTTAAAGATATAAGATATTGTCACAATATTGTCGTAAAGTACTTAATCGAGTAAAATGATTACGACATTACATCATTTTGAAATAGAGCTGATACTCTAACACTGCTGCACCGATATTAACCAAACACAGCTAAGCACTACCGTAGGGAAACTGGCTTTCAAATGCCAGAAAACGGCATTGAAATCGATCCATCTGTTTAAGAGTCTATGATGCCACAGACAGGCACACACACACACAGACAAACATCAACGTCAAACTAATAACACCCCTATTTTCGTCAGGATTTAATAAGATAATATTTAAAACTGATGAGTATCAAAAAGTGTATATTATTATACAAAGTTGTAACATTATCCTTGTTGAGGCCTTGGCCTCACCGCAAGGCCACTACATTACCACGTTCCGTAATCAAACTCAATGCATTTGCTTGTTCATTTGTTACTTGAGCGTCAAAGATTATAAAATTCTTTGTAGAGGCGATTTTCTTACGCTTGAGGCCTGTGCCGCTTGTGCAGCGCAGCGCCGTGAACACGTCACAATCATCATCGCCCTGGCGATAGTCGGCAGCGTCAGGAATTGGGACGCGGTCGCAGCCTTCTGCGAGGCAGTGATCTCGCAAAAGGAGGCGGTGGATCGCCTGCGCCAGGAGCGCAGCCTCGATGAGGCGATCCGCCGCCGGCGACTGGGCCGGCGTAGACGCAAGTACCTGCGCCTCATGCCGCCCTAGCCGAGGCCGTGGGTGACGTAACCAGGACCATTAGTCCGTCACCCGCCGAGAGGCCGATCGCGTGAGGAAAGACCGACCTCCTCCCCGAAGGCGGGACGTCGGTCGATGGGAGGGTACCCCAAATAGGGGGTATTCCATCGGGCCGACCACTGATGACAAGTAACCCTGCTGCGGTGGTCGGCCCAACGACGAAGGCAACGTGTACGTGGGTGGGTTGCGGGTGTGCGTGCTTACGCCCCTCTCGCCCCGGACGGAGTGGTGCGAGGAGCGAGCCGACCGCAACCCACGCCCAAAAAAAAATGAAAGTGGCGATTTTCTTACATTTCTTTAATATGCCTTTATTCTATTAAAGTTATATTTTAAATAGAGATTTTTACTTATTTTTGTGTGGTGAGAGAATATAATTCACCACTCCCTATTTTGCCCGTGGATATTATAAAAGACGACTAAGGTATATAATATGCATATAACATTTATACAACGGAAGGAAAACTCGTAATAAAACCGGGTATATATACCAACGATCAATTTCCCTCCTGTTGTAAAGGAGTCCATATAAACATACTAATAAAATCAATATCATTATCATCATCATCCTAACCTATATATGATCCCTGTTGGGCTCAAGCCTTCTTCATTTTCATTCCATTGTGGGAAGGAATTTGACTTATTAAACCATGCACGTCAGACATATTGGCATAGGTTTTCATTTCGAGTTTTCTTTTTCTTGCATCGATGTTATCTGCATATTATCCCTTAATCATTTTTACGGCACGCAGAGGCAAGAAAAGGCAGGCAGGTTGGTGAATTGTATTCCTATTCTAACACTACATTAAAAAATCAATATATCCTTTTTTACTGTTGATCAAAATGTATATTGGGTGAATTGTATTCTTATTCTGTGTGGAAGACAACCAAGGTTATTATAATACAGACTAGCAACCCGCCCTCGCTTCGCTTCGCTTTTAGTCGTTTTACCCGCGTAGTTCCCGTTCCCGTGGGAATACCGGAATAAAATATACCGTAGGTTACTCTCTGATATTATAGCTTTCCATTGGTGAAAGAATTTTTGAAATCAGTCCAGCCGCTTTGAAGATTACCCGGAACAAACAGACAGACAGACAAAATTTTTTTAATCTGTATTTTAGGCATGTGTACCTATAATTGCAAATAATTGTGTGAGCATGAAAAAAGCCTATTATTTTGACATTACAAACAGACACTCCAATTTTATTTATTGGTATAGATAACATCAATTGCAAGAGAAGGAAATCTCGAAATATAAACCTATACCAACCAGTTTGACTAGGGTGGTTATTGTAAGTCAAAATACCTCCACGTGGAGGAGGCTTGAGCTCCGCAGTGGGACGTAATTATACGCTGTGATGATAATTATTGATAAATAATGTAACTACCATAGTTATATGCCACGTCTGTTATAATTGCTATATAATCTTTGTCACATAGCGTGGGTAGCCACTAATACAAGTAAGAGATTGACCCTGTATTTTCTAATGCAAGGTTATGCTACGCTGTTTGAGAATGTATGACGTTGGTATGACGTCATTGTTAGATGCAGGAAATGAAACATGTGAACATCAATTTTATAGAACATTTTATATAACAGGTTTTCTATTTATTTTAATTCTATATTAATCTATTATTATTTCTCTTTTCTTATCATTATTTCTTTCTCTTTTATTATTATTTCTCTTTTCTTATTAATTTATTATTTCTATATCTACAGATTTAATTCTCCACTCCATATCTTGCCCGTGGATGTCGTAAAAGACGGCTAAGGGAGTATTGCTGATGACCTCTGACCAGCATGGTAAGGCCAATTTTCCTCCTATTGTGGAGGAAGCTCGAGACTAGCAATATGAGCAAAAATGATGATGATGAGATTAAAAAAAAACTACTGTACTGTGTACTGTTAGGCTCGTTTGGCACCAACAGCAATGAAAAAATGCAACCCAGAAAGTTATTGTTAAATTAACAACTATTTTAACGTACTTAGTGTTTTGTGTCGCTTTTTTTTGCAATATAAAAAAATTCATCTCAGCAAATATTTTTAATACCGTCGAACGATTAACGAACTCTACCGAACCCATTAATCTCCCTAGATGAAAAGTGTCTGCTGCTCCAAATACTTTAATTCAATTTTTATTTCAACATCATCATTTCAACCCATCCAGGTGTTGGGCTCGGCCCTTATAGCTTTCCTCCTATGGCATCGATATTATCCCATATTATATCTCTTAGACATCTTTTACAGCATCCATGGGCATGATAGGGGGTGGTGAATTGTATTCTTACTCCGTCACTACAGGCAACATCTGGGGGCACGGCAGTGCCCCCGCCAAGTCGAGCAAAAAAAAGGGCGGGCAAAACGCAAAACTGCCGTAACATACTTTTCTCGAAGCCATTCAGGCCATTTTCGACCCCCTATAACTTCGTTGTTAATAACACTAGAAACCTGAATTTTTAGTAACCTAGCAGACCTTGTATACAAATTATGTATTTAAAATTTCATTCAATTTGAATCAATAGTTTAAGAATTATAACTAGTCAAAATTTCGTAATTTTGTCACTCACTGACTGACTGACCGATCATCAATATTAAAGTGGCACTTCTAGCCTACATAGAAGCTTCAAATTTAGAATAAAATTAGTGTTTAGTGTATAAAAGAAGGAAAAATTATGAAACATTATAGTTTTCATCCAGTTTCCGAGATACACTATCTGCATAAATAATTTTGTAAACTCGTATAAATATATAGGATTACAAAGTTACATTTGCAGTTAATGAAATGTAACTTTGTAAAAAATAAGAATACATTTGTCGCCATCATTGCTTCTCTATGGGAATCGTAACAACCGGCTAAAGACTGCGCAGATGACGTAGTGGTTAAGATACCAACGTACCGCGCTAGTGTCGCGGGTTCGAATCCCATGCAAGACAACATCTTGTACGATCCACAAATTGTTGTTCTGAGTCTGAATGTCATTTGTGTCGGTTAATTAGGTACATATTCTTTCCGTATGGTGACGAAGTAAGAATACAATTCACCACTCTCTATCTTGCCCATGGATAACGTATAAGACGACTATGGGATATAATGTGCACATACCATCTGTGTAAGAGAAAGAAAACTCGAAATTATACCCTATATCAACATGTCTGACCAGCTTGGTATAGTGGGTTAAATTCCCTCCCATTGCGGCGGAGGCCCGAGCTCAACAGTGGGACATATGAGGGACGCGATGATGATGCGATGTTGAATTATATGTTTGTAAATCCCCCACAATATAAGGATTATTATTCCCTTAGTGCAAAGCGTTGTCATTTAAAAAAAAGATACAACAGGAAGGAGAGTGGGCAGCAGCTCTCGCCGGGGAAATGTATGATATCTCACTGTGAAACCACCCCGCCTACCAAACGTGGCGACTACGTCATTATTCTTCATAAGGCGTAGAAAAATGAGTTCTAGTCATGGCAACTCTGTTACCCTTGAGCGTCTTTGGATGCAGGTGCCACAGTACCACACTTTATAGTGAAGCATGAGGGGGGGTCTATCTTCTACAATGGACGGCGATAGGTTGAATGATGATTGGCATAATAGGTGTAGACAGATACCTAGATGTAATTATGTTCAAAGATAACTTGTAAAATGGTCAATCAACTTAATGAAAAAGCAAGAGTAGGACGTGTCTTGTGAAATTGTACCAAAATCTCAAAGTCATTCTGTTTATTTTAAACATAAAAGATCTTTAATATTGATATAGTCACTATAAGAAGTTGTTAGGTTAGCTATTTACGTAATAACTTATGAAGAAAGGTCCCTTAAGCAGGGACTGAATGAGTTAACCGACTTGGTATAACATGGATCTCACAAATTTTTATGGTAAAAGAACTCAGTTGCGAGGCTTGGCTTTTTTTTACAAGTATTGTTTTTGATGGTATTTTATTTACAAGTGTGCTTAATGATAAAATGTAATACATGTATAGTTCAAATATATATACTAGCGGACCCAACAGACATTGTTTTGTTCAATTAAAATAAAAGGAATTCTCATTGCAATCAACAGAAGCGCCACCTACCGGGTCCAATTGTGAATCTAAACCATTCTCGAATCCCCTTGAACACACACAAAAAATTTCATCAACATCGGTCCAGTCGTTTAGGAGGAGTTCAGTGATATACACACGTACACAAAAATTTATGTGTAAAGAATCATATTGTATCTAAAATGATAGCCGAAATTTTTGTCATGTATTTTCCAACTCTAAACTCACAACAAATAATTTCGTTTTCGTATAAAAAATACGAATAAGCAGATATTGTAAAATGGCCTCATCATCATCATCATCATTTCAGCCTATCGCCGTCCACTGCTGGACGTAGGCCTCCCTCATGTTGCGCCACAATGAGCGGTCCACCTAGTGGGGGGGCGTCCTACACTGCGTCGTCCGATACGTGGTCGCCACTCGAGAACCTTTCTTCCCCAGCGGTTGTCGGTTCGTCGCGCGATGTGGCCTGCCCATTGCCACTTCAGCGTGCTAATTCTTCGTGCTATGTCGGTTACACCCGTTCTTCTGCGGATTTCCGTATTCCGGATTCTATCTCGCAGAGAAATCCCGAGCATAGCCCGCTCCATAGCACGCTGATTGACTTTGAGCCTTGATATGAGGCCTACATTTAGGGACCACGTTTCCGTGCCGTAAGTCATCACTGGTAACACACACTGGTCAAAGACCTGTGTTTTCAGATACTGAGGTATGTTGGACGAGAAGATCCTCTTAAGTTTCCCGAACGCTGCCCAACCGAGTTGGATTCGTCGTCTGATCTCTTTCTCGAAATTAGATCTACCTAACTGGACTGTTTGTCCTAGGTAAACATAGTGATCGACAACTTCAAGAATCGCATTGCCAACTAGGACCGGTACAGGAATGACATGGGCATTTGACATGGCTTTCGTCTTGTCCATGTTCATTCGTAAACCCACTAGTTGGGTTACCCTGCTGAGATCATTGAGCATTGTGCCAAGGTCCTCCATGGATTCTGCTATAACGACTATATCGTCCGCAAATCGAAGGTGAGTGATGTATTCGCCGTTAATGTTGATGCCGAGTCCAGTCCAGTCTAAGAGCTTGAAGACATCTTCCAGTGCAGTGGTGAACAGTTTGGGAGAGATAACATCTCCCTGTCCCACGCCTTTCTGCAACTGGATCGGTTTCGTACTCTTATCCCGGATACGGACTGACATAGTGGCGTTCCTATACAAACACTTTAGCACTTTGATATAGCGATAGTCGATTTGGCACCGCTGAAGAGACTGTAGCACCGCCCAAGTTTCGATTGAATCAAAGGCTTTCTCATAGTCCACAAACGCTAAGCACAGGGGCCGATTATACTCCTCGGTCTTTTGTATAATCTGCCGAAGCGTGAGGATATGGTCTATGGTACTATAGCCTTTTCGGAAGCCGGCTTGTTCGGGCGGCTGGAAGTCATCGAGCTTGCGCGAGAGTCGATTGGTAATGACCCTCGAGAACAACTTATAAACATGGCTCAGGAGTGAGATGGGTCTGTAGTTCTTTAGAAGAGCTTTGTCACCCTTCTTGAAGAACAGCGCCACCACACTCCTGGTCCACGACTCTGGAACGTCGCCCCCGAGGATAACGGAATTAAATAGCTTTTGAAAGGCTATTAAGACTGGCTTGCCGCCCCCCTTCAGAAGCTCTGCCGTAATTCCGTCATCTCCCGGTGCCTTACCGTTACGTAGTTGCTTGAGAGCCATTCTGATCTCGTACAAGCTGATGTCCGGGATTTCTTCGGTATAGTGCCGAGTTAGCTTGGATCTGGGATCTTGCACCAAGCCGACAACAGGATTTCGGGATGATTTGTATAACTGTCCATAGAACCTTTCGACCTCTCCCAAGATCTCACTTTGGGATGAAATGACAGTACCATTGTCGGTCTTCAGCTTAGTCATTTGGCTTTGCCCAATAGACAGATCTTGTGCGAACACTTTTGAGCCACGATTCCGCTCTATCGCTTCTTTAATACGGAGCGTATTAAATCGGCGAATATCGCGACGCACAGACCTGGAGATCTGCCTATTTAGCTGCCTATGTTTGGACCAATCGGCTGAAGACTGCACCGTCATTTCTTTTCTCCGCCCCATGAGCTCGAGAGTCTGGTCAGAAAGTTTTTTAGGTCTATTAACGCGGTGAGCCTTGAAAAATTTCGACCCAACCGCGTGGACAGTTTCCACGAACCTGTTGTTTATATCGTTCGGAGATTCGCATTCTTCCAGACATTGGAAGCGATTGTGTAATTCGAGTTGAAAGCCTTCGAGGTTCTGGTATTGGACAGATGTAGGTCGGAGTGTAAACTTCATCAAGCGTGACCGCTTGACTTTTGTATGGATATTCAATGTGGCTCGTACCATCCGGTGATCGCTCCCAGTTTTAATCCTGCTGATCACTGAGACATCATTGAATATCTGTCGTTGGCCTAAAAAACGGCCTATTGATATTTATTATTAAGTAAAATTGAAGACCGATTATCCACTAGAGATTCTACTTGGACCTCAATCACTCAATTATATTTACTGATATTTTTGAGAATATGAAAATAAATGAATTTTATATGGAGTGATTGTTGTCAAGCGGGCGGCCAGTTATTCAAAATTTATTGAAATATGTACGATGGAAGACGAATACTTATTACATCGACTAAAAGTAATTGACATTAGACTAGGATGTTAATGTATAGGGAAAGGTAGAAACAGTTAATGTAATTATTCTACCTTTCTCTCGACGGAGTAAGAATACCATTCACCACCCCATCTTTTGCCCAACATCTGTGCAAGAGAAGGAAAACTTGAAATAATACTCTATATCAACCTGTCTGACCAGCATGGCGTTCTGCAGTGGGACGTGTATGAGCCGAGAGAGAGAGAAAAACAATAAGAATAAGCTTATTTTGATTTAAGGAGATCCAAGATATTCCCCTTTTTTTTGGCACGCCATGTTTTGGACACACCTTGCCCAATGTGTTTGGGGCGACGGATGAGTGGCGTGCGGTCCCATAACCTACTGTATTCTCTCCCCATTACCATTGGGCTGATCACTGATATTATATCGTTGGTACTGGTATCGTTTCCTTGACAACCGTGGCCGGTCCGGCATCAAAGTTATTTCTAAAAAAAATTTTAGGAATATCTATTAAATCACAACCCCAAAGTTAATTAGACATATTTCCGTTCAAATTTATGCTATGAAGGTATCCATGTACCTATTATCTAAACCAGTCATGTCAAAGATACGGCCCGCGGGCCGCATCCAGCCCCTGGGCCGATTAATAAGTCTCTCTCTTTTATAACTTTGATATGATTTTTTAACAAACGTATATTATATAATTTAATAAATTAAATGTTATAGTAATTCAGTTATTTTTTTTTTATTTTCAATCTGGCCCGCCTACGAATTCAAAATTTAATATATGGCCCTCTGCAAAATTGAGTTTGACACGTCTAATCTACTACCTCTATCTACTATGTCTTACTTCATATCAAAACGTTCTGGTAATAAATAAGTGCTTCGAAGCACAAAAACTTAAATGATATTGAAATATTATGGTAAAATTTGTATCGTACCAACTTGAAATCACAACAACGATAAAATAAGCATTGAAATGGCAACATTCTTAATCTGTGCAAACAGATAATATTTAAAACAAAACAAATTTAATTGCACGGCATTTTCACACAAATAACGTCTTTATTGTTTTTATTATAGAGTTCATGATAACAGCAAATATCAAGTGAGTAATATCCAATTCGAATGATCTCTAAACCACGGTGGATTTTCATTTCCGTATTCGTTTTTGTATTAACGCACGGGGGACATGGTGGGTCAGTTAATTTTGGACGTTCCGCTTCAAATAGACTTCAAAACAAAGCGCGGATTGTAAGAAAATCCCGCCCGGGACCCGTACCTAGCATTCGCTTTACCAAATTACTGAAATTTCATTCAGCTAACGGACTCTAGGGGAGGTGATGTACGATGTATGAATCAAATTAATGATATTAATGGATGTGGTATTTATATTATACTTAACTAAATTATATGCAATGTGACTTGAGTATTCTGTATGGAGACCATCTCTTACTTATCCATGGGAGTTGTAGCATGATGACGGGGCACGGTTGCTTTGCCAGGAACTTGCACAAAGTCTAGAGGAAGGAGAACACACCGTCCTGCCACCACTACGATTATGACGAAGACACGGCGCAGCACATCCTTGAGGTGTGTATCGTGTGGGCAAAGCAGCATTGTGAAGTCGTCGCAATCATAAGCGTCGACCTGATGCTATCAACCATCGTTAGAACGATGCTCGATAGCGTCAGAAATGGGGCACGGTCGCCGCCTTCTTTAAGGTAGTAATTTTGGAAGAAGGCGGCAGATCGTGTTCGGGAGTAACTCCGCTACCGGCGAATTAGGCAGCACAAGCACGAGTACCTGGCCTTAATACCACCCTAGTCGAAGCCAAGAGTGACTGAACCGGGGAATAGTCCATCACTCCGCAAATAAGCTTTTTGGAGTGGTAGGACCACACTGTCGACAGTTATCTGTTTACAGCCGCGGGCCGGACCGTCCGGGGTAGTACCACGCTCTCGCAGAAAATCGACGTCTGAGTAGTAGCAATTTGTTACTGCGCTTCATTCGGTGAGTGAGAGAGCCGTAAGCCCAACTTTCTGAGGGTGTTTGCGTGTGAAGGGTTTTGGTATCACCGAGCCTCAATGCACGCATTCACACTCCCTTCACTTTCTTCGCGGTAGGCAGCGGCCTTGTAAAGGTCTATGAGCGGCAGCAACACTTACTGATGGTAAGTGGTGTACTGTCTGCTCGTTTGCCACCGTGCCCAAAAAAAAAAAAAAAAAATAAGCTAACCGCGTGAGGTCGATGCACCAGATATTACTATATCTAAAACGGTAACTCGCCGGGCTAGCTACGGACGTCACGGGGATGGAATACCGTGGGTTATAGGAGCACGTACCCCGGTTGTAATAAGGTCAAAGAAGTATTTTAATCAAAAAGAAAGGTTTCAGCTGTAGAATAACTCACTGGGAGAGTTGGTGATGAGTGAGCTGCGTGACAAAGATGAGCGAGCTGAGTGAAGCACGATATAGATAAACAGGTGACCACAGAACTGACCTCTGATAGGGCTTTAAGGAAAGAAAGGACAAATTGCGTTGACTCGCAGTAATTGAGATATGACTAAGATAATATTAATGTGGTGGAGTATCAAAGCCAATAGTAGGATTTATGTAGACTGGGATTAGATTAAGTAAAAGGTCATGTCAGGTATCGTGAGAAGCTTTTTCACTTTCTCACAGATAAAATTTTGTATGTTGATATTATTAGAACTATGAAAGGGTTTAATTGGTTGTTAATGGTTTAAATTGATTGATGTCATTACATTTATTTCTTTCATGATATCCACTTTTATTCTCGTTAGAATGATAACTTAAAGTGCAGTACATATTCATCCTGTCCAACGTCTACTATTGGATAAAAAACCTCTCCAAGAAGGAATAATGCCATAATTGATATACTTTTTTTTTTAGTTCTAGACAACATCCTAGACTAAAAAAATAAACCAAATAATAAAAAAACAAATGCGTCGCGTGTTAAAAAAGTAACTTAACGAACACAAATTACACTCAGTCAGTATAGCAGCAGATCGCACGAAGTATTCTATTGCTTGGGAATCGAATGCGCGATATTGGCCTCGGAAGTTTAGTTATCTTGATCATCACACCATCTATGGAGTCAAGTCCTTGACCGGTTGATTGATGATTGCAGTTGATGTTATAATTTTTTTCAAGAAACTGCTGCCCATTCATTCAGGTTTTTCGACTTTCAGGGAAAAATTACTGTCTTTGACGCATTAAGTTCCGCAAACATTACTACCTTCTGGAAAGTGACGGAGTAAGAACACGATTCTCCACTCCCTCTTGTCCGTGGGTGTTGTAAATGACGATTAAGGGATTAAATATCCATATAATATCTAAGCTGGAGAAGGAGAACTTGAAATGAAACCCTGTACTAACACGTCTGATCTGCGTAGTCAATTTTCTTCTTATCGTAAAGGAAGCTCAAGCCTATTAGTGGGAGGTATATGGGTTGAAATTATGATGATGACGAACCTTCAGCATAAGCGCAATAATTTTGAAGTACCACATCCGAATTTACTTTATACATTAATGTATTTTGTGTTGAAATTTACCCAGTTTTATAAAACCAAAGCGGACGAAATGAGCTTAGTGGTAGATCGTGTAGCGTACTCTGAGTGCTCGGCTACTTAGCGGCTGTGGCTCCCACCAACCGTACGTACTGTGTACTCACTCGTATATACTGATTATATACAAACACACTTATATTTTAGAGTTAGAAATTTTAAAATCTCTTACGTCGGTGAATCTATTTCGTCTGAGCAGTTTTCGTGTAGCTATAAATGATTTTCTTACAATTGATTGAATCAGGCGATACATGGCGGAAATCCATTATTCTGAAATGGAAGAAAGGAAGGGAGACCTACCACTTTCACACGGTAATCATTATACCGCACACCACAATAGAAGGAATACGGGATAGGATTAAGGATTATTATTATATTAGGGGAAGGATTATTATTTATTCGACAAGTATTTCACCTCTAAACGAGGCATCTTCAGGACCGTTCGGCTTCAAATCGCATAATAAATATTCGAAGTTCTGCGGAAAATTGCAAGTCCACGTTCTGGAAGGTGCTCATGACGTGAGAGTAAGATTTTCTTATTTCCTAGTCCACCTTAATCCTATCCCGTATTCCTTATATTGTGGTGTAGGGATGTGAAAAATAATCGAAAAAAACGATTTTAATCGATTATTTTTTTGTAATAATCGATTTTTATAATCGATTATCAAAATAATAAAAATCGATTATTAATCGATTTTTTACTATTCGAAAATTAAAAATTAATCGATTATTCACGCCCAGATTTCCTAAAAAAAAAAGGTCATCACGATCGTTTTATAGTAGGTATATTAGAAAAAAAAGGTAACATTTCCTAAAAAAAAGTCATCACAATCCTGTTGGGAGAAAAAAATCGATTATTTTATAATCGGTTTATTAAAAAAAAAAAAAAAACGATTATTTAAAAATCGATTATTTTCCCTGCAGGTCACGTCCCTATTGTGGTGTGCGGTATATTGATTACCGCGGCAAAGTGGTGGGTCTCCCTTCCTTCCTTTCGTTTCAGAATAATGAATTTTCTTGTCTGATATTCTGAAGTCATCATCATCATCACAACTCGTATACGTTCTACTGATCTCGAGTCTCTTCCACAATGGAAAGGAAATTGACCAACTATACCACGAATTCAGACAGGTTGGCATAGGTTTTACGTCGAGTTTTCCTTCTACCACAATGCTGCTTTATGCCTATTATATCCCTTAATCGTCTTTTACGACACCCACGGGTAAGAAAGGGGGGTGGTGTTTTGTATTCCTACTCTGTCAAAACATGGAATATTCTGACGTATTTAAAAAAAAAATCTGCTGCGGCTATACATTTGCTTCAAAAATAACAACGTATAGCAAGTTCGATTCTTGCACAGGACAATTATTATTATTCTGTATGTTATTTGCGTTTTTTAATTGAATGTTGCGTTGCGTTATTTAATAGATATAGATAGAGGTAATTATTTTTAACACGCTTTTATTAGTTTCACCTGTATGTATACTTGCTTGTAATCAAACTCTTTGAGCTCGATTTTGCCCTACTTTGAGCGATCAGATTTTCTATAAACTTTGCACACCTATCAAAGACCGATGACAATGCAATAAACCACTTTTTTATTGGGGTTGGTTATTAGGAGGTGGGACAGCGATGTACCAACAAATCTAATACGCATACTAATTACATTCCGGTGGCTATTCACTAAAAAGTGAAAATAAATATTGTTTTTATTTTTTTTTGTGGGTGGGCTGCGGTCGGCGCGCCTCCGCACCACTCCGTCCGGGGCTACAGAGGGGCTTAAGCATGCAACTCCCGCAACCCACCCGAAAACCACGTCGCCTTCGTCGTTGGGCCGACCACCGGAGCAGGGTTACTTGACATCAGTGGTCGGCCCGGCGGAATACCCCCTCGATGGCTGTCTTCGCCAGCTGGTCCCGGTCTAAGCGACCCACAGCCCATCGCGGGAACGCAGGACGTCTATCCGCCCCGTGATCCCTGCTGGGCGTCGGGATTGCCAGGGCGACCTCCATCCGGATATACCGGTGGTCCGACAAGGTCTCAACCTCCTCCACGATGCCCCAGCGGGGAGCTGAAATAAATATAGTTTACGCGAAAATAAATATAGTTTAACTAAAACACATGCTTTCAACAAAAAAGTGTAAAATAATTATCAATATAGGTAAAAAACTCGATTTACGAAAATGTGACACAAAGCGCCCCACGCTTATTTCACAATAATATTAATATATTTCGTTCATTATTATTTTCTGCCTATATTGAAAATTATTTTACACTTTTAGTTGAAAGCGGGTTTTTTGTTTTTAAACTATATTTATTTTTTCGCAAATAAGTTACAATATATTGTCAGTTTGTTCGTATAGGGCTACCGTCTATTCACTTAGCAAAGCATCAGACTTTTTAGAACTCCAAAGTAAGTGGTTGCAACATAGTGCATACCGAACCGTCACCACGTGGTGATCTATACCAATAAATAAAATTGGAGTGTCTGTTTGTAATGTCAAAATAATAGGCTTTTTTCATGCTCACACGGTTATTTGCACGACACCTATACCTAAAATAGCGATTAAAAAATTTTTGTCTGTCTATCTGTTTGTTCCGGGTAATCTTCAAAACGACTGAACCGATTTCAAAAATTCTTTCACCAATAGAATAGCTTTCTATTGCTAATATTCTATAGCTAATATCAGGGCGTAAACTAGGCTATATTTTATCCCGGTATTCTCACGGGAACGGGAACTACGCGGGTAAAACGACTATAACCGAAGCGAAGCGAGGGTGGGTTGCTAGTCTATATATATAAAAGAAAGTCGTGTTAGTTACATTATTTATAACTCAAGAACGGCTGTACCGATTTGGCTGAAAATTGGTGGGAGGTAGTTTAGATCCAGGAGACGGACATAGGACACTTTCTATCCCGTTTTATCCCCGTGTGACGTAACATAAAACGTCAAAGAGAATACAAGCCACTATGAAACGTGGTATAACAAAAACGTATCTGACACGTAATAACAAAACGCAAATGACAGCTGTGGCTGTCTATAGCTGTCATTTTCGGAAATTTAGAAGATATATTTATGAAAAAAAAATTATGGCGGTACGTAGTTCGCCGGGTCAGCTAGTATATATATACCTAAGGGTCGGTTATACATCCTACCGAAGGGCTAGACTCTCCTCTACTTAAAAAAGAAGCCCTACCACGCGGGTCAGACGTGTTAGCAAGAGAAAACTTGAAATAAAACCGTTATTTCACGTTTTACTTCTCTTGTATAAATGTTATATGCTTATTTAATCCCCTAGTCAATGCAAGAGATTGGATAGTGAATTATATTCTTACTTCTTACCATACTATCCAAACTAAAATCAGTCACAAAAATTAAAAAAAAAAAACAAAAATATAAGGGCTGACGCTGAGAATAATAAGATATAGAAGGTAAATCCGCGCACAAAAAATTAAGAATTTAAATTGGAGCCTAATGGAACTTACGCCGGACCGTTCCGTAATGTACAAGGTTACTGTACTGCACGTACGTACGCAAATGCACTAAGGAAATAATCCTTGTATTGCTGGGAACTTTACAAATATATATAATTAACGGACACAAATTACATCCAGACTCAGAACAACAAGTTGTGGATCACACTTTGTTGTCCCGCGTGGGATTCGTACCCCCGACACTGGCGTTGTAAGTCGCTATCTTAACCACTACACTATCTGTGCAGTCACGTGTGTCATGGTGTGCGTATGTCCATGTGTAATCGCTGGCACACATGTAATATTTTTGGCTTCATGTTTTTGATCGCTTAAGTACCAACACTATCCTTCAATACATTATTAAAGTGAAACTTTTATTACATCGCCTCAAACTTTGTCATTCATCTATTGCATGTCGCGTGACGGTAGGCCGCGGAGTAGGGGTGAAGCGAAAGTCCCTCGACAGAGCAGCCGAAGCTAATATGACGGCGTTCGCATTCTTCACATCAGCTGACCGTGTAGTGTAATAGACTCTTAGAATAATAACGTATAGAAGGATAGTGTCAATACTTCGAACTTTAAAAATTTGAATCTAAAAATACTACATGCGCGCAGACGATTACACACGTACACACGGAAACCATTATACAAATTCTGAAATCAAATTTTGTTTTTATTAACATAAATCGTCGAAATACTTTTAAAAGTAATTTTAAAAACCTTTTTAAGTTTTTCAAATGTGTTATGACACCATTTGAATGCACAAACCGTCATAATTACCTATTTATTTTTTAAGAGTTGCGTACGTTCGTGCAATGCAATGACTTGTACATTACGGGACTGTTCCGGCGTAAGCTCCATTAGGCTCCAATTGAAATGCCTCACTTTTTGTGCGTAGACTTACCTTCTATATGTTATTATTCTAAGGTATAGACTATTACTCATTTGTGCTAGTGCTACACGCTATTTGTTTGTTTTTGTCAGTGTTTAATGTAAATGATGCTATTTTTTATAATGCGAAAAAGTTTTCACCTTTATTTATATATTTATTATTATTGAGAACATACAGCTTTTAAAAATACAGGTAAAAAAAAAAAAACAAATGCACGTAACAATAGCTAAACAGTTTCAACTTATGAATAACACAATGTGAAGACAAATAAAAAAAAATCATAACTGTGGCTAAACTATAGAAACTAAATTATAGATTATAGAGGATGGAATTAAGAACAAAAACAATAGACAAATATTATTAATATTATATAGTACATTATAGTCATGCAGAGCATCAGTTCTTATCTTCTTTATTAATGAAACATATTGAAGAAGTTCCTTATGGAATATATCAATTTCACTATAGCTAGCATTATAAGTTCTACACCGTACACCGTTCTTTACCGTAGTTTCATTAAGCCACACAATCAAATTTTATTCTAAGAGCCGACGATTGTATTCTTAATCTATCACTAGACGTATATATTACGTCTACAATATGAAGAGTAATTAAGTTGAAACAATATTGATTGTATATAGTCCAATAATTAAGTACTTGCTTACTCAATTATCATGATTAACTGAAGATTAAGATCGGCTTAGTTATATAAATCCACACACAGCATGGAAACGTAATAATCCTTACTATTGAATAATGAATTATCGATGAATTTAGCCATATGTATTATAGTAATGGCTATTGTATTATTGAATTATGGAGATTATTATCCGAATTGGTTATTACTGCTGTTATTATTGTTTTATTTTGCTTATTAGGGACAAAAAACAGTTATACATTACAATATTTTAGTGTACTATTATCATTAATTTAACAAATGTATAGTCTGTTTTTTTTTTGTTCTGTTTGTCCATTCGGACAGGCAAAGGTATCAAAGCCCATACAGCCACGTCTGATACAGTTTTGTTCATATTATTTAATATTTCTTTATATAGAATAGCTTATTTATAGTTATTGTCCATCAGTAAGTCAAGCCGTTACCATTAATTAGGCGCTGAAAAGCTAATTAAATGACTTCTCTGGGAATTTCGGTAGAATATGAAAATACACGTAAACCACTCTTATATCACATTCACCATACTTCAGCATCTTAACTGTATTATATTACACAAAATATCAGCAAAATTATTCAATATAACACTATAAAACACTAAAAAAATGAATATAATACAGGAGTTTAACATGAAATTTCCATATTCGCGCCGAAACTGGTAAAGTCTGTGCCTCTGTCCACAGATTAACAAAAAATTTAGTGGTAAAAAAATACTACACAGAGCGCAACGGAATATTTGCTCCAATAGAAAAATATACTTTATAGCAGGAATAAAAAAAATACAAAAATTAAAATAACGCATACAAAAAATGAAATATTTTTTTACTTTAAGGACAGCGATTGCTTTTTTCTTATCTGTGGCAGAGTGTACCTTTGTTATATGAGTCAACAAGACAATATTTAAAAATATTATGTACATTTTTCTATGTGTTTACAGATTAAAAATAGAAAGTGTTATCTTATTCTGAGTTATCACACGAGTCGTATAAATTGTCTGAGGTTTCGTGAAGAGATATGTAGTGTCTTAGAAAAATTGAAAACCGCGATCTTCTACTGACCTGCGAGGCTCAGTAATAGACGGCGACAGACTGTCGGGTAAATGATATAATTATAAATTTAAAAATATATAATTTCAAATTTAAAATGCCCTGTTTCTTATATATTAAAAATTTCACATTTACCTTAAATTAATTCAATAAATTATTAATGAAGTGGAGTGTGATTGTGACCGAGAAATTCTATTGCCTTGGTTTTACTTAATTTTTTAATGATTTTTATATAACATCATAGATAGTCTAGATTTGTTGATAGTCATATACGACTAAAAACATATTGTATTTATACTCCGTCACCATACGTCACTATAAGTGACTAAAAAAAAACTGAACAACAATGGCTTCTAGAGACGCCTCAAAGAAGCTAGTCTTACAATATCAAGCGTAGAACTCTTTATTATTTCATTTTGGTGGTATATGATCAGCACAGACGTCGTTCATTCCATCCGGGGCGACGAAAGGGCGGCGCGGTCCCATAATCCACCGTATTCCCCCTCACCTTCGCCACTGGGCTGGCCACTGGTACCGAATTCCGTATCCTCTATGGCCATTACGGCGGGATACCTTTTCGGGTACCATCTCACCTTAACGCCCCTCTTGGGACGTCGGTAGCACGCTCCAGTCACCCGCATCAAGCGTAGAACCTAATCGTTAAAGTAATTCTGGACTACATAGAAGGCGTAATGGTTAAGATACCGAACTACAGTGCCAGTGTCGCGGTTTCGAATCCCACGCAGGACAATACTTTGTGTAATCCACAATTTATTGTTCCGAGTCTGGATGTAATTTGTGTCCGTTTATGTTTGTAAAGTTCCCTGAATTACAAGTATTATTTCCTTAGTACTGGGTGTTTTCTTTTTTTTTTTTAATAAAAATGCTATGCACAAAAATATATAACGCTCTCTTGTTACGGTAACTTTCCACATTCATAGTGTGAAAAGACCTGGTCCCCGAACATCCAAATAGAAGCTTCGTATCAAAATAAATAAATAGATTCATCTTCATTTACAAACACATTTATAGTTTCGTATCGTACAATAAATAATTCTCAGAGATAAACAGAAGGCATTGAGGACGAATTTATATTAGTTTGAAAACAATTTACTTGGGGCTTGCACCTTTGAAAAACTCTAAACAAATCGCAGCACTCTACAAACTATCGTGCTGACTTCTTCTTGTATGCCACGGTACATAAATAGTGAAACGGATGTGTTGTTCGTCAATTTATCTGTCTTGAACATAGGGCCCTCCATGTAATAATCGCCACAAGTAGAGGCAGATGGCGATCGCATATTATAAGTAACTAAAGACAGCGCTTATTTTATTTGATCCCTTATGATCGGAGAGGATCAGATAGGAAAACATACTTTCTAACACGGTTTTGAGGTGTTCATAAATCCTTTTTCACTCCGAACCTTTAATATGAAATATAAAGAACGTGATCCTTTAATATGAAATATAAACATTTCTATTGTAACATACTTAATCATCTATTAAATAAACGTTAAGTTAAGTTATTAATCATAATATTAATAACAAAAAAACTGGAGCCTCTTTAGCTAAGTAAGAATAGGTAATTTTTTAGTTTGAAAAAGAAAAGCATAATTGTAAGCTGGGGAGCTGTTAGTATCTTTTATATAATTAAAACTATTAATGATATGCTGACCCTTGCTTTATTCGTGGATATCACAAAAGACGATTAAAAGTCATCAGTAAGTCAGAAATCAATCTGTCCCCTCACTATACGTGTCGGCGTAAGAATACAATTCACCACACTATCTTGAACGTGGATATCGTGATATTAATCAGTTTGAACAGCGTAATAGATAAGGTTAATTGCCCAAACTTATTATGCAAAAGACTCAAGCCCAGTAGTGATACTTATGTGATAGCTCCATGTAAATCTATACTAATATTATAAAGAGGAAAGGTTTGTATGTATGTTTGTAACGAATTGGCGTCGAAACTACTGGACCGATTTCAAAAATTCTTTCACCAATGGAAAGCTATAATATCAGGGGGTAACATAGGCTATATTTTATCCCGGTATTCCCACGGGAACTATGCGGGTAAGGCGACTGAAACCGAAGCGAAGCATGGGCTAGTTGCTAGTTAGGTATAAAATATTGATAAAGTATCCTCAATTTGTGTTCACATTATACAAAACTCGGCCGATACCTGCCAGTGACAGTTTCGTTTCGTTGAAACTTTTCTTTGTTAAGCCACGGTGTGGCAACAAAGTTGGCTCGTTAGTTCCAAGATGCGATATTGGTCTCCACAATGTTCTTAAAGTTATATGGGATGAGTATGTTGAGAATTTTGTCGCGTAAACTGATTTATATAAGGTTAAAAAGCACATACGAGCAAAAGTCGAGTGTATTAAATGTTTTAATATTTTTCTAATATTTTCGTACTATGAAATAATGAAATACTAATGTTGTATTATTAACTTTTAAAGTGAAACTTTTATTACATCGCCTCAAACTTTTTCGTCTATCTATTGCATGTCGCGTGACAGTCGGCTGCGTAGTAAGGGTAAAGTGAAAGGCTCTGGCAGCTGAGGCCAATATGGCGGCGCCTATGGTTCACATCAGCTGACCATGTAGTGTATAGACTATTAATCATTTGTGCTAGTGCTCTACGCTATTTGTTTGTTTTTCATCATCATCATCATCAGCTCAGCCCATATACGTCCCACTGTTGGGCTCGGGCCTCCTCCATAATGGAAGGGTAATTGACTTACTATACCACGCTGGTCAGACGTGTTGGTATAGGGTTTTATTTCGAGTTTTCTTCTCTCGCATAGATGTTATATGCGTTTTATATCCCTTAGTCGTCTCGTACGATCACCCACGGGTAAGATAGGGGATGGTGAATTGTATTCTTACTCCGTCACCACACAAAAGAGTACTGACTTTAAAATAAAAGAATTAAATGTGTGGTTGATCCCATATACCATCATAGATGTAATAACAATACAAATCACCATTCCCTCTTCATACCTCTCATCTTGCCCGTGGATGTCGTAAAAGACGACTAAGGGATATAATACGCATATAACATTTATGCAAGAGAAGGGACATTTGAATTTAAACCCTATACCAACCTGTCTGACCAGTATGGTATAGTAAGATCAATTTCCTTCCTATTATGAAGGAGGCTTAAAGCTAACAGTGGGACGTATATGGGCTTACCGTACCTACAGTTATACTAGCTGGTCGTCGGTCGATTGTTGATATAGCAATTAAAATAAAGTTTGTAAGATACCAAAATGGTGCCTAGACCCGTACAAAATTTAATATAGTAGCATTCCATCCTCGCTTCGCTTCTGTTTCAGTCGCCTTACCCGAGTAGTTCCCGTTCCCGTGTGAATACCGGAATAAAATATAGCCTATGTTACTCCCTGATATTATAGCTTTCGATTGGTGAAAGAATTTTTGAAATCGGTTCGGTGCTCTAAGCGTGATATGGTAATAAACAAACAAACTTACTTTCGCATTTATAATGTTATAAGGATTTTGTGTAGCACGGCTCTACACCAGGTGGACTGATGGCATCTTAAAAGTCACACGAAAGCTTTGGATGTAAGTGGCACAGGAGGGTTCTGAGGAGCATTCTTGCGGTGGAGCCTATATTAGTAGTGGACAGGCCGACAGACAGTTAATTTATATTTATCTTATTTTTTTGATCGCATTCTTTATTGATTATTATCTAAGGGTTGACCGAGCTTTGTTCGGTATAATTCTTTTTTTGTAAGGAAATTGTATTTTTAACGAGCACATTTACGCTATGGTTTTCACTCCTTTAAAACTAAGCTTAAATGTCTCATGATAACACAACAAAAGTCTAGTTCTTAGCTTATTTTGTAGCGGCTTTTTTACGGGTTGGGATAATTCTTTCTGTACTTTTTACTCCCTCTTGATAATGTGATGCTTAATTATTATTTTATATTATTTTATTGAAGTTATACTTCTTTAGGCGCGTTATGAAAAGATGATGAGAGTGAAATTTTAATTATGTGACACAAAATTAACAGTATGAAGTTGTCTGCTTAACCGCTCATTAAGTCTCGAAAAAAAAGCTACCAACAAAATAGAAATTGAACCTCGATATTAGTCGCGCATGTTGGTACGCTCGTCACCTCTGATCACTGTTTTTTTTTTCTTTTTTTTTTTTAGTATTTTTTTTATTTATTTTTTTTTGTTTTTTTATATTTTTTTTTATATTTCTTTTTTATTTTTTTTTATTTTTTTAATTATTTTTTTTTATTTTTTTTTAAGTATTTTTTTATTTTTTTTTATTTTTTTTTATATATTTTTTTCTTTTTTTATTTTTTTTTCTTTTTTCTTTTTTTTTATTATTTTTTTTCCTTTTCATTTTAGTATTTTTTTTATTTTTTTTATATATTTTTTTTATTTTTTTTTATTTCTTTTTTCTTTTTTTTTCTTTTTTTTTATTATTATTTTTTTATTTTTCTTTCTTTTTTTTTATTTTTTTTATATATATATATTTTTTTCTTTTTTTTATTATTATTTTTTTTATTTAGATTATTTTCTAAATTTGGTTTTTAATAATTATATATATATATATATTAATGATGCCAAAGAAGTATAACTTCTCACGCGCGTACATAAGTACACGCACCCATTTTTTTATATTTAAATTATCACATTAATTTTAATGTTATATTTTGACATCTTTTAATAACATAATAACTTATTTAATGACATATCTTTTTACATACATACATTCCTTTTATTTTATTTTTCTTTTGAGTGCTAAACTTGATTGTAACATATCAATGTTTACTATGTCTTCTGACCATTTCAGACTTTTAAAATGCAGATTTCAAATAGTGTTGGTTTGATTTAATGCTGTTATTATTGTCCCTAATATGACTATTTACAATTTTGAATAATCTATGAACCTATTAATTGTAGCTCTTCTGTACTTGCACTTCTTGTGATCTGTAACTTAGATTAGTTAGGCTGCAGCTGAAAATCAGCGCTGCATGCTGCCTCTCGCCCTACTTGTACCCCACTTCACAAATGACATACCATCTGTCCCAGAAGCCAACCTAGCCCTCTTTGCCAATGACGTGGCTCTACTCTCATCGACCATTAAGTCCCAGCACGCTACATCAAATATGCAGCGAGCCCTAGACTCTCTTCCACCTTGGCTCAATAAATGGCGGCTTAAGATGAATGTGGGCAAAATGCAAGCTATAACTTTTAGCAAGAGCCCCAATTTCCCACCACCACTCAAACTCCAGGACCAACTCATCCTATGGCGAAGACAGGCCAAATACCTGAGCCTCACATCAGACCGCCTCTCTATGAGGAAACATGTAAGCGCAACCGCCGTTAAGGCCACCGTGGCCAGAAACCTTCTTCACCCAGTGTTTGCTTCCCATCTCCCAACTCGTACCAAGCTGGGAGTCTATAATGTCTATATCCGTCCACTCATCACTTACGCAGCCCCGGCTTGGTACGCGCTGGTAAGTGCGTAAGACCTGAAGCGCTTTCAGGCGCAGCAGAACTTCTGCCTCCGCGCAATAATTTCTGCCCCTTACATAGTGAGGAATACCACCATACACCGCGACTTGCAAGTAGAAAGCCTCGAAGAGTTCGCGCGCACGTTGGCATCCAACATGTTTGCCGGGGTCGACGCTTCCGAGTGGGACCAAATTCGCGGGATCGCACCGCTCCACGTCCGTCCCGTGGACCTGCACCCCGGCGAACGTCCTTTTCCCAGGGACTGCACTAGGGTCTAACGCTATACACTAGCTTCATCCAGCCTGTACCCTAGGGTAACAGTGCCAAATCCTACCTTACAACTCCCTTCCAACAATAAAGAAGTGGCACATGAATTTGAAAACTATTTTACAAATGTGCCTGTATTAACAACAAAATCCTTAGCGTCGTGCCCTATTTTGGCGGAATCGCTCCTTAAACAAAGCATTGTAAAATGTGACACTTCCTTTGAATTTTCAGATGTAGGTGTGGATGATTTTTAAAGTCTTTTAAAAATCTTAATATTAAGAAAACAGCAGATTTATGGGGTTTATCAGTAAAGACTATTGATTTTATAATACCTGTTATTGCTCCCCACCTGGCATTTGTATTTAATGGTTGTGTTGCTCAGGGTGTGTTTCCTGATCTCATGAAAATTAGTAGAGTAATTCCTTTATTTAAATCTGGTAGTATGTCAGATATTAATAATTTTCGTCCTATTTCCATACTACCAACACTCAGTAAAGTATTCGAAAAAATTATGCTTAATCAGATGTTGATTCATTTTAAGAGACATGGTATTTTTCACAAAAATCAATTTGGCTTTACTAAGAATTGCTCTACTACTGATGCGGGCGTAGAGTTATTGAAAAATATTTTTGCAGCCTGGGAGGAATCACATGAGGCCCTAGGTGTTTTCTGTGATTTATCCAAGGCATTTGATTGTGTACAACATGAAACACTCATCAGAAAACTATACCACTATGGGATCAGGAATAACGCTCTTGAACTTGTAACTTCTTATTTAAGCAACAGAATCCAGAGGGTTGATGTTAATGGTGCACGATCATCTGGTTCTATTATAAAAATGGGCGTTCCACAAGGGTCCATTCTGGGGCCATTTCTGTTTCTTGTATATATTAATGACCTACCCTACCATATAGGGGACAATCTGGACATTGTGTTGTTCGCAGATGACACTTCTTTGTTATTTAAAATTAAAAGACAAATGTTTAATTATGACGATGTGAACAATGCACTGTCTAACGTTGTTCATTGGTTTAACACTAATAATTTGGTTCTCAATGAGAAAAAAACTAAATGTATCAAATTTACTACTCCTAATGTGAGGCAAGTGGAAACCAATGTCCAAATGAATGGCGTGGCTCTAGACCTTGTGGATTCAACAGTCTTTTTAGGTATCACCATAGATGCTAAACTTCAGTGGGGACCTCATGTTGAATAGTTGTCGAGTAGGCTTAGCTCAGCGGATTATGCAGTAAAAAAAATAAGAATGTTAACAGATACTGAATGGTTTATTTCGCTTATTTCCATAGTCTTATGTCTTACGGTATATTACTGTGGGGATGCTCCGCGGACTTTAATAGAAGCTTTGTTCTCCAAAAAAGGGCTGTCCGTGCAATTTATAATCTAGGCCCAAGAATCTCACTTCGGGAGAAATTCAAAGAAATAAATATTCTAACTGCTGTATCACAATATATATACGAAATTATATTATATGTCAAAAAAAATATCGCTAACTTTAAGAGATATTGTGACATTCATGAAATGAATACTCCTAAGGATAGATTAGTTGTACACACTACTCGTCTCCAAAAAGTTAACAAATCATTCATGGGGCAATGTATACGCTTTTACAATAGATTACCTAAAGATATCCGAGACCTGCCTATGAAAAAGTTTAAAAAAGCCACCAAGAATAGACTTTGTAAAAAAGCTTATTATAAAATCTCGGATTATGTAGATGATAATACAGATTGGTTGTGAGCAGCTCCTTACTTTTTTTTTTTTTTTTTTATTGCAAACGGTGGCAAACGAGCAAACAGTACACCTGATGGTAAGTGTTGCTGCCGCTCATGGACCTTTACAAGGCCGTTGCCTACCGCGAAGAAAGCAAAGGGAGTGTGAATGCGTGCATTGAGGCTCGGTGATACCAAGGGCACCACCAAAACCCTCCACACGCAATCACCCTCAGAAAGTTGGGCTGCCGGCTCTCTCGCTCACCGAACGAAGCGCAGTAACAAATTGCTACTACTCAGACGTCGATTTTCTGCGAGAGCATGGTACTGCCCCGGACGGACCGGCCCGCGGCTGTAGACAGATAACTGTCGACAGTGTGGTCCTACCACTCCTATGAATTAATCTATTAAATTATTCAGCAATTTCCTTGTTATTTTAAATATACTGTTTGTAAATGTACTTTTAACTTTTATTGTAAAGTGTAGCGTGTTTTGCCTAACGAATTTTTGTATTTTCAGCGTTTGTAACATATTGTGGTGTTGGTCATGCTCACATAAGGATCTACTTACGGTAGCTGCGTGGAGCGGGTCGCTCCCTTCCCTCCATAGTGGTTGAGGGGAGTGATGGCTGCTCTAGTAGTTAACTCGTGATCGGGTGCCGCTTGTGGGATCTGGTCCAGCCATAATCGTGTAAATTAAATTAAGTGTCTTGCGGTTCGAAGGGCATCACACTGGAGCTTGTTCTTACAAAACATGTACACAATTGTATAACTAGTAAGAAGAAAAAAAAGAAATAAATTAAAAATAATGACAAGCCCTCTGAGTTTCTTGCCGGATCTTCTCAGTAGCGGTCGCGTTCCGATCCGGTGGTAGTATATTTTTTTTGGAAATTGTAAACCTGACAATATGTAAGTGCCCTCTCAGGGATTATGCATAATAAAATAATTTGAATTTGAATTTGAACTTCTCCTTCCAATTTCCCAGGCTCGTCATCCCAACGAGACTACTCCCGCGCGGCTCATAACCGTACGGATGAATAGTTGTGTTCAACGCCGCGGCCGCTGCCTCCTTTGCATCTGTGTGTATTATAAGAATACACACATCATGCATGGGGGTACCGGTCTCGGCGTGAGTTCGCATTTTAATAAAAAATATCTGCATTTGTCACCAGATCCGCCGGTCCCTCCCACATCAAGTCCCCGGCTATCGCTGGTCAATCAGAGCTGGACCTCCCTTGGGGTAACCGGGGGTCTCATCTGGCTCGGGCAGACCGCCACCGGGTGTGAGGAGTGGTGGAGACCGCGGTTAATTAATCCTCAGGAATCGTGGCTCTTAAGCCACTGCGAACACCGCTGCAGTCAGAGGGCACCAGCCCTGAAACTGCCGAATCCGTCCCATACGGGACGGTGAAGATATAACCAAACCATAAACAAGCGCTGCAAGTTTGTGTAGCATATGCTGAGCTGTTGCCTTTTGGACACTAATATTTGGAATTTCATTTGTATATACTACGATTATTTTAATCATCAATGCTTTTTCGTCGTCGTTTTTAATATCATTTGTGTATATAGAAATCTATGTCAAGCATGTAACTATAGTGTCCAATACATCTTATTTTCTTTCTTTTCTTTCTAGATATTAATCAAAAAGTAAAAGTGATGTAATAATGAAAAAAATATCAAAAAGTACATAAATTAAAAAGCAGAATAATAACACAGAGATTTGATCTCACGCTGGACTGGACTGGACAACTTCCCAACTGAGCTAATGTCACTCTTGACGACGACGGCTAAATTTACATTCCTATTCTAAGAACATTTTATGTCATTGTATTGATTAGCTAAAACACCGACAAAACAACATTTTCCATAAATAAAATCTAGCTGGATCGATTTTTTTGGCCCCGAAACCTCTATAGTAATCACAAAATAAAAGGCCCGTTTTGACAGTTCACGCCCAAGAAGTTTTCTATTTTTTACCGATCAAACCGTTTTGAAGGTAATTACATTTTTCATTGACGGGTACCTCCCACTGGGCTAAGTACTGTGGCATAACGATTTTTTTCATATCGTCCACAGACTATTAATAATCAGTTAAGGAAAAATAAATCGATCAAGCTATATTTTTTAAGGCGGACTCGTACTTGCCTTACTTATTAATTTGAATACTAGTATTTAGACCAACCATTTACAGAATTTCGCCAGCTGTGTAGTGATTTTTACTGAAAATTCGAGACGTCAATATTGACAATATGAAAATGAAATAATATATACAGGGTGACTGGTAAAAGATTGTACATATTGAAGGAGGGTATTCAGTAATCGATTCTGATACCGAATATGTAAAAAAAAACGGTACTTAAATTTTGAACCAATTATCTTATAAAGATATTTAGTTACGGACACAGCTGAAACAGCTGTATTATTTATAGGTACCTATTTATAGGTCAACGCACTTGAACGCGCTACCAGTGTTTCCACTATCGTTGTAGTTTTACCCTAGATTTTTTCATTAATTTGCCCTAAATAGCCTAATCAGTCTCCAAAAATCCTTGATTTAGGGCGCAAAATTTAAATGAGTTTGAAATAAAACAAAACTTGATGGTTTGAGTTTTATTTTAATTTTAATTTTCATCTATTAATCAAAGGTAGTAAACATGTAATCATAAAAAGAATTCATTTTAATATGTGGAAGAAGTAGATGGTGAACAATATGATGCTGTTGTTGAAGCTGAAGCATTTGGCTTAAATTTTTTAGCTGCGGGTAAATGTTGAGTACATTTGTATGTCGGGTTCTTAAATCGAATCTGTCATACTTAGTCTGGTGTGCAACAAACCATTGAGGGTTTCATTATGACGCTTTTTTCTTGGGTTGGGTTGTTTTTTTGAACCAGCGCATACTCCGTCCATTTCTTCCGGGGGTGATGAAAAGGTGACGCAAGTCTCATAACCCTCCCCTTCGGCATTGGGCTGATCGATTCTCGTCGCAATCGCAACGTTGGCAGGACGATGTACTCTCTCCTCACGACCGTGTGCAGGTACTTGGCGAAGCACCGTCCGTCGTCACTACTTACGCCAGTCAGCAAGAAAACACCCCGTGCCGCCGTCCTCAATACTCCAAGAGCACCGGCCGGAAGGCCTTGATGACCTAACATCGTAGCGGGGCTACCCAATGAGCAATTTTCCTATACCAGCTGTTAGTATCACACTGAAATATCGACATCTAAACACTGCAATATATTTAATTTAAATTCTACTATCGTGTCTTACACAAAGCAATTTCGGTGAACTCTGGGAGCCCATAGAGGGTAACCATTGTTTGTGGTCGGAAAAGTCTATGATAAAATAGTGTTTGCTATTTTTATATTCAATTTTACACCAAATTACCCTAAAGTCCTAAAAATATTAAATAGCCTTAAGCCCTATTTTAAATTAGTAATTTCACCCTAAAATAGGGTGAAATCCCTAAAAGTGGAAACACTGCGCGCTACTCCCATTGGGTCCAGTGTGACCAGATTTAGTAGAATTCTGCGATTTTAGCAGAATTCGATACCTAATTTAGGGCTTAGCAGATTATGTCGCAGATTTCGAAAATTTGGCCGATTTTAGCATAAAAAGCCTTGCAGGAAAGTAGCAGAATTAGACATAGACTAAACATATAAACATATTTAAAAAATCTATCTTTCTTAAATAATGTAAGTTCTTTTCTTCTGAACTTTTACTTTCTTTTTTTTATAGGCAACGCACTAAGGAAATAGTTATTCTATTGCTGGGGACTTCACAAACATATAATTAACGGACACAAATTACATCCAGATTCAGAACAACAAGTCGCACAAAGTGTTGTCCCGCATGGGATTTGAACCCGCGACACTGGCACAGTAAATCGATGTCTTAACCATTATGCAATCCGTGCACTCAATTCTTGTGCATGTGTGCAGGCAACTGGCAATTCTCATATACATTCTATGTTTAATACATCTTGTGAGCGCATATTTTCTCAATTGAACAGTATAAAAAAATTACGTGCGAAACAAATTTAAAAATGAACATGTTGCTGCAATTCTACATGTCAAACAGGTAGTTAAAGAACAGGGTGAATGCGTAAATTTTACGAGCTAGCTTAAAACCCTATACAGGTGATACACTCTGCATACAAATGTGAATAGAATTTAGAATCTTTTTGTTGATAAACATTTGAAAATATTAAGTTGCGTTTTCCTTTAATATTCGTGCACATTAAAACTTCATCTATTAGTAGAATTTTAGCATTTCTTCCAAAAAAAAAAATAGCAGATTTTAGCAGAATTCAAATAAGTAGCTAGCATAATTTAAATCTGGTCACACTGCAACCTAAAATAACATAACCTAAAATAATTACGGAATCGTAATAATGTATTTCTAATCCTTGCGTAGCTCCGCACGCTGTATTGTTTTTATGCACGTTCGTTATTATTTTTTTAATATTATGTCAATAACAATTTAGCAGCGATTACACATATGTCATTTTCAACGTGTTCAAGACTTTGGTGAACGTTGCAATAAAAGTTGCAGACTCAGCTCATACCAATCCCGAAATAAGGTGATTTGTTTCTTGTCAAAAGAATAGTTTTGCCAGTGTACCTTGTTACGACCATACGTTGAGACGACGAGGGCGCATTAGAAACCAAAAACCACTACACTTATAACACTACAATTATAACATTACTAGCAACCCGCCCTCGCTTCGCTTCGGTTATAGGTTATAGTCGTTTTACCCGCGTAGTTCCCGTTCCCGTGGGAATACCGGGATAAAATATAGGCTAGTTTACGCCCTGATATTATAGCTTTCCATTGGTGAAAGAATTTTTGAAATCGGTCCAGCCGTTTTGAAGATTACCCGGAACAAACAGACAGACAGACAAAAAATTTTTAATTGCTATTTTAGGCATAGGTGTCGTGCAAATAACCGTGTGAGCATGAAAAAAGCCTATTATTTTGACATTACAAACAGACACTCCAATTTTATTTATTGGTTATAGATAATTGTAAATTGAGCAAGCTGTATTTCACTATAGTCCATAAAATATAGCTTGATCTCTGTGACAGATGTCAACGAAACCAACGAAGTAAGTTTGAACGAGCGACGTGTTTACAATTTCATTTTATATCAAATATATTTTCATTCTTTTCATGCCAGTTTTATTGCAACTGAATTGCAATATATTATAAATATAAAAATATTAATATTCATGCCTAAAATGTACCTCGTAAGTACTGAAATAACTAGTAAACATTATATACATAAATGACGCTTACACACGAACAAGGTCATACTGGACTGAAAATAAAAAAGAGATGGGACAGTCGATATATGTAAATCGCTAACCGATCTTTATTAAATTATTCATATAAAGAAAACCCAATACCTATATAAACTTTCAACATATTTTTTACAATTAAAACAGACAGTTACATTATAAAGTACATGTATTGAATTAATTAAACATTATAAAACTACCTTTCGTCTCAGAATAGATGATAATATTATGTACGCATTATTGTCAATAAACTAGACATATTTATTTATAAAACAGTCGTAATTGATTGATTGATCTAACGACTGTCCCTATTTGGCAAAAAATGATAAATGTTCTAGCAGGAACACTCCAGTGATGACGATAATAGTGACCTAGACCTTGATTGTACTCCTTTTGAAAAAATTAAAACAGTCAAAAAACACTTTTTGTTTGAAATAAATTCAAAAAGATTTTCATTAATTGTAATTTAATTATAATAGAAAATCACAATAGGCATGATGACTAATTTTGAAAAACTGTTTTATAATATTCTTAAATAACTACTATTATCAAAAAAAATATTATTTTTGCAATAAGTACGGTTTCTTCAGAAATAAATACTATTTTAATTAAATGCATTTAAATTAGCGCCAAAACGCTGCCTAGTGTCATGGCGTCTGCTTGTGACGTCACGTCTATTCACTTGAGTTGTACACGTAAGGGAGTTAAAGCAAAAAAACTGATATATTTTATTTAGACATGAATTCGAAAGTCTATAAGTGGTGTGTGGATCCTCAATGTGTTAATACATAAATAAAAACAGTTTACAAACTGTTCGTTTATGTGCCACACAATAAAATAATAAGATATGAGTGGCTTAATCTCGCACGGCGAGATCCAAAAACCATAAATTTAAATAAATAATTATAAAAAATAAATAGGAGACTATTTATTTCTGTGAAGATCATTTTGACGTAAGTAATTACTTTATAATTAATTAATATATATAATTACTTTCCGTGTGGTGATGGAGTAAGAATACAATTCACCACCCCCTATCTTACCCGTGGGTGATCGTACGAGATGACTAAGGGATATAAAACGCATATAACACCTATGCGAGAGAAGGAAAACTAGAAATAAAACCCTATACCAACACGTCTGACCAACGTGGTACAGTAGGTCAATTACCCTTCTCTTATGGAGTAGGCTCAAGCCTAACAGTGGGACGTGTATATTTATACGTATATTTTATTTGGTGTGTAACTTTATTTAACTGCAGTTTAATACCAAGTTTACAAAAGCATTATTTAAATAATATAACCTCTAACATCTCAAGTGGTATTATTTTTAAATAGATTTTAAATTATTAGTGTTAGAAAATTATTAAATCAATATTTTACTTACGTCGTAGTTTAAATATTTCTAAATTCTGCTGAACAGAAGTCTTTGTTTGATGCTAGGTACTCTCTCAGCATTAACAAATCAATTCTAGGCAAATTAGAGCTGTTTGCCTTGGTGAATCCTTCTTCCATGACTTACATTTTTAGTAAGAACACAAAAGCAAGCAAGAGATCGATAAAAATCACAAAATACTCTTTAAATGCAAGTTAAAACAATTAATAAGTTTAACGATCGTAGACTTTCGTACAGAATTTGCGATGATAATGACAGCAGTACATAGGAGTGACGTAACTCAATTTGATTGGTGTTTAGCTGAGCATGGCGGACTTGTGTATTTTGTAGTTTTATTTTATTAAATAAATTAATAATCTCACCTTATAAAAGAAAATAAATATTTATTTCAAGATATATTCTTTGAGTTACAGCAGATAAACACATTATTTTAGTGATTTTTAGTTACTGTCATCATGCCCATTATAAAAATA
This sequence comes from Lymantria dispar, assembly GCA_032191425.1. NCBI lineage: Eukaryota > Metazoa > Arthropoda > Insecta > Lepidoptera > Erebidae > Lymantria > Lymantria dispar. The sequence continues at coordinate 29,411,563 of CM063455.1, forward strand.
AAGAGTTTTATAGATAAAAAACTACGGACTTTATCGTAAGCGTGACGGCACTAGGGACAACTGTCACAGAGATCATCCTATATTTTATGGACTATAATAACTAATAAATAAGCACAAATCTCTATTAGACATTGTCATCATAATTATGATTGTTTGACATTTATTTCGACCAGAGATTTTAACCGTAAACAAAAGTGTATAAGCGTTGCTACGCAACACACTCACACAAACGTGTGTGTGTGTGTGTGTGTGTGTGTGTGTAGCGATAGCGTTGTAGTGTGCGTAATGCCTTTTTTAATGAATTTAATGCATTTCTAATCCATTATTATATGAAATTTCAGTTTTATGCACTTCTCATTATTTACATCAACTGTTTAATTTCATACTTGTCCATCCACGTAATTTTCGTAAAAAGGGGTACAAAGTTTTTGCTTCACGTATTTATATATAGATTCAGAAACTCTGCAACGGTTGCAACGATTTTTATTTAGAGAAAATGAAGAATAAAAATAGCTTGATTTGGAAGTCGAGCAATCCTTTAATCCAGACAGATTCACTTCGATCTTTGGTTTTCCTTTCTTCATGTTATATATTGTCAGAAAAACACTCGCCCTTTGTCGGCAAAATAATTTACCGGCATAGCTAAACTCTTAAAATTATAATATATGATGTCATTTTCAATACCAATATAATAATCAATAAAAGAAATTCCGTCTTGTTTAACTTTTGAAGGTAAAACTTTGTAACAATTATATTTTATTGTATCTTTTTATTTGCCTTAATATCTAGCAGAAAGGCATAAAAAGGAACAAAAATACATTTCCCGTACCGGGAATCGAACCCGAGCCTCCTGGGTGAAAGCCAGGTATCCTAGCCACTAGACCATACGGGATGCTGTTTCATAATGCAAAATTGTACAACATAAAAATGAATGAACTTTTCTAAAGTTCGTCATAATCCACCCACATCTGCCCAATCACCTGAGATGTTTTTTTAACAAACTTTTATTTAGTTTCACCTGTCCCGTTGTCTGTAATCAAATCTTGCAAATTAAATTTGATCCACTGGAAGCAGGCCCTAGGAACTCCGTAATTAAACGACGCAACCCCATCGAGTTAGGTCTCATTTGATTCATCTTGACAAGAACATTGATGCTATATGATAACCAGGGTCTGATGATGCATCTGGATTTTTATCTTTTTAGTTCATTTTATTAACAAATAATAAAAGCGTGTTTTTAAAAAAAGGTATCTTTTCTTTAATTTATTTAAATTTAACGCCCTGCACTAAGCAAATAATCCTTGTTTTGGGGGTCACAAACATATAATTAACACTCACAAATCACATCCAGACTCAGAACCACAATTTTTGCATCGTACAAAGTGTTGTCCTGCGGATTCGAACCTGCGACACTGGTACTGTAGGTCGGTATTTTAACCATTACGCTATCTATGTAGTGTTAGTAGGGCAACATGAGGTTTCATAGCTCGCCATATGTTTTAACTGGCTATTGGTCGTCAGGCGCCACCGCTTCAAATTCGCTGATGCTAAGGATTCGGTGGATTATCATTTAAGCTTACAATATTTGTTATATATAAGCCCTGCAGGAGCACATAATATTAATTTTATTTTATTTGAAATGGATCCAATAATGTGCTTCTGGATCAGGACACGGACGCAAATGGGTATATCCGGCAAGATAATCAGCGGACTCGTCTTTTAAAACAAAAAAAAATGTATATAGGGGCATGGTAGTGACCTCGCCAATACGAGCCAAGCAAAGCACAAAGGTACTACTACCTTTCTTGAACCCTAATAACTTGGGTTTGCATTGTAGTAGATAACTTGATTGAGATATGGTGTCAATAGTAGACTTATTAAGAACTAGCTGACCCGGCGAACTTCGTACGGCCAAAACTTTTTTCGTAAATATATTTTCTAAATTTCCTAAAATATAATATCTAATGGAAGAACCATTACAGCTTTATCCGGAAAGATTCGATCGTCATGGTAATGGTATTGTTAATGATGATTCAAAGAGAATACAAAATACTCATTATTGATTTCTGACAAAATTATAATATCAATATTTTCAACCATACCAACGACAAATCTTAAAAACACCATTAAAAAAAAGACGAGATAAAAAGTATCCTAAGTCCGTTTCCTGGTTCTAAGCTACCTCCCCACCAATTTTCAGCCAAATCGGTAAAGCTGTTCTTGAGTTATAAATAGTGTAACTAACACGACTTTCTTTTATACATATAATATAGATATAAAATTTTAATTGCATAGATTTTATATTTTAGATTTTATTGATATCTAAAAATCTCCGATTTCGTCACTGATTCATTCCCATCCCTTGCCCGTGGGTATCATAAAAGACGACTAAAGGATATAATATGTATATCTATGCAAAAGAACGAAAACTCCAAACAAAACCCTATACCAACACGTCTGATCAGCGTGGTATAGTAGGTCAATTTCCCTCCCACAGGGGAAGAGGTCCGCGCCCAACAGTGGGACGTATATGGGCTGAAATGATGATGGAACTTCATCCTACATTGCGTCTTTCGATTTGAGGTCAACATTGGAGAATCTTTCTTCCCTAACGGTTATCAGTTCGACCAGCAATGTATCGTCCTCATTGCCACTTTAGTGTACAAATTTTTCGTTCCAGTATAATTGTACCTTATATATATATTCTATATTTTATGTCATACAATTAATATTATGCAAATAATGACTAAGTAGAGACCATTATTAACTCGAGACATTATTTAATATTATTACAGAGGTATTAAACACGGTAATGCGCTTGAAATGGATATTCAGTAAGCCGGAAAGTGATCGCACGGTGAATTCAGATTCCCTATTAACATTAACAAGCATTGCAAATGCCAAAAGGTAAGGACTCGGTGATAGTGGAGAGCGTTACTTTAGGTGCTGGCAATAATGATTGTAAAAACTTATTTTTTGCTTTTTTGCGCTTGTTTTAGGTCGGTTATGGCCTATATACTCCGACAGCGTAGGGCCTCATGATCTGCTATATTTTCACGTTTTGTCTATTGGTGTATTTACAACGGGTGACGTGACCGGGGAATTAGTCCGTCACCCGCCGAGAGGCAGACCGCGTGAGGAAAGACCGACGTCCTCCCCGAGGGGGGGACGTCGGTCGATGGGAGGGAACCCCAAGCATTCCGTCGGGTCGACCACTGATGACAAGTAACCCTGCTCCGGTGGTCGGCCCAACGACGAAGGCGACGTGCATCGTGGGTGGGTTGCGGGTGTGCGCGCTTACGCCCCTCTGTCGCCCCGGACGGAGTGGTGCGAGAAGCGCGCCGACCATACCCAACCCAAAAAAAAAAAATTGGTGTATTTACAAGATATTCACAAGATAATTAATAGTAATCTTTGCTATTCTGCCTCCTAAATGTGGATACCACTTCTTCAGCTATAAAGTCTCTGATCACGAGACTGTACTGACACAGTAAGTGTATTTCGCATTTTCGCTGGGAAAATAAAAATATATTATAAAATTATTAATATTAATATAGACAAGCGTAAAATTACAAAACAGCTCACATTTTTCAAGTTTTGCTTTATTTTTATCTACTGCAAGATATTGGCATTCAGACTATTTGGTATTGGAGTAATCAAGCATCTGACGTTTCGATTGAAAATCAAAGTGCTCAGCTCTTATGGCTTGCCAACGGCTAAACTGTACATCTCGTTTTTACATCTATTGCGTGTATGTGTAAGGCGTAATGTATCGACAACTTTTATAAATATATTAATTATTGTGATCTTAAATAATTAAATTGTTATTTTTCTTTCCATTTATAATTTTACATTGAACATTTCTAGTATAATATTGATTAACTAAGCTCAAAATTGATATTAGCGATTTTATGAAATGTAATTATCGCTACAATTGCGACCAAACCTTGCTGTGGTCATTCCTGAGAGAGGCGGAGCGTACAGCGAGTATAACTTCATTATATAATTGTACCAATGTCCAGCTAACACAGAACTACATTCTATCTCTAAAATAATCTAGTTATTATACACAAAGATTAAGTCTGTTTTGCTTGCAACTTTAGTCTCTGCGTTTTATACGAGATAATATGAAATGGAAATGGGTAATTCCTTTTCCTTTGAATGTTGAAATTAACATCAAATTAGTGCTAAAACAAATTAGTTAGTATTTTAAATATACTTTTTGAATACAGCAATTTAGATTACCAGATATTTGTCATTTTTATTATATTTTATTAGTTAGCAAGCTCTCATAGTTTTACACACATAATAAATACCCTTTTCTATGTGAATACGGTTCTATGCTACTCGCTGATAATATAGCTATCCAGTGTGGAAATAATTTTTGAAACCGGTTTTATAGTTTTGGAGTGAAAGCGTAACAAACAAATAAATACACATTCGCATTTATAGTAGATATTAGTAAATCCTACATACTAAATAGATATTTAAATTATTGAGAATGTGCATTTAATATGCTGTTTATGAAATCTTATTTATGAACAAAATATGTAACATGTAATCCCTTAGTCGTTTTTTACAACACCTACAGGCAAGAAAGGGGGGTGGTGAGATGTTTTCTTACTCCATCATCACATGCAAAAAGCATGAATTATGGAAGTCCTAAAAACCGGCTTAGGAATCACCTGGAGATTTCCTCCTCAAATTTTTACTGCTGCCGAAGCAGTAAAAATTTGAGGAGGCCTGTATTTAGGGACACGATATCGAAACGAAAGTATCGATACTGTACTCATGAGTAGTAGTCGAAGAAAAAGTATCGTACTCAATAAAGTATCGAAACGCACAACAGTGCCTTTTTTTTTGTTTAGGGGTGGGCCATGGTCAGCGCACCTGCCGCCTGACTCCGTCCGCGGCGACGGAGGGACACGTCGCCTTCGTCGTTGGGCCGACCACCGGTGCAGAGTAACTTGTCTTCAGTGGCAGGCCCGACGGAAAACCCCGGTCGCCCTCTCCTCTCAACCCTCACCAAAACCCAATACACGTAAATAATAATAATAAAGTTCAAGACGATAAAGGTATTGAAGGCAGACGACAGTTTTAAATCAATAGTTTTCTATTAATCCAGTCCATCTAACCTCCAACCCCATAATCATGTATTAGATACCATCATCACACAATAGTTTTACACCTACCGTTGGCAGTCCACGTGTGTCATGTGCAGACGTGGAGTGTCATCGGTAGACGTCCCATCCCATATTTAAATTAAATTTCTCCAAAGGCCTCTGCGTGTTGGATCTATATCCCCATGTAAGCCTTTCAAAGGACCGGGTATATTCCCTTGGAAGATAGCCGTGAACCGGAGATACATAATAATAATATTTATTGAATTTAAAGAAATTGTACAGACATGAAGTATTACAATATTACATTATTGATTACAATCATACAATAAGTAAATACTCTCAGAAAATTGGGTTCCCGGCTCTTTCGTTTACTAAAAGAAGTGCAGTAAACAAGTTGCTACTCAGACGTCAATTTTCTGCGAGAGTGTGGTACTATCCCGGACGGACCGGCCCACGGCTGGAGATAGACGACTGTCGACAGTGTGGTCCTATCACCATAGTTAAATCCCATAACCATAGTTAAATCCTATAATTAAAATTGCAGACCTTGCACCATAACACGAGATTGTATTTTGGTTCCCCTCAGGTCATTATTTACCAATATGAATAGATTTGAACGTCCATAATGGATATTGCAATTTGATAACCTGCCCCTATTTAAGCCTAAAGCATTTCAGACTTACACATAATTACTAACAGGCCATCGTTTCTGGTTGAAAATTAATAGCTAAATTGAAGTTTATAATAGATTTTAGTTATTAAAAAATGTTTTATAAGTGGAAAGACGTGTGGAAAATATTCCTTAAAATTGTAATTGGCAGTAAAAGTCTGAGGATTGAATAAGCTATAGCACTCATATTTTTTTAGACTCATGATTTTTTGAGACAGAAGAAGGGAACAAGGCCTATACAGCCAACTTTTTGTCAATTTTCTTAATTAATAAGTATTATGAATTTCTAACGTTTTCGCCAGTATGACACATGAAATAAAAAAAAATGTTGTTCATTACATTGTATTTGATTTTTACGTTCTTGATGTATCAAACATTTTTCTAGGTTCATGATCACTGGAGGACTAAGATGTGGATATATTAATCCTGTCGCCTAATACGAAGCAACTGTTATATAACCAGTTGCTTCGTATTAAGCTTGTTCGAAGTCACCGTTCATCAGTAAATCAAATCACTGTAATTAAAAGGGGACAGACTAGCCTACATCAAATTCCTTTAAAAAATTGGCAGTATATGAAAACATACGAATACTTAAGGTTGGATAACATTCACTACATTTTAGCACTTTCTATGCATTATAATTATATACATATAATACCATAAAACACCAACGCATTCAATAAGTAAAATTAAAACCACTATATGACACATTTATTTGATTAAAACCGTTACAATAGAGCATATAGACTAGAAACAGTTGTTTGTAACATAGAGTAATGAAAAATCATGCGATTGGACAAAAATGCACACGTAAAATTCCATTTGTATTGTACAAAGGGATTTATAGAGCATTTGAAGGCATACAATCGTCTATGTGAAATGTATTTCGGCAAACCCGCATGCAGTGCATCAGTAACATTCACTTTTTCATCTGTTTGACTACGAATCCAATCTACAAAGCGAGGCAAACAATCGTGTACTTTTTTATATTAAAACAAAGGCCTTCTAATTTTTTTTATTAATGTTTTTATTTTCTCTCAATTAAATTTTAACATTTAAATTATACATACTGTATAATTTAAATGTAGCGATTTTTAGCCTTGTAGATCATGCGTATTAAATATTTCTTTAGATTATTAGTAGAGACGTGTCCACAAGTCAGCGGCGACTATCCGACTTCTTACTTTATACTAGCAACCCGCCCTCGCTTCGTTTCGGTTATAGGTTATAGTCGTTTTACCTGCGTAGTTCCCGTCCCCATAAGAATACCAGGATAAAATATAGCCTAGTTTACGCCCTAATATTATAGCTTTCCATTGGTGAAACAATTTTTGAAATCGGTCCAGCCGTTTTGAATATTACCCAGACCAAACAGACAGACAGACAAAAATTTTTTAATTGCTATTTTAGGCATAGGTGTCGTGCAAATAACCGTGTGAGCATGAAAAAAGCCTATTATTTTGACATTACAAACGGACACTCCAATTTTATTTATTGGTATAGATGTATTTCTAAATAAAATGTCAAAGTGTGTTAGATTTTTTTGAGGAAGACTTACTGAAAGGCGATCGTAGCGTCTTTCTGTAGAATCTCGACTCGCTACTCACAGCAAAACCCTCCGCTCTATAGTGTAGAACAAGCGATAAATAGTGACGTAATGATTTTTGATGGTGGTGCCAAAAAAGTACTAATATGTTAAGATAGCTGATTTATTTATATACATAATTAATATATTGACCAATTAATAATATTAACAAATTATATAATAGAAAATAACACAAGAAATTAAAGAGGACTAATTAACAACTATTAAATAAATATTCGTGCCGTAGGAATCTCGAGAGTAAAGAAAAGGGCGCACTGGTCTCGGAGGCGCGAGCGCGCGAAAACATCTCCTCGCGCGCCTCAGTCACCCCGCGCCTTCATTGCAACAAATGAATGCCTACTATTTATTTACAATTTTATTATTAAATGCATATTTTTATTTTTAAGAAATCGCGTTGCTTACACTCTTTTTCAAAAAAAAAAAAATGCATACCTTGGGGTATGGTTTTTCTTTTTGACATGATTAAATTTTGATTAAACTCTAACTTTGACTAAGCACTTTATTGAACAATAACAATTTAACAGTCCCATAACTCACACCAATAGAATAATAACGTATAGAAGGTAAGTTAACGCACAAAAAGTGAAGCATTTCAATTGGAGCCTAATGGAGCTGGAACCGTTCCGTAACATACAAGGTCACTGTACTGCACGTACGTAACGCAACTCTTAAAATATAAATAGGTAATAATTGCGGCTTGTGCATTCAAATGGTGTCACAACACATTTGAAAGACATAAAAAGTATTTTAACATTACTTTTAAAAGTATTCCGACGATTTATGGTATTAAAAACAAACTCTGATTTCATAATTTGTATAGTGGTGTGCGTGTGTACGTGCGTGTACGTACGTGTGTAATCGCCCGCGCGCTAGTATTGTTTGCTTCATATTTTTGATGGCTTACGTATGGACACTATCCTTTTATACGTTATTATTCTAAGCCCATAATCCATTGTCAATCAGCTGTAGTTAAACGAATCATCACCAATTTCCAAACATCCTCGTAGCCGTAATAGGCTAGGTCGACTAATCGGCACATCTCTAATTATTAGTCTAGCCTAGGAGATTTTTAGATTATGGCAGAATGTGAAAACACGTGCATTTTTTGCATTCATCATCAGGGCCTCTTCCACTATGGGAGGGAAATTGACCTACCATACCACGCTGATAAGAAGTGTTGGTGGTTTTATTTCAAGAGCAATTCTTGTATATATATATATATATATATATATATATATATATATATATATATATATATATATATATATATATATATATATATATATATATATATTATTATTCAGGATCTCGGAAACGACACCAATGATTTTGATGAAAATCGTTGGTGCCATGAGTTACGATAGCTCAGTTGGGAAGTAGTGCAGTTTCCTTAAAGTATTGTTTTGGCATTCAAATGGCGTCGGCTCGAATCTCGGTGTTATTATTATTCTCTTTTTGTAATTTTTTTCATTATTTAATTTTTATTTTTTATGAATATATATCTAAATAAATCGACAAAAATACAACAAAAATATTCCGAACGAAGCTCGGTCAATCAGATATTAGATATTATATGTACATTGCATACCTCAATCGTTTTTTACGACACCCACGGGTAAGAGAGGGGGTGGTGAATTATATTCTTAGTACGCCAGTACAAAGAAAGCATTACGTTATTTGATCTTTCAAAATAATTTATGTAACATAACATTATAATATATTAATTCATCAGTCAGATATGTCGAGATCATAGCATGTGGAGGGAAGTGGTCTCTGCCTACCCCTATTGGAATGAGGCGTGAATTTATGTATTTATGTACTTTTAGGTAATCAGAAACCAGCCAATTCCACTCAGTCCAAATTAGGTACGTACATATCATAATTATCCAATGTAACGCGACAAAAATAAAATTAAACTCATCCCTGTACAGTTAATAGAGCATTACCGACCTACTTTATTTTGCAGCATTACTTAATTAATACCCATGACATATTTCGAAAGGTAAATTAACCAATTTGTACGTATAATTGTTTCATTTGAGATTTTATTAAAAGCATTTCCTGTTTTTGTTGATTTTGGGTTCTGTGTTAATTGGGGAATAAAAAATAATGAGGGGAAACTTTTGTATCTTCATTAAATTTATATACATACTACCTATAACAGCAGCTTCGCTTGCGTGGTTTACTTATCTATATAATATCTTGTACAGCACATTTGTGGGTAGAAATATTAGAGTAGGTGTGCCAGTCAAAAGTGGAGCCTACGTTACAAAGTGTACCTATATTTCGACTCGAAAATATACCTACAGTGAAATTTATTAAAAATTATCAGTCTAGTGACCGAGTAAAATACCTTTTACCAGCCTCTCTCTTAACCGAGGGTGCCGTAAAAGACGACTAGGGGATCTAGACATGCGGTAGCATGTCAAGCCAAGTTCAAGCTAACAGACAGGCGAGCGCGTGTGTGTGCGTGAACTATTTGGAGCCACTTTTTACCATCTCATAACTCAAAACTATTTCATTTAAACATCTCACATTTTCATCACTCATCTCAATATTCGGACTAGCATTCATACCTTCCATCCATCCATCCATCCATCAGCCTACAGACGTCCACTGCTGGACATAGGCCTCCCCACGAGAATGCCACTCGGAACGGTCCTTTATTATTTGCATTCAACGATTCCGTGAGAATTTCAAATTTTCAATTCGATGTCGCCAGTCCTTACTTTTTAAGAATAATCAATGGATCTGTTGACTATCATACACTTTAATTAAATATGGGTTTTAGAATACCAGTTCAAGGAATTACAGCATATGTCATTTCCCATTCATCATCGCAGCCCACATACGTCACATTGGCTCGGGCCTCCTCCACAATGAGAGGGATTTTGATCTACTATACCATGCTGGTCATATATGTTGATATAAGGTTTCATTTCGAGTTTTCCTTCTCTTGCACAGATGTTATGTGCATATTATATCCCTTAGTCTTCTTTTACGACATCCACAAGATAGGGAGTAGTGAATTGTATTCTTATTCCGTCACCACACGGAAAAGCCACACCTCCCACAATCAAACCACATCTCCTAGACTGCGTTTCTGTGGCGAACGTGCAATAGACATAATAACCAATATAAAAAAAACATACGTGTGGCACTCGGGGACTGCCGCGGTAAAGCTATTGCATAGCATTTTTTATCAACTTATGCAATTATAATTATTAATTTATTTTTTATTTATGCAGTATTTTTGCTTTGATATTAATTCAAGTTAAACTTTTTGAGCGTGGTGACCGATAAGAAAACAAATGTACTATATGTATAACAATAAAGGCGGTGTGGATTACCACTATCGTCCGCTGAAGATCGTTGGGACTGTCAGAAAACGTGCGAAAACACCTTTTGACGTAAGCTACGCAAAGCAGTGGCACGTGTGCGCACCGAGACGGACGAACGCAGAATGTCGACGTCTCGACTAGGGATGATCGATGTTCGATGATCATCGATGTTGAAAGGGAAAAATCGATGTTTTAACATCGATGTTGCTATAGGCAAAACATCGTAACATCGATGTTAAGTGTTTTTAACATCGATGTTGAAAGGGAAACATCGATGTTGAAAGGAAAACATTGATGTTGAAAGGAAAACACATCGATGTTGCTATGGACAGAACGAAAGTTCCTAAAAGAAAAAAAAAGCTCATCAAAAGTTTGCCTGATAGATTTTATTTCATCGTCGTAACATCGATGTCAAAAACATTCGACAGATTCCCTAAAAAAAAAAATAAAAAAAAAAAGCTCATCAAAATTTGTCACGAGAATTTTATATCGCAACATCGATGTTCGACGATATCGATATTTCTGTAACATCGATGTTCGGTGTTCGATAAACATCGAACATCGATGTTTTTCTAACATTGATCATCCCTAGTCTCGACGACCGTACGCTCGGTGGAGCTGCCGCCACCCGCGAACCATGTAGCTAGCTACATGTTATGAGGTGTGAGGTTTTATTTTCGTTACGGAATTTCTCGATTCGGTCCCCGCGCCAAGCCCGCGATAAAAGTTATGCAATAGCTTAAAACATAAATTTAATATTATCATCAACTCAGCTCATATACGTCATACAGTTAGACTCGAGTCTCCTCTACAATGGGAAGTAAATTCACCTGGTACACTACACTAGTGATCAGACGATAGTATATATACTAATGTTTTTTTCCAGTTTTCCTTTTCACACAGAATCTATAAATGTTAGAACATCGATTAAAGATTTGCAACAATGACTATCACCTAAATGTAGGCCTCATAACAAGGCTCAAAGTCGCTCAGCGTGCTATGGAGAGGGCTATGCTCGGTATTTCTCTGCGAGATAGAATTCGGTATACGGAAATCCGCAGAAGCACGGGTGTAACCGACATAGCACGAAGAATTAGCACGCTGAAGTGGCAATGGGCAGGTCAGATCGCTCGATGAACTGACAACCCCTGGGGAAGAAAGGTCTCGAGTGGCGACCACGTATCGGACGACGCAGTGTAGGACGCCCCCCCACTAGGTGGCCCGACGATCTGGTGAAAGTTGCTGGGCGTCGTTGGATGCAGGCGGCACAGGACCGCACTTTGTGGCGTAACATGAGGGGGGTCTACGTCCAGCAGTGGACGGCGATAGGCTGAAATGATGATGAAAATTATGACTATCATTATTAATATTCTGTTTGTAAAACAGCACACCTGATGGTAAATGATAGTATCACTCATGGAGCTATGATAGGGCCTGCCTACCGTAGAGAAAGTGAAGGAAATGTGAATGCATGCAATCAGGTTCTGTGATACTAAAACCATCACCAAAACCCACCACACGCAAACATCATCAGAAAGTTAGATATCAACAGCAGCTTTCATTTACATGAATTAAATACCCATTCATGATCATCGCAGCCCACATACGTCCCACTGTTGGGCTAGGACCTCCTCAACAATGGGAGGGAATTTAACCTACTATACCACGCTGGTCAGACATGTTGGTATAGGGTTTCATTTCAAATTTTCCTTCTTATGCACAGATGTTATGTACATATTATATTCCATAGTCGTCTTTTACGACATCCACGGACAATATAGGGAGTGCTGAATTGTATTCTTACTCCATCACCACACGGAAATTGAAATACCCATCATAGTCCTGCTATTATCCCAATTATATTCGGGTAGACGCATTATGTATACTCCTTTCTCAATATACATATTGCGGGACTTTCGGCAATTAATTTTATAATCGGCCTGCCTGAAGTCAATTCTCTTTGGGAACGTAATCGTTGATTAGATGGCATCAGATGTAGTCCTACGTCTATGTAAATGCATATCTCTATATAATACCCATTAATTCCCATCAGTATATTTCACAAATTGATATAAACTGTATCAAATAGAGCAATATAAGGCTCTGTTCACTATATAAGTAGGCTGATGGATTGTGACTTTATAATTGCCACTTTAGGTAGCTATAGCAATGTTGTAAAATATGACTAGAGAATATAGTATGGAGATTTTTTTATAGCTGTTGATGGCAAAAGTGCAAACAGCACACGTGATGGTTAGTGTTACTGCCGCTCATGGACCTTAATTAAGTCACTGCCTACCATGAAGAAAGTGAAGGGAGTATAAATTCACGCAATGAGATTCGATAATACTGAAGGCATAAAACACTCACAGAAAATTTGGCTTCCGGCTCTTTTGCTTATCCAACGAAGTGCAGTAACATTTTTGCTACTACTCAGATGTCGATTTTCTGCTCAGTGTGGTACTATCCCGGACAGAACGGCCCGCGGCTGTAGACAAAGCTGTCGATAATGTTCTCCCACCATGTATAGAAATCGTACCAGAGGCTGCAGGTGATCGGACCGGCGATTTAGTCAGGCAGAGAGATTAGCCTCGCGACGTCGATCGACGTTCCGGGAAGGGGACGTCAAACGGAGAGGGTACCCGATGGAACACCCTTTCTTTATTATTTTTTTTTATTTTGGGGTGGGCTGCGATCGGTGCGCTCGTCGCCTTCGTCGTTGGGCCGACCACCGGAGCAGGGTTACTTGTCATCAGTGGTCGGCCCGACGGAATACCCTTTGCGGTCTTTCGGTCTTTCCTCACGCGACCCGAAGGACCACCCTTGGGATATTCCATCGGGCCGACCACTCAAGGAACTCTGCACCGGTGGTCGGCCATCTATATTATTACACATCACATTATTGCCTTAGTCGTCTTTTCAACACCCTCAGGTAAGATAGGGGTTGGTGAATTGTATTCTTAATTCATCACCACACGGAATTATATAAAAAAAATTAGCAGTCATTAATATATTTTGATAGTATTCAACCTATTTAACGTTCATGTAAAAGCAATCCGTTTTCATTAATGTATAGAGTCAAATGTCGATTAAAAAAAAAGGCAATAAGTGATTCGTCCAACCCATTTCAAATTGTGTATATGTGGTTTAATGTTTGAAGGTATATTATATGTCAATGTAACATAATCCAAACCCATCGGGGTCCCCAATTACGAACGTTAATGGCTCATAATTTAGCTAAATGTCTCGTAGCGATAATTGATATCGCCTGTTATATCCTCACAGGGTCATGGAGTCCTATTGCTTGTGTCATCGTTATAGAATTTTGATGTGAAACATCTAATAGTATGGGGTATTGATTATACTGTACACGACCATATGACATTGACAACACATGACATTGATAAGGTCGTAGTAATACAATTTTTATGGATTTTATCGCGTTTGTATTTGATTTTTGATTGCCCGATTGTGTACTGTAGCAGGTAGGTATAAATCCCTGTAATAACGATGACTTATTGGACATGAAACATCTTAGTCCGCCCCTGAACGTTGAAGTGTCTAAAACGTGGGGCAATCAAAAATCAAATTGACTGCACAGATGGCGCAGTGGTTAAGATACCGATCTACGTGCCAGTTTCTTGGGTTCGAATCCCATGCAGGAAACCACTTTGTGTGATCTACAAATTGTTGTTCTGAGTCTGAATGTAATTTGTGTTCGTTAATTATATGTTTGTAAAGTGCTCCGCAACAGAAGGTTTATTCATTAGTGTAGGATGATGACTTTAGAAAAAAAAAGAAAAAAATACAAATGTGATAAAATTCGTTAAAATAATTTTATTTCAAATGTGTAATACTCGCGTAAACATCACGGAAATCATTAAGGTCACAGAAGTATAATCATTTTTCCTAATTTTATATTACAAAATGTTCTAAAGAGACTGGGTTAACGATAAAATTTATGAAAATTTGAAATGTGTCAGCTCATATAGGTACATCCTACTGCCGGCCTTATCTGTTATAGGAAGGCAATTGACCTACTTACCATGCTGGTCAAACAGGTTGGTATAGAGTTTTATTTAATACTAGCTGATCCAACAGACGTTGTTCTGTTCAAATAAAGCGCCACCTACCGGGTCCAATTGTGAATCTAAACCATTCTCGAATCTCATTGAGCATACACAAATTACTTAAATTACTTAAATCCAGTCAACAGATATCGCCATCTGTTAGAATCTTTTGGAGTTAACAGATAATTGTGACTGTCAATTAATTATAGACAAATAATTTGTAATAAAATAAAATTGTGACTATAATTAAAGATCTAAGCTATCCTATTTCTCAAGTTGGACCAGACTGCTCACGGTGTGCCAATTTAATTTGAAAATCGGTTAAGTAGTTTAGGAATCCATCGCGGGCAAACATCGTGACAGGAGATTTATATATATTAAGATAACCCACCCGTACCCACGTCACCTCGTTGTTGGGCCGACCAGCGGAGCAGGGTGACTTGTACCACCGGAGCAGGGCGACTTGTAGACGTTTTGGCATAGGGTTTCATATCGAGTTTTCCTTCCCTTGCATTGATGCATCGATGTTATCTGCATAATATGTTAGCTTTAACAATACCCTCGGGTAAGAGAGAGAAAGTTGCATTATATTCTTACTCCGTCACCACATGGACCAGAAACAGCTGTACGATCACCAAAAGAATAAGGAGAAGCATTCTTCTGGGAAACGTATAAGAACTTTTCTTCTCCGTTTGCCAAGCGTAGCAATTTAATGAATGACCATGCGATATGGCATTCTTTGGGGGAGGTTTACATCTAGAAGTAGACGGTGAAAATCTGAATAAAGGTTGTATTTACGCAGTCCATTATAATGTATATTGATCAGTTTATTACCAAAAACTCCAGTGACCGTACTAACGTGCTTACATAAATTTTCACTGTGCATGATTTAACTACTGTTAGCACCTAGCGTTCCCTGCATTTTTATTTCCTCGCACATTATCCTCTAAGGTATAGTCAAGAGCAAAAGCGTTATGAAGTTTAAAATTTAAATTTTTTTTTTTTATTTTCAAACACAAATTCAGTTAGTGTATCAAGATAACTAAATATATTTTGTTGTTATCAAGTAAAATTAATTAAAAATTCAATAGATAGTGCAAATTGTCTATCTTAAGACAAAAGTTCAGCTGAAGGTATAATTAGTTTGGTGCTCAGAATGCTTAACGCAATGTTACATTTTTCATAATTAATGATTAATAATTTACTTCATGCATTATCCATCATCATCATCATGGCAGCCCACATACGTCCCACTGTTTGGTTCGGGCCTCCTCCACAATGGGAGGGAATTTGACCTACTGTACCATGCTGGTCAGACAGGTTGGTATAGGGTTTTCCTGCTCTTGCAAAGATGTTATATGCATATTATATCCCATAGTTGTCTTTTACGACATCCACGGGCAAGGTAGGGAGTGGTGAATTGTATTCTTATTACGTCACCACACGGAAAATTATCAATAATCATGCATTATTATAACATAATAATTAAAAATATGACAAAGCACACAGTGAGTTACATAATAACACTAATACATATCCGCTTTACTTTTTAAACAGTTAGTAAATGCAACTTTGGTAGCTACTAAAACGATTAAAGTACTTAGTCATTATTATTTTCAATTTTCATAATAATTTTTCAGTATTAATCATCTTTATATATATATATATATAAAGATGATTAATACTCAAAAATTATATATATATATATATATATATATATATATATATATATATATATATATATATATATATATATATATATATATATATATATATATATATATATATATATATATATATATATATATATATACATACTAGCAGACCCGGCCACGCGTTGCTGTGGCTATTGTTTTTGTTATATTACATTTTATTAAACTATTTAAGTGGAACTGTAGGAGAACATCTGTCATGGAGGTTGTCATATTTGTTTACAAATGGCATCTATGTAAAAAAGCAAGTTAAAATCGTATATGACACGTTTGTATGTTTGCCATAGCAGCACCATCTATTAATTATTTACTCAATCCAGTCAACAGATATCGCCATCTGTTAAAATCGTTTGGAGTTAACAGATAATTGTGAATGTCAAATAATAGGTATACAGAGTGTCCCAAAATTCAACGATAAGCGGAAACTAACTGGTGGACCTACTTATGACTGCTCTAGAAAAAAAAAGAAAAATTCTACCCTGATTTTTTTGTCATTATGAAAAAAAAAAATTAAATCTTTAAACAATAATCACTTTTTATTACATTTTAAGTGCCATTGCTACAATTTCACAAATAATTCTGTGATTTTTTCTGTATTAGCAATGTAAGTAGTACTTTTATCGATTAAAACCACAAAAAATCCCAGAATGTCTATAGTTTTTACACAAAAATTAACCAAAACTATGTTTTGCCGTAAATTATGTAAGATTTTGACTTTCAGCACATTTTCACTCATCATGATGAAAAAAAAAGTATTGACACTAATATGGCAAATGGTTTTAAAAATTGGCGCAACTAATTATAATTCTAAAATGGTATAATATTCTAGGCAAACTAGCTAAAAATATACATAGCCACTATTTTAGAACCACGACCATATTTCGCAAATTGTTAGTGTTGATAGTAATCACTTTTACTATGTATCCAAAATCGTTTTGTTGTATGTTATTAGTATGTGATTGACTTTTATGGACTACGCACATGTGTAATCCATAAAATAAGTTAATTATTAATATCACAATAAGTCTTCGAATTGTTTCTTATTGGTAGTAATGCAGGCACGACATCGCTTTAAAAATGATCGTTTTATTTTTCGTGCATATCTTATTCTGAATAGGAGAAGTCCAGGGGATTTAGATCGGTCGACGAGAGGGTACTCCTCAGGGGGTATTCCGTCGGATCGGTTTAATTGCAAATTATTTGTATTACCTATATACAGGATATAGGTAATACAAATAATTTGCAATAAAATAATTTTGCGACTATAAATTAAGATGTAAGCTATCCTATCTTTCAAGTTGGATCAAACTGCACACGGTGTGCAAATTTGATTAAAATCGGTTAAGTAGTTTAGGAGTCCATCGCGGACAAACAAGGTGACACGTAATTTATATATATATATATGTAAATCTTCTATTCGTGTGTTTGTAATTAATCTCCTTCTAAACGACTGGACCGATTTTGATATCTTTTTTTGTGGCTGTTCTGATGTGAGAATAGTTTAGATTAATAAATGGAACCAGTAGGTGGCGCTGCGATTGATTTCAAGAAGAATTCCTTTTACTTTCTTTTTAGATTTGAACAGAACAAAGTCTGTTGGGTCAACTAGTTAAAAGTAAAAATATTTTTACGAACTTTATTGCGTTTGTATATTATTCATTGGCTACATAAGTTATAATTAAAAAAGGAATGAATAGTTTAATGTTATTCTAAAGTCCAAACAATCCAATAATTAACAGTAACAATAGTTTCAAACGAAGCCCACCTTACTAAGATAAAACTAGAAACAACAGCCGAAACCACCGTTGTTATCGTCAGTACATTTACATACTTTCACCATATATTCGCCGCTCGGACATACATTACAGACTATCGCGTATAATATGACGATAAGTAATACTGTCCTGTCCATAATCTAGAGTCGAATCTGAATAACGTACAAGTTTCGGTAACGGTGATATATCGTGGTGCGTTGTTTTGATCGCGTTTGTAAATAATGTTACAATTTTTATGATATACTCTTGCATATAGGAAATGTTTGGTTTATTTCGTATTTTACGGATTAATCTATACCAATAAATAAAATTGGAGTGTCTGTTTCTAATGTCAAAATAATAGGCTTTTTTTCATGCTCACACGGTTATTTGCACTATACATATGCCTAAAATACACTTTATATTTTTTTTGTCTGTTTGTCTGTCTGTTTGTTCCGGGTAATCTTCAAAACAGCTGGACCGATTTCAAAAATTCTTTCACCAATGGAAAGCTATAATATCAGGGCCTTTTTTTTTTTTTTTTTCTCGCCGTAGAAATGCATTTACGCACTATCCCCCGCCGGTTACAGACAGGGGAGTGTGTGTGGGACTCGCCGGCCACAGAAGTGACCGAAATACCCACTAAAACCACAGCGGCCCCTTCCGCGCTTTTACGAGGTGCCGGAGAGATCGTCTGATGACATTCTATCCCCGACACCTCAACGCTTGGCCGTCTGGCCACGTCCTGTCATCATTCAGGGCGGTGGGAGGAGGAGCGCATAACGGCGTCTCCTCCTCCCTGGTCGCCGCCGGCGGAGCGAGTCTGCGGACGCAAGTGCCTCGCGTGCATAAAGTGCGCGCGGCTGTAGTCCGCACATGTGGATGTGAAGCCGCAGAGGTCCAAGTTGGACAAATCCAACGTAGGCCGCGCGGTGTGGGCATGGTAAAGGTGCGTTGCCCCGTCGCCGCCGCTAAAATGCTTGCCGATGCAGGAAGGCTCCTGATCGGCTGGAGCGCGGTTGGCATCCAGGTGCTGGAGAACCTGCCATTGAGATGCTACCGGTGCCTGGAATTGGGGCATATGGCTCCGCTATGCCCGTCCACTGTAGACGGCTCCGAACTCTGCTTTCGATGCGGCAGCAGTGGACACAAGTCAGCTGCTTGTGTCGCCATGCCACGCTGTGCAGTTTGCGCCGCCGCCGATCGCCCAGCCGAGCACACGATGGGGGGGAGGCTTTGCAAAGCCCCCTCATCAAAAGGCAAGGTAGCCCAAGGACCTCGGGCCACCGCATTAAGCAGTAGCCGCAGAACCCAGGAAGATGCCGAAATGTCCATCTAATGGGAGACACAGTACGCTTCCTCCAGGCGAACTTGAACCACTCCGCCGGGGCTCAGGACCTGCTGCTACAGTCCATGGCGGAGTGGAATACCGATTTGGCTGTGGCCAGCGAGCCCTATTTTGTTCCCCAATCACCCAATTGGGTGGGGGACCTTAGAGAAGATGTAGCTGTCCTGTCACGAGGCCGTGCCGGCCCTCCCCTCTCTTCCCTTGAGAGGGGCAATGGATATGTTGTGGTGGGGTGGCGAGATTTTGCCATTATTGGTATCTATTTCTCCCCCAATCGCGGCCTGGCAGAGTTTGAATCATTTTTGGACTCTGTCAGTGCCGCGGTTCGTCGTCAGTCGCCGAGAAGAATTGTGGTCCTCAGCGACTTCAATGCGAAGTCTCGCGCGTGGGGGAGCTCCACCACAAACGCCAGGGGTACGGCTGTTGAGCAGTGGTCCCTTCTCTCCGGTCTGTCCCTCCTTAATAATATCAGGGCCTAACCTAGGCTATATTTTATCCCGGTATTCCTACAGGAACGGGCACTACGCAGGAAAGGCGACTGAAACCGAAGCGAAGCGAGGGCGGGCTGCTAGTCTATACTAACATTGCTTTGTTAGGGTATCTGGACGAATCATGATCAATGATATCCGATCTTTACGCTATAAACTATTTGAAATGTCAGGTATTCAAAAATCAAACACAAACGCGATAAAATCAGTAAAATAGTTTTCATCATATCAGTTCAGAGACGTTCCACTTTTAGGCTCGAGCCTCCTCCACAGTAAGAGGAAACTTGACCTACAATACCCTGCTGGTCAGACATGTTGGTATAGGATTTCATTGAGTTGAGTTTTCCTTCTCTTGCACAGATGTTATGTTCATATTGTATCCCTGAGTCGTCTTTTACGACATCCACGGGCAAGAGAGGGAGCGATGAATTGTATTCTTACTCCGTCATCACATGGAATGGTATACAATACATAACGATATTTGGCGGTCTAAGGTTCGACCTTTCGCGGTCTGGTAGCAATTGCTGACCGGAGTCCTAAGAAACATATCATACTCATTTTACCTCCCATTGTGGAGCAGGCCCGAGCTCATCGGTGGAACGTATGGGGGCTACGATGATGATGATTTAATAATTAAATTATATTATGATTGTATACCAAATATAAATTCTTCGGATTTGCTGATTTTCTCGAGAACCAAACTATAAAAAATTGCCTTAAGACAGTCAGTGCAGTTTCTCACATTAATCTTAAGGTCTTGTGTTTTATAATTTACAAATTTTTTATTTTAAATCATACAATAAATAGCATTAGTTGTTATCCGTTGTTTTTTTCTGGACATCGTTAAAATTTTCCCAAAATATCCCCACCTAATATTACTTACCGACCCCTATCCTAAGAGATCGTTGTTGTCCACTCTTCTGTAGATCTCTTCATCAATTATTACGACTTCCATATGGAAATACGAAGAAATAATATCTTGTATCCTTAAACTATTGCAAATAAGGAATTATCTATAATACAAGGTACAATATCTAGAACAAATAAACCAAATTTTCACGGAATATTTTCTTATAAAAAAATCAGTATAAACAGCCAGTACGCGTCTTAATTAACCAAAAACAAATCTTTTGGGGCAATAAAGTTGATTCATTAAACAATTTTAATTTGCAGTAATTCATCGCTACCAGTTGAGGTCATTGGTACAAGTTATAAGCTAGAGTTAGTTATTAAATTGCATGTGGTTACAAATACACCCGTAGAGAAGCTGACCTGGAGAGAAGCTGATTGGAGCACTGATATGGAAGGTCACCCGAAAGAGAAACCTATAGGGCAATTGAGTGCCATCAAGTTCAAGGAATCGGTGCCAGTGGCTAGTTCAATGGCGATTGGGAGGGGATACCGTAGATTATGGGTACACATGCCGCCCTTCCAACAGAAGGAAAATCCAACATAAAACCCTATACCAACACGTTTCATCAGCGTGGTATAGTAGATCAATTTCATATTCATAGTGGAAGATATCCGAGACTAATAGTGAGACGTACAAGGCCCGAGATAATTAAAAAAAAAAGAAAAAAAGGCCTGAGATAATCTTATATCTTTAAACGAGAAATTCTTGTATATATATATATATATATTCAGGATCTCGGAAACGGCACCAACGATTTTGATGAAACTTGGCATACTAGAGGTTTTGAGGCCAAAAAATCGATCTAGCTAGGTTTTATTTATAGAAAATGTTGTTTTGTCAGTGTTTTTAGCAAAACAATATAATGACATTAAATTTTAAAAGAATCATCATCTTGCTCTTATCCCAATTACTTAGGGTCGACGCAATATGTCATCTGTTTTGACATATTGCAAAAAGTTTCGGCAATGACTTTTATGACCGGCCGCCTGCCTGACGTCAACCCTCCTTGGGAATGTAATCGTTGCCCTGTATAGGCTTTTATTTCGAGTTTTCCCTCTTTTGCATAATTGTTATATGGCACAAGAGGTAAAAGCTTACTAGGAGGTATCCTAGTCAGCTTTTACAATACCCATGGGCAAGAGAGGGAGTGGTGATTTTTTTTTGTTTTAAACGGAACTCCCTGCACTAAGGAATTAATTCTTGTGTTGTAGGGGACTTAAGGGATAATTAACGGATACAAATTACATCCAGGCTCAGTACAACAATTCGTGGATCGCACAAAGTGTTGCCCTGCGTGGGATTCGAATCCATGACACTGGCACGAAAGGTTGGTATCTAAATCACTGCGCCATCAGAATTGTATTTTTATTCCATCACCGGAAATATCGCTAAACGCTTATTACTTGCATCGTCACAAACAATGGCCTGTTACATCATAGGAATATTAATTTTTGCCCTGGAAGCTTTCCATGATGAATTTTATTATCGGCCTGGTCCCCGCTGAATCCAAATTGGGCCATTAGTTTCGAATTGATAACACACTCGGACGTCGGACAATCATTTTTCCCCCCCGCGAAGATTCTATTTGAATTACTCGAGAAACGTTTTTCATTATGTACGGGAAATGTAATGTGAATTTAAGTTATGGCTTCGGATTTTCTGATATCAAGATATAGAATATATATCAAGATATATTCTTACTTAAAGATTTGCTTATGTATATTTTTAAAGAAATTTATTAATTTCTTCTTATTAAACGATTTTTAAAATGATTTCTGATGTTTACGCGAGTATTACATATTGTAAATAAAACTAATTTATGGATTTTATCGCGTTTGTATTTGATTTTTGATTGTCCGAAGTTTCTCATATACAAAATCATGAACGCTGCTGTAGAACATTTTGTAGCGTTCGTGGTCACGGGCGGACTAACATGTCATACGTCCAACAAGTCATCGTTATTACAAAGATTTACAATTATCTATCCGAAACAAAAAAAAAACTTATTAAATTTTGACCCACGTTTTGGTACAAATTTAGTATAAGAAGAAACTGATTGTATGAAAAATTATATTAATTAAATAGGTTAGTAATTATTAAACATTAAATTTGTAGTAATTAATATGACAATTTATTCCTTAAAAGAGCTAAACAAATCTAGTTTACTACCTCGGAATCGGAACGCGGTCACACTGAGAAAGATCCGGCAAGAAAACTCAGGGGACATAATGTTAAATTAAAAGTAATTTTTATTTTTAAAATAATTTTTATTTTTAAAAATTTGTACAAAAATGTGGGTCATCGTCATCATGATCATTTCAACCTATCGCCGTCTACTGTTGGACGTATGCCTCCTTCATGTGGGCGGGGAGTGTCTAGGCTACAGCCTACCACAAAAAAAAAATAAAAGTATGAGCCATATGGTCTCTTCTTGATATTATATTTTTTTTCTTAGAATATAATATGTCTAATATAAACGTGTTAAATAATTTTTATATAATTTTGTTTTTCTCTGTTCATGGCAAATGCGCAAGTAATACACCAGATTTATACAGTAGAACCCGTTTAATACGATCACGTTTAATACGATTGCCCGCATAATACGCCATTTTGCGTCAGTCCCAGCAACTTGAGACATGTCTTAACGCTCATACATTTCTTAACGCTTAATACGATCGTCATCCCGTTTAATACGCTAACACGTGCCACTCAAATACACATATTACCCCTTGCGGCAGCGGCCAGTGACTGACGAAGTGACGACTGTCGAGCGACCCTAAGTAATGATGACCAAGAAGAAGATGAGTCAACTCCGATTTTTTCACATGCCCAGACATTACTAGCAGTTAATGATTTAAGACGCTATGTAACTTCTTTGAATCAAAGCGAAAACGCACTGCGAATATTAAATTACGTTGAAAATCTGGTAATTGCTAATGTCTCAAAATCTTTTTGTCAAATTAAAATAAGTGATTATTTTAATTTGGGTAATTTTTAAATGTTAAATTCCATACGTAGGTATTCAAAATAATAATAGAATATCCTTACTAATATTATAAATGTGAAAGTAAGTTTGTTTGTTACGCTTTCACGCTTAAACCACCGAACCGATTTCAAAAATTCTTTCACCACTGGAAAGCTATAATATCAGGGAGTAACATAGGCTATATTTTATCCCGGTATTCCCACGGGTACGGGAACTACGCTGCGACTGAAACCGAAGCGAAGCGAGGGCGGTTTGCTAGTAATAAATAATAATGGCACGTTTTTTCCCTTTTCCCGCATAATAATACCCTTTCCCGCCTAAGACGCGTTTTTGGTCGGGTCCCTGCGAAATCGTCTTAAACGGGTTGTACTGTATATACATATTTTTTTATTTTGGTGGCAAACGAGCGAACCAGATGGTAATAGATACTGCCGCTCATGAACATTTGCTAGGCTACTTATTTGCTAGGTTAGTACCTGTCGCGAAGAAAATGAAGGGAGTATAAATGCGTGTAATGAGGTTCGGTGATACTAAATACAAGACCAGCACCTCATGCAAACCCCTTTATAAAGTTGTTCTTTCTCTATTCTCTATTTAATATTAATTTTTTAAAGGGAAAACTTCTTTAGGTGCATTAAACACTTATTTGTGTGAACAAAAATCATGAACTTGCATTATCGTTGGTTGATCAAAAAGCGTGAAACTTGCGCCATCGTCACCGCACGATCCCCTGTATACACAGATATATCTCTGTTTTTTTTTTCTGGATCACAATTTGACAAATGATTGATCGATCGGTCAATAGATAATTCTAATTGGATATCCAAAAATACGATCACCCACAGGTAAGATAGGGGTGGTGAATTGTATTCTTACTCCGTCACCACACGACGACTAAGGGATATAAAACGCCATTAATATCTATGCGAGAGAAGGAAAACTCAAAATAAAACCCTATACCAACACGTCTGACCAGCGTGGTATAGTAGGTCAATTACCCTTCCATTATGGAGGAGGTCCGAGCCCAACAGTGGGATGTATATGGGCTGAGATGATGAGATGATGATCCAAAAATAACAACTGTATGTTTATTGTTTTAAGTTTTCACTTCTGTCGGCAGTGTGCTTGACTGCTTTGTGTTTTTTTTTACCATTTCAAAAACCTCAGAGCTCATGGTCACGGACAATGTTATAATAATGATGACTATTGATTACACAGTAGTTAAGATAGGACCTACGGTGCCAGTGTCCTGGGTTCGCATCCTATGCAGGACAACACTTTGTGCGATCCACAAATTGTTGTTCCACGTCTGTGTGTAATTTTTATCCGTTAATCATATATTTGTAAAGTTACCCGCAACACAAATATTATTTCCTTAGTGCAGGGTTTTGTCTTCTCATCAAAAAGAAAAATAAAAACTAGAAATATCTAACTATTATGTAGAAAACAAACTATCGAATAAAGAGGCGAAATCCGCTGAATCGTGAATATTACATCTACCATCTTTGCAATAAATAAATAAGGTAACTGTCCTTTATCCCGGACACCTGCGCCGTCAAATACAATGCAAACTAAATTAAATGTCCCACCCGTTACATGTACTTGGTTAAGGACGTTGGTCAATTGATTTACTGGTAGGTAAGGGATGAGGCAGTTGGCAATGCTTTTGTTTGCTGCCTCAGTTGTGTTCAATTGAATTGTGTTACGAACTGAGGTAACTATATTACCGAGCTTTCACAAGAAACCAGTGAATTCTTAACTTGTAATGTGTTTGGGGTCTCAAGGAATAGGTGTTATTTTTCTTAAAATCTGTACGTGATTAATAATAAAAGAAAATTTAAGTACAAGATTGATAAAGAAATTTATTTGATATGATTTATTAATTCAATTAATTAATTCAGTGTGGTGATGGAGTAAGAATACAATTCACCATTCCCTATCTTGCTTGTGGATGTCGTAAAAGACGACTAAGGGATGTAATATGTACATAAGATCTGTGCAAGAGAAGGAAAACTCGAAATGCAACCCTATACCAATATGTCTGACCAGCATGGTATAGTAGCTGAAATTCCCTCATATTGTGGAGGAGGCTCGAGCCCAATAGTGGGATGAATATGAGCCGAAATGATGATGATGAATGATATTAATATTGGTGAGAATCATTCACATTTAAAATATGTCATTTTACACATACACAAAGCCATATACTCACAACTATATATAGGGCAAACACAACAGGCATTGCTGCCCCATTGATATTACTACCTGGGGGCCTGGAAAACTATTCCCGGTGTTAGGGTCGGGACTCCTGTACTAGGCATGCCTTTTAAGTTCTGTCGTTTCCATATTGCCCGGCAATTTTGAATTTGGAACTGTTCTATATTCGAATGTGTTTAAATTTTAAATCTCAAAACAGTTGAAAGTATTAGGATTAATGCTATTGTTTAGTCACAGCGTCGATTGGAATCTGTCAGGTTACGTACGAAAATGAATCTTTCTAAGGCAAATATTCGTGCAATAATTTTCTACAACTTTAGAAGAGGCCTGACATGGCTTCTGTGTTTTGAAGAGCTAACATCTGTGTTCAGTGATGAAGCCCCATGTCTGCGGACTGTTGAACGCTGGTATTTAGAATTCCAACGTGGACATACTAGTGTTAGGGACAAATCTCGCGAAGGACGCCCAAAATCCGCCTTTATTGAAGATAACATCATTGCTGTGAGACAAATATTCTCGAAGATCGCCATGTGATGTATCGAAAGATAGAGGCTCTATTAGGCATCTCACGGATAACCATTCAGAATGTCTTGCATGAAGCGCTTGGTGTGAGAAAGCTAATTTGCCGTTGGATACCGCATCTAATTTCCGACGATCACAAGGCGGCCCGCGTTAGATGGTGTAAGAAAACTCTGCAAAGGTTCAACCGAGGAGAGTCAAATCACGTCTACGATATCATCAGTGGTGACGAATCGTTGGATCTATGCCTATGATCCTGATGCCAAATAACTTCTACAATCTGGGTCTTTCAAGACGAGCCAAACCCGACTAAAGTTGTTCGTTCTCAAAGCACTTCAAAGAAGATGGTGGCCACGTTCGTTGGAAAAACTAGTCATATTGCGACTATTGTACCTACTTGAAGATCGTAGAACGGTTAATGCAGAGTGGTATACCACAGTTTGTTTACCACAAGTCATCGCCGAACTTCGAAAATCTAGCTCAAAGCGACGCATTATCCTGCACCACGACAACGCAAGCTCACACAGCGCTCGTCAAACGATTGAGTATTTGAAGCAGGAAAAAGGAGAAATTCTTGACCATCCTCCATACAGTCCTGACCTAAGCCCTAACGATTTCTTTACAGTTCCTAAAATTAAGAAAAGTGTTCGTGGTCAAAGGTTCCAGTTCGGTGAAGAAGCAGTCGACGCTTTCAAGTCAGCTATTTTGAACACCCCCATTTTAGAGT
Organism: Lymantria dispar; assembly: GCA_032191425.1. Lineage (NCBI taxonomy): Eukaryota > Metazoa > Arthropoda > Insecta > Lepidoptera > Erebidae > Lymantria > Lymantria dispar. The sequence goes on from CM063455.1 coordinate 29,439,037, forward strand.
AGATTAAATGTTATTATATATAACTGGTTTGAGCGAATGGAAAAGTGTATTAAACTACGTGGTGAATACTTTGAAAAACAATAAAAAGGTTCTATAAGGTTCTGGTTGTGTTATTTTCTTCAAACGACAAAACTTAAAAGACATGCTTCGTATTGTGGGAGTAAATGAGCAATTCTTGTATATATCTTATATCTTTAACCTATATATATATATTCAGGATCTCGGAAACGGCTCCAACGATTATGTTGAAACTTGCATACTAGAGGTTTCGGGAAATGTTGTTTTGTCTGTGTTTTTAGCTAATCATTACAATGACATATAATGTCAATAGAATAGGAATATAAATTTTGATATTTTTTCATTATTTCCACATATTTCTATATTAATATATTTTTAAATAAGTTCATCTAAAATACAATTTACGAAAAAGAAATTCGAAGCAAAGCTCGGTCAACCAGATATTATTTTTTTATACGCTTTAAACTTGTAGGTGTGTTCGATGGATACTGTTACCTTGTTTGTTTTTCTAGTGACAACTTCCGTACTGCGTAATAAATCATTGTGACACGGGGGACTTCACAAACAGAACAATACGACCCTTGTATCAACAGCACATGTTTTATATTATTATATGTATTACTCAGCTTTTGTGCCTATTTTTCTTGTGGTGATGGAATAAGAATACAATTCACCACCATCTATTTTGCTCGTGGCAGTCGCAGAACACGACAAAGGAATATACTATGCATATAACATGTATATAAGAGACGGAAAACTCAAAATAAAACCGTGTGACCAGTAGGCCTATTTCCTTCCTCTTGGGGAGGACGCTCGAGCCCAGCAATGGCACGTGTATTACAGTCAAGTATGTAAGTAAAGTGATTCTCCATGTGGTTTCTCGTAAGATCTGTTCTCACCATCCCTTCTTTATTAGTGGGTGCATAAAAAGTACACAATGTAAGCAAATGATCGTTTTAGTCAGCTATTAATTTTAGGTAATACCTTATGTAAGCGACGCAGGTGACATCATTTTATGATAATATTTTATAATAGTTTGTAAGGTAATTTTAGTCGCCCGTTAACCGCCGCTGCGATCGGCACGCTTAAGTTTAGCTCTGTACCTTATTTTATAAATGCAATAAACTACGCACATTAGAGCTGAAGAAATTATTATATACATCAATTGTCTATTATAACCCATACAATCTGGTCACTTCGAGCCGAATTATATACTTATATAAATGTTTCGTACACCGAAAAGTATAGTGAGCACACGCAGAACCGCGAGGAAGGATGCCAAATCTACAGCTCAGGAGGTTTTATTATTAACGCCAAGGGAAGAAAAGCCTGCAAATGAAGATATTTTACCACAAGATAGTATTACTTCCACATACAAATATGAAGGTAGTGTCGTAAAACCGGAAAAGCCGTAAGCGATTCAAACTATGCCTTCAACATCTCATCATGGCTCTAAAGTGAAGTCTAAGAGATCTACATTTCCTTCGGTGCTTGCTAGGAAGAAAAGGTTGGAACTGGAGGTAGCAGAAGCAAGAGCTAAATTGAAATGGACCGAAGAAGGACAGAGACCAATTCAAGTCAGGGACTTGGTGTTTATTGCCAACCTTAACGGTCCGCGTAACGTGTGGCTGAGGTATAATAGATGACGTTTTTCACGGTAAGGACGGCAGAGTGCGAGTGGTACAGGTAAGAACACAAATAGGTAATCTTAAGAGATCTGTTGCTCGCGTCACTAGAATTCCTATTGAGTAGTGAGTGCTGCTAGCAGCATTAAGGTGGGGCTTATCTAAGCGACGCAGGTCACATTATTTTATGATAATATTTTATAATAGTTTGTAAGGTAATTTTAGTACAGTAGTCACCCGTTAACCGCCGCTGCGATCGGCACGCTTAAGTTTAGCTCTGTACCTACCTTATTTTATAATCGCAATAAACTACGCATATTCGAGCTGAAGAAATTATATACATCAATTGCTAATTATAACCCATACACCTTAGGTAATTTAAAGATGACTATCTAAAGTAAAGATGACTAAGGGATATAATAAGCATATAACATCTATGGGAGAGAAGAAAAACATGAAATGAAACCCTATACCAACACGTCTCGACGGATCGTGCGTCTCGTCACGTCTTGACAGGCGCGAGTACCTGCGCTGACCGCGCGAGTACCTGGGCTGACCGCGCGATGGCGATCGACGTCCTCGGACAGGGACGTCGAGAGGTGAGGGTACCCGAAAGGGTAATCCATCGAGCCGACCACTGACAACAAGTCACCCTGCTCCGGTGGTCGGCCCAATGACGAACGCGACGTGGGTACGGGTGGGTTATGGGCCCGCGCGCCGTCCTTTCGTCGCTCCGGACGGAATGGACCGCGTGTGCACTTACCATAGCCCACCCATAAAAAAAAAAAACAAATCCCAACATGTCGTAGCCCAGTCGTAGCCGGACCAGTGTGATATAGTAGGTCAATTGCCCTTCATTGTGGAGGAGGCTCGAGCCCAACAGTGGGACGTGTATGAGCTGAAATGGTGACTCCATATAATGTAATAGGTATTTGAACTTGTTAAACAATTGCTAATAATTCCCATACTAAAATAATTTATGAACGCAAGATAGAATATATTTAATTAAATTTATCTTTGTCATTTCAATCCCTCCGTTGGGCTCGTCCCCAGTATATACGTCCCTGGATTGGGCTCGGGCTTCCTCCACTATGGGAGGGAAATTGACCTACTATACGACGCTTTCCGTGTGGTGACAGAGTAAGCATACAATTCACACTTGCCCGTGGATGTCGTAAAAGACGACTAAGGGATATAATATGCATATAATATTTATGCAAGAGAAGGAAAACTCGAAATAAAACTCTATACCAATCTGTCTTCCTGGCCGGAACTCCCCCGTGGGACCTGGAGGCGGAGACGCTCGCCGACATTTATCGGCGGGTGTCCGAGACGTGCGCCCGCGGCGGCATGGTCTCCATCAGAGAGATCACCGCCTGACGGGTCGACGCCCGCCGAGAAGTCATTGCCCGTTGGGCAGTCCGGCTGGAGAGTCCTCGGTACGGTGTCAGGACCGTCGAGGCCCTCCGGCCGGTGCTGATGGAGTGGTTGGAGCGGACGCACGGGGTGCTTTCCTTCCGACTGGTGCAGGTGCTGCCGGGGCACGGTTGCTTCGGGCAGTACCTGCATAAGATTGTCAGGAGGGAGAGCATACCGTCCTGCCACCATTGCAGTTGCGACGAGAACACGGCGCAGCACACGCTTGAGGAGTGTGCTGCATGGGAGGGGGATCGCCGTGAACTCGTCGCAATTATCGGTGCCGACCTGGCGCTGCCGACCATCGCCAGGGAGATGCTCGTCAGCGTCAGGAACTGGGATGCGGTCGCCGCCTTCTGTGAGGCCGTAATCTCACGGAAGGAGGCGGCGGATCGTGTGCGAGTAGAGATCTTATTCGGCGACACGTACCGCCGCCGGCGACTCGGGCGGCGCAGGCGCGAGTATCTGCGCCTAATGCCGCCCTAGCTGAGAACGCGGGTGATCGGACCGGGGAAGTGTCCGTCACCCGCGGAGAGGCTAACCGTGCGACGGCGACCGACGTCCCAGGACGTCGAGAGGTGAGGGTGCCCGAAAGGGTATTCCGTCGGGCCGACCACTGACGACAAGTCACATCTGCTCCGGTGGTCGGCCCAACAACGAGGTGACGTGGGTACGGGTGGGTTATGGGCCCGCGCGCCGTCATTTCATCGCCCCGGACGGACTGGACAGCGCGTGTGCTTACCATAGCCCACCCATAAAAAAAAAAAATACCAATCTGTCTGCCCAGCAGGGGTAAGGTCAATTTCCCTACTATTTTCCAGGAGGCTCGAGCCCACCTGTGGGACATATAGGTATGAGCTGAAATGATACTGTCAGATGTGTTGGTATAGAGTTTTGCTTCCTTTTCCTTCTTTTGCATAGATATTATATGTATATTTTCTTTCTTTTCTATTTCTTTTGCATAGATATTATATATATATGTATATTAAATTCCTTAGTCGAATTTTACGACATATACGGGTGGTAAATTGTATTCTTACTTCATCACGACACGGAAAATTAAATCTATATAATAACATTTAATTATAAATTAGTTAAATAATTTAATATAAAAAGTCGCATTACCGAAGGCGAAACACGTAGGATTTGTTTGGAAAACAGACACAGTCCCAAAGTATCAGAGCAGATGCGATTAAATTGGAAAACATTCACTCAATTTCCGGAGCCGGGATCTGTTCAGTACTGACAGCAAATACGAATGAACGAATGATAGAATTGATTAATTCGTTTGATTTCGATTTGAAAATTCAAATGGGAATGTTTTATTTTTTTTTCTGCTGTTTGATTGATGCCTCTTTGGGATATTATGGTATCTGTATTACGAACTTTGTGATTTGAAGGATTTACACGCGATTTTCATTTGATGAGAATGATGATAAATATTATTGGCAAATTTTATTTTATTTCATGCCTGCAAAAGTCTGTATTTCTACATTAATATTATAAAGGATTTCCGTGTGGTGACGGAGTAGGAATACGATTCACCACCCTTTCTCTTACTGGTGGGTGTCGTCATAACGACTAAGGGATATATTACGCATATGAAATCTATGCAAGAGATGGCAAACTCGAAATATAACCTTATACCAACCTGTCTGACCAGCATGGTATAGTAAGGTCGTCTTCGTCCTGGGGGACTTTAACGCCAAGTCCGTGGCGTGGGGGTCCCCTAGGATGGATGACCGAGGACGGGCGATCGAGGAGTGGGCGGCGGCACTGGGCCTCTGTTTGCTGAACAGGGGCTCGGTGCATACGTGCGTGCGACAACGGGGCGGGTCGATAGTGGACCTTTCGTTCGCTAGCCCCGAGGTCGCCGCACGCGTGGGGAGCTGGCGCGTCATGGAGGAGGTGGAGACCTTGTCGGACCACCGGTATATCCGGATGGAGGTCTCCCTTGCAATCCCGACGCCCAGCAGGGGTCACGGGGCGGATGGGCGTCCTGCGTTCCCGCGATGGGCTGTGGGTCGCTTAGACCGGGACCAGCTGGCGGAGACAGCCATCGTATACTCGTGGCTGTCCTCTGCCCACCAGTCGGACGGGGTGGACGCCGAGGCTGGCCGCATCCGCAGTGCGTTGACGCAGATCTGCGATGCGGCCATGCCCCGGGTACGGCGTCTGCCCCCGAGGAGGGGTGTCAGCTGGTGGTCCCGGGAGCTGGCGGATCTCCGGGCCGCGTGTATCTGCGCCCGGAGGGCCTACACCCGCAGCCGGCGGCGCCATCGCGACTCGGAGCGGGAGGCCGTGCTTTACGAGGACTACCGCAATGCGCGGTCGGCCTTCAGGCTGGCCGTCCGCTCCGCCAAGGACGTCAGTCGGCAGGAGATGCTGGACGGTCTCGACCGTGACCCCTGGGGACGCCCCTATCGCGCGGTGCTGAATAGGCTACGCGCGCGGGGCCCTCCCCTCACCGAGACTCTCCAGCCCGGCCTTCTCACCCGGGTCATCGAGGACCTGTTCCCGCGGCGGGCGGAACGCACGCCCCCGGTCATGGCTCCGCCAGACACTGACCGGGAGGCCGACGACGACAGTGTTCCGCCCATCACGGAACCCGAGATGGGGGTGGCGGTGACGCGCATGCGCGCAAAGTCTACCGCCCCCGGGCCCGACGGTGTTCCTAACCGCGTGCTGGCCCTGGTCCTCGAACACCTGGGACCCCGCCTCAGGGAGCTGTTCGACGCGTGTTTAGCGTCCGGACGGTTCCCTGGGTGCTGGAAGGAGGGAAGGCTGGTGCTCCTGCCGAAGCCGGGACGGTCTCCGGAGTCGCCTTCGGCCTAAAGGCCTATCGTGCTGCTCGATGACACGGGCAAGCTACTGGAGAGGGTGGTAGCTGCCCGCATCGAGCGGCACCTCGTCGGCACGGGGCCCGATCTGTCGGACGCCCAGTTTGGGTTTAGGAGGGGTCGTTCGACGATCGCGGCTCTGTTGCGCCTGAGGGCCGTGGCGACTGAGGCCGTCACCGGCGGGGGAGTGCTGTTGGTGGTGTCCCTAGACATCACCAACGCATTCAATAGTCTGCCATTCAGCTGCATCAGGGAGGCGCTCCGGTATCACGGGGTGCCAGTTTACCTGAGGCGGCTAGTGGCAGACTATTTGGAGGGGTGCAGCGTCCTCTGCACCGACCGAGCAGGGGACGTTGTGCGGACGCCCATGACCTTCGGTGTCCCGCAGGGGTCGGTCCTCGGACCCACCCTGTGGAACATCGGCTACGACTGGGCGTTGAGGGGGAGCCTCCCGCCCGGGCTGGGCGTGATTTGTTACGCCGACGACACGCTCGTCACAGCCCGCGGTGGGACGCTAGAAGAGGCGGTAAGCCTGGCGACCTCGGGTACCGCGGAGGTCGTCAGACGGATCGAGGCGCTGGGGTTGAGGGTCGCCCTGGACAAGAGGGCCTCCCTCTTGTTCCATGGGCGCACTATGAGCCCTCCCATCGGCGTCTCGATCACCGTCCACTCGGTCGACATCAGCATCCGGGCCCATATGAGGTACTTCGGCCTGGTGCTCGACGGGCGATGGTGGTTCCGGGAGCATTTCCGTAGGCTCGCTCCGCGGCTCGTCGGCACGGCGTCCGCCCTATCGTGGCTTATGCCGAACGTGGGCGGACCGAGCGCTGCGTGCCGACGGCTGTACGCGGGGGTCATCCGGTCGATGGCCCTGTACGGCGCACCGGTGTGGGCGGGGTCCATGACCGCCCGACTTAGGGCCCTTCTGTGGCGACCACAGAGGGTCACGGCGGTCAGGGCCATCCGCGGATACCGCACGGTGGCGACGAAGGCAGCGTGCCTATTGGCCGGGACTCCCCCGTGGGACCTGGAGGCGGAGATGCTCGCCGGACTATATCGGCGGGTGACGGGGGTGCGAGCGGAGGGCGGTGTGGTCTCGTTAAGGGATCTCACCGCCTGGCGCGTCGACGCCCGCCGAGACGTCATCGCCCGTTGGGCAGTCCGGCTGGAGAGGCCTCGGTTCGGGTTGCGAACCGTGGAGGCCTTCGGGCCGGTGCTGATGCAGTGGTTGGAGAGGCGGCACGGGGTGCTCTCCTTCCGACTGGTGCAGGTTTTGACGGGGCATGGGTGCTTCGCCAAATACCTGCACAAGGTCGTTAGGAGGGAGAGTACACCGTCCTGCCACCACTGCGATTGCGACGAGGACACGGCGCGCCATACGCTCGAGGCCTGCGGGGCTTGGGCAGTGCAGCGCTGTGAACTCGTCGCAATCATCGGTACGGACCTGACGCTGCCGGCTATCGCTAGGGCGATGGTCGACAGCGTCGGGAATTGGGACGCGGTCGCAGCCTTCTGCGAGACAGTGATCTCGCGGAAGGAGGCGGCGGATCGCCTGCGTGAGGAGCGCAGCCTCGATGAGGAGATCCGCCGCCGGCGACTGGGGCGGCGCAGGCGCAACTATCTGCGCCTCATGCCGCCTTAGCCGAGGCCGCGGGTGACGTGACCGGGGATTAGTCCGTCACCCGCCGAGAGGCCGACCGCGTGAGGAAAGACCGACGTCCTACCCGAGGGGGGGACGTCGGTCGATGGGAGGGTACCCCAATAGGGGGTATTCCGTCGGGCCGACCACTGACGACAAGTTAACGCTGCTCCAGTGGTCGGCCCAACGACGAAGGCGACGTGGTTTTCGGGTGGGTCGCGGGAGTTGCGTGCTTAAGCCCCTCTGTCACCCCGGACGGAGTGGTGCGGAGGCGCGCCGACCGCGGCCCACCCACACAAAAAAAAAAAATGGTATAGTAAGGTCAATTTCCCTCCTATTATGAAGGAGGCTAAAGCCCAGCAGTGGGACGTATATGAGCCGAAATGATGATTAATGATGATGATTATAAAGGGAAAAATTGTATTTTTGTGTGTGTGTGTATGTTTGTAATAAATAGACTCAAAAACTACTGGACGGATTTCGATAATTTTTTTACCATTAGAATACTACATTATTCCTAATATAGGCTATAATTTAGCTCGGTATTCCCACGAGAACGGGAACTACGCGGGTAAGGCGACTGAAATCGAAGCGAAGTGAGGGCGAATTGTTAGTACTTAATAAAATTAAAGCGTATGCTTTAGGTATATATTGTCTTTTATCGGCGATTACGTGCGAAATAATTCCGCGTAGTGACGGAATAAAAATACAATCTTTATTTTGTCTATGGGTGTCGTAAAAGATGGCTAAAAGAATAGATTCGCCTATAACATCTCTGCAAAACTTTGTCCGTGTGGTGACGGAGTAAGAATACAATTCACCACTCCCTATCTTGCCAGTGGATGTCGTAAAAGACGACTTTGGGATATAATATGCACATAACATCTGTGCAAGAGAAGGAAAACTCGAAATGAAACTTGGCTGGCTGTAGATAGTATCTGTCAACAGTATGGTCCTACCACTATTACGCAGTATGCTGAATAATAAAAAATAACTATTTACTATAGCACGTTGGTCAGTAGGGTTAGTACCTATAAGGTTCCATTTCGAGGTTACCTTCTGTAGCATAGATAGTATCTGCAGATTACAATTCCTTAGTCATCTCTTGTAACACCCACGGGTAAGTTAGTGTTGGTAGATAGTTTTCTTACTGTGTTACCATACAGGCAAAGTGATTCAACGTCATCATTTTTTATAATGGGAGAGAATTTGACCTACTACTATGCTGGTCAGATAAGTTGGTATAGAGTTCATTTCGAATTTTCTTCCTCTTTTATTAATATTATCTACATATTTTTTCCTTTACTCGTCTATTACGATATCCACGGAGAAGAGAGAAGGTGCTGGATTGTATTCTTATTCCTTTACCCTACAGAAAACCTTGCATAACTGTTGCATATTATATCCCTTAGACGTCTTTTACGACATCCACATCTATGAGTGGTGAATGGTATTCTTACTCCGTCACCACACGAAAAATCACCACACCAAAAAGAAAACTGGATAAGTTCGAGTCGGAGTCGCGTACGAAGAGTTCCGTACCGTTAACTATAAAAATCAGTTTTGTATGAGGTGTTGTAGGGGAGCTTCCCTAAATATTTTTCATTTTCTTATTTATTATTAAAATAAAAATACAACTGAGTATTTTATGAATATTTCAAATGCCTACCTGTTGCCATTATCGATATCGAGCAAAAGGTGGCAAAAAAAATCCCTTTTGTTGTATGGGAGCCCCACCTTAAATATATATTTTATTTTGTTGTTAGTATTTGTTGTTATAGAGGCAACAGAAATACATAATTAGTAAAAATTTTAACTGTCTAGCTATCGTGGTTCTTGAGACACAGCCTGGTGACATACAGACAGACGGACAGACAGACAGACGGACGGACAGACAACGAAGTCTTAGTGATAGGGTCTTGATTTTTTTTTTCTGCTGGCCATCGTGACCCTACCGGCCATCGCTAGGGCGATGGTCGACAGCGTTGGGACCGACCTCCTCCTCGAGGGGGGGGACGTCGGTCGATGGGAGGGTACCCCAAGTAGGGGGTATTCCGTCGGGCCGACCACTAACGACAAGTTAACGCTGCTCCAGTGGTCGGCCCAACGACGAAGGCGACGTGGTTTTCGGGTGGGTTGCGGGAGTTGCGTGCTTAAGCCCCTCTGTCGCCCCGGATGGAGTGGTGCGGAGGCGCGCCGACCGCAGCCTACCCACAAAAAAAAAAGGGTCTTGTTTTTACCCTTTGGGTACGGGAGCTTAAAAGCGATGAAAAATATAATACTTTTATTGCATCAGAAATGTAAGCATAAAATGCATTTAGCCATTTTGAAATATGAAAGTGTGATAACAAAGTGGAAATACTTATGTTGTGATGTTTTTGCTGACTGTACACAAAAAGGCACGTCGCATTGCTCGCCGGCTGCAGTCTGACAAATCCACGGCGCGGTGAGTGGCCGATAGGAAGACTTATATATTTGCTGAGTCTTCGCTACGGTAACTAACCTGCGCTAACAGAAATGTGGGATTGAGGAAATAAAGATGGAAAATTGAATTATTATTCTGTTATCAGAGTACTTATTGATGCGTTCTCTGTTCAATAGAGTAAGGATTGTAATTCACCATCTTTTAATGATTTCAGATTCTTAAGGGAATATTAAAAATTACATCTATACCAATAAATAAAATTGGAGTGTCTGTTTGTAATGTCAAAATAATAGGCTTTTTTTATGCTCGCACGGTTATTTGCACTATACACATGCCTAAAAATCACTTTATATTTTTTTGTCTGTCTGTCTGTTTGTTCCGGATAATCTTCAAAACGGCTTTACCGATTTCAAAAATTCTTTCACCAATAGAGAGCTATAATATCAGGGAGTAACCTAGGCTATATTTTATCCCGGTATTCCCACGGGAACGGGAACTACGCGGGTAAAACGACTAAAACCGAAGCGAAGCGAGGGCGGGTTGCTAGTTATAAATAAAATTATAGCCAAATTATATTATGCATTTAATTTTCTGTAATTAATAATAATAGTGGCAGGACCACTATTATTATTGGCACACACCAGAGCCCAACAGTGGGATGTACGTGGGCTGCAATGATGATGATGAATGTGGCAGGACCACTCCTCTGACAGTTTCCTGTCTACAGCCGCGGGCCAGTCCGTCCGGGATAGTACCACACTGAGCAGAAAATCGATCTTCGTTCGGTGAGCGAGAGAGTCTGAAGCCTACTTTCTGTGGGTGTTTGCGTGTGGGTTTTAGTGATGCCTTTAGTATCACCGAACCTCATTGCATGCATTCACACTCCTTTCACTTTCTTTAGGGTAGGCAGCGGCCTTGCTAAGTCATACGAGTGGTAGTAACACTTAACACCAGGTGTACTGTTTGCTACCGTCTGCAATAAAAATGATATATAGACAAACAATATTCAAACTGATTTTTAATACGCTTTTATTAGCTTCAGACGTATCTATGTTAGTATGTAACGGAATCTTTGATCATGATTTTGACCCCCTTCAAAACGTCGGATTAACTCGAAATTTGGCATACTTATTAAGGACTGATGACAATTCAATATTTTAAACAGTTTGATCCATTATCCTTACTAGGATAATCAGGATTAGCGATTTAAGCGTATTTTTTTTAGTTTTTTTGAACTATTATATTTTATCAGGAATAGGCATCGCGTAAATAACCACGTGAATGTGAAAAAGCATATTATTTTGACAGTAAAAAAGACATTTCGTTCATTGGAATATAATTATGTTATAAATTAATTTCATTGAATTAAATCATCGGTCAGGAATTCCTGTAAAATTTTAAATACTTAGCGTCCCTAACTTACACTATCCGCAATCTAAAAGATTGCACGTTTTTAAATTACTAGACGCGGCGCTGAGGTAGCGATTTGTTAAATACTTTCTCATCAGTTTTACTTTATGAGCTTGATTGATTGCTTGATTTACTGTGTATTTTTTTGTATATCGCGTAATGATAAAAAGAAAGTAATATTACTTATCTGTCGGTGAGATGAATAAGGCACTTAAGCAGATAACTTCAATGTAGCAGAAGATATCTCTATCCTTTTTTTTTTTTTACATTGCTAGCGGCAGCAAACGAGCAAACAGTACACCTGATGGTAAGTGTCGCTGCTGCTCATGGACCCTTACAAGGCCACTGTCTAACGCGAAGAAAGTGAAGGGAGTGTGAATGCGTTCAGTGATGAAACTTACTACACGTAAACAGCCTCAGAACTTGGGCTCTCGGCTCTCTCGCTCACCGAACGAACCGCAGTAACAAATTGCTACTACTCGAACGTCGATTTCCTGCCAGAGTGTGGTACTACCCTGGAAGGATTATAGACAGACAACTGTCAACAATGTGGGCTTATCAATAATAGATGTCGTAAAAGACGACTAAGGGATATTCCAGATAATTTATATGCAAGAGAAAGGAAACTCGACATAAAACCCTATACCTTTCTGTATAGATGCTCGACAGCGTCAGGAACTGGGACGCGGTCGCCGCCTTCTGTGAGGCCGTAATCTCACGGAAGGAGGCGGCGAATCGTGTGCGAGTAGAGCTCATATTCGGCGACACGTTCCGCCGCTGCCGGTGACTCGGGCGGCGCAGGCGCGAGTATCTGCGCCTAATGCCGCCCTAGCCGAGGCCGTGGGTGATCGGACCTGTGGAATTGTCCGTCACCCGCAGAGAGGCTGACCGCGCGATGGCGACCGACATCCCAGTACGTCGAGAGGTGAGAGGTTACCCAAAAGGGTATTCCGTCGGGCCGACCACTGATGACAAGTCACATCTGCTCCGGTGGTCGGCCCAACAACGAGGTGACGTGGGTACGGATGGGTTATGGGCCCGTGTGCCGTTCTTTCATCACCCCGGACGGACTGGACCGCGCGTGCGCTTACCATAGCCCACCCATAAAAAAAAATACCTTCCCGTCTGACTAGAGGAGTATAATAGGTTAATATCCCTCTTATTATGGAGCAAGCTCAAGCCCAGCAGGGGGACGTATATGAACTGTGATGATGATAAAGATGATGATGAAGAGAAGAAAATCTAAACTAATATCTTGTAGATATTAGATCTGTCCGACTAACGTTGGTCATATGTGTTGACACATGGTTTTATTTTGGGTTCTCTTCTCTCGTGTTCCTCAGTCGTCTTTTAGGATCACTCACGCGTAAGATACGTTTAAAAAAACTCTAAGTATATCAATTTAATGGTTCAACAATATTACAATGCAATTTCTAACGTTTACACAAATAATATACAGATAGAAATAAAATTATTTTTACGGATTTTCATCATCATCGTCATTTCAGCTCATATACGTCCCACTGTTGGGCTCGAGCCTCCTCCATAATAGGAGGCAAAATGATTTTACTATACCATGCTGGTCAGACAGATTGGTAGGGTTTTATTTCAAGGTTTCCTTCTCTATAATAGATTTTATATGCGTATTATATCCCGTAGTCGTCTTTTACAACATCCACGAGCAAGATAGGGAGTGGTGAATTGTATTCTTACTCTGTCACCACATGGATTTTGTCGGGTATGAATTTGAATTTTGATTTTTTGACGTATTAAACACTTTTAATCGTTCACGGTCCCGGGAGAACTAAGGTGTCTCACGTCCAACAAATCATCAATATTACAGACCATGAACGCTGAAAATTGTTGGATGGCAAATCAAAGATTAAATCTGTATAAATAGTTTTATTTAAAAAATGCAATTATTGGATCCTTGAAAATATAACTGTTAAATCATCATCATCTCATCCCATATATGTCCCACTGTTGGGCTCAGCCCTCCTCCATTGTGGGAGAAAAATTAACTTACTATACTACGCTTTTTTTTTGGGCTGGGCTGCGGTCGGCGCACTCCTCGCACCACTCCGTCCGGGGCGACAGAAGGGCGTAAGCACGCACACCCGCAACCCATCCGCACACCACGTTGCCTTCGTCGTTGGGCCGACCACCAGAGCAGGGTTACTTGTCATCAGTGGTGCCGACCACTGATGACCGACGGAATACCCCCTATTTGGGGTATCCTCCCATCGACTGACGTCCCCTCCTCGGAGAGGACGTAGGTCTTTCCTCACGCGGTCGGCCTCTCGGCGGGTGACGGACTAACTCCCCGGTCACGTCACCTACTATACTACGCTGGACGGACGTGTTAGCATAGGGTTTCGTTTTTTCATTCTCTTGATGTTATACAGGGTGTGTCGTAAATAGTGGTCCACCGTTAAGGATTCGATAAACCAGATAATTTACTATAACAAATTCCATTTTTAACCATTTTTAGCCGAGGGTTCCGTAAATATTAATTTTTAGTTATTTATTTACCAAATTTCTACCTCTTGTAACAAATTTGGTTGTAGTTTTATCAAAAACCATTATATTTTCATTTTGATTACTGTTAATTACTGCTGAATACAAGAGCTATCGTTTATTAATATGTTATTTAATGAAGATTTAGATCTTCTGCAAAAAAAAATGATTGTACTCGAATTTTAACGGATTTTTTTAACATATCATGCTAATTCAAAAGCGATTTATGTAAAAAAAATGTACTACACTGTCAGTGCCCATTAATTTAATAATATGCCTATTTAATACCAATTTCAAAATGGTATCATAATACCAGATCCCTATAAAAAACAGCAAGATATCTAATTTTAATTGAAGAAAGTAAGTTATTAAATGCAATCGTATTATAGCAATAAATTTTAAAATTAATTTTAATGAAAATCTTACTTTCTTCAATTAAAATTAGATATCTTGCTGTTTTTTATAGGGATCTGGTATTATGATACCATTTTGAAATTGGTATTAAATAGGCATATTATTAAATTAATGGGCACTGACAGTGTAGTACATTTTTTTTACATAAATCGCTTTTGAATTAGCATGATATGTTAAAAAAATCCGTTAAAATTCGAGTACAATCATTTTTTTTTGCAGAAGATCTAAATCTACATTAAATAACATGTTAATAAACGATAGCTCTTGTATTCAGCAGTAATTAACAGTAATCAAAATGAAAATATAATGGTTTTTGATAAAACTACAACCAAATTTGTTACAAGAGGTAGAAATTTGGTAAATAAATAACTCAAAATTAATATTTACGGAACCCTCGGCTAAAAATGGTTAAAAATGGAATTTGTTATAGTAAATTATCTGGTTTATCGAATCCTTAACGGTGGACCACTATTTACGACACACCCAGTATACATATTATATCCCTTTCTTTTTTTTTTTTGGGTGGACTGCGGTCGGCGCGCTCCTCGCACCACTCCGTCCGGGGCGACAGAGGGGCGTAAGCACGCAACACCCGCAACCCACCCGAACACCACGTCGCCTTCGTCGTTGGGCCGACCACCGGAGCAGGTTTACTTGTCATCAGTGGTAGGCCCGACGGAATACCCCCTAGTGGGGTATCCTCCCATCGACTGACGTCCCCTCCTCGGGGAGGACGTCGGTCTTTCCTCACGCGATCGGCCTCTTGGCGGGTGACGGACTAATCCCCGGTCACGTCACCCGCATATTATATCCCTTAGTCGTCTTTTATGACACCTACGGATAAAAGAGGGGGTGGTGAATTGTATGCTTACTCCGTCACGACACGAATGGACTGTTAAATAAAAAGATTAGTTTCCATTTGTATATTTTAAATTCTGATAAAATTGTTGATCAGATAATATTGAGTAAGTAAAAGTGCCTGGTTTAAATTGAAGGCAAATGCCTCTTTGTTTAATAATAATACTTTTAGTAGGCGCAATATATTTTACAGTATAAACACTTAAGCTCAATATTGCAATCGTTATGTATTTAAACAATTCGGTGAACAACATCACAGCTTCCACCCATCCAGGGGCTCATGGTGGATGTATGGACGAGAAAGGGGGTACCCATTGGTAATAAAATATAAATCATTGTGTCTTCTATCATCTACTATCTACTATTTACACTACAATTACGCACGCCGTGTATTCCTTCCGGAGTGACTAAAAGGGCGGCGCGCGGCCCCATAGCCCACCGTTAACCCTCTCCTTCATCATTGGGCCAACCATTAGTACCAAGTTCCTTGTCATCCGTCGCTAGCCTTTCGGGTACCTTCCCTCCCTATTCGCCATACACTGCTGGTACCGGTACCGGCACGTAGCTCTCAACAAAGAATGCTATACAATGCGGTTATTCACTAAAGGGGTTATTACCACAATTGTACTGATTAGGAAGTGGATTGGCAATCGCCATAAGACCAATCGCAGTATGACCAGCGTGGTATAGTAGATGAATTGCCTTCCTATTATGGAGGAGGCTATAGCCTAACAGTGGGACGTATATAAGCTGAAATAAAAAAAAAATATACAAGGTTGAGTTCCTTAGTGCAGAGTATTGTCTTTAAAAAAATGAAAGCCGTTAGTGTGACAAAACATTTTTTCATATACGCCTATTATTAATTCAAGACTGACTCTGTTAAGTAATAAAATTGTACAAAATCCCGTTACGAGGCGTGGTATTACGCTATAAAATATTCACTACGGGCGCGATATACCCCACCTACGTGCTATTACAGGGATACATCATGTATGATGGGGTCGGATGTTCACACCGCGACGTGTTACAATACATTAATATAACGTTAATTTTGTATTAAATGCTTGACCGAATAATTCTTTTTAGTCTATAAAAAATCCGTGTGATCATGAAATAAAGATACAATTCTCTACTCTTTTTCTTGTCCGTGAATGCCATAAAAGACGACTAAAGGATTATTTATAAATAATATCTGTGCAAGAGAAGGGAAACTCGAAATAATCCTATGCTAACATGTCTGACCAGAATGGTATAGAAGGTAATTTCCCTCCTTTTCGGGAGGAGGCTCGAGTGGAAAGTGTATGATACGAAGAAATAAACTAAGTACATTATATAAAGTAGTACATTAATAGCTTGAAGAATTTAAATTTTCATACTCTTGCGATTTTAAATAAATTGCATTAATATACACTCAATTATGGGTTAATTTTTTTTTTTTTTTTTTTTTTTTCAATAGTAAAACGTATATTTTGCCTTAATATAAAGTTAATTTTGCGTTATTTTTTTTTGGTATATTTCATTAATACAAAGTAAATTTTGCGTTAAATTTTTGTGGTATATTTTTTTAACATTACCTCAATATTGCGTTAAATTGTTGTCATTATTTGTGCATTAATATAAAGTTGATTTTGCGTTAAATTTTTGTGGTATATTTATCATCTCATCGGAACCCATACACATCCCACTGCTGGACTCGGGTGTCTTCTATTATGGGAGAGAAATTGTCCCACTATATACGCTGGTCAAATGTGTTACTATAGGTTTTATTTCGAGTGTTCCTTCTCTTGCATAGATATTATATACATATTTTATCCCTTAGTCGTCTTTTACGACATCCACGGCCAAGAGAGGGGTGATGAATTGTATTCTTATCCGTCACTACACGGAATTGCTATAAGGTCAATTTTGTATTAAATTATTGTGGTCTACACAGCCGTTTGTTGTGATGAGTTTTATTAATGCCTTTAGTATCACCGAATCACAATGCACGCATTCAAACTACCATTGCTTTCTTCATGGTAGGCAGCGGCCTAGTAAAGGTTTATAAGCGACAGTATCACTTACCATCAGGTGTGCTGTTTACTTGTTTTGACACCATCAGCAATAAAAAATATACTTTAAGATTCTTGTTTTCACTTTTACGCCTTTATATAAATTACTAGCAACCCGCCCTCGCTTCGCTTCGGTTTCAATCGCCTTACCTACGGCGTAATACCCGTTCCGTGGGAATACCGGGATAAAATGTAGCCTATGTTACTCTCTGATATTATAGCTTTCCATTGGTGAAAGAATTTTTGAAATCGGTTCGGTGGTTTAAGCTTGAAAGCGTAACAAACAAACAAATAAACAAACTTACTTTCGCATTTATAATATTATTAAGGATATTAATATAACTTTTCCGTGTGGTGACGGAGTAAGTATACAATTCACCACACCTTATCCTGCCTGTGGATGTCGTAAACGACGACTATGGGATATAATATGCACATAACACTTGTGCAAGAGAAGGAAAAGTCGAAATGAAGCGCTATACCAATATGTCTGACCAGCATGGTATAGTAGGTCAAATTTACTCCTATTATGAGGAGGCTCAAGCCCAACAGGTAGGACCTATGTGGGTTGTGATGATGATGATGAACTTTTTAACTTTTACGCCTTTAAATGGTGGCTAATTTTGTTTCCAAATGAATTTCCTTTCAAATGAAAATCAGTTATATGTAATTTAGTTTACAACGTAACTTAATTCATACTGCTCCCGAAGAATCCCATTGAAATAATATAACCTTACAAATAGCAAAGTTTCTTTGAGAAAATATCCTAAATATGACAATTCTAGATTACCTTCGACAAAGTTTAGCTCTTATATTCACACTTACAACAATACCAGTAACCAGAAAGTTAGTACTCAATGACAATAGAAGTAAGAGATGTCCGCATACTCATAAAGGAAATTGTATACTATCCTCTTTTGCCATTCGGGTCTGAGTAATAAAAGTAAATTTATGAATTTTATTGTAAAACTTTTTACTTGTATAAAGAACAAACTAAACCATATTTGATAATATTTTTGGTAAGATTATAATTATCTGTGTGGTGACGGAACAAGAATACAATTCATTCCCACCTTGCCCGTGGATGTCGTAAAAGACGAGTAAGGAATATAATACGCATATGACATCTATGCAAGAGAAGGAAAAACTAGAAGCAAAACCCTATACTAACCTATCTGACTAGCATAGTATAGTAAGGCCAATTGAGCCCAGCGGTGGGACTGGAACGTATATGAGCCAATATGATGATGGGATAGTGAAGATTATAAAATCTGTAGGATATATTCTATTTAAATTTAAAATCATCATCATCTACAGAACTTGTTTGGCCGTCAGACGTCTTAGTCCGCCCGTGACCATGAATGCTGTAAAGTGTTTGAAACGTTGGACAATCACAAATCAAAATCAAAGGCGATAAAATTCGTGAAAGTAGTTTTATTTACAATATCGTAGGTACAAGCCCAAACAAGCCAGACATTTTTCACACTTATAGCTGCAGATAGAGAACTCTCAGCAACAGCTGTTATGTTAGGCAGTGGATTGATTGTGCTTCTGCTATTGCTGCGGTCTAAAATAATTACCACTTATAATCAAATGAGTTTCTTACTAGTTTGCCATTGAAACAAAAAATAATTGTATATATAGGCCAGCGTAAAAATACTTGGATGTCTTTGATTTGGAATAATTTTTCATAGTCATTTCAATTAACGATAAAGTCGTAATTTACGGAACAAGCTCACGTTTCCGGTGCGTTACCGATACGCGAACTAAATTTGTATTGTTATCAAAAATCAGTTGTTATTTGTAGCAAATAATGAATTGTTGTAATTTAAGATTGCCTTTAAGATAACATACATTTTTTCTATAACACGAATGAGTTTTTAATTTACTTATACAAGTTTATTAAATGTAAGAATTTTGTAAGATTTTTTATATAGCTATGGTTTTGAGACTTTCGTAGTGACTGAAGATTGGTATTATTCATTTTATGGGAGGTAGGACCACACTGTTGACAGTTGCCTGTCTACAGCCGCCTGCTGGTCCGTCCGGGGTAGTACCACACTCTCGCAGAAAATCGATGTCTGAGTAGTAGCGATTTGTTACTGCGCTTCGTTCGGTGAGCGAGACTGCCAGAAACCCAACTTTCTGAGGGTGTTTGCGTGTGGTGTGTTTTGGTGATGCCTTTAGTAATACCGAATCTCATTGCATGCATTCACACTCCCTTGACTTTCTTCACGGTAGGCAGCGGCTTAGCAAAGGTCCATAAGAGGCAGCAACACTTTCCAACAGGTTTACTATTTGTTCGTTTGCCACCGTTTGTAATAAATAAAAAAAAAGAAGTGCTGTAACAAATTGTTACTATGCGTCGTACAGACACCGATTTAGTGCCAGAGTGTGGTACTACCCCGGACGGACCGGTTCGCGGCTGTAGATAGATAACTGTCGTCAGTGTGATCCTTACACATAAGTTTATTATGTAAAGTCCCTGCATTGGCACATATTGTCAGTTATCTTTAAATATTATAAAACAAAGTCACCGGCCGTCTCTATCTGTCTATCTGAACGCGATGAACTCAAAAACTATTGAACAGATTTTCATGCGGTTTTCACCAAATAACGGAATGATTCACGGGGAAGGTTTTTGTGTATAACTAGCAACCCGCCCTCGCTTCGCTTCGGTTATAGGTTATAGTCGTTTTACCCGCATAGTTCCCGTTCCCGTGCGAATACCGGGATAAAATATAGCCTAGTTTACGCCCTGATATTATAGCGTTCCATTGGTGAAAGAATTTTTGAAATCGGTCCAGCCGTTTTGAAGATTACCCGGAACAAACAGACAGACAGACAGACAGACAAAAATTTTTTTATTGCTATTTTAGGCATAGGTGTCGTGCAAATAACCGTGTGAGCATGATAAAAGCCTATTATTTTGACATTACAAACAGACACTTCAATTTTATTTATTGGTATAGATACATCAATGTTTTGTCTAAATTGGTTGAAATATGACGATAATTCTCGAAGTGGTCGGCAAAAGTCAAGCCGCCCGGGAGTTTTATCGAAAATGCTGTCTGATCCGTTGGAGATATATTAAAACAATGTATGGAGGAATTGTGTATCTTTTATAGATCTAAAAAAAAGTCCGCGATAGCATATATCTATCTTTTACGGATAACGTACAAAACCAATTTTAATGTTTAAGAAAATGGCCACATTATAACGTGATAATTTGAAAGTTATTTAAACGCATAGGATATTAATCTTTATTCCTACGGGAACGGTAGCTACGGGAGTAAAGCGTCTAAGCCCGAAGCGAAGCGAGGGCGGGTTGCTAGTAACATATATGACGCAGCGTCACTACCTCTGGCGCCATATCTTAATAGTTTTTAAGAATCAATCGATTACGGAAACGTCAATTATTATACTTGGGTGTTTTTGATACAACGTTGGCAATGATTTTTGATGTTTGTCGTTTGACCGTTAACGTTTGAAATAATACCGAGCTTTCTTTATTGAGAGCGATCCGTTGAATACTCAGTGGAGAGTGAGTCTTGAAGGCGAGCGGTCGTTGTTGCTGCCGTGTTGTATCAAATTCACCGCATTTCCCTAACTTGTAAGTTAGCTGTCGGTATCCGTGTAATTAGTGGTTATGATAGAAAAGTGTTAAGGCTAATTGTTGAATACAGTTTAACAGTAGCCATCCGAAGTATTATTTTATCCCCTCGCGATGTGTGAACCTGATAGTGATGCAGCACGGCGTCCCAACCCTCGATATATATATTTTTTCATGTGGTGACGGAGTAAAAATACAATTCACTACTTCCTATCTAGCCTGTGGATATCGTAGAAACGACTAAGGAATCTAATATGCACATAAGATCTGTGCAAGAAAAGGAAAACTCAAAATGAAACTCTGTACAAATACGTCTGTCCAGCATGGTATAGTAGGTTAAATTTCCTCCCATTGTGGAGGAGTCCCGAGCTCAATAGTGGGACGTATGTGAGCTGCGATGATGATGATGATGATGATGATGATGATGATGATGATGATATGGCTCACCGTTAGGCTCAAGTCTTTTCGCCAATAGAAGAGAAATTGACATACAATAGTACCCTATGCTGGTCAGATGGGTTGATATAGGGTTTTACACAGAGATTTCCATGTCTTGCACAGATGCTATATTCACATTTAAAGTGGTAGGACCACCATCATCATCTCGGCTCATATATGTTCCACTGCTGGATAACTATACCATGCTAGTCAGACAGATAGGGTTTTATTTCGAGTTTTCTATCTCTTGCACAGATGCCACATCTATACCAATAAATAAAATTGGAGTGTCTGTTTGTAATGTTAAAATAATAGACTTTTTTCATGCTCACACGGTTATTTGCACGACACCTATGCCTAAAATAGCGATTAAAACATTTTTGTCTGTCTGTCTGTTTGTTCCGGGTAATCTTCAAAACGGCTGGACCGATTTCAAAAATTCTTTCACCAATGGAAAGCTATAATATCAGGGCGTAAACTAGGCTATATTTTATCCCGGTATTCCCACGGGAACGGGAACTATGCGGGTAAAACGACTAAAACCGAAGCGAAGTGGAGGCGGGTTGCTAGTACGTAATATATTCCTTAATCGTCTTTTACGATACCCACGGGTAAGAGAGGGGGTAGAACCTCTTTGGGCCTGTGACAACTGGTAAGGATATCAGAGTCATCTAAAGCTTCACTTAAAACTATTGTTTGCTTAAGACCCCGTGACAGATATATAAAATTCATCAAATCGATAAAAGTTGCATGACAGAAAATCGAAATTCGTTCACAAATTTAGGAGTTCAAACAAACCAGTTTTTTTGTTAACGTACGTAGTTTTATTAGTTACTTCTTATAATTCATTCATTCTATCATTTCAGCCTATCGCTGTTCGATGTAGGCTTCTTACCCAAAAGCTGCGGTCCTGTGCCGCCTGCATCCAACGACGCCCAGCAACTTTCACCAGGTCGTCGGTCCACCTAGTAAGACTCCTTGTAATATCAGCTAACTATCGGTGAATGTTTCGTCAAAATCCATCCAACCATTTAGACACTTGTTCATAATTTCATTATAAAATATTTAATAAAATAATTTCATCATCATCATAGCTCATATATATCCCACTACTGGGCTCGTGTCCTCTTCACATTGGGAGGGAAATTGACCTGCTATACCACGCTGGTCAGGTGGGTTGGTATAGGATTTCATTTTGAGTTTGCCTTCTCTTGCATAATTGTTATATGTATTAGATATCCCTTAGTCGCTATTCACGACACCAACGGCGGTTCGTTGGAGAATTGTATTCTTCTTACGGAATTATCCTTACTAATATTATAAATGCGAAAGTTTGTTTGTTTGTTACGCTTTCATGCTTAACCAACGGAACCGATTTCAAAAATTCTATCACCAATAGAAAACTATAATATCAGGGAGTAACATAGGCTATTTTTATCCCGATATTCCCACGGAAACGGGCACTACATACATAGACACAGGCTCCACAATAGAAGAGACATTAACCTATTGCACCACATTGGTCAGACGTGTTCGTGTAGTGTCTCAAGTTTCCCTTCTCTTGTATACATTTTATATGTATTTAATCACTTAATCGTCTTTTACGACACCCATGGGCAAGAGAGGGGGTGGGGAATTGTATTCTTACTCCGTCACCACACGGATACCTATTACTCTAATCTAAGTTAAACGTTTATTACACTACACGATATTCAGGGCCCTGAATCACTAGGGGTGCTGTACAACAGCTAAATTATGAGACCTGTTTCAGTTTTAGCGAAATAACAGTTTCAGAAAACTGTTCCATATCATCATCATCATCTTGCTCTTATCCCAATTACTTTGGATCGACGCAATATGTCATCTGTTTTGACATATTGCAAAAAGTTTCGGCAATGACTTTTATGACCGGCCGCCTGCCTGACGTCAACCCTCCTTGGGAATGTAATCGTTGACCCAAATGGTACCAGATGGAGTTGGTCCGGGTCAATCTAGGGCTCTTAGTCGTAAAAGACTACTATGGGAATATGCACATAACATAACATAACAAGGCTCTTAGTATTCGAAGCCGCTACCACACAGCACACAGCAGCAGAAAACTGTTCCATATATATATATATATATATATATATATATATATATATTTATTGATTGATTGTTACATATCGCGTAATGGGTTATTGTAACTAATGACGTGAAATAACGCTCATGTCTAAAATATATACATAAATCAGTCCTAAGCATGTAAAGCAGGAAGGATCGTTTTCATTTTAGGAACAAACACTGAAACCACTTCTAAACATTATTCCTAAAGAATGGTTATTTCCCTTTTTTTCTCGTATTACAGCACAACAGGCTGTTATTTTGGAACAGTTTTCTGAAACTGTTATTTCGCTAAAACTGAAACGGGTCTCACAATTTAGCTGTTGTAGAGCACCCCTAGTGATTCAGGGCCCTGCATATCGTGTAGTGTAATAAGCGTTTTAAGACTCGCATATAGGTCCCGTTAAGTTCTGCCGTATCCGTTGTGCCGTAATATTGCGCTTAACGTAGCTGTACACTTCTTTACTTTTTGACTGACTAGTAAAATTGCTTCCTGCCTTGCATAGAAAGGACGTGGAATCATTCATTTGAACTCTTTCTCTTTAACTTTTCTAATTAAATATTGTTGCGGGTTCCAAGACAATTAAAGGTATTACCTTGGACTGACTGAGAGTCAAATCTCAATGTCTTCTATGGAGACCACTGTGGATTATATCTACGGGAATTACAAGGTGAGAATATGTAGTGGTATTATTAAAAAAAAATAATTAAAAAAGTGTGTCTGTATTTACGCACCTAAGAAATTATATCGCGTACGAGGACAAAAAGCTTACTAAGAAATCTTTCTGTTAATTTTATCCTTTTTGTTAACCTGCTTTTGTAGAAAAACGATGCTAATAATAGAAAATAGATATTTGGTAAATTACATTGAAAGTTTTATTATGACGTATTATCTATTTGACATTGTTAACGGTGTACGCGCGAATTATAAATAATGATGACTAAGTAACTTCGTCTTCTCTGTCGCCCCGGACGGAGTGAAGCGAGGAGTGCGCCGACCGTAACATACCCCCCAAAAAAAGGGTGTCTGTATCTTCTAGCCGAGGCCGCGGGTGACTGGGGATTTAGTCTGTCATCCGCCGAGAGGCCAACCGCACGACGGCGACGACCTCCAAGGGGCAAACGTCGAGAGGAGAGCGTACTCCGCAGAGGTATTCTGTCGGGCCGACCACTGGAGACAAGGAACTCTGCACCGGTGGTCGGTCCAACGACGAAGGCGACGTGCCATGGGTGGGTCATGGGGCCGCGTGGCGCCCCTCTGTCGCCCCGGACGGAGCCGGGCCGGCCGGGAGTCAGTATTTTGTGAAGGTGTGCGCGCTAACGCGCGATTTACTCTCATCATTTTCCCAGACGCGCTAAAAGAATCATAACTTCAACAATAACAAAAAAAAACTATAATGTTGGTAATATTTGTTTACATTTTATTACCAACCGTACCTGTCACGCAAGTTTTAAACAGTTTTAACCACTAAGAATGTAAACACAATTATTTTGCTGACTATGCTTAATTAGCTAAACATTGCCGTGTTTGTGTTCTATGTATTGGCTTGGCACAGAACAAATATTATTACCTCGTAGTGTTGTGACTGTTTGACTATGCAATTATCACGAGTTAGCTATTATGTATCGCTTTTATGATATTATCGATATAATGACGAACTAAAAAATGTTTATTTGAGTCTTTTTTGAATTGTTAAGCGATTAAATTTTTTCCGTGTGGTGACGGAATAAGAATATAAATCACCATACCCTATCTTACCCGTGGTCGTAAAAGACGACTAAGGGGTATAACACGCATGTAAAATCTATGTAAGAGAAGGAAACCTCGAAGTAAATCCCTATACCAACCTGACTGACCAGCATGGTATAGTAAGGTCAATTTTCCTCCTATTGTGGATGAGGCTCAAGCCCAACAGTGGGATATATATATATATATATATATATATATATATATATATATATATATATATATATATATGAGCCGAAATGATGATGAATATATAGGTCTCCTCATAATGCTTTCTTTAACGAGTCATTTCTAATAATACAGTGGACCCGCGGTAATCCGGCTCCTGTTTAATCCAGCTCCCCTTGTAATCCGACATATTTATTATTATTGAAAATTTTTTTCGTAAATTTTTGTTTATGTAAGATATGATTGAACAGGTTACAACTTGTACGCGCCATCACTATTGTGCTTTTATTTTGAATCTGATTGTTTAGTTAGAATTTGACTATATGTAACAGTGGTACGACCTAGCGTACGTTGATAGTTTAGTTTATTCATTGTATGCACAGATGGCGTAGTGGTTAAGATAGCGACCTACAGCGCCAGTGTCGGGGGTTCGATTCCCACGCGGGACAACACTTTGTGCGATCCACAAATTGTTGTTCTGAGTCTGGATGTAATTTGTGTTCCCTAATTACATGTTTGTAAAGTCCCCCGCAATACATTATTATTTCCTTAGTGCAGGGTGTTGTCTTAAATAAATAAAAAAAATAAATATTACGTATACATACCTGTCGGATAATAAGATTCTCTTCTGTAAAAGAGCTGGACTGTAAGGGATCTTAGGCAGTGCTCTAGAATCCGACAAATTCGATAATCCGACATGCCGTGCAAAATGTTTGTCGGACTACCGAGGGTTCACTGTAATTCAAATATAATGCAAAAGATTATCGCTGGATCACATCCGACAAGCGGCACTTGATCACATGTTAATCACTAGAGTAGCCATTACTAGATTTGATCGCAATGGAGGGTAGGGAGAGAACTATTCGTCGTAGCTACCGTAAGCAGACTTTTCATGACATGATGCATATGTTATAAGAAATGGGAATTGACCTTGTATACCACGATAGTCAGACAGATTGGTATGTAGGATTCCATTTCGAACTTCTCTTGTATAGATTTTCATAATAGATTTCATTTGTATCGGTTAGTCGTTTACTACGATCACTTTCGATTAAGAAAGGAGGTAGTGAATTGTATTCTTGTTTTGTCACTACAAGGATAATAGGAATTCATCTTAATTCATTACGTTCCACTGCAGAGTATTTGCCTTCTCCTCATTGAGACGGAAATAGACCTATACCATATGGGTCAGACGCGTTGGTATAGAGTTTCATGTTGAGTTTTTCTCCATTTGTAATATTGTTTTCTGTATACCTTTGTTTTTGGGTGGTCAATGGTCAGCACACAAGCCGTCTATTCTGTCTGAGGCAATGCAAGGATGGCATGCGGCCCCATAGCCCACCGTATTGCCATTCCTTCGCCATTTGACCAACCAATGGTACCGAGATCCTTGTCGTCCGTGGCCAGCTCGGAATCTGTACACCATACCGCTTAGTCCCTTTAAATGACAGAGTTTAAAGTGTTGATGGTGATTATAAATCATCTCATTCTTATTCCATCACCATACAAACCATGAGAATTATTATTGGTATATTTTATTACGGCTTTACCAGAATTCGCAATATTAAAGCTAGCATTGTACACAAAATTGCATAGCTTTAATTTAAACGTATATAAAACGAGTCGAATTTACAGCCGCATGTCGCCGCAAATGTAGGAGCGATGGAAAAAAATAAAAATGCTACCGCACACGCTCGTCGTTGGTATACCAGTTAATATTTTCCCTGAAAATCAGGGATATATTTTACAGTGCACTATTTATGTTTAAATCTAAGGAATCATGTATATTTTGTTATGATATAATTTGGAACATGATTAAAATTAACTAAGTTTTTCATAGTTTTATTATATTTTTTTTCTTAAAGGAACTACTACCGTGCTTAGGAAATAATATTTTTAATAATTGTAGACAGATTAATACACCTTTTTTTAAATAGAACACAACGAGAACTAAGAAAGTAATTCTTAAATTACAAACACATAATTACATAAATTACACCCAGACTCAGATCAACAATTTGTGAATCGCTCGAAGCATTGTTCTAAATATCGATCGAATGTGCAATACGTGGCGCGGTGGCTTTGTACCTTCACTACAGTACCTATGCAGTCAATCATAAATTCATTCAATTTATAAATGGTACACATGTCATACATGAAAACAGTTTACTATCCATCAGTGGCGGCTGGTGGGTCATCAAAGTGTTGGTGCATTCTACTTGCTCACTAAGTATTATGATCAGAAATTGCAATGGAACAACAATTTACGTAAAAATATTTTTTTCTAATTATTTTTGAACGCATTACATTTTGTAGGTGTACTTGCGAAGAAAAAATAGGTATCTTATTTGTTTTTCACGCTTCAAAAAATATTTATAAAAGAGGGCCTTGGCGGTCCCGCCAATTTATATCAACTTTATTTTAAAAAGTTTTGTAATTGTCTTTAATATAGTCTATATTTATGCTCATTTTCACCCACTGTATACGCAGTATAAAATAGAACTAAGACCAAAATAAAAAACAATTAATGTAAACAAGCCATATTTAACTCGTCACAGATACATCGAAACTATACCTACTTACTGTACTTAACGAACGTCATCGGCGAATTTCGTCGTAAGTCGAGTTCTCTCGGCAATGTTCGGTTCACCCGTGCGGCGTCAGGGAACAGACTCATTTTTCAGTATATTTCTATGAACTATCTTATGTCTCACGCGCCAGGCGTTTTAGCTCATATCTAATACAAGTTGTATGGGCAGTCCTCATGCACTCACCTAAGCGCACGAGATTTTTTTTTACAAGGAAAATAAGTTTTAATAAACTCATTTGCAAAAAAAACGGGTGGTTTTGATTTTCATTCATATTTAAAAAGATACAATACCAAAAAGGTTTCAATCGTTTGTACACGTTACTGGCCGGTTTTAAAAATGCTGTGGTATTTAAAAAAGTACGTTCTAAATTCAATTTTTCATTTGATGTTCATTTTTACAGAAAACCCCTTTTTGTCCTACATTTTTGGCGCGAAGTTCCAGAAGTTAACATCGACTTTCATAACTTTTATTCAATTTTTATCGATTAATTTCATATCCTTGACTGTCAAAGCTTTATTTAATGCTGTTTGGCTGTATCAAAAATGGTAGATAAAGTGGTAAAAGCTACCAAAATTATCGCGCTGCTTGAAGAGGGTTGCAGCCAATGTTTCGTGGCTAGGAAGCTAAATGTTAGTCGCTCGACAGTCCAAAGGACCTGGCAGCGATATCAGGAGACTGGTTCCGTCGAGAGAAGGCCTGGTTCTGGAAGAAAACCATGTACCCAACCACGGGATGATCGTTTTCTTGTGAGTCGCGCATTGAGAAATCGCAAATCTTCGTATGTGGATCTTAAGAACAACCTCCAAGAAGTAAGAAATGTGCATATTAGTCTATGGACGGTCAGGAGGAGGCTTCTCGCTGCCAATATACGCAGTCACCGCCCGGCCCGCGGCCCCAAATTACTCCGTGAGCACAGAGTTCACAGGCTTAGGTTCGCTAGAAATTGTGAATCATGGACTCAAGACGATTGGAATAGGGTTTTGTTCTCTGATGAAGCCAGGATATCTCTGTTCGGTGAAGATCGACGTCGGCGAGTGCTAAGAAGACAAGGAGAACGCTTTGCAGAGGCATGTTTCGAAGAAATCACACCTTATGGTGGGGGCTCTGTTATGTTTTGGGCAGGAATAAATTCAATGGATCGTACAGAGTTAGTCTTCATTGAAAACGGCTCACTGACTAGGCATCGATACATAACGGAAGTTCTAATTTCTCATGCACAACCCGCATTGGCCGCTCTAGGTGAAGACTCGATTTTTATGGACGACAATGCTCGCGCCCACCGATCCCGCGATGTTAATGCGTATGTGCAAGAGGTCGGCATTCGTCGTTTGGATTGGCCAGCTCGAAGTCCCGACCTCAATCCCATAGAGCATGTCTGGGACGTTCTGAAACGGCGTGTGAGATCAGTACACCCGGCTCCGCAGACCATCAGAGAGCTGAAGAATGTGATTACTGCGGAGTGGGAACGTATTCCGCAAGCAAGTATCCGGGATATACTCGCTAGCATGCCCAGACGAATTCAAGCTGTGATTTTAGCTAGAGGGGGTCACACTCGATACTAAACATTTATCTGCTTTTACTTTATTAAAGAAAAACAAACAAAAAAACTTTTTTATTTTTACTTCATGAGCATATGCACTACTAGCGAATATACACTACTAGCGAGGTTTAGCATTATTTCCCATAAATTGTATCTAAATTTTATGAAATACTGATGAAAACGATTATTTTCTTATTAATTTAGCAAATTGTGTGGATAAAACTACCTATAATTATCAAACAAAGAAATATTAACATTTGAAATGGTTCATTGCTTAGGTGCCCGTTTTTTTTGCAAATGAGTGTAGTTTAGTAAAGCGCTTATATTGTTACGTCATAATTTGAAATTTTATTTGTAATATGTTTTTGTATGTTCAAAGAATAAATATTAATGGTAATTTAAAAATAAAGATGAAGTTAAATTTTGTGGTTTTTAAATCTTTTGATTTGGTGGTTCAACGTACGAGCGCACTTAAGGTACAGCCGCCACTGCTATTCTCTTACCTATAATGTCGTAAAAACGATTAAGGGATACAATATGCATACAACATACATCTGTGCAAGAGAAGAAAAACTTGTAATAAAATCTTCTACCAAACCATTTGACCAGCCTGGTATAATAGGTCAATAATTCTTCTATCATGGAGGAGGCTCGAGCATGGTAGTGGGACGTATATGAGCTGAGATTATGATGATGATGAGTGACTTCCTCGTTCTTGCCTTCTATGACAATGGTACCTAAAATTATCACATGATATACTTGATTAACATCACTGTACATTTTATCTATATGAATATAGAAATACAAATTTAAAAAGGGTTAAACTGTTAATCCATACTAATATTATAAATGCGAAAGTAAGGATGTTTGTTTGTTTGTTTGTAACGCTTTCACGCTTAAACCACCGAACCGATTTCAAATATTCTTTCACCAATGGAAAGCTATAATATCAGGGAGTAACATAGGCTATATTTAATCCCGGTATTCCCACAGGAACGGGAACTACGCCGCAGGTAAAGCGACTAAAACCGAAGCGAAGCAAGGGCGGGTTGCTAGTATAAAATATTATACTCGTCTATTAGCAGTCGCTATCCAGATTATCGTACCCCCAGTCTCCCACAAAGCGCATATTCTGAACAAGTTGATTAGAGATCTTAGTTGGCGCTATAAGGTTTCCAAAAGACTACTTAATAGTAATCCCTCAGTAGGTTTTTACAACTCCCATAAGGATTGCTAACACAGTGTGTTTATAACTTGTTAATTCTAAAAAATAATAATACAAATGGTTTAATATGTGTAATATATAAGACATAAGATTGTCGTTGAACTAGCACAACTCACATGTTCTCTAAATATATTAAGAACTTACTATTTTTAAACATTTCATTAGAACATATTTTTTTATTTGAAACGTCTGCCAATAAACTTATTGCTTTTGTTGCTAAACTCGAACTATTAAGAACGATGGTACGTTTTGTCTGTTTAAATAAAATTTTACTTATTATGGTGTATTTTATTTGTAGGGGCTAATTTAATGACTACCGCCGCAACCGTGCATTTATCGTTAAGCTTCTGGGTTATCTATCGCTATTTAATATAAAAAATAAGTTGAAATAATTCGCCAAAATTTGTTTGGGGAAATTATTTGCTTGTAATGACAACCCAGTGCCGTCAACCACGTCCGTTCAAATGAGTAATGTGGGACGTGGTTTGGGTTTGAATTGATACAGAGTGTTAATACTACACCTTTTGGCTCGCTGACTCTTTATACATACTATAAAAGTACTGTCTGGTTAAGATGTTTGCATAACTAAAGGTACCGCAAGATCTTTTATTTAGATATGACATAAAGAAAAAGTGTGTGCTTAGTTTTATAAGTTCGCTCATCCAATTATTAATTTTTCGTTTGGCTTTGGAGTAAGAATACAATTCACCATTCCCTTTCTTGCCCATGGCTGTCGTAAAATACGACTAAGCGATTAAATATGCATATCAAATCTTTGCTATGGAAGGCAAACTTATAATGAAATTGTACACCAAGACGTTGGTAGACGTTGGTTGGTGGCTTGGTATAGCAGGTTGATTTCCCATAATTGCCCTCGTATTATATAGGAGGCTCATGCTCAGCAGTGGAATGTTTATAAGCTGAAGTGATGCTGGAGATAGTCTTATTTTCCTGCGTGCAAATCTATTCATACTAGAGTTAAGAAAAATGATTCTATAACCTACAGAATAATAATTACGAAGGTAAAACGAAACGCGAAATTGATAGAAATAAATAAATTTGAAATATCTCTTTGTAATGTCAAAATAATACGTTTTTTCACGTGATCACTTACTC
The DNA here is from genome assembly GCA_032191425.1 of Lymantria dispar. Classification (NCBI taxonomy): domain Eukaryota; kingdom Metazoa; phylum Arthropoda; class Insecta; order Lepidoptera; family Erebidae; genus Lymantria; species Lymantria dispar. Next base: position 29,470,791 of record CM063455.1, read on the forward strand.
ACGCGATACTTATGCTTAAAAATCTGTTTAAAAATTTTTGTCTGTCTATCCGTCTATTTATTCCAGCTGGATTTTAATATTTTACTATCCATCTATATAAGAAGTGACTTAGGCTATTTTTCTCTCAAGAAACCTCTGTAAAATTTTGCCCAATCAGGGAATCGTGGCCTGTGGCCGTCATGGACTGCAATCACATATCCTAACATTTTAAAAGATATTAGCGATTTCAAATGCGAGGACAAGGTCAGTGAAGCCGAAATGAAACGAGGGCGGATTGCAAGTGAGTGAATAAAATTTAACTATGTGTCGTGGAATACGATATCGTATAATCAATTAAACAACTTATTACTAATGTAGTACTATCAATGACTGGCAAACACGGTGGCGCCACTAGATACTATATTGTAATGGCGGCACGCGGACGGAGTCGTATTGGAGAGTGGGGTTTGTGTGATATTCATTCGTAGTTGGCAAGTCGACCAAGACACTTCTCCAAAGCGAAACTGTCAGTTAGCCACGTTGTTATTTTAAATTTAAATCAGTGTAAATCAGTGTAAGAATACAAGTCAGTTTATTTAATTGGACTTTGACGTTTTATTTGTCTGCTATCATAAAAATGGAGCCAGTACCACTGAGCGGTGAGAACGAAGACTCTATCGCTCAGCCATCGCTGACGCCGTCATATGGTTAAATTCAGGCCATTTAAGGGGGTTATTAATCAAAGCGCGTAACACTTTAATGATGATTAGAATCATAATTAAACTGCACAGTACTTAAGCACCATCAATATATTGCCTTGCCGATCAGATTTCCACATAAAATGCTCTTAACAAAATCCCCTTCGCTCAGTAAATATTTAATAAATAATTTTGCATTAGCCCGGACTTAGTTCGCGGTGGAGTACCATAATCCGCTTACGACTACAGTGTGGGGACAAAGACTAAATAGAATTTTAGATGGGCCAGTCAATTGATTGAAAAGATAGACTAATAATGTAAGACGTGTCTTGAGTGTTATGGTTTCGAATTCCAGCTAAGACGATTACAATTTCGGGTGACTGGGCCGAGGTTTTAGTCCATCACCCGCTGAGAGACCGACGACGCGACGGTGACCGACTTCCCTGAGGGGGGGACGTCGAGAGGGGAGGGAACCCGTGACCGGGGTATTCCGTCGGGCCGACCACTCAAGGCAAGGGACTTTGCACCGGTGGTCGGCCCAATGAGAAAGGCAACGTGTCACGGGTGGGTTATGGGGCCACGCGGCGTCTCTTTGTCATCCCGGATGGAGCCGGGCAGCGAGTGAGGTGACCATGGCCCTCCTCAAAAAGAAAAGACTATTACAATTTGGTGCGATGCACGAATATTTGTTCTGTGTTTGTGTAATTTACGTTCTTAATTCTATTGCATTTTTGTTAAAATCCTTTGTGATGATAAAATTGTACCTCAGTATATGGACTAAATAAAAATAAAAGAAAAATAAGGCTTATACAAAAGTATTCAACACTTATTGATACTTTTTGTGATTTTATGTTATACGTATGATGATTTTTGATATTTACGCGAGTATTACACATTTGTAACAAAATAATTTTACGAATTTTATCGCGATACCCATGACCATGAACGTTTTTTTTTTGGGGGTTGGGCTGCGGTCGCCGCGCTCCTCGCACCACTCCGTCTGGGGCGACAGAGGGGCGTAAGCACGCACACCCGCAACCCACCTGAACACCACGTCGCCTTCGTCGTTGGGCCGACCACCGGAGCAGGGTTAACTTGTCATCAGTGGTTGGCCTAACGGAATACCCCCTACTTGGGGTACCCACTCGTAGACCGACGTCCTCCCCGAGGGGAGGACGTCGGTCTTTTCTCACGCGGTCGGCCTCTCGGCAGGTGACGGATTAACTCCCCGGTCACGTCACCCGCGGCCTCGGCTAGGGCGGCATGACGCGCAAATGACCATGAACGATGAAAAATATTCGAAACGTCGGGAAATTAAATATCAAATGCAAGCGCGATAAAATCGAATAAACAGTTTTATACATATGAGTCAACTCTGAAAATACTCTGTTAACAATTGTAAAAGACTTTGATATACAAATACGATACTTACTATACTACACTTTGATACGTTGAAACTTTGATACACATACAAATGTCATACAAGTTAAAATAGAACATAGGAAATAAAAATAACTTTAAAATTAATACATTGATTTGTTTATATTGCCAGTACTAAAAAAAAAATATTAGACACAAGCGAGCAAAGAGTACACCTGATGGCAAGTGTTGCTGGCGATCATGGACCTTTGCTAGGCTGCTGGCTACTGTGAGGAAAGTGAAGGGAGTGTGAATGCACATTTACGCTCCCTTCACCCTTCATGCACGCATGCAATGAGGTTTGGTGATACCAAAAGCATCACCAGAACCCATCACACGCAAACACCCTCAGAAAGTTGAGCTGCCGGCTCTCTCACTCACCGAAGGATGTGCTATATTGCACGTTGATTGCTACTTGGACGTCGATTGTCTGCGAGAGTGAGGTACTATCCCGGACCGGCCCGCGGCTGTAGATAGATGACTGCCGACAGTGTGGTCCTACCACTTTTATTCTTGGATATTCAATTTGATTGTTAGATCTTAAATTAAAATTCTTTACATTTGACTGGTTTTGACATCTATCGACACATATATAATGAAGATATAGTTGCCAAACTACTGAAATTTTAGTATTAACACGTCGATAACGACTGACATGAATTTACTCTCCATCCAAACTTGTCTATAGAAGCTTTTATATCAAAAAAATATTGAATTAATTTCAAATATAATATTCATCATCATCATCATTTCAGCTAATATACGTGTCACTGTTGGGCTCGAGCCTCCTCCATAATAGAAGGGAAATTAACCTTACCATGCTAGTCAGACAGGTTGAGTTTTATTTCGAATTTTCTTTCTCTTGCATAGATGTTGTATGCGTATTATATCCCTTAGTTGTCTTTTACGACATCCACGGGCAAGATAGGGAGTGAGATTTGTATTCTTACTCCGTCACCACACGGATGTATGTCACCAATAAATATTGGTGCCTCTTAGTGGTCTGCAAAAGACTTCGTTTCAGCTCATGCTCGTCTAACTGCTGACTTAGAACCTCCTGCATAATAGGAGGGAATTGATCTACTATATTACGCTGATTAAGGGTTTCATTTCAAGTTTTCCTTGTCTTATATAGATGTTTAGTATTTAATCCCTTAATCGACCTTAATGGCACCCACGGGCAAGAGAGGGGTTGATGAATTATATTCTTATCCCGTCACATAGGGAAAAACAAAAAAAATGTGGTAGACAACTCATGAAAAATCCCTTAGTTGTCTTTTACGGCACTTTCAGCCAAGAGACGTCGTGGTGAATTATATTCTTAATCGGTCACATACAGAAAAACAAAACATTTAGCCATATGCACCTCATGTAATTATTAGAGAGATGCCACATCTGAATGAATAATCACATCTATATAAAGGTTTACTAACAATGTGCAAGTCTGGTACAGAGCATCACGTAGTACATATTGACATAATCATCCATACTCTCGTGCACACACAAGATTTTATACGAAACTGTTGAAAATTCACAACTTTATCTATCAACTTAGCGTTGCTGAAAGCGCGCACAAATTGAAATAAGGATTAAATTCATATTCCACTAACAACAATTTTCGTCGTATATGTTATAATAAAATTTCTTTATAAAGAATTAGGATCAGTTCAATAGTGGACGGTCAAAGGCTGCTGATGATGATTAAGTGCAATTATTACAGGTCGATGTAGATTTTTTTAGATATCTGCCACGTATATTACCAATTTTTACATTTCTAGTGAGTGTCGTGAACTATGATTAAGAGCTTCAAATAACCCAGGGCCAATTCCACTGAATACCGTCTGGTCAATAATTAATTTTTCAGGCATTAGTAATATTCATGGCCGCTAATACTCGGTCGGTATGACATATTAACTTATAATAATTTATTAACTTTACTGCGCTGATGGCAAATACGCCGTATCTTAGGGCGCCTTCAAATTTGCCTCAAAGTGCCGCGTGGTGGCAGCGCGTCTGCAGCGCTGCCACCCGCTACTTTGTAGATCTATGTAAATAAATAACGCGCGGTTGCAGCGCTTTATCCACGCTGCGGCCACGCACCAGTTCATCGATCGACTAGTGATGCACGCACTTATTTTTTTTGTACAAGTAGAGCAGTTTCTACGTCAGAAACAATGTACTACACTATTATTCTCAAACCTAACGACAGCAGTGCGGCTGCAGCGCTGCAGACGCGCTGCCACCGCGCGGCACTTTGCAGCGAAGGCGCCCTTAGCGTCTAGGTTAAGATACCAACCTACCGTGCCAGTTGTCATGGGTTCGAATCTCACATAGAATACTTCGTGCGATCCACAACTTGTTGTTCTGAGTTTGGATGTAATTTGTATACGTTAATTATATGTTTGTAAAGTTCCCCGCAATATAACGATTATTTCCCTAGTGCAGAGAGTATCTTAAAAAAAAATACGGCATACTTCAAATATTTACATGCCATAAATATTATTTTTACACTTATTATCATATAAAGACATTTACAGAAGCGAGCTAAGAATACATTAAGCGAATAAATATGGTGTGTTGTACATTATACGTTGAAGATATTAATGACTCCCGTCGGGTATTAAATCAGCCGCAAAAGGTGCAAAAAAGTACTAAAAATACACTAAAAAAGTACAAGCTTTGATCTCGTAATGATGTATGTTTCGCTTAGATGTTTATTTCGATGTCTCGTAATTGTATTTTTGTGAGTTTTATTGGAAATATTTAAGATTTCACTTAAAGAATGTCACTAAAATTTCAAGATGATTCTGGTTATTTATTTTTTGTCCTGGTGGTGACGGAATAAGAATACAATCCATGACCATCTATCTTGTCCGTGGATATCGTAAAAGACTACTAAGGGATATGAAAAGCATATAACATGTATGCAAGAAAAGGAAAACTTGAAAGGAAATCCTCTATCAACCTGTTTGACCAGCATGGTGTAGTAAGATCAATTTCCCTGCTATTATGGAGGAGGCTCGAGCCCAGCAGTGGGACATGTATGAGCCGAGAATATAACGATTTTTTTTATAGAATCTACAGGTTTGCCCAAAAATACTTAATATCCTTACTAATATTATAAACGCGAACGTTTGTGACTATGTGAGGATGTTGATGATGATGATGATTGATGAACAAACATCGTCGTTTGTTGCTCTTTCACGCAAAAACTACTGAATGGATTTTGATGAAATTTCACAACTATGTAGCTTACTTATCAGAATAACACAGACTATAATTTATCCCGATATTCCCACGGGAAGAGGCGCTGCTAGTAGATTAATAATTTGAGGAGTTATATTATTTAGAATGCTTTTACATTAAAGACACAAATAAATGTCAATAATGTTGTTTTTAACCCCCGACCGAAAAAGAGGAGTGTTATAAGTTTGACGTCGATTTCTGTTTGCGTGTGTGTGTGTGGCATCGTAGCTCTTAAATGGATAGGCGGATTTCAATGCGTTTTTTTTTCAATTGAAAGCTAGTTTTTGAGCGGTGATTCTTCGCTATGTTTGCTTAAATATCGGTTTAGCAATGTAAGAGTATTAGCTCTTTTTCTAAATTAGTTAATGACGTTTTACACGATTAAGTGCTCACAGGTGCCAGTATATTTGTTAAATGACCATTATTTGGTAATTTCTGTTGAAGAGAACGTAATACTTTTTTTATTATATTAGTTTGTATCGGGGGTTATTCAAAATTTTCAATTTTATTTTGTTCACAAGCATAAATATGAGCAGTCATGGATATCCAGCCCAAACTGCCCGGTGCTCACTTACTATGCAGAGCTATTTTTGTCCGCTGCCGAGTTGTCTCCTCGAAATTGGAGGAGAATGTAAACTTTTAAATCATGCTGATGAGACAGGTTCATCATCGTCATCGCAACCCACATACGTTCCACTGTTAGGTTCGGGTCTCCTCCACAATGGCAGGGAATTTGACCTATTATACCATGCTGGTCAGACATGTTGGTATAGGGTTTCATTTCAAGTTTTCTTTTTCTTGCGCAGATATTATGTGCATATTATATCGCATAAGTAGTCTTTTGCGACATCCACTGGCAAGATAGGGAGTGATGTATTGTATTCTTACTTCGTCACCATACGGAAAAGCAGAAAGGTTGGTATAGTTTATTTTTTTTTTGCAGTTAATATAATAATCATGAACCATCGATTCTCGTAAAGCCGTCTAAGAGTTTATTCTAGATAATATCTATGCAGAGAAATAAAATTTGAAATAAATCCCTACACTAAGCCGTCCTACACTAAGACCAAAGCGGCGATCAAATCGGGGACGTTCTTAAGAAAGGCAGATTAGAAGTACCCTAAACCGAAGAATATGCATGAAGAGATTAATGAATGTGTAGGAGGCGAAAGCGGTATGTCAAGATCGTAGCAAGTGGAGGGAAGTGGTCTCTGCCTACCCCTATGAGAAAAAAGCGTGAATATATGTATGTATGTATGTACTAAGCCGTCTGACAAGCATAGTACAATTGGTCAACTTTCCACTCACCCAGTAGGAGGCTAGAACCCAACAGTGGAACGTATATGAGCTGTGATAATGAAGATATTTCCATCATCATACTCTTCTTTCATCATCATCGTCATCTAAGCCTATATATGTCACACTCTCGGGCTCAGGCGTCCTCCATAATAGGAGGGGAATTGACCTACTATTCCACGCTAGTCAGACGTGTTGGTATAGGGTTTTGTTTCGAGTTTTCCTCCTTTTGCACAAATGTTTATCATGTCCCTTAGTCGTCATTTACGACATCCACGGGTAAGATAGAGAGTGGTGAATTGTATTCTTACTCCGTCACCACATGGAAAAGTAGTACATATTGCAAAGTTATTATCAATAGTTTATTGTATATTATCAATAGTTGACGTCAACCCTTCTTAGATTGATGGTGATACTGATAGTGTGGTCCTACCACAAAGGTGGAATATGATTGGCTAAACATTTTGTACACAACATACGGCGTAATGAATCATAGACAATGGCGAAATCGTAATATAAATACGATGATTTAAGTTTTCGTAGAAATAATAATTAAAATAATAAATCTATTAAAACTACTTCAACCGTGAAATACGCTTATTCAGTTATCTTGTAGAATGTTAAACGATATAAAAGAATTATGATATTGCTGATTCTAAGAAACTGTATGGGATCTTACTACTTGTTTCTCTTATAAATAAATCAACTATAGTTAATTCTGATGTTTACGCGAGTATTACACATTTGAAATAAAGCTATTTTTACGGATTTTATTGTGTTTGCATTTAATGTTTGATTGTCCGCCGTTTTTAACATTTTTCAGCGTTCATGGTCACGGGCAGACTAAGATGTCTCACGTCCAACAAGTCGTCGACATTACACATATTTATATCTCCCCGCTACAGAAATTGTTTATTAAAATTTTACCCACATTTTGATACAAATTTATTACCAATACAAAACGAATTTGAAAAAAAAATGTTTTTGGTTAGTAATTATTAAACATTAAATTTGTAATGCTATTATGATAATTTATTAATTTAAACTTAGAATACTACCACCAGATCGGAACGCGTCCACACTGAGAAAGAGCCGGCAAAAAAAAAAATCAAATGGCATGATGCTAGATTATAATTGATTTTTAAGGCGGCTTACTTCATCTATAGTTAAAAAATTATATCAAATATAATTATTTTTTTCCGTGTGGTGACGGAGTAAGAATACATTTCTCCATTCTAGGCCTTGCCATTGACTTGCTAGAGCCTTACAATTTTTTTAATTGTTTGAAAGCCATTCTGATCTCACGCAAGCTGATGTCTGGGATTTCTTCGGTATAGTGCGGTGTAAGTAGGGCAAATTCGCCACAATAGAAAGGCAATTGATGTACTACGTTGGTCAGACTATATCACATTAGGCAAAGATTTTTATTTCTTTTAATTTCAGTTAAAAAGGCTTTATAAACGTTTTCTACAGTGAGTAAAGTATTACTAATATGTAATGGCTATATACTTGTAGTAACGCTCACTTTAATTTCACACCCAGTTGATTTGGTTAATTGTCTTACAACTCACATTTACAGTCAACTTTCAGATATTCCTCGAAATAATCAAATTATGATAAATAAAAAAGATTTCTAAAACATGTTCACCGTTTCGTTAAAGCCTCTTTACCCAATTAGTGAACTTCTTAGAATTTTGCATTTGATATTGAATCATACATAACTGTTGAGGCCCCCATATATAAATAAATGACTCAATATCTTGTTATAATATTATTACCATAATAATGTAATTACAAAAAATATTTTATACTAACTTCTACCCGCGGTTTCTCACGTGTGAAAAGTTTTTCAAGATGTAATCTCATTGAAATCCATTATCAGCATTCTAATGTTATCCTAATTACTTGCGGCCGACGTAATATGTACCTACCCTTTCTTCTTCATACATATTGCAAAAGGTCAGGTAGACTAGGTAGACCAGCCGTCTACCTGACGTCAACCCTTCTCGAGAGTACAATTGTTGGCATAACGCCATCAGATGGTCAAAGTCCATATAAAGCTAAAGTGGTCTTTTAGGTCACTCACAAGCCACAATGTAAGGCTTGAAATAGAAAAACACCACTAACATCGAGAAATTCTATGATAACTCTTCAACGGATGATGATTCGCGGATTAACTTGTTGATAACAGCAATTGGTGTTACTTATTTCGTCATAAAGTGCGACTAGGATATCCATTTATAACAACCAACTGTTTTTGCCGTCTAGTAAACAATTATATTCCCAAGGAGGGTCGACGTCAGGCGGCTGGCCATAAAACTATTAATAGTTATTCATTCATCATTTCAGCCTATCGCCGTCCATTGCTGGACGTAGGCCTCCCTCATGTTGCGCCACAATGAGCGGTCCTGTACCGCCTGCATCCAACGACGCCCAGCTACTTTCACTAGGTCATCGGTCCACCTAGTGTGGGGGCGTCCTACACTGCGTCGTCCGATACGTGCCACTCGTCGCCACTCGAGAACCTTTCTTCCCCAGCGGTTGTCGGTTCGTCGAGCGATGTGGCCTGCCCATTGCCACTTCAGCGTGCTAATTCTTCGTGCTATGTCGGTTACACCCGTTCTTCTGCGGATTTCCGTATTCCGGATTATTACTATTGCAATATATATGACTAGCAACCCGCCCTCGCTTCGCTTCGGTTTCAGTCGTTTTACCCACGTAGTTTCCGTTCCCGTGGGAATACCAGGATAAAATATAGCCTATGTTACTCCCTGATATTATAGCTATCCGTTGGTAAAAGGATTTTTGAAATCAAAGTTACGTTCGCATCTATAATATTAATATGTAAGTATGTATGATGGAAGAGGAGTATATGTTGCGACGAGTTCAAGTGATTGGATAATGATAAAGTATGAATATCCAGATGCCTTAGCCATTTTTTACAATTCTTAAAGGTAAATAAATGATAATAAGAGGGCTTTTTGAAGTTAAACTGCATTTGGTAGTTTAGAGAAAATGATGAGAGTAATTTTTTACGATGTGCGCACATGGCGTCACAATTGTCAACTAGATAATGGGTTAAATGGCTTTCAATGTATTAAATACCTTTTTTCTATTATTAGTGTAGTTTTTCTTTAAACATAGGACAACGCGAAGGATAATTTTTTATAATGATTTTTATATTGTTACGCCAAAGAAGTATAACTTATATACGTATATAACTTATATATGTATAACTTATACACACATTTTTGATGTGAAAACTTCTTGAGCCGCGTTATCTTATGTGTTCACCGTCACCAACATGCTCGTGACTGGTGCACGTGCGCTGTGTTATGCGCCTTCGACACTTTTTGTATGGCTGAAATCTCGTGTTTTTGTTTCATTATTTTTATCTTTTAATAAAAGTCAAACTTCGTAAAAACCAAAACTTATCATTCATTACCACATAATTTTAATTTAAGATCAAAAAAATATCAACTGTGAACATACAGTTTTATGTTTTCACTTCTGTCGGCAGTCCTCTTGACTGCTCTGTTTATTTTTTTATCAGTCACCACAAAGTTCAGTCCGAAAGATGAAGGACCTTAGGTATGCGATTTAATTACACGCTAATTATTTAAATTTCAAGCTTTATTAAAATATTTGTTCCGCAGAAATTAAGTGCGTATTTTATGACTACGTCCCTTTGTGTGACTTGTAATGATTTGCTAATGACTCATTATACACCTGCACTGCAACATCGATCATTATGCATATCTTGTCTTGTGTACAGATAGCAAAAAAAAAGTATATTAAAAAATAATTGTGCCGTAGATTCATACGATAAAAGTGCATTTTTGATGTGAAATATCTATGGGCGGGGGTAAACCTGATCGCCAGCGTGGCGTAAACAGACAGCGGCGATGCAACGCTACACACTACATGACAGAATATGCGAGGGTAAACCTGTTCGTTGGCATAGCGTAAACAGGCCGGCGACGTAACGCCACGCTATATGATGGAATATATGTACCATACGTAGTCTATACGTAGTAGTGTGCTGTGCGGTGAATTAATTACGATTGTTGTGTAATATTTTAAATAATAATATTAATCATAAAATTTTATTTATACATTATGCCATATGAGTTCATGTTGTAATCTGTTCTTTTGTACATATATACTTGTACAAAATAATTCCAATGTTTCACATCTGCCAGGCGTCCTGAGCGATTTTATGACATAGGGAATTATTTATAATTGGGGCTCGAGCCTAGATGTATCTATATGAGCCGAGATTCGGTAATGAAACAATGTCACCCAAAAAATCGTGCTTCATTTCATCATGATACTAAAAAAAGGCTTTAAAAATAACGCGATTTTGTATAATAAAGTCTAATTGCGATTTGCCAAGATCTAAAATATTAGCCATAATAATAATACTCCTCAATTTCTATTCACTTATCTATCTGTCACATCAGTTTATCGATATCACTTTTGAACATAGGCTTCCCCAACTTAGAACAGTATCGTAATTACCACTCCTATTTGTTCGTGATCGCAGTTCAGTATTTAATTTTGTCTGAGGTAGTTTTCAGGACTCGCCAGTAAAGCTTTTCTCCATGTACTGAGTAAGAATACAACTTATCACTCCCTCTCTTACCCGTGGGTGTCGCAAAAGACTACTAAGAGATATTATATGCAGATAATATCTATAGAAGGAAAATTCGAAATAAAACCCTATGTTAACACGTCTAGCGCGGTATAATACGTCAATTTTCATCACATTGCGGAGGAGGCCTGAGCCCAGCAGTGGGACTTATATGGGTTGAGATAATGATGAGACGAAGAACGCTTTTGAGCAACTTTTGGCGAAAATGTTCATAAAATAAGTCTAAAAATGAAATGGCGACATTTAAAAAAGCTTATATCGTTTACTTAAAATGGGAAAACGTTTTTATGTAATAAGGCCGACCACTTAATATAAATAAAATAAAAAGTAAAAAAAATAATAAAAAACTTAACTGTTCCTCTGACCACACTGAACTAATTACTGTACCTCGATGGTTTTTTGGTACAATTTATAAGCGGCAGCGAATTAAAAACATCTATGAACGGTATTATTATTTTGTATGTGATGAAGATAAAGATGATATTCTTTATTTCTTTATTTTTCTCAGTCCAAATATCATTGGGTATAGACTTTCACCATGATGAGTAAGAACTAAATCTATACAATGCTCATCGGACAGATAGTATGGTATAGTTCTTTTTTTAGGACTTTTTCTTTCACAATAAACAAATCTTAATAATTTATGGTTTTTTAATAGTAATTTATGTTTTTTTTTAAATGAGCTCTGAATAAAATAATGAAATATATTCCCCGTTTAGTGACGGAGAATGTATAAATTTGTATATTCAGTAAGAATCCTACTTTTTATGTATCATAACAGACCACTGAGGGATATAATATGCAAACAAAATTTGCAAGAGAAGAAAATCTCGAAATAAAACCTTATATAAATCTAACTGAAAAGCCTGGTATAGTAATTCTATTTCTAACCTATTTTGGATGAGGACCGAGCCTAAAAGTGGAACACATATAGGCTGGGCTCAAATCAGTAATAACCAGGAAGCGATAAATCGCTAAATCTTATGACATTCACCTACAATCTAATATCCATGAGTCACAAAATTCTCCGTTATCAAAAAGGGCTTTGTTAAACATTGCACACTAAAAATATGGTGGCACGGACTAAGCACAAAGCGTTGCAGCACAAATATTTGCACAGAATGTTTGCACAGTTGTTTATCGAATGCAACGATAGACAATGCCTTTTTGATACGTTAATAAGGTGGGGTTAATGAACTGTTACCTGTCCAATGAACCCGTGCTAAGTAATGATTAGGTTTTATTTTATTTATGCATATACAGATAAGGGACTGAGATTAATACCCTATCTATCTATTCTATCTATTTCTGTATGTGGTGACGGAGTAAGAATACAATTCACTACTCCCTATCTTGTTCGTGGCTATCGTAAATGATGACTAAGGAAGAAATGCCATCTATGCAAGAAAAAGGAATCTTGAAATAAAATTCTGTACTAACCCGTCAGAGCTTAGTACAGAATTGATTAATTGATCTTTTTCGTATATTAGGTCAATTTCTCTTAAAATTGTGAAGGAGGCTCGAGCCCAACAGTGGGACGTTTATGAGCTCAGATGATGATGATCTATCTAATCTATCTATCAGCTTATCGATGTCCAATACTGGAAAAAGCCTTCCTAAAATGTTGTTACGCAAGTTGCTAATCACGAATAGTTTTTTAAGTTTTCAATTAGAGCCATACTGCTCATTCTCCTGGAGTCCATAAACCAGTTCTTGCAATTGCTACGAAAAAGTTATGGACAGTGACCTATTATATTTTTAACCGATCATGAAAGAATAAATTTGATTTTTCCGTGTGGTGACAGAGTAAGAATATAATTCACCCCCTATCTTGTCCATAGATGTCGTAAAAGACGACTAAGAGATATAATAAGTTAATACTACCTATGCAGGAGAAGAAAAATCCTATGTCCATTCGTCTAATTAGCGTGACATGAATAATGGGTCAACTTCCCCTCTATAGAGGAGTAGGCCCGAGCCCAGCAGTGGGATGTATGTGAATCAAGATGACGTCATGAGATTAACTGTACATATTTATTCTCATAATTGTTTGTCACTTCAGCGTTATAGCTTTGAATCAGTCCAAATATTAGGTTATAGTTATCTTAATATATATAAATTACGTGTCACGTTGTTTGTCCGCGATGGACTCCTAAACTACTTAAACGATTTTATTCCAATGTGCACACCGTGTGCAGTTTGATCCAACTTGAAAGATAGGATAGCTTACATCTTAATTTATAGTCGCAATATTATTTTATTGCAAATTATTTGTCTATTATTTGACATTCACAATTATCTGTTAACTCCAAACGATTTTAACAGATGGCGATATCTGTTGACAGGATTGAGTAAGTAATTAATAGATGGCGCTGCTATGTCAAACCTACAAACGTGTCATATAAGCTACAATTCAATAGCATAACCACCACGTGTTGTTGAGGCTAAAGTATGGCATCTTTGTAAAAAAGCATGGTGGTCCCCGTGACTGATGTTCTCCTACAGTTCCACTTAAATATTTTAATAAAATGTAATATAACAAAAACATTAGCCACAGCAACGCGTGGCGGGATCTGCTAGTATGTTAAATATTTGAATAGTGCCGTGTGATGACAGAGTAAGAATACAATGCACCACTCCTTATCTTGCCCGTGGATGTCGTAAAAGACGACTAAGGGATACAATACGTATATAACATCTATGCAAGAGAAGGAAAACTCGAAACAGAACCCTATATCAACCTGTCTGACGAGCATGGTATAGTAAGATCATTCTCCTTCCTATTGTGGAGGAGGCTCGAGCCCAATAGTGGTACGTATATGAGCTGAAATGAATGAAAATGATTAGGTTATGGTAAATATTATCATCAATATCTCATTTATACACGTCCCACTGTTCGAGAATCGATACACATGAGTTCACAGTCTGAGGGAAATAGACTTGCTATACCACGCTGTTTAAGAGGGCATAGAGCTTTTCTCGCTGACCGATTTTAGGTATTTTATGCGTTTTGTGTATGTGTGCGTGAGGAGCACCGACAAGAGCAGGCTACAGGAGCCGTGCGCCGATCAACTAGCGCGGGTGCTAATGATATTTACAAAATAAGATGAGACAAACGATTTAAAATGTTTTTATTGGAGTTATTTATAGTTTTCTTTTATATTTCTTGATATATTTATAAAATGACGTATGCACAAGCGACATAGCCTACCCGTCCGATAGCCGAAGCAACACTAAAGCGGATAGGGGGGAAGAGTAGCGCCTCTAGCTATGATGGACGAACCGCGGACGAATTTAGGTTTTCCCTTCATATTATTAAAACAAATACACATTTTAAAAATCTAAAGTGTATAAGTTATATTAAATATGTAGTTTTATCAATATTCAAAATTTTATAAGCTTTTGTGAAGTATTTACGCCGTATTGTGGGTTTATTTTTTCATTTAGAGGTAACTTTCGATTTTTTATTTATCGAATAAATTACAAGTTATCGTGTTTTTAAAATGTATAATGTATAGAGTCAATCCTTATATATCTTATATAAGAATAACACAACTAAAGCGTTGGAAATAAGGATATAGTAAGGGATCAAACGAACGCATTTTTGTTGTAATTGCCGCGGTGCCCCCTTAAATGGATTAGTGTAGAGTTTTATTTTTAGCTTTCCTTTTCTTGCACAGATATTATTTGCATATATCGAAAATCACAGAAATTCGTGTTCATATAACTATAACTTCACTAACGACAGAGTAAGGATACTATTCGCCACCATTTGTTATCCAGCGGTGTCGTAAAAGATGACTAAGGTACTATATCTTCATATAGTATCATCGAATCTCATTGCACGCATTCATAATCCCTTCACTTTCTTCACAGTAAAGGTCCATTAGCGGCAGTATCATTTACTATTAGCTGTTCTATATCGCTTATTTGCCACCATCATCATCATATCTCAGCCAGTATACGACCCACTGTTGGACTCGGGCTTCCTCAACTGTGGGAGGGAAATTGAGCTAAATTTATCACGCTGGTCAGACGTGTTGGTATAGGGTTTTGTTTCGAGTTTTTCTTCTCTTGCATAGATATTAGATGCATATTATATCCCTTAGTCGTCTTTTACGACACCCACGGGCAGGAGAGGGGCATTTGCCATCATTAGCTGTAAAAAATAGATTATGACGACATTTTAAACATGTATATATCCGCAAAAGTACCCGCAGAATCGTAAAACATTTGGCATGAAACTCACATCCATAACTCAATGAATATTTACCCAAATACACATAAAAAGATACATCACACATACTTCCTAACATTTTCGTTGCATAACACCAATATCACGAGGACATTATATTTTCATAGCCTATTCCTAAATCACGACAAGAAAGTTATTCGCAAGAAAATGTATTTTATAGCTTATTTAGAATATTCCTTTACGACACAACATTTTCAGGGCGGTGGAAGTGAGTCTCGACGTATATTGATTTTGATATAGCGGAATGGAAACGGGAATAACTTTTCCATTGAGTCGATTGTTTTTATAGACCAATTAAAGGTAATAATAACTGAAGCCAAACGATTGTATGATTTAAATCAAAAAAGTCGTAGAAAGCGTTATCCTTATAAATAAAAAAATATAACCGTGTGGTGACTGAGTAAGAATACATTTCACCACTCTCTATCTTGTCCCTAGGAGTCGTAAAAGATGACTAAAGGATATGCTTATTAATATATGTGCAAGAGAGGACAAACTCCAAATAAAATCTTATATCAATTCCTTCGGACCAACTAGTTAGTTAGCTAGCTAGGCTAGTTTTATTCCTATCCCGGAGGAGACTCGAGTCCAACAGTGGGCCGTATAGGAGCTCAAAGAAAATAATGAAATTAATAAATAAAAATATTAATGTTTATGTCAGAAACGTGGTCCCTAAATGTAGGCCTCATTACAAGTCAAAGTCGTTCAGCGTACTATGGAGCGGGCTATGCTCGGGATTCCTCTGCGAGATAGAATACGGAATACGAAAATCCGCAGAACAACGGGTGTAACCGACATAGCACGAAGAATTAGCACGCTGAAGTGGCAATGAGCAGGCCACATCGCCCGACGAACCGACAACCGCTGGGGAAGAAAGGTTCTTGAGTGGCGACTACGTATCGGACAACGTTGTGTAGGACGCAACTAGGTGGACCGACGACTTGGTGAAAGTTGCTGGGCGTCGTTGGATGCAGGCGGCACGGGACCGCATTTTGTGGCGTAACATGAGGGAGGCCTACGTCCAGCAGTGGACTATAGACTCAAAAATGACGATATCTTTTTCGATAAATTTTTAGATAAACTTTAGGCTAGCACGACATGTAATGTAGTTGGGAATTGATCAATCCGAAGCATTTTTGGCTTACTCTTGACTTAATTTAGATTATTTTTTGCTCATATACATCCCATTGGGACCTCAAGCCTGCTCCACAATAGAAGAAATATTGATTATGCTATCAGACGTGTTTCAAAGGGTTTTCCTTTCTAACACTGATTTATTTAGGTATTATATTCCTTCGTCGATTTTTACAACTTCCATGGATAAGGTAGAAATGGTAAAATAATTGTTCTTAAAATGTATCTTATTCCGTGATAACACGGAAAAAAATTGGCAGTAAAATACAAATGTTATGTAGATGATGTCTTTTTTCACAGGCATCTTAGCGTTCTCCTACCTAGATCTATGCATTAGAGATTGTAACCCGGTATGTTTCTCAAACCGGGCGGGCCCGGTTGCATTCGTCGCCAACCCGGGTTTCATCGCTAAAGGTTTCATCGCTAATACAACCCGGCCGGGCCCGGCGGACCCGGCCGGGTTGTATTAGCGATGAAACCTTTAAAGTATTTTAGGAAAATTTTCTATATATGAATGAAACAAGACAATCATTCAAGCTTAATATTTATTTCAAACTGGCTTATGAACAGTTATCACAATAATCAGTCTCACTCAAGTCTCAAAATCACACTTAATACATAATTGATTACTTTTACTTATGGACGTAAAAGTAACATTAGTATTAGTAATTATTCATTTTTATAAGTTAAAACAAGCAGGTCTTTCTCTTTAATCCTTATAGTGCCCCTTTGAAAACATAGTATTAAAATAAGAAACTAATAACACAGCTTAAAGTACTAAACGTGTCATAACAGCTTAGATTAGATAGATAAATAAACTTTGGTATAAACAAACCAAATTCTTTTCTGCTAAAAGTAAAGTACTATATTTTTTCTCAAATTTTGGTTATAAGACTAGTGAGTGTTTGAATTAGTCAATTGAGCAAATAGCGAAATCTTATAGGCTAGGCTGTGTTGTAGCTGTAAACAACCAAACCTGTATAGTCTTAACTAACAAAATGTAACGTAAAATTGGTTATGTTACGTAGGCTTTATAACTATATAATAACAAAACAAAAAGTAAAGTATATTACAAGGTAAAACAATTATTTTCCACTCTGAAAGAATGATCTTAAAAAGCTGGCCATTCTTAACGGGCCCGGTCACCGGACCCGTTAAGAATGGCCAGGCCCGGTGGGTGCCAACAAGGGCACCGGGCCCGGCCGGGCCCGGCTCGCCCGGGCCCGGTTTGCAATCTCTATTATGCATATTATGTATATTCCTTAGCCGCCTTTTACGACACCCATGGGCAAGAGAGGGGGTGGTGAATTGTATTCTTACTCCGTCACCACACGGAGACTATTATCTTATACTTATTGTATTCTTACACCTTACATTATGATAATTAGGCAAATTCATGTAATGACGAATTTCTCAGGTCAAGTTTGTCATCATTGGCGCTACTTTCATTTTTTTAATAATAATTAATTAGTCATAGCTACTTATGATGATGATATTATAAGTATCGTATGTAAGGTGATTATGAATGCCAACATTGATGTATAAATGCGTGAGTCATTTGACAACGAGTGAGTAACATACGCTACGAAATATCTATTTTAAAAGACATGCTGTCTTTGAACCTCTCACTGGCGTAAGCCGATCTTCTTTTTGTTAAATAAATACAACTTTTTCAAGACACTCTTTTTAAAATGTTAAAATTTTACATTATGTTGACATTAATTTTAATCGGCTATGAAAAAATTTAAAATTTATCTTTAAAATTTGGCTTCTATACTAATAAATAAAATTGGAGTGTCTGTTTGTAATGTCAAAATAATAGGCTTTTTTCACGCTCACAAGGTTATTTGCACGACACCTATGCCTAAAATACAATTTATATTTTTTTTGTCTGTCTGCCTGTCTGTTTGTTCCGGGTAATCTTCAAAACAGTTGGACCGATTTCAAAAATTCTTTTACCAATGGATAGCTATAATATCAGGGCGTAAACTAGACTATATTTTATCCCGGTATTCCCACGGGAACGGGAACTACGTGGGTAAAACGACTGAAACCGAAGCGAAGCGAGGGCGGGTTGCTAATTGTAAATATGTTGTTATGTTTTTAATTATTACTAGCAACCCGCCCTCGCTTCGCTTCGGTTTTAGTTGTCTTTCCTGCGTAGTACCCGTTCCCGTAGGAATAGCAGGATAAAATATAGCCTAGTTTACTCCTTGATATTATAGCTTTCCATAGGTGAAAGAATTTTTGAAATCGGTCCAGCCGTTTTGAAGATTACCCGGAACAAACAGACAGGCAGACAGACAAAAAAAATATAGATTGTATTTTAGGCATATGTATAGTGCAAATAACCATGTGAGCATGAAAAAAACCTATTATTTTGACATTACAAACAGATACTCCAATTTTATTTATTGGTATAGATTATGGTGTTTTTTGCAGGCGTATATGAGTAAAATGTTTTTAATAAATAGTTACTAATTGTTAGAAAAATTAATATAACTAAAATAATAAAAGGACTGGAGTGGGACAGTCAATAGGGCTTGATAAATATTAATTGAAATTTGGAAAACTAAATAAATTAATATTTATTTTCTTGTACAAAATGTGTTATGAAATTTATTTTATTAAGTGAAATTTTAAAATATTTTAAAGTTATTTCTAAATTTATCAACTACCATAGCATCTACCGGCAGAGACTAAAATGGCACATCAATTTTGAGTGGTCTGAAGTTGTTCCTTAAACCGCTTGTTGTTAACTTCATACTGTAGCTTTAGTCACCCAAAAATCCATTCTTATCGTTTTTCATAACTTTAAAATCATCTTAGCGATAGTAAAAACTGAGATAGAATATATGTCTCTATATTTTATTATTATCTGCTCTTATCTTAATTACCTATATGGAGTTGCCGCATTATTTGTGTTTCTTTCATCATATATATTGCAATCGTGTTGACAGTTTTATACCGGTCTGAATTTAACCCTTTTTAAGAATGTAATTGCTGACTAGGCGGTATTGAATCGTTGACCCAGGTCGATGCTAGGCACTTTTTTTTTATTCTAACCGCGGCAAACTCACGCTCATCGAACGAAGCGCAGTAACAAATTGCGACTCGGACTTCGATTTTCTGCTCAGCGTGGTACTACCTAGGCGGACCGGCCCGCGGCTGTAGACAGACAACTATTAACAGTATGGTACTACCACATTAAGCACTTAATCGTCTTGCATGACACCCACTTGCTACGTAAGTTTGTATTCGTAGCTGCATCTGTTTGTATAATATTTTAACTATATTACTAATATATCCAACTAGGAAGACCTTGATCTATCTAATAAATGAGCCATGATGACTAACATGACTCACTGTTATAGTTGGTTTAACTTTTTAAATTCAACAGTTAAATTGTAAGCAGCTGTATTTTTTTTTTAATTTATTGCTCACGCGTGTGACTCAGATGCAAAAGCGATTGTTCATAATTGTTTACTAGAGGTGTTTATTTTTTTTTATACAAATTGATTATTTTAACCGATCAATTTGGTGTTCAGCGTCATTTTATCATCATGTTGCTTCTATCCTAACCATCTGGGGTTGATGTACTATGTACTTCTATTCTATCGTATGTATAGCAAAATTTACTGGCAATAGTTTTATAATCGGTCGGCTGCCTGCCGATAACCCTCCTTAGGAAAGTAATTATAAAACAAACGATATCGGATGAAGTTAACCTAGGTTAATATAAAGCTTATAGTTGATTTTTATGACACCTAGGAGCAATATAAGCGTTGTTAACATTCGTCACCATCAAAACACAGGCTTCAGCGTTATTTTTTACACGCTTTTATTAGCTTCACCTGTATGTTTGTTTGTAACGTCCACCTTTGAGCTCGATTTTGCCCTATTTTGAGCGATCGGTTTTTTTTTAAACTTTGTACATCTATCAAAGACCGATGTCAATGCAATAATTCACTTTTTTTTTCGGTGGGTTACGGTCGGCGCACTGCTCGCCCGCTCCTTCCGAGGCGACAGAGGTACGTAAGCGAAGCGTGTTTTTTAGTTATTTTTTAAACTATATTTATGGTTATATTATCAAATATATTTAAATACTAGCAATCCGCCCTCGCTTCGCTTCGGTTATAGGTTATAGTCGTTTTACCCGCGTAGTTCCCGTTCCCGTGGGAATACCGGGATAAAATATAGCCTAGTTTACGCCCAGATATTATAGCTTTCCATTGGTGAAAGAATTTTTGAAATCGGTGCAGCCGTTTTGAAGATTACCCGGAACAAACAGACAGACAGACAGACAAAAATTTTTTAATTGCTATTTTAGGCATAGGTGTCGTGCAAATAACCGTGTGAGCACGAAATAAGCCTATTATTTTGAAATTACAAACAGACACTCCAATTTTATTTATTGGTATAGATATTTAAGTGGTGGGCCCAACAACGAAGGGGACGTGGATACGGGTGGGTTATGGGCCCGCGAGCCGTCCTTTCGTCGCCCCGGACGGAATGGACGGGCTGTGCGCTTACCATAGCCCACTCATAAAAAAATACTAACTCAGTTTTGTCATATCAGATAAGTAACTTTAAAATTTTGTATAAGTACCCACTATTTTATTTATACATGTTTTCGTGCGGTGACGGAGTAAGAATACAATTCACCATTTCCTTTCTTGCACGTGGGTGTCGTAAAAGACGACTATGGTTACTAAGTATGGTTAAAATATCTAAGCAATAAGAATTAAAACACGAAATGAAACAGTATGCCCGTGGTAGTAACACGTTTCCCCAGCGTGGTGTGAAGCATAAATAAATACCGTTTTCTGGTATTTACGCGAGTATTATATTTGAAGTAAGACTATTTTTACGGATTTTATCGCATTTGTATTTGGTTTTTAACGAATCTTCAATAGCGATGACTTGTTGGATGTGAGACACCTTAGTCTGCCCGTAACCATGAACGCTGAAAACTGTTTGAAACATTGGGAATTTAAAATAAAATACAGACGCGATAAAATCTCTAAATTTGTTTTATTTAACAAACAAATATTTTCAAATACTAACTTATTGCGGTGTCCTCTTTTGCAATAGGATTTTATTACTAAAAAAACATGTTTAAAAGTATAAAAAAGCAATATAAAAAGACAGTAAAATGTACAGAAAACTGTAGCAAATTATCCCCGCAGAGTCGAGTACTACAAGTTTGAATGTGGACTGGCCAACTAAACAATTCTCGAGTGACCAGCAATGTTGGCAGCCTTGCCAAGCTTGCAACTTTTTGTTAACCAATCCACATTGCTACCAACTATACGATAATACTTTCGAAAATGAACTTTAACCGTTGAAACATAAATGTGGAATATATAACGACAAAATATTTACAAGTTTAATTTTTAACTTGGTTTTAAAGTTATATACAAAACTGGACAGTGTTAATAGTTAGTGTCCTTCGAATTGTTATTATATACTTTTTGCTTTGGAGCCAAATGGAGGATGTGTTTTGAAATTTTGGAGATTCCAGCGTGTTTTGTTAATTTTAGTAGGACGATGGTGCATTTGTGAGCTTTCAAATGTATAAATATATTTTAATTTGAACTTATGTATATGTGGCGACGGCATCTATATCTATACTTCTATACTAATATAGAAAGCTGAAGAGTTTGTTTGTTTAAACGCGCTAATCTCAGGAACTACTTGCCCGATTTGAAAAATTCGAAAAATTCTGTTCGTGTTAGATAGCTCATTTATCGAGGAAGGCTATAAACTATATATGATTACGCTAAGACTAATAGGAGCGGAGCACTAATGAAGAGTGTTTCAAAATCGGGGTATTTTTTTCGTTTAAGAGCTTCCGCTGCGTGCGCATAAATCTTCTGTTTGTGTGACCCGGTAGGTGTCGCTGCTATCGATTCAAGATTTCAAGAAGAAATCCTTTTATTTTATTTCAACAGAATAACGTCTGTTGGGTCAGCTAGTAAGAATATAAGAATACAATTCACCACCCCCTTTCTTACCCGTGGGTGTCGTAAAATACGATTAAGGGATTATTTGCAGATAACATCTATTGCAAGAGAAGGAAAACTTGAAATGAAACCCTATACCAATCCGTCCGACCAGCGAGGTATAGTAGGTCATTTTCCCTCCCATTGTGGAGGAGGCTCGAGCCGAACAGTGGGACGTATATGAGCTGTAATGATGGTGATGATTGAAATTATAATAATATTTTTGTAATGAAGTTCCTTAATGCGGCTTACGGGAAGTGCGATTTAGTAGAAATCGTCACGTAACGAAATGCTGTATGCTGTGTGCGTATGAAGCTTAGTACCCATGAGTGCGCAGCGCAGCCGGGTGCGCAACTCTCTCTCTATCTGTCTCTTTTTATCATATAACCTCAACATACGGTTATACAGCCTAGTGTAAATTTAGGGAAAACATATTGTTTATTTATGTTTTTGTCTTAGATAGATAGATCATACGTTAAAATTTTATTATTGCAATTGAGTTTTGAAAAAATGGGAACTGTAGTCGAAGGGTGTTATACAGATTTAGAAAAGTAAGTTGATAAAATGGAAACTTGATATAAGTATTTAACTGTTTACATTCGTTTTTTCTAGATAGGGGAAGTCCGAGCAAAGCGGACACGTTAATGTTTGATGGGCAATAGTTAGATAACCAATGGGCATATAAATAAAACAAATATTCAATGAGAATAAACATTAAATGTTTTTAATATAATTAACAAAAATTGCTTAATAGTAGTCTCTTAATTTTAATCTATACCAATAAATAAAATTGGAGTGTCTGTTTGTAATGTCAAAATAATAGGCTTTTTTCATGCTCACACGGTTATTTGCATGACACCTATGCCTAAAATAGCAATTAAAAAATTTTTGTCTGTCTGTCTGTCTGTCTGTTTGTTCCGGGTAATCTTCAAAACGGCTGGACCGATTTCAAAAATTCTTTCACCAATGGAAAGCTATAATATCAGGGCGTAAACTAGGCTATATTTTATCCCGGTATTCCCACGGGAACGGGAACTACGCGGGTAAAACGACTATAACCTATAACCGAAGCGAAGCGAGGGCGGGTTGCTAGTTGTCAATAATATTGCAACATATACCAGTATCCACTTTGCCCCATAGTTCGGGCAAAGTGGATAGGACGATAGGGCAAAGTGAACATAAATACTTAGCCTAATTTTAAACTAATCAATGCAGATATAACAAAGAAATCAGCCTTCATAAGCATTCATAAATAATATTTTTGTGACTCCATTGCTTACATTTATCATATTGGATCCAATTTTAGTTATCTCTATGTAGTTCTCCCCAAAATAATAGCATAGACACTGTTCTTCTTTGTTTTCCTTACCGCTATTCTTACTATTATCTTTAACAATTATATTTTGGATGGTTTTAGTATTTTGATTTTTCTTTGTCGCAGTATTTAAATTTATATTCATGTTTTTCAATGCTTGGCAAAGCGAATACCCTATCCACTTTGCCCGTGTTCACTTTGCTCTACTTCTATTCATTTCATTCAACCTAAGCTAAAACCAAATGAAGTGACCACAAAGTATTTGTTCTCTCAGAATAAATACCTGAAAATATGCACTTAAATAAAGGACATAATCGTACTAAACAATATGTTTAACTTTTACATGAGTTATTAAAGTATTACGTACCTTGAAAAGTAATAAGAAAACTTAAATATTTGGTTTTTTCGATTTTACTCTGGAACGCGATGTGATCTTGCTAGTGCAAGCTTATTTGCCCACGAATGTGGATGAGGGAGAGGGTGTAAAGGCGCGAGGCGTGCGTATTCCGATATGTTCTTGACGAGAAATAAAAGGTATTCACTTTGCCTGGCCTATCCACTATGCCCGGACTTCCCCTACATATGATTTGAGCGTAAGAAACTTCGTTCATCATTCGTCCATCATACTGGAGTTATTAATAAGGATGTTGTTGCATTTTATTTTATTTAAATGAAATTGCAAATTAATAACAAATAGACAATCCCGCTGAGTTTCTTGCCAGATCTTCTCAGTACAGTCGCGTTTTGATGCGGTGCTAATTTTAGAGAAAATGTAAAGAATGACAATATGTAAGTGGCCCCGCTGGGTTTATACATATAAAAAGGATTTGAATTTGTTCCTGAAGGGGGTCCCACAACCGCATTTTTTTTTATAAAAGAGACTGCATTAAGGAAATAATAAGTATTTGTATTTCTAAGGACTTTACAAATATATCATTAACGAATACAAATTATGTCCAGACTAAGAACAATTTTTTGTAAATTACACAAAGTATTGTCCTGCATGAGAATCGGACTCAGTACTTCATCTCGGCTCATATATGCCCCCTGCTGTGCTCTAGCCTCCTCTTCAACGACTGAGAAGTTGGCCTACTATACCACGCTGGTGAGACGTGTTTGTGCAGGGTTTTATTGCCAGTTTCCATTCGCTTGTACAGAAATTATCTGCATATCTTAGTTGTTTTTTCACGACACCCGCTGATAAGAGAGAGGGTGGAAAATTTGTCACCATACAAAAAACCCGGCAATTAGCACAGTATATTAGTATCTAAAGAATTACTCTACCTGTGTAGTCAAAGTACTACTTTCTTGGCAGTTCTTAGTCTCATTGCACTCCATTCAGCTGTTGGATTTGACAGTCTTGCATGGATACCTATTACCTGTTATACGGACCTCTCTCTTTTTATAGGCTATTTAAATGCAACAGTTATTCAACTGAGTGGCCCACCTAAAAGTGACCTCTTGCCGTTTCTTAGCCCTTAAGCGATATAATAGTGCCATCTAATTCACATCTATTCGACATTTAGTAGTTCAGCGTTACAAACAAACAGAAAAAATGTGTGTGTACTTATGTACTCACGTAAGTAGTTATACTTCTTTGAGATAACGAGATAAAAATGTTTATCCTATATTTGTAGAAAAAAACGACGATAATAATAGAAAAAAAAGGTATTTAATACATTGAAAGTTTTATTATATTTATTATATTTTTTTATATTTTATTTTATTTTTTATATTTATTATAACTAATTACTATTATTATATATGTTTTTCTTTAACGCCGCAAAATAAGTATAGTTTAAAAAACTAGAATGATTTGCAGTGGTAGTGCGCCTAGTAGACGATGCTGTGGTCAGCATCGCCTACTAGGTTCTAATGCAATATATTAGTGGTTTAAAAATCATCTTGGATTTAGTACCTTTCTAATAATACATACTAGTGGGGTCTCTGTCATTAACGTACGTTCACCACAATAGAGTTCTACCCATAATAATCAATAAACAAAGCCATAAGAAAACCATAAAATCACATAAAGATTTATCCAGTAGTACTAACAGCGGTTTCTTTAAAAGCCATTGCGAGGTTATTCAGCCAATATCTTTTTCTCTTATACCACAATTCCACCTAAATTTCTTTTGATCCCCGTCTATACATCAACTTTAGTTCCACCTAGTAATCTGTACTAACCTTGGTGATATTTATACAAGACGACACGACACCGATCCGACAATAATACACTGTCAACTTGAAATTAATATACAATTCTTTAAAAAAATACCCATTAGGTTTTATTTCTATGTCTAATGTTTTAATTAAATTTTTTTTTGTCTACATCCATAGATATTTGATTCATTCAGGGTAGTACCATACTTTAACAGAAAATTAACGTTTGAGTATTGCCAATTTGCTACTGCGCTTCGTTCGTTGAGCGAGCGAACAGGAGTTAAAGAATCTCAATTTATGTTCGACAGCAGTCTGGCTTTACCTCTGGCATTTATCTATGAATGGCAGCCGGCAGGCACCACCAAATTGTATACCTGCTGGTCTGCTGCCAACTGTATTGGAAAATGTAAGTAAATAAAAAATGCTCTCATATAAAATTAATTATATAATTGTCACGCTTATCACGAGTTGGCGATCAACAGTTTCCTATTAATTAGAGTTCTACTTTTTTAAATTGAAAGGGTGATCCACCACTTTCGCATGATTTTACAATATACCGCACACCCCAAAAAAGGAAGGAATATAGAATAAGATCAAGGTGGAATAGAGTGACCACTGATGTCAAGTAACCCTGCTCCGGTGGTCGGCCCAACGACGAAGGCGACGTGGTTTTCGGGTGGGTTGCGGGAGTTGCGTGCTTAAGCCCCTCTGTCGCCCCGGACGGAGTGGTGCGGAGGCGCGCCGACCGCAGCCCACCCACAAAAAAAAAAAGGTGGAATAGAGTATAAGAAAGAATATCTTCTTTCTCCTATGCGATGAGCTACCTCTGAAATTTCAGCTTACAGCGTGTGTGTGTGTTATTCTCTCGGTATTTTCTTAGCAAATAGATTTCGTAAAAATAGTTTCATGTCTAATCTATAGTTAAAAATTTTATGTTTGGTGTAGTTGAAAATTTTGACAATTATAACTTTGTCAGAAATCAATAATCAGTAATTTGTATTCTCTTTGAATCATCATTAACAATGCCGCGACCATGACGATCGAATCTTTCCCAACAAAACTGTTCTTCCATTAGATACTATATTTTTGGAAATTTTGAAAATATACTTACGAAAATAAATTTGGTGGTATGAAGTTCGCTAGGTCAGCTAGTTATTAATAATTTATCTAAATGCAAGCCTCTCATGCCGAGTATATCTCTCCATCAGCATTACCACTCGATTTATGAAAATTGACTTTTCCTAGGAAAACGTGGTAGGACCACACTGTATACAGCTGTGGGCCGGTCTGTTCGGAGTAGTATCATACTCTCTCAGAAAATCAACGTCAGAGTGGTGACAATCTGTAAATGCCTTTCGTTCGATGAGTGAGAGAGTTGGAATTCCAACTTTCTGAGGGTGTTTGCATGTGGTAAATTTTGATGATGCCTTTAGTATCACCGAATCTCATTGCACGCATTCACACTCCTTTCACTTTCTTACTCCTGCCGCCGCAGGCAGTGGTCTCGCAACGGCTCATGAACAGGACCACACTGTCGACAATTATCTGTCTACAGCCGCGGGCCGGTCCGTCCGGGGTATTACTCTTGCAGAAAATCGACGTTTGAGTAGTAGCAATTAGTTACTGCGCTTCGTTCGGCGAGCGAGAGAGCTGGGAACCCAACTTTCTGAGGGTGTTTGCGTGTGGAGGGTTTTGGTAGTGCCCTTGGTGTCATCATCATAATAGTGTCATCTAATTCACATCTATTCGACATTTAGTAGTTTAGCGTTACAAACAAACAGAAAAAATGTGTGTGTACTTATGTACTCACGTAAGTAGTTATACTTCTTTGAGATAACGAGATAAAAATGTTTATCCTATATTTGTAGAAAAAAACGACGATAATAATAGAAAAAAAAGGTATTTAATACATTGAAAGTTTTATTATATTTATTATATATTTATATTTTATTTTATTTTTTATATTTATTATAACTAATTGTCAAATTGAAATTTGTGACGGTGTTCACGCGCATTGTAAAAAAAAATATCTAGCTAACTTCAGGGTATCGGTTTTTCATGACGGTGGGCGCGCGGTTTTTCTTTAACGCCGCAAAGGAGGGTTTTGGTAGTGCCCTTGGTGTCACCGAGCCTCGATGCATGCATTCGCACTCCCTTCACTTTCTTCGCGGTGGGCAGCGGCCTTGTAAGGGTCCATGAGCGGCAGCAACACTTACCATCAGGTGTACTGTTTGCTCGTTTGCCACCGTTGGCAATAAAAAAAAAAATGAAGCGGCAGTGTCACTTACGATCAGGTTACTCGTTTGCCACCACCAGCTATAATAAAAAAATGGTTCGTGTAATAATTGTGGCAGTTAACTTGACTGGCGGATTGACGATCGTAGTTTCTGTTACAAGTTTCTTAGTAGAAACTAAAAATGGGAATAGCTAAAAATAAGTTATATCTAAAATGAGATGGCTTGTTCGGTGCAATATCAAACTCTCGCAGAAAATTAATAATTTGCTATTCCGCTTCGTTTGATACTGTTATCAAGAGAGAATCGAAGGCTCAATTCAGGAAGCATCATCTGGCTGTATTTCTGGCAGTTATGATTTACCATTAGGACTGCTTGATTGGCCGCCACCAGAAGCATTAATCCATCCATCAGCCTACGGACGTCCACTGCTGGACATAGGCCTCCCCACAGGAATGCCACTCGGAACGGTCCTGCGCCACTTGCATCCAACGGTTCCCTGCGACTTTGAGAATGTCGTCAGTCGACCTAGTGGGGGGTCGTCCTACGCTGCGCCGTTCGATTCGTGGTCGCCACTCAAGAACCTTTCTTCCCCAACGGTTATCGGTTCGACGCATTAAAGAAGAAGCATTAAACGATGTCACATGGAAAAGTTGTGGTGGTGACTCATAGCACCTTGAACTCAACATCACACGCTAAATATCGTACACAATAATGGTCCCACACTTGCGGATAAGTTAGCTTCTACAACCACGCCCATCAATCTATGCTATCCACAATGAATGTACAGACTCTGTGCGTTACAAGTGATCGTTATCAGGATACATGCCAAATTAGACTTTGTTACTCATACAGTAAGGTGCAGGCGAATTGCAAAGATAACCTGAATAAGGCGGATCGCGGTTAGAAATTGATTGTGGAACTCTTTATAGTGCTTAATGAAAGAATTGAAACAGATAGAATGGAGCTGATGTGGTTTCTATGTGGGTAGTATTTATTTAAGCTCAATATATTCTTGAATGAAATTTCATATATTTCAGAAATTAATCCTATGTCTGTATAGATAAAGATTCACTAATACTTACTTCACTAATACTTACTTTCGCATAGAAGTCGAAGAAACTGGTTGAGGGATCATCAAAAATTGAGAAGTAGCGCTCGCCGTGAAAAGCTTGTATATTTAACTGTGGCTACAAGTTTTTTTATCATAACGCTTGATTGAGTAAAAAAGTAAAATTGCATGATTATTCCAAAGAAAAATATTACCAGAATAAAAGTATCCTATGTTAATCCAGGGATCCAATCTATCCATGTGCAAACATTTTTCCAAAATCGTCCATATTCATTTCACGGTTCACGATCGAGTAAGAAACATTCAAACATCTTCACAAACTTTCGCATTCATAATATTATTAGGATACAATTATCATCATAATTTCAGTCCACATATATCTCACAGCTGGGGTCGAGTTTCCTTCATAACAAGAAGGAAATTGTCTTTGTAGACCATGCTTTTCACTTCGGGTTTTATCTACTAGAAATCCGTCCTCGCTTCGCTTCGGTTATAAGTTATAGTCGTTTTACCCGCGTAGTTCCCGTTCCCGTGGGAATACCGGGATAAAATAAAGCCTAGTTTACGCCCTGATATTATAGCTTTCCATTGGTGAAAGAATTTTTTAAATCGGTCCAGACGTTTTGAAGATTACCCGGAACAAACAGACAGACAGACAAAAATTTTTTAATTGCTATTTTAGACATAGGTGTCGTGCAAATAACCGTGTGAGCATGAAAAAAGCCTATTATTTTGACATTACAAACAGACACTCCAATTTTATTTATTGGTATAGATATATTTTTTTTTTGCCTACGGTGGCAAACGAGCAAGTAGTACACCTGATGGAAAGTGATTTGCCGCACATGGAACTTTACAATACCAGGGGCACAGCCAGGCAGTTGCCTACCGTGAAGAAAATACTCTTCTTAAACCTCGTTTAAAGAAGGACATATCATAGCGCTCGGGAAACACAGCAGCAGGTAGTTCATTCCAGAGTTTGCACGTACGTAGGAGTAATGATCGCTGGACACGTACAGTTGAAGACCATAACGTTTCCAGGTAAAATGGATGAACCCTGCTACGATGTCAAGTGGTTCTAGTTTTTTTTTTCTATTAAAATTATAAAAAACTTGTAATCAAAAGCGCCATGCAATCTCTGAAGTTTGAGGTTTGGTATCTCTTATGTTTGAAGCTTTGTTGTCTCAAGACCATAAAAGTAATCACACCAACTGTGATTACCAACTCGTATACTAAGCATGCGGATTATAACATTGTTCACCCCATGGGGGGTTTATGGACATTATTGGGCAAATATCTTCACCCCATTTGATCATTCTCAAGCTCATATAGGCGATTCTCAGGCTCCTTATAGGCAATTATTTTCTTTTTTACATGTGATGACGGAGTAAGGATACGATTCACGATCCCTTCTTATACCCGTGGGTGTCGTAAAATATGACTAATGGATTAGAATTCGTAGATAACTTATATGCAAGAGAAGAAAAATTCGAAATAATAATTTATAGCAACCCGTTTGACGAGCGTGTTAAAGTAGGTTAATTAATGCTCCCACTGTGGAGTAGGCTTGAGCCAGCAGTGGGACGTACATGAGCCGAGATGATGAGATGGGTCATTCTTACAACTGCTACGACCAAACAAATGGTGGTGGCACAATAAATTCTTAAAATACCACCACAGAGGAGTAGGAGTGGTAGGACCACACTGTCGACAGTTATCTGTCTACGCCGCGGGCCGGTCCGTCCGGGGCAGTACCATGCTCTCGCAGAAAATCGACGTCTGAGTAGTAGCGATTTGTTATTGTGCTTCGTTCGGTGAGCGAGAGAGCCGGAAGCCCAACTTTCTGAGGGTGTTTGCGTGTGGAGGGTTTTGATGGTGCCCTTGGTATCACCGAGTCTCAATGCACGCATTCACACTCCCTTCACTTTCTTCGCGGTAGGTAGCGGCCTTGTAAAGGTCCATGAGCGGCAGCAACACTTACCATCAGGTGTACTGTTTGCTCGTTTGCCACCGTTTGCAATAAAAAAAAAAACAGAG
Source organism: Lymantria dispar (assembly GCA_032191425.1). Taxonomy (NCBI): domain Eukaryota; kingdom Metazoa; phylum Arthropoda; class Insecta; order Lepidoptera; family Erebidae; genus Lymantria; species Lymantria dispar. The sequence continues at coordinate 29,502,298 of CM063455.1, forward strand.
AAATTATATTTCATCATCTCATCATCTAGCCCATATACGTCCCACTGTTGGGCTCGGGCCTCTTCCATAATGGAAGGGTAATGACCTACTATACCACGCTGATCAGACGTGTTGCTATAGGGTTTTATTTCGCGTTTTCTTTCTCTCGCATAGATAGTAGAGTTATATGCGTTTTATATCCCTTAGTCGTCTCGTACGATCACCCACGGGTAAGATAGGGGGTGGTGAATTGTATTCCTACTCAGTCACCACACGGAATGTATTTAATTCCAACAAAATACGTGTAAAAATAATCAAGTATCAATATATTTCCATGGAAATACCTATTTACTTGTTAAAATAAATCGTCAGAATCAGCTGGTTTTAAGCTGTCGTCAGCGGAATCAAATGTCTACGACGAATTTCAATACAGCAATGCCACTATCAAATTTATTTACAGAAGTATTATAGCGCTTTTTTCGTTGATATAGCTGAGGTGGCAGAGTTGTGGTTTAATTATAAGGAACTACGCCGCCCTTCTTATACAGATGCCTGGATATTCGGTGGATCTCCTGTACAAGTTGCAATTTTCAACTAATTCTCGGCAAAAATTTGGGCAGAGATTTGATAATTATATGAATTACTTTTATCAATTCAGTTTTCATCACCATCATCTCATCTCATCTACGGCCCACTGTTGGGCTCGGGCCTCCTCAATTATGGGAGAGAAAATGACCTTCTATACCACGCTGGTCAGGTGTATTGGTAGAGGGTTTTGTTTCGAGTTTTCCTTCTCTTGCATAGATATTGTATGCAAATTAAATCCCTTAGTCGTCTTTTGCGATACCCACGGGCAAGAGAGGGGGTAATGAATTGTATTCTTACTCCGTCACCACACGGAACAACAATTCATATTTAAGCTACACTTTCGTGAGGTTTACATCTCAATGAGCTACAGAGTCAGTAGATATTGTTTCTTTTAAGACCATAGTAGGCTAGCTTTTGGTTTGTACAGGTGACGTCACTATAGTCCATCACAAGTACTATAGTACTTGTGATGGAGTAAGATTACAGTACTTGTGATGATGTAAAGTCAGTCTTAAGATAACTAAGGGAGTAGCATCTTACTCAGATAGTCAACTCGCCGTGCAAGCGTGGCAATTGTGACTTTCTTCACTATTCGAGAGGCCTTTGAGACACATTGGACGTCAAGAAGTTGATAGATAGATAGATCGATGGATTATCATTCATTATCTAGCCTTGCGCCGTCCATTACCAGATGCAAGTCTTCTCTATAGACGCTGGTATGGCACGGACCAGAACCATCCTTATCTAAATACTCTCTGTGATTTTTATTAAGCACACGGGGTCACCTGATGAGCGCCTCCTCTCACACAGCGTCGTCCGATATATAGTCGCTGTTAAGGAATCTTTCTTCTCTAGAAGTTATCGGTTTCTCGACTGGTGTGACCTGTTTATTACCATTTCAGTTTGCGTTTTCAACGGATTGCCGTAGTAAGTCCTATCTCGAAAAGAAATCCTGAGTATAGCCCACTTCATAGCACGCTGAATGACTTGAAACTTATATACGTATAGGCTTTTATTTCAAGTTTTACTTTTCTTGCATATTACAAATATTACATGCATATATCCTTTAGATATTAAGATAAAAGGTAGTTAATTGTGTACTTATTTCATCTAGTGAAGACGGAATCTAGTTATGAGGTCGTAATTGAAAGATTACGTTTACATGTTTCTGAAGGATCGGTTGAATGGATAACCAAATGATACTTCCCTGCAGACTTTGACTTCTTATTAACCTTTGTAATGAGCAATTGTCTATTCCTATCACGCGCGTCTCACGTAGGTCGATATGACAGCTCCGAGTCTCCAAAATTGAATTGATTTTTATCAAGCGTCGGACTAACTCTGCGATTTTTTCAACGATGCTCCCTTTTTATTATTTGTTCTAGAAGGGTAATTTTTATTCCACCATGTGACCTGAATACTAATGTAATGGTGGTATTTGCCAGTCTAATATGATTGTTTTGCAAATTCCCCGTCAGCATACAAGTTTCCGGAAAATATATTTACTTGTGTGTAAAATGTATAAGGTTTTTTTTGTTTTTATTTGTTTTGGTGACTATATTTATATGAAAAACGACAGTTTTATAATAGCTGTATGGTGGCAGAGTACAAAAGTGGTATGAAAAGTGAGTGAAATGGTGGTGAACAACGATAATGAGTAAGAGAAAGAAAAATGTAATGGAAGCAGGCTAATATTGTTCCGTTGTTAAGAAGGCTCATTTCCAGACGTAGAACGTAACAAGAATGAAAGAAAAAGAGAAGACGAAAACAATTAATATTTTTGATGTGAAACATCTATAGACGAAACCCGAGGGTGAACCTGGTCATTAGCGTGGCGTTAACGTCACGCTTTGCGTCAACGCCGCGCTTTGCGTCAACGTCTCACCTCGTTTATTATTATTTAAACATCCTGATATATATATATATATATATATATATATATATATATATATATATATATATATATATATATACATATATATATATATGTATATCTGTGTAACGAAACCATAACCTGTTTAAGAAATTTTGTAGAACGCCATCTAATGAGGTCAAAATAAATTATTTACCTAAACACTTACCTACTCGTATAGTGGATACTAATGAAAGTAAATATTTATTGAGTAAAAATAATAATTTTTTGGAAATAAAATCGTAATATTTTATTAATGCTTTATGCCATATTAGTTCTTATCGTAATCTATTTTTTATGCATGTATACTTGTACTAAATAATTTAGATGTTTCACATCTGCCAGGCGTCCTGAGCGACGGCTCCCTTTTTATTCAACTTACAGTCTCATGATTGTATTCTAAGACTAATTGAGATTTAACATACAGCCTAACCTAACCTTTCTCGATCACTATCTAATACAACATTTTTTTAGAATTCATGTGGTATATTCTAAGATAAGTACATTCAGACAGATAAACATTCATTCATTTCATTCAGCTTCGTAATAGTAATATAAATATGAATAGAGTTGATCAACAAACAAGCCTAATGCAATATGCAGATCACGACCTCCCTTTGCCGCATGTTGCATTGAAATATCTTTAGGCGTCCTCAATAATATCTAACAATATAAAATTGTATTTGATATAGTTTTAATCTTGAAATTTTAAAACCAGATGTTTGATACCCGCATATTATCTTTTATTGTCTACAAAGTTGTTTGGTTTCTGGTTGAATTTTATGTCTGACTGATCTGTAAGGCACGGACGTTAAGGATTCCGTACCAATTGCCGCCCCAATAGGCAGGAGACATTAAGGTAGGTTATGGAACCGCGCGCCACCCTTTCGTCATTCGGAGGGAATGGACAGTCTGCGTGCTGATCGTAGCCCGCTAAAACAAAAATCGTACATCATTCGCCATGAAGTCTCGGAATCAGGAAGAAGAATAAAGGTACATAAAGGTACCTTGCCTGTGGTCAATCCAAATTTCGATGGGAGAGGAATATTATATGTTATGACGCACTATTCAGATAACAGTCTTATTTTGTTCTGTATTTTATAAAATATTTGATTTAATTAGAATAAAAAAATGTATTAAAACACGACTACGAAAATATAAAAACTATGGCTCTAGAAAGCATGTGCCGTAGTCAACTAAGTTAAAAGTAATTTAAAAAAAAGCTCATGAATTTTCAATGAACATATATGCATTAGTGATGCAACGGAAGTTTCATTACGGAACCAAAAAGGCAAACAGTATAAAATAAATTTTAGCTAAAACAAAATCACAAACGGATGCGGAAGTATCAATTAAATGAAAAAAATCACTTTCTTAATAAAATTTTCAATTTAATTTCTATTCTAAATTAAGAATTCAGTTATGTGCTCACATTTACACATATATACATAGTAGATTAAATAATATTAAAAATACACGCTTCAGTTAACATAAATAGCGACATCTATGGAATCACTCTTAAATATCCACGCCACGGCAATAAAAATTCGCTAATACATTAATGATTTTTTTTTTTTTTGGGGTGGGCTGCGGTCGGCGCGCCTCCGCACCACTCCGTCCGGGGCGACAGAGGGGCTTAAGCACGCTACTCCCGCAACCCACCCGAACACTACGTCTCCTTCGTCGTTGGGCCGACCACTGCAACAGGGTTACTTGTCATCAGTGGTCGGCCCGACGGAATACCCCCTACCCGGGGTACCCTCCCACGGGGAGGACGTCGGTCTTTCCTCACGCGGTCGGCCTCTCGGCGGGTGACGGACTAATCCCCGGTCACGTCACCCGCAGCCTCGGCTAGGGCGGCATTGCACGCAGGTACTCCCGCCTGCGCCGCTCCAGTCGCCGGCGGCGGGTCGCATCATCGAGGCTGTGCTCCTCACGCTCGCGACCCGCCGCCTCCTTCTGCGAGATAACTGCCTCGCAGAAGGCTGCGACCGCGTCCCAATTCCTGATGCTGCCGAGCATCTCCCTAGTGATGGTCGGCAGCGTCAGGTCTGCACCGATGATTGCGACGAGTTCACGACGCGGCTCTGCCCAAGCGGCACAGACCTCGAGCGTAATACTTTAATGATAACGGGATAAACTCTTTGCATTATTACTTCATCATACAGGTCCTTGATAAGTGTGCGAAATTCCAAATTAATCCAACATTTAAAAATGTGTGAAAAATCACATTCAAAGATTTCGTTATATATGAGGTTCGTTAAAATCATCACGGACGCAATTTCGACTTTATTTTTTCATCAAACATTGTAAAAATCCGTTCAAATTTCCGTTATAGAAGTTGTGGAAATAAAAACGGATGTTAATAAGCTTGAACAACTTCCGCAATTGCAGAAGCAGTAATACAGATTTGTTATGTCACTAACAGGTATACGGCTTGCATATCTATACCAATAAATAAAATTGGAGTGTCTGTTTGTAATGTCAAAATAACAGGCTTTTTTCATGCTCACACGGTTATTTGCACGACACCTATGCCTAAAATAGCAATTAAAAAATTTTTGTCTGTCTGTCTGTCTGTCTGTTTGTTCCGGGTAATCTTCAAAACGGCTGGACCGATTTCAAAAATTCTTTCACCAATGGAAAGCTATAATATCAGGGCGTAAACTAGGCTATATTTTATCCCGGTATTCCCACGGGAACGGGAACTACGCGGGTAAAACGACTATAACCTATAACCGAAGCGAGGCGAGGGCGGGTTGCTAGTCTTTTATATAATAACATGCATATCGCGGCTTCATATACGGATAGTAAAAATAATTTTATATTCTCTCGATACTTAAGTAGATTAACTCCTTAGGCAACGGGTCAACAATTACATTCCCAAGGAGAGTTGAAGTTAGGAAACCAGCCTTTCATAAAAATATTGCCAGAAAATTTTGCAATATTTAATTCTATACTAATAAATAAAATTTAAGTGTCTGTCTGTAATGTCAAAATAATAGGCTTTTTTCATGCTCACACGGTTATTTGTACTATACATGTGCCTAAAAATCACTTTATATTTTTTGTCTGTCTGTCTGTTTGTTCCGGGTAATCTTCAAAACGGCTGGACCCATTTAATAAATTCTTTACGACATCTTTTACGACATCCACGGCTAAGATTGAGAGTGGTTAATTGTATTCTTACTCCGTCACAACACTAATAGATTTACAATCATCATCATCGCAGCCCACATACGTCCCACTGTTGGGATTGGGCCTCCTCCACAATGGAAGGGAATTTGACCTACTATACCATTCTGGTTAGACATGTTGGTATAGGGTTACATTTCGAGTTTTCCTTCTCTTGCACAGATGTTATGTGCATATTATATCTCAATATCAGGTTGACCGAGCTTCGCTCGGAATATTTTTGTCGAATTTATTTAGATATATATTAATAAAAAATAAAAATTAAATAATGAAAAAAAATATCAAAAATTACAAAACGAGAATATTAATAACATTGCGATTCGATCCCACGCTGTTTGAATGCCAAAAAAACCAAAATTAGAACCGGTCAACTTCCTAACTGAGCTATCGTAACTCATGACGTTGACAACGAAATTTGAAATCATATTCTTTTAAAATTTAATGTCATTGTATTGTTTTGCTAAAAACACGGACAAAACAACATTTTCTATAAATAAAACCTAGCTAGATCGATTTTTTGGACCCGAAACCTCTAGTATGCCAAGTTTCAACAAAATCGTTGGAGCCGTTTCCGAGATCCTGAATATATATATACAAGAATTGCTCGTTTAAAGATATAAGATATTCGTCTGTTACGATATCCACAGGCAAGATAGGGAGTAGTGAATTGTATATTTATTCACGTGGTAACGCCACACGGAGAACTTTGACGTAATAATTACTAAACACTTATAAATTGAACACCATTCGAGTCAATACAATAAGACTTGAAAATGTTCTAAAATCTAACAATTGCTATTCATAATGATTAAGTCATGTCACGTATTACCGTACCGAGTGAGTTCACAAGTTAGTCTGAGCCGTGTCTTATCTCTATCTTCAAACTCTGATTGGTTGTTGAGCATTTGAAAGTATTAAAATAATGGGGTGTTCAGGCTGAGTAAGTTTCCTTCGAGAGTAGTTACGATTTGGATAATTTAATTCGACTTTTGAATGGTTAACCGAATTTATTCGTAGTGTATGTCTTCAAATTTGGCTTGATTTTGTAGAGTTTAATTTTGATACTAGATAGAATTTAGTTTGGGTATATTGGTAGTTTTCCGTGTGGTGACGGAGTAAGAATACAATTCATCACTCCCTATCATGCCCATGGATGTCGTATAAGACGACTATGGGATATAATATGCACATAATATCTGAGCAAGAGAAGGAAAACTAGAAATGAAACGCTATACCAATATGTCTGACCAGCATGGTATAGTATAAGATCAATTTCCCTCCTATTGTGGAGGAGGCTGGAGCCCAACAGTGAGAAGTATGTGAGCTGAAATGTTAATGAATGAATTATTAAATTAAAATTTAATACAAAGAAGCATAACATATATAAATAATGCATTTTTTTTTGGAGGTGTTGTCAGCGCACCCTCCGCCCGGCTCCATCCGGGGCGACAGAGGAGTGGTGCGCAGCCCCACCGTAGCACGTTGCCTTCGTCATCGGACCGACCACCAGTACTAAATTCCTCCTCCTCCGCGGTCAGCCCGACGGAATGCCTTACGAGGTACCCTCGAGAGGAGTCTCGACGTTCAGGACGTCGGTCGCCATCACGCGGTAGTTAAATAATGCATGACATAACGTATTTTAATATATTTATACAAGAGAAAATGAAAGAAGATATAGTTTGTAGAGTTTTTTAAAAGACAACACCCTGCACTAAGGAATTAATCGTTGTGTTGCGGAGGACTAAAAAAAAAATACACCCAGACTCAAAGCAATAATTTTGTAGATCGTACAAATTGTTGTCCCGCGTAGGATTTGAACCTATAACACTGGCACGATAGGTCGGTATCTTAATCACTACGAGATTTGTGCAGTCGATTGAACATAATTACTTTGAACAACTTTCACGGTTTTCTTTGTTTGCTTGTCACACCTGATTTCTACCTTGACAAATTTACAAAAGCTATTGATTCTATAATAATGTAAAGATTCCATAAATATTGAAATAATTCAATAGTATTCTGAGTATTTGAATTGCTGTGTTAGCAAAAGGGGTTTCTACGGCGTGGTAACTCGGGTCAGCTAGCAATTATTATACCTATAGTTATATACAGCGGTATATGACAGCTGTGACCGAAGGCGAAACGTGCCCAAAGGCCTTCAGTATCGATACGTAATCAGAATTCATTCGACCAAGCCTCGAGTGATCGATCGATCTGTCGTGTATGTAGCCGTAACGAATAAGGCTTCAATATCCTCATTGCTCAAGTAAATTTTCATATTACTGCAGTAAATTTATTTAATATTTTAATAATTTTAACTATATATTGAAATTATTTCATTCATTTCAGCCCATATACGTCCCATGCATGGGCTCGAGACTCCTCCACAATAGGAGGGCGTTAAAAGAAATTAATGGTGATACTGCTTTCTTATCCAGCTAGCAAAAATATAATACAGTGGATTTCGGTTATAACGATGACGGAGGGACCACTTTAATGTCGTCGCTATAGCCGGAGGTTTCTATATCTGAAATAGTTATTTTAACACTTTTTTAACAATAACTGTACGTCTAAGAGCCGTGTTCACACCTTTAAGAAAGAGTGTTCACTCATTGGAAATTGCTACGTAACTGTTTCATTTTTTATTTAAATTCGTGCACATGTTAAGTAATCCCACACACAAATAAAGAATTTGACCATCTACGAATGTAGATAAAAGATAACACATAAAAAAAGCATTTGACCATCTACGGATGTTAACAAAAGATATGAAAGCTTAATAGTTAACACTTATAAATGCGTCTTTGTACCTTTGCAGACTCAGTCGCAACATCCCAAAAGGAATTTTTAGGAATCTGTCCCAAATAGTTCATTAAAACAAGTCAGTATACTCGAATTAGGCGTTATATCTGGAGTCGCTATTGCCGAATGAATTTCTTACGAAAGTATGCTTTAAATTCAAAGGACGTAAGTTCGGCGTCGCTATAAGCGAAAAGTCGTTACAACTGAGGTCGTTATTAATGAAATTCACTGTATTTTCTTTCTGTCTTTTCAGGTCATATCCATCGCAATGACACCGCGATGACATATCCACGATGACAGGGATTTTTATATTGTTATTATAGTGATATTGCCGCGCATGGATCTTCGCTCGATACCGTGTCAAAAATGTAATAATCAGACACGTTAATAATGTAACAAAACATAACTATCTAATAGTTATGTTTTGTTACATTATTAACACCGCTCAACAAAATCATTATCCATCCATCAGCCTACAGACGTCCACTGCTGGATATAGTCCTCCCCACGAGAATGCCACTCGAACAGTCCTGCGTCACTTGCATCCAACGGTTCCCTGCGACTTTGAGAATGTCGTCAGTCCACCTAGTGGGGAGTCGTCCTACGCTGCGCCGTCCGATTCGTGGTCGCCACTCAAGAACCTTTCTTCCCCAACGGTTCGACGAGCGATGTGGACTGCCCATTGCTATTTCAACAAAATCATACATACTTTGAAATAGGTAATATACCAAGCGAAATATTTATGCTGTAAAGACCCTAAGCTTGTTGTAAAGATATCAGCGGGCATTTCAGCTGTTTCTAAATAACCAATTTCAACAAACTTATTTACAACTGCCTCTCTCACAAAATGGTATCTTATGTCTATATGTTTATACTTTAGAATAATAACGTATAGAAGGTAAGTTCGTGCACAAAAAGTGAAGCATTTCAATTGGAGCCTAATAGAGCTTACGCCGGAACCGTTCCGTAATGTACAACAAGTCATTGTACTGCGCGTACGTACGCAACTCTTAAAAAATAAATAGGTAATTATGACGGTTTGTGCAACAAAATTTGATTTCATAATTTGTATAGTGGTGTGCGTGTGTACGTGTGTAATCGTCTGCGCGCCATTAATATTTTTAGATTCATGTTTCGAACGTTCGAAGTATTGACACTATCCTTCTATACGTTATTATTCTAAGGTTTAGACCTTCTTTGGTATCATCATCATCTCAACCCATATACGTCCCACTGCTGGGCTCGGGCCTCCTCCATAATGGAAGGGTAAGTGACCCACTATACCACGCTGGTCAGACGTATTGGTGTAGGGTTTTATTTCGAGTTTTCCTTCTCTCGCATAGATGTTATATGCGTTTTATATCCCTTAGTCGTCTCGTACGATCACCCACGAGTAAGTTAGGGGGTGGTGAATTGTATTCTTACTCCGTCACCACACGGAATTTTGGATACTGGATTCAAAATAAGTTTTTAAATTATTTTACATTACTAACAAAATGAAGGGCGTTTAGAGTTTAATACGGTTCGGTGATACTAAATGCATCACCAAAATACATCACACATAAACACGGGGCAAGGGATTAAATATGCATATAACATCTATGCAAGACAAGGCAAACTCGAAATGAAACCCTACACCAACAAATCTAACCAGCGTGGTTATAGCAGTTAAGTTCCACTGAGAGGTCCGAGCCTATCAGTGGGTCTTATGTAGGCTGTGATAATGATGATTATAATGATACCACACTGGTCAGATGAATTGGTATAGGACTTTGTTTCCCCGGACGGAGTGGTGCACCCCGGACGGAGTGGTTCGCCCCGGACGGAGTGGTGCGAGGAGTGCGCCAACCGTAACCCACCCCCAGAAAAAAAAAATAAAAAAAAATAAAAAAAATGTGTTTTGTTTCTAGTTATCCTTCTTATATATTATTTTATTGTAATCTCTTAGTCGTGTTTTATAAAACCCACGGTCAAGATACGGTTAATTTTATTCTTACTCCGTCACCACACGGAAGCGTATAACATTATTTTATACAATGTGTATAAAAGTAAATATACACGTGGCACGATTGATCTACTAATACAAGTTTCACGATAATTGTCGGCTACGGACAATTTTCTTATAAACGCCGTGTTATAATCATGCTATCGCAAAAACAGGGTGACCCGTATGTGGCGTAGGGCTGTCACAGTTTAAATAATTTATAGCAATTTATTTTTCCGTGGAGTAAGAATACAATTCACTACCCCTTTTTTCACCCTTGGGGGTTGTAAAAGATGACTAAGAGATTAAATATGCAAACAACATCTATGTAGGACTTCTAGTTTTATTTTAATTTTAAAATGGAAGGAAGGAAGGAAGGGAGACCCACCATTTTCCCACGGTAATCAATATACCGCACACTACAACAGAAGGAGTACAGGATAGGATTAAGGTTTTGGATTGGGCGTCACTCAGCTTTGGTTGGTTACACAGATTTGATCTTTATCGACCTCACACAGCTTTGGTTCGTATCACACAGCTTTGTCACACAACCTTATCACACAGCTTTGATCGGTATTATTATCAGTATATTTGGGTCTCCTTTCCTTCCTTCCTTCCATTTTAAAATTAAAATAAAAATGGATTTCCGCTATGTATCGCCTATTATCGAAATAAAACTAGTAACACGTCTGACCAGCGTAATATAGTAGGTCAATTACCCTCCAATTGTGCAGGAGGCCCAACAGTAGAACGTTTATAAAATGAAATGATAATAGCAATATATTATTTTTATATTCTTGTAATTGATTCATCCATGTCAAGGTATATCGATTAATTCTTTATTCCACCAGTGCAGACTAGCGGTCAACCTGGTAGATTAACCACACAAGTAGAACCACAGAGTTAACAGTCGTCTGTATACAGCTGCGGGCCGATCCGTCCAATCAGGTACCCCATTCTTGCAGTTAATCAACTTCTGAGTAGTAGCAAATAGTTATTACACTTCATTCACTAAGTGAGAGAGTTGGAAGCCCAACATCCTGAGGGTGTTTGAGTGTGATGGGTTTTGGTAATGCCATTAGTATTACTGAACCTCATTCCACGCATTCACACTCTCTTCACTTTCTTCATGGTAGACAGTAGCCTTTATTTTTTTTATTTTTTTTTTTTATGGGTGTGCTATGGTAAGCGCACGCGCGGTCCAGTCCGTCCGGGGTGATGAAAGGACGGCGCGTGGTAAACAGTGGCCTAGCGAAAATCCATAAGCGGCCCTATTATTTACAATCAAGTGTGCTGTTTACTCATTTGTCACCAAGACTAATAGAAAAGATACCCGGATCATATGGGCAGGGTGTGTCCGGATCAAAAATAAATCATCATCTTATCATTATCATCTCAGCCCATATACGTCCCATTGTTGGGCTCAGGCCTCCTCCACTATGAAATGGAAATTCACCTATCATATCACGCTGGTGGTGGCTTGGTATAAGGTTTGAATCGAGTTTTCCTTCTCTTATATAGATGTTAAATGCATATTATTTCCTTCGTCATCTTTTACGACATCCATAGATAAGAGTGGGGTTCTTACTCCGTCACCACACGGAATATGGTAGTTTAAATCTCAAAAAAATAATGTGTGTGTCAACCCTATTCCGTTACTCGGATACGGTGACAAGATAACGGCTTCGGAGGGTCATATGAGATGCGCGTGCGCATGACGTTTGCGAAGTGAACACTATACATTGATCGCTAAGTTAGACAATAAAGACATTTAAACAATAATCGGGAAGTAATAAGGACGTTAAAATGATATATATGCTATTTATAACGAAATAAATGCAATACTGTATTTCTATTTAGTACAAATTGCAATATAATGGTAACTAGCTTTTACCTGCAGGTTACCTTCCTGTTAAATATTATTTTCATTAATTAAATATGTTTTTAATTTTTCGTTATGTAGTATTTCCCTGTGGTGACGGAGTAAGAATACAATTACTATCTTGACAGTGGGTGTTATTGAAAACGACTAAGTGATAAAATATGCATATAACAACCGTGCAAGACAAGGAAAACTCGAAAGAAAACCCTGTATCAACTCGTTTGATTAACGCGGCATAGTAGGTCATCATCATCATCATTTCAGCTTTTCGCCGTCCACTATTTGATGTAGGCCTCCCTCATGTTACGCCACAAAGCCGCTTGCATACAACGACGACCAGCAACTTTCACCAGGTCGTCGGTCCACCTCATGGGGGGCGTCCTATATTGATTCGTCCGATTTGTGGTCGCCACTCTGTGATGTGGCCAGCCCATTGCCACTTCAGCCGCTAAAGTTCAGCGTGCTAATTCTTTGTGCTACAGCCGACTGCTAACCGACAGGTTACACCCGTTCTTCAGCGGATTTTCGTATTTCAGATTCTACTCCCAACTCCCGAGCATAGCCCGTTCCATAGCACGTTGAGCGGCTTTGAGTTTTGTTATGAGGCCTACATTTAGGGACCACATTTCTATGCCGTAAATCATCACTGATAACACACACTGGTCGTAGTAGTCTTCTATTGCAGAGGAGACTCGAGTTTATCAGTAGAATGAATATGAGGGAAATGAATGGATGAAATGAGTGTAAAAAATCATTGCATAATTCTAAAGTAAAGCATTTGCCATGAAAACGTTTAAATATATTTTTAGTAGAATCACACTAGGGGTTAAGAAAAAAATATATCAGTACTCATTTTCCCCTGACAGTTGTGTATATATATCTGCAAGTAGAACAGCTTATAATCTGAAATTATAAGATAATAGCTGACCCGGCGAACTTCGCAACGCCATATTTTTTATCTATACTAATAAATAAAATTGGAGTGTCTGTTTGTAATATCAAAATAATAGGCTTTTTTTATGCTCACACGGTTATTTGCACGACACCTATGCCTAAAATACAGATTAAATTTTTTTTGTCTATCTGTCTATCTGTCTGTCTGTCTGTTTGTTCCGGGTAATCTTCAAAACGGCTGGACCGATTTCAAAAATTCTTTCACCAATGGAAAGCTATAATATCAGGGCGTAAACTAGGCTATATTTTATCCCGGTATTCCCACGGGAACAGAAACTACGCGGGTAAAACGACTATAACCGAAGCGAAGCGAGGGCGGGTTGCTAGTCGTAAATATATTTTCTAAATTTCCGAAAATATAATCTCTAATGAAAGAACCATTACAGTTTTGTCAAGAAAGATTCGATCGTCTTGGTCGCGGTATTGTTAATGATGATTGAAAGAGAATACAAACTACTCATTATTGATTTCTAACAAAATTATAATTATCAAATTTACAATCATACTTAACTATAGACAAAATTACGTTTAGCTGTCATTTGCGTTTTGTTATTACATATCAAATGCGTTTTTTTATACTACGTTTCATAGTGACTTGTATTCTCTTTGACATTTTATGTCACGTCACACGGGAACTCGATCGAACGGGATAAAAGAGTTATTGGCGAAATCTTGTAAACATCATTAAAAAAACGGGATAAAAAGTATCCTATATCTGTCTCCTGGTTCTAAGCTACTACCCCACCAATTTTCAGCCAAATCGGTACAGATGTTCTCAAGTTATAAATAGTGTAACTAACACGACTTTCTTTTATATATATAGATTTATGCTCCTACCTCCACTCGCGTAAAAAGCAGCTTTATTAAAATGAAACTGTTTTTTTTTTGGGGTGGGTTGCGGTCGTCCTTGGGCTTAAGCACGCAACTCCCGCAACCCACCCACTATGCACGCCGCTGGAGAGTACCCCAAGTAGGGGGTATTCCGTCGGGCCGACCACTAATGACAAGCAACGCTGCTCCAGTGGTCGGCCCAACGACGAGGTGACGTGGGTACGGGTGGGCTATGGGCCCGTGCGCCGTCCTTTCATCGCCCCGGAAGGAATGGACCGCGCGTGCGCTTACCATAGCCCACCCATAAAAAAAAATACCGTAACGTCTGACGAGCGTAGGTAAATATTACTTCCACTGTGGAGGAGGATGAAACCCAGCAATAGGACATGGAGTTGAGATGACGAGAAAACCTCACATATATTATATGGACAAACAAATTGAGTATAAATAATATGATCATCATCATCATCATTACAGCTCATATAAGTCCCATTGCTAGACTGGAGCCTCCTCTACAATGGCAGAGTCTGACTTACTACGCTGCTTAGACGTGTTGGCATAGGCTTTTATGTCGAGTTTTCCTTCTCTTACATAGACATTATTTACATATCATATTCTTTAATCATCTTTTACGATACCCACGGGTAGGAAAAGAGGTGATGAACTGTATTCTTACTCCGTCATCACACGGAAAAGACAAGAAAAAGCATACATATACGGACAAACATATTAAGTATAAATATGTATATAAAAAAAGAAATGTACAGCATCCATTACAAAATTCTCACGGAACTATTGAAGAAAGCGCCAAGCGCCGGCGCAGACGATTTAATGATCAGTGGCGCCCCCCTAGCGGCATATAACGGAACCTTGATTGGTTAATTTATGTTTACACCTTTATTGCTGCAATAATGTGTATAGACACTTACAAAACATAGTTATTGTTGTCTGATTTTATTGTTTACTTGTTCTAAAGTAAGAAAAACAAATTTAAGACCTTATTTAGAATATTTTATCAATACAGTAGAAACTTGATTAACCGGACTAATTATTGTCGGTAGGTATTCGGATAATCGAAAATCCGGATAATAAAAATCTATAATAATAATAATTAAAAACCATATACATTTGACACTTACATGGGTGTCTCTGCCTCTTGAATTAGGTAATACCTGTGTCTCAAGAGACAGTCGAAGAGATAATCGAATGTATGAAAAACCTTCTTCGGTTTTGTGTATATGTACTTAGTATGTAGATAATTTTATGTGTTTATTAAAAGATGAATACATATCCCGCGGGGCATACTACTAACTAAAACCATAATGAAACGCGTAGGGCAGCGATTCCGCGGAGCGCGGGCAAAAGTTCAATTCCAGACACGTTCATGCTTGTATAAATTCGATTTGTAGGTACAATATATAGGTCGCGGTTGGCAGTCCGAATAATCGCGAATCCGTATAACCGAGGGCCGGATAATCGAGTTTCTGCTGTATTAACTTAAAAATGTTCCATTGCCGGGTTCGGTTCCTTTCGTTATATGAGGAATATCGGTCCACTATATCAGGCTGGTGAGCTGGTCAGATGGGTTGATATAGGTTTTAGTTTCGATTTTTGCTTTTTTCGTGTAGATTTTATATGCACATTCTGTCTCTTAGTTTTTTGCTACAATCACGGGCCTGCCTGGCTACCGTCAGAACATGGATTTTGTTATTGGTTTTATTGTTGGTAAATAATAATGTCTCCGTGTGGTAACAGAGTAAGATTAATATACACCGTCCGTTATTTTACCTATGAGTCTCGTCAAAGGCTTTCTATCTTTGAAGGTTTTATACGTTTAATTTTGTCTTTATTTTTCTTTTCTATTCGTTCATTATTTAATCTATTGAACTACCTAGTCCTGCTAAATAATTGAGGGTTCGTGCACTTTAATAACATAGATTATGAGATTGTATACGAAGTTAAAATATAATATATGAAGTAATCTTTAAATAATCTAACGATGGATAGCACTTTCTATCCAATCTATTAATCTATCTCCAGACAACAATAGAGTCCAGTAACAGTTATCTATCAGTATGTAATACAAATTACAATATACTACTCCTTATTCTGATTTATAATCGAAGTTATTAATCTATTTCTAATCTTAGATAGTACTCAAAACAGTTATAGGCTATTCCTGAAATGTAAACTTATACGCGTTGAGCACTTTTTTGTATGAACAAAAATCCTGGAACACACGTCATCGTTGGGGGAACAAAAAGCGTCATCGTCATCGCACGCTTTCTTGTACATGCACACAGCACTCAATGCGTAAAAACACTTCAGGCAGACATTTGATTGATCGATTGATGACAATTGATAATTTTATTTGGAGATCTAAAAATAGCAACTGATAGTTTTAAGTTTTCACTTCTGTCGGCAGTGGTATTGACTGTTTCGTGTTTTTTCATTTTCAACCTTCAGGTATTCGTTATGTGTAGCCACGCAAAAAATGGGTAAGTGTGGAATAGTGATGATATGTTTGATTTATTTCCTTTTATATTTATGAAAAGGCGTAATGACGTTTCTATTTTTTACCATGAAATCTATGGTGGCATAGCGAGCCGAGGACACGATGCAAACGTATTTGTACAATAGCTTTAAAAATGAAATTGCTTATACCTATAAACATATTAGGGTCGACTTTCTAACTAAACCAGTTTCAGAAGAATATCATTTTATCGCCGGAACGAATTTCATTTAACAAGCTAAATGGATAACGATATTTAAGGATTAGATACTTAAGAAATAGAACAGATGTCAGGATATTTGAATTAATTAATTCTGACCTAGTAGTTCTAATATATTTCCGTGCGGTGACGGAGTAAGAATACAATTCACCACCCTCTCTCTTACCCGTGGTCGCAAAAGACGACTAAGGGATATATTACGCATATGATATCTATGAAAGAGAAGGAAAACTCGAAACAAAACCCTATACCAACCTGTCTGACCATCATGGTATAGTAAGGTCAATTTCCCTCCTATTGTGGAGGAGGTTCGAGCCCCGCAGTGGGACATATATGAGCTGAAATGATGATGATGATCATGTATTAAGAGAGTGAGATAATGGGCGCCATAATATTTTTATTTAATAAGATTGTAGTATAGTATATTTCTTCGTGTGGTGACGGAGTAAGAATACTATTCACCACTCCCTATCTTGACCGTGGATGTCGTACAAGACGACTATGGGATATAAAATGCACATAACATCTGTGCAAGAGAAGGAAAACTCGATACAAAACCCTATATCAACAAGTCTGTCAGCATGGTATAGTAGGTAAAATTCCCTCCCATTTTGGAGGAGGCCCGAGCCCAACAGTGGGACGTATGTGGGCTGCTATGATGATGATGATGGTGATAGTATATTTTTTATGATTGCCTTTATTAATTGTATAAATAATATTAATGGTTCTCAAGAATTAAATCTTCAAATAATTGTTGTTATTAAATTAGATTTGTTTCTGAAAACCCTTGTGTATATAGGAGGGATTATTATTATTTTTGTAAGGATTTATTATTATTTTTTTCTTCAGTCTCTAAATTTGTACCAATACTATGACGTAATAATTTATATTTGTATTATATCTCTTAGTCGTTTTTTACGACATCCACGGGCAAAATAGGGAGTGGAGAGTTGTATTTTTACTCCGTCACCACACGGAAAAGTAATAATTAAATATTTTAAAATTACAAGAAATCGCATATTGCATTTAATTATTTTGTTATTTAGAATGTACATCCATAAATAATATTAACATTTCCTTTCTTCTTTATACACATGACAGTTATTATAATCATTTATTTTATTAAAGTGTTAATTACTTTGGAACGCGTTATAAGGTAAGTTATTCCAGATTCCATTCCATCACAAGGCGAGTGTTACGATCACCAAAATATCCAACTGTCGTCAACACACACCAAAAACAAAGCATATTTCTAAAATATACGTTTTATTATGAAAAACAATGATCTTTTAAATATGTCATCGGCTCATACATTCTCATTAAAATTCGCGGGTATAAGTGCGCTGTTGAAATGATGATCGAAAGACAAGCAACCAAATGTTTTGACTGGAACATTGTTAACAGAACTAAAAGACATGTTTTTTATATCTCGCTTTTGTATATATATATATGTTCTGAGTAAGTTGAATTAAAAATATTATTTGAAAATTAGATTCTATCATATAATTAACTATCCACCCGCTCCGGCTTTGCACGGGTCCAATGCTGATACTAAATATACTACAGAATGTGTTTATATACAACATTCACAGCTTTTTTGTCATTAGACAATACAAACATGCCTTCTTTAGAGGTTATTTTTGAAAGAGCGCCATATTGTGCACGTATTAAAATACATATAAAACTTCCTCTTCAATCACTTTATCTATTAAATAAAAACCGCATCAAACTCCGTTGCGTAGTTTTAAAGATCTGAGCATACATAGAGACAAACAGACAGCGGGCAGCGACTTTGTTTTATAATACGCAGTGAGTGTTATTTTTTTATTGCTGTTGATGGCAATCGAGCAAACAGCATACGTGATGATAAATGATACTGCTGCTCATGGGTCTTTGCTAGGCCCCTGCCTATCGTAAAGAAAGTGAAGGGAATCGGTGATACTAAAGGTATTTCAAAAGCCCATTACATACAAATACCCTCACAAAGTTGGGATTCCGGCTCTTTCACTCACCAAAAGAAGTGCAGTGACAAATTGCTACTACTCAGACTTTGATTTTCAGCGAGAGTGTAATACTTACTGCATCGGATGAACCGGCCCGTAGCTGTATACTTCTGTTGACAGTGTGGCCCTACTACCTATGGCACTGCTCTTATGGAGATCATACACGCTAGGTTTTGCATGATGGTTTTGCCTGTGCATGCATAACCGAAAGGCATTTTTTTTTTTATGGTTGGGCTATGGGGCTATGTGGGCTAACCTCACCTCTCGACGTCCTGGGACGTCGGTCGCCGTCGCGCGGTCAGCCTCTCTACGGGTGACGGACAATTCCCCGGTCTGATCACCCGCGGCCTCGGCTAGGGCGGCATTAGGCGCAGATACTCGCGCCTGCGCCGTCCGAGTCGCCGGCGGCGGAACGTGTCGCCGAATAAGAGCTCTACTCGCACACGATCCGCCGCCTCCTTCCGTGAGATAACGGCCTCATAATCGACAGGCATAACCGAATTTCATATATTAAGCTACGTGACGGTTTGTGTAGGACGCCTACCTCTCAGTTGAGCTACATAGTACATGACGGTGTGTGTAGGACACTAATACCTAACTACAATGAACGACGACGATGTGATAGCTGTACTTGGCTTAACACTTGTTCTGCAGAACAGAACAAGAAAAAGAGAGCGCACTGAATGGTCTAAACGCTGGTTACTGAAAAGAAAGCGGGAGTGGGAGAATTTCCCACATAAACTTGATAAATGAATTGAGATTTACACCAACAGATTACAACAATTATTTACTAATGTATGAGAACTGTGCAGGCAAGCTCGTCGGACACCACACACTCGGTTATGTTCGCGTGCGAGCATAACCGAGTGTGTGGCATAAAATATCAATTTTCATATTTGCTCGGTTGCATGTACATGCATCGATAACTGTACAGTTTTATCACATACACGCTATGGCTTGCCTGTCGGTTATGCATGCACAGGCAAAACCATCATGCAAAACCTAACGTGTATGGCGTCCATTATACGAAACTGAGAGAAAACTGTTGCAGTAATCAGACATACTAAAGTAAGATGGTTTTTTCTAGAAAATTAGAAAAAATAATATAGTAATTTTTCAATCAATATACGTCCAATTGGCCTTTTCCGTGTGGTGACGGAGTAAGAATACAATTCATTCCTCCCTATGTTGCCCGTGGATGACGTAAAAGACAATTAAGGGATATAATAAGCATATAAGATCCGTGCAAGAGAAGGAAAAATCGAAACAAGACCCTATTCCAACACGTCTGATCAGCGTGGAATAGTAAGTCAATACCCCTCCCATTATGAAGGAGGCCAACAGTGGGAAATATATTGGCTGCGATGATGATGATGATTGGACTTTTCCACAGTGGGAGGAAAATGACCCTACATCTGTCTAGGTCATCTCACCAGGGTAGTATTCTGGCTTAGGTTTTATGTCGAGTTTTCTTTTTCTTGTATCGATATTGAGTGCCTGCCTCAAATATTTTTTCTTTTATTATGACATATTATTTAAATTAAAAACAAAAATGTTACAGTTACAACGTTTTTTGTGTTTTTCTGTTCATTTAGATATTCGCGGTTTATCACTTGATAAGTAAAGCGGTGAATCACTCGTCATCTTAGTTTAAAAATATTTTAATTATTTATTCAATTTGCTTTCGAGTTTTATATCAGTATATCGGTTTAGTGATCATTCAGCTCTTATCCTAATTAATTAGGGTCGCAAAAGTTATTGGCAATAGCTTTGTGACCGACGACCTGCCTGACCTCAACACTCCTTGGCCTCCATCATTAGGGAGTGATGAATTGTATTCATACTCTGTCATCACTCGGTTAAACTTTTTTTTCAAATCGGTTAACATCATTATCAATAAAATTTTTCAATAAACACTTAAAGCTTCCTACTTATCGTTACCATACGCTCATGATTCATAAAGCCCCACAACGTGTACAGACAGAATAAAAAAAAGCTCAACAAAAAAATGGCGGCTCGAACTGCAGGAAGCGGTCGGCGGTTACACGAATTTATTTGCGAACGGTACCTGCCTCGTGTTGGGTTACGAGGATGTTGCCGTAGATAAGTTTATCGGTATTATATCCGTTGGCTGACGATGATACATACACTTGATTTTTTTTAATAACACCAAATAAGTCAAGACAAACTTGATGTAAAACCCAAGCAGTCTTAATTTGTGTGGTGACTGAGAAAGAACACAATTCACAACCTCTTAGACGACTAAGAGATAAAATGTGCATATAATAGGTATCTATGCAAGAGAATGAAAACACGAAATAAAATCCTATTTAGTATAGGATTTTATTTCGTGTTTCGTGACTAACTGTTAAAAATATTGAATTGTCATGGATTCTCGATTAGTATGTCAAGTTTCCAGTCAATACGAGGTTTTGAGGGGGGTCAAAATCATATTTAAAGTTTCCATTACATAGACACATATTAACGTCATAATACGTATGAAGCTAATAAAAGCGCGATAAAATACTAAATTTTGATGTCAAACATCTACAGGCGAGGGTGAAATTGATTGTTGGCGTGGCGTAAACAGACCGGCGACGTAACGCCACGCTATATGATGGAATATATGTACTATACGTAATCTATACGTAATAGTGTGTGTGTGAGACGGAGCGACGCCATGTTGTGCGTAAGCGACTGTGCGGTGAATTGTGATTGTTGTGTAATATTTTAAATAATAATATAAATATAAATCGTAATATTTTATTTATATATTATGCCATATTAGTTCCTATCATAATCTGTTTTTTAATACGCTTTTATTAGCTTCAGACGTATCTATGTTAGTATGTTGGTATGTAACGGAATCTTTGAACATGATTTTGACCCCCTTCAAAACGTCGGATTAACTCGAAATTTGGCATACTTATTAAGGACCGATGACAATTCAATATTTTACACAGTTTAACCCGTTATCCTTACTAGGATAATTAGGATCAGCAATTTAAGCGTATTTTTTTAGTTATTTTGAACTATTATTTATGCATATATACTGGTACAAGATAATTCACATTTGCCTCCTGTGTGAAGGCTTACTTTTTAAATAAAAAACATTATCAAATTTTAAATCCCAAGGCCTAAAGTCTTATCCATCCTTAATATAATTACGTAATTCCATATTAATATCCTCAATAACTTTATAGGCAACGTTCCCCATCAAAATATACTTTATGTCATCGGCATTTATGAAGGTACAAACACCCAATAAAAGTTTCGCATTCTCAATAAATGTATTTATTGAAAATATAACCAAATTATTAGGTGTTACGGTTCAATGTTCCTTGAAAATATTTCTATGAGTTGGCAAACTTGCGTTCACTAGTGTACGGCTGTAATAGGGGTCCGTTATATAGAAATTTACAATGAGCCCCAAAGGTACAATAATTTCAGTCATTAACAGTCACGTGAACTTTTGTCTTACGTGCCTATACCTTAGTTTATAGTTATGATATGACGTATAGTTGATGTTTGAAATTGAATTAAACCGGATTCATATTATACACTAGCAATCCGCTCTCGCTTCGCTTCGGTTATAGGTTATAGTCGTTTTACCCGCGTAGTTCCCGTTCCCGTGAGAATACCGGGATAAAATATAGCCTAGTTTACGCCCTGATATTATTTCCATTGGTGAAAGAATTTTTGAAATCGGTCCAGCCGTTTTGAAGATTACCCGGAACAAACAGTCAGACAGACAGAGAGACAGACAAAAAATTTTTAATTGCTATTTTAGGCATAGGTGTCGTGCAAATAACCGTGTGAGCATGAAAAAAGCCTATTATTTTGACATTACAAACAGACACTCCAATTTTATTTATTGGTATACATTTAATTTTTATTAACTACTAGCTACCTACCTACCCGGTGAACTTCGCACCGCCTTTTCGTAATCATTCTGTTTTAGTATTTATCAGTTTGGTTTTAGTATTATCCGTGCGGTGACGAAGTAAGAATACAATTCACCACCGGTGAGTGTCGTAAAAGACGACTAAGGGATATGTCACCTTTTCTTATTGATTCCTTTTTTAATCTAGATCTACATATTATGCCAAAAATGCCGAACCGACGTGACGAACTTCAAATGTTTGACAGGTAAGAACGGTTTATATGGGAATATAAAATTATTGTTTTTAGTATTTTACTCGCAATTTGCCATATTTTCTCATCGTATAAACCTTCCCTGGACTTTCACAAATAATTCCAGACCAAAATTAGCCAAATCGGTCCAGCTGTTCCCGAGTTTTAGCGAGACTAACGAACAGCAATGCATTTTTATATATATATATAGATAGATTATATTTCCTCCTGTGATTATTGATGGGTTAAGAATACAATACGTCACTATCCTACGAGAATATGCCGTGTAGTGACGGCTACGAATACTACGAAATCTTACATCGCTAGTAGGTGTTGTAAAGGATCTGCCTATATTTCTATAGACAGGTTTAAATTTTCACTTCTAAAGTATATGACTAGATCAGATCTCATAAGCAGCAACCGTTCAAGACTTAATTACTAGAGTAGTTATTACTCTCATTTTTTTTTTTTTTGGGATGGGTTTCGGTCGGTACGCTTCTCGCTCCACTCCGTCCGGGGCGACAGAGGGGCGTAAGCACGCACACCCGCAACCCACCCGCAATGCACGTCGCCTTCGTCGTTGGGCTGACCACCGGAGCAGGGTGACTTGATGTCAGTGGTCGGCCCGACGGAGTACCCCCTATTTGGGGTACCCTCCCATCAGATATTACTCTCCTCAAACGCATTAGTGGGAAAGGAGGAACCCCCTACAAGTAGCCATCGCAGAGACCCTTTTAATGAGTATTTTTTTTTCAGTTCTATTGGGAAACTTACCTATTATACGATGCTGATCAGTCAGGTTAGCATAAAGTTTTATTTCGAGTTCCCCTTCTTTTGCATAGATGTATTATATATAACTAGTGGTCGCCAAGTGGTCAAAATTCGGCCATAATTCATGAAATTTCAGTTTTATGCACTTCTCCTCATTATAATATACTTCAACTGTGCCAAATATCATACTTATCCATCAACGTAATTTTCGTAAAAAGGGGTACAAAGATTTTCCTTCACGTATTAATATATAAATATCTCGTTTTCCGTATGATGGTGGAGTAAGAATACAATTCACCACTCCCTATCTTACTCGTGGATGTCGTAAAAGACGACTAAGGGATAAAATATGCATATAAGATCTGAGCAATAGAAGGCAAACTCGTAATAAAACTCTATACCAATACGTCTGACCAGCATGATATAGTAGGTCGATTTTCCTCCTATTGAAGAGGGAAGCTCGTGTCCAAAAGTGGGACATATATGAGCTGAGCTGGATCATCATTATTCATCATGTTCGACACCCATAGTTAAGATGGTGGTGAGTTGTATTCTTACTTCACCACCACACGGAAAGGGCGGGGTGTGACCGAACTAAAACCTGTCAAAAAATCGGTTGTCTGTAAAGTCGGTTTACTGACGATAGTTGAACGTGAGAACGTCATAAGAAAATACTGATGGAATGGTTTCATTTTTCAAAAGAAAATTTTAATTTTATTTGTTTGATAGATATTTTGTATGGATCAAGCCTTAAATGGAACGTCTCAGAGCGAGGTAACGCCACATACGTCATGTTTTTTCATGTGTGCCGCCGGCTCCATCGAATTATAAGACGTTGTCACGTCAAAAAAGAATGTAAATTGTTAGTAAAAATAATACCTTTAAGAATAAATTTTCCAATGTCAAAAATAAATATAATCTTATTGTATAAGTAAAAATATTGAACGATCCGATTTACTAAACGTGTAAATTTTTCGACGATATCAAAATTCGTAGGCTTAAGGAATGCGAGTGTAAAATTAGTTGTCTATTCAATCTTTTCGTAACTCTTTTCGTACGGTATTATAGCTTTATAGTATAGTTTAAGAAGATTTATTTCTTATATTTACGTAAGTATTACATATTTGAAATAAAAATATTTTTACGACTTTTATCGCGGTTGATTTTTGAACGTTCTTCTTCTTCTTTTTTTGCCTTGGCAATCAAATACTAATACGAGCCATTTTTGTCAGTGTCGAGTTATGTATTTCTTTTCAAATTATCAGTTTCTTCATGTCTGTAATGGTCCGTCAGTAAGTCAAATGGTCACCTTCAACAGTGTAATAGCCGCTGTTAAGGGCATCTTCTGAGAATTTTGGTGGAAACAAAAAGGTATCTATAGCAATTTTATATCATATTCACTACACCTCAGCAGCTCTGCCGCTATATATTACATAAAATGCCTTCAAAATTATTTAATATAACACGTTAAAACACTAAGATATTGAATATAATACATAATACAAGAACACCACATGACACTTCCAGATTCCCGCCAAAATCCCTTTTTGAACGTTTCAAACATTTTCCAGCGTGCAATATCATAGAAGGATTGACCATGAACGTTAGAAAGTGTTCTAAACGTTGGAATATCAAAAAAATCATTCAAATACTCGTATCATCACCATCATTCAAATACAAACGCGATAAACTCCGTTCCGTTTGGTGACGGAGTAAGAATACAATTCACCTCTACCTCTTTTGTCCCTGGGTGTCGTAAAAGATGACTAAGGGATAAAATGTGCATATAACATCTGTTTAAGAGAAGGCAAACTTGAAACAAATCTTACCAACCTTATACCAACACGTCTGACCATCATGATATAGTAGGTCAATTTCCCTCTTATTATGTAGGAGGTTCGAGCCTACCAGTGGGACGTATATAAGCCAAAATTAATGAATAAAATATCGTAAAAATAGATTTATTTTAAACTAGCAACCCGCCCTCACTTCGCTTCGGTTTTAGTCGTTTTACCCGCGTAGTTCTCGTTCCCGTGAGAATACGAGGATAAAATATAGCCTAGTTTATGCCCCGATATTATAGCTTTCCATTGGTGAAAGAATTTTTGAAATTGGTCCAGCCGTTTTGAAGATTACCCGGAACAAACAGAGAGACAGACAAAAAATAAAGTGATTTTTAGGTGTGTGTATAGTGCAAATAAATAATGGACGCGGTTGCAGCCTTCTGCGAGACAGTGATCTCGCGGAAGGAGGCGGCGGATCGCCTGCGCGAGGAGCGCAGCCTCAATGAGGAGATCCGCCGCCGGCGACTGGGGCGGCGTAGGCGCAACTATCTGCGCCTCATGCTGCCCTAGCCGAGGCCGCGGGTGACGTGACCGGGCATTACTCTGTCACCCGCCGAGAGGCCGACCGCGTGAGGAAAGACCGACGTTGCCCCCTCGGGGAGGACGTCGGTCGATGGGAGGATACCCCCACGTAGGGGATATTCCGTCGGGCCGACCACTGACGACAAGTAAACCTGCTCCGGTGGTCGGCCCAATGACGAAGGCGAGGTGGTTTTCGGGTGGGTTGCGGGAGTTGCGTGCTTAAGCCCCTCTGTCGCCCCAGACGGAGTGGTGCGGAGGCGCGCCAACCGCAGCCCACCCACAAAAAAAAAAATAGTGCAAATAACCGTGTGAACATGAAAAAAGTCTATTATTTTGACATTACAAACAGACACTCCAATTTTATTTATTGGTATAGATGTGTATGTGAAGTTATTTGATTATCCATTTAGTGGTTTCCTTAGCGAGAATGTAGCTGACGACAACAGATTCCTTCTTTAAAATTTATATCAAACAGATAAGATTTGTTTTTCTAAATTTTCGCTATGATTTTATTACTAAATATTCAATCTGACAAAAGGTTATTAGAGCATATACAACCTGTGCTTCGGAGTGTTTTTTCCCTGTATTAGGAAAGAAATTCATCTACTATAACTACGCTGGTGGTGTAATTTTATTTCGTGTTTTCTATCTTTCTATTTATTTCTTTTCAGTGTGGCTACACTTTCATCCGGTGGTAGCTTATCAGATTTGTTAAGTTTAAATTAACAAATTCATCATCATCATTTCAGCCTATCGCCGTCCACTGCTGGACGTAGGCCTCCTTCATGTTGCGCCACAATGAGCGGTCCTGTGCCGCCTGTATCCAACGACGCCCAGCTACTTTCACTAGGTCATCAGTCCACCTAGTGGGGGGCGTCCTACACTGCGTCGTCCGATACGTGGTCGCCACTCGAGAACCTTTCTTCCCCAGCGGTTGTCGGTTCGTCGAGTGATGTGGCCTGCCCATTGCCACTTCAGCGTGCTAATTCTTCGTGCTATGTCGGTTACACCCGTTCTTCTGCGGATTTCCGTATTCCGGATTCTATCTCGCAGAGAAATCCGGAGCAAATTAACATTATATCTCTTCTATTATTGTTATCATTACGCTAAGACCAATAGGAGCAAAGCACCAATGAAGAATGTTTCAAAATCGGGTTTTCTTTTTCCTTTTGACAGCTTCCGCTGCGTAAGCGGCAAAATTTTCACAAAAATCATGTGTGACAGAATCGTATTATTAAAAAATATTTTCACTTTCTACGTAAACAAAGTCTTAGGTTAAAGTTAGCGTTAGCCCATAGTAATATAATATTGTAGTGGGTAATTTTTTTTTTTGGCCGCGGGTGACGTGACCGGGGACTAGTCTGTCACCCGTCGAGAGGCCGACTGCGTGAGGAAAGACCGACGTCCTCCCCGAGGGGGGGGGGGAAGTCGGTCGATGGGAGGGTACCCCAAATAGGGGGTATTCTGTCGGGCCGACCGGGCCTACTCCGGTGGTCGGCCCAACGACGAAAGCGACGTGCATCGTGGGTGGGTTGTGGGTGTGCGTGCTTACACCCCTCTGTCGCCCCGGAAGGAGTGGTGCGAGGAGCGCGCCGACCGCAACCTAACCACAAAAAAAAGTGGGTAGTTTTTATTCTCTGTAATAACAACTTTTGGACGTGAGGACACTTTAGTCCTACCATGACCATAAACTTTGTAAGGTATTCAAAACGTCAGGAAATAAAAAATGAGATACAATCTCATTAAAATGTCTAAAAATAGCTTTAATTTAACATAAAGAACTGTTTAACGTGGAACTCTCGCCACGAGATCTGTTCGTCTATTTCATCAATTGTGCAGTCAATTATATTCTCAGCCCTTCACCACACAAAATATTATTAAAGTAAATTTCTCACCCCTATACCCTGGCCCGAAAGCGTGATAAGGCTGTATTCTGAACGCATCATGCTTCGTCGGCTATACGAGGGGTGATCCAAAAGTAATGATAATCAGTTATTTCTAGTGCACACAAAAATACAAAAAAATTTCAGTCACTTGCTCAGTTACCCACTAGTTCAGGAAAAAAAAATCATATAAATAGGCCACAATTCCCGGGAGCTACATTCATTTGAATACGGACTGTCAAGGAGTGAACATCAAAATGGAAAAACACGAAATCAGAGCTGTCATTAAATACCTCTGCTTGAAAAAAATGTCTACCAAAGACATACACAGCGACTTGGTGGAAACATTAGGGGACTCTTCTCCTCCATATTCCACAGTTGCACGCTGGGCTAAGGAGTTTAAGCTGGGAAGAACATCGACGGAAGACGAACACCGCGAAGGACGCCCATCGACGTCCCTCACTGAAGAAAATGTGAAAAAAGTTGAAGAAGTTGTATTGGAAGATCGAAGAGTGACTATCAGGCATGTAGCTGAGGTCACAGGGATCTCATATGGCAGCATTCAAAGAATCCTTGCGAACGAATTGCATATGAGAAAGGTCTCCGCGCGTTGGGTACCGAAAATGTTAAACGACGAGCAAAAGAAGAAACGAGTCGACATGTCAAGAGCAAATCTCGAAAAGTTCCAGGCAGACAAGGACAATTTTTTGTCACGTTTTGTGACCATGGACGAGACCTGGATCCACCATTTTGATCCTGAAACAAAACAACAATCGATGACATGGAAACGATCCGATGAACCGACGCCGAAGAAATTCAAAGTGTCAAGCTCAGCAGGGAAGGTTATGGCGTCTGTTTTTTGGGACGCTGAAGGAATAATCATGGTGGACTACTTGGAAAAGGGGGCCACTATTACAGGCTCCTACTATGCAGAACAAATAAGAAGATTGCGGGAGGCTATTAAGGAGAAAAGGCGAGGCAAACTGCGGGCTGGAGTGTTGTTCCATCAAGACAACGCACCTGTTCACAAAGCTGCAATTGCCATGGCTGGCATTCAGGAAGCGGGCTTTGAGTTGGTGGAACACCCCCCCTATTCACCAGATCTAGCCCCCAGTGACTTCTATCTCTTTCCACGACTCAAGGAACACCTCCGAGGCAAGAAATTTGATGATGATAGCGACGTGATGGCCGCGGTTGAGGACTTTTTTGAGAGTCAAGATAAAGATTTTTTTTGTAAGGGAATTTTAGGTTTAGAAAAGAGATGGACTAAATGTATAGACTTGCTAGGAGACTATGTTGAGAAATAAATATATTTTTTTATTTTATTCATTGTGTTTATTATTGATTATCATTACTTTTGGATCACCCCTCGTATCATTCAAATTTCCCTTAAATAACTTTTGTAGTTATTCGGGAGGTGACTTTATTTTATGGTTCAGTTAAACTCTGCATAGTCACTGACGGTTTTTGATAAAAAAATTGATGAAAAACAATATAAGGGAACATTATTTTGAAAAAATAAAAAATAAATATTATCCATGCTTATGCTGTATGCAAGAAAATAAGTTTTTTTTTGGATTTGATTTTATGGGTTGTGATAAACTAAGAGAGTTCTGCGTGGTGAATGAATAGGAATACAATTAACCATTCTTTATCTTGCCCGTGGATATCGGACAAGACGATTAAGGGACATAATATGCATATAACATTTACGCAAGAGAAGCAAACTCGAAACAAAACCATATACCAATCTGTCTGACCAGTATGGTGCAGTAAGGTTGATTTCCCTCTTATTTTCGAGCCTCTTTCACAGTGGGAGGGAAATTTTACTTACTATACCACGCTGTACGGGTTGGAATGAGACGGGTTGATTTAGAGTTTTATTACAAGTTGCAGAAATCGTTTAGTCATCTTTCACGACATCCACGGGCAAGGCAGGAACTGGTGAATTGTATTCTTACTCTGTCACCACACGGAAAAATTACAGTATTTTTATAATTATAATTAATTATAGAAATATATTTTTAACCCTATTGGAAATGTTTAGAAAAAAAATATGACGTCATATCTATATATATATATATAGATTTCTTGTGTACGTGTGTATATCACTGAACTCCTCCTAAACGGCTGATTCGATGTTGATGAAATTTTTTGTGCATGTTCAAAGGGATTCGCGAATGGCTTAGATTCACAATTGGACCCGGTAGATGGCGCTTATTTGAACAGAACAAAGTCTGTTGGGTCAGCTAGTATTTTATCATCCCAACTCACATGTGTCCCACTGTTGGGCTTGGGCCTCCTTCACAATGGGAGATAATTTGACCTACTATACCATGCTGGTCAGACATGTTGGTATAGGGTTCCATTTCGAGTTTTCCTTCTCTTGCACAGATGTTATGTGCATATTATATCCCATAGTCGTTTTATACGACACCCACGGGCAAGATCTGAACTCCTCCTAAACGGCTGGACCGATGTGGACGAAATTTGTTGTGTGTGTTCAAGGTGATTTAAGGATGGTTTATATTCACAATTGAAACCACCCGCTAGATGGCGCTGCTTTTTATGACAACCACAGAAAAGAAAGGGGGATGGGAAATTGTATTTTTACTCCGTCACCACACGGCATAGTAATTTATATATTTTAAAAATAAATATTTTATAATTAATTCATAGTCATGAAGATGTTTTTGCAGTATACCTATCAGGACCTTTATTTGGTGATTTTGGTAATTTATTGCTCGTATGTATTGTAGAACACACTAAGGGATTTTAAATAAAACTACTTTACGGATTTTATCGCGTTTGTATTTGATTTTTGATTACCCGACGTTTCGAACACTTTACAGCGTTCATGGTCACGGGCGGACTAAGATGTCTCACGTCCAACAAGTCATCGTTACTGCAGAAAATTTATAATTATCTACCCGATACAGAAATTAGTTATTAAATATTGACCCACATTTTGATACAAATTTATTGCCAGTGTAAGAAGAAAATGATTCTATATGAAAAAATTATATTGTTTAGTAATTATTTAATATTAAAATTAATAGTAATTATATTAAAAAAAAAGAAAGTATTTGTGTAATACTCGCGTAAACATCAGAAATCATTACACTAAGGGATTACAATATGCTTATAACAGGTATGCAAGAGTATGTAAACTCAAAATAAATACGAACACATTTGACCAGCGTGGTATCATCATCATCACAGCTCTTATACGCCCTACGGCTGGGCTCGAGCCCCCTCCACAATGGGAGAGAAATTGACCTAGTTTACCACACTAGTCAGACGGATTGGTTTCATTTCGAGTTTTCCTTCTCTTCTATAGATGTTATATGCGTATTATGTCCCTTAGTCGTCTTTTACGACATCCATGGGCAAGAGAGGTAGTGGTGAATTGTATTCTTACTCCGTCACTATAAGGAACCTTATGGTAATTTAGGTAAATTTCCCTCTCATTATGGGGGAGGCTTCAGGCCAACAATGGAACTCTTAGGATATGTGAAGGTGACGATCATGATGAATTGTGTACTAATATTTGAAAATTTCTGTAGCCGAGGCTGCGGGTGACGTGACCGGGAAATTAGTCCGTCACCCGCCGAGAGGCCGACCGCGTGAGGCAAGACCGACGTCCTCCCCGATACGTCGATCGATGGGAGGGTACCCCAAGTATTAGGTATTCCGTCGGACCAACCACTGACGTCAAGTCATCCTGCGCCAGTGGTCGGCCCAACGACTAAGGCGACGTGCATCGTGGGTGGGTTGTGGGTGTGCGTGCTTACGCCCTTCTGTCGCCCCGGACGGAGTGGTGCGAGGAGCGCGCCGACTGCAACCCACCCCCGAAAAAAAAAATATATACAATAGTGACAGCCCGCTAAGTTTCTTGCCGGATCTTCTCAGCTTGTGGCCGCGTTCCGATCCGGTGGTAGATTATTGTATTGTATTCAAACAATGTTTAAACTTGACAATATGTAAGTGCCCTTAAGGGGTTATGCAGAATAAATTATTTGACTTGATTTATGGATAGAAAAATAAAGAACACGGGACAGTGTGCCTACTCTTGAAAACAATTCTAATTTCGAATCCGATTAAATTCCAATCTCATCAAACTTATATTTGGTACTCTTGATCAAAATCGAGAATGAATTCTTTGCGTTCGCCATTGTTATTTTCACCAAATGTGCCGTATTTTCTTACGTTAAATTAATAACGTTATCGAACTGGATCACCACAAAGACGCTTTCTTGAAATTGTGCAACATTAACTATTTTAAACTACGTCAAAATCACGTCGGGAGTAGCAAATATTTGACTTAATCGACGAGAGTCGAATTCCTTTAGTTTAGAAACGTTCCACCGATCTTGATGCCCATTGTGCGCTAGTGTCGCTTTCAAGAGTACCAAATTTGCTCAAATTCGAGCTGCAATTGGATTTAGGATTGGAATCGAGATTCAAGAGTAGGCACACTGGTTGAGTAGACTAACCCGTCGATTGAAAATATTATTTTTATTAGTAATAAACAAACCCTATCTTATTAACATCATATAAACCTTAATATACATATAACCCCAAATGATTAAACTATTCAAACTGCCATCAAAATTAATATGTATCGATAAATAAAATTGAACTGTCTGTTTGTATATATTACTATTTATTATATTGACATAACATCTTCCGTGACATCTTCCGTGTGGTGACGGATTAAGAATACAATTCACCACTCCCTATCTTGCCCGTGGATGTCGTAAAAGACGACTAAGGGATATAATATGCACATAAGATCTAGGCAAGAGAAGGAAAACTCGAAATAAAACCCTATGCCAACATGTCTTACCAGCACGGTATAGTAGGTTAAATTCCCTCCCATTGTGGAAGAGGCCCGAGCCCAACAGTGGGACGTATGTGGGCTGCGATGATGATGATGATATTGACACAATTCTTCATGTGGTGACGGAGTATGAATAGCATTCAGCACTCCCTATCTTGCCCGTTGATGTCGTAAAAGACGACTAAGGGATATAATATGCATATAACAACTGTGCAATAGAAGGAAAACTCGAAATAGAACCCTATACCAACACGTCTACCGCACCGGGGACTTTAGTCCGACACCTGCGGAGAGGCTGTCCGCGCGACGGCGACTGACGTTCCGGGACAGGGATGTCGAGAGGTGAGGGTACCCGAAAGGGTATTTGTTTGGGCCGACCACTGAAGACAAGTCACCCTGCTCCGGTGGTCGTCTCAACGACGAGGCGACGTGAGTATGGGTGGGTTATAGGCCCGCGCGCTGTCCTTTCGTCGCCCCGGACGGAATGGACCACGTGTGCGCTTACCATAGCCCACCCATAAAAAAAAAGAAAAAAATACGTCTAGCTCTGATATCGTCGATTTGTTTCAAGATTTCCTACTCTTGCAGTGTTGTTATATGCATATTTTATCCCTTAGTAATTTTTTACGATACTCACGGACAAGAGACGGGGTGTTCAATTGTATTCGTAGTCCGTCACCACACGGAAATATGCACCCACACAAAATTGAAATGTAACGTGAGCGAATCCAGGAGTAAAGCTGTATTAGTACATATAATAAGTTTAACTATTCCACTTACTGGTCCGCTACTATAGACATCAAGAGCAAGGAAATACGTTAAAATCTTTCACCAGTTGCTAACTTCGGATCCTTTGAGATTCAATGTATAGAACTCAATGATATATTTATTGTGACTAACGATATTAGAACGTATTTAGAATGATATTATAGCTTTTATTTACGAAGATTTCTATAACGATTTAAGAATACAATCATCATCATCGTCATCATCATTTAGTCTATCGCTGTCCACTGCTGGACGTAGGCTTCCCTCATGTTTCGCCACAAGGTGCGGTCCTATGCCGCCTGCATCCAACGACACCCAGTAACCATCACAGGTCGTCGTGAGTGGGCGTCCTATATTGCGTCGTCTGATACGTGGTCGCCACTAGAGAACCTCACTTCCCCAGCGGTTGTTGGTTTGTCGAGCGATGTGTCATGTCTATTGCCATTTCAGCAAGCTAAGTCTTCGTGCACCCGTTCTTCTACGGATTTTCGTATTTAATTCGTTCGTAGTACAGCATTTAGGTATTATAATATGCACACAACATCTATGTAAGAGACGGAAAAATCAAAATAAAACTCTGCGTACCTACCCGTCTGACTAACGTAGTATAACGTAGTAAGTCAATTATACCCTCATTGTAGAGGAGGTTTGAACGCAGCCGTGGGACGTATATGAGCTGTGATGGTGATGAGTGAATTAGTATTCTGTATAAGCCCTTTCTGGGCAACGTATCTTTGCCGATACAGCAACGTTTGAAAGATTATAAGTCGATTATGTTTTTTGATGTGAAACATCAATATGTGAGGGTAAACCTAAACGTATATGTAGTCTATACATAGCAGTGTGTGAGTGAGACAGAGCGACGCGATGATGTGTGCAAAGTACTGTTCGGTCAATCAGTGATGTTTGTATGATTGTTGTCTAATGTTTTAAATAATATAAATATAAATCGTAATATTTTATTTATACATTATCGTGCCCGTCGTAATCTATTCTTTTATGCATATATACTTGTATAAAATAAAAAAGAAATGTGGTGTCGTGGGACACCAGGTAGGAACGAAGTTCCTTCGGCTAATATAGAATCGACACAATTTGCAAAAAAAATCAAAATTCAGGGCTATTTTAGTTGGTGTCCTTGCTCCGAATATTGTTAGTTTCTAATTATAAAATTTATTGTGACTAAACTATTGGGTGTAGGCTCTTGAAATTTAGGTTTTTTAGTATTAAATCGGTTCTACTGGAAATTCTATGAGGTTTGTCAAAAATCCGGAGTTCCTGCAGTCAAAGATGACTGATTTATGGCAGTTTGGGGTTTGAACGATGTTTCACATGAAAAAAGGGGGAGAGGGAAGTTTCTAATGGAGGGTAGGGGTAGTCCGGGCGGCAATGTGGGATTCAAGGGGGGTCAAAATTTCTATCAAAAATGGTCTAGCACTTATAGTTTTTGAGATACGGCGGTCAAAACAATTGTAGGTTGAACGATGTTTCACATCAAAAGAAGGGGGGGTAGGGAAGTTTCTAATGGGGGGTAGGGGTAGTCCGGGCGGCAATGTCGGCTGCAAGAGGGTCAAAATTTCTATCAAAAATGGTCTAGCACTTATAGTTTTTGAGATACGGCCGTCAAAACAATTATCAAAACAATAATCGTCTCATTTAACGGTTTTATTCCACGCACTTTTTCTTACGGTTTTATTCTTACGGTTTTACTGTCACATTTTTTTTAGTTCGGTCGCGCAGCAAAATCTCTATCTCCTCCAAGCCTGCCGTAAGGAACTTCGTTCCAATTATAATGTTTTACATCTGCCAGGCGTCCTGAGCGATGGATCGCTTTCTTTTTATTAAAACGAATTATGTTTATATTAATATTTAGATAACATAATAATAATCATGTGTATTTTTGAAAAATCATCTCGCGTGTTTTTTGAACTTTGTTCAACGTCTTTGGGACACCAGCATTATGTAATATAACGATTATTCAAAGACTTTATGCTCTACCAAATTAAGAGTTAAAATAAATTCCAAATCGTAACAGAATCGTAGTATCAAAATGACCATCAACATTTTACTCAAGTTAAACTAATATATAAATTCGTTGAAAGTCAGTGGCTTCTATTCAGCCTTTGCTAACTTAGAATCAATTAAATTCGGTTACTATTAATTTGTACCAATACTATGTTGGCGGTAGCAAAATAATTTATTAGGGGCTCCCTTTGTGGTACACGCGTACGGAAATTTCATCAATGGTGTTATTAACGTCGAGGGGAATCAATAATTTGTTATTAACTGCTCTAAGGCTTCTTATGGGATTGTCACGTATATGACGGATTTTGACAACGTTATTATTAAGTTCTTCTTAAGATTTCTATGTGTAAATTTACTATGAAAAGTTTATTTGTTACTGTACTGTTTTTTTTTTTAAGTAAAATTTCTTTACAATATAGGAAGTAAGTGAATGCGTAGCGTTACGAAAAGTGTGATCGGGCGAAGTGAACGCTAGTTGAGAGGGAGATGAAAGTTAGTGAAAATAGAAAGAGAGAGTTACATTTCGTACATTACTGTAAAATCTATACCATCAAAAACAAGACTTGTAAAAAAAAGCCAAGCCTCGCAACTGAATTCTTCTACCATAAAAATTTGTGAGATCCATGTATACCAAGTCGGTTAACTCATTCAGTCCCTGCTTAAGGCACCTTTCTTCTTAAGTTATTACGTAAATAGCTAACCTAACAACTTTTTATAGTGACTATATCAATATTAAAGATCTTTTATGTTTTAAATAAACAGAATGACTTGGCAATCGCATGAAAACACACCTCACAAGTAATACATATTATATTAAATTGTACTAAACATAGTGCGATTGCCAAGTCAATCTATTTATTTAAAACATAAAAGATCTTTAATATTGATATAGTCACTATAAGAAGTTGTTACACATAAATGAAAATATTTATGGTTGATGATAATGGATAAAGACGTTGATAATAATTACGAATTAAGTGGAAGTGATGTGATAGAAGAAGAAATGTTTAATGAAAGTGATCAACAAGTTATTATATACAGTTCAGGAGTGTAATAGCGCGGTGATCGAGACCCGCAGGATTCCAGAAAAAAGGAGCAGAGAGGATAGTGAGGAAATTATACAGGAAGAAGATGGATATATTACCGTTCGTAGGAAGAACATAAAATTTGCCAGAAGAATGCCACGGAAGATTGATGATAATAAAAGCGATGAAATTATTATACAATCACAGTTAAATATTGTTAGTATAACCGGTAAAGAAACCATAATACCAAAACAATTTGGCTTAGCAAAACTATTAAAGATGGAAAATATTACTAGCGTAAATAAAATCAGATATAAAAACGCATATAAAGCGATTTTAGAGTTTGAGGACAGGGAGAACGCGGAAAAACTCATTAATTGTCAAAAATTCTTAGATATGGGATTTAAATGTCAATTGGCAGATGAGATTAATTTATCTTACGGCGTTGTTAAGCAAATAGATTTGGAAACGGATGAAGAAGAAATTCATAAGAGCTTGGAGTGTGAATGTGATATTGTCAACGCGAGAAGACTAAAAAGGCTTAAAAGTCCAGGAGAATGGGTAGACAGCGAAACAATACGGTTGTGTTTTAAAAGTTCCACTTTGCCCCCCTACGTTTCTATGTATGGGTGTAGATTCAAGGTGGAACCATACATGTTTCCTATAACACAATGTTCTGGATGTTGGCGATTTGGTCATTTAATAAAGGCATGCCCGACAAAGATAATACATTGTCCAAAATGTGGATGTAATCATAACAACTGTGATACTACCAATTTTAAATGTATAAATTGTAAACAATCACACATGGCGTTAAATAAATCATGTCCGGTGTTTATTAAAGAAAAGGAAATTAGGAGAATCATGTGTGAGAAGAACTGTACGTACAGAAAAGCTTTATCCATGTATATAGAGGGACAAAATTGTGAAATCATAACTAAAGAGGCTGAAGAAATTACAGAGAATAAAAATTATAATATTGGAAAGAACAAGAGATCGTACAGAGATGTTTTATTAGAGAATTCTCCAATACATATATCTGAGAGCAGCAGACAAGATGTAAATGATGAGGACAGTGAACAAAATATTGAAGAATCAACTAGTTCATATATGGTGAAAAAATCTTCTAGAAAGCCAAACAAAAGCAAGAATAATATAAATTGGTGTGACTTTTCACAGGACAAAGATGAGTCAGTAAAACAACAGAGGATTACTAAAAACACTGAAGAGCCTAAGCGCAAAAGAGATTTTAAAAGACTATTACAAAAATTGAAGGAAGTTTGTCTAAACTACAGTCCGATACTGTAGTTTAAATTTAAAAATAAAATTAGTGTGTAGCTTTATTTTTGAAGAGTGTTTTCAGTTCATTTGGGAGGTTATTAAGGAAGAAGACTTTTTAAGTAAAATTATTTCTGTATTTGATAATGGCTGGTTTACATAAAAATGGTAATTTAAATATTCTACAGTGGAATGCACGGAGTTTACAACCTAAACTATAGGAGGTTAGTTGTTTATTAGCGCAGGAAAGAGTACATATTGCTTTGATTAGCGAAACTTGGCTAAATGAAGAGGTATGTATCAACTTAAATCAATACAATATTTACAGACGTGATCGGGGTGATTCGTATGGAGGCATTGCTATCGCAACACATATTTCATTAAATGCACAGGTGTTACAGTTTAATGTTAATAATACAGGTATTGAATTGTTATGTATCAAGCTAAATAATTTTAATCTCATAAAGTATATCATTTTAATATATTGCCCAAGTTCCATTCATACAACACAATCCGATTGGGATGGTATTTTTTCGATGTTTCCTAAAAACTGTCTTATAGCAGGGGATTTCAATGCCCATCATACGAATTGGTCTCATAAAAATGATAATAGAGGCAACCAAATCTTTGAATCTGCACTAGAATTTGGTTTCACTTCGCTAAATAATGGACAACCGACAAGGATTAAATTAGTCAACGGTATAATGCAGACTTCTTCTCCTGATATCACATTTGCTTCTGTGGATATAGCTATCAATTTCGATTGGCATGTGCTCAATGAAAGTCTGGGCAGTGACCACTTATTTGTTAAACTCAAAGTTAAATATGAGATGGAATGTCGTTCATATAGAAAACGTAATTATAAAATGGCTGACTGGGAGATGTATAAACGAAAATTACATAATTTTGACTCAACGATTGAGAACAGTAATGTTCAAGATATGTATGATTATTTAGAACATCACATAAATAAGGCAGCAAAGGAGAGCATTCCTTTATATAAAATTTGTAATAATCCTAAAAATAATTTTAAGCCAAAAGGATATTGGAGTCCTAATATTTCGAAATTAGTTGCTGAGCGTAGGTTAGCATTGAAAATTTTTAGAAGAAACCCTACACCTGCAAATTTATTGGTACTAGAAAATAAAATACTAGAGGTAAGGCGAGCCATTCAAAAAGCTAAATCAATAGATTATAAGAAATTTTGTGATAGCGTGAATCATAAGGTTTCGGCCTCCGATATGTGGCATCGTTTGAGATGGGTTAAGGGTTACAAAAAAACGAAGCCTCGCTTTTCACAAGAGATGGTCAAAGAATTGCTATGTGATCTAGCGCCAGATTATGTTATTGCATCTACACCATATTTTTCATCTAGAAATACATTATTAGAATCTAATTTTACGTTGCAAGAAATGAAATGTTAAAATGTTAAAATGCTTAAAGAGTAAAGACACATCTCCAGGTGAAGATAAAATAACATACTCCATGATTTCACATTTACCAAAAGCTGTTAAAATGTATCTACTTAAAATTTATAATGCTATATACAGTTCTGGTATTATTCCATCCCAATGGCGTGATATAAGAGTTATTCCTATTCCAAAGTTAAATTCTACTTATGTCAATAAACCAAGACCTATATCTCTGATATCGTGTACTTGCAAAATTCTTCATGCTATGTTAGTTAAAAGACTTGAGTGGTTTGTAGAAAAAAATCAAATTTTATCACCGTACGCCACAGGTTTCAGAAGAGGGCAGTCTAGTCTTGATTGTCTAACTCGTTTAGTGACTCAAGTTCAAATAGGCTTATCAAAAAAAAACCCAACCTTAGCCTGTTTTCTTGATATTCAGAATGCATACAATAATATATTAATAGAAAAATTATTAGAAATGCTGGACTCTTTAGGTGTCGGTAAAAGTTTATGCATATATTTATGGAGTTTTTTATCTGAACGGCATCTGAGAATTACTAATGAAACGTTAACAGGAAAAGATATAATTAGATATGATCGAAAGGGCTTGGCTCAGGGGGACCCTATATCACCATTGCTGTTTAATATAGCTACATTTAAATTCTGCCATAATATTGTCGATGTGTGCATATGTCAATACGCAGATGATTTCGTTTTATACACAACTAATAACAATGTTATACAAAGTAGAGATAGAATACAAAATGCCCTAAATGTTTTCGTTACTCTATTAGGTGAATTAGGATTAGACCTATCAATTAATAAATCAAAATATTGTTTATTTAATAGAGGATTTAGGCGGCAAGAAATTCAACTTGTTGTCGATAATTGTGAACTTGAATCAGTAGATAATTATAAGTATTTGGGTGTTTGGTTAGATAGAGGATTGCGATGGTCTAAACACATCAATGAGCTTGTAGTAAGAGTACAAAAACTCATAAATTTAATTAAAATTCTCACGGGTGCTTCGTGGGGAGTACATCAAATTCATTTGCGTAGATTGTATATTGCATTAATAAGAGGTAGATTGGATTACGGTTGTTTCCTATATGACAATAGTGCTAACTCAAATATATATAAGTTAATTAAGATTCAGAATCAGGCTTAAGAGCAATAGGAGGGTTCATTAGAAGCACGCCGATTCATGTGATGGAATGTGAGCTCTGTGTTCCTCCACTACATCTAAGAAGAAGATGGCTAGGTTTGAAGTATTGTTTAAAATGTTCTTCGCTGTCCGATAATATTACAATACGGCTATTATCAGAACTTAGCACTCTTAGGCACATTAGTTATTGGTCAAACAAAAAAATTCCCCTTCTGGTTAATGTTCTCGAAGAAATCAAGCATGAGAAGGTTACTTCGTCTTCAATTTTGGAGATATTTTCATTAGATATATGGGTAACATGCATTAATATAGAAAATATTATAAAAATTAATTTAGATTCAAGTGTACGAGTCAAAAAAACATATGACTTTAACACAATGAAAGCAGAATCTGTGAAGGAACTTAGGGAACAGTATAGAGGATATTATACTATCTATACTGATGGGTCTAAGAGTGGTAATGGTGGTGGTGCTGCGTACTATGATCCTCGGCAATCATCAGCTGTTAATAAGAATAATTGTTTTAAAATAGATCAGTATGTATCAGTTATGTCTTTGGAGCTCTGTGCAATTTCAGAAGCGCTATCTTATTTACAAAATATTGCAACTAGAAAAGCATTAATATGTGTAGACAGTAAAAGTGTTTTACTACATATAGCTCGTTGCGCTTCTGGCTCCAGAAGTGCACCGATAGCTTATGTAATTCTAGCTAAAATGCAAAATATGCTTCAAAGAGGTGTTACTCTGAAATTGCAATGGATACCATCACATATAGGCATAAAGGGAAATGAGGAGGCCGATCGGTTGTCAAAATGGGGAAGAATGAGAGGGAAAATTTTGGACATTGGAACAAATTATGTGGAACTTTTACCTAAATCCTTACTAATATTATAAATGCGAAAGTAACTCTGTCTGTCTGTCTGTCTGTCTGTCTGTCTGTCTGTCTGTCTGTCTGCTACGCTTTCACGTCTAAACCACTGAATCGATTTTGATGAAATTTGGTACAGAGATGGACTAAAGCTTGAGAAAGGACATAGGCTACTTTTTATCGCGAAAAAATGGGTATAAGGGGTTGAAATAGGGGATGACATTTTGTATGGAAATTCGTCATTTTCGACGATAGAACCATGAATCTTTGTATTAAGGCACTTTATAATAAATAAATAAATATTCATTCTAGCATTTTGGAAATTTCATTTATATGGGGATGAAATTCAACCCCTAAAAGGCAAAAAAGCATACAGCCGAAACCACTGGGCCTAGAAACGTAATTTTTTTACACCGTAGTATTTCTTGGGGTACACGAGCTCTAGCAAAGAAATCGCGAAAAAATGGGTATAAGGGGTTGAAATAGGGGATGACATTTTGTATGGAAATTCGTCATTTTCGATGATAAAACTATGAATCTTTGTATTAAGGCACTTTATAATAAATAAATTAATAATCGTTCTAGCGTTTTGGAAATTTCATTTATATGGGGATGAAATTCAACCCCTAAAAGACAAAAAAGCATACAGCCGAAACTACTGGGCCTAGAAACGAAATTTTTTTACACCGTAGTATTTCTTGGGGTACACGAACTCTAGCAAAGAAATCGCGAAAAAATGGTTATAAGGGGTTGAAATAGGGGCTGACCTTTTGTATGGAAATTCGTCATTTTCGATGATAAAACCATGAATCTTTGTATTGAGGCAGTTTATAATAAATAAATTAATATTCGTTCTAGCGTTTTGGAAATTTCATTTATATGGGGATGAAATTCAACCCCTAAAAGACAAAAAAGCATATATCTGAAACCACTGGGCCTAGAACCGTAATTTTTTTACACCGTAGTATTTCTTGGGGTTCACGAGCTATAGTAAAGAAATCGCGAAAAAATAGTTATAAGGGGTTGAAATAGGGGCTGCCATTTTGTATGGAAATTCGACATTTTCGATGATAAAACCATGAATCTTTGTATTAAGGTATTTGATAATAAATAAATAAGTATTCGTTCTAGCATTTTGAAAATTTTACTTACATGGGGATGAAATTCAACCCCTAAAAAAACAAAAAGTATACAGCGGCAACCACTGGGCCTAGAAACGTATTTTTTTTTACTCCGGCGTATTTTTGGGGTACACGAGCACTAGCAAAGTATTTTTGGCAAATCACCCCCTTAAGGGAATGAAAAGCGTATAGCCGAAACTATTGGGGCTAGGAACGTGAAACTGTGTATTTCTGTATATTGTTCGATTCTCTTTCTTTTGTTGTAAATGAGCTCTAAGAAATTAGTTTTTGAAATTCATTCTCTAAGAGGGTGAAAAATGTATAGCCGAAATCATTAGGCCTAGAAATATGAAATTTTGTACAAAGTTGTCTCTATTGGAGAAAGTGCTCACTAAAAAAGAGTTTTTTGCAATTTTACCCCTAAGGAGGTGAAAAGCATATAACCGATATCACTGAGCCTAGGAACGATCATTTTAGTATACGGTCGGCTTTCTTGGGTTACTCCATTATTTTTTCTTAATGTTCGCTTATCAAGATAGCTTTGGATCGACGCAATATGTAGGCACTGCTCTGCCATCATAGATATTGCAAAGGTTCTTCTAGCAACATTTTATGACCAGCTGCCTGCCAAACGACATTGCTGGCTAGATGGCATCACCAATTGGTCCAGGTCGATGTAAATCTTTGTCTTAATAGTATTTTGCGACACTCACAAACAATGAAAGCGTTATAATATTCCTAGCCGCTACCAGACAGTAAGTTAAAATCAAGATATTAATCCAATTTTCTATGTCTAGAAATAAACAAATTTGATGCGTCTATTTGTCTGTCAAAATAATAGGATTTATTTATGGTAACACACTTATTTGCACGATACCTATGTCTAAAAAACCGGCCAAGTGCGAGTCGGGGTCGCGCACGAAGGGTTCCGTACCATTATCTATAAAAAGGGGGCAAATTGCGTTTGTTGTATAGG
The DNA here is from genome assembly GCA_032191425.1 of Lymantria dispar. Classification (NCBI taxonomy): domain Eukaryota; kingdom Metazoa; phylum Arthropoda; class Insecta; order Lepidoptera; family Erebidae; genus Lymantria; species Lymantria dispar. Next base: position 29,545,794 of record CM063455.1, read on the forward strand.
AGCCACCTTAAATATTTATTTTATTTTGTTTTTTATATTTATTGATATAACGGCAACAGAAATGCATAATTTGTAAAAAAAATCAACTGTCTAGCTATCGCGGTCCTTGAGATATGGCTTGGTGACAGACAGACGGACGGACAATTTTTTTTTGACTTATATTCGTTACGGGGTAACCTTCAAAACGGCTGGACCCATACTGATAATACTTTACTAACAGGTCTACCAAGCCTTACATAAGGAATAACTTAGGCTATATTTTATCCCGGTGTGGCTAGAACAACTGTGAGAATTTAGTCGATTTTAAAATTATTTCACTAACGCAAAGCTATTTTTGAGCGAGTAACATATTTAGGCTATTTTTTTATCCCGATATTCCTACGGGACCGGGCACAATGCCGGTGAAATTGCGGGAACTAAATGGATATGAAAATTAATTTACGAATGAAAATCTACATTATCAGTGAATAACAAATAAAGGCTATTTTCATCCTGGTGTTTGCCCGGGAACGAGAACTCCGCGAGTGAAACCGGTGGATGTTGACTAATTTTTAAATTCTTTCACCAATAGGAAGCTACGTTATCAGCGAGTAAGATAAGCAATTTTTATGTCGGATATTTGTATGGGATTTGATAATTATTATTTTTATTTTCACCCATATAAACTTATACTATCAGCGAGTAACATAGGCAATTTTTATCTCGGCGTTTGCATGGAAATGGGGTCTACGTGGATGAAACTGCGGGAGTTTGATCGCTATTATTTTTTTCCCCAATGGAAACCTATCATGGATAATGTATTATCAGTGACTAAGGATGGCCATATTTCTCATCGTCTTTCCACTTGAATTTAAACTACAAGGGTGGAAGTAATATTCAAATATAAAAATTTGTGAAGATATTTGGACGTTTGTTACTCAATCACGCGTAAACTCTTGACCGAATTTGGACGAAAATTGACACAGAGTATTTCTTAAATTAAGAATTATGAAAACCAACTTTTACGCGGGCGAAGCCGCGGGCAAAAGCTAGTATAAAGATAAATGTTACGAGCTATGGAAAGAGTATTTTAACCAGCAATCTAAAGAGAAAGGGATTTGGTATAGGACAATTGTATCGGAGCCTACTCATATTCCATGGTTCATGAACACCAAGCTCAGCAGAAAACATGCTGTGATAGCACACAGACTGAGATCTGGACACATGCCGCTCAATAAGTTTGGGTTCCTTATGAAAAAGAGAAGTTCACCAAATTGTGATGTGTGTGGAAATATTGAAGATGTCACTCACTTATTGTCGGAGTGTTCCAGGTTTCAGTCAGCTAGAGAGGATTTATTTAAAAAGCTTAATATAAACATATGTGATATAGGTATGTTTCACCATATATTGTCGGCACCTAATTCTGAAGCAGCCTATGATTTATTTAAGTTTGTAATGTTACGTTTTAATTAATATTTAATCTTGTAAGGTACGATGGGACTGGCATGTACATTTGTATAAAAGTTCCTAATAATAAATAAAGAGGAAAAAAAAAAAAAAAAAAAGAAGTTGTTAGGTTAGCTATTTACGTAATAACTTAAGAAGAAAGGTGCCTTTAGCAGGGACTGAATGATTTAACCGACTTGGTATACATGGATCTCACAAATTTTTATGGTAGAAAAATTCAGTTGCGAGGCTTGGCTTTTTTTACAAGTCTTGTTTTTGATGGTATCTCATTTCTTTTTGTAGATAGACCTACTTATTTGCCTTTTCGGTATCTTCTACTTCTTAAATACCAACAAAGGATTTTCTTAGAGCACACTCTCTGAAAAATGAGACATCTCTCCTTTCCGCTTGAGTCAATTCTATCTAAACTAAGCGGAGAGATGTGGAAATAAAGGATTGGCTTTTCAAAACACATCTCCTCTAGTCTCCTCTCCGCTTTGATGGCAATCGAGCCTAATGATGGCGTTCTTTCTTTCAGATAAATTTGAGGCAATTTAGTTTGCTTAATACTTTGGGAGATTTTGGTACAATTTCATAAGACACGTCCCACTGTTGCTTTTTCATTAAGTTGGTTGACCATTTTACAAGTTGTCTTTGAACATAATTATATCTGGGTATCTGTCTACACCTATTATGCCAATCATTATTCAGCCTATCGCCGTCCACTGTGGAACATAGACCCCCCTCATGCTTCACCATAAAGTGCGGTACTGCGGCACCTGCGTCCAACGACGCTAAAGGGTTGCCATGACTAGAGCTCATTTTTCTTCGCCTTATGAGGAATAATGACATAGTCGCCACGTTTGGTAGGCGGGTTGGTTTCGTAGTGAGATGTCATACATTTCCCCGGCGAGAGCTGCTGCCCACTCTTCTTCCTGTTTAATCTTTTTTTTTAAATGACAACGCCTTGCACTAAGGGAATAATAATCCTTATATTGTGGGGACTTTACAAACATATAATTCAACATCGCATCATCATCGCAGCCCTCATATGTCCCACTGTTGGGCTCGGGTCTCCTTCACAATGGGAGGGAATTTAACTCACAATACCATGCTGGCCAGACATGTTGATATAGGGTTTCATTTCGAGTTTGCCTTCTCTTGCACAGATGGTATGTGCATATTATATCCCATAGTCGTCTTATACGATATCCATGGGCAAGATAGAGAGTGGTGAATTGCGGAAAGAACATATAATTAACCGACACAAATTACATTCCGACTCAGAACAACAATTTGTGGATCGTACAAGGTGTTGTTTTGCATGGGATTCGAACCCGTGACACTAGCGCGGTACGTTGGTGTCTTAACTACTACGGCATCTGCGCAATCTTTAGCTGCTTGTTACGATTCCCATAGAGAAGCAAGGATGGCGACAAATGTATTCTTATTTTTTACAAAGTTACAATTCATTAACTGCAAATGTAACTTTGCAATCCTATATATTTTTATGAGTTTACAAAATTATTTATGCAGTTAGTGTATCTCGGTAACTGGATGATAATTATAATGTTTCATAATTTTTCCTTCATTTGTATACTAAACACTAATTGTATTCTAAATTAGAAGCCTCTATGTTGGCTAGAAGTGTGCCACTTTAATATTGATGATCGGTCAGTCAGTCAGTGAGTGACAAAATTACGAAATTTTGACTAGTTATAATTCTTAAACTATTGGTTCAAATTGAATGAAATTTGAAATACATAATTTGTATACAAGGTCTGCTAGGTTACTAAAAATTCAGGTTTCTAGTTTTATTAACAACGAAGTTATAGGGGGTCGAAAATGGCCTGAATGGCTTCGAGAAAAGTATGTTACGGCAGTTTTGCGTTTTGCCCGACTGTTTTTATTGCTCCACTTGGCGGGAGCACTGTCGTGCCCCCAGATACCAACAAATAAAATTGGAGTGTCTGTTTGTAATGTCAAAATAATAGGCTTTTTTCATGCTTACACGGTTATTTGCACGACACCTATGCCTAAAATAGTAATTAAAAAATTATGGTCTGTCTGTCTGTTTGTTCCGGATAATCTTCAAAACCGTTGAACCGATTTCAAAAATTCTTTCACCAATGGAAAGCTATAATATCAGGCCGTAAACTAGGCTATATTTTATCTCGGTATTCCCACGGGAACGGGAACTACGCGGGTAAAACGACTATGACCTATAACCAAAGCGAAGCGAGGGCGGGTTGCTAGTAATGAATAAAAATAAAAAATCTATTCTAATATCTTGGAATATTACCCGCAGCAAACAGAGAGATGGATGATCAAAAATTTTCTAAAGTGGTTTCTAGGTATATATAGGTATCGTGTAAATAACCGCGTGAGCATGAAAGAACGTATTATTTTGACATTACAAACAGACACATCAATTTTATTTATTTACTAGCAACCCGCCCTCGCTTCGCTTCGGTTATAGTCGTTTTACCCGCGTAGTTCCCGTTCCCGTGGCAATACCGGGATAAAATATAGCCTAGTTTACGCCCTGATATTATAGCTTTCCATTGGTGAAAGAATTTTTGAAATCGGTTCAGCGATTTGGAAGATTACCCGGAACAAACAGACAGACAGACAAAAATTTTTAATCGCTATTTTAGGCATAGGTGTCGTGCAAATAACCGTGTGAGCATGAAAAAAGCCTATTATTTTGACATTACAAACAGACACTCCAATTTTATTTATTGGTATAGATATAGATAGGTACGACAAACTCTAGAACATTTAATGATGATTTCAAACATTATGATAATTCACCATTTCCATTAAAAATTAAAGTGCTACGGTCGAAATAAATTAAAGAAATATTTTGTGCCATAAAACAATAATCTCAACAGTCTTAGTTATAAAACTCCACGTCGGGTGCCGTAACTGGAAGACTTTACGGTTCAGATTTACTGTCCAAGTTTTTGAATGTACTGAATAAAGTACATTCTGTAGCCGTAAACCGTGCGAGCGGTTAAAATTCACACTGAGAACCGTTTTCGTTTATTTCAATGGCTCTTCGCGGATTTTATTTGAGATTTATTAGTGGTTTTGTGTTGATAACAAGTATGATTATAATTTTTATGTAATGTAATTACTAATATGATGTAATTCATTGGCAATCATTATCAGCCTACTTCTTGGGCCTCGTAAGTCCCACTTTTGGGCTCATGTCTCTTCTATAATGGGAGGGAAATTAACCTATTATACTGCGCTGGTCAGATGGTCAATATTTATAATAATTTCTGATATTTACGCGAGTATTGCACATTTTAAATAAAACTACGGATTTTATCGCGTTTGAGTTTAGTGTTTGTATCGAGTTTTTATTCTAATATATATATATATATATATTTTTTTTATTTTTATTGCCAACGGTGGCAAACGAGCAAGCAGCACACCTGATGGTAAGTGAAACTGCTGCACATGGACCTTTGCAATACACAGGGGCACAGCCAGGCCGCTGCCTACCGTGAAGGAAATACTCTTCTTAAACCTCGTTTAAAGAAGGGCATGTCATAGCACTCGGGAAACACAGCAGCAGGTAGTTCATTCCAGAGCCTGCACGTGGGAGAAATGATCGCTGGAAACGTACAGTTGAAGACCATAACGTTTCCAGGTGAAATGGATGAACCCTGCTACGATGTCGAGTGGTACGTTGGTAGAATGGTGACGGTGGTATCAAGTCAAACAGTTCCTCGGAGCACTCCCCGTGAAAGAGTCGGATATATATATTCCATTATTATACAGGAATTATATCATAAATGTCAGTGCAAAAGAAAATGAACTTAATGCTATGCTAAGCTACAAATTCCATCATCATCATCATCTCTTTAGCCACATAGTTCTACTGTAGGACTCGGGCCATCATAATGGAAGAGAAATTGACCTACTATTCCACGCTGAGTAGATCCGTTGGAAAAGGGTTTTATATCTAGTTTTCCTTCTCTTGAATTGGTGGCATCTATATAGGTACCATCGATGCAAGAGAAAGAAAGCAAGATATACATATCAGTAATACGGTTAAGGTGGTGATAATTGACCACTGATGTCAAGTAACCCTGCTCCGGTGGTTGGTCCAACGACGAAGGCGACGTGGTTTTCGGGTAGGTTGCGGGAGTTGCGTGCTTAGGCCCCTCTGTCGCCCCGGACGGAGTGGTGCGGAGGCGCGCAGACCGCAGCCCACCCACAAAAAAAAAAAATAGGTGGTGATAATTGGCAAGTTTGAGTATCATCATTAATTCATAAACGACCTAATGTTGAGCGAGTCAGCCACCTCTACAGTGGAAGGATAATTTAATTGAATTGGGTATTTGAATTTTTTTTTTGTAATAAATCGAAAGATCATATTTAAGTTTTATAACAAAACTATTTTTTTTTTATTTATGTTTCGCAATAATTCAACAGCTCCCGAACAGATCCAAACGCGTGTGACGTCATAATGTTAGTTTTCACTCATTGCAATTTATACAGAGACAATAAGTACAATGCTTTGATTCTGCTGATATTTAATTCTGCTGTCATTGTTAAATAATTAAATATAAGTAATAAAAAATCGTTTTTTAGTAGTAAATTACCAATATTATTGTCAACTCATGGGTAATAGCTGTATACACTGTACTGTTATAAAATATCTTTAACATTATGACGTCACAATTCAGTCTTAGCGCGTTCATTGTCACGTGATTTTTATTCAAATTTTGATAATTTTTAAATGTTTATAGTTAATTAAAAAAATCTTTTTTAAAGCTTTCTGCACTAAATATCAATATTATTATAAATAAAGTTTTCAAATAGGTACATATAAAAGAATTTTTTTTTTCAAAAGCCCAATTGAGTAACTATCGGTTAGACGCGTTTTATTTTGAGTTTTCTTTCTTGCATAGATTTTATATCCTACTAATATTATAAACGCGAAAGTTTGTGAGTATATGAAGATGTTTGTTGCTCTTTCGCACAAAAACTACTGAATGGATTTTGATGATACTTCACAATAATATAGCTTACATATCAGAATAACACATATGCTATAATTTATACCGATATTCTCACGGGAAGAGGAACTGCGGGTGAAAGCGCAGGGCACTGCTAGTGTAAAATAAATCCCTTTCTCATGATCATTTCAGCTCATATTCGTGCCACTGTTGGGCTCGAGAATTCTCTACAATAGGAGGGAAATTGAGCTTACTAGGTAAGGTAAGGGAAAATGTAAGAAATTGCTAAAATAATAAAAAATCATACTAATTTTAAAAAAGTTAGTGTAGGGAAATATAATGGTAATAATTAGAAAAAATGAATCTAAATAACATTATGAATTAGTATTTATCAATTTATTACATTTTCCGATATAAAAATGGCTGTAAATTCATTAAATATTGGTCGGATAACTTTTTTTTATGAGTCAGTTCTTTTTTTCTTCCTACTTTTGGCGGTTTGCTCGAAAAATTAAAAGAAAATATATTTTTTTCAAAAACTGTACTTTGACGACTCCTACTGGTGAACCAGTGCGAGTTACACAAAAAAAAAAACACTAAGAATATTTTTAAGAGCGTGAAATTCCCCACAAGTTCCATCAAACCGATTTGCAATATTCTAAAAGCCAGGTAAGCATTAGAAATTTGAAAAAAAAAAATAAGATTCTTTTACATACATTTTGAATGGTAAAACTTTAAATTTAAATTGTAAGTACTTAAAATTAATATTAAAAGCTCAACCTTGGTGAGAATTTTTTTTCTATATGTAGATTAATATTTTGCATGAGCAACGAAAAAAATTTTTTTTGCGGCAATGAACCACCCTAATATATCTTGTATCTTTAAACGAGTAATTCTTGTGTATATATATATATATATATATATATATATATATACATATATATATATATATATATATAAACTCATTTGCAAAAAAAACGGGCGGTTTTGATTTTCATTCATATTTAAAAAGATACAATACCAAAAAGGTTTCAATCGTTTGTACACGTTACTGGCCGGTTTTAAAAATGCTGTGGTATTTAAAAAAGTACGTTCTAAATTCAATTTTTCATTTGATGTTCATTTTTACAGAAAACCCCTTTTTATCCTACATTTTTGGCGCGAAGTTCCAGAAGTTAACATCGACTTTCATAACTTTTATTCAATTTTTATCGATTAATTTCATATCCTTGACTGTCAAAGCTTTATTTAATGCTGTTTGGCTGTATCAAAAATGGTAGATAAAGTGGTAAAAGCTACCAAAATTATCGCGCTGCTTGAAGAGGGTTGCAGCCAATGTTTCGTGGCTAGGAGGCTAAATGTTAGTCGCTCGACAGTCCAAAGGACCTGGCAGCGATATCAGGAGACTGGTTCCGTCGAGAGAAGGCCTGGTTCTGGAAGAAAACCATGTACCCAACCACGGGATGATCGTTTTCTTGTGAGTCGCGCATTGAGAAATCGCAAATCTTCGTATGTGGATCTTAAGAACAACCTCCAAGAAGTAAGAAATGTGCATATTAGTCTATGGACGGTCAGGAGGAGGCTTCTCGCTGCCAATATACGCAGTCACCGCCCGGCCCGCGGCCCCAAATTACTCCGTGAGCACAGAGTTCACAGGCTTAGGTTCGCTAGAAATTGTGAATCATGGACTCAAGACGATTGGAATAGGGTTTTGTTCTCTGATGAAGCCAGGATATCTCTGTTCGGTGAAGATCGACGTCGGCGAGTGCTAAGAAGACAAGGAGAACGCTTTGCAGAGGCATGTTTCGAAGAAATCACACCTTATGGTGGGGGCTCTGTTATGTTTTGGGCTGGAATAAATTCAATGGATCGTACAGAGTTAGTCTTCATTGAAAACGGCTCACTGACTGGGCATCGATACATAACGGAAGTTCTAATTTCTCATGCACAACCCGCATTGGCCGCTCTAGGTGAAGACTCGATTTTTATAGACGACAATGCTCGCGCCCACCGATCCCGCGATGTTAATGCGTATGTGCAAGAGGTCGGCATTCGTCGTTTGGATTGGCCAGCTCGAAGTCCCGACCTCAATCCCATAGAGCATGTCTGGGACGTTCTGAAACGGCGTGTGAGATCAGTATACCCGGCTCCGCAGACCATCAGAGAGCTGAAGAATGTGATTACTGCGGAGTGGGAACGTATTCCGCAAGCAAGTATCCGGGATATACTCGCTAGCATGCCCAGACGAATTCAAGCTGTGATTTTAGCTAGAGGGGGTCACACTCGATACTAAACATTTATCTGCTTTTACTTTATTAAAGAAAAACAAACAAAAAAACTTTTTTATTTTTACTTCATGAGCATATGCACTACTAGCGAATATACACTACTAGCGAGGTTTAGCATTATTTCCCATAAATTGTATCTAAATTTTATGAAATACTGATGAAAACGATTATTTTCTTATTAATTTAGCAAATTGTGTGGATAAAACTACCTATAATTATCAAACAAAGAAATATTAACATTTGAAATGGTTCATTGCTTAGGTGCCCGTTTTTTTTGCAAATGAGTTTATATATATATATACCTATACAGTATGACTGGTAAAAGATTGTACATATTCAAGGAAACGATAGATAATGGCCACATGTAACTAATAAAAGTGTAAAAAGAAGATAATATTAATTAACTACATAGTAAACATCAACAATATTAGTGTTACAAGACTTCCAAAAATATTGTCACCCTACTGGCGATACACCGATACCGAAATCGAGTAACAGTTTTGTTAGCACTGTTGTCAAGATTTTGGATATTTATTACTAGAATTACTTAAACTAGGTGTAAGAATAATGTCATAAAACACTAAAGTTATTTGCAGATTCATAGCTCTTACCAATCCTGAGATAAAGTGATTTGTTTCTAATCAAAACAATAGGTTTGCCAGCGTACGTTGACCTCTGTCTGCGGTCCGCGACGAAAAAAATACCTACTGGGTCGAGTCGCATAGGTAGAATATTTACCTAAAATGTAACTAGTTCAATGCGCGAACTGTTTAGTACCTATAATTGCTGACGTACGTTGACCTATCCCATGTGCCCATAACTAAATATTTTTATAAGATAATTAGTTCAAAATTTAAGTACCAATTTTTTTTATATATTCGGTATCAGAATCGAGTACTGAATACCCTCCTTCAATATGTACAATCTTTTACCAGTTACCCTGTATATATATTCAGGATCACGAAAACGGCACCAACGATTTTGATAAAACTTGGCATACTAGAGGTTTCGAAGCCAAAAAATCGATCCAGCTAGGTTTTATTTATAGAAAATGTTGTTTTGTCCGTGTTTTTAGCAAAATAAACAATGACATTAAATTTTAAAAGAATATGAATTCAAATTTCGTTGGCAACGTCATGAGTTACGATAGCTCAGATGGGAAGGTGACAGGTTTTAATGTTGGTATTTTTTCAATCAAACAGCGTCGGTTCGAATCTCGGTGTTATTATTATTCTCTTTTTGTAATTTTTTATATATTTTTAATTATTTATTTTTTATTTTTTAGTAATATATATCTAAATAAATTCGATAAAAATATGCCGAGCGAAGCTCGGTCAACCAGATATATATACCTATATATATATTCAGGATCTCGGCAACGGCACCAACGATTTTGATGAAACTTGGCATACTAGAGGTTTCGAGACCAAAAAATCGATCTAGCTAGGTTTTATTTATAGAAAATGTTGTTTTGTCCGTGTTTTTAGCAAAACAAAATACAATGATATTAAATTTTAAAAGAATATGAATTCAAATTTCGGCGTCAACGTCATGAGTTACAATAGCTCAGTTGGGATGCTGTCCAGTTTTATTTTAGTATTGTTTTGGCATTCAAACAGTGTCGGATCGAATCCCGGTGTTATTATTATTCTCTTTTTGTAATTTTTTATATTTTTTTCATCATTTAATGTTTATTTTTTATTATTATATATCTAAATAAATTCGACAAAAATATGCCGAGCGAAGCTCGGTCAACCAGTTATTTTTGTATTAATCAGTCATCTTTTACGACATCCACGGTCAAGAAAGGTAGTGGTGAATTGTATTCTTACTCCGTCACCACACGAAATATGTCCTTTAGTGGACTTTAACGACACCCAAGAGTATGATAGGAGGTAATGAATTGTTCTTTTACTCCGTCACCACACGGAAAAGAACGCACGGAATAAGGATACAATTAACCATCTCCTTTCTTGCCCGTGGGTATTATAAAATATGACTAAAGGGTATTTAGACATATATAGTACATTTTTTTTAAGGGTGGGTTATGGTAAGCGTACGCACGGTCCATTCCGTGAGACTGTGAGACTGAGATAAAATATATTGCTTTAAAAAAAAAAGAAAAACAACACCCTGCTCTAAGGAAATAATCCTTGTATTACCGAGGTCATTACAAACCTTAAGTGTTTAGTAACGGACACAAATTGCATCCAGACTTTGAACAACAATTTGTGGCTCACACAACGCGTTATGATTCGTGGGATTCGTTACGACGACACTGGCACAGTAGCTCAGTATTTTAACTATTACACCATCTGTGCATCATTGCTTGGTTACAGTTATATACGCAATAAATCCTCTACTAATTATGTTCAGTATTCTAGTATATTAATAATTATGTTGTTTTGTATAAATGTAAATACAAGTTGCAATATATTTACGCAGTGAAAGTGGAGGCGAAATTGATATATATGAATCACTTGCAAACCGGTCGCCAAAAGGTCAAGACCTACTTGCGAAACTTGTACTCGCTTTTACTTTGCACAGTAACGAGGACTTCTAATACTTAAAACTGTAGTATTTTCAATTGCGATGGATTAGTGGTTGACCGTGTGATGGAGTAAGAATACAATTTACTACTCCATATCTTGGCTGTGGATGTCGTAAAAGACGACTAAGTGATATAATAAGACCACTGAATTCAAGGAACTCTGCACCGGTGGTTGGCTCAAAGACAAAGGTGACGTGCTATATGGGTGGGTTACGGGTGTGCGTGCTTACGCCCCTCTGTCGCCCCGGACGGAGGGGAGCGAGGAATGCGCCCCAAAAAAAGTGATATAATAAGCATATAACATCTGTATAAGAAAGGAAGAACTCGAAGCAAAACCCTATTCCAACACGTCTGCCCAGCATGGTATATAGTACGTCATTTTCCCTCCCATTGTGGAGGAGGCCCAAGCCCAATAGTGGGACGTATGCGGGCTGCGATGATGATGATAATGTGTGGTTAATCTAATGGACTGCCATACAGAGGTTTTTCATTATTGTTGGTGGCAAAGAAGCAAAGGACACACCCGATAGTAACTGATATTGTCCCTCACGGACCTTTGACAGGTCGCTGAAAGGGTAGAAACTGAAGGGAGTGTAAATGCATATATGGCGTAGTGGTTAAGTTACTAACCTACCGTGCCAGTATCGTGGGTTCGAATTCCAAGCAGGACAACACTTTGAGCGATCCACAAATTGTTGTTCTGAGTCTGAATGTAATTTGTGTTGGTTTATGTTGGTAAAGGCCGTTTCTAAATTAATGGACAACATCAAGAGCTAGAGTATCAGATATTGCGGGAGAAAGAGAGTGTACATGCTTATTTATTTTCAGAGAATGTAAGAGTAATGAATTAGTTTTTGAGATTTTTCTTGCTTTCTCTCTTTTTTTTTTGAGTGAATACTTTTCTAGCTGGACTTTGATCCGCCATTTTCCGAATCCTGATCCGCCATTTTCGATATCGATGGAAACTTCTCAAGAAAAAGAGCTTAAGTGACTGCAAAAATGCGTAAATATACGGATTCCCTAGACATTTTTTAATAGTAATAGACTAGTTATATATAGTTACTATAGACGTGTTGGTATTGGGTTTTATTTAATCAACAGACACGTTAATTATATCTTTGTAAAATCCCCCGCAACACAAGGATTATTCCCTTAGTGCACGGTGTTGCATTAAAAAAATGCAAGCAATAAGGTTCGGTGATATTTAAAGCATCACCTGATGATGAATAAAAATATCAAGCTATTAAATATAATACTTTTATAAGTAATTTAGCAACTGTATCCTACCGTAATATTAGGGACCGGCATCCAAGTATATCCCATTTACCTCTGACAATCAAACCGTTGTGCTTTCGTAGGCCGAGTTCAAAACATTTACCAAAACTCCCACCCTGCCATCAAGTAATACGTAACTTGGTCTAAGTCATACGAGTAGCGGTTAGAAAACAATTTGTTAATTTTGTTACATAGATCTCTGAGCCAACTGAAATAAGATTTCATAATTCAGCATCCTCTTGGCTTATTTACGTTTCGCTGCTAAAATAAAGTCACCTCCACACTTCCATTGTGTTTGCAAGTTGATCAAGAAACGACGTTGAAAATTTTACTGCACAGATGCCGTAGTGGTTAAGATGAATTTCAGGCAGGACAACAATTTGCGGCGGGCAGAACACACGCCCCCGGTCATGGCTCCGCCAGACACTGACCGGGAGGCCGACGACGACAGTGCCATCACGGAACCCGAGATGGGGGTGGCGGTGACGCGCATGCGCGCAAAGTCTACCGCCCCCGGGCCCGACGGTGTTCCTAACCGCGTGCTGGCCCTGGTCCTCGAACACCTGGGACTCCGCCTCAGGGGGCTGTTCGACGCGTGTTTAGCGTCCGGACGGTTCCCTGGGTGCTGGAAGGAGGGAAGGCTGGTGCTCCTGCCGAAGCCGGGACGGTATCCGGAGTCGCCTTCGGCCTACAGGCCTATCGTGCTGCTCGATGACACGGGCAAGCTACTGGAGAGGGTGGTAGCTGCCCGCATCGAGCGGCACCTCGTCGGCACGGGGCCCGATCTGTCGGACGCCCAGTTTGGGTTTAGGAGGGGTCGTTCGACGATCGCGGTTCTGTTGCGCCTGAGGGCCGTGGCGACTGAGGCCGTCACCGGCGGGGGAGTGCTGTTGGTGGTGTCCCTAGACATCGCCAACGCATTCAATAGTCTGCCATTCAGCTGCATCAGGGAGGCGCTCCGGTATCACGGGGTGCCAGTTTACCTGAGGCGGCTAGTGGCAGACTATTTGGAGGGGCGCAGCGTCCTCTGCACCGACCGAGCAGGGGATATCGTGCGAACGCCCATGACGTGCGGTGTCCCACAGGGGTCGGTCCTCGGACCCACCCTGTGGAACATCGGCTACGACTGGGCGTTGAGGGGGAGCCTCCCGCCCGGGCTGGGCGTGATTTATTACGCCGACGACACGCTCGTCACAGCCCGCGGTGGGACGCTAGAAGAGGCGGTAAGCCTGGCGACCTCGGGTACCGAGGAGGTCGTCAGACGGATCGAGGCGCTGGGGTTGAGGGTCGCCCTGGACAAGACGGAGGCCCTCTTGTTCCATGGGCGCACTATGAGCCCTCCCATCGGCGTCTCGATCACCGTCCACTCGGTCGACATCAGCATCCGGGCCCATATGAGGTACTTGGGCCTGGTGCTCGACGGGCGATGGTGGTTCCGGGAGCATTTCCGTAGGCTCGCTCCGCGGCTCGTCAGCGCGGCGTCCGCCCTATCGTGGCTTATGCCGAACGTGGGCGGACCGAGCGCTGCGTGCCGACGGCTGTACGCGGGGGTCATCCGGTCGATGGCCCTGTACGGCGCACCGGTGTGGGCGAGGTCCATGACCGCCCGACTTAGGGCCCTTCTGTGGCGACCACAGAGGGTCACGGCGGTCAGGGCCATTCGCGGATACCGCACGGTGGCGACGGAGGCAGCGTGCCTATTGGCCGGGACTCCCCCGTGGGACCTGGAGGCGGAGATGCTCGCCGGACTATATCGGCGGGTGACGGGGTGCGAGCGGAGGGCGGTGTGGTCTCGTTAAGGGATCTCACCGCCTGGCGCGTCGACGCCCGCCGAGACGTCATCGCCCGTTGGGCAGTCCGGCTGGAGAGGCCTCGGTTCGGGGTGCGAACCGTGGAGGCCTTCCGGCCGGTGCTGATGCAGTGGTTGGAGAGGCGGCACGGGGTGCTCTCCTTCCGACTGGTGCAGGTTTTGACGGGGCATGGGTGCTTCGCCAAATACCTGCACAAGGTCGTTAGGAGGGAGAGTACACCGTCCTGCCACCACTGCGATTGCGACGAGGACAAGGCGCGCCATACGCTCGAGGCCTGCGGGGCTTGGGCAGTGCAGCGCTGTGAACTCGTCGCAATCATCGGTACGGACCTGACGCTGCCGGCTATCGCTAGGGCGATGGTCGACAGCGTCGGGAATTGGGACGCAGTCGCAGCCTTCTGCGAGACAGTGATCTCGCGGAAGGAGGCGGCGGATCGCCTGCGTGAGGAGCGCAGCCTCGATGAGGAGATCCGCCGCCGGCGACTGGGGCGGCGCAGGCGCAACTATCTGCGCCTCATGCCGCCCTAGCCGAGGCCGCGGGTGACGTGACCGGGGATTAGTCCGTCACCCGCCGAGAGGCCGACCGCGTGAGGAAAAGACCGACGTCCTCCCCGAGGGGGGGACGTCGGTCGATGGGAGGGTACCCCAACAGGGGGTATTCCGTCGGGCCGACCACTGACGACAAGTTAACGCTGCTCCAGTGGTCGGCCCAACGACGAAGGCGACGTGGTTTTCGGGTGGGTCGCGGGAGTTGCGTGCTTAAGCCCCTCTGTCGCCCCGGACGGAGTGGTGCGGAGGCGCGCCGACCGCGGCCCAACCACAAAAAAAAAAAAAGGACAACAATTTGAGCGATCCATAAATTAATGTTCTGATGTAATTTGTGTTCATTAATTATATGTTAGTAAAGGCCCTCGCAATTCAAAGATTATTTCCTTAGTGCAAGATGGTGTCTTTAAAAAAAGGGCTAAAAAATTATGAATAATGATAGCGAACATTTTTTTTCAATTTAAATTTCATTGCCATAATGTGTTTGGTGTTATCACTGAGGTGATGATATTCTCAGAAGAGTAACACTTATTTATTTTGCACTGAATGCCGTAACAGAAGATAGGCGTAAAAAGATTAATGATATAAATGACCCACGTTCGTCCCGTCCTTCTCATTTCGTGAAAATTTTTAACGTTAATTGTTGGCGACATTAATTAATTTCCTATTAGATAACTGTTTACTTTTATAGTAGTTTATGAAGAATATTTCACAAATCTTAATATCCGGTGGGAGTCAAAGATTCTATTGAGCAAATTTAACACCAAGTAGTAGGACGTCTGTCAAACGTAATATTTTGAAATTATCCAACTTTGGAAGGCCTATATCTATATAGGTGACTGGACTAGGGAGTTAGTCCGTCACCCGCCAAAAGGCCGACCGCGTGAGGAAAGACCGATGTCCTCCCCGAGGGGGGGACGTTGGTCAAGGATATGGTACTCCTCAGGGGGTATTCCATCGAGCTGACCATTGACGATAAGTCACTCTGCTCCGGTGGTCGGCCCAAGGACGAATGCCTTACGCCTCTCTGTCGCCTCAGACGGAGTCGGGCGAGAAGTGCGCTGACCGTAAAGGATAATACTTTCTAAGATTCACAAATTGTCCTTATAAGTCAAGTTTGTAGTGTTGTAGTATAATTTGTGTCCGTTAATTGTATTTCTAAAGTCCTCTATAATACTAAAAATAATTGGTGTAAGATTTTAGTTATTTAAAATAATATTCTAATTCGCTCATATCAACTAAGTCATAGAAAATCGCTAACTCTTATAACTTACACGTTTCAACTAGGGAATCCCTCTTACTAATGGCTCGCGGTTGAAAGCATCCAGTGTTTACTTTTATTGTCGAAATAAATCTGTCTTAACTGTCCCGATAATCGTCGGTAACCGTTTGCTACGTAAATATTGCAAGGTTATGGCTAGATAACTATTTATTTGGAAACCTTTCTGGGACTATTCTATGTAATAGTTCTTTTTATATAAATGTACAAGTGCTTATTTGTGAGGTAATGTATTTCTAAATGGTAAAGCTTTGGTGCTGTAATGTTGGTATAATGTAGATATACAATTTTCCATGTGATCATGGAGTAAAAATACAATTCATTTCCTACCTTATACTTAGGTGGTAGTATAAGACTACTAAAGGATATAATATGCATTTAATATCTATGTAAGAAAAGAAACTCTCGAAATAAACCCTATACTGTTTGATCGGCATGATATTGTAGACCAATTTTCCTCATATCGTGGAGGAGGTTTGAGTCCAACAGTGGGGCGTATGTGGGCTGCGATCATGATGATTTATATAAGAGAAGGAAAATTCATAGTAAAATACTAACATATGTGCCTAGTATGAAATAGTAGGCCGAGTTCTCTCCCATTGTGAAAGCCATGCCACGTGTATGAGCTGATACGACGATGAAGACAATGATACAATGTAGGTTATTTGAAGGAGTATACGAGGCTTACGGCTTCTTCTTGACTTACACCCCACTAGCTATGCCTTTCTTTAGAATTAAGCTACCTCGCTGGTGAGACGAGTTTCTTTAGTTTTGTCAGAGTTATCTACTGACAGTCGTATCTTCAGACACCTAGGAGAAAGGGATGGGTAAGGTCACATTTTTTTTTTTTTTTCGTAACTCGTTCAGCAGAGAAAGGTGACATTACATTATTTTAAAAGGTTTCTTTGCTGATATATTACAACTCTGTTAGCCATACGAGTTAGTAGGGTTACTGGCGAACTCTGGAAAGCCCAGCTAAGAGTGCTAGCAGCAGCACGTGTCAACGTGAAAGAGTTCCTTTCTTACCCGTTTCGTCGCCTCCTGCGACATGACTGCATCACAGAAGACGGCGAGCTCGTCCCAGTTTCTAATACTATTAAGCATCGCCTTAGCATTATTAAGTTGGCATCAATAATTACTACAAGTCTACAGGGCTGCTCTGCCCGGTCTACACAGGCTTAAACGTATACTGTGTTGTGTCTTCGTCACAACCGCAATGGTAGCAAGACGGTGGCCTCTCCCGGTCACAGGTAGACTTTTTATTTTTTTTTGCAGGTACTTGCTAAACTGACCTTATCCTGACAAGACCTTCACCAAATGAAAAGAGAGCCCATGCTGCCACTTCATTATTACTGCCAGTACCGGTCAAAGGACCTCTACCGTCCGAACACCGAAACGAAACCGGTGCTCCCGGAGCCACCGTCACATATATCCGTCTTAATTAGTAGTCCACCCTAAGCTCGTCTTGATGCATCTGACTACATTCTCAGTACGGAGAATTGCTAAGTGTGTTGCGTCTTCCAACTTCCCATTCTGGGCTGTAACAAGTTTCAACGTCGTAGTAAATTACGGCCAGCCCAGAAATGAGTCTACCTCGCAACGTCCAGTCATAGCCAATATTCTACAGAATCGGCCCCAACAGTGACCGCTTTAGGAGATCGCACAATATATGCTTTCGGCAAAGACCTACTCGGTCCATATAAAGGATAGCTAGCAATAGCAATATCACCTGTCCGGATATTGACATCCTTGAAATTCAAGCGGGGTATGGACAAATCATAGTCTAAAATAAAGGGTATCTGGCTAAGTTTTACGATCGGCCGCGTGCCTAACATCAACCCTCCTTGGCAATAAAGATTATTACTAACGAGACAAAACATTATTACTTATTCTATAACAACCGCACTATAAAAACATGACATCTAAAATGGCAGTCATAAAAAGCCCATTTAAAAAACAATCCCACCGACAATAGAGAAGGTAATTATGTAGAAATCGTAAAGGGTCCCTATCAAATATTTTGCACCTCGGTTAACGAGCGTATCTAGTTGTAAAACTTTATATATCTCTCTTATTTATTATGTAGTTTGTATTAATATTATAGTTTAGTTTTTTATTTATTGAAAGATTATTATCATCATCATCGTTTCGGCTCATGTATCCACTGCTGGGCTTTCCTTCATAATAGGAGGGCAATTAAATGTATAGTATGTTGGTATACTATGCTGGTCAGACAAGTTGATATAAGGATTTATTTCTAGTTTGCCATCTCTTGAATAAGTGTCATATGTGTAATATACGTCTTAGTCGCCTTTTACGGCACCCACGGGAAAGAAAGAGGGTGCTGAACTGTATTCACACTCCGTCACCATACGCAAGAATAAATATGGATATTAGCAAATTCTTATGGTTTTACTCGCGTAGTTACCGTGAGAATATCGGTATATATTTTACATTGTAAATTACTCGCTGATAATTTATAATTTAGCTTTCTATTGGTGAAAGAATTTTTAATATCAGTTCAGTAGTTTAGATGTGAAATGCGTAATAAATAAACTTATTTTTGCATTTATAATAGTTTTTCGTGTGGTGACAGAGTAAGAATACGATTCACCACTCTCTATCTTGCTCGTAGATGTCGTAAAAGACGACTATGGGATATAATATGCACATAACATCTATCCAAGAGAAGGTAACTCGAATTGAAATCCTATACTAACATGTCTGACCAGCATGGTACAATAGGTCAAATTCTCTCCCATTGTGGAAGTGGCCCGAGCCCAACAGTGGGACGTATGTGGGCTGCGATGACGATGATGATGATGAATATTAGTCAGGATGATATTGACGTCAATAAAAAGTTCATATGATCAATTGTAACAAAAATATTTTACCTTCACTGAAAGTGTAATATTTTCAGCAAAAGTCGCCATATTTTTTGTGTGAAAAGATTCACTAAAGGCGAGGTCATATCTAAGATTTTGTCCGAAGTAGTCACTCAATGTATGACGAATGTCATTAGCAATGTATGCATGCCAGTAAGGGACTAGTTTTATTGCGCGTCAGTTTTATAGTTCTGCCAATAGCTGATGGTGGCTACAGGCTCTGGGTGCAAGCTTTAGGGAATTAGGTTGCAGCCACTAAGTTAGCGAGTTCAAGAGCAGAGCATAAGTCTAAAATATATTATTTAGCAAGCAGATTATTGTGGAGTACTGCTCACATCTCTGGGCAGGTGCACCCAAATATCAGCTAGACCCACTTGACTCCCTCCAAAGGCCTGCTGTTCGAATCGTCGGGGATCCCAATCTTACGTACGGATTGGAGTCGCTGGAGCGGCGGCGAAACTTTGGGTCACTCTGTGTACTCTACCGAGTCTTTCACGGGGAGTGCTCCGAGGAACTGTTTGACTTGATACCACCGTCACCATTCTACCAACGTACCACTCGACATCGTAGCAGAGTTCATTCATTTCACCTGGAAGGAAACGTTATAGTCTTCAACTGTACGTTTTCAGCGATCATTTCTCCCAGGTACGTGCAAGCTTTGGAATGAACTACCTGCTGCTGTGTTTCCCGAGCGCTATGACATGTCCTTCTTTAAACGAGGTTTAAGAAGAGTATTTTCTTTACGGTAGGCAACGGCCCGGCTGTGCCTCTGTTATTATATGTGCGGCAGTATCACTTACCATCAGGTGTGCTGCTTGCTCGTTTGCCACCGCTGGCAATAAAAAAAAAGATTAGTCATTGCTATTAGTAGCATGAGTTTTTCACAAGAGCACTGCTATTTTTGCTCACACTCTTGATGATATTTGAAATAAGAGATATCATCACCTCAGCCTATATATGTCCCACTGTTGGGCTCAGACCTCCATAATGGGAAGGGAATTGACCTATTATTCCACGCTGGTCAGACGTGTTGGAATAGTGTTTTGTTTCGAATTTTCCTTCTTTTACACAGATGTTACATGCTTATTATATCCCTTAGTCATCTTTTACGATATCCACGGGTAAGATAGGGAGTGGTGAATTCTATTCTTACTCCGTCACCACACAGAGAAGTCTATCTCCTCTTTATTTTATTCACATTAATTAAAAGAAAAGCTTTCATTTATTTACAGCATAAATATAACAGCTTTAATTTCCCATTTCCATATTGGTAATTATCATGTATCTGGAGAATTTCTAAAGTTTGAACGTTATTTTTCTATACATATGTTTTGTTACTTAACTCCTCTTAAACAGCTGGGTCAATTTGAATGAAATTTTATGTATAAATTTGAGTGAGTCCCAGAATAATTTGAAAATACAGATAAACACGATAGATGGCATTGAAATCCACTTTTCCTTAGAATAATAACGTATAGAAGGATAGTGTCAACACTTCGAACTTTCAAAATTTGAATCTAAAAATACTAATGGCGCGCAGACGATTATACACGTACACATGCACACCACTATATAAATTATGAAATCAAATTTTGTTTTTATTAACATAAATTGTCGAATTACATTTAAAAGTAACTTTAATAATCTTTTTATATTTTTCAAATGTGTTGTGACACCATTTGAATGCACAAACCGTCATAATTACCTATTTATTTTTTAAGAGTTGCGTACGTTCGTGCAGTACAATGACTTGTACATTACGGAACGGTGCCGGTGTAAGCTCCATTAGGCTTCAATTGAAATGCCTCACTTTTTGTGCGTGAACTTACCTTCTATACGTTATTATTCTAAGCACTTTCATTAAAAATTGATGTTTATTTTATTATATTTCATGAAAATCCAAATCTTAAATTTTTTATTACATTTACTTGATCTGTATATTTGAAGATGATTTTCAATCTCTTATAATCAAGGGCCGATTACAATGTAATAATTTAAAAACTAAATATCTTAGAATAATAACGTATAGAAGGATAGTGTCAATACTTCGAACTTTCAAAATTTGAATCTAAAAATACTAATGGCGGGCAGACGATTACACACGTACACACGCACACTACTATACAAATTATGAAATAAAATTTTGTTTTTATTAACATAAATCGTCGAATTACATTTAAAAGTAATGTTAATAATCTTTTTATATTTTTCAAATGTGTTGCGACACCATTTGAATGCACAAACCGTCATAATTACCTATTTATTTTTTAAGAGTTGCGTACGTTCGTGCAGTACAATGACTTGCACATTACGGAACGGTTACGGTGTAAGCTCCATTAGGCTCCAATTGAAATGCCTCACTTTTTGTGCGTGAACTTACCTTCTATATGTTATTATTCTAAGCTAAATATATATATATATATATATAATACGCATGCCTTTTAAGTTCTGTCCTTTCCATATTGCCCGCAATTTTGAATTTGGAACTGTTCTATATTCAAATGTGTTTAAATTTTGAATCTCAAAATAGTTGAAAGTATTAGTGTTAATGCTATTGTTTAGTCACAGCGTCGATAAGAATCTGTCAGGTTATGTACGAAAATGAATCTTTCTAAGGAAAATGATCGTGCAGTAATTTTCTACAACTTTAGAAGAGGCTTGACACGGCTTCAGTGTTTTGAAGAGCTAACATCTGTGTTCAGTGATGAAGCCCCATGTCTGCGTACTGACGAACGCTGGTATTTAGAATTCCAGCGTGGACATACTAGTGTTAGTGACAAATATCGCGAAGGACGCCCAAAATCTGCCTTCACTGAAGATAACATCATTGCTGTGAGACAACTAATTCTCGAAGATCGTCATGTGACATATCGAGAGATAGAGGCTCTATTAGGCATCTCAGCGATAACCATTCAGAAGATCTTGCATGAAGCGCTTGGTGTGAGAAAGCTAGATTGCCGTTGGATACCGAATCTGCTTTCGGCGATCACAAGGCGGCCCGCGTCAGATGGTGTAAGAAAACTCTGCAAAGGTTCAACCGAGGAGAATCAAATCACGTCTACGACATCACCAGTGGTGACGAATCTTGGATCTATGCCTACGATCCTGATTCCAAACAACAATCTACAATTTGGGTCTTTCAAGACGAGCCAAACCCGACTAAAGTTGTTCGTTCTCGAAGCACTTCAAAGAAGATGGTGGCCACGTTCGTTGGAAAAACCGGCTATGTTGCTACTATTGCACTTGAAGATCGTAGAACGGTTAACTCAGAATGGTATACCATAGTTTGTTTACCACAAGTCATCACCGAACTTCGAAAATCTAACTCAAAGCGACGCATTATCCTGCACCACGACAACGCAAGCTCACACAGCGCTCGTCAAACGATTGAGTATTTGAAGCAGGAAAAAGTAGAAATTCTTGACCATCCTCCATACAGTTCTGACCTAAGCCCTAACGATTTCTTTACATTTCCTAAAATGAAGAAAAGTCTTCGTGATCAAAGGTTCCAGTCCGGCGAAGAAGCAGTCGACGCTTTCAATTCAGCCATTTTGAACACCGCCAATTTAAAGTGGAATAAATGTTATAATAACTGGTTTGAGCGAATGGAAAAGTATATTAAGCTACGTGGTGAATACTTTGAAAAACAATAAAAAGTACTATAAGGTTCTAGTTGTTTTTTTCTTCAAACGACAAAACTTAAAAGGCATGCCTCGTACAGTCGTTTGCAATAGAATTCAACAATCATGTAAACAAACCAATTTGTCACGATTACTCCGTAATCACATACATTTGACGATCAATTATGAACATAGGCTGATTTCAACGAACGCACCATTGTTTTCACATTATCTTCAACACGATTTAACTGTATTTATATGTTAAATTTGATTAAAACATTTGCAACGTAAAAATTTCGAAGTATTTGACAAGCCGTCATCTTAGTTTTTTACTCATCGAACTCTCTAAGTCGTTGAAAAGTTAGTGTTGTTCGTAATCTGAAGTTAACTTTTATTTTTAATTTAATTAATTTATTTAATATTATTTGAATACAATAAAATTTTTTTTTCAAGAGCTTCATATAATTATACCAAAACGGATTGTATCCTAAGCCATAAAAATAATGGTTAGTTTTATAAAATTGACAGGTGGCCATTTTGTTTATAGAATTGTCATTCACTGTTCTGTGGGTTCGCTGTGCATTAGTGTTTTCTGTTTCCGTTTTCTGTTTTCGATTTCTACGACTTTGCATTCTCATTTTGGACTTTTGTTTTGCTTTACGATTTGGCTGGACATATTTTTCTTGGAACGACGACCTTTGCACGGAATCACGGACTTTGATATAGCATACGATTGGTATTTTTTCTCAAGGAGTAATCAGGAGGTAAGAATGATTTAGATCTATTACCTACAACACAAATCTATTAGACGCACTTTAATATTGTATTGCCCTCGTAACTAATTATTTGAATAGATCATAATTACTGAAATGTATGTTTGTAAAATTATAATATTATTAAGGGTATTTATAAATATAAAATTACATTATGACAGAAAATTATCTTTTTTGTTTTAGGTTTAAGATGGTTTTAGACAAAATTCTGCCGGGATCTGTAATTGTAATGGATAATGCTCCATACCATTCTCGCCAACTCGAACAAGTGCCCAACATGAGCTGGAGGAAGGATGCTATACAAGAATGGTTACGTAGCAAAAATATAGCTTTTGAAACAAGTGAAATAAAAGCACAGTTACTCACAAAATTTGATAAAAAAAAATATGTTATAAAATACGTTTACGAGCTCGCCGCATTGAAAGGAATAACTGTGCTTCGCCTTTCTCCCTACCACTGCGAACTCAACCCAATTGAGCTCATTTGGGCACAGGTTAAGTCAAATGTTGGGAGAAATAACAAATCTTTTAAAATGGCGGAAATAAAAACTTTATTGAACGAAGGGTTGGCGAGAATCGGAGCCGAACAATGGTCGAAATGCGTAAGTCACGTCCTAAAGGAAGAGGAAGAAATGAAAAAGCTCGACGGCATTTTAGACACGGCAAGCGATGACACAGTGGTTCCATTTATAATTACGGTCACCGGCGACACTTCTGATAGTGATGATGACGAAGACGAAGATTTAAATTTGTTTTAATAAACACTTTTTTTCTATATAATCAGTTTTATTTTAGTACTTATACTACTATGGGCCATACTCTATGGCTTAAAATTAAAATAATTAGAAAAATAAATTTAATTAAAATTAAATTAGAACACTATGACATCACTATGGGCACAAACAATACGCTGTCAATGTCAGTCCGCCATATTTGTTTACATGATTGTTGGATTCTATTGCAAACGACTTTATACATATATATTTTTGTTTTTTGTTAATAACCTATTTTTAATAATAATATATTTACATACATTTTTACTTAGTACTTTATACAAAGTCTATCGGGCACGCTAGTTCTTTATATATTTCACAGTAAATATCACATGATTACTCATTTGACGCTTATTTCGTGGCTCAACTATATACGAATGTGTCCACCCTCTAATCCGGTTATTTTACGACTCGCCTTTTGTCGTCGCCGGCGCTGAACTCTACACCATTTTCATTTATCGTGGCGTATTGTGTTCGCGTTTACGCTACCCGATTTAGTTTAGTATGTCGAATAGTTTTTACACCGGTAGGTTTTTTATGTGTGTTTTAAAATATATGTATTAATGATGGTTAGGGATTCCCAAAGTATATACCGTGGAACCTAAGGATTCCGTATAATAGCCACCAAGGTTCCACCAAAATTAAATAGCTTTTAATTTCAGTAATTTGGCTTCGAAATATTACAACTATTACAAATATTAATTTAGTGATGAGAAGAATTCATTTCTATTATGTAAGTAGGCAGCAAGAATTAGTCCTGAACTATAGCATAGAACCGTTCTTTACTCGATATCATTTGACATGGGGTTCCATAAAATAAAAGGTAATCAATCGCTTTTTTTTATGGGTGGGCTGCGGTCGGCGCGCCTCCGCACCACTCCATCCGGGGCGACAGAGGGGCTTAAGCACGCAACTATCGCAACCCACCCGAAAACCACCTCGCCTTCGTCGTTGGGCCGACCACCAGAGCAGGTTTACTTGTCGTCAGTGGTCGGCCCAACGGAATACCCCCTACGTGGGGTACCCTCCCATCGACCGACGTCCCTCCCTCGGGGAGGACGTCGGTCTTTCCTCACGCGGTCGACTTCTCGGCGGGTGACGGACTAATCCCCAGTCACGTTACCCACGGCCTCGGCTAGGGCGGCATGAGGCGCAGGTAGTTGCGCCTGCGCCGCCCCATTCGCCGGCGGCGGATCTCCTCATCGAGGCTGCACTCATCGCGCAGGCGATCCGCCGCCTCCTTCTGCGAGATCACTGTCTCGCAGAAGGCTGCGACCACGTCCCAATTCCCGACGCTGTCGACCATCGCCCTAGCGATGGCCGGCAGCGTCAGGTCGATACCGATGATTGCGACGAGTTCACGGCGCTGCGTGGCCCAAGCGGCGCAGGCCTCAAGCGTATGCTGCGCCGTGTCCTCGTCGCAATCGCAGTGGTGGCAGGACGGTGAACTCTCCCTACTTACGACCCTGTGCAGGTATTTGGCGAAGCTCCCATGCCCCGTCAACACCTGCACTAGTCGGAAGGAGAGCACCCCGTGCCGCCTTTCCAACCATTGCATCAGCACCGGCCGCAAGGTCTCCACGGTTCACTGCCTGAACCGAGGTCTCTCCAGCCGGACTGCCCAACGGGCAATGACGTCTCGGCGGGCGTCGACGCGCCAGGCGGTGAGCTCCCTTAACGAGATCACACCGCCCTCCGCTCGCACCCCCGTCACCCGCCGATACAATCCGGCGAGCATTTCCGCCTCCAGGTCCCACTGGGGAGTCCCGGCCAATAGGCACGCTGCCTTCGTCGCCACCGTGCGGTATCCGCGGATGGCTCTGACCGCTATGACCCTCTGTGGTCGCCACAGAAGGGCCCTAAGTCGGACGGTCAAGGACCCTGCCCACACCACTGCGCCGTACAGGGCCATCGACCGGATGACCCCCGCGTACAGCCGTCGGCACGTAGCGCTCGGTCCGCCCACGTTCGGCATAAGCCACGATAGGGCGGACGCCGCGCCGACGAGCCGTGGGGCGAGCCTGCAGAAATGCTCCCGGAACCACCATTGCCCGTCGAGCACCAGGCCCAAGTACCTCATATGGGCCCGGATGCTGATGTCAACCGAGTGGACGGTGATCGAGACACCGATGGGAGGGCTCATACGGCGCCCATGGAACAAGAGGGCCTCCGTCTTGTCCAGGGCGACCCTCAACCCTAGCGCCTCGATCCGCCTGACGACCTCTTCGGTACCATAGGTCGCCAGGCTTACCGCCTCTTCTAGCGTCTGGCGTCTAAGCTTGCACTCCGTGATACCGGAGCACCTCCCTGATGCAGTTGAATGGCAGACTATTGAATGCGTTGGCGATGTCTAGGGACACCGCCAACAGCACTCCCCCACCGGTGACGGCCTCAGTCGCCACGGCCCTCAGGCGCAACAGAGCCGCGATCGTCGAACAACCCCTCTTAAACCCAAACTGGGCGTCCGACAAATAGGTAATCAATCGCTTGGGGTTACGTTGTCTTTAAAATTTAGGAACT
Organism: Lymantria dispar; assembly: GCA_032191425.1. NCBI lineage: Eukaryota > Metazoa > Arthropoda > Insecta > Lepidoptera > Erebidae > Lymantria > Lymantria dispar. Next base: position 29,572,514 of record CM063455.1, read on the forward strand.
CTTGATTTAGGGATACCTGCGTCGGATGACGCTCTAACCGAGGCTGCGGGTGTCTGGATTTGGGAAAATTCTGTCACCCGCAGAGAGGTTAATCGCGGTAGGGCAACGCTCCGGCTGGGCGTCGCCCGGGCAGAATCTTACCGGGCTGTCTACACTATAGACTGCCCAAAAAAAGGTATACGTGAAATCCATCATGATCAAAATGAACTATTATATAACTAGATATGTGTAAATTACTTTTCATATCATGTTTCCGTGTGATAACGGAGTAAGAATACAATTCACCACCACCTTCCTTAACTTCGTATGCCGTAAAAGACGAGTACTACAACTATTAAATATGCAGATAACATCTAATCAAGATAGGAAAAAATCGAAACATAACTTTATACCAACTATTGCGACTAGTGTAGTATAATAAGCAAATTTTACTCTTATTGCGGGAGGAGATTCGAGCATCATCATCATTTCAGCTCATATACGTCCCACTGTTGGGCTCGAGCCACCTCCACAATAGGAGAGAAATTGACGTTACTATACCATGCTGATCATACAGGTTTTATTTTCAGTTTTCCTTCTCTTGCATAGATGTTATATACATATTATACCCTTAGTCTTTTTTTACGACATCCACAGGCAAGATAGGAAGTGTTGATTTGTATTCTTACTCCGTCCCTATACATAAAACTGTAAATGAGTGATGATAATTCATTCTTTCTAGTTCATATACGTTCCACTGCTGGGTTCCAGCCTCCTCCGCAAATGGAGAGAAAGTTCATTGGTCAGACGAGTTGGTACAGGATTTTATTTCGAATTTTCATTATCTTTCTATATGCATATTAATGTCCTTTAGTCGTCTTTTATGACACCCACGGGTAAGATAAGGAGTAAATTGTGATTTTACTCCGTTAACACACAGATAAATTATTTGTGTGAATCATAAAAAAAGTGCGTAAAGAAGTTATACTTCTTTGGCGTAATAAGGTAAAAATTTTTCAAAAATTTTACTTTTACCATATTCTGCGTTTGTAAAAAAACGACAATAGAAAAAAAAGGTATTTAATACATTGAAAAAAATTTCATAACGCATTATCTTGTTGACATTTGTGACGGTGTACGCGTACATCGTGCATGTTGACTGGTAATCTTCAGCGTGTCGGTTTTACCTGACGATGTGCGTGCTTTTCCGTGTAGTGACGAAGTAAGAATACAATTCAGCACTCCCTATTTTGCCCGTGTATGTCGTTAAAGATGACTATGGGATATAATATGCACATAAAATCTGTACAAGGGAAGGAAAAACTCGAAATGAAACCCTATACCACCATGTTTAGACGCGGTCGCCGCCTTCTGTGAGGCCGTAATTTCATGGAAGGACGCGGCGGATCGTGTGCGAGTAGAGCTCCTATTCGGCAACCCGTTCCGCCGCCGGCGACTCGGGCGACGCAGGCGCGAGTATCTGCGCCTAATGCCGCCCTCGCCGAGACCGCGGGTGATCGGACTGGGGATTTGTCCGTCACCCGCAGAGAGGCTGACCGCATGACGGCGACCGACGTCCCAGGACGTCAAGAGGTGAGGTTACCCGAAAGGGCATTCCGTCGGGCCGACCACTGACGACAAGTCACATCTGCTCCGGTGGTCGGCCCAATAACGAGGTGACGTGGGTACGGATGGGTTATGGGCCCGCGCGGCGTCCTTTCACCGCCCCGGACGGACTGGACCGCGCGTGCGCTTACCATAGCCCACCCATAAAAAAAAAATACCACCATATCTGACTAGCATGGTATAGTAGGTCAAGTGCCTTCCCATTGTGGAGGCGGCCCGAGCAGCCCAACAGAGGGACGTATGTAGGCTGCGATGATGAATAGAAAAAAAAGGGATTTACTATATTGAAAGTTTTTATTATAAAGCAATATCTAGTAGAAATTTGTAACAAAAATGATGACTAGCTAATTTCAGGATGTCGGTTATTTGTGACGGTGTGCGTGCGCATCTTAAAAATATACTTCCACAATTTTTTCCTACACAGTAAAACTTCAAAAACATTCGTAATAACTACACGCTGTTTATAGTTAAAATAAAGCAGCCATTTCAAATTGCTTGAAGCTGAATAATTATGTTGCTAGCTCATAGCGTACAGTGTTGAATATTGAAATTTAACATGTGAATATTGGTTCGAATATAAAACAATATCAATCTATAGTTAGTAGGTATATACAGTAGGTACTGGATGCATAAAATAATATAGAGTTGGTTTAATTAATTTTATAATTTACCTGATCCGGCTTCGCACGGTTTCAATGCTGATGTTAAATATACTACAGAATATCTTTATATACAACGTTCACAGCTTTTTAGGGTTTCGTACCCAATGGGTAAAAACGGGACCTTATTACTGAGACTTCGCTGTCCGCCCGTCTGTCACCAGGCTGTATCTCAAGAACGGTGATAGCTAGACAGTTGCAATTTTCACAGATGATTTATTTCTATTGCCGCTATAACAACAAATACTAAAAATAAAATAAATATTTTTATCTCCCATACAACAAACTTGATTTTTTTGCTCAATATCGATAATGGCAATAGGGAGGCACTTGTTTACCTAGTCAATGGTATGGAACCCTTCGTGCGCGCGTCCGACTCGCTTTTGGCCAATTTTTGTCATTAGACAATACGAACATGTGTTCTTCAGAGGTTTCTCTTGAAAAAGTGCCATATTATGCATGTAATGCATATAACCTTCCTCTTGAAACACTATGTATTAAAGAAAATCGCATCAAAATCTGTTGCATAATTTTAAAGATCTAAGCATACAAGGACAGACAGATAGCTGGAAGCGAATTTGTTTTATACTATGTAGTGATAAACCGCAGGGCGCTGCTAGTAGGATCATAAATTTAAGTTTTTCTTCTCTTGCATAGCATATTATTTAATCCCTTAGTCGTCTTTTATGATGAGCACGGATAAAAAAGGTGTTGGTGAATTTTGTATTCTTACTCCGTCACCATTTGAAAATTAGAGCCTTTTTCGAAAAGGGAGAGACATTAATCTACTACCACGTTGGTCAAACGAGTTTTATTTCGAGTTATTTTCATGCATATTTAATCTGTAAGCTATTTTTAGACCCTTACAGGGAAATGCGAGTGGGGAAACGTATTCTTACTCTGTCACCACACGAAAAGAAATAAATTACACGGTGTAAATCCTATTAGCAATAAATTCATGAGTATTAATAACCAAGATAGCTTGAAAATCTTAAATATTATCGATTTATGATAAACCTCGGTTTCTAAAATAAAAATAATATGCCTTTTCCATTTATAATGAGTAGTTCCCTCACATATTGCACGTACAATAGCTATCATGTTTCTTTGATATCAGGAACGTTAATTTGACAAGGGTATTGAATTGTAAACGTATGTCTGTAGTGTATACATGTGTATGTACGCTTTATTGATTCAACTCGGGTGGACTTTCATGTAGAGTAGTTTTAGGCAGGTGCAATTTTCATATAAATAACTGTTATATCCTTATCTTATATCTTTAATCTTATATCTTTAATCTTATATCTTTAAACGAGCTATACTATATATATATATTTATTAAAAAATAAAAATTAAATAATGCCAAAACAATTTTTTTTTGGCCCCGAAACCTCTAGGATGCCAAATTATAATATGATTTATTTTCTGTGTGGTGACAGAGTAGGAATAAATTTCATCACCACAATCTTGGCTGTGGGCGTTTTAAAAAAAAATCAAAGGTTATACATGCGAGTGACTGGATTTTTTTTAGGTGAGCTGTGGTCAGCACATACGCCTCCTGTTCCGTTCTGGATGTTTGCCTTGCTATTTTAGAGGAGGCTCAAGCTTAGTGGGGCCGTATATGAACTGAAATGATGACTGATGATGATGATTCCTTGTATTAACAAGGAATATCTCCTTAGATCCGAGTGTCAACTTTAACAAAAAATTGGTAATCTGTAAAGTCGGTTTACAGACGATAATTATGAAGTGATAACGTCATGAGTAAACTTGATGGAAAAATTTTAATAATTTAATGAATTAAATGAATTATTAACACGAAATTATCATTATTAGGGTTCCGTACCCAAAGGGTAAAAACGGGACCCTATTACTAAGACTTCGCTGTCTGTCCGTCCGTCTGTCTGTCACCAGGCTCTCAAGAACCGCGATAGCTAGACAGTCGAAATTTTTACACATTGTGTATTTCCGTTGCCGCTGTAACAACAAATACTAAAAACAAAATAAACAAATATTTAAGGGGGGCTCCCATACAACAAACGCGATTTTTATAGATAACAGTAGGGAACCCTACGTGCGCAACTCCGACTAGCACTTAGCCGGTTTTTTCAATAATACAAAGAAAGAGTTAATTGAAAATTATAATTATTTCGATAAATTAATATTTATTTGTATTGGTTAATTCAAAATGGTTAACCAAATGTACGGCGTCGTATGGGCTTATGGACCAACGCCGTGTTTGACAGAAGAACCTAAGGTTATAGTTTGAAGTACCTAAAGCCCTTAAGTTCCTAGCCTATCTGATGGGATACCTGCACCGCGCTACCTAAGGTGACAGGTAGATGTGAGATGGATGTTGGGTTGAGGATTGGTAATTCTCACTGCCGGTCAAGCAGGCTCACAAGACCGATCAGAACTGATGGCTAAGGGTGTCTTGGCCGCAGTGAGAGGGAGGTTTGGGTGAAGGATTGGTAATTCTCACTGCCGGTCAAGCAGGCTCACAAGACCGATCAGAACTGACGGCTAAGGGTGTCTTGGCCGCAGTGAGAGGGAGGTTTGGGTGGAGGATTGGTAATTCTCACTGCCGGTCAAGCAGGCTCATAAGACCGATCAGAACTGACGGCTAAGGGTGTCTTGGCCGCAGTGAGAGGGTAGTAACTGAGAGATGAATAAATTCAAATTTTGAAGAGAGATAGATGCGTTACAAGTGGAACACTTGATTGTGCCTCTCTATCGTATGTTACGCGCTCTCGCTCGCACGATCGGCACAAGCAGAACGTGACAATTTTTCGTGCGTGCAGCCGGTATTCATAGATTTATAAGATATCTCGTCAAAAAAAATACCTAGCTACTTCTCATTAGATTTCTCATGAGATACATAATATTAAAACATTGTCTCGTTTAAAAATAAAACATAAACAAAACATTTATAGTCAAAACAATATATATCAAAAGTAGCGTCTTTCTATTTCCTTGAAAACGCTTAGCTAAATGTCCATAAATGTTAGTCTCGAAATTTAAATATCGTAAGCGTCTGGACGTCGGGCTCGATTGATGTTTGTTACTACGTATATTTGTATATATAGAGAGACACCGGTCGGATGTATGAAATACTACGATGTGATTGGATGAGGCATTCAGAAAACCTATCAGTAATGTAACGTGCCTATAACGTTAACGTAACATATACATAACGTACATATAACATAACTTTCAGTGTAGTGGTGGAGTAAGAATACAAATAAGAAATGTGTATGTCAACATTTTATAAATAATACTGTAGCGGGTAGATAAAAAGCCTATTATAAAGATAACTTTTTACAGTGTTCAAATACTGGTATAGTAAAAAATACAGAAAATAATCACTCAATGCAAATATAATTTTAATAATACTCTCCTTTCATACAAACACGTTGAAAATTTTTGGACATCAAGCTCGAGCCACCTTTATCACGCTAATTGGAAAGCAATACTTATACCAATAGGGTTTTTAAGACTTTTTCTTCTGCATATAATAATTATATATTTTAGTTGTCCCTTGCGATAACTATGGGTGAAGTAAGGAATGATGAATTAAATTCTTCCTCCAACACCACATAGACAAAAATCAACAATTATTAAAATAATTGATGAGAACGGTGTGGAGATCAAATCCACGAAATTCGGTATGGAAGTTTGATATTTAAGTTGTGCCATTTATGGCATGCACCACAATGATATGCGCACGCACAAGATTACAAAGTTCATTACGCACTAAAAATAGTTCTGTTTAGAATCTAATATAATCTTCAACAATAAGTCACATATATATATAAACTTATGCGTATAATTGAATCGCTGAATTGTTTTCTCTTTTTGGTACAAATAGTTTTGAGCTTATACAATTTTTCTGACAGTTCGAAATTAAAATTATTTGCGACACGTCCTTTAAACATTTATTGATAAAAAAAATGGCACGTTGATACGTAAAGGCTCACCACTCACTCGCTAGAAAGAAAACGATTTATTCTGCTCTCGTTAAATCTAGAAAAAAAAAACACTAACTAAAGAAAAGAAGGTCCTTCATAAAATAATTTAATTTTAAATGAGGAACAAAGAAGGCTCTGCTCGTGCATTATACATTTTAAACATAATTATCAAAACTTAATTTAGTATGTGAACGTGTAAGCATCTAATATGCCATCTATGCGGTTTTGCCTCATTGTTTGTTATGTCTCCAAATATAGAATATACTTCGTGGCTCCATGTGTATATACAGACGGTAGGTGCAAGCCAGACGCGGTGACTGACCTACGACCTTGATGTGCTATTTACAATAAAAAGCCTTATAATATGTTTTATTAAAATATTTTATGCCCATTTTCACCAACGACCCTTAAATTTTAGGTAGTACTGAGTGAAATACAAATAACTTAAAATTAATCATAGATGTCAAATAATCTTGTAGGTTTTACTAAAATTGAAATTGTATTTAAAATACATTTCGCCCAAAATTTAAATGTTTATTGAAATTATAATAAATCTTAGTTATTCGTCAGTTATATTGCCTTACTTGTCACCTAATATGGCTATGTAATCTTTAGTGCTACATAGTAAAGGCCAAAACAATTGATGCGAAACCGGAGCTTCAAATTTTGAGCTTCCTGTAAAACATATGCTGAGAAAATTTAAAAAAAAATAGGAAGTGAATCTCAACAATACTTCTTGTATGATCTTTTTGTAGGCAGTCTGTGATGTTTATACGACGTCCATTCTATTGGGGACGATGCGAAGGTAGTAGTTATACGGATAACCCATCATTTTACTTTGTGTCCAACTTAAGATTGTAGGATGCCAACTTAAGATTTCACGATAATAGGTAACGGTACTTTAAAAAATGTACTACTTTAAAAAAGTTTTATGTGTGGTGACGGAGTAAGAATAAAATTCATCATCCCTTCTCTTACCCGTGGGTGTCGTAAAAGACGACTAAGGCATTAAATATTTATATAACATCTATGCAAGAGAAGAAACACTTAAAATATAATTTTACACTAGCGTGGTATAGCAGGTCAATTTCCTTCCTATTATCGAGAAGGCTGGAGCCCAGCAGTAGGATATATATAAACTGAAATGCATTAATCTCTATTTTTTTTTCTTCTCTTCAACTTGATTGAATTCAAGCCTTCTTCATAATAAGAGGTAACAAGTATCTAATAAGTCTGTCTAATACTGGCAAATATTGAGTAATAATTCTACGTAGTTATGGATTAAGAATACAATTCATTACCTCCCCTCTGCTGCCCATGGGTGTCGTAAAAGACAACCGGCATCAAACATCTGTGCAAGAGAAGGACAACTTGACATAAACCCTATGCCATTACTTCTGAGCAGCGCGGTACAGTAGGCCAAGTTCTCTTCCACTGTGGTAAAGATTCGAGCCCGATTAGGGTGACTTATATGGGCTAAAATGAAGATATGAGAATGCCAGTTAAATAGTTTCGTTTGGTGTTATTTTTCAAATTTTCCCTTTTTCACCCTTTCCATTTCTTCCTAATATCATGTTTATCTTCTTACATATCTTCGTTTCAGTTTGTGTGCTGCCCACTGCTGAGCGTGAGATTACTCCGCATTAAGATACAAATTAACCCAGCATACTGCGCTGATCAGACCGTTTGGTAAAAGCCTTATAATAATGATTTCTGATGTTTACGCGAGTATTACACATTTTAAATAAAACTATTTTACGGATTTTATCGATATTAATAATACTACTACTATACTAAATACTAAAATAACTAAAACTAAATAGTTGCTATTAATTTTAATGTTAAATAATTACTAACCATAAACAATTTAATTTTTCATATAGATTTTTTTCTTCTTACATTTTCTTCTTTCACTGGCAATAAAGTATCAAATCATCATCTTGCTCTTATCCCAATTACTTGGGGTCGACGCAATATATCATCTGTTTTGACATATTGCAAAAAGTTTCGGCAATGACTTTTATGACCTGCCTGATGCCCGACGTCAACCCTCCTTGGGAATGTAATCGTTGACCCAAATGGTACCAGATGGAGTTGGTCCGGGTCAATCTAGGGCTCTTAGTCGTCTTTTACGACACCCACGAGCAAAGCAAGGGTTGGTAGTATTCGAAGCCGCTACCACACAGCACTTGGCAATAAAGTATCAAATGTGGGTTAATATTTAATAACTATTTTCTGTATCGGGTAGATAATTATAAATTTTATGCAATAACGATGACTTGTTGGACGTGAGACATCTTAGTCCACCCGTGACCATGAACGCTACAAAGTGTTCGAAACGTCGGGCAAACAAAAATCAAATACAAACGCGATAAAATCCGTAAAGCTTTATAATAGTTTTTATTAAAATATTAGCAGCCCGCCCTCGTTTCGCTTCGGTTTCAGTCGCTTTACCCGCGGCGTAGTACCTGTTCCTGTGGGAATAACGGGATAAAATATAGCTTATGTTACTCCCTGATATTATAGCTTTCCATTGGTGAAAGAATTTTTGAAATCGGTTTGGTGGTTTAAGCGTGAAAGCGTTACAAACAAACAAACATCCTTCTTTCGCATTTATAATATTAGTATGGACCCCTAAATTACAGGTAGTGATAAAAATAATAAAACTGACGGAATTTTATTACTTTGGGCTTGCTTTGTGATGCAGTTTTCTGTTTGGTTAAGCTTATACGATCACGCATGAGAAAGAAACAGATGATGAGAATTGTTTCCCTACTATATTATTATCACCTCCAGTCACATACATCCTTTGGGTCTATAGACCCAAAGGATGATGACCCAAATGTCATATATGACACACGAGTGATACCAAGGTCAGTAGTGAATTTTATTCTGACTTCGTTATGATATGGCATACGTCATCATCATCATCATCTCAGCTCATACACGGTGCCACTGTTGGGCTCGGGCCTCCGCCACTATTGTAGGGAAATTGATCTTACTATACCTGTTCAGACGTGTTGATTGATATTATCTGTATATTATATCCCTTAGCCGTCTTTTACGACACCCACAGGCAAGAGTGGTGAATTGTATTTTTACTCCGTCACCACACACATAAATTCATATAATTATATATACATACTTACATTCACGTCTCTCTCCCTTAGGGATAGGCAGAGACCACTTCACTCCACTTGCTACGATCTAAACATAAGACTCGCCTCCTCCACATTCATTAATCTCCTTATGTTCTTCAGTTTAGAGTACTTTTAACCTAATCTTTCTCAAAAAGGTCCCCGATTCGATCAAGTCCGCCTTAGTCTACTCCTTCCAATACTTCCGTTCGCACACTCTACATCTAATTATACAAGTAAATAATTGTACATATAATTAGTTGAATAATTCTTCAAACTTACTTATCCCTCAGGAACATTATTTTTTTATTATTAACCAGCAACCCGCCCTCGCTTCGCTTCGGTTTTAGTCGCGTTACCCGCGTAGTTCCCGTCCCCGTGGGAATACTGGAATAAAATATAGCCTAAGTTACTCCTTATATAGATAGCAACCTGGTAGTAAAGTATTATCAAAATCGATCCAGCCGAAGATTACTGACAACAAACAGAGACAGACAAAAATTTTTGTAAACCGGTTTTTAGGCATAGGTTTCTTTGAGACGTCATTGCCCGTTGGTCAGTCCGGCTGGAGGACGAGGACATGGCGCAGCATAAGCTCGAGCGTATGCTGCCGAGCTCTGTCCAAGCGGCACAAACCTCGAGGTTTGTGCCGCTTGGGCAGAGCAGCGTCGTGAACTCCACGCAATTATTGGTGCTGACCTGACGCTGTCGAGCATCGCCCTGGCGATGGCTTGGAGGAACTGGGACGCAGTCGCAGCCTTCTGCGAGGCAATAGTCTTGCAGAAGGAGGCAGCGGAGCGCGTGCGCGAGGAGCGTCACCTCGGCGACACGAACCGCCGCCGGCGACTGGGGCGGCGCAGGAGCGATTTCCTGCGCCTGATGCCGCCTTAGCCGAGGCCACGGGTGATCTAGTCCATCACCCGCCGAGAGGCCGATTGCGTGAAGAAAGACCGACGTCCTCCCCGAGGGAGGGGGGGTCGTCGGTCGATGGGAGGGTACTCCTCAAGGCGTATTCCGTCAGGCCGACCACTGACGTCAAGTCACCCTGCTCCGATGGTCGGCCCAACGACGAAGGCGACGTGTCACGGGTGGGTGACGGGTGTGCGTGCTTACGCCCCTCTGTCGTCCTGGATGGAATGGTGCAAGGAGCGCGCCGACCGTAACCCACCCCCAATAAAAAAGGTATAGACAATTCAATTTTATTTATTTGTATAGATGAAAGAAAACAAAATTAAAACTACTTCTAATGATTCTATCGGTACCAAACTCACAGGATTAGGCTAGTTTAAGATTGCCCAAAAATAATATACCAAGACAATTAAATATAAATGTATGCAAGAGAAGTAAATGTTGAAATAACAGTCTAGATCAACAACGTCGTATAGTAAGTCAATTTCTCTTTCATTATTTAGGCTCGTTCCGTTTGGTGACGGAGTAAGAATACAATTCACCACTCCCTATCTTGCTCGTAGATGTCGTAAAAGACGAATAAGGAACATAATACGCATATGACGTCTATACAAGAGAAGAAAAACTTGAAATAAAATCTTATACCAACCTGTTTAACCAGCATGAAATAGTAAGGTCAATTCCCTCCTATTACGGAAGGGGTTCGAGTCCAACAGTGGGATGTATATGAGCTGAAATTATGAAAATAATTAGTTCTGGTGGTGATGGAATATGACTAAGAATCTACAAATCTTCTTTCAATCTTTCTTTCTTCAAAGACGAATTAGGGTTGATAAAATCCTTGGCAGAAAATAAAACGCGAAATAAAATCGTAACCGTCTGGACAGCTTGCCAATATTGTAAAGTTAAGTTGGCTTAAAAAGAATTAAGCATTAAAGATCTCTCTTGGTATTCATGGTCACGAAGAAACTGCACGTGATCGTGAATAGTATTGGAAACGTCAGTAAAGTAAATATAAAATACAAACGTGATAAAATCTATCCGTGTGGTGAGAGAGTAAGAATACAATTCACTACCCCTTAACTTGCCTGTGGGTGCCGTAAAAAAGGAATAAGGGATTAAATATGCATTCAACATCTATATGTCACCGTAAAATTGTACGAACTGTTAGTTTATAAACTATCTAGTGAGATTATAAAGTATCGACAGATTGTGAACGGACACAAAAATTTACAATCTAACGGTTTTATTTTCGTAAGATTATAAACTGATTATGTTCAACCATCAAATTGTGATTTTAATACTTTTAATCATCAGTTCAAAAAGAAATGACCCAATCACAGCACTGGCTTACAATTTTTCGCCTGCGAATTTGTGAACCGTCCTCTGATTGGTTGGCGTTTTAGATAGCACGCGTTCGTGTGCATAAAGTTACAAACATAATTATCAGCAATCAAAAAGCGTTGTCAGCAAATATTAACGTACATTATTAAATACCACCAAAAAACTATTTTTAATATCTTTAAATTGATGGAATGTAGTATTATCGCTAAAGTAATAATGGCGGTGAGACAGCGTGTAAAAACAATGATTCGTTGAACCAATCAGCGTCCACTTTGCGTTTTGTTCACAATTTGACGGTTGAACATAGTCAGTTTATAAACTTACGAAAATAAAACCGTTAGATTGTAAATTTTTGTGTCCATTCACAATCTGTCGATAGTTTATAATCTCACTAGATAGTTTATAAATTAACGGTTCGTACAATTTTACGGTGACATATACAAGAAAAGAAAAATAATGTCAACACGTCTGACCTTCGTGGTATAGTAGATCAATTTCCCTCCTACAGTGCAGGAGGCTCGAGCCCTATAGCGGGAATTATACATATATGCTGAGATTATAATGATTAAAAATCTGTATTTTGGCCTTTCCTCAAAGTGCTTACGGATGCGGGTGACCGAACCGGGGATTAGTTCATTACTCGCAAAGAGGCTGACCGTGCGACGGGGGCCTGTCCTGGACATCGGAGGGAGAGTACCTCATAGGATATTCCGTTGGGTCGGCCGCGAAGGACAAGGGACTCGGGGAAGGGACCGGTAGTTGGCCCAATGATGACGGAGAGGAGCTACGGTGGGTTATAGAGCCGTGAGCGCCCTTTCATCGCCCCTGATGGAGCCGGACGGCCGGTAATCATAGTCCACCCCAAATGAAAATAAAAAAATAGTGTTGATATATTAATAATTCAATTCAAATTCTTGCTCTTAGGTACGAGTATCATGAAAATAGACTTAAGGCATATAATATGCAGAAAATATCAATGAAAGCGAAGGAAAATTTGAAATGAAACCCTATGCCAATACAACTGATCAGCGTGGAATAGTAGGTTAATTTCCTTCGCATTGTGGCAAAAGCATGAAAGCAGTGGGGTCTATATGCACTAAGAATAAGGGAAGATTTTATCCTAAAAATTGGCAGACTCACTCAAGAAGGTTGATGACCTTATGCCTCATGGAACAGCTTTCGTTAAATATTATAACAAAATATTTTAATCAAGAGCTAATCCTTAATACTTTAAACACACAAATCCTTATATTTATCCTATACAATAATAATTTCACAAAATACTAATTCAATGTCTCGTAAAATTAAAAATGTCATCGTAAACTGAACGAATGTCAAGCACCCAATACAATTATACAAATGCGGTCATTGACACTCTTGGAGTCATTAAAATAAAGTTCAAATTCGTATGATGATTATTGTAAATAATTTTAAACCCAAGGCCAGATGAAACTGAGCCAAAACGTGTCCATTGCCACAATTAATCTTATGTTACAATAATGGAAATGAATTTAAACCTTATTTTGTAATAATATCAGTTTAAATTAGGTTAAACATACACAGTGCTGTAAAACTTCTTCGTTTTGTGTTGCTATGTATAACAGTTCCAGGAATAATGGATTAAATATGAAGACTGTTTAGGTACTTACATGATGCCATACATTTATCCATTATCTTCATCCACTTTTGGAGCGGCCTCCCTAAGTAGATGAATTAACCGTCACAGTAGATGGAATCCCAGAGACCGCTGTTATCCCCTAGATTCTTTTTAGCTTGTTTTTATAGGTTTGATAGTTAAGTACGACGCGCCAACACACTATTCTTGACTCTTAACCATATGGAAAACGCTTAAGATTTAGGTTAACTTCTCCTCCGTCGGTCCGATCACGGAGGACAACGAATTCGGTACTGGTGGTCTGCCCAACAACGAAGGCGATGAGCTATGGTGGGTTTTGGGGCCGCGCGCCTCCCCCGACTTAGTCGGGCGGCGGGTGCGCTGACTAGGGATGATCGATGAACATCGATGTTCGATGATCATCGATGTTGAAAGGAAAAACATTGATGTTGCTATAGGCAAAACATCGTAACATCGATGTTAATGGAACGGATCATCGATGATACGAATGTCCTAAAAAAAAAAATCGTTAGAATTTTTGGTACTGGTATTTAATTTTAAATTATAACGCTTCCAGATTTTCCTAAAAAAAGGTCATCAAAATTCTCGCAGAGAATATAGCGATAATGATGGACGATGTAACCTTCGCTCCAAACGAAATTTCCGACAGATTTCCTAAAAAAAAAGCTTATCAAAATTTGCCCGGAGAATTTTATTTCGTAACATCGACATTATACAAGTTCGCTGTTCGATGATATCGATGTTTTCCTAACATCGATGTTACATAAACATCGATGTTCGGTTTTCGATAAACATCGAACATCGATGTTCAGCTTTCGATTATGACATCGATGTTAACATCGATGTTTTTCTAACATTGATCATCCCTAGCGTTGACTATAGCTCACCCCCTCAAAAACAAAAATTAACTTCTCTTATCTCAATTACTTATAGTTAACTCAATATGTATTCTTCTGTCACAGTACATATTGCAAAAGTTATTGGCAATAGCTTTATGACTGGCCTGACTGACTGCAACCCTTCTTTGCAATGGAACTGTTGACCAAACAGCATCTGATGTAGTAGGCCCAGGTCTATATCAAAGGGAGAGGGTCTAGCAGAATACCAGCGCTATTTCTTTAAGTAGAAGTAATAGTTTTTTTTGTTCCTCGTTAGAATTATTACATTTTATGTAAGAAGCTCTCTTTTTAGTTGTTTGTGTTTTTATAAGATCTAACGAGAAAATAATAAATGTTTTAATTTCTTTCTTTCTTCTTTATATCACACGGTTTCATTTTGAATTTTCTATTACTTACATAGATGTTGTATGCATATTATAAAATAAGGGATATATCCCTTAGTCGTCTTTTTGTATAGCCATGGATAAGCTCGGGTTGTGAATTATATTCTTATTCTGTCAACACACGAACAGATGTTAATTAGATTTAAAGAAACCCACATTTCAAATGTCTAATAAAATTACAGAAGTAACTTTAAACTTTTTATTTAAACTGGCATGCAAACCCATTTTCAAACTAAAACAAACGATAAAACTCTACCAAATCCTACTTAAGTAACTCTACATCACAGATATAGATTAAAACAGTATAACTGTCTATGTAGAGACACAATCTCTCGTTTCCACTCGGCTAGAGTTGTTAGACAAAAGACAAATACGCAACACTTTCTTGTACGGACAGAAAATAAAGAGAGATTAAAAGTAAGGACTGCGAACGATGTAGCGGTAGGGTTGTCACTTGCCGACGTCCTCCTCCATGGGACATCGATCGATGGGAGCGTACTCCTCAGAGGGTATTCCGTCGGGCCGGTCACTGACGACAAGTCACCCTGCTCCGGTCGTTGGTCCAACGATGAAGGCGACGTGTCACGGGTGTGCGTGCTTACGCCCCTCTGTCGCCCCGGATGGAGTGATGCGAGGAGCGCGCAGACTGTAGCCCACCCCCTCCAAAGAAAAAGTGTTGTCACTTTGCCCTCCATCGTCGCGGAGGGATGGTACCCGAAAGGGTAACTCGCCAGGCATTATATCTTTTCAAAAAAGGAAAATTGTAGGTCACTAGTCGGCCTATTAACAGACGACCAACTGTATAAATAAATAAAGACAGGTCTGTCGCCGAGGCAGACAATTTTTTTTTCCTGTATGCATACATGAGATGACACCTGAGGGAAATAGTATACTTGAAGAATATGGACACCTGAGTAATAGCAATTTGCTACTGCTCTGTGTTTGGTAAGCGAGAGAAGGTAAAGTGTGACTGCTTGATCGTCTTTTTTTACGGCATTTGGTTTTTTTTTTTTTTTATTGCAAACGGTGGCAAACGAGTAAACAGTACACCTGATGGTAAGTGTTACTGCCGCTCATGGATTTTTACAAGTCCGTTGCCTACCGCGAAGAAAGTGAAGGGAGTGTGAATGCGTGCATTGAGGCTCGGTGATACCAAGGGCACCACCAAAACCCTCCACACGCAAACACCCTCAGAAAGTTGGGCTTCCGGCTCTCTCGCTCACCGAACGAAGCACAGTAACAAATCGCTACTACTCAGACGTCGATTTTCTGCGAGAGTGTGGTACTGCCCCGGACGGACCGGCCCGCGGCTGTAGACAGATAACTGTCGACAGTGTGGTCCTACCACACTTTTGGTGGCAGATGAGTGAACACCCCACCAAATGTTAGCTGGCATTAATTAAAATTTATGGTTCTAATGGCATATCCATATCTGAACTAAAGGATTAGGCTTAGCTTAATGGCTCACGAAAAAAAAATGCCGGCGAAAATTAGTACTAATTCAGCGTTGATTTCTTACAATAGTGTGGTACTACCCTGGAAGCTCGTCCGAGTCAATACTGCCCCGCTTTTTCTAGTGAACTTTTCGTCCCACAAAAATGTAATCAGAATTTCAAATTCCACCCATTTTTTTTTTTTTTTTGTGGGTCGCGGTCGTCGCGCCTCCGCACCACTCCGTCCGGGGCGACAGAGGGGCTTAAGCACGCAACTCCCGCGACCCACCCAAAAACCACGTCGCCTTCGTCGTTAGGCCGACCACTGGAGCAGCGTTAACTTGTCGTCAGTGGTCGGCCCGACGGAATACCCCTAATTGGGGTACCCTCCCATCGACCGACGTCCCCCCCTCGGGGAGGACGTCGGTGAAAATTCCACCCATAAAGGAACTTTTCAATTAAAAATCATTAAAATAAGTGACAACCCTATATATAATAGAGGCTTGAAGAAAACAGCACGTCTACCTATACAGCAATTATCGAAGCGTATACATCACAAACCAGCTGCTAATCTTTTACTTCAGCCACTTAATGATGTATTCAATTCTATAGTACAAGTCACTTATAACTAATGAACTTAATGAACTTAATTATATACTTGAGTTAATTACTTGCTAGTTTAACTTGCCTTCGTAAGTCCCGTATAGGTTAGAAATATAATGTTCCACTTTAATTTTCTTAGTCGTATGTGTTTAAGCAGAGTTTTTTTATTTAAAGACAACACTAAGGTAATAATTATTGAATTGCGGAGGACTTTACAAACAAATAACTAACGGCAAAATTACATTCAGACTCATAATAACAATTTATGTATCACACAAAGTCTTAACCATAGTAATTGAAATATCTGGGGAATTTAGTAGTTTCTTCTTCTGAACTTGGTTGACTGCACAGATAGCGTAATGGTTAAGGTACCTACCGTGCTTAGTGTAGTCGGTACGATTCCCATATAAGGATTAATTTTTTATTGCAGGATGTTGATTTTCCAGATAGATCATGGATGTCAAGGATTTGGTCCAGTGGCGGACCAATAGCGATGGAGAAGTAATACAGTGGATTATGGGGCCACGCGCAGCACATTCCTCGTCCTGAACAGAACAGAAGGCACCTCTCGGCCATCTTGACCGCCCATAAAGAAGAATATTGACTTTTAATAAAAAAAAAGGGAGCCGTCTCTCAGGACGCCTGGTAGATGTTGAAATTATTATTATTTTTTTTTTATTCCAAACGCTGGCAAACGAGCAAACAGTACACCTGATGGTAAGTGTTACTGCCGCTCATGGACCTTTACAGGGTCGCTGCCTATCGCGAAGAAAGTGAAGGGAGTGTGAATACGTGCATTGAGGCTCGGTGATAGCAAGGGCACCACCAAAACCCTCCACACACAAACACCCTCAGAAAGTTAGCTTTGTACAATTATACATGCAAAAAAAAATCTATTGCGACAGGAACTAATATGCCATAAAGTATTAATAAAATAAGACTATTTTTTTTCCGAAAATGATGATTTTTATTCGATAAACATTTATTTTCATTAGTATATATACTATAGGTATGTGTTTAGGTTAATTAAACTATTTAAATTTATTTTGAGCTCACTAGATAGCGTTGTACAAAATTCTAAAACAGGCTATGATTTTGTTACACTATATGTATATATGTACATACATATCCAAGCGTGGCGTTAACGCCACGCCAACGATCACGTTCACCCTCGCCTATAGATGTTTCACATAAAAAAAAACAGTAATAGATAACACGCTCGCTGAAAGTGGATTCTGTATACTTATTCTTCAAGCAACGCCGCATTGCATATATGTTTATAATTAACAAAACAAAAGCCTTATAAATTTATGAATACCTTTTTAAAATTCAAACTGCAGTACAGTAATTATGATTTTGTTTTTAATTTCAATATGAAAGGCAGAATGAATCATGTTTGTGAGTAACATGCTAACGTTCAGACTGAACGTTTTACGCAGTATAGAAATTATAAAATTAGGTCACACGAAGTTTTCAATTAGTTTTTACATTTGGTTCAGTATACATTTAATAATACTTTTTTTTTTAATTATCACATAATTTTCATTCCCCGCGTGCTGACGGGATAAGAATACAATTTTATTGTCGCAATGCCTTACGCACTCTGTGGAAGTCGTGAAAATCAGCTAAGAGTGCTAGGTACTAGGAGACTGAGCAGAAATCATTAAATACTAAATTTAACGATTTCTAATATTTATGCGAGTATTCATTATGCTGTGTGGTAGCGGCTTCGAATACTACCAACCCTTGCTTTGCTCGTGGGTGTCGTAAAAGACGACTAAGAGCGATAGATTGACCTGGACCAACTCCATCTGGTACCATTTGGGTCAACGATTACATTCCCAAGGAGGGTTGACGTCAGGCAGGCGGCTGGTCATAAAAGTCATTGCCGAAACTTTTTGCAATATGTCAAAACAGATGACATATTGCGTCGACCCCAAGTAATTGGGATAAGAGCAAGATGATGATGATGATGATGATGCGAGTATTCATTAAAAAGAAACTATTTTTACGAAGGAACTTTGTATTTAATTTTAACTTACCCGATATTTTCAGCGTTCATAGACACGGAAGGACACATGATGACTTGTTGAACGTGAAGTATCTTAGCCCTTCGCTTCACAAGTGCTGAAAAGTGTTGGCAAAGTTGGTCAATTTCGTTTAATAATTTAAATCTATACAAATATTATAAAGAGGAAAGATTTGTTTGTTTGTTTGCATTCAATAGGCTCCGGAACTACTTGACCGATTTCAAAAATTCTTTCACCAATGGAAAGCTATAATATCAAGGAGTAATATAGGCTATATTTTTATCCCGGTATTCCCACGGGAACGGGAACTACGCGAGTAAGGCGACTAAACCGAAGCGAAGCGAGGGCGGGTTGCTAGTAGAAAATAAATGAGTAACATAAAAAACTCTCTAAAAAGTATGTAGTCCCTAAGGGAAATGAAAAGTACTGTGGTAGAACTATGTGGTAGAACCACAATGTCAACAATTTGTGCGGACTGGTCCGTTCAGTGTAGTACCACATTCTCGTAGAAAATCTACGTTTCATCATCATCATCATCTCAGCCCATATACGTCCCACTGTTGGGCTCGGGCCTCCTCCATAATCGAAGTGTAATTGACCTACTATACCACGCTGGTCAGACGTGTTGATATAGGGTTTTATTTGGAGTTTTCCTTCTTTCGCATAGATGTTATATGCGTTTTATATCACTTAGACGCCTCGTACGATCACCCACGGGTAAGATAGGGGGTGATGAATTGTATTCTTACTCCGTCACCACACGGAAAATCTACGTTTGACCAATAGCAATTTGTTAGTGCTTTGTTCGATAAGCGAGAGAGCCGAAAATCTAACTTTCTGAGAGTGTTCGAGTGTGGTTGGTTTTGTGCCCTAGACATACTCAGATATATAAACATACAAAGGCGTCAACTTATAACACTTACTGAACCAAACTGGTCGCTTTGATTTAGGATATGTATTTCGAGTTTTTCTTCTCTGGCACAGATCTTATATATATATATATCGTATCGCTTGGTCGTCTTTTACGACATTCTCGCAGAAAATCGACGTCTGAGTACTCTGAGTAGTAGCAACTTGTTAGTACGCTTCGTTCGTTGAGCGAGAGAGACGGCTGTCCAACTTTCTGAGAGTGTTTGCGTGTGATGGGTTTTGGTGATGCCTTTAGTATCACCGAACCTTATTGCACGCATTCACATACCATTTATCATCAGGGGTACTATTTGTTCGGTAACCACTGATTGCAATAAAGAACCTACGTGGAAGAGTCGAGAGTTGAAAATATTTTTTAATAATTTTCATGATCCTACTCATTTAAATATAATGAATGCAAATTGAACCCTAATAAGTCTGTCTGTCTGAACGACTCGGTAATTGCGGTGCCATAATTAACTATAATATGATTCATCACTTTCATAGTTCTTTGTTACAAACGTATATGAGGGCAACACGGAAGGGCTTCAGTACTAGATAAAAGTAAATTATGTATGACACATGACCTTGAGTACATGAAGAATCCTTTGTTTGAAGAATAAAGGGCTTTCATACATTTGCATGTGGTGTATGCAAGTAATTTAAGTATTGGTAATTTTCCGCTTACGCTAATATAATTTTCCTCGTTGTAACAGAGTTCCGTGTAGTGAAGAAATAAGCATACAATTGACTACTACATATATATTTTTTATTTTTGATGTGAAACATCTATAGGCGAGGGTGATCCTGATTGTCGCGTGGCGTTAACGCCACGCTTCGGGACACCATTTTAATTAACTACAAATAAAAATCCGGATACATATGTGTACATTTTTGTAACGAAACCATAGTGCGATTTAAAATTTGTACAACGCCATCTAGTGCGCTTAAAGTAAATTGTTACCTATAATGAAAATAAATGTTTATTGAATAAAAATCATCATTTTCTTGGAAAAAAATCGTAATATTATTTTTAATAATGTGCTATTTTAGTTCCTGTCGTAATCTGTTCTTTTATGCATATATACTTCTATAAAATAATGTATGTTCTATAAAATAATGTATAATTCTCTAACTTTCCAACATAAGTATACCATACCTACTTACAGTACTTTCACGTACGAAAACTGGACAATCGCTTTTTATAGGTGTTTTATTAGTTTCAGATGTATATTTATTTGTTTGTGTTACAAACTCCTAGGAATTGGATCTTGACCCACTTTCAACAGTCAGATTTCATTTAAAATTTGTTAATTTAACAAGGATCAATGACGATAAAATAATTTAAATAGCTTGTCTCATTATCATCATCATCATTACAGGATTAGAGATTTCTTTATAAAATATATTTTGTAGCTGAGACTTAGTCTTAACTCGATAGATGTCGTTATTTCTGTTTGCTAGATCATACTTTCTTAACCGATCCTTTTGATTTGAACTACGTAGAAGTGTGTGAGGGAGACGTCGCGACGCTATGTTAGGTCGTAAGCGACTGAGCGGTGAACTAATATCATTTCTTTGTAATATTTTAAATAATAGTAGAAATCGTATTATTTTATTCAATACTTTACATATTAGTTCCTGTCGTAATCTATTTTCTACAAGTATATATGACTAAATCATATATACTTGTAGAAAATAATTTCAAAGTTTCACATCTGCCAGGCGTCCTGAGCGACGGCTTACTTTTTTTTTTGGTTGGGCTACAGTCCGGGGCGATAGAGGGACAGCGCACGGCCTCGTAGCCAACCCTATGGCACGTTGCCTTCGTCGTTGGGCCGACCACCGGTGCAGAATTCCTGGACTTCAGTACTCGCCCCGATGGAATACCCCAAGGGAGCACCCTCTCCCATCAACATCTCCTTCCCGGGACGCCGATCGCCGTCGCGAGGCTAGCCTCTCCGCGGGTGCTGGATAAAATTCCCGGTCCGATCACCTGCAGCTTTTGCTAGGGCGACATCAGGCGCAGGTACTCAGGCCTGCAAGTACCTGCGCCTATCTTATCCGGAATACCATAAAAAATTATGAAGAGTTAACATCATCGCAGTCCACATACGTTCCATTGTTGGGCTCGGGCCTCCCTCATAATGAGAGGGAATTTGACCTACTATACCATGCAGACATGTTGGTATAGGGTTTTATTTCGAGTTTTCTTCTCTTACAAAGATGCTATGTGCATATCATATCCCTAAGTCGTCTTTTACGACACCCACGGGCAAAATAGGGAATGACGTATAGTGAATTGGATTCTTACTCCGTCCCTGCACGGAAACTAAAAGATATAGTAAGCATTCGTATCTCACAAGATACCGTGATAACTTATCAGCCGTAGCAAGAACACTCACTAAGTCAGAGAAGACAACTCATGTTATGGGCCCAGCGGTGTACAATAAACTGCCTAAACCAATAACTTCCGCTCCTAGCCTCCAAACCTTCAAGGTCCGACTAAAGCGGTGGCTCGTCAGGCAGGCCATTCTATACGTTTGACGAATTTTTGAAAATGTAGACAGTACTTAACGCGGATATTGTTTACGTTTCTTTATTACTATTATCTGACATTTCTTTGACATCGTTACTTATTCTATTTTAATTGCTGATAATCTAATATTGTTAAAATGTAATCATCTTTACCTTAATTACATTACATCAATAAATGAGTTATGAGTTATCATATAATATCCATGTAAGGGAGGCAAAACTTTAGAGAAAACCCTGTACTAATCTGTCTGACCAGTAAAGTATAGTTAGGTGAATTTCCCTCCACTTGTAGAGGAGGCCCGAGCCCAATAGAGGGCCATATTTAATCTGTAATAATTATAAATGATGAATCTGTCTTTACATCATCATCTCAGTTCATATACATCCCACCATGGAGCTCGAACCTATGCCATTTTAAAAGCTGAAATTGACATATTATTACATCAATCTCGAATACACTCACACACGCATTCACACACACACACACACACACACACACACACACACACACACACACTAACACACTCACTCATTTATACAAACACACATATACAACATACCTTTTATCTTTTAAGTATTTATCAGATTCGCACTACTTACCCCTTATTTCTTATAACTAAGATGATTATGATGACTGTTGTAAGCTGGGGGGGATTTTGTTGCTGGTAATCTGTCAGACAGGATTATTATCTTAGTGCAGATACCAGTCTCTCACAAAGGCTAATATCTGGTTATGGTATATCTGGTTGACCGAGCTTCGCTCGGCATATCTTTGTTGTATTTTTGTCGAATTTATTTAGATATATCGTCGGTGATACTGCAATTCCGCGTAACTAACAAAAGACAATACCGCGTAAGTTATGTATAGCAAATTATACAGGAGAAACAAAAAACTAAATATTTTCTCTTATACCGATCGGATATGTAACTAAGCCTTCTGGAAAACAAAACTAAGGATTATTTATCGTATGCAATGATAATTTATTTAATATTATTAGTATTTCGGCAGAAAAAAATACTTACGCGGTATTTTATTTCATAAGGCGTCTTTTGTTTGTGCAAATACGCCATTTGCGCGGTATTGATAAAAAAAAACCAAAACAGTAGTGCAATCAAAAAGTTACATTATCTCAGATAATCACAGTCTTTAAATTATTATCCTGTTGATGGTCTACTCGCTAGTAGTTAAACGTCTTAAAAATAAACAAAATTACACAAAAATCACAAGAATAACTAAAACTTGGTAAATTCCAAACTCAACTTCAACTTGTAATGACCAAATATTGATTAACTAATTTAATTATAGGAAAATTTCTATTTGGAGATCCCGTAAATCAGTAAAATAATAAACCTATACCTAGTTATCTCAGGTAATCATAGTCTTATAAGTATTACCACATCTGGTAACCACTGGCTTGGCAGTTAAACATGTTAACAAACAAAAAATTCTAAAAATCACAAGAACAGATCAATAAAAACTTAAAAACCAAAATTAAACCTTCAATTGTAACATACGAAAATGTACTTAGTACTCTATTTAATCTAAATAATAGAAAATGCAATGATTCAGGATACTATTACACTTTTCTTTTAAAGCAAATTATCATAAAATTGGTGACGATCGCTAGAAATAACAGCTTTTAATCGCTCTAAATGTTGATATTTTGTCTCTAATATCGGCAATCTTGACGTAAACGTCTGTGAAATACTGTTTGTGAGTGTTAAAATATTGCGTGGTCTACGTGGCTATACAGAAAACTCAACTCATTATTAAAGTGTTTCTTATGCTGAATAGTTCCATCCGGATTTTATTTTAACACTCTCAAATCTACCACACAATCGTCTCCAGCAGAACGGCCAGGCCTTATAGAGCCGTACAGTTGATATTCTTTCATTCCATAATCCTTAAAGAATGTATGATCTGGCTGTATGATTCTATAGGGAGAATATTTTATTCTTGCTTGTTTATTGATGCTTGCATACTGAGATGGTAAAAATATTTCAACATTTTGTAGTTACAAAACGTTGAAATATTTTTATTGAGTTATCGAGAGAAAGTTTTCTCTCGATAACTGAATGGACAGAGTCCACTTCTATCTGCGTATGACTCTTCTCAAGGTATTTCTGGGTTATTGTCACATTTTTATCTATAGCCCATCTAAGCAGTGCGTTTGAGATAATACGGTTTCTATTTTGCGATGTACAGTCATCGGACCATATCACAACGTTTTTGAGTTCTTCAGCTAATATGTTAGTAACATAGTCTACAAAAAAGATGCATAAGTGGTGGCCTTTAAGTCACAGGTGGTCTCATCCAACCAATAACATGTAACATCATCAGTCCCTAGATGTAGACTGTGAAATTATGAACTGCTAACTTAGTCTTAAAATATAGAACACTGGCAGATAGACAGGGGCACAACTTTACTGATTGCATGTCGGCAGTAAATTGTATAGATAGCTCAACTTTTTGCAACTTGTTTATCTTTGCTTTTTTGCTCTCGGGCTATATCTTTGAGCTCAATATGACGTTGGTACTCATCATCTTACTTTAAAACAGCACGTGCACTTGTTATGATTGAGAAGTTGCGCGGTATTGGTACAATTATGTCAACAATAACAGTTACGCGGATTTAACTCATTGTGATTAGACGATTTTGAGTGAATAACACACTGAACTAATAATGTAGACCTAAGCCAATCACAACTGTGAAGTCATAGACGCGAAATCTCGAATTTGCTATTTTTGTATTTACGCGGTATCATCCAGTGTAAGTTACGCGGAATTGCAGTATCACCGACGATATATTAATAAAAAATAAAAATTAAATAATGAAAAAGAATATAAAAAAATACAAAAAGAGAATAATAATAACACCGAGATTCGATCCGACGCCGTTTGAATGACAAAACAATACTATATTCTTATATTCTTTTAAAATTTAATGTCACTATATTGTTTTGCTAAAAACACTGACAAAACAACATTATCTGTAAATAAAACCTAGCTAGATCGATTTTTTGGCCTCGAAACCTCTAGTATGCCAAGTTTTATCAAAATCGTTGGTGCCGTTTCCGAGATCCTGAATATATATATATACAAGAATTGCTCGTTTAAAGATATAAGATAAGATAAACTAGTAAGAATTTGTAAAATTACAGAAATTAGTTTGTAAGTACCTTTGTGTCAGAAAAATAAATAAATAATTCATCATCATCATCTTGCTCTTATCCCAATTACTTGAGGTCGACGCAATATGTCATCTGTTTTGACATATTGCAAAAAGTTTCGGCAATGACTTTTATGACCGGCCGCCTGCCTGACGTTAACCCTCCTTGGGAATGTAATCGTTGACCCAAATGGTACCAGATGGAGTTGGTCCGGGTCAATCTAGGGCTCTTAGTCGTCTTTTACGACACCCACGAGCAAAACAAGGGTTGGTAGTATTCGAAGCCGCTACCACACAGCAAAATAAATAAATAATTATTAAAAAAAAAATCTGGTTAGACGGATTGCTATAGATGACATCGGATATCGTGGGTAAATTATGTCATACTATCACCATCATCTTAGCTCCTATATGGCCCACTATTGGGCTCACGCCTCCTCCTTTATGAGGAGTTTCATCTATTACACCACGTGTTGGGGTTTTATATTGAATTTCCCTCTTACATTGATATCTGCATATTACATTCCTTAGTCGTCTTATATGACTACCGCGAGCAAGAGATAGGGTGGTGATTGTATTCTTACTTCGTCACCATACGGCAATGTATTTTTTTTTTATTGCAAGCAGTGGCAAACGAGCAAACAGTACACCTGATGGTAAGTGTTGCTGCCGCTCATGGACCTTTACAAAGCCGCTGCCTACCGCGAAGAAAGTGAAGGGAGTGTGAATGCGTGTATTGAGGCTCGGTGATACCAAGAGCACCACCAAAACTTTCCACACGCGAACACCCTCAGAAAGTTGGGCTTTCGGCTCTCTCGCTCACTGAACGAAGCGCAGTAACAAAATGCTACTACTCAGACGTCGATTTTTTGCGAGAGCGTGGTACTGCCTCGGACGGACCGGCCCGCGGCTGTAGACAGCTAACTGTTGACAGCGTGGTCCTACCACAAGAAATATGGTACCAACTATGTCACATTATCATTTCAACTCGTATCTATCCTACTATTGGGCTCGAGTCTCCTTCACAATAGGAGGGTAATTAACAGACCACGCTGGTTAGAGGTGTTCGGATAGAGTTTTATTTTTATTTGAAAATACCCTCTTTATCATTTCATCATTTCACCTCATATACGTCCCACTCTTGGGCTCGGCCACAATAGGAGGGAAAGGTTGGTATAGGGTTTTATTTCGAGTTTTCCTTCTCTCGCATAGACGTTACTCGTATATATATATGCGTATTGTATCCCTCAGTAGCCAAGAAGCGGTGTGGTGAATTGTATTCTTACTCCGTCATCACACGAAATACCTTCTTAAATGGATGTTACCTAGATATTACCTCCCTTAGTCGTATTTTACGACACCCGCGATAAGAATGGTGAATTGTATTCTTACTCCATCACCACACGGATATTACATATGGTATCAACTATGTCATATGGTGTCAAGTTAATATGTAAAGTAGTCGATTGTTATTATCTACAATCATTTATCAGTCTGGACATTGTAACAGTATACTTACAGTACAATAGTGTGAATTTATCATTAGATTAAGTCATTGTACTGTTTGACAGGGAATGCATTTGAAGCTCATTTCCATTAACGGCTCTTAAATTTTAGGTAACTCTTAAGACGATAGATTCAATACGATAATCGTATCTAGTCCAACCATAATCTTTTGAATTATATAGTGGTTCGAAAGGCATCACACTGGAGCTAGTACTTACAAAACATATTGTACACAATTTTTTATATAAAAAAATATTACAAATAATAGACGAGCCCGCTAGGCCGCTGAGTTTCTTACCGAATCTTCTTAGTAGCGGTGACGTTCTGATCCGGTGGTAGTTTATTGGATAATTTGATTTAATCTTATATCTTTAAACGAGCAATTCTTGTATATATATACATATATATATATATATATATATATATATATATATATATATATATATATATATATATATATATATATATATATTTCAGGATCTCGGCAACGGCACCAACGATTTTGATGAAACTTGGCATACTAGAGGTTTCAAAGCCAAAAAATCGATGTAGGTAGGTTTTATTTAAACAAAATGTTGTTTTGTCGGTGTTTTTAGCAAAACAATACAATGACATTAAATTTTAAAAGAATATGAATTCAAATTTCGCCATCAACGTCATGAGTTACGATAGCTTAGTTGGGAACTTGTCCAGTTTTCTTTTAGTTTTGTTTTGTCATTCAAACAGCTTTGGCTCGAATCTCGGTGTTATGATTATTCTCTTTTTGTAATTTTTTTTATTTTTTTCATTATTTAATATTTATTTTTTATTAATATATATCTTAATAAATTCGACAAAAATACAAGAAAAATATTCCGAGCGAAGCTCGGTCAACCAGATATTTGTGTTGAAGCTGACAATATGTAAGTGCCCTCTCGGAGTTTATGCATAATTTAAGATTTTAATTGAGTTTGTTCGGGAAGGTTATCGAGTGGTGACAACTCGGCTGCATAGGACGACCTCCTAATAGGCGGACTGACGTTATATTGAAAGTCGCAATGAACCGTGGGATGCAAGTAGCACAGGACTATTCTAAGTGCCATTCTCGGGGGGGAGGCTTATGTCCAGTAGCAAATTTCTACAGGCTAGTGATTAGATGGATGGAAGACGATAGAAATTTGTGTCAATTCAGTTCATGAGTTTTGATTATATAGATGTTATTTTTGATGTGAAACATCTATAGGTGAGGGTAAACATGGTCATTGGCGTGACGTAAAGCGACGCAAGCCGTGGCGAGGCCTCGCCACGCTCTATTATAATAAGTGTAATTCCGACCAAATGTCACTGTAATATCGTCAGAGGAATCGAATCTAACTATTATATTGTATTATTACAGATATCACTGATTAAAACGATTGAGTTGTCACAATTTGAAATGTTTTTGAGTCTTGTATTTAATGCAAATAAATGTTTATTGAATAAAAATAATCGCTTTCTGGAAAAAAAATCATAATTCATTCACACAATCCATCCATCTCTTTTTGGGTCTCCCAAGATTCTTACGTCCATCCACAAACATATTGACAAGACGATCTCGCACTCCTAATCTTTTCTACCATTGGTGTCACTTTCGGACTTATAAACCTTTTTATACCACTACACCATCAAAAATAAATCTTATAAAAGTAATAATAGTTCTTTAATACAAACCGTGAAATATGCATAGCCGATTATGAGCATATTTACACTCTGTCTAACCCTTTGCAGAGAGAGGTGAGAAGCTATCGAAAACTGAAACAAATTGTTAACGTTACCTTCTTTGTAACATATTTCCAATTTATTCTCCATCAAGAACCCAATACATGTGCTAATAAATAAAGGCATTTCCATATAAATCATATATATACGGCGCAGGGCTCATAATGACGTCGAAGTAAGTGAGGTGTGTAACAGGTCGTCTGGACATCGCCGGGTTGAATGGCTAGTGTAGGCGGGTCACTCACACCCGACGGTCGAACATACAGGATTCAACTATGACCAACATGCTGGTGGATGTGTTGGAAGATATCATTATCATCATCATCTTGCTCTTATCCCAATTACTTGGGGTCGACGCAATATGTCATCTGTTTTGACATATTGCAAAAAGTTTCGGCAATGACTTTTATGACCGCCCGCCTGCCTGACGTCAACCCTCCTTGGGAATGTAATCGTTGACCCAAATGGTAGCAGATGGAGTTGGTCCGGGTCAATCTAGGGCTCTTAGTCGTCTTTTACGACACCCACGAGCAAAGCAAGGGTTGGTAGTATTCGAAGCCGCTACCACACAGCACAGTGTTGGAAGATATAATTTTAGATAATATTTCAAGTGTAATAAGTCATAATTAGGTATTATCAACCCAAAATGCACTGGTATGACGCTTAGGGGTAAATGGTTATCATAGTAGAACTTTTACGTACCGATGAAGTCCAGATTATCCACAAGACTAGCAGTTTTGCTCAAAAGGAGTTCTCACGATCGGTCGTTAGGCTCGAATCTGAAAATGTGGTGACGGAGTAAGAATACAATTCCTCACCCCCTTTCTTGCCCGTGAGTGTCATAAAAGACGACTAAGGGATATTAATATGCATAGGTAAAACATCTATGCAAGAGAAAGATAACTTGAAATAAAACCCTGTATCAACATGCCTGACTAGCGTGATACAGTAGATCAATTTCGCTCCCATTATGGAGGAGGCTTTAGCCCAGTAGTGGTATATTTATGAGCAGTAATGATGAACAATCAAGATTGCTTGATTGGGTCAAAGGTAAAGATGCCCTAAGCAAAGTAGACATACAGCGGGCTTTAAAGCCCTATGCTACTTTTTCATTATGCGTGACGATCGGTCGGCAATCAGACCATAGATGGGCAAACATTAAAGGATACTATAGTTTATTGTAAGATAAGTATGTAGTTAGATAAGGATTTAACTTACTGTTACTAGGTTTGTGCTTAATGTCGAAAAATATTAAATATGAATCATGATAGCAATTTAATGAAGAACAACTTTAACATAGGACCAAGACAAATCATGAGTTACTTCCCAAGTCAACTAGCTTTTTGAATAGTGAATAAAAATAATGAACAGCTCTCTGATCCTAAGAACCATGACGTCAGTAGTGAGATGTAGCTCAAAAACGTCCAAGTCCGGTAACTTTCAACTTTCTAGTTAGTATATGCTATTAACCTTATGTGGTGAGGAATTAAAAATAAAATATATCATACCTCTTCTCCGAGGGAGTCATAAACCTATCTATGGTTACCAGATAAATGGCCCGTAGCACTGTCCTAGGCAAATCTTTATATACATAAATCTTCTGTTCGTGTGTTTGTAATTGAACTCCTAAACGGATCGGCCGATTTTGATGATTTTTTTGGCTGTTTCGATGGATATGAGAATGGTTTAGAATAATAATCGGCACCGGTAGGAGGCGCTGCCATCGATTTCAAGGAGAATTCCTTTTACTATTTTTTAGATTTGAACAACAACGTCTGTTGGGTTGGCTAGTTTTAATATAAAATATGATTGCCAACTCGCCTTCGAAGCTTGGCAATTTTAATGTTTGCCCACCTATGGGGAGGTAAATTATATATTTCAAACCACCAGACCTCTTGTAAAAGTGTTATGTTACATAACTTAGAAGTCCGTGTATCACATTACCACTCACCAAAACTGCCAGACAGACAAATGAATTCACAAGTTGCGAAACTTGCGTCGAGTTTTGCGATAGATTCACATCTTCTCTTGTATTCGAGTATGTCACTCACAATAACTTTACTAATCAATTGCCTTTACAAATATCACTTGAAGACTAATATAGCACAATACAATGACTTCTGAAATAATATTTTACGTATTTAATCGCGTTTGTGTTTGATTTTTCTTTTCTCGACTTTTCAACACTATAAGTAAAATTGATACCATCAAAAACAAAACTTGTAAAAAAAAGCCAAGCCTCGCAACTGAGTTCTTCTACTATAAAAAGTTGTGAGATCTATGTTATTCCAAGTCAGTTAACTCATTCAGTCCCTGCTTAAAGGACCTTTCTTTTTAAGTTATTACGTAAATAGCTAACCTAACAACTTCTTATAGTGACTATATCAATATTAAAGATCTTTTATGTTTTAAATAAACAGAATGACTTGGCAATCGCATGAAAACACAATGTACCTCACAAGTAATACATATTATATTAAATGGTACTAAACATAGTGCGATTGCCAAGTCAATCTATTTATTTAAAACATAAAAGATCTTTAATATTGATATAGTCACTATAAGAAGTTGTTAGGTTAGCTATTTACGTAATAACTTAAAAAGAAAGGTCAGGGACTGAATGAGTTAACCGACTTGGAATAACATAGATCTCACAACTTTTTATGGTAGAAGAACTCAGTTGCGAGGCTTGGCTTTTTTTTACAAGTTTTGTTTTTGATGGTATTCATAGTAGTACTCATTTCTTTTTGTAGATAGACCTACTTATTTTCCTCTCTGGTATCTTCTACTTCTTGAATATCAACAACGGATTTTCTTAGAGCCCGCTCTCAGAAAAATGAGACATCTCTCCTTTCCGTTTGAATCACTTCTACCTAAACTAAGCGGAGAGATATGGAAATAAAGAAATTTGATTGGTTTTCCGAAACACATCTCCTGTAG
The DNA here is from genome assembly GCA_032191425.1 of Lymantria dispar. Lineage (NCBI taxonomy): Eukaryota > Metazoa > Arthropoda > Insecta > Lepidoptera > Erebidae > Lymantria > Lymantria dispar. The sequence goes on from CM063455.1 coordinate 29,603,920, forward strand.
TCTCCTCTCCGCTGTGATGACAATCGAGCCTAATGATGGCGTTCTTTCTTTCAGATAAATTTCAGGCAATTTAGTTTGCATAATACTTTGGGAAATTTTCGTACAATTTCATAAGACATGTCCCACTCTTGCTTTTTCATTAAGTTGATTGACCATTTTACAAGTTATCTTTGAACATAATTATATCTAGGTGCCACCTATTATGCCAATCATCATTCAGGCTATCGCCATCCACTGAAGAACGACTCCCCTCATGCTTCACCATAAAGTGCGGTACTGTGGCACCTGTATCCAACGACGCTCAAGGGTAACAGAGCTGGCATGACTAGAGCTCATTTTTCTTCGGCATATGAGGAATAATAACGTAGTCGCCACGTTTGGTAGGCGAGTTGATTTCGCAGTGAGATATACATTTTCCCGGCGAGAGCTGCTGCCCATTCTCCTTCCTGTTGAATCTTTTTTTAAATGACAACGCCTTGCACCAAGGGGATAATAATCCTTATAATGTGGGGGACTTTACAAACATATAACTCAAAATCGCATCATCATCGCAGCCCTCATATGTCCCACTGTTGGGCTCTGGCCTCCTCCACAATGGGAGGGAATTTAACCCACTATTCCATGCTGGTCAGACATGTTGATATAGGGTTTCATTTCGAGTTTTCCTTCTCTTGCACAGATGGTATCTACATATTATATCAATTATATCCTATAGTCGTCTTATACGATATCCACGGGCAAGATAGAGAGTGGTGAATTGTATTCTTACTTCGTCACCACACGGAAAGAACATATAATTAACCGACACAAATTACATTCAGACTCAGAACAACCATTTGTGGATCGTATAAGGTGTTGTCTTGCATGGGATTCAAACCCGCGACACTAGCACGATACGTTGGTATTTTAACCACTACGTCATCTGCGCAGTCTTTAGCCGGTTGTTACGATTCCCACAGAGAAGCAATGATGGCGACAAATGTATTCTTATTTTTTACAAAGTTTTTTTTCATTAACTGCAAATGTAACTTTGTAATACTATATATTTATATGAGTTTACAAAATTATTTATGTAGTTAGTGTATCTCGGTAACTGGATGAAAATTATAATGTTTCATAATTTTTCCTTCATTTATACACTAAACAATAATTGTATTCTAAATTTGAAGCTTCTGTGTCTGCTAGAAGTGCCTCTTTAATATTGATGATCGGTCAGTCAGTCAGTGAGTGACAAAATTACGAAATTTTGACTAATTATAATTCTTAAACTATTAGTTCAAATTGAATGAAATTTGAAATTCACAATGTGTATACAATGCCTGCAAGGTTACTAAAAATTCAAGCTTCTAGTTTTATTAACAACGAAGTTATAGGGAGTCGAAAATGGCCTGAATGGCTTCGAGAAAAGTATGTTACGGCAGTGTTGCGTTTTGCTAGACTTTTTTTTGCTCGACTTGGCGGGGACACTGCCGTGCCTCCCAGATAATTTTCTTTAAAACCCGACCAAAACAAAAATAATAAAAAGTGTATTATTTTCAACACGAATTATCAATTAACTAGCAGTGCCCTGTGGTTTCATCTGCAGTTCCTCCTCCTGTGGGAATATCGGGATAAATTATAGCCTATGTGTTATTCTGATATGTAAGCTGTATTACTGTAAAGTTTTATCAAAATTCATTCAGTAGTTTTTGCGTGAAAGAGCAACAAATATCTTCACATCCTCACAAACTTTCGCGTTTATAATATTAGTAGGATTGTCATTTAAATACCGTACTGGCACGTGTGAAGCACTTAATTGAGTAATCATAAGATATTACAGCATTTTGGAAAAGAACTGATACTCTTACACTGCTGGACCAATGTTAACCAAAGATAGCTAAGAACCACCGTAAGGAAACTGGCTTTTAAATGAAAAAAAACCCCTTCGAAATCGGTCCATCCGTTTAAGCGTTACGATGCCACAGACATACATACACAATCAGACAGACATCGTCGACAAACTTACGACACTTTTCCCTCGGGGGTTAAAAAGGGAGTTAAAAATTAATAACTGAGATAGTAACGAGTAGATAGAGGAATAAGCACAAATTAATTGTACATAGTACTCGTCTTCAGCGAGTTAACAGGTCTTTCATGGGGCAAAGTATACGCTTTTACAACAAATTACCGAATAATATCCGAGATATGCCAGTGAATAAGTTCAAAAAAGCAATCAAGAGTAGATTTTATCTAAAAGGTTATTATAAAATCTCATATTATCTTGATGATAACTCGGACTGGCAATGAGCAGCTCCTCATACAGAAATTTCCTCATTATTACAATGATAGAAATTACGCACATGTTTATTATTATTATTTTATTGTCGCTACTATAATTGTAAAGTATGGCGTGTTTTGCCAAACGATATTTTTATTGGATCTGTGTTTTATGTTTGTGGCAAATGGTATTGGTCATGCTCACTGAAGGGTCTGTTAGCGGTAGCTATTAAGAGCGGGTCACTCCCTTCCCTCCATTATGGTTGAGGGGAGTGATGGCTGCTCTAATAGTTAACTCGTGATCGGGTGCCGCTTGCGGGATCTGGTCCAACCATAATTTTTTTATTACATTTGTGATTATTATTATATTTGTGAACTATATTATATAATATTTCGAATGGCATTACACTGGAACTATTAATAAGCATGTTGTAAGATGTAGTTTTATTTAAAAGAAATTAAAAAAAAATAAATAAAAAATAGACAATCCCGCTGAGTTTCTTGCCGGATCTTCTCAGTGCGGTCGCGTTCCGATCCGGCGGTAATTATAACTTTAAGAAAATTGTAAAAAAAATGACAATATGTAAGTGCCCCCGCGGGGTTTATACATAATAAATGATTTGAATTTGAATTTGATTAAAAATTCAGTAATAACGAGGACTTGTTGAATATAAAATAACTTAGACCTTTCTTGATCATAATCGCTATAAAGGAGGCATCGAGAAAGTAAAAATACAAACGCGATAAAATTCGTAAAAAAATATTTTATATTTCACTACGATATTTAATTTCAGTTGTAAAACATTCTTATTGTACTGCCTATGTCCTTAACTGTATATTGTATTCATCACCTCAGCCCATATACATCCCACGGTTGGGTTCGGGCCTTCTCCACTGTGGGAGGGAAATTGACCTGCTACATCACGTTGATCGGACGTGTTGGTATAGGGTTTTGTTTGAGGTCTTTTCCCTTGCGTAGGTGTTAAATGAAATTATATCCCTAAGTCGTCTTTTACGACAGCCACGGACTAGAGAGGGAATAGTGAATTGTATTCTTACTCTGTCATCACTCCGTCACCACATATAGTATATTTACCATCATATTTTCGAGGTTCGTCCTTGGGAATAGTCCTCTCTAACAGAGAATTCTTATCATCTAAAAATACAATTCACCAGTCACTTTCTTACCCGTAGGTGTGGCAAAAGACGACTAAGCAATAAGCTATGAATAATTAAAAACAAACACGAAATAAAACCTTATATAAACCCGCCTGATCAATATGGTGTAATAGATCAAATTGCCTTCCCATTGCAAAGGAGGCTATAGTTCTGTAGTGGGACGTGTATGTACTTAAATCAGCTGAGAGAGCATAACAATAATTTAAATATGTCTATCATCCATCTATCCATTAGCCCAATAACATTATCTGATGGACATGTTCTTCCCACGAGAATGCCACTCAGAACGGTCTTGCACCACCTTTTTTTTTTGGGGTGGGCTGCGGTCGGCGCGCTCCTCGCACCACTCCATCCGAGAAGGGCGTAAGCACGTACACCCACAACCCACCCGAACAACACGTCGCCTTCGTCGTTGGGCCGACCACCGGCGCAGGGTTACTTGTCATCAGTGGTCGGCCCGACGGAATACCCCCTACTTGGGGTACCCTCCCATCGACCGACGTCCCCCCCCCCCCTCGGGGAGGAGGTTGGTCTTTCCTCACGCGTTCGGCCTCTCGGCGGGTGACGGCCTAACTCCCCAGTCACGTCACCCACGGCCTCGGCTAGGGCGGCATGACGCGCAGGTAATCGCGCCTGCGCCGCCCCAGTCGCCGGCGGCGGGTCGCTTCGTCGAGGCTGAGCTCCTCGCGCGCGCGACCCGCCGCCTCCTTTTGCAAGATCACTGCCTCGCAGAAGGCTGCGACCGCCTCCCAATTCCTGACGCTGTCGAGCATCGCCCTAGCGATGGTCGGCAGCGTCAGGTCGGCACCGATGATTGCGACGAGTTCACGACACTGCTCTGCCCAGGCGGCAAAGAATGTCTTGCACCACTTGCATCCAATAGTTCCCTGCGACTTTTAAAATGACTTTAGTCCACCTAGTTCGGCCGTCCTACGTGGCATCGTCATAACCTATCCCCGTTGACACCGTTTGCAGTCTGCCTATCTTCAGATGGCGGTGAATAATCCCCGGTTCGATTACTCGCCACCTCAGCCCTAATTAGGATTCCTAATTCAGATAACACCTAAAGAAATTGAAATACAAATGTGACTACCGAAGTGAACAAATCGGTCATGATGACCCGCTTTATTGTTGACAAAAGTTAATATTGTATATAAGTCCATGCCCCCTGCGCTTTGGTGCGGGTGGGGAGTAGTATAAAGAGTGTTTGCCTTAAAGTCATCATCATCTCGGCTCATGTACATCCCGCTCAAGGACTCAAGCCTCCTTCACTATAGGAGGGAAATTGACCTTAGTATACCATGCTGGTCCGACAGGTTGGTATAGGGATTTATTTCGAGTTTTCTTAGTCGTCTTTTACGACACCCACGCAAAATAGGAAGTGGTAAACTGTATTCTTACTCCGTCACACGGAAAAAGTTTTGCCTGTTCTGCCTAAAATTATTACCAAAAATTTAGGTGTTTCTAATGAAAATATAGATAAGTGTGGCGCACATTTTCTAGATTCTTAGTCCTTCATAAAAACTAAGGATGTGACTTGGAGGGAAAATAATCGATTTTTTAAATAATCGATTTTTTGTTCTTTAAAATAAATCGATTATAAAATAATCGGTTTGTTCTCTCAACAGGATTATGATGTCTTTTTTTTTTTAGGAAACGTGAGCGTTATTTTCTAATATAGTATGAAACAATCGTGATGACCTTTTTTTAGGAAATCTGACAATAATCGATTAATTTCGATCGAATTTCGAATAATAAAAAATCGATTAATAATCGATTTTTATTATTTTGATAATCGATTGTAAAAATCGATTATTAATCGATTATTTTTTTGTAATAATCGATTATTATAAAAATCGATTATTTTTTCACATCCCTAATAAAAATCACTGTTTCATTGGTTGATATCATTTTATTATCAACTAATAAATGTATAATTAAAGTAAGATATAAAGTACTCAAAACATTAATACTAAATACAATTATGGTGTCATATAAAACGCTGTCATAACATTATATTAATGCTATAAAAGCTAATAGTCTGGCGGCTTTTGCGCATGAGATTACTAAAAGCGATTTTATTACCTAGAATAATTGTAGTAAAAACTTATTTAGGCACGCTAGGAACTGTTGATTTGGAGAAAAGCATTGAACTTGTGCGACCATTACGGTCAGAAATACATATATACCATTAAAACAAGCCTTGTAAAAAAAGCCAAGCCTCGCAACTGAGTTCTTCTACCATAAAAATTTGTGACATCCATGTTATACCAAGTCGGTTAACTCATTCAGTCCCTGCTTAAGGGACCTTTCTTCTTAAGATATTACGTAAATAGCTAACCTAACAACTTCTTATAGTGACTATATCAATATTAAAGATCTTTTATATTTTAAATAAACAGAATGACTTGGCAATCGCATGAAAATACACCTCACAAGTAATACATATTATATTAAACTAGCTTTTGCCCGCGGCTTCGCCCGCGTAAAATTTACTTGAATATTGAACTATTATCGCAAAGAATATTATCGGCATAAAAAGTATTACATTTCTTAATTTAAGAAATACTCTATCTACGTGTCAATTTTCATCCAAATCTGCTCAACAGTTTAAGCGTGATTGAGTAACAAACATCCAAATATCTTCACAAACTTTCACATTTGAATATTACTACCAGCCTTATAGTTCAGATTCCCATGGAAATACGATGATAAATATGCCTTTCCTTAGTCTCTGATAACGTAATTTTCCATTGGTGAAAAAAAATTATATCAATCAAACACCCGCAGTTTCATTCACGTAGACCCCATTTTCATGCCAATACCGAGATAAAAAATGCTTATGTTACTCGCTGATATTATAAATTTACATGGGTGAGAAAAAAAAATATAAATCCCAGAAATATCAGAGATAAAAATTGCCTATGTTACTCGCTGATAACATCGGTAGCATTCCATTGGTGAAAGAATTTTAAAAATTGGTCGTCATCCCCCGGTTTAGTTCTCGTTCCCGGGCAAATACTGGGATGAAAATAGCCTTTATATGATATTCACTGATAATATAGCTTTTCATTAGTGAATTAATTTTTAAAACCATTAAATTCCTGTGATTTCACCGGCATTGTACCCGATCCCGTAGGAATATCAGGATAAAAATAGCTTAAATATGTTACTGGCTTAAAAATAGCTTTCCATTAGTGAAATAATTTTAAAATCGACCTAATTCTCAAGGTTGCTCCAGCCACACCGGGATAAAATATAGCCTGGGATAAAATATAGTCTTAAGTTATTCCTTATGTATGCCTGGTAGACCTGATGGCAAAATGTAATCAATATGGGTCCAGGCATTTTGATGATTAACTGTAACGAATAGACAGACAGACAAAAAAATTTGGACCGTATTATGTGAGCATAAATAAAACCTATTATTTTGATAGACAAACAGACGCTTCAAATTTATTTATTTGTAGAGATAGAAAATTGGAATAATATCTTGATTGTAACTTACTGTCTGGTAGCTGCTAGAAATATTACCACGCTTTCATTGTTCGTGGGTGTCGCAAAATACTACTAAGACAAAGATTTACATCAACCTGGACCAATTGGTGATGCCGTCTGGCCAACAATGTCGTCCGCCAGGTCATAAAATGTTGCTAGAACCTTTGCAATATATCTACGATGGCAGAAGAGTGCCTTCATATCGCGTCGATCCAAAGTAATTAGGATGAGCGCAAAATAATGATGATATATCATTGGCTGGATGTCTTCGACTATATGCGTTTTATCCCTTTGGGGCAGCCCAAAATTGTTTCTTAGTCAGTGCTTACCCCAAATAACCGATCGGTATACAAAATTTCACATTCTTAGGCCCAGTATCTTTGGCTATACACTTTCACCCTCTTAGGGATTGAATTTCCAAAAATTCTTTGTTAGAGCTCGCTTATCCTTGCCAAAAATTTTTTCATAGTGCTTGGTAAGTGAGACTAAGAATATCTTGGGGTAATCCAAGAAAGCCGACCGTGTACTAAAATGATCCTTCGTAGGCTCAGTGATTTCGGTTAAACGCTGTTCACCCCCTTAGGGCTAAAATTGCAAAAATCTCTCTTTCCCCAAGAAAAGCAACTTTATACAAAATTCCATGTTTCTAGGCCTAATGATTTCGGCTATATATTTTGCACCCCTTTAGGAGTTGATTTTAATAAAATAATTTCTTAGAACTCACAACAAAAGAAAGAGAATTGCATAGAAAGTTTTACGTTCCTAGCACTAATAGTTTAGTCTATACGCTTTTCACCCCCTTCAGGGGGTGATTTTCCAAAAATCCTTTGCTAGTGCTCGTATACCCCAAGAAATAAGACGATGTAAAAAGAAAATACTTTCCCCTATTTCAACCCCTTATACCTATTTTTTCGCGATAAAAAGTAGCTTTATATCTTTTCTCAAGCTTTAGTACATATCTGTATCAAATTTAATCAAAATTGGTTAAGTGGTTTCGACGTGAAAGGCTATATGCTTTTCAACCCCTTAAGAGGGTGAATTTCCAAAAATCCTTTGCTAGTGCTCGTGAACCCCAAGAAATACGATGGTGTAAAAAAATACGTTTCTAGGCCCAGTGGTTTCGGCTGTATGCTTTTTGATATTTTAGGGGTTGAATTTCATCCTTATGTAAATGGAATTTCCAAAACGCTTGAGCGAATATTTATTTATTTATTATTAGGTGCCTGAATACAAAGATTCGTGGTTCTATCATCGAAAATGACGAATTTCCATACAAAATGTCATCCCCTATTTCAACCCCTTATACCCATTTCTTCGCAATAAAAAGTAGCCTATGTTCTTTCTCAAGCTTTAGTCCATCTCTGTACCAAATTTCATCAAAATCGGTTTAGACGTGAAAGACTTTATGCTTTTCACCCCCTTAAGGGGGTGAATTTCCAAAAATCCTTTGCTAGTGCTCGTTCACCCCAAGAAATACGATGGTGTAAAAAAAAATACGTTTCTAGGCCCAGTGGTTTCGACTGTATGCTTTTTGGTATTTTAGGGGTTGAATTTCATCCCCATGTCAATGAAATTTCCAAAACGCTTGAACCAATATTTATTTATTATCAGGTACCTTAATACAAAGATTCGTGGTTCTATCATCGAAAATGACGAATTTCCATACAAAATGTCATCCCCTATTTCAACCCTTTATACCCATTTTTTCGCAATAAAAAGTAGCCTATGTTCTTTCTCAAGCTTTAGTCCATCTCTGTACCAAATTTCATCAAAATCGGTTTAGACGTGAAATTTCCAAAAATCCTTTGCTAGTGCTCGTGCACCCCAAGAAATACGATGGTGTAAAAAAAAATACGTTTCTAGGCCCAGTGGTTTCGGCTGTATGCTTTTTGGTATTTTAGGGGTTGAATTTCATCCCCATGTAAATGAAATTTCCAAAACGCTTAAACGAATATTTATTTATTTATTATCAGGTACCTTAATACAAAAATTCGTGGTTCTATCATCGAAAATGACGAATTTCCATACAAAATGTCATCCCCTATTTCAACCCCTTATACCCATTTTTTTGCAATAAAAAGTAGCCTATGTCCTTTCTCAAGCTTTAGTCCATCTCTGTACCAAATTTCATCAAAATCGGTCCAGTGGTTTAGACGTGAAAGCGTAGCAGACAGACAGACAGACAGACAGACAGAGTTACTTTCGCATTTATAATATTATAGTAAGGATAGTAAGGATTGTACTAAACATAGTGCGATTGCCAAGTCAGTCTATTTATTTAAATCATAAAAGATCTTTAATATTGATATAGTCACTATAAGAAGTTGTTAGATTAGTTATTTACGTAATAACGTAAGAAGAAAGGTCCCTTAAGCAGGGATTGAATGAGTTAACCGACTTGGTATAACATGGATCTCACAAATTTTTATGGTAGAAGAACTCAGTTGCGAGGCTTGGCTTTTTTACAAGGCTTGTTTTTGATGGTATCTCATTTCTTTTTGTAGATAGACCTACTAATTTGCCTTTCCGGTACCTTCTACTTCTTGAATACCAAAAAAAGATTTTCTTAGAGCACACTCTCTGAAAAATTAGACATCTCTCCTTTCCGCTTGAGTCAATTCAACATAGACCCCCCTCATGCTTCATCATAAAGTGCGGTACTGTGGCATCTGCATCCAATGACGCTCAAGGGTAACAGAGTTGCCATAACTAGAGCTCATTTTTCTTCGCCTTATGAAGAATAATGATGTAGTCGCCACGTTTGGTAGGCGGGTTGGTTTTGCAGTGAGATATCATACATTTCCCCGGCGAGAGCTGCTGCCCACTCTCCTTCCTGTTAAATCTTTTTTTTAAATGACAAAGCCTTGCACTAAGGGAATAATAATCCTTATATTGTCGGGGACCTTACAAACATATAATTCAACATCGCATCATCATCGCAGCCCTCATATGTTTCACTGTTGGGCTCAGGCCTCCTCCACAATGGGAGGGCATTTAACCCACTATACCATGCTGGTCAGACATGTTGATATAGGGTTTCATTTCGAGTTTTCCTTTTCTTGCATAGATGGTATGTGCACATGATATCCCATAGTTGTCTTATACGATATCCACGGGCAAGATAGAGAGTGGTGAATTGTATTCTTACTTCGTCACCATACGGAAAGAACATATAATTAACCGACACAAATTACATTCAGACTCGGAACAACAATTTGTGGATCGTACAAGGTGTTGTCTTGCATGGGATTCGAACCCGCGACACTAGCACGGTACGTTGGTATCTTAACCACTATGTCATCTGCGCAGTCTTTAGCCGGTTGTTACTATTCCCATAGAGAAGCAATGATGGCGACAAATGTATTCTTAATTTTTACAAAGTTACATTTCATTAACTGCAAATGTAACTTAGTAATCCTATATATTTATATGAGTTTACAAAATTATTTATACAGTTAGTGTATCTCGGCAACTGGATGAAAATTATAATGTTTCATAATTTTTCCTTCATTTATACACTAAATACTGATTGCGTTCTAAATTTGAAGCTTCTATGTCTGCTAGAAGTGCCTCTTTAATATTGATGATCGGTCAGTCAGTCAGTGAGTGACAAAATTACGAAATTTTGACTAGTTATAATTCTTAAACTATTGGTTCAAATTGAATAAAATTTGAAATACACAATGTGTATACAAGGCCTGCTAGGTTACTAAAAATTCAGGTTTCTAGTTTTATTAACAACGAAGTTATAGGGAGTCGAAAATGGCCTGAATGGCTTCGAGAAAAGTATGTTACGGCAGTTTTGCGTTTTGCCCGACTTTTTTTTTGCTCGACTTGGCGGGGCCACTGCCGTGCCCTCAGATATATGTATGCGCCAGTAGTCAGCCTAAAAGATGATGGAGTAGTCATCATGTTATAATCATCATCAGCTCGTCAGCAGCTCCTATGTCTCAATGTTGGGCTCAAGCCTCCTCTACAATGGGAGGGCAATTGACCTACTATACCACGTTGGTCAGATGTGTTGGTATAGTTTTTTTATCTTTTTAATTTTTTTTTATTGCCGATGATGGCAAACGAGCACACAGTACACCTGATGGTAAGTGATCCTGCCGCACATAGACCTTTGCAACACCAGAGGCACAGCCAGGCCGTTGCCCACCGTGAAGTAAATGCTCTTCTTAAACCTCGTTTGAAGAAGGACATGTCATAGCGCTCGGGAAACACAGCAGCAGGTAGTTCATTCTAGAGCCTGCACGTACGTGGGAGAAGAGATCGCTGGAAACATACAGTTGAAGTTGTAGAAGTACAGTAAAGTTTATTTCGAGTTATCCTTCTCTTGCATAGATGTTAAATGCATATTACATCCCTTTTTTTTGGGATGGGTTACCGTCGGCGCAACTCTGGCACCATTCCGTCCGGGGCAACAGAGGGGCGTAAGCACGCACACCCGTAACCCACCTGTGACCGTAGTCTTCGTTGGACCGACCACCGGAGCAGCGTGACTTGACATCAGTGGTCGGCCCGACGGAATACCCCTAGAGGAGTAACCTCTCCTCGACCGTCGTCCCATATTATATCCCTTAGTCGTCTTCTACGACACCCACGGCAAGATAGGGGGTAGCGAATTGTGTTATTACTTCGTCACCACACGGATTTGCATAGATATTTTATGTATATCATATTCCTTCAAAGTCTTTAATGACACCTTAGGTGGGATAGGAGGTTGTGAATTTCATTCTTATTCTGTCGCCACACGAAAAGGCGTCATACGGCATACAGCAGATCATGCAATCGTACTCCACCCGTCCGTTACCCCGTACCGAACGGGCAGTACTTATATAAACCATGCCATCATCATCACCCAGCCCATGGCGATAGGCTGTGTGATGATGATGGACGGCGGTTCATTGCTGGACGTAGACCTCCCTCATATTTCACCACAAATTGCGGTCCTATGCCGTTTGCTTCCACCGACGCCTAGCGACTTTCACCAGGTCGTCGATCCACCTAGTTAACGTTCTAGACTGCATCGTCTGATATGTGGTACCTTTCTTCCCCAGCGGTTATCAGTAAGTCTAGCGATGTGGTCTACTCAATGCCACTTCAGCTAATATTCTTAGTGGTTACATGCGTGGCTCTACAGATACGCGTGTTTCGGTAATTCGGCGTATGGCTCGCTTCATAGTACGCTGAGCGACTCAGAGCTTGGTTATGAGGCTTACATTTAGATAAGTACCACGTATCTATATATAAATACGTGAAGCAAAAACTTTGTACCCCTTGTTACGAAAATTACGTGGATATACAGGTATGAACTTTGGCACAGTTGAAGTATATAATGAGGAGAAGGGCATAAAACTGAAATTTCATGTAATAATGGATTAGAAATACATTAAATTCATTAAAAAAGGCATTATGCACACTACAACGCTATCGCTACACATACACACGGTTGTGTGAGTGTGTTGCGTAGCAACGCTTATACACTTTTGCTTACAGTTAAAATCTCAGGTCGAACTGAATATCAAACAATAGTAATTATGATGACAATGTTTAATAGAGATTTGTACTTATATATTAGTTATTAGTGAAATACAGCTTGCTGAATTTACAATTATACATAAATAAAATTAAAGAAAATTATGTAGCAGAAAAATTAATTAAAATGAATTATGGCCGAATTTCGACCACACGGTGACCACTAGTAATAAAAAAACCGTATCCATACAAACCATAGCCTGTCAATAATATACTGTATATTATTACTAAAGTATACTACTACTATGTATAGACTACATATAGATTACGTATAGAACATATATTTCGTCATATAGCGTGGCGTTGCGTTGTCGCGGCCTGTTTACGCCATACCAACGATCGGCTTTACCCTCGCATATACCGTCATATAGCGTGGCGTTGCGCCTGTTTATGCCACGCCAACGATCAGGTTTACCCTTGCCTATTACATAAAAAAAAATACTTTACCGAATCCTTTATACCTACCGAAAAGTTTCTCCATAACAGAGTTATACATAATCAGACAATCCATTTACCATATTTGCATATTAAATATACGTTTCAATGTCAACGGTAAATCCAAACCTTTTAGATAGGCCACGTAAATTACCTTAAAGTAAAAGGGTACAAAATGATACTGAAATGTATCTCGGTGGACAGAACTAATCCAGATAACAAGTTTATAGTCCTATATTCAAATCCTATTCCCAGTTGAGCTATACTGACGGTACGAACCCAGTTGAAATAGATTTAGTTTAGACGGGGTGGCTAATGCGAGTTGCCAGTCTTAATATATTCGAAAATTCTTGTTTAGAATATTGACAAATAAAATTTGTGGAGGTATTTACTGATATTTTCGTTTTACTTTAAAAATTTTGGCTCATATACGTCCCACTGCTAGGATCGAGCCTCATCCGTAATAGGAGGGTAATTGATCTACTATACCACGCTGGTCAGACGGGTTGGTATAGTGTTTTATTTCGAGTTTTCCTTCTCTTTCATAGACGTTATATGCATATAATATCCATTAGTCGTCTTTTACGATATCCACGGGTAAGAAAGGGAATGGTGAATTGTATTCTTACTCCGTCACCTTACGGTGTTTTTTCACTTAAGATTTAAATATTGTGTACTGCACCACCAGCATAGCCAAAATTTAATTTTTTTTAGATGGGTCTAAGATAAAATAAATCAGTTAGTTTATAAAAACTAATACAAACGTACTTTTTGTAGGTAACCGAACTAAGAAGTGTGATGCTAAAATAAGGATAGCGACATCTATCGAGTAAATCTAACTAAAAATAAAAATAATCTAAGAAAAATGTCAAATTCTGTAAGGATAATGCGACAAACTATTTATTTTATTGTATTGTGCGTGTAGCTATGCGAATTTTGAATTGAATTCGACGTTTAGAAGGGTGAAAAATCAACGTTAAAACGTTCTATTAAATACATACGAGTTAATATAAACGTATTAACACGTTCGTTACGTTACAAGATCTATCAGATCTCTTGCAGGATTTTTGTATTGTGCGTTGACTATAATCGTGTATTTTCACTCCTTGCGGGAGGCGCTAACGTGTAAAGTACTTTAAGTATGATTAAGACAAATATACATATTTGCTTCCTACGTAAAGGTGAATTCAAGGACACCAAAAAAACAATTAGAAATGGATTAGGTCCCTAACGCGCAGTAGTATAATTATTTTCACAGTAGTATATAAATTATTTTCAAAACCGTATTTTTAGAAGACTGATAAGGTCTCAAACGCACCAAAGGGTAGGTTAGTTCTGAGATCTTTTAGGTCTCCAAAGCACCAGCTGAAAGTTCTTTGAAAATGATGGCGCAGAGAACGTGTTGAAAATGGACAAAAAGATGCATTAAATAATACGTATCCCTGTCATATTTTTTTTTTGCTGATTGTTGATGTTCAATATTAACTGAGCCCACATAAGTCCCACTGTTGAGCACGAGCCTCCTCCATAACGGGAGGGAAATGGACCCGCTATACCGCACTGGTCAATCGTTTTGGAATAGGGTTTTATATCGAGTTTTCGTTATGTTGCATCAATGTTATCTGCATATTACCCTTATTCATCTTTTACAACACCCAAGAGCTAGAGAAGGGGTGAATTGTATCCTCACTCCGTCACCATACGGATTTTCAACATTTCTATCTAATCACCAGAACACTCCTGTGGGTACGCCCGTAGTCTGCACAAATTTATTGTCTTTGGGTCACCTGTTAGTTGATAATTATAAGTCTTAAAATATAAACTTATTAGCAACCCGCCCTCGCGTCGCTTCGGTTTCAATCGCCTTCTCCGGGTAGTGCCCGTTTCCGTGCGAATACCGGGATAAAATATAGCTTATGTTACTCCCTGGTATTACTGCTTTCCAATGCTGAAAGAATTTTTGAAATCAAATCAAAAAAGTGGTTTAAGCGTGAAAGCGTAACAAATAAATAAACTTACTTTCGTATTTATAATATTAGAAACGATTAATGTAATTTAAAAGGAATTAATAAAAATAGACATACTCGTTGAGTTTCTTCTTCTCAGTGCGGTCGCGTTCCGATCTGGTGGTAATTTAAGGTAAAATTTAATAAAATCAACATGTGAGGTTTCTGCATCACAATTGATTTGAATTGAATTAAATAAAAAAAACTCTTTGCTACTTAGTAGTTTAATCCGAAATACTATAACTCATTTTTATCCAAATTTTATATAAATACTTCTCTAAAACGTTATTCTAAGATATCAATTAGTGGACGATGATGCGACATCAAAATGTCACTTCCGACATCTCCGTATATCTGTGTCAGTTTAATTTTACGAGTAAAATAAACATGGCGCAGGAGTTTCCGTATTTAACGTGAACATCTCAAGGTTACTGACGCATTTGCAACGATGCGCTTGCGTTGATAATAATACAAACATTCTGTACTAAATATTTAAGTGTTTAAACTGAACTATTTTCTTCTCAGCTCAGTGTATTTCTTTTAAAACGACAACCAGCACTATATATCGATACTGGGATGCTTCACATAGTAGTTCAGTATTTTAGTTACAAGCATAGTGACTTAATTATCAAACTATATCCATCATCCATGCAAGAGAAGGAAAACTCTAAATAAATCATATATCAACCAATCTCACCATATATTGGTATGTGAATTTCCCTCGAATTGGAGTGGAGGCTTAAACCTAGCAATGGGAGGTGTACGAGCAGGGATGATGATGACCAACCCGCATTACAAAAGAAAAATAACTAAACCACCTTCGGACAGTTTCAGCATCATCACCACTGGGCTCGAGTCTCGAGGGAAATGGACCTACTTTACCGCTCTGGTCAAACAGGCTGGTCGGTGTGAAATATCAATAGACGTGGGTGAACCTGATCGTTGGCGTGGCGTTAACGCCATACTTAGATATATAAGTAATTGTGTAACGAAACCATTAACTGTTTTAGAATTTTGTACAACGCCATCTATTGAGCAATCTGAATCGATGCGAGTGTTTTTTTTATGGGTGAGCTATGGTAAACGTACACGAGGTCTATTCCCTCCGGGGCGGCGGAAGGACGGCGCGCGGGCACATGTTCCAGCCGTACCCACGTCGCCTTCGTCGTTGAGACGACCACCGGAGCCGGGTGACTTGTCGTCAGTGGTCGGCCCGATGGAATACCCTTTCGGGTATCCTCACTTCTCGACGTCCCTGTCCCGGGACGTTGGTCGCCGTCGCGCGGTCAGCCTCTCCGCGGGTGACGGACTAACGGACTAAATTCCCCGGTCCAGTCGCCCGCGGCCTTGGCTAGACATGTTGGTATAGGGTTTCATTTCGAGGTAGTATGTATATATATCTATATATATAAATATATATTTGTATATATGAATTGCGCAGAAGGACAGACGCCAACTCATACTTTATAACGCTTTTACGAGTGCTATTATAATAAGCGAAATAAGTCGACTCATATCGCGGAAGAGATGCGTTCGTATACTACCCACGCGTCGCTTTAGTACTGCAATCGTGACACATCACAAGTATATCAAAGTATGTCAAATTAGTATTGTCCTTGTATTCTGCATTTCATTATAATCAAGCTGTACTCTAGTGTACTTTCGTTACATTTACCGTATACAGTTTCGATCTACCGTATCTCTTTACCGAATTTCTCTTACCAAATTTTATAGCGTTTAGTTTTGATTGTCCGATGTTTCGAACACTTTACAGCTTTGTAATAATGATGACTTATTGGACGTTAGATATATTAGTTCACCCATGACCACGAACGCTGTAAAGTACCTATTCAAAACGTCGAGCAATCAAAAATTAAATACAAAAGCGATAAAATTCGTAAAAAATAGTTTTATTTATAATAAAAAAAAATCCTTACTAATATTATAAATGCGAAAGTATGTTTGTTTATTTGTTTATTACGTTTTCACGCTTAAACAAACGAACCAATTTCAAAAATTTTTCAGCAATGGCAAGCTGTAATATCAGGGAATAAGATAGGCTATATTTTATCCTGGTATTCCCACGGGAACGGGAACTGCGCGTGCAAGGTGATTGAAACCGAAGCAAAGCGAGGCCGGGTTGCTAGTAATAAATAATTTCTCTTGATTTATACCAACTCATTTGGTCAGCTTAACATACTAGACTACGTTTTTAAAAACTTGTCTTTAATATTTATATTAGATTTTAAGACCTTGCATACAACTAATTATAAATAAAATAAAAACAAACCTATTTTGTTTTATTTCACTAAATCATCATTCATCATTTCAGCTCATATACGTCCTATTGTTGGGCTCGAGCCTCCTCCACAATAGGAGAGAAACTGACTTTACTATTCCATGCTAGTCAGAGAGATTTGTATAGGGTTTTATTTCGAGTTTGCCTTCTCTTGCATAGATGTTTTATGCGTATTATGTATTATATCCCTTAGTCGTCTTTTACGACATCCACGGGCAAGATAGGGAGTGGTGAATTGTATTCTTACTCCGTCACCACACAGATAAATTTCACTAAATATAAATGTCATATTTCAAGCTAACGTTTGATGTAAAATAAAACCTTGATAATTTTGAACTACTGTAATATAACTGTCTTATAAACAAGTATGGATCATTGACTCGTATGGTAGGCAATGTTAATTTATTAACCAGTCCGCCAGCGGTTATACTCCTTGCATAAATATAATGACTTATAAAAAGTGTTTAACATCCATCCTGTCATCATAACGACAGCTCGTTATAAATAACTTTTGGTTTTTCTGTCGCTTAATTTATTGTTTAAGAGTTTTTCTCTTATGTGGTACACGACTGATTGATGTTTTGATTTCCATAATACATGCAGTTTTTCATTTTCTTTTATAGACTTTATATTCGAGAGACTAATGAAGACAATGAATTCGGTACCGGTGGTCGGTCCAACGACGAAGTCGACGTGCTATCGGGTGGGTTATGGGGCCGCGCGCCGCCTTCTGTCGCCCCGGATGGAGCCGGGGGACGGGTGCACTGACCACAGCCCGACCCAAAAAAATAGACTTAATATTCACGTCACTGCGGATGAACCTATTTTATAGGTAGAGGAAATTATATATGGAATGGTCAGCCACATTAAGGTCCATTACTTGGAGAAATAAAAGCATAAAAAGAGGATATAAAGCGGTTATGAGGACTGATGAGAGAAGTGAAAACTTAAATCTGTGAACAAACAATTGGTGTTTTGTGTATTCAAATGAATTGTTTGGTTTTGAATTAAAGTTTTTTAATTAAAACTCTTTACGTTAATCTGGTTTTGACATCTATTGGCACAGAGATAGTGTTAGCGTACACATATCAAGTGACCATGTATCGACGACTTACGTGAATTTAGTCCCCATCCAAACCTGCCTATAGAAATTATCTCTTTATAAAATACCTCAAACCTTAGTAACATTTAGAGAGATGAGAATATGTCTACAGGGAGAATGTAGCTTATACCAAGACTTTAGCGTAACTCTTCCACCATTACGACGAAATGGTATTCATTCATCTATACCAATAAATAAAATTGGAGTGCCTGTTTGTAATGTCAAAATAATAGGCTTTTTTCATGCTCACACGGTTATTTGTACGATACCTATGCCTAAAATAGCAATTAAAAAAATTTTGTCTGTCTGTCTGTCTGTTTGTTCCGGGTAATCTTCAAAACGGCTGAACCGATTTCAAAAATTCTTTCACCAATGGAAAGCTATAATATTAGGGCGTAAACTAGGCTATATTTTATCCCGGTATTCCCACGGGAACGGGAACTACGCGGGTAAAACGACTATAACCTATAACCGAAGTGAAGCGAGCGCGGGTTGCTAGTCTGAAATAAATTAAAGAAAAAAAAAACCTTTTTTAAAAACAAGCTTTTATTATTTGTTAATAAAATGAACTAAAAAGTTAAAAATACATTCTATCATCAAACCCTTGTTACCGTATAGTATCCAAGGACTCGTCGAGACGAATCAAATGAGTCCAAACTGGATGGGGTTGCGTCGTTTAATTACGGAGTTCCAGCTATGGCCAGCTTCCAGGTCCATCATCAAATCATCTCTATGTCACAATAATATTGCATTGTCATTTATACATGCATGCAAAATTTCAGCTCAATCAGAAACCGGGAAGTGGGTCAAATTTAACTTGCAAGATTTGATACAGACAACGGGACAGGTGAAACTAAATAAAAGCTTGTAAAATAGACGTTAAGATTTATGATCTTAAAAAAAAAGAATAAAAGTTTTCTTTTGCAGGGCTACATGAAATTTCATGTGAATAAAACGTGACGAAAATTCAACCAACATTTGTCATAGCAAACTCCAAACCAAATCATAGCAGATATCGTAACGCGTTAAGATAAGTAGTCACCGTTAGTAACGAATCAGCATAGACACACTAGGACCACACTGTAGAATTGGTGGTAGGACCACACTGTAGACAGTCTTTTGTCTGCAGTCGCGGGCCGGTCCGTCCGGGGCAGTACCACACTCTCGCAGAAGATCGACGTTTGAGTAGTAGCAATTTGCTGCTGCACTTCGTTCGGTGAGCGAGAGAGCCGGGAGCCCAACTTTCTGGGTGTGTTTGTGTGTGGCGGGTTTTGGTGAGGCCTGAAACCTGCGGTGGTGAGGTCTTGGTCGGGGTATTGAGCGTGAGGGGCTGGCATGGTGTACAGGGAGACCCGATGGGAATGGTCACCGCCGGCCACCTGCCGGTCAGCAGGGGACCCGAACCCAGGATCATCCTCCCTGGGAGGCTGTCCCACCAACCGGCGAAAATCCCGTTGGGTAGTCGTCGTGCCGGTGTGGGAAACCGGAGTGGACCTCGGCGGCTACACACGGGGGGGCATCGGGGGCCCTTCCGTGCTTCGTGTCAGCTCCTCACAACACTCACTCCTCGACCATGCACTATGCCCTGCCTTTTTTTTTGGTATCACCAAACTCCGTTATACACATTCACACTCCCTTCCTCCTCTTCTTAAACAATAACTCATGGCCAAGAAAAATAAAAAGAGAACGTTTTCTACGGCGGTCCCCTTATCCACATTTGATGTGGATTTTTGCAATATCAGGGGTCTACATAGCAATCTCGACGCCGTCCATCATCACCTCGAGACGGCGCGGCCTGCCTTACTCTTTTTAACGGAGACGCAGATAGGTGCTCCGGATGACATTTCGTACCTAAATTACCCCGGCTACGAGTTGGAGCATACCTTCCGTCGTAAAGCCGGGGTGTGCGTATTCATCCGAGGTGATATCTGCTGTCGCCGCCTTCGGGCCCTCGAACATGGTGACTTGTCAATCCTGTGGCTACGCGTAGACTATGGAGGGCTTACCCGCATCTACGCATGCCTCTACAGGTCCCATGGCAGTGATCCGGGGTCAATTCAATTATTTGAGAACGTCCAATGGGGGATTGACGAAATATTGGAGCAGTGTCCATCAGCGGAGGTGGTGGTTCTTGGAGACTTCAACGCTCATCATAAAGAGTGGCTGGGGTCCCGAACCACTGACCTCCAGGGTCGACATCTCTTCAATATGGTCTCGGCCTATGGTCTCTCACAACTGGTGACACAGCCCACCCGTATCCCAGATATTGAGAGCCATGAGTCTTCTTTACTGGATCTTCTGCTGACTACACACCAGCACGGATATCAGGTAGTGGTTGAAGCGCCTCTTGGATCTTCTGACCACTGCTTGGTCCGTAGCAGTGCCCCTGTTGTAAGGCCTAGTCGTTCTAAGGCGACTGGGACTCGCAGAGTCTGGCAATATAAGTCTGCAGATTGGGATGGACTGCGCGAGTTTTACGCATCCTACCCATGGAAGCGGCTTTGCTTCGCCTCTGGGGACCCTGGCGTCTGTGCGGACTGCGTTACCGAAACGGTTATTACGGGGATGGAATTATTCATCCCCAACACCAAAATACCCGTCGGTGGCCGCAGCCGACCCTGGTTTAACAAAACCTGCAGGACGGCTGCATGCCAGAAACAGTCCGCATATCGGGCCTGGAATAGGGCCAAAAAATGCCAGGACCCGAACGCCAAAGAGGTGAAGCGGAAATTTAACGCCGCTTCTAGATCTAGTAAGAAGGCTATTGCCAGAGCCAAGGCGGAACATGTTGCCAGAATTGGCGAGCGATTGCAAAGCTATCCCGCTGGGAGTCGTGCATTCTGGTCGCTCGCCAAGGCTGCACAAGGCAACTTCTGCCAGCCCAATCTCCCACCACTGCAGAAACACGATGGTAGTCTGGCCCACAGCGCAAAGGAGAAGGCCGATCTTCTAGGTCAATTCTTTGCCTGTAACTCGACTTTGGATGCCGGAGCTGCCACACCACCTACCATCCCACGGTGTGAAAGCTCACTGCCCGAAATCCGCATCACGCAGCGAGCGGTTAGGCGGGAGCTGCGGCTTTTAGACGTCCATAAGTCGAGTGGACCGGATGGCATCCCTGCAGTGGTACTAAAGACGTGCGCCCCTGAATTGACTCCCATCCTCACGCGCCTATACCGACTTTCCTACGCTACTAATAGGGTTCCGTCTTCGTGGAAGGTAGCCCATGTCCACCCGATCCCTAAAAAGGGAGACCGGTCTGACCCATCGAATTACAGGCCAATTGCGATAACATCCTTGCTCTCCAAGATAATGGAGAAGGTTATAAACCGCCAGCTTCTGCAGTACCTTGAGGATCGCCAGCTTATCAGTGATCGCCAATACGGCTTTCGTCATGGTCGGTCGGCTGGTGATCTTCTTGTGTACCTCACACACCGTTGGGCAGAGGCCTTGGAGGGCAAGGGTGAGGCGCTGGCGTTCAGCCTAGATATCGCAAAGGCGTTCGATAGGGTCTGGCACAGGGCACTTCTATCGAAGCTACCATCATACGGAATCCCCGAGGGACTCTGTAATTGGATTGCCAGCTTTTTGGATGGTCGGAGTATAAAAGTCGTCGTAGATGGCTCCTGCTCCGATACCATGACCATTAATGCTGGTGTACCACAAGGCTCGGTGCTCTCCCCGACGTTGTTTATCCTGCATATCAATGACATGCTCTCTATCGAGAATATGCGTTGCTATGCGGATGACAGTACGGGTGATGAGCGGTACACTGAGCAACGGAATATCCCTCGGAGTATTCAGGAAAGAAGGGTTCAACTTGTGTCTGAAGTCGAGCGCTCTCTGGGGCGGGCCTCGGAATGGGGTGAACGGAACCTAGTCCAGTTCAACCCCACAAAGACACAAGTTTGCGCGTTCACTGCAAAGAAGGACCCATTTGTCATGGCGCCTCAGTTCCAAGGAGTAACTCTTCCAATTTCTGAGAGTATTGGGATTCTCGGCGTCAAAATATCGAGCAAAGTCCAGTTTGGGAGTCATTTGGAGGACAAAGCCAAATTGGCAAGCAAAAAGTTGGGCGTCCTGAACAGAGCCAGGCGGTACTTCACACCGAGACAGCGTCTTGTACTATACAAAGCACAAGTTCGTCCTCATGTGGAGTACTGCTCACATCTCTGGGCAGGTGCGCCCAAATATCAGCTAGACCCACTTGACTCCCTGCAAAGACGGGCTGTTCGAATCGTCGGGGATCCCAATCTTACGGACAGATTGGAGTCGCTGGAGCAGCGGAGAGACTTTGGGTCACTCTGTGTACTCTACCGACTCTTTCACGGGGAGTGCTCCGAGGAACTGTTTGACTTGGTACCACCGTCACCATTCTACCAACGTACCACTCGACATCGCAGCAGGGTTCATCCATTTCACCTGGAAACGTTATGGTCTTCAACTGTACGTTTCCAGCGATCATTTCTCCCACGTACGTGCAAGCTCTGGAATGAACTACCTGCTGCTGTGTTTCCCGAGCGCTATGACATGTCCTTCTTTAAACGAGGTTTAAGAAGAGTATTTCCTTCACGGTAGGCAGCGGCCTGGCTGTGCCCCTGGTATTGCAATGGTCCATGTGCAGCAGTTTCACTTACCATCAGGTGTGCTGCTTGCTCGTTTGCCACCGTTGGCAATAAAAAAAAAAAAAAAAAAAAAAAAGACATTCATGCGGATTCTTTCTTCTTGCAATGATTTTATTCATGTGATGACGGAGTAATAATACGATTCACCGCCTCTTCTTTCCCATGGGTGACGTAAAAGACGTCTAAGGGATATAATATGCATATAACATCTATACAAGAGAATAAAAATCCGAAACAAAACGCTATGCAAACACGTCTGACCAGCATGGTAAATCATTTAACCCCCCTTAGTCCACCGGGCTGGCCACGGACGTCAAGGATTTGATACCAGTGGCAGGCCTGGTGGCGAAGGTGAGGGATTACGCCGGGTTATTGGGTCGCACGCCCTGCCTCTGATCACCCCGGACAGGACGGATGGCGTGCGGCCACATCATAGACTGCCAAAAAAAATAGACCCGAGCCCAACAGTGAGACAGTGAGACATACATGAACGGAGGCGATGGGCAACAAAGTAAATGGAGAAGGTACGCCATCTACATATAAATCCTTTACGGCCAAAATATATGTTAATGCACAAATAATAGATTCAAAACTCTTTATTAACAAATTATCCCGAGAGGCCGACCGCGTGAGGAAAGACCGACGTCCTCCCCAAGGGGGGGACGTCGGTCGATGGGAGGGTACCCCGCGTAGGGGGTATTCCGTCGGGCCGACCACTGACGACAAGTAAACCGGCTCCGGTGGTCGGCCCAATGACGAAGGCGAGGTGGTTTTCGGGTGGGTTGCGGGAGTTGCGTGCTTAAGCCCCTCTGTCGCCCCGGACGGAGTGGTGCGGAGGCGCGCCGACCGCAGCCCACCCACAAAAAAAAAAAAAAATAAATTCCAAATTATCTACACATACGTACTTATTTCAATAGTTCCTGTTATAACCAAAATTTTTAATCCTATATAAATATTTCTGTAGTTTCTATTTCTAATAATTTACAGTTGAATTTCCATTAGCAATTTTGTTATATGACTTCCAAACAAATTGTATTATACAGCTTATCCGTGTAGTGATGGAGTAAGGATACAATTCACCCCCTCTCTTGCCCGTGGGTGTCGTAAAAGATAACTTAAGGATATATTATGCATATAGCATCAATGCTAGAGAGGGAAAACGCGAATTAAAATCCTTTACCAACCCTTCTAGCCGACTATTGAGCACAAGGAGCACTGGTGGTCGGCCCAACGACGAGGGCGACGTGGGTACGGGTGGGTTATGGGCCCGCGCACCGTCCTTTCGTCGCCCCGGACGGAATGGACGCTGTGTACACTTACCATAGCTCACCCATAAAAAAAATACCATCTCGTCTGATCAGCGTGGTAAAGTAAGTCAATATCCCTCCTATTACGACGGAGGCTCGAGCCCAGCAGTGGGCAGTATATGAGCCGAAATGATATAAATATTTTGGTATTTTCTATTTCTAATATACAGTTGAATTTTCTTTAGCAATTTCGTTATATGACTTCCAAACAAATTGTAATTTGTATTATACAGCTTTATTGATAAACGTCCTGTGAAATGAAAGTCTAATTTTATTAAGGGAACTATAACCACTTTACATGGCTTATATACGTGAGGGTTACACCATAAATATGTGTTTTCTATTGAATTCTATGTTGTTATTTCAGTATTTGATTATCGCTCGGGTTGTGTTTTTGATAGCGCTATTGAATAGTGTGTGTTGTTTGTTTTTGTATAGCGTTGCGTTGTTATATTCGACGAAGAAAAATATAATCTTTTCCTGATGTTTACGCATTTAACTAATTTTTGAGAATATATAAGAGGCTTTTGAAGATAAAAATATAATTGTATTGTTTATTTTCCTTTTTTAAGGACAACACCCTGCACGAAGGAATTAATCAGCAAATCGAATGTTATCAATAGCAGAATAGAATTAAGACTGCACAGATGGTATAGCGATGGCGTAGCGTATACCTACAGTGCCAATGTCGTGTATTCGAATCCCATTCAGGACAATACTTTGTACTTCGGTCGAGGAGAGGGTACTCCTTAAGGGGTATTCCGTCAGACCGACCACTGACAACAAGTCGGCCTGCCCCGGTGGTCGCTCCAAAGACGAAGGCGACGTGTCACGGGTATATTACGGGGCCGTGCGCCGCCTCTCTGTCGCCCCGGACGATGTTCTTGTCCTTTAATTATATGTTTGTAAAGTCCCCCGCATTACAAGGATTATTTCCTTAATGCAGCGTGTTCTCTTTTATTAAATTAAAAAAAAAAAAATACTCAACCATATGTGAGAAATATTACGTTACTCGTGAATTATGATTGTTATCCTCAAGAAACTTTCTCTGTGTGGCGCCTAACTTTCACCATGGTTTGACCGTAGTATACCACTAACTGATATTATTATTATTATAATTGAGTGCACATATGGCGTTTAAATCTCGCTCTATCGAGTCTAATGTTCTAGTTTCGATTTCTACACAGGACAATTCTATAGGTGCTCCAAATAATTGTGCCAAAACCGATTCTTATTTGTAATCTTTACAAATAAACTTGAAGAAATTTCTGTAGGAAAAAATTATAGTTATTTTTTTATGCTCGCGTGATTATGAGATACTTATGCTTAAAAACCAGTTTAAATATTTTTTATCTGTCTATATATTTGTTATTGGTAATCTTCAAAGCGAATAGACCGATGTTGATAATAGTATACTATCACGTAGTTTTCTGTATAAGGAGTAAATTAGACTATATTTTATTCCAATATTCCCACGGGAACAGAAACTATGCGTGTGAATTCACGAACATTTGCTAGTTAAATAGATGTTTCTTAATTCCCTTCCTATAAAAGCATTGGTTTCTAAGAGCAAGGTGTTATCTATTAAAGATGAAGTAAAAATCATCAAGATATACGCAATTTAATATTGCACATTGTATTTTCCGTGTGGTAACGGAGTAAGAATACAATTCACCACTCCCTATCTTGCCCGTGGATGTCGTAAAAGACGACTATGGGATATAATATGCACATAACATCTGTGCAAGAGAAGGAAAATTCGAAATGAAACCCTATATCAACATGTCTGACCAGCATGGTATTGTAGGTCCAATTCCCTTCCATTATGAAGGTGGGCCGAGCCCAACAGTGGGACGTATATGGGCTGCGATGATGAATATTGCACAACAAAAGACTGTTTTTTTAAATTTTGAAGTCTAAATTATACATTTTGGGATAGTGATTCTATTTTTCGTCATTAGCCGGTACAATAAGCTATATAATTAAAATTGAAAATTTTTAATAAACCCCAACACAACCTAAAATAATAAAAAAAAAAATATTGCTTTCTCTTGAACAGTAATTATCAATTAATTGTCATTTAAAACCTGTACTGTACCTGTGAAGCACTTATTCGAGTAATCATATACCATTACATCATTTTGAAAAAGAGCTGATCCTCTTACACTGCTGAAGAGATATTAACCAAACATGGCTAAGAACCACCACAAGAAAACTGGCTTTCAAATGAAAAAAAAACTGCATTGAAATTGGTCCATCCGTTTGAGAGTTACAATGCCATACACATGCCACCACGCACAGACAGACATCGATGTCAAACTTATGACACTCCTCTTTTTCCGTCGGGGGTTAAAAATGATAGATAAATAATGAAATTTGAGAGACAGAGAAACAGGCTAAAGGAATAGTCGTTGTCGTTTCAACTCATAAACGTCCCATTATTGGGCTCGAGCCTCCTCCACAATGGGATGGAAATTTTGTTCTACTATATCACGCTGGTCAGATGGGTTGGTATAGACTTTTATTTAGAATTTTCCTTCTCTTACATAAATATTATATGCATATTACATAGGGCAAGATAGGGGGTGGTGAATTGTATTCTTACTCCGTCACCACACAGATAACAGTATATAAGATAAAATTAAATACTAAGATACCACTACTGTTAAATATAATTGTCATCAGCTAAGTTTATATACCATCCATTTAGATCGAACCTATTTCAAAGAGGACAATTGACAAACTATATTACGCTGGTTAGCAGGCGTAGCGTTTTATAGCGAGTTTTCTTTCTGTTGTATATATCTTTCATTTCTTTCTTTCTTAGATCATACGCGTCTCACTGCTGGGCTCAAGCCTCCACCAATAGGATGGAAATGGACTATATCTAGCGGATCAGACGTGTTGGTTTTTTTGAGTTTTAGAGTGAGATTTCGAGTTTTCCATCTTTTATATAGATGTTATATGCATATTATATCTCTTAGTCGTCTTTAACGACATTCAAGGGCAAGATAGTGGTGAATTGTATTCTCACTCCGTCATCACACAGGAAGCGCCTGATGACGCCTTAGCCGAGGCCGCGGGTGACCGGATACTCCGGGTACTCGAAAGGGTATTCCGTCGGGCCGACCACTGAGGATAAGGAACTCGGCACTGGTGGTCGGCCCAACGACGAACGCGACGTAGCTACGGGTGTGTCTGGACCCGCGCGCTGTCCTTTTGTCGGCCCGGATGGAATGGACGGCGTGTGAACTAACCATAGCTCACTTATAAAAAAAAATCATCACACGACAATGAATAACTTTATAAATTATTAATACACGAACATATTATTCCATAAAATCATATATGCAGTTGGCACGCCAAATCCGAGTCGCTGTCAATTTGACAATGTCAGAATAATATAGGTTATGTACGTATTGCAACTGAGTGTCATTTCGCAATATTTATTTTGTGTGCGGTTCTTGTTTTGCAATAATATTTTTGCATATGTGTTACTTCGTTGCATATGCAACGGAACGAATGGTTTTGTTATTGGGGAAATGTATTTTTATTTATAATTTTCTTTTGTACAGTAAACAATGGTTATGTGTAATGGAATATTGGAACTCCAGACGCCTTTAAATGTAATTGTTTATTGTATTCTTTGTGCATTTTTGCAATGAAGCATCGATTATTACCTTTTTGTTATTAATTTCCTTATACTGACGGAGTAAGAATACAATTCACCACTCCCTATCTTGCTCGTGGATGTCGTAAAAGACGACTATGGGATATTACCGCAACCCACATACGTCCCACTGTTGGACTCGGGCCTCCTTAATGATGGGAGGGAATTTAACCTACTATACGGTGCTGGTCAAAGATGTTGGCATCTTATGTGCATATTATATCCCATAGTCGTCTGTTACGACATCCACGGGCAAGATAAGGAGTGGTGAATTGTATTCTTAATCCGTCACCACACGGAAAACTATGGGATATAATGTGAACATAACTTCTGTGCAAAAGAAGAAAAACTCAAAATGAAACCCTATACTAACATGCCTGACCAGCATGGTATAGTAGGTCAAATTCCCTCCAATTTGGAGGAGGCCCGAGTTCAACAGTGGAACGCATGTGGGATGCGATGATGATGATGACGGAGTAAGAATACAATTCACTACCCCATATCTTGGCCGTGGGTGACGTAAGATGACTTAGAGATATAAACGTAAATTACATATCTATGAAAAAGAAGGTAAACTCGAAATGAAACCCTGTATCAACCGGTCTCACCAGTGTCGTATAGTAGGTAAACCTAAATAAATATTTATCATCATCATCGCAGCCTACATACGTCCCACTGTTAGGCTTGGGCCTCCTCAACAATGGGAGGGAATTTGACCTACTATACCATGCTGGACAGACATGTTGGTATAGGGTTTCATTTCGAGTTTGCCTTTTCTTCCACAGATATTATGTGCATATATATCCCATAGTCGTCTTTTATGTCATCCACGAGCAAAATAGGGAGTGGTGAATTGTTTTCTTATTCCTTCACCACACGGCAATAATGTGATCTAAGTCTATTTAAATTATAACACTAAAACTGCACAGATGACTGTGATGATAACGGTTCTTCGTACCAGTTCAGATCGTGGGTTTGATTTCCATTCCAGACAAAACTGTATCTGATTGAATTTAATGTTTTATTTTGATTGCATAACATGATAATTTTTAGACCGTACATAAATTGTCTTGCATAGAAATCGATCAATGGTAGATTCAAGATCGACAATGGGAACGAAAATTACCTACTATAACACCTTTGGGCCTGATGCCGCCCTAGCAGAAGCTGCGGGTGACCAGACCGGGGATTTAGTCCGGACAACCGCGGAGAGGTTAGCTTCGCGACAGCACTCGGCGTCCCAGTAGGGGACGTCGACGGGAGAGGGTACTCCCTGTAGGGGGGTATTCCGTCGGGTCGACTACTGAAGTCAAGGAACTCTGTACTGGTGGTCGACCCAACGAAGAAGGCGACGCACGGGTACGTGTACGGCTGGGTTACGGGTGTGCGTGCTTACGCCCCTCTGTCGCCCCGGATGGAGCGGTGCGAATAGGTATCATGCCGGGTTTACCTTCTCTTGCATAGATGTTATCTGTGCGTTATACCCCTTAGTCGTCTTTTACAACACCCACGGGCAAGAGAGAGGGTGATGAATTGTATTTTTAACCATGACTAGTTAAGAGCGCAGTCTAAATTGTTTACACAAATTGTATTTACAATATGTGTAAGCAATTTACAGACTGCACATATGGCGTACTAGTTAAGATACCGACCTACTGCACCAGTCTCGCGGGTTTGTATCCCGCGCAGGACATTGCTTTGTACGATTCACAAATTGTTGTTCTGAGTCTGGATGTAATTATTGTCCGTTAATTATATGTTTCTATAGTCCTTCGCAATACAAGGATTATTTCTTTAGTGCAGAGCATTGTCTTTTGAAAAAAATATATATATGATGAGGCTAAAATACGTCCCAATGTTAGGCTCGAGCCGCCTCTACAACGGGAGAAAAATTTACCTACTATACCAAGCTAGTCAGTCGTGTTGTTATAGGGTTCTCTTTCGAGTTTTCTGCCTCTTGCATAGATGTTATATGCATATTATATCCCTTAGTCGCCTTTCACAAAATCCACCGGCAATATAGTGGTGAATTGTAATCTAACTCCGTCACCACATGGAAAAAACGGAAAAATGTATGCATTAATATATTTCAAGATTAAGAAGAATTGAACACTAAGCAATACGCATATTTAGTGTCTCTTTTTTTAAATTGACATAAATAATACGCGGACAATAGGATACAGCTCGTTTAAAATTCTCCAAATTATTGGTGCCAGACGTCGTCGAAACTGAAAGTGGTCGATGTCTCCGGCCGGCTGGTGCGACCGTCTACTCAACGTAAATATTATTATTTAGGTTATTGTAATATCTTCGTTTTGTTAATGTACTTAATTGATATAACAACCTCCAGTGGATAAGCTTAAGTGGTTTTTTTCATCTACCTATTTTATAGTATTTTTTGAAGTTATTCTTATTTAAGCGAGTTAGGGAAAAATAATGAGAGTAATTTTTTACGAAGCACGCGCACACCGTCACAAATGTCAACTAGATAATGCGTTATAATATTTTTTTTTTGTCTGACAAGGAGTGTTAGCCTCAGATGGCTGTTACACCCTTACGCGGACTAGTGGTGAGCGCTGAGGGCTCTCAACCAAAAAAAAATTTAAGCAACGAGGCCCAAGGGCACCCCCTGTGGGGTACGAACCTCGGCTTGGGGCGTTGCTGAGGGCACTGTGGGAGGACCTCTGTCTCGATGTATGCTAAGATCTTTAAAACTCCGTCACCCGCCGAGAGGCCGACCGCGTGAGGAAAGACCGACGTCCTCCCCGAGAGGGGGACGTCGGTCGATGGGAGGGTACCCCACGTAGGGGTATTCCGTCGGGCCGACCACTGATGACAAGAAACCCTGCTCCGGTGGTCGGCTCAACGACGAAGGCGACGTGGTTTTCGGGTGGGCTGCGGGTGTTGCGTGCTTACGTCCCTCTGTCGCCCCGGACGGAGTGGTGCGAGGAGCGCGCCGACCGCGGCTCACCCCAACAAAAAAAAAAGATGTTTAAAACTACTTAACGGATTTTGATGTGGTTTTGTTTTACTAGATAGAGTGATTTAAGACGAAGGTTTAAATGTATAAAAATATGTATAATGTATAAATGTATAATAATATGTCACTCTTTCAAGAGTAATCTAAAGAAAACATGTTTGTGTTGTCTAATGACAAAAAAGCTGTGAACGTTGTATATGAAAACCTTAGAATAATAACGTATAGAAGGTAAGTTCGCGCACAAAAAGTGAAGCATTTCAATTGGAGCCTGATGGAGCTTACGCCGGAACCGTTCCGTAATATACAAGTCATTGTACTGCATGTACGTACGCAACTCTTAAAAATAAATAGGTAATTATGACGGTTTGTGCATTCAAATGGTGTCGTAACACATTTGAAAAACTTAAAAAGGTTTTTAACATTACTTTTAAAAGTATTTCGACGATTTATGTTAATAAAAACAAAATTTGATTTCATAATTTGTATAGTGGTGTGCGTGTGTACGTGTGTAATCGTATATATATATATATATATATTTAAATTTAATTAATTTGTATCTGTATATGCAATATTATTCAATTACTTCCTTAATCCTTATAAACATTGTGAAGTGAAAACAAAAAGTAAATTATACTTGATTTTAAATATCAAACTTATCGTCATTTAAATGCATCATTTAATTTCAATGTATAGATGTCCTTTAAGCATACTTTAATTTATAATGATGACGTAAATGTTTAAAATACAAAAAGAAATAAGTTTGAGTTATCGAGAAGTGGCTCAGAAGGTCGCCATCCTTTTAGGGCACCGTTAATGCATCGTGATTTCTTCATTAAGTGTTACGAGTTGTCAAATGACACGGAAATTTAAAGGACGAGATGTTCAACGCGATGTAATAAGGCTCTTGCATCTTCGTGGAAGCTAGGAACCGGTTATTTTTGTTTTGATATTATTTTAAATCAAAACTTGCTTGTGAATTGAAATAAACATTAAAATTTAAGTAATTTATTACGCATAAATCTCGCGTCGACACTTACATGTATTTTTTTATATTTTATCTCAAATTACCATAGGATGGGAACGTGACCGTACTGAGAAGATCCGACAAGAAACTCGGCGAGTTTGTCTATTTTTCTTTTAAATAAAATTACACATAACAACGTGCCTATTAATAGTTCCAGTGTGATGCTCTTCGAACCACGGTATATTAGAATGTTCAAATTTTATGCAGAAGATTATGGCTGGACCAGAGGCCGTAAGCGGCACCCGATTAATCAATTCATTAGCATGTGGCCGTCCATTGTAAATAGGCCTCCTCATTAGAGTGCTACTCAGTAGGGTCCTGTGCCATCTGCATCCAACACGTCCCTGCAACTTTTAAAATGACGTCAGCCCATCTAGTGACAATCGTCTTACGCTGCCTCGTCTGATTCGTTATAGATATTTGAGAATAATTTTTCTCAACGGTTATCGGTTCGATGAGCGATATGGTATGTTCATACCCGAATGGCTTTTGGCTTTTTATGGGAAGACATAAACATTCATCATCATCATCATCATCGCAGCTCATATATGTCCCACTGCTTAGCTTGAGTCTCCTCCATAACATGAGGTAAATTGATCTACGCCAGAGTGGTATTCTGGCGTGTATATACAATACCACTTAAACATTACCGCCGATAATATTGGAACTCCGTCCGAAATCCGGAACTATTGGAAATCCGTTCCAATTAACCATTGAAACTGTTATGTCAATTACAAGTACTATTATAATTACGTATATTTACGGAGTAAGAATACAATTGACTACCTACCCATAGGTGTCGTAAAAGGCGACGAAGGCATGTAATATGAATATGACATCTGTGCAAGAGAAGGACAATTCGAAATAATGCATTTTATATCTTGAACTACTTGATACTACTATACCATGCTGGTCAGACGTTTGATGACGCTGGTATAGGGTTTCATTTCGACTTTTCCTTTTCTTGTATCGATGTTATTTACATATTGTATCTCTTAGTCGTAGTTTGCGATACGCACGAGCAGGATAGATAATGCTGAATTGTATTCTTACTCCGTCACCGCACGGAAAACCAATCACCACTCAAAATAAATTTTGAATTGCGGATTATCTGCAATAATTTATGTGCATTACGTTTCCATTTATATTTCAATTATATTTAACCATGTACCTCAACTAGCTGTGTCAGCTGGTTTGTTTGCATGGACTACTTACTTATTTAGGACTCTTTATCATCGCAGCCCACATACATCCCACTGTTGTGCTCCAGCCTCTCCCACAATAAGAGGGAATTTGACCTACTATACCATGCTGGTCAGACATGTTGGTATAAGGTTTAATTTCAAGTATTACTTCTCTTGCACAGATGTTATGTGCATATTATATCCTTTGGTTAACATTCACGAGTAAGATAGGGAGTGCTTAATTGTATTCTTACACCGTCAGCGCACGAGCAAACTAGGACTTAGGACTCTTATTTTATTCAAATATCCAGGTCCTACTACGATATAGCGGAGCGGGTCACTCCCTTCGCTCCATTGTGATTGAGGGGAGTGATGGCTGCTCTAGTGGTTAACTCGTGATCGGGTGCCGCTTGCGGGATCTGGTCCAGAAATGGTACTTTTTCGTTATATTTAATAACTGTATTGTATGATGGTTCGAAAGGCATCACACTGGAGCTATTAATAGACGTGTTGTTGTATATTATCTTATTTAAAAAAAATAGTAAATGAATAAAAAAGAAGACAAGCCCACTGAGTTTCTTGCCGGATCTTCTCAGTGCGGTCGCGTTCCGATCCGGTAGTAATGTAAGGTAAAATGTAAAAAAGTGACCATATGTAAGTGCCCCCGCGGGGTTTACACATAATAAAGGATTTGAATTTGAATATATAACCAGATCATCATCATCATCTTGCTCTTATCCCAATTACTTGGGGTCGACGCAATATGTCATCTGTTTTGACATATTGCAAAAGTTTCGGCAATGACTTTTATGACCGGCTGCCTGCCTGACGTCAACCCTCCTTGGGAATGTAATCGTTGACCTAAATGGTACCAGATGGAGTTGGTCCGGGTCAATCTAGGGCTCTTAGTCGTCTTTTACGACACCCACGAGCAAAGCAAGGGTTGGTAGTAATCAAAGACGCTACCACACAGCAGAATATATATACCAGATATTGATTAAAAATTACTTCACAGATAACGCAGTGTTTAGAATAATCACCCACTGTTCTATTCCCATGCAGGACCTTGCTTTGTCCGCTCGACAAATTGTTGTTACGAGTCTGGCCTTTATCTGTGTCCATTTATTATGCGTTTGTAAAGTTCCACATAATACAGTGATTGTTTCCTTATTACAGTGAAAACTTGTGATGACTTACGGCACAAAAACGTGGTCCCTAAATATAGGCCTCTTAACAAGGCTCAAAGTCGCTCAGCGTGCTATGAAACGGGCTATGCTCGGGATTTCTCTGCGAAATCGAATCCGAAATCTGCAGAAGAACGGATGTAACCGACATAGCATGAAGAAATAGCACGCTGAAGTGGCAATGGGCAAGTCACATCGCTCGACGAACCGACAACCGCTGGGGAAGAAAGGTTCCCGAGTGGCGACCACGTATCGGACGGCGTAGTATAGGACGCCCAACTAGGTGGACCAACGACCTAGTTTCAATCGTAGTTTTGCTAGAGATCCATCTCAAAGTATGTTATCTATACTCTATAAATAAAATTGGAGTGTCTGTTTGTAATGTCAAAATAATGGACTTTTTTCATGCTCACACGGTTATTTGCATTATACATATGCCTAAAATACATTTTATATATTTTTTTGTCTGTCTGTCTGTCTGTTTGTTCCGGGTAATCTTCAAAATTATAACCTATAACCGAAGCAAAGCGAGGGCGGGTTGCTAGTCTAGAATAAAAATAATACTCAATCTCTAATTAATAAGTACGTATTTATTTAATTAATTATTATCCTATTTTTATTATTTATTTTAAATTTATTTATAGTTTTATGTAAATATATGTGTTTGTATTCGATTTTTTATTTTCT
Organism: Lymantria dispar; assembly: GCA_032191425.1. Lineage (NCBI taxonomy): Eukaryota > Metazoa > Arthropoda > Insecta > Lepidoptera > Erebidae > Lymantria > Lymantria dispar. The sequence goes on from CM063455.1 coordinate 29,638,894, forward strand.
GAGTTATCGAATAATTTTTAGCGTTCATGGTCAAGGTAGAATTGTGTAATAGATACGTAACCAATGCAAGTAAAGCAGCGGGCACAACTAGTTAGGAACAATAATATCTTCATCACCTCAACTTATCGTGAAAGACGACTAATGGATTGTGTGCATATAACGTCTATGCAAGAGAAGGAAAATTCGTAATAAAATACAGTACCAACTCGTCTGACCAGTGTGGTATAATAAGTTTTGCATTGTACAGGAGAATTGAGCCCTTCCCCAGTCATGGTAATGATTATAGAATGTTGTCCCATTTGCCATCATTTATAGACTGTATTTTACTTCTAATTATCACAGCGTTATGGATTAAAGGCTTATAACCTTCCTTGATAAATAGACTGTATATTAGAATAAGAGTTTTTGGAATTCAACTGGTATTTATTGAGATCATCATCATCATCTTGCTCTTATCCCAATTACTCGGGGTCGACGCAATATGTCATCTGTTTTGATATATTGCAAAAAGTTTCGGCAATGACTTTTATGACCGGCCGCCTGCCTGACGTCAACCCTCCTTGGGAATGTAATCGTTGACCCAAATGGTACCAGATGGAGTTGGTCCGGGTCAATCTAGGGCTCTTAGTCGTCTTTTACGACACCCACGAGCAAATCAAGGGTTGGTAGTATTCGAAGCCGCTACCACACAGCATAACTGGTATTTATTGAGATCATGACGTTAAAACAAACAGACCAACAAACTCTTCAGTTCGATAATAGTAATATAGGATTATAATGGATTATAAGCATGGTACACATTGCAGATTCGCTACTAATACAATAGTTAATTATAAATTCATATTGTTTCATTTTACTTTATTATATTGACTCTTTATGAATAAAGAGGTAAGTTTAACTTTTTATCGTGAACTTTTTATGTTATCACTTATAGGTTATTTATCTACCCATTAGTCTTTTAAGGTCCACTGTTGGACTAGAAGTCTTTACCCGAGGAGGGGATGACTGCTGATCTAATTTTTAACTCGCGATCAGGTGTCGTTTGTGTGATCTAGTCTAGCCATATTTTCGGATTATTTATTAAAAAAAATATCCTAATTCATAGGGCGTTATGCTTTTTTGGGAGGAAGGCTAGCATGGATTCAACTTAAAAATGACGAGCGTAATTTTTTGCAGAGTCTTATCAGCTTACAGTCGCGTGTTGATTCGGTGGTAGATCATTCGATTAATATCAAACAAAATGTTAAAATGAAAATATTTAATTGTAATAAAATTATATTTAACGGATTTTATCGTGTTTTTATTTGATTTTTAATTTCCTGTCGTTTCACTTTTTATTTTATTAATAACCCTCAGTTAAAGAAGGATATGCTATAGCGCTTGGGGAACATAGCAGCATATCGTTTATTTCAGATCCTGTACGTACGTGGGTGAAATTACTTTAAAATAGCTGGACCAATACCCGTAAATACATAATACAGAAGCCGTTTAAGTTTTTTTTCGCGAATTTATCGTCACATTAAGTGGTTTTGAATTTATAGGCTTACCCGTAAGTAGTTTCAGAACTACTCAAAGTTTGCTATAAAGAATAATTGTCAATGAAACCACTATTAATACCCAGAATCACAGGAGTCGTCATCCTGGCTCATATATAGCACTTCTGGGCTCCAGTCTCTGTGACATTAGGAGGTAAATTGACCTACCATACCAAACTAGTCAGACGTGTTATTAAGGATTTTATCCGGGTTTTCTTGCCTCGCTAAAATGCATTGAGCAAGTATCTATACTTACTGTACATACATTAATTCACAAATTTGTAATAACTAGTGGTCGGCGTGTGGTCGAAATTCGGCCATAATTCGTTTTAATTAATTTTTCTGCTACACAATTTTTTAATTTTATTTATGTATAATTGTAAATTGAGCAAGCTGTATTTCACTAATAACTAATATATAAGCACAAATCTTTAGTAGACATTGTCATCATAATTATGATTGTTTGACATTCAGTTCGACCAGAGATTTTAACCGTAAACAAAAGTCTATAAGCGTTGCTACGCAACACACTCACACAAACGCGTGTATGTGTGTGTGTGTAGCGATTACGTTGTAGTGTGCGTAATGCCTTTTTTAATGAATTTAATGTATTCCTAATCCATTATTATATAAAATTTTAGTTTTATGCACTTCTCCTGATTATATACTTCAACCGTGCCAAATTTCATACATGTCAATCCACGTAATTTTCGTAAAAAGGGGTACAAAGGTTTCGCTTCTCGAATTTATATATAGATACGTACCTAAAATATGATACACTATCCCTTTTACGCACGTATATGCTGTTATTTGAATAACTTTTAACCAAGCCCTTTGGCATTGCACGGTATTGTAGTCAGATTACGGTCGCCTTACACGCCTTATACTTAACTAAAAACTCGGCGCGGACATTTCTGTGCATGATTGTAATTCGACAGATTCTTCCTCAATGCCTAGATATTATATATATGTATATATGTGTAGTATATCCCTTAGTCTTTACGGCACCCACGAGCAAAAAGAGGTTGCAAATTGTATCCTTACTCCGTTACCACATGGAACTCACTCTCAGGTCTACCCATAACTAGCAATAACATTTCAAAATAAAAGTACGATATATTAAAAAGTATTATTTATTAATGCAAATTGTCTGATTTGCCTGTACTCCATTATCTTTAAGCCCTGACAGCATAATTCTCGGCAATTTCCATATCACCGAACATTACATTTACATTAAATATTAATTTTATTTACTTATGAGTTGCCCGGTGTGGCAATGGAGCCAATGTTTTATGTGGTAGGATTGGACTATTGACAGTCGTTTGTCTACAGCCCCAGGCCGATGCATCCTTGGTGGTAACACATTTTCGCAGAAAATCAAAGTCTGAACAGTAGCAATCTTTCTAAAAAACATTATTCTTCGCATTATCCTACGAAAATCGATACTAATAATGGAAAAGAAAGGTATTTAATACATTGAAAGTTTTATTATAACGCATTATCTAGTTGACATTTGTGAGGGTGTGCTGACTAGCTAACTTCAGGGTGTCGGTTTTTGTGACAATGTGCACGCTACAAACGGCTGGACCGATGTTGATGATTTTTTTTTGTACGTTCAAGGGAATTTGAGAATGGTCTACATCCACAATTGGACTCGGTAGGTGGTGCGGTGCTACTGTCGATTTCAAGGCAAATTCCTTTTATTTTATTTGAATAGAACAAGGTCTGTTAGGTCAGTTAGTATTTATGTTATAGTAGAAGAGAAACAAGTAATTGTGTTTGAAAATTTTCTAAAAATATTATACGTTTTTCTAATAAATAAATTTCAGGATATCTTTAAATTTTTTTAACATTTTAACTAAATTTCTGAACATTTTTGTATTGTACTGAAAGTCATCATTTTTATTATTTTTATTACTAAAAACAACGGTATTCGAGTCCGTTAGTTATTTATATCTACCACACATTGTTATACTAATTACAGTGAGTCAAAGTTACCTCCCCCTGATCGCGACACTAATCGAGATGCAAGTATGATGCCAGCCTTTGACTTATTTTCCCTTTGTTAAACTGCATTTTTCCACGAACCGAGTGACAAAGTAAGATGAAACGGGCTCGCCTAATTAGCGGTGGAAACATACGCGAGAACATTTTGTGCGATCACATTCTGTTAATGTTTATAGTTGTATATGATACTTGGCAATGGGATAAAAATTTATCACCACTCTTCACCGATCCGTGAGAGTCATGAAATTCGGCTGTAAGATCACTAGAATAATAAGCAACAGTGGCGTCCTGGTAACCAGTTTGTCAATCATGATGATTATGATCAACTCTTCAATGTAACATCATCATCATTATTTTTTCAGCCTATCGCCGTCCACTGCTGGACGTAGGCCTCCCTCGTGTTACACCACAAAGTGCGCTTCTGTGCCGCCTGCATCCAACGACGCCCAGCAACTTTCACCAGGTCGTCGATCCACCTAGTTGGTTGGGCGTCCTGCACTGCGTCGTCCTATACGTAGTCGCCACTCGAGAACCTTTCTTCCCTCAATGTATAATCTCCCTATATTGCATTTTATGGAAGAAATTAATGTCCAATAGTTAACGGTTAAAACTGCATGATAATAATATAGATATCCAGTAGAAGTTAGTTAGTTTTCAAGATTCGCATACGCACTTGAGACGTGGGTCAGATAGTGGCATCTGCGCCTTGATCCGCCTTATAGAAGATAATCTTGGACTGAAATAAGGCCGGTCACAAAAGTGAATTTATTTGGTAAAAATGAAGCAATTACATGATTATTATCATCATGATCTTGATTCAACTACGTCCTACTACTGGTCATGACCTCTACCTCTCTACCTCTACAATAGGAGACAAATTGGCCCACGATCCCACGTTAGTCAAAAGGAATGGTAAAGGATTTTATTTTGAGTTATTCACCTCCTGAATAAATTTTATTTGCGTCTTTAACGTCACCCATAAGCAAAAAAAATGAATTGTATTTTCACTCTATAATCACGCGGAAATAAGTAGTTGTGTGCCCGCTCAATAACTACTCACTTATGTTTATACATGATGCGATATTCAGGATATGACAACGCACTTTCTAGAATTTCATACTTTGCGTTTGATGCGTACAAGCGTAAAATCTTTACCTACACTCAGTTATAAAATGTAAACTTATTCACTTATGCAGTGTAACAGTATCTTCACAGTAGAATTGATCCTCATCAAAGTACAGGCAAGTCTTTTTTTGGGGATGGAATATACAGGTGTATCAGGTTATGGGGCAACTGGTCAAAAGGGAGCTAAGCAATGGTGGTTAGAACCCATGAAAAAAATTTGAACGAAAAATATCGATTCGTTAAGGAATTAGAGACATGTAAATTTCTTCAATTTTGTCATCGTTTTTCGTGTAAATCAGATTGAAATGTATAAAGTCAATGATACTTAATACGCAACATACTCATACTTTGTTAAATGTTCACTAGAAATTGAATAAATCAATGATTACATTCACGTAAGCAAGACGAACTTCGCTTTAAAACAGCTGATCGGCCTATGACCGTTGACCGCTCGCCGTTCTACTACGATGTCATTGAAATGTTTGCGCAATTTTAGGTATGAATGAATGATTCTGTCTGTACATGCCTAGATAATACGTAACATTTAAGGCGTAGACTCTTAGACACATTTTTTTGAAATGACTATAACTTTTATGTTATATTGTTTTTTGTGTAATGTACATTCTAATTACGATCTATGACCGTTAAACTACAACATACTCGAACAGTTGCTCCATAATCTGATACATCCTGTATATATATTTGGTCGGTTTGGAGCAACAGAAGGTATGGCCTGCAAATCCATAACTTGCTATTCTGTTACTTTCTATTGCCAATCAGGCGGATCACCAGTATCGAGTCCTTGTCTTCAGTGGGGATCCATGTATAGGAATATCTGGTATAAACAGCTATACATATACACACATAACAAAGACAGTTCTATAATCATTTTAGACCCTCGAGATATATTTTCTGCCTATGTGTGACAGAATAAGACAGAAATAAAATTCACGACCTCCTATCTTATCCGTGGGTATCATATAAGACGACTAAGGGATATATATGTAAGAGAATGAAAACTCGAAATAAAGCCCTATACTAATATGTCTGACCAGCGTGGTATAGTAGGTCAATTTCCCTCCCATAGTCCCCTATGGGGAGAAATTCACCTGCTATATCACGCTGGTCAGAGATATTAGTATAACCCGAGCCCAGGAGTGAGACGTCAATGGGCTAATATGATGCTGATGATGGAGTTATGTTTGCTATAAAAAAATAGGAATTAAAGTTCAATAGATTGCTATTCAAAGGTCTCAGGTACAAAACGTGCAACTCTGACTTTTCAGCGTATGTATTTTTTAATTATAATTATATTTATCGCTTGCTTTTTGGTGAAGCAAAACATCGTAAGAAGACCGTCATGTCTAAGAGAGCCGAAGGCCCAACCTGCCTGCATATCGTAATTCCATTACCTTCAATCCTGCAACTTTATTTGTTGGTGTAGGTAATGAGTTGGCTGGACCCTGGTATGTCTTTAGTCCATGAGCAATAGTTATAACTTGCCAGGCGTATTACTTGTTCATCTGCCACTAAAGGCGATACAACAAAATAAACTTTTGTTTATCAAATAAATAGAACATAACGATATAAAAATTATCCATGTGGTGACGGAGTAAGAATACAATTCGCCACTTACATTTCATTTTTATATCATATTTAAAAATGTACTAAGTGGTTAGAAAATTAAGTAAATAAAATAATTTTAATAACGTGTGGTGACGGAGTAAGAATAGAATCCACTACCCTCTATTTTGCCCGTGGATGTCGTAAAAGATTACTAAGGGATATAATTTGCACATAAGATCTGTGCAAGAGAAGGAAATCTCGAAATGAAACCATATACCAACATGTCTGACCAGCATGGTATAGTAGGTCAAATTCCCTCCTATTGTGGAGGAGGCCCGAGGCCAACAGTGGGACGTTTTCAAATACTTCATCATAATCCGCAGCGTGTCTAATAAATGTCTTAAGCATCAGAACCCCAATGCAACTACATAACGCGGCCCTCCGAATGGTGTTTGAGGCTCTTAACATATCATTCATTATCATCATCATTACAGCTCATATACTTGCCACTACTGGGCTCGAGCCTCCTCCGCAACAGCAGGGAAATTGACTATATTGACTATACCGTGCTGGTCAGTCAGGCTGGTATAGGATTTTATTTCGAGATTGCCTGGACTTTCATAGTTATACCAACCTGTCTTATCAGCATGGTAGTAAGGTCAATTTTCCTCCTATTATGAAGAAGGCTCGAGCCCAGCGGTGGGACGAATACGTAACCGTGTGCTGGCGTTCGTGACGGTGTGCTCGCGCATTCTAAAAATTTACTCTCATCGTTTTTTTCTAACGCCGAAAGAAGTATAGCTTCAAAATTATGACTGTAAAAAAGTGTGTCAAACGTCTGGTTAACGACCAGGCCATCGATACTCAGGCTATGCACCTACTGATTTATCATTCCGTTCAAACAATTAGTTATTTTTAAACTGTCAATGTTCTCAGTTTCAGAATCTTGGCACTGCATTCATTATTATGCATGAAAAATATGCAGAAGAGGGCATTGAATTGTATAGTACATACTTTAAAATGTGTAATATTTTCTAACTCCGCTTCATGACGGGTTAAGATTATAATCCAATAGCAAATGTCTGCATCTATGATCAAATTTTTCTCCCGTGCAGCTCCTGTTCTTCTGGCAATCACCATCATCATTTCAGCCTATATACGTCCCACTGTTGGGCTCGGCCCTCCTCCACTATGGGACAGAAATTGACCTATTACACCACGCTGGTCAGAAGTGTTGGTGTAGGGCTTTGATTCGAGTTTTCCTATATTATAAGCATATTATGTACTTTAGTAGTTTTATACGACACCTACGGGCAGGATAGGGAGTGGGGAGAATCAACAAACGTGATAAAATCCGTAAAATAATTTATTCACATCAAATTTACAATACGTCAATGTTTACAATACACAAAATGTCAACGTTTTTAACAATACTCATACAATTTTTTTCAAATAATTTCGTTGCACAGATTTTTCTTTCTTTTTTTTAGATAGACTAGATCTTTGTCAGATTTTAATCTAACGCAAACGAAGTTGCCGATGTAGCTACTATTTCATTATAGCTTATGCCCAACTTTTTTTTACAACGACATGAAAATTTGGCGTTTCAAAGCACTGTAGCGTTTATCAACCATTTATACCGCAGTTTATTAGGTCGCACCATGAGATGAAAAAAAAACTGCCGTTAGAAATGAGAACTCATAACTATGTACCATCAGTTGCTATTTTAAAATATTCGAATTAATTGTTTGATCTTCAATAAAAAAAACAGATATAGGGCCATTGATATAACTACTAATATAATGTTAGCTTTAACACGTCACGTAACGATTTCGGTGACGATTTACATCAATTTAATACCCTCCAAACTTGCCTATAACAGTTTTCACTTCAAATATATAATAAAATCGTGTGTAATAATTAGCAAACAATTTAAAGCCTTATCAACGAAACAAATATCCTAGTTATTCAATGACCCATGAAATATTAAATAATCGCTTACCACCAATTAATGGAAGCAATAAACAGCTCATAAATTCAATTAATGCAAAAAATGATTTATTTTCGCAGTGGATTCGGTCGAAATAAAATCGTATAGCCCGGCCAAAATCGGCACAGAGCCAAAATGTTCCACTGTGGACAAAAAACGGGACCATTCGTTATATTAATGGTTGAAAATAATAAGCAGTGGCCATATATCAAGGGTGGCGTTGCATTTGATTTTTCATATGTTGGCTTAAAACCTGAATACGATTGCCAAGTTTGTGAAAGATTTACAGGAGAATACTGATATCGAATTATTGATATATTACCATTTATTTGTAGCCATTTTGCTCTCACATGTAATCATATGCAAAATATGTTTTAGAATTATATTTTGAAATTACAATCTAGAAACGTTTAATGAATTAAACGACTAAAGAATTAGTTTTCTCAAAAAAAGTTTTACAGTGTTCTTTCAATTACAAACAAATTGAAAACAAACACGAAATAGTTAGTCCGTTTTTAGACGAATCAATCAGGAGTATCGGGCCATTAGAGGCGGACAAATGCCGCACAGTGGCCCACAACCACAAAAAGTGGCACACGAAATTCGGATGCAAGAACCGCAACGCTCGCGGGAAAATCAATCAGAATACTCGTATTAACATTGCCATTTTTAGTTTCAGTACTATCATTAAAATTCTTTAATTCAATTACTACGCAATACAATTAATATATAATTAATACACAGCTGTAAATGAAGAAAGGACTTCATTAAATTAATAAATGAGTGTGGGTTTAAATAAATAAATAATAACTACATCATCATCACAACTTAATATCCCACTGCCAGGCTCGAGTCTATTCCACAACAGGAGTGAAATTAATCTACTATACTACGCTGGAGGGCTTTATTTCGAATTTTCCTTCTTTTGGAATGTATGCATAATATATATAATACCTTAGTCGTTCTTAGCACGACTTGCCCAAGAGAGGGGGTGGTGAATTGCATTCTTATTCTCTTCTTATTTTTTTTTTTTGGGGTGGGTTACGGTTGGCGTACTCCTCGCACCACTCCGTTCGGGGTGACAGAGGGGCGTAAGTACGCACACCCGTAACCCACCTGTGGCACGTCGTCGCCTTCGTCGTTCTACCGACCAAATCAATTTTATCCTAATCATCATTCTATAATAATTAAGCATGAAATAAAAATCTTAAGGGCCACTAACAACATTGTAACATAAGTATTTTGTTTACAGACTCAATAAATAAGCTTAATGAATAATTCGAAATGTAATTCGTGAAATATCTGGGGGCACGGCAGTGCCCCCGCCAAGTCGAGCAAAAAAAAAGTCGGACAAAACGCAACACTGCCGTAACATACTTTTCTCGAAGCCATTCAGGCCATTTTCGACCCCCTATAACTTCGTTGTTAATAAAGCTAGAAAGCTGAATTTTTAGTAACCTAGTAGGCATTGTATACACATTGTGTATTTCAAATTTCATTCAATTTGAACTAATAGTTTAAGAATTATAACTAGTCAAAATTTCGTAATTTTGTCACTCACTGACTGACTGACCGATCATCAATATTAAAGTGGCACTTCTAGTAGACATAAAAGCTTCAAATTTAGAATGTAATTAGTGTTTAGTATATAAGGAAAAATTATGAAACAATATAATATTCATCCAGTTTCCGAGAAACACCAAATGCATAAATAATTTTGTAAACTCATATAAATATATAGGATTACTAAGTTACATTTGCAGTTAATGAAATGTAACTTTGTAAAAAATACGAATACATTTGTCGCCATCATTGCTTCTCTATGGGAATCATAACAACCGGCTAAAGACTGCGCAGATGACGTAGTGGTTAAGATACCAACGTACCGTGCTAGTGTCGCGGGTTCGAATCCCATGCAAGACAACACCTTGTTCCACAAATTGTTGTTCTGAGTCTGAATGTAATTTGTGTCGGTTAATTATATGTTCTTTTCGTATGGTGACGAAGTAAGAATACAATTCACCACTCTCTATCTTGCCCGTGGATATCGTATGAGACGACTATGGGATATAATATGCACATACCATCTATGCAAAAGAAGGAAAACTCGAAATGAAACCCTATATCAACATGTCTGACCAGCATGGTATAGTGGGTCAAATTCCCTCCCACTGTGAAGGAGATCCAAGCCCAACAGTGGGACATATGAGGGCTGCGATGATGATGCTATGTTGAATTATATGTTTGTAAAGTCCAATTTAAGTTAACCTTTATTTTTCCACAATATAAGGATTATTATTCCCTTAGTGCAAGGCGTTGTCATTTAAAAAAAAGATTCAACAGGAAGGAGAGTGGGCAGCAGCTCTCGCCGGGGAAATGTATGATATCTCACTGCGAAACCAATCCGCCTACCAAACGTGGCGACTACGTCATTATTCCTCATAAGGCAAAGAAAAATAAGCTCTAGTCATGGCAACTCTGTTACCCTTGAGCGTCGTTGGATGCAGGTGCCACAGTATCACACTTTATGGTGAAGCATGAGGGGGGTCTATGTTCTACAGTGGGCGGCGATAGGCTGAATGATGATTGGCATAACAGGTGTAGACAGATACGTAGATATAATTATGTTCAAAGATTACTTGTAAAATGGTCAATCAACTTAATGAAAAAGCAAGAGTGGGACGTATCTTATGAAATTGTACCAAAATCTCCCAAAGTATTAAGCAAACTAAATTGCCTGAAATTTATCTGAAAGAAATAACGCCATCATTAGGCTCGATTGCCATCAAAGCGGAGAGGAGACTAGAGGAGATGTGTTTCGAAAAACCAATCAAATTTCTTTATTTCCACATCTCTCCGCTTAGTTTAGGTAGAATTGACTCATTGAAAAGCCTTTGTTGGTATTCAAGAAGTAGAAGGTACCGGAAAGGCAAAGAAGTAGGTCTATCTACAAAAAGAAATGAGATACCATCAAAAACAAGTCTTGTAAAAAAAAGCCAAGCCTCGCAACTGAGTTCTTCTACCATAAAAATTTGTGAGATCCATGTTATAACAAGTCGGTTAACTCATTCAGTCCCTGCTTAAGGGACCTTTCTTCTTAAGTTATTACGTAAATAGCTAACCTAACAACTTCTTATAGTGACTATATCAATATTAAAGTTCTTTTATGTTTTAAATAAATAGATTGACTTGGCAATCGCACTATGTTTAGTACCATTTAATATAATATGTATTACTTGTGAGGTGTGTTTTCATGCGATTGCCAAGTCATTTTTTTTATTTAAAATATAAAAGATCTTTAATATTGATATACTCACTATAAGAAGTTATTAGGTTAGCTATTTACGTAATAACTTAAGAAGAAAGGTCCTTTAAGCAGGGACTGAATGAGTTAACCGACTTGGTATAACATGGATCTCACAAATTTTTATGGTAGAAGAACTCAGTTGCGAGGCTTGGCTTTTTTTTACAAGACTTGTTTTTGATGGTATATTACTTACTGAGAACACGACCTTATTAATATGTTGTTTCTGAGTTTGTAGAAATTAGGAAAAATTATATTTAAGGATTGCAGAGAGTTATACGATAACTATTGTATTATTAAAACTTTTAAGAATTAGTCACGCGAAGTTTTATTTTTCTATGTATTTTCTTTTTCTTTTTTTATGAATACTACTAAACCTTATATTGCTCGTAGATGTCTTAGGAAACGACTAAGTACTTTACATTAACCTAGGCCAATACAATCTAAAGCCGCCATCAATAATTATTAAATCATCAGGCGGTTGGTTATAAAACTATTGCAAAATCTTTTGAAATATCCTTACCAATATTATAAACGCGAAAGTTTGTGAGTATGTGAGGATGTGAAGATGTTTGTTGCTCTTTCACGTAAAAACTACTGAATGGATTTCGTTGAAACTTCACAATAATATAGCTTATATATCAGAATAACACATAGGCTATCATTTATCCCAATATTCCCACGTGAAGATTAACTGCGGGTGAAACCGCAGGGCGCTGCTAGTGTAAGATAAAAGCATAATACATATTGCTTCAATCCCGAGTATTCAGTATAATAGCAGGGGCGTAGGTACCATGGGGGCGTAGTTAACGACGTATCAGTTGTATTAATAATACCGGTACCTTAAGTTGTAGGGGGTCATGAATCATCTATATGCAAGCAAAAATTACTAAAATATTATAATGATTAAGAATATTTTAGAGACTAACTGCTAGAACGGGTATTTTACCGCCGCCTTCTGCGAGGCAATCATCTCGTGGAAGGAGGCGGCGGATCATGTGTGCGAGGGACGCCTCAACAACGACACGATCCGCGGACGGACGTCGCGAGGAGAGGGTACTCCCTCTGGGTATTCCATCGGGTCGACCACTGAAGACAAGAAACTCGGCTCCGGTGGTCGGCTCAACGACGAAGGCGACGTGCTACGGGTAAGTCATGGGGCCGCGCGGCGCCCCTCTTTCACCCCGGACAGAGCCGGGCGCCGAATGCGCTAACCATGACCCATCCCCTAAAAAAGGACGAGTATTTTATTTAAAAATCCCATTGTCGCTTCTTTTCACCTCAGTTTTTAAAAAACTTATCCTTTCCTTTAAGTTTTACCACACATTTTGATACAGGGCTGCCTAACGCAAGCTACGCCACTGTTTAAGAGCAAGATAATTATGATGATATGCGAACTGAATCCACAATATTCTGCAATGAAAACACTTATTAAATATTATGTATACATTCTCTTGTAGTTAAAAATTACTTAAGCAAATAGATACTCTTTAAAGAGCAGTCTACGGAAAATAAAAATAATTACTACTTCGACTGTCTTCCTTCAAATGACAGGCTATGAAAGCAAGTAATAAAAGTGTTGCCTCGTAAATGCACTTCCTGTACAAGGAGGCTTAATGTCGAGCCTAAGTGGAGGTTTATGTAAGACCAATTGGAAAAAAAAAGTATAATTGTTGGTTATTAAGAGTACTTATTTATTCCCTTGAAGTCTCTTTGAAGCTTTCTACAGAGTAATTTTAGGCTGATTGCCTATTTTTTATAATGGAAACAATGTTGTACTACCCACCGCATGGTTTCGGATTTGAATTCTTGATTGAGGTGCTATTATTTTTTTTTTTTTTTTTTTTTTTTTTTATTTTTTTTTTTTTTTTTGGGTGGGCTATGGTAAGCGCACGCGCGGTCCTGTCCGTCCGGGGCGATGAAAGGACGGCGCGTGGGCCCATAACCCACCCGTACCCACGTCACCTCGTTGTTGGGCCGACCACCGGAGCAGATGTCACTTGTCGTCAGCGGTCGGCCCGACGGAATACCCTTTCGGGTAACCTCACCTCTCGACCTGGGACGTCGGTCGCCGTCGCGCGGTTAGCCTCTCTGCGGGTGATGGACAATTCCCCGGTCCGATCACCCGCGGCCTCGGCTAGGGCGGCATTAGGCGCAGATACTCGCGCCTGCGCCGCCCGAGTCGCCGGCGGCGGAACGTGTCGCCGAATAGAAGCTCTACTCGCACACGATCCGCCGCCTCCTTCCGTGAGATAACGGCCTCACAGAAGGCGGCGACCGCGTCCCAGCTCCTGACGCTGACGAGCATCTCCCTGGCGATGGTCGGCAGCGCCAGGTCGGCACCGATAATTGCGACGAGTTCACGGCGATCCTCCTCCCATGCAGCACACTCCTCGAGCGTGTGCTGCGCCGTGTCCTCGTCGCAACTGCAGTGGTGGCAGGACGGTGTGCTCTCCCTCCTGACAATCTTGTGCAGGTACTTCCCGAAGCAACCGTGCCCCGTCAGCACCTGCACCAGTCGGAAGGAAAGCACCCCGTGCGTCCGCTCCAACCACTCCATCAGCACCGGCCGGAGGGCCTCGACGGTCCTAACACCATACCGAGGACTCTCCAGCCGGACTGCCCAACGGGCAATGACTTCTCGGCGGGCGTCGACCCGCCAGGCGGTGATCTCTGTGATGGAGACCATGCCGCCGCGGGTGCGCCTCTCCGACACCCGCCGATAAATGTCGGCGAGCATCTCCGCCTCCAGGTCCCACGGGGGAGTTCCGGCCAGGAGGCACGCTGCCTCCGTCGCCACCGTGCGGTAACCGCGTACGGCCCTGATCGCCATGACCCTCTGTGGTCGCCACAGGAGGGCCCTAAGACGGACGGTCAGGGACCCCGCCCACACCGGTGCGCCGTACAGGGCCATCGACCGGATCACCCCCACGTACAGCTGTCGGCACGTAGCACTGGGTCCGCCCACATTCGGCATCAGCCGCGAAAGGGCGGACGCCGCGCCGACAAGCCGGGGAACAAGTCGATGGAGATGCTCCCGGAACCAAAAATGCCCGTCGAGCACCAGGCCCAAGTACTTCATGTGGGCCTGGATGCTGATGGTGACCGACTTCACGGTGATCGAAGCGCCGGCGGGAGGCCCGGCGGTACGGAGGCCATGGAACAGAAGGGCCTCCGTCTTTTCCAGGGCTACCCTCAACCCCAGCGCTTCGATCCGCCTAACAATCTCCTCGGTGCCGAGAGTTGCCAGGCGTGCCGCCTCCTCTAGCGTCCCACCCCGGGCTGTGACGAGTGTATCGTCGGCGTAGCAAATTACACCAAGCCCGGGTGGGAGGCTTCCTCTCAACGCCCAGTCGTAGCCGATGTTCCACAGGGTCGGACCCAGAACCGACCCCTGTGGGACACCGCACGTCATGGGCGTTCGCACAACGTCCCCTACTCGGTCAACGTAGAGGACGCTGCGCCCCTCCAAGTAGTCTGCCACCAGCCGCCTGAGGTACACGGGCACCCCGTGATACCTCAGCCCCTCCCTGATGCAGCTGAATGGCAGACTGTTGAAGGCGTTGGCGATGTCCAGGGACACCGCCAACAGGACTCCTCCGCCGGTGACGGCCTCCGCTACCACGGCCTTCAGGCGCAATTGAGGTGCTATTATAGATTTCAAAGTAACACAAACTCCAAAGCTTTTGTAGACCTGTTACAATATCAATAGGTAGGCGTAGTGTTTTATTCTCATCTTTTAATTATATTAGATAAGGGGGATATGTGAACTGTAGCCACCATGATTGACCGGAATACGCACTAAAACCACAGCGACCCCTTCCTTGCTTTTACAGGTTGATAGAGAGATCGTCTGATGATGTTCAATCCCCGACATCTCAATAATTGGCAGTGTGGCCATGTCTTATCTTCATTCAGGGTGGTTCGATTAGGTGTACATAGTGGCGCCTCCGCCTCCCTGGTTCCCGCCGGTGCAGTGAGTTGGCCATAAAATAAGGCCCTCGATGATCAGTACTCGTCGCTGTATGTATAACGCAGTTTCCGCTGTCATACTTCCATCGGAATACCTCTCTAATGTAGCTGAATGACAAACTATTAAATTATTTGGCAATATCCAAGGACTTTGACTTTGGTTGACTTTGGTTACAATGAAATCTTATGTCGGTGATAACTTATGGTCATTAAAGAATAATTATTAAAGAGTGATAGCCAATAAATGTGAACTTCATGTTAAAGTTAAAGTTCTTCATGTTAAAGCTAAAATTGCAAATAGCTTGTATTTAACTGCATTATCCAAAAACTGTATACAATTTTTACATTTCAATACAAATTCCGCTAACAGACTCTTTTATTTCGGATTCGCAAAATATTAAATTGCAACGTAAAATAAAGCAGTTTTGTAAAATGAAATACAGTTTTTAAATGGACTATGGAATTCAAAGGGAAGGCTTTGCCGAAATTCCACGTAGACCTTTAACGAGCCTACCTTTCAAATTATGGACAAAATCTGACGTTCATATTATATGAGACTGAATTGTACATTGTTCCTTTGTGCTACAGTTTTATATTAAATAAACTTCAACAACTGCATTTTTATTATTGCGTGCCTTATATAAAGAGCTTCTTTACTTGTTACTAGTTGTCTGACTCATCAACACCGAGCCGAAACTACTAAAACTAGAAACATGCAATTTTGACAGTAATTTCTTTTTGTGTTGCAAAACTCAATAAGTAAGGATTTTACAAAATTCTCTCACTGTTTTTCTCAAAGGAGAAAAACAGTGACGAGATTTATACGACAATATAAAAAACTTTATCCAATGTCTTCATATTCACTTCTACGAGTTTCCAACTGTTATACCTGGTAGGATGGCACTGTCGATCATTGTCTACCTACAGGCGCAGGCCGGTCCCTCCCTGCTAGTACCACACTCGCGCAGAAAATTGACTTCTGAGTGGTAGCAATTTGTTATTGCACTTCGTTCTGTGAGCGAGGGAGCCAGGTGTCAACTTTATGAGGGTGTTTGCGTGTGTTGGGTTTCGGTGACCCTTTCAGTATCACCAACCTTATTGCATACATTCACACTCCCTTAAATTTTTTTTGACGGTAGTCCTAGCAAAATTCCATGATCGGCAGTATCAAAAATAAAGCTACATGTGTTACAAAAATAAAGCTACATTCTTCATGTTCAAATTAAATTTTTTTCGTTATCCGAAAACACTGATAAAACGAGGTTTTCTAAAAATAAAAGCTATATCGATTTGTTGTTCCTGAAAGCTGCTATATACTTACTTTCATGGAAATTTTTGGAGCCGTTTCGCGATTCAGAACATATGAAAATATACAAATTGCTAGTATTAGATTTATTTATTACGACTTGTATAGTCCAGGATCAACGGTCCATTTCTGCCCTTGATTACTATAAGTACAGGCAATTGTTGGGTGTCTCATCAACAAGTAATGTAAAATTTGCTTGTTTGTAATCAAGTGCGAAAATGGACTGTGGATAGTCCAGAACTTTATTTTAGAGTAGGCTATGGTCATGTCGCGTCGATTATACAGCGTAGTGTTTAATATACCGCTTTAAGGTGCAAAGTAACACAAGTTTAATTCTTACACCGGCTCTACAAAGTGTTGTTCTCGGTCTGGGTGTAATTTCTATCCATGAAATATACGTTTGTGAATAACCCGACAGTATAAGAAATATGACCTTTATGCTGGCAGTTGATTTCATAAAAAAGAACAAAACACCCCACCTAAACAGCGGCAAGAAAGCGATATGTAACCCCATAAGTTGTCTTACTATATCACGCAATCGTCATTTATACGGTCCATCGGTACAGAACTATTTTCTTCGATAATCAGCTCAGAACAATATACAATTTCGAAAACATTTATTGTGTATAAATCTTATATTACATTTGAACCTAAAGAAATCTAGTATTTCTGTATGGTGACGGAGTAACAGAACAAGTCACCACCCCCTTTATTGTCCGTAGGTGTCGTAAAAGACGACTATGGTATCAAATATTTGGGCCGACCACTGACAAGAAACTCTCCACCGGTGGTCGGCCCAACGACGAAAGCGACGTGTTATGGGTGGGTCATGGGGCCATGCGCCGACCCTTATCGCCCCGGAAGGAGCCGAGCGATGGGTTCGCTGACAATGGCCCACTCCCAAAAAAAAAATAAGCATGGGAAGGTAAATTCGAAATAAAATCCTAAAGCGACACGCCTGACCAGCAATTCAGTCTTATCTTGATCATCATCATCATCATTTCAGCTCATATACGTTCCACTGATGAACACGAGCCTCTTGCACAATAGGAGGGAAATTGACCTTGCATGCAGTCACTCTCTAAAGACATGATAGTATAGGGTTTTATTTCCAGTTTTGCTTCTCTTACATAGATATTATATGCTTTTACGACACCCACGTGCAAGAGAGTGGGTGGTGAATTGTGTTCTTACCCCATCACCACACGGTTTTGAAATATATCGATACAAATATACAGTTAACGTTAACACGTCACGTGACCATGTCGGTAACGACTTACAAGAATTTACTTCCCATCCAAAGCTTCCTATAGTTTTCATTTAAAAAATATAACGAAGCAAGTCATTTATTTAATTAAAGTACACATATTGCATATATGTACTACATTACATAAGAATGAACATTTAGGTACATATACCACGAACCTTGGTCGTTCTGAATCAACCTACCCATAACCGTTGGTAAAGCGAGGTGCGACTGTTTTATGTTAGCGTTTTTATATTTTATTTATTACCCTCGTGTCAACATATACAGCATGTTTCAAAATATTTTCTAGCGATATCTAATATTTACGCGAGCACTACACATTGTAAATAAAACTACTTTTACGGATTTTATCGCGTTTGTCATTCATGATTGCCTGACGTTTCGAACACTTTATAGCATTCATGGTCGCAGGCGGACTAAGATGTCTGATGTCCAAATAAGCCAACTTTATTACATATTATATTTTCTATAATTTTTATTATGTTAATATTACCAGCTGTCTGTCCATCAGCTTATTGGCTTCCCTATAAGACATACACCTTCATTTAGGGCAATAATATCATAATCGTCTCACCCAAGTGGTTAGTGTTGTAGCCGCCTGGAGAAGATCATGATAATGGTATACCCTTACTTGTGGGGGATACCTATGTCCAGTAGTGAACTTTACTAGGCTGAATGATGAATGATGATGAATAGATTACTTTGGAAATTACCAAGTATAACATCACCTTAAGTGAGCTTTGTTTGCCTAATTATTCAAATTTAAATGCTTGTAAATGGGTCAAAGCGAAACTATACGTTATATTGTTTTTACAAATTGATTAGGTTCCATCATAAAAATAATACATGTTGCCTTATTAAACTTGGAAATTAATATATTTACATCATCGCAGCCAACATACGTCTCATTGTTGGGCTTGGGCCTCCTCCACAATGGGTGGGAATTTGACCGACTTACTATAACTTGCTGGTCAGACACGTTGGTATAGGGTTTCATTTCGAGTTTTCCTTCTCTTGTACAGACGTTGTGTGCATATTATACCCCATAGTCGTCTTTTACGACATCCACGGGCAAGATAGAGAGTGGTGAATTGTGTTCTTACTTCGTCACCACACGGATTAACTAAATTACATATATTAAATTCA
The DNA here is from genome assembly GCA_032191425.1 of Lymantria dispar. Taxonomy (NCBI): domain Eukaryota; kingdom Metazoa; phylum Arthropoda; class Insecta; order Lepidoptera; family Erebidae; genus Lymantria; species Lymantria dispar. Next base: position 29,658,112 of record CM063455.1, read on the forward strand.
GAACAATCTGTATATTAAAACGCTAGAAAGCTATTACTACTAAGGTCGACGTTTTTTTCGTCGTTTTTGGCCACAATATTGTAGTAGCGCTGCTCGGTAGCACTGTGGGGAATTAATTATGACTTATTTTGTAATGTCGTATTTCTGCGAGACTTTCGTATTTATTATTATCGTTAGCTTAATGTATTGTCGTGTTAAAATTTGCAGGTAATACCGTAGTTTTTTTAAATTGTATAGCATTTCTACTAAGACCTTTATGCTTAGTCATTATTTATAAACTATTACTTATTTAAAATCAGTCTTTGTGCTGTCAGTAAATCAAATCGTCGCTTTCATCAGTGACGTGGTTATTGTTAATGATATTTTTTGGGAATTTTGATGGAAAATGAAAACGTGAAACACTCTTATATCATGTTTGTTATACTACTTTTTTTTTCGGTGGACACACGCCGTTCACTCCGTCCGGAAGGACGCAAGGGCGTCGCGTGGCCTCGTAACCCACCGTAATCCTTCCCCTTCGCCATTGGCCCGATCACTGGTACTGAGTTCTTTCTCGTCCGTGGCCAGCCCGACGAGTCATCCTTTTGGGTGCCGTCCTTCCCCAACGCCCCTTCCAGGGCGTCACTCTCACGCGATCAGCCTCTGTGCGGGTGATCGATCATGCCGCGGTCTAGTCACCCGTGACCTCAGCTAAGGCGGCATAAGGTGCAGATACTCACGTCTACGCAAACCCAAGTCGCCTACGGCGGATCGTGTCGTTCTCCCGCGTACCATCCGCCGCCTCCTTCCGTGAGACAACTGTCTCGAGGAAGTCGACGATCGCGTTCCAGGCGGTGACAGCGTCTCAAGTTTACTATATCCTGGCAGTTTCTCTGCATTATACTATATGGCATTAAAATAGTTTAATATCATACGTTGTAATACTAAAATACCTACTGAATATAATACAAGATAATATGACATTTTCGCGTTGCCGTCAAGAATTTGCCAGATAATTCTGTGATAAAGTTGACTGGACAGACGGCGTAGATATCGAAGTTGTCACACGCCGAATATCGTAGCATAATTTTAACGCAGACACTTCTTTGTGTGAACAAAGAATGATTCTTTCAAGCACAGGTACAATTTTTGTTTGCTGTAATATATGTTTGTAAGATCCATTCCAACACTGGACTTTATAATGCCGGATATAATATAATTAAGCTATACGTGCTTAATTCAGCCAGTCACCGTCTACAACTAGATATTGATCTTAAAAATGAAAGAAAACTAACGTAATCGGCGCACTTGGCAAGCTATTTTCCTGGATTCCCATGGTTAAGTAAGAAGTAGTGACCATTGTGTTTTTATCGCATTACCACACGAAAAATGGTTAATACGGGTTGTTGTCTTAAAAAATGTTATATAGTCATCATCTACAGCTCATATACGTCCCACTGTTGGGCACGAGCCGCCTCCATGCTGGTAGGACAGGTTGGTATAGGGTTTTGTTTCGAGTTTTCCATCTCTTGCATAGATGTCATATGCGTAATATATCCCTTAGTCGACATCCACGGGTGTAAGAGGGAGTGGTGAATTGTATTCTTACTCCGTCACCAGACGGATTTTTTTTTAATAAAGGGTGTATTTACACTAAAAATATAATCCTTGTATAAGAGGATAATGCAAGGATGAAAATAACGGATACAAATTACGCGCAGACATAAAACAACAATTTGGTGATCACCCAAAGTATTCTGCATGGGAATCGAAACCTAAACATTGAACAAGTAAGGTCATTTTAACCTCTACACTACCCTTGCATTCATCTTGTATTAAAGAGATAAATACTAAGTTGCCTCATTTATTTTATCGTGGTAGTCTTCTATCCGTGTGGTGACGGAGTAAGTATACAATTCACCACTCCCTCTCTTTCCCATGGGTATCGTAAAAGGTGACTGTGGTGAGGTGATATTGTGTATATATAACAACTGTACAAGAGAAGGAAAACTCTTAATAAAACCCTATACCAACCAGTTTCACCAGCATGGTTATAGCAGGTCAATTTCCCTCTCAATGTGGAGGAGGCTCAATCCCAGTAGTGGGATATATATGAGCCGTGTCGATGATGAGTCGTAAAAACTGGCTAAGAGAATATCAAGGGAATCAACACCAATTTTTCTGGACAAACGATATCACCAATTGTTACGACCTATCCAAGTACTTATTATACCATTATCCAATATTTCGGGCAACCAGTAAGCAAAAATTTACGTAGAGTCTGAGGACAAAATATCGACCATCAGCAACCCGCCCTCGCTTTGCTTCGATTTCAATCGCGTTACCCACGTAGTTCCCATTTCCATGGGAATAACGGAATCAAATATACTCCAAGTTTATATCAGACAGTAGTCTGATATTATAGTTTTCTATTGGTGAAAGAATTTTTGGCATCGGTTCTATGGTTTAAGCGTGAAAGCGTAACAAACAAACATACTTTCGCATTTATAATATTAGTAAGGATGGATCTCTAGTTAAAATAAAAACGATTGAAAGAAACTAAGAAAATCTCCACCAACATCCAATTTCCTAAGTAAAAACTTTTATAGGCATTTAAAAAAATCTCTCATCACTTTAATTCACACCATTAAACCAATTGTGATGGAGAAAATTACAGACGATTGTCACTCCACCGGAGATGATGTTTCCTCAATCTACAAACTAACGTCTTTAGCTGAATAGAATCCTTCCTAAGCCATTTTCTCTTTTAATTAACATTCTTACATTGAAAGGAGTTTTAAAAACGTAATATTTTAATAAAAGTAAAAATACTTTCTTATAAAAGTAACAATAATAACTAATAACCTGAATATAACATAAAAAATAAATTTTAAATAAAACTACTTTACGGATTTTATCGCGTTTGTATTTGATTTTTGATTACCCGACGTTTCGAACACTTTACAGCGTTCATGATCACGGGTGGACTAAGATGTCTCACGTCCAACAAGTCATCGTTACTGCAGAAAATTTATAATTATCTACCCGATACAGAAAATTAGTTATTAAGTATTGACCCACATTTTGATACAAAATTTATTGCCAGTGTAAGAAGAAAATGATTCTATATGATACACAAGATACACAAATACATACCAAGATACACAAATCAAATGCACCACTGCGACCAATAGTAAGTCAGATCGACACGCCGACTTATAAATTAGCACAGAAGGTTGCGAAAGTCCTCTCCCAACTCCGGGGACACACTAGTGCATTTGTGAAAGACTCTTACCATTTTGTCAGTGAAATTAAAGATCTACACCTCGCTGACAATGAAACTATGGTCAGTTTTGATGTCACATCACTCTTCACCTCTCTACCTGTGGAGGATTGCATCAAAACCATATCTAAGAAGCTATCTGACAATAATATGCCATTGGGATATGCGGAACTGTTACGTCAATGCCTAACAACTGGCTATTTAATGTGGAATGATGACTTCTACAAGCAAGTAGATGGAGTGGCTATGGGCTCGCCGGTCTCCCCTGTCGTTGCCGATATATTCATGGAGGACTTCGAGGAGACGGCCTTATCAAGCTCACCTGTCACACCCAGGTTCTACAAGCGGTACGTAGATGACACTTTCACAATATTACCCACAGACAAAATAACCATATTCCTAAACCATCTTAACTCCATTAATCCAAAAATTCAATTCACTATGGAACTGGACTCAAATAACTCTTTAGCCTTCTTAGACATTTTGGTTATACGTAACCCTAATAACACCTTGAGTCATACAGTGTATCGTAAGGCAACACATACAGACAGATACTTGAACGGTGATTCTCATCATCCCCCTTCACAGTTAGCTACCGTGTGTAAATCTTTGTTGCAGAGAGCACGAGGAATCTGTGACGATGAACACCTGGCTGGGGAGCTGCAGCATGTCAAGCAGGTGCTACGTGCAAACAAGCTGCCAGTTCCTCGCCCCCGTCGCAGAGACCGAGTGAAACCGCCCACAGTTGAGCGCCTTCCTGCAATACTACCTTATGTCAAAGGAGTCACTGACAAGATTGGCTACATCCTGAAACGTTCTTCCATTAAAACTTATTTTAAGCCACTGAAGAGGATTAGCCAATTCTTACCACCTGTCAAGTGCCAGATCCCTTTACAAGATGCAGGAGTATATAAACTTGACTGTGACTGTGGTCTCTCTTACATTGGACAAACAAAGAGATCCATAAGAACTCGGATCAAAGAACACATAGCCGATGTGAAGCACCGCCGGGACACTAGGTCTGCAGTCTGTGAACATAGTCAGGACCGCGCCCACCATAACATCAGGTTTGATAAACCACAAATCCTCGCAAAAGAACACCGATACCTGCCTAGAATGGTACGCGAGGCTATTGAGATAAAAAAACACAAAAATTTCAATAGAGAGGATGGCTGGGTGTTACCATCAAGCTGGGATCCTGTTATAAACATTATTAAAAACAAATCCAAAAAGACCACCACAAGACTGCAAGACACCGTGAGCTCATATTGTATAGATTTGACCCACAATAATAATAACTAAAGATAATTTTATAAATTAAAACCTTTTAGTAACAAAGTAAGCCGCCTTCAAAATTAACTTTAATTTAGCATCATGTTACCTGAGTTTTCTTGCCGGATCTTTCTCAGTGTAACCGTGTTCCGATCCGGTGGTAGTATACTAGATTATTAGTTAGTTTTTAAATATAATTACTATTAATTTTAATGTTTAATTATTACTAACCATAAACAATATAATTTTTTCAAATGTGGGTCAATACTTAATAACTAATTTTCTGTATCGGGTAGATAATTATAAATTTTCTGCAGTAACGATGACTTGTTGGACGTGAGACATCTTAGTCCACCCGTGATCATGAACGCTGTAAAGTGTTCGAAACGTCGGGTAATCAAAAATCAAATACAAACGCGATAAAATCCGTAAAGTAGTTTTATTTAAAATGTATAATACTCGCGTAAACATCAGAAATCATTATAAAAAATAAATATTTTTGAATATTTTATATTTACATTATATTTTAAAATATAAGTAAATTTATATCGATACATTATATTATTAACATTGTATCATAGATTGATTGACATTATATTTTAGTAACGTATATACAAAAAAATAATTAGAGTATTTAAAGTTAACAAAGAAAATATAAGGACAATCTTAAATTCGTAAAATTGCTGTCAGAGTTCTTGTTGACCTTTAATATATATCCTGTAATAGAACACCAAATTGTACACATGAGTGCAATAAACTATTTAATTTAATTTAATATTCTTGTTAGATAGGAAATAAAATAATAATAATATTTTTTTATTCATCTCCACATATGACATTTACAGTTAAATTGTTGACAGTAATTACAGTTAAATTAACATGATTAAGCCATTCATGGGCGGCCCTATTGTTGGGGTGAGCCACGGTCGGCGCTCCCATCGCCTGGCTCTGTCCGGGGCGACAGAGGGGCGGCGCGCGGCCCCGTAACCCACCCATATAGCACGTCACCTTCGTCGTTGGGCCGACCACCGGTGCAGAGTTCCTTGATGGTGGATTTCAGTAGTTTCATGGGCGGTCTGGTGTCTAAACTTGTGCCTGTATTTTAGTTCTTCAGATACCTGTAGCGTATTCATTTCATTATCTGTGCTCATATTTGTACGTCCACTGCTGGGCTAGAAGAAACTCTAGAGTGGATGGATAGTTGATACAGCAAAGATGTATTGATATATGACTAAATATTTACAAAATTTGTACGCCTAAGGACAGGACATAGTGAAACTCTTAATATAATTGTATCACCTGAAATGTTAATAACATCATCAAATTAATAAATGATTTGATTTGATTTGATTTATAGAATTCTTTTGAATTTGAGAAAGAAAGAAAGAAAGAAAAATATTTATTTTGTGCCACAGAGTAGAGACGTTAGGAACACACAAAAAAAAACTTACAAAATGAAACACACAAAAAAATTAATAAACTAAATAAAGAGACATAATAATTGTGATAGAATGAACGTCTCCGTTGCGGCAGAAAAAAGGATAACTGCTCAGCAATTGTTGTGATGTCAATGTAACACCACAACGCTGATTTCGGCCGATGCTGATGCCGTGGTACGCTCGAGGTCTGCGCCGCATGGGCCACGCAGCGCCGTGAACTCGTCGCAATCATCAGTGCCGACCTGAAGCTGCCGGCTATCGCTAGGGCGATGGTAGGCAGCGTCGGGAACTGAGACGCGGTCGCAGCCTTCTGCGAGGCAGTGATCTCGCAGAAGGAGGCGTTGGATCGCCTGCGCGAGGAGCGTACCCTCGATGAGGCGATCCGCCGCCGGCGACTGGGGCGGCGTAGGCACGAATACCTGCGCCTCATGCCACCCTAGCCGAGGCCGCGGGTGACGTGACCGGGGAATTAGTCCGTCACCCGCAAAGAGGCCGACCGCGTGAGCAGAGACCGACATCCTGCCCGAGGGGGGGACGTCGGTCGATGGGAGGGTACCTCAAGTAGGGGTATTCCGTCGGGTCAACCACTGATGACAAGTAACCCTGCTCCGGTGGTCGGCCCAACGACGAAGGCGACGTGGTTTTCGGGTGGGTTGCGGCTGTTGCGTGCTTGCGCCCCTCTGTCGCCCCGGACGGAGTGGTGCGAGAAGCGCGCTGACCGCAGCCCACCCCAAAAAAAAAAGACGCTGATTTTTAGCGGTGTCCCTCTTTTATTCTTCCGAGTTTGCAGTAAGTCATTTATTAAAATTCGACTATGGTACGTAACCATAGTCGAATTTTATGATCACCCACGGCGAAGGAAGGGGTAGTGATCATTGTATTCTTATCCTGTCACTACTTAATGCACTACCCATTGTCTTGCGAGTGAGTATCGTAAAAGATGATTAACGGATGGTATGCAAATAACACTGAAGCAGGTAAAGGAGAAGTCGACCTAAAGTTTCTTACCATCACGTCTGACCCATTACAGAGGAGATCCTAACTCATTAATGGATTACGAGATTAGCGATGATAATCATGAATACATTATTGTATCACAAAAATCATCATCATCATCATTATCTTTCTGATCATCACACTGCTGGGCTCGGGCCTCCTCCATACCATGGGAGGGAAATTGACCTACTATATCACGCTGGTCAGACGTATTGGTATAGGGTTTTTTTTCGAGTTTGCCTGCTCTTGCATTGATATTATATGCATATTGTATACCTTAGTCGTCTTTTACGACACCCACGGGCAAGTGAGGGGTGGTAACTTGTATTCTTACTCCGTCACCACATTTTCTGCTGTTATCCTAATAAACTCGTGTGTACTCTTTTCACATCGTACCTATTATAAAAGTTATTGGCAATAGTTTACGACCGGTCGCCGGCCTGACATCAACCCTCCTTAAAAATTTTATCATTGACTAGACGGCATTAGATGGAGTTGGTCCAGGTCAAAAAGCTCTTAGTCCTATTTTAAGACACCTACAAGCCAATGTAAAGGTTGATAGTATTCGGAACCATAAGCATTATTGTCTCACAAAAATTAAAAAAAATATAAATAACTAACAGACCCAACAGATGTTGTTCTGTTTAAATGAGAAGGAATTCTCCTCGAAATTGATAGCAGTGCCACCTACCGGGTCCAATTGTGAATCTAAACCATCCTCGAATGCCCTTGAACACACAAAAAATTTCGTCCACATCGGTCCAGCCGTTTAGGAGGAGTACAGTGACATACAAACGTACACAAGAAATACATATATACTAGCTGACCCAACAGACGTTGTTCTGTTCAAATAAAGCGCCACCTATCGGAACCAATTGTGAATCTAAACCATTCTCGAATCTCCTTGAATATGTACAAAAAATTTCATCTACATCGGTCCAGCGGTTTAGGAGGAGTTCATTGACATAGACACGTACACAAGAAATATATATACAAAGATATCTTTTAATAAAATATATGTACACAAGATGTATTCAAACAGCTTTATTTTATTACCAGTACTAAAAAGCTAGATCCAACATTATTAAAAAGCTCATTTAGAAACGGTGCAAGCTATCACGTACACTGAATAAAAATTGTAACATACAAAATGGAGAAATGCAAAGCGGTAAATGGCAAAGAAAAATAAAAGAAGCTTACGAACTGTCAGTTCCAATGATAGCGGCTAATTTCCTCCTCATCAGCTTTAATTGTCTGACATAAAATTCTATTGTTCACTCCTCCATTCGTGAAGCCCTTAAGTGGAAATGGTAAAAAGTGTCTTAATGTACACTTTCCTAATGTATTCGTCGGTATAAATAAGATTATAAGTATTTCTATATTTGTATTGCCACAATCTTGTTTAAAATGCTACCCAAGTTTGAATCAGAATTACTCTTAAAGGGGACCAAATAAATTTTTAAATACTTTCACAAAGAAAACAGTCCATAAAGCAATCATACATATCATTTATTTGCCGGATGGTGTGGATATCCAGAATTTTTACAGCAGTTTATCAGCATCTTCTATTAACACGATATATGATGATGCTTTTAGGAGAGACCTTTCTTCTCGCCAGCATTCAGGGAATAACCTATATACTAGACAGGTATTGCATAATTCCCTTAAGCAAGGCTCTAGATAGTAAAATGCCAAGGTCAATCTGGATGGGTACCCCGCCCGATCCAGAGGTGGTTGTCTTGCAACGAATCGTTGATACATTGTTATGGAAAGAATGAAGACGGCTTCGTCCAGTCATTCTCTGATGTAGCGAAAATTGGGTGGGGCCTCTCAAAGAAATATTTTTCGGCCCAATCTGATGTCTTAGCTGAGTCTTAGCTGGAGTATCTCGGTGATGGGAGCACATGTATTTTTCCCCGTCACCACATGGGTTTCATCAGTCATTGGTTTGATTTTCAAAAAAATTACATTCGAGTAGTAACAATTGCCTACTGTTTTTCGTTCGGTGAACGAGAGAAGCAGGGGCTAATATCCAATGTTATAGTACACAGCGATTTGTTTCATCACTACAATTCATATAGCGCCCACTTCCACTACTGGGCTCAAGTCTCCTTTACAATAGGAGGGAAATTAATCTACCACACCACGCTGTTCAGACGGGTTGGTTGGGCTTTATTTTGAGTTTTCCTTCTCTTGTATAGATATTGTTGAAAATTGTAATATTATATGCCATCAAAAAAATAACTTGTAGAAAAGCCCAAGTCTCGCAACTCAGTTCTTCTAGCAACTTTTTATAAGTTGTGAGATCCATGTAATACCAAGTCTTACTACTTACATATACAGATACACTGATTCATTTACTGCAAATGTAACTTTGTAATCCTATATATTTATATGGGCCATGTGGTGACGGCGTAAAAATACAATTCACCACTCCCTTTTTTGCCCGTGGGTGTCGTAAAAGACGACTAAGGGATATGCGTACGAACATCTATACTCTTCCATAGATGTTATACGATAGAAAACTCGAAATGAAACCCTATATCAACACGTTTTGACTCGGGTGGCGCAGGCGCGAGTATCTGTACCTAATGCCGCCCTAGCGGAGGCCGCGGGTGATCGGACCGGGGAATTGGCCGTCACCCGCAGAGAGGCTGACTGCGCGACGGCGACCGACGTCCCAGGACATCGAGAGGTGAGGGTACTCGAAAGGGTATTCCGTCGGGCCGACTACTGACGACAAGTCACATCTGCTCCGGTGGTCGGCCCAACAACGAGGTGACGTGGGTACGGGTGGGTTATGGGCCCGCGCGCCGTCTTTTCATCGCCCCGGACGGACTGGACCGCGCGTGCGCTTACCATAGCCCACCCATAAAAAAAAAATATCAACACGTTTTACCAGAGTGGTAGTAGGTTAATTTCTCTCCTATTATGGAGTATATTTGACCCCAGCCAGTAGGACATATTGATTACTGAGCTGAGATAATATATTTATATGGGATTATAAAATTGTTTATGCAGTTAGTGTATCTAGTAACTGGATTGAAATTGCATTTTTTTAAATTTTCTCTCATTTATATACCAAGCACTAATAGTATTCTAAATTTGAAGCTTCTATATCTGCTAGGTCTGATGATATTAAAATTATAAATCACAATTGGTTAAAATCATCTAAAAACAGAGACAAATGGCTAGAACTGGAAGAGGCCTTTATTCGAGAGCGGTCCTAACCTCTGCTATTAAATAAAAAAAAATATATAAAAGAAAAAATAAAAACGAAATATAATATTCGTCTTTAGTTATAAATAGATTTAGGTTAAACTATGTATATTATTGTTTTGGTTATGGAATAAATGGCCAGGAGTGCCTCAAAAATATTGATCAGCGCCTAGATAGTCAGAGAGTGAGCGACAAAGTTACGAAACTGATAGTAAAGTTCAAATTGAATGAATTTTGAAATATATTGAGTTTATACAATGCCTATTTGATTAATAAAAATAAATCCAGGCTTCTTCTAGTTTTATTCAAAACGAAGTTATAGGGAGTCGAAAATGGCCTGAATTGTGTCGAGAAAAGCATTCTTCCCAAAACCCAACCCTGCCGTAACATTTTACGGCACTGATGGGTTTTTTCTCGACTTGGCGATTTGGACGATGGCGACTTGGAGATCCTTTCACCTTTTTTTTCAACAGCCCCGGTCAAAAAGTGGGTGATGAATTGTATTCTTAGTCCGTCACCACACGGAGAATGATCTGTCTATGACCTGCCGGTGTTGTAGAGATCTAGGAGAAGCAATTACCATCAAGTCTCGTCTACCACCAAAGAATATAAAAGAAGTATATATTATATATTCTTTCGTACTATTCTATATTGTATCTTCTATGTAATAATAGAAATGCTGAGTAGGGGAAAAGCACCACTTATCCGTTGAATTATTAATTCAATTTGCATGTCGTAGTGGAAAATGTCGCTATACAGATACAGAACGAAACATGCAATGGTTTGCAATGGAATTGAATTTTTATTTGACATTGATATGTTTTTATTTTTTGACATATTATTTTTGCTTTAGTTTTATATCTTTTTTAAAGACAAGGCAAATATGCATATAACATCTATACAAGAGAAGGAAAACTCGAAATAAAACCTTATCAACATGACTGACCAGCATGGTTATAATAGATCGATTTCCCTCCTATTATGGAGGAGGCTCGAGCCCAACGATGATGATGATTGGGCTCGTGCCTTCTCCACAATAGGAGATTTCCTTCGCTAATACAGAATTAACGGACGCAAATTATACTCAGACTCAGAACAACAATATGCGAATCGCACAAAGTATTGTATGAGAATCAAACCTACTACACTTGGTAGGGAAAGTCGATATCTCAACCACTACGCTATCTGTGCAGTCGATAATGATGTAATCGTTTCGCTTAGAAGGCAATCCCCTCAACTGAATGTGAGCGTTCTATAAGGAAAACCTATGCCCAGCAGTGGCCTTATCTGAGCAGGATGATGAGGATAACATCATCATTACCTAGCTTTTATCTAACTTGAAATCTATATGAATGTGTACCTTTCTTTCACTGTATATTTTTCAAAAATTATTTATTATAGTTTTATAATTGGTCTTTTTTTTTTTTGGGGTGGACTACCAGAGCATTCGCCACACGCCTCCGTCTGGAGCGATAGAGGGGCAGCGCGCGGCCCCATAACCCACCCGTATCACGTCGCCTTCATCGTTGCGCCGACCACCAGTGCTGAGTTTCCTGTCTTCAGTGATCACCCCGTAATTGGTCTGCCTGATGTCAATACTACTTGTAAATGTAATATTGACCAGATGGCATCAGTTTGAGTTGGTTCAGGTGGATTTAAAAGCTCTTACTTTCGTGACACTTTAGAACATTATAAGGGTTGCATTGGTAGAAATTGTAGTCGCACACAGCACAATATAGGTTACATTTGCTAATATATTAGGGGATAGAAACGTTGGAACACTGTCACCATCATCACAGCTCATATACGTCCCACTGTTGGACTCGAGCAGCCCCCACGATAGGTTTAAAATTGACCTACTATACCACGCTGATCAGATGGGTTGTTACAAGGTTTTATTACGAGATTTCCTTCTGATCCATAGACGTTATATGCATATTGTAATCTCTTAGTCGTCTTTTACGACACCCACGGGCAAGAGAGGGGGTGGTGGATTATATTCTTACTCCGTCACGACACGGTAAACTACACAAAACAAGACATACTATACAAAACACTATATAATATCTAAAAATATGTGGGTACTTCTTCTTTTTAACTTAAAAAAATTTGTCACCGCCAGTTAATCGAGAAAAGTTCAATAATACTACAATACAGTTTTTTATATGTATTATATCATGTATTCTACTAGAAAAATAATAGATATACACGTTTTAAATGGTAGTAAAAATAATATTACGAAGTCGTTGATTTATATCAAAAATTGATGAAGCCTATTCAATAAAATTTTTATTTTATTGAAAAGGTTTTGGGACGGGATATAACTATTTTCACTTTCTAGGTCATGAAAATCTTAAAAAAATATATTTACTTCTAGGTTATATTTTTTGTCTGATAAAATGAATATTCAACTATCATAAAAAACGAAGTGCTGACGAAAAAAGCTTTAATTTTTTTACGAATTTCAGCTAATATTTTATCAAAATGTAGATTAAAAAAGAGACTGATCTATATGTATTTTAATTGTTATACAAATAATGTTTAATGTCGGCTTACGATATGATGCCAGTAGCGAGTACGCATTATCTTTGTATAAACATAAACTCACCACAACTTAAGCTTGTGTACAAACACATCTTCCTATTTACATTGTTTGCTGATGTAACGCCCATAATTTATACCAATTTTATTACGATTCTGTTCTCAACTGACCTGATGAGAATCTCTTTTATCTAAAGCCAAAGAAGTGACTCAACTTTATATGAATAAATTAAATAATTCGTAATACTTTCTGATGTTTATTAATGCCAATATTAGGTTTAACAAAAGAAATATTACGAAAAATATTATTACCTAATTCCGTGTTGACGGAGTTAGAATACAATTCGCCACCCTCTTCCTTGCTCATGGGTGTCATAAGAGGCTGCTGGGATATAATATGCATATAATATCGTAAGAGAAGGCAAACTCGAAACAAAACTATGGTAATACGTCTGACCAGCGTGGCATAGTAGGCCAATTTCTCGCCGATAATGGAGGAGGCCCGAGCCCAATAATGGGATGTATATGGGTGAAGATAATGATGATGATTATGAACAATGTTTCCCATTTGTGGGCTGAGATGATGGATACAAAACCTTTTTTTTCCATTTCAAAGGAAATACACAATAATAAAAAAAAACACAATTTATAAGGGCTATCCAATGAAGTGAAAACTTAAAACTGAACAAACAGTTGTTATTTTGGATAATCAAATTAATTGTTTGATCTTAAAATATGTAAACAACATTTTTTTTTTTACAGTTATCTATTAGGTATTGACATCTATTGCAATAGATGTAGTAACACTATTTACTACATAGCTACATATATAGTGTAAGCATTAAGAGTAGATCAATTATCTCCACTGGTGATTGAAATACGGCTTTATTTCGAGTTTTCCTTTTCTTACATTTTTATATATAATTACACTAGCAACCCGACCTCGCTGCGCTTCGGTTTCAGTCGTCTTGCCTGCGTAGTGCCCGTTCCCGTATGAATACCGGGATAAAATATAACTTAATATATACTAAGTATACTCCCTGATATTATAGCTTTCCATTGGTGAAAGAATTTTTGAAATCAGTGCAGCCGTTTTGAAGATTACCCGGAACAAACAGACAGACAAACAGACAGACAGACAAAAAAATATAAAGTGTGTATTAGGCATATGTATAGTGCAAATAACCGTGTGAGCATGAAAAAAACCTATTATTTTGACATTACAAGCAGACACTTCAATTTTATTTATTGGTATAGATTACATATATTTCTTCTGTATGTATGTATGTCACTGAACTCCTCCTAAACAGCGTTGTTGAAATTTTTTGTATATGTCCAAGGGGATTCGAGACTAGTTCAGATTCACAATAGGGATGTTGACAAAAGTTAAAAATTTTGTAAAGTTATGCATTTTAGATTAAAGAGGGTTTTTAAAAACCTAAAACATTATTCTAAGACCTCAATGATTCAAATAAGATTAGATTATTTAAAATTTATAATAAATAAATATTACCCGATGTCACGTGACTGTGAACACCAATCATAGAGGATGACGTCATACTCCGGGTGCAAGCTGCCTTTACTGTCGTTAACAATAGTAAAAATAACTTCGTGAACAATTTCTTACGATAATTTGTTACAACAACAACAATATCTTACAATTTTTATCACAATGGAGTCTGGATTAATAAAAGGAAGTAGTTGTAACTTACCAAAGATTGACTCTTTGATGATGGAAAGTTATTTTGTTAGAAACAAGGACTTGTGTAGCGGAACTTAAAAATGTGAAAATATCTTTGTATTTATAATTTTACATTGATACACTTAATTATATATAAGTGATAAGAGACACTACTTATTTCGCATACTATTTATCATGTAAGGAACACCTTTCATACATATTTACGAAACAAATAAGAAGTTAGGTTATGTACAAAGTTTAGTAGTATATTTACGCTCCTATTTTGTCTTTTTGCAGATATTCAAGAAAATCTTATGGAGATGATGCCATAGTGTACATACAGTTGAGAGGAGAATCAAATATTTGTATGGTGAAGTGTCGTATTTGCCCTGAATATAACGTTCGTGCTAAACCATATTATAGTTACTGTCAATGTGGCCATAAAAAATAATGTTGTTATTAGTGTTCAATGCCACGTTTATGCTGCGTACGCGGGTGTATGCAGACATGCAGTGGCTTTTTAATGTGGTGGCATCAAGCAAGTGAACAGCTGTCTTGTATGGAGGTACAATGCTACTGGAAAATCTGAACTGTCCAAGGTGGGAACAACACTAAACTTCAGTACCACTACAGATTTAGGAAGAGGTCATGCTTCTACGTTCTCAGGTTTTTGACAAATTTATTGTACAAGCTACAAAACACGTCAGAAACTGGATTATAAAGGCATGTGCAAAACATTTCTAATGAGCTAGAAGGCCTCTATGTACCAGTTAGAGTAAAACTATAGCAAACAATGTAGTGAAAAGTTCATCAAGCACATAACTGGACTATTTTGGCAAGTCACCGTCTGCCACCGTTCAATACTATGCAAGGGATTGAGAGCAGACAATGTTTAAAATCAATAGTTTTAAATAAAATAGTCCACCAAACCTCACAACCCCATAACCAGGTTTTAGATACCATCATTATACAATAGTTTTACACCTACCATTGGCACTCCACAAATATTATGTGCTAACGTGGAGTGTCATCGGTAGATGTCCCATCTCATTTTAACATTAAATTTCTCCAAAGGTCTTTGCATGTTGCATACATATCCCCATGTAAGCCTACGAAAGGACCGGGTATCTTCCCTTAGAAGATAACCGTGAGAAATCCAAGATACATAAGTTACTATTATATTAGTGGACTTTGAGGAAGAATATGTAAATCGTTTATATAGAATATGTAACCTGTATTAAAACAACAGAAATGTAGTGAGTAAAATATAATAAATAAAAACACTGATTATTTATATTTCTTTTATTTTCAAAAAACATTTATTTTGTATAAACCCCCTTAGGTGGCACTTACATACTGCTAAATTTTCAAAAATTGTCTAGGTAATGCATCATCATCATAGCCCATATGCATCCCACTACTGCGCTTGAGCCTCTTTCACATTGGGAGGGATATTGATCTATCATACCACTCCGGTTAGGTGGGTTGATATAGGGTTTTTGAATTTTCCTTTTCTTGTATAGTATGTGTGTCTGCATAAAGTATCCTTAGTCAGCTTTTATGATACCTATGGGCAAGAGGGAATAGTGAATTGTATTCTTACTCTGTCACCACACAAGAATTAAGATACATCTTGAATTTTCTTCAAACACTGCATGTTAGGAATACCTACTACTACTATGTTCATTTATAATATTAATCAAAACAATCTTTTTTAGTACAGCAATATAGAACTGATCTTTTTCTATCTCATTCATGCTATATGTTCTACCAAATTAATTCATGTTACACTTGAGCAAAATGGTTGTGGTTTTATAAATGGAATCGAATCTGAAATTTTTAATATTAAGAATTTTTAATAGAGAAATTGATACAGATGCTGTAGAAATCTTTATAGGAAAGGTTTACTTCATATGTGATTTGATTTCAGTCTGAGTAGTTTTACTTCCATTTTAGCTATGATGTATATTTGTGCTGCTTTATCAACTTTGATATTTTAATTTCTTGTTCTTGGAGTAGCTCTAAAAAAGAGATAATTAAGTCTTTAAGTATACTTTTTATTTAATTCTTTTTAAAGAAGTTATACATAATCTAAGCCTGTTTAGTATGCATGAATCAGATACAACAGACAATATATGAGAGAACAGGGTTATTAACTAGAACATTCAGATATTAAATTAGACCCGTTGTCTGACTTATGTGGTATATTAAACAAAATTGCCTACATCCATCTCCAGGTTCTATACCAGGTACATACATAGGTACCGAACATGATAAAACTTGGTTCATAGGGTAACAATGATACAGTGACGGTACTTGTAAATTTATACTATTTTACGATGTCAATGAGTACCAACCCTCACCTTGCCTTGGATAGTTCAATGTTGAAATTGTATTTATATTGAAGTGCAGCAGTTCTTATCTCTTCTTCACATTCTTTTATCAATGCGAGTCTTCGCCTTTTTGCAACGGCTGGTTGACAGATATCAGTAGAAGTAGCTACTAGCTCTCCTTGGTTGGTAAGCGAATTTAGTAAGCAAACAACCAGATCTTATCCTTATTCGAGATACTACACCCATTGTAGTATATTCTACATCATTTTGCATGTCATTTTAAAGCTGAAATTTGATTTATTACCAATTAGTTACTTAAAAGTAGCCCAATAAACAAACGACAATAAGCACGTAATTTTTATTACGTGACCTAAAATAATTTGTAGTTTATTAGGAGTTACATCAAAATGATCTTCATAAAAAAGACTGGTGTTTGTTGGTCATTGATGTTGGATGTCTTCTTGCGAGTGTTAACCATTTACTCCTTATTTTTGCAACTTTTCGCACGATTTTAAACAGTTTTTTTGGTGTGTACTGATTGATGTACTATTGCACATCGTCACTGCACGGCATTTGTGAAATGACATTCATTTTACTGCTTTTATATAAACTTAATCGTAAGAACTTAGTAAAAATCTATTAACTTTGATAGACGCGGACTTTGTTTAGCGGAGCCCGGAGCGTGACGTAGATCATAGTCAAGGGAGAATTTGGAACGTTTTAGCGGCAATTTTGAAAAATATTTTTATTTGCATATTTTAATATTGAAATATGCTATATTTTTTCATGAAGTCAATATTTTCATGTTTATATAGGGTCTATCTATAAAATAAAATGAATTTCAAAAATTTGTCAACATCCCCATTGGACCCAGTGGGTGGCGCTGCTATCGATTTCAAGAATCCCTTTTATTTTATTTGAATAGAACAACGTCTGTAGGGTCAGCTAGTCCTTATACATATATTTCTTCTGTACGTATGTATGTCACTGAACTTCTCATAAAGGGCTGGGCCAATGTTGATAAAATTCTTTGTTTGTATTGAAGGGGATTCGAGAATGGTTTAGATTCACAATTAGATCGCTGGCGTAACGCTACTATCGATTTCATGAAGAATTCCTTTTGTTTTATTTGAACAGAACGTCTGTTGGGTCAGCTATAAAATGATAAATTTTAATTAAAGCATCAGCAAATTAAACCAAAGAGTTTTGATTAATTTATAAAAATGTAGATTCCATTTTTAACAACTTTGTGTGATGGCGGAGCAAGAATATAATTCACCATGTCCTTTGCTGCTTAAATTATATAAATATAATACTATAGTATTGTATAGATTATATCTATGCAAGAGAAGGTAAATTTGAAATAAAACTCAATATTTTATTTCTCCTGACCACTGTGGTATAATAATTAAATATCGCGCCCTGTTTTAATATTGATACATATTATAAATATCTATATTATATGTTTAAACGAGCAATTCTTGTATATATATATACCTATATATATACTAGCTGACCCAACAGACGTTGTTCTGTTCAAATAAGCGCCACCTGCTAGTCCAATTATGAATCTAAACCATTCTTGAATATCCTTGAACATGCACAAAAAATTCATCAATATTGGACCAACCCTTTAGGAGGAGTTCAGTGATATACACACGTACACAAGAAATTTATATATAAAGATATAATATCAGGTTGACCGAGCTTCGCTCGGAGTATTTTTGTGCAATTTATTTAGATATATATTAATAAAAAATCATCATCATCTTGCTCTTATCCCAATTACTTGGGGTCGACGCAATATGTCATCTGTTTTGACATATTGCAAAAAGTTTCGGCAATGACTTTTATGACCGGCCGCCTACCTGACGTCAACCCTCATTGGGAATGTAATCGTTGACCCAAATGGTACCAGATGGAGTTGGTCCGGGTCAATCTAGCAATATATTAATAAAAAATAAAAAAATAAATAATGAAATTTATATAAAAAATTACAAAAAGAGAATAATAATAACACCGAGATTCAATCCGACGCCGTTTGTCGCCGATGTCAAAAACAAAATGAAACCTGACTACTTCGCCACTGATCTATCGCAATTCATGACATTAATGGCAAAATTTGAATTCATATTCTTTTAAAATTTAATGTCATTATATTGTCTGCCAAAAACACTGACAAAACAACATTTTCTATACATAAAACCTAGCTAGATCGATTTTTTGGGCCCGAATCCTCTAGTATGCCAAGTTTCAACAAAATCGTTGGAGCCGTTTCCGAGATCCTCAATATATATATATATACAAGAATTGCTCGTTTAAAGATATAAGATATTTTCAGGATCTCGAAAACGGCTCCAACGATTTTGATGAAACTTGGCATACTAGAGGTTTCGGGGCCAAAAAATCGATCCAGCTAGTTTTATTTATAGAAAATGTTGTTTTGTCGGTGTTTTTAGCAAAACAATACAATGACATTAAATTTTAAAAGAATATGAATTCAAATTTCGCCGTCAACGTCAAGAGTTATAATAGCTGAGTCGGGAAGTTGTTCAGTTTTATTTTTGTTTTGTTTTGGCATTCAAACAGCGTGGGATCGAATCTCGGTGGTATTAATATTCTCTTTTTATAATTTTTCATATTTTTTTTTTTCATTATTTTATTTTTATTTTTTATTTTATCTAAATAAGTTCGCCAAAAATACGACAAAAATATACCGAGCAAAGCTCGGTCAACCAGATATTAACAATAATACATGTACGCACTGAAGTGCATGCCTGGGTATAGCAGACGCCGCTGCGCACTCGCTCTGATGATGAGCTACAAATATGCTCTAAAACCGGGTCGACGTAATAGGTCTCAGGTACGTCTTCAGGTCTTCAGGTAGGTCTTAGGTAGGTACGTCAGTGTTTTGCCGTTATAGATATCATAATATCCCTACTGTTATGGAGATGGTTCATGCTCAGCAGTAGAACATTAAGAGTTAAATGGATAATGAAATCTTAGTTTGAAAATAGCAACAAATAATTTATATGAGAGATTTCGTTCTCAAAGTAATAACGTCGTAATCCAACAGCTCAAATGAGTCAGTGTTTACACTCATAACGGGGGTAACGTCAGCTCTCAAGGATACGCTATCTTCAAATTAACATACATTATCTGTGGAGTTAAAAGCGACGCTTTAACACTTGCCCGAACATGTTTATTTATATTTACTTACGTACATATATCTATATTACTAATATAAAGCTGAATAGTTTGTTTGTTTAATCTTTTGAAACGTCACTTACGTTCCAAATATTTGCATCAGATAGCATGTATCGAGGGAAAGAGCAAATACATAAACACTGCAATGAATAGAGGCGGCCATCAAGCACTCTATGTAGTCACTGTTATCATAGAAACTGCTGACATAACAAAAAATATATATGTTAATATTGATGTGCTGTATAGATGCGGATAGGAATAATACTAACTCTTAAATTGCTACTGGATATCGACGACCAAGAACTCCACATAGACCTGGGCCAATTTCATATCTACTTCCCAAAGGACTTGGTATCTTGCCTATTGGAACTACCCGTAAAGCGAATGGAACCATAATACATATCCACTACATTTTTTGTTATCTCAGCAGTTGGTATGATAACGGCGACCATGTAGAGCGCTTGGTGGCCATTGTTACTAAATTTTAACTTAGCTAATATTAATAGTCCCTCTGCTTATTCTTTTTAGGGTTCCGTATCCAAAGGGTAAAAACGGGACCCTATTACTGAGACTTCGCTGTCCGTCCGTCCGTCCGTCTGTCACCAGGCTGTATCTTAAGATCGGTGATAGCTAGATAGTTGAAAATTTCACAGATGATGTATTTCCATTGCCGCTATAACAACAAATACTAAAATTAAAATAAAATAAATATTTAAGGGGGGCTCCCATACAAAAAACTTGATTTTTTTGCTCAATATCGAAAATGGCAATAGGGAGGCACTTGTTTACCTAGTCAATGGTACGGAACCCTTCGTGCGCGAGTCCGACTCGCACTTGGCTATGGCACTTGGTATTAGGTAAATACGACTTCTTAAGATGCAACCTATCGGACACAGATTATTTAAAATATCACGGTTCATAAGCTTAAACAAACAAACTATTCAGTTTTATAATAGTAATATAGATATATGAATGTAAGTAAATATAAATAAACATGTTCGGGCAAGTGTTAAAGCGTCGCTTTTAACTCCACAGATAATGTATGTTAATTTGAAGATAGCGTATCCTTGAGAGCTGACGTTACCCCCGTTATGAGTGTAAATGAGTCAGTACTCATTTCAGTTGCTGCATTATGACATTATTACTTTGAGAGCGAAAAGTCTCTCATATATTCTATTTACTTATTACTACTACTTTAAAACTATAATTTTATCGTTATCAGCATTTTACCTCTTATATGCATCACTGCTGGGCTCGAGCCCCTCCGCGATAGGAGATAAATAAAATTTTAGACGAATTCGTATAGAGTTGTATTTAAAACTAGCACTTGCTCGCGACTTCGTCCACTTATAGATACTTTGGGCTAACGCTAACTTTGACTTATCGCACCTTGAAAACAAAAATGACGTTATACAAAAATAGTAAGTTTTCGGTACGAACATTTAAAGTTTTGGGTTTAACATTATGATCAATATCTAAGAGAACAAATGAAATACAACACTGCAATAAATTTATTTTCCTAGAATAAATTCCTAAATAGTCAAAACTATTTAGCTTTAAATTTGTTATTAGATATATTCAAATAAACAATCAATTAATTTATAAAAAAGCGTTTACAAATAAGTTTTGTATAGTGTCACTTTTGTATTTTGCCAGGCAACGCATTTAGAATTAAATACCAAAAGTTATCCTTTATCTATGAAGGATCCAAAGGAAAAAATAAAACAATACTGTATCATAGATAGGAAAAAGGTTATTTATTTAGAATATCTAAGATGAAATCAATACAAAATATAGAAATCACATACATGTAGGCATAAAATCCAAAAATATTAATCAACACTTACAAAGTATGTAAACAAAAACGTTATCATAACTGTTTTAAATATTATATATTATCCTTGATAATTAATAAACTTTAAAAAAACAAGTATCAAAATAAATAAAAACTTCTTAGTAAGATAATTGAGATCAATAAAAAAAATGAATAATATTATTGGGTAGTACATTCCTATTGAAATATACTTTCAAAGTAGTTCTTGTAGTAACTAGGAATAAGACCAGCGAAAAAAAATGACGTAAGGAGCCTAATTAAGGCTCCTTACGTCATTTTTTTTTTCCTCTCAGAAATCTCCAATTTACGCTGGTAAAGTGGTTTAAGTTCAGGCGGATGATTATTTCTGTTTGTCCTTTTAGTCAAATCCAGTTGTTTAAAATCATCAAAATAAGATATTTTATATTGTATTTTAATCTCATTGTGTTCATTTCTCTCAATTTTAATTACCTTTATGTCCGACAGCTTCACCACTTGGCCGTCCACGCTTTTATTCAGTCTAGTGACTGGCAGTTGTTTAATATCTATAAAATCGCCAAAACCCATTTCAGTCACAATAAAAGGTGTACCTCGTTTTTTGGCGATTCGGATAGCAGAAACATATTGCGAAGGCACATAAATTGGTCCAGATTTGAGACATTTTTTAACTTGTTTCTCAATTAGGGAATGTACAGCATCCCCCTCGTTCTGAGTATGACCCCGTATAAGGAATTTGTGGGTGATAGATTTAATTTTTAAATTTAATATTGCGTAAATATAGATTCCTATAACAAATTGGTTTTTTGCTGCCCACAGCAGTTGTCTGAATAGAAAACCACGTCAAGATCAGCATCAGCACAAGAAGACTTCTTTTTCAAATAGTTTAATACACAACTACCTATCTCATTTGCACCTCGATTTCCTTGAGATTTATCCCAAAAGAAACATTCAGTATAGTTAGTTTTCAGCTCTGATATCGTGAAGTTCAAGCACTTTATTTTAGATTTGTAATAGAATGTGGAAATTTGACCATTGGGCACTGTCATCACGGCTTGCAAATCGTAACATGCAACAATGAAATTAGGAGACACTCTTTCTTTCTTCCTAGCCTTGTCCTCACGACTCTTTTCTTTCTCAGCTAGATGTCGATCGTAGTCGTCTTTCAGGGCAGTTTTTGTAGGACCTTCAGCGAGTTTGTACATTGCGCATTGCTCGCATTGATCCTTCTTTGGAACGAAAAAACTTATATTAAAATTTTCGTTGAATATTTTACAATAGGTATGTATCATTACGTAAGGTAAGCCTAGTTTTATACAGTCTTATTTATAATCAAAGTAAATATCCGACAAAGTTTTACCACCGTCTATATATTCTTTACTTGTTTGTTGTCTTCGGTAGTGGCTCTCGATTCGTGGGATCTTTTGAATGTGACATTTAACTCCCTCAATCAACTCATCTGCTACTTTCCTATGTTTATCATGTTTGCCTCTTAGTTCTCCTTTTAATACACCGGTTAAATCATTCTTCTTCTCTATGACTGTTTTAATACATCTGTCGGTTATATCTAGTGTGTTTTTAAAGAATGTCTTACATACTCTAGTTTTAGTACCATCCAAATAAAAATAGAAGGCGTTCTTAAACTTTCTGTTTGAATCAATTCTTTTATATTGATACTTAAGTTTAATCTCTTCCATATTACGAGCTATATATTCTCTTTGGCGTACTAAGGAAGCCATACCCCAATAGTCATCGAACAGTTGTTTTCTCAGTTCCTCAGGAACTTTTTCAGAGCATTTTAGTCGACAGGTTGACTCACAGGTTTTCTTTAGGAGTTTTGCAGGAAAGACCTTTTTTGTATTTGAGCTCGAAACATATTCTTTTCCAGAGTCTCTTAAAGTTTTAGCAATATATGAAACTCTTTGCTTTCTTTTCTTTTTCTTTGGTTTCACTATAATATCTTGTGGAATATCTGCCAGCATATCTATATTGCTGTTATTGGTCTCAGAAATTTGGTTATTCAAATAAGAATCCAATGAAGAAATTGGTGCGTCAGAGAAATCATCTATAGTATTTATTAAAACACCCATAATGTCGTAAGAGTCCTCTAAATTGGTATGTTGAGTGGTTGTTTGAAAGCATTTTGATAAATGAGATGCAGAAGTAGTCGAGGACGACCCAGATGATTTACCTGAAGATGATGAGGATAAGTTAGATGATGAAGAGGAGCTAGATGACGAAGATGTGCTTGAGCTTGATCTGCAGCATATTTTCTTCGGAGGTGCATATGTAGTGTCATCATCAGAAGCAGGTAAAAAGTCACCGTCGTCATTATTCAAGAAATTTTCATTGTTAGGTGAATTTAAACAGTTTCTAGTTGTTGGTAATATATCTAAATCGCAAACTATTATCTTCATTTCTAGCACTGTTTTCTTTATTTTCAACAGCTAATAGAATTCTTTTGCATCTATCTTTTGATGGATTCATGTTCATAGCCTGCAAAGATACATACAAAAAGACTGATAAGAGCATATGGACATTCTAATATTATTAAGAAACATGATGGTTTATGATAAAGCAAATACATAAATAAGTTAATTACATATTATTCATTATGAAAAGACATTACACAAAATTTTCTTTTAATTAATTTTCAAAATAGTGACAGTATAATCAATATGCCATTTACTCAATCAAATAAAACATTAACTTTTATTTATTTTTATAGCATAAGCGACACTAATTTAAAAGTGTTAGTTTACATTTTACCAACGAAAACAACTTAATTTAAATAAAACCAAAAAAATGGCACTATATGTATAATGCCATTTATGAATTTATGAGTTAAGAAGATTATTATAGTAAATTAGGTTATAAAACGACACTAAACATAGAATGCCGCAGCGTGCGTTCCCTCCAAAATACTCGTATGAACTGACGTAAACTGTCATAGTGCCATCTTTTAATTTACTAACTATTCACTTTTGCTAAAACTATAAAGTGGCACTAGTGACATCTAGACCAAAATATCCGAACTATTAAAACGTAAGTCTTTGCATTAGACACACTTATTTTTAAGGAATGTAGATAGCATTTTAACACAAATTGGTATTTTTTAGGATAGTGCCACTTTTGTTTTTAAGGTGCGTTATGTTAAAGTTTTCTTTGTTTACATAGAAGGTGAAAATATTTTTCAATAATACGATTCTGTCACACATGATTTTTGCGAAAATTTAGCTGTTTACGCTGCAGAAGCTCTCAAAAGAAAAAATCCCTGATTTTAAAACATTCTTCATTAGTGCTCCGCTCCTATAACCTTCTTCGATATATGGGCTATCTAACACTGAAAAAATTTTTCAAATTGGACCAGCAGTAGTTCCTGAGATTAGCGCGTTCAAACAAACTCTTCAGTTTTTAATGTTAGTATAGGCATAGATATAGATTTTACTTGGTCGTTGTACGACATCCACGAATAAGAAAGAGGGTGGTGAATTAAATTCTTACTCCGTACCACACAGAAGATTATTGTTTCTAATTGTTCTAAATCGTTGCTATTCCGATTGATTTCTCTAACATTTTCAACTACAACTGTACTACCATGACTTCCAAGAATCTTTTAAAATGTACATTACTTAGTTTTTATTGATTGCATTTAACAACTAGGTGTTTATGAAATCAGTAGGTACGTTGTTTACCGGATTGACAATACAGCAAAACATAGTGCCATAACATATTTGATAATTACTTCTTTAAAGCCCTAAAGTACGCTGATATTTATTTCTCCAAAGTCCTATGTATAGTATTCTTATTTCGTCGGAATGAGAGACTTTGTTGAAGAAACTAAAAAGCCCAACTTTCTGAGGGTGTTTGCGTGTGGAGGTTTTTAGTGGTGCCTTTGGTATCACCGAGCCTCAACGCACGCATTTACACTCCCTTCACTTTCTTCGCGGTAGGCAGCGGCCTTGTAAAGGTGCATGAGCGGCAGCAACACTTACCATCAGGTGTACTGTTTGCTCGTTTGCCACTGCTTGCAATAAAAAAAAAAAACTAAATTTATATAGACTCGATATGGGTTGCTGCTGATGAGGCAGTAGGATGTATCCGTTCAAGTCATAAAGATGATGTTGACGCTAATGATTAGGTATTGGAATTTAGGATTTGCTAAATATTTGTCATTGGTAGATATATAATACTTTTTGATGTGAAACATCTAAAGGTGAGGGTGAACCTGATCGTTGGCGTGGCGTTAACGCCACGCTTGGATATGTACATTTATGAAACGAAACTATAACCTGTTTTAGAATTTTGTACAGCGCCATCTAGTAAGCTCAAATTAAATTATTAACCTAAACACGGTATGTGTTTAGTTATAGTGTAGTTATAGTGTATACTAATGAAAATATGTGTTTATTGAATAAAAATCATCATTTAAACTCGTAATATTTCATTAATACTTTATGCCATATTAGTTCCTGTCATAATCTGTTCTTTTGTGAATATATACTTGTACAAAATAATTTCGATGTTTCACATCTGCCAGGCATCGTGAGCCACGGCGCTCTTTTTTTTTTAATTTAGTAGGTTGAACTGGAACTGACATATACTTAATATATAAACGTTCAATTAAAGAGAAAAAATTGGACGCTAATTTGATGATGCTTGGATATTATCAATGTAATTAGATTTTGCGTATACTTTTTTCTTCTTTCTCAGCTCATATACGTCCCCACTGCTGGGATAGAACCTCCATCAATAGGAGGAAAATTTACCTAATATACCACGCTGGTTAGATGTATATATATCAACAATTATAGGGTTTTATTTTGAGTTTTTCTTCTCTTGCATATATGTAGTATATCGCATCTCTTCGTCAACTTTTACAACACCCGTGGACAAAATAGGGGATGGTGGATTGTATTCTTACTCAGTCACCACACGAAATTGTGAATACTGGATGACCCGTTTTATTCTTGGTCTTACCCTAAATGAATGAAAGGAGACTAACAAGGAGAACTTATAAGGCGAATGTGAACGTAAGTGTTGGAAGGGAAGACCGAGGCGGACGTTACACAATCAAATCGGGGGCGTTCTTAAGAAAGGCCAGGTTAGGAGTACCCTGAACCGAAGAACATGTATGAGGAGATTAATGAATGTAAAGGAGGCGAAAGTGGTATGACAAGATCGTTGCAAGTGGAAGGAAGTGGTCTCAGCCTACCCCTATGGGAATGACGCGTGATTATATGTATGTATGTATGTTACCCAAAAAGGTTCCTTATTACATTGTGGTGACGGAGTAAGAATACAATTCACCACTGCCTATTTTGCCCGTGGAAGTCGTAAAAGGGGACTAAGGGATATAATATGCACATAAGATCCGTGCAAGCGAAGGAAAACTCCAATTGCAATCCTATACCAACATGTCTGACCAGCATGGTATAGTAGGTCAAATTCCGTTCCATTGTGGAGGAGGTTCGAGCCTAACAGTGGGACGTATGTGGGCTGTGATGATGATAACCTCAAATGGAAGTTATTGCTGTATTGTTAAGTAAATGTATATTTCAAGTGAATTATGGTTGATAATATGATAAAACAAATTTGTAGAACCTTGACTGAAGTTCCCTGGAGTTGTTATTTTATATCTTGATATTTCCAAAGAAGCAATTAAATTAAGTAGAAAATTATAATGTATAATCACATTTTGGTACACAATTCTTAAACTCATGTTTTTAGAAGGTGAGACAAGACTAATCTATACTAATATTATAAAGAGGTAAAATTTGTAAGTTTGTATGCAGGGGGTAATCTCTGGAACTCATAATCTAATTCTAATTTTATTTTAACTGGCAGAAAGCTACATTATTCCTGAGTGCTATAGGCTATAAATTGTTTCTATAACATGTATATTAACCGAGCTATCACAACTTTTGTCTGGCAAGTCGGAAAAAAATACCTCGTAAAACAGAATTATTTGCGTGCGCTGCCTAAACAGTTGCTTAAAATTAAAAAGAATGTATGGCTACCTGGTTCATCTTAATTATTTCTACAAAAAAGTCAGCGATACCATATCTCTATCTTTTATATTTTATCTTTTATACTTCTATTATTGCATTAAAAAATTTTTTTTTCGGCATTGTTACGTTTGGTTGATTATTTGAGCAACAAAATATTAATTCTTATGACAATAAATTATTTCAGTATCACAGGAACATCATACAGATAAGATTTGCCATTTACAGTATATCAATTGGTCATACAGTTTCGGAGATAATATAAAATTACTAAAACGCAAAATGACCCTAGCATAACTTTCATTGTGCAGACGTTTTACCTATTTGCCCATAGATGGCGTTCTGCAATGACGTCATTTTTCTGAATCGCGGTGTTAAGACTTTCCGTGGATTGATGACCCTCTCGAATTATTATGCCCACGTTGTCGTTAGTTGGAGTTCTAAAAATTACATGTCAGTTGGTTATTGGTTTCGGTTGTTTCGTTCGCATGGTTGTTGTGTTAAATACAATATTAGTATTTTAAGATATTATATATCATACCACGTAAAGGCGAAAGTTTACAAGTGTTTTCACAAACGTGTTTGTTACCATTTCACACTTTAACGGCTTGTCCGATTGTAATAAAATTTGGTATGGAGGTGGTAGACACCTAAATTAAAACGGAATACTTACTATTCTTATCTCAGTAATATTCTCTTGAGATAATATTTCACCAAGATATTGAATAAAAGCAAAAAAGAGGTCTTTATTAGAGTAACAGTCAAAATAATAATTTTTGTTTCTATTTATGTTGTTCGCATATGATTTACGCAAAAACTATTGCAACAATTTGAGCGCAGTTTTCTCCGATGGCTATTGGTTCTACCTTAAAACAGGTGTCATCCAGGATAAAAATAAATTCTGAATCTATACCAATAAATAAAATTGGAGTGTCTGTTTGTAATGTCTCAAAATTTTTTCATGCTCACGCGGTTATTTGCACGACACCTATGCCTAAAATACAGATTAAAAAATTTTTGTCTGTCTGTCTGTTTGTTCCGGGTAATCTTCAAAACGGCTGGACCGATTTCAAAAATTCTTTCACCAGTGGAAAGCTATAATATCAGGGCGTAAACTAGGCTATATTTTATCCCGGTATTCCCACGGGAACGGAAACTACGCGGGTAAAACGACTAAAACCGAAGCGAAGCGAGGGCGGGTTGCTATCGATTATAAGTTCAGAATTCGGACTTAAAATTGAGAAATAGTCTGCCAAAATCCTGAAAAACAGAGAAAATATGAATGGTATTCCAAAAAAAGTCGAGAGCAATGTGACAACAGGACAAAAAAACTGAACAGTTTTATATTTTCTATTAAGAAATGGACAGCTGAGGTCTGAATGTATTTTTTTCTTAATTTGATCGTTCCATATTAAGTTTTTAATACAATTACTGTGTGAAAAAAATGTTCTAGCTAATGATTTATGCGATTGATTATAATTATTGCATGATTGTAATGCAAATATTTTTCATCAAATAATATGTAGATATGTAAATATTAGGAGTTTTTCATGCTCATGCAGCTATTTACATAAAACCTACGCCCAAAAACCTAGTTTAATTTTTTTCTGTATATCTATCTGTCTATCTGTTTGTCTATTTGCTTGCTGGGTAAACTCCAAAACGCCTCGACTAATTTTGATAATATTTTACTACCAGCCGTCTATATAAAGAGTTACTAATGCTATATTTTATTTTAGTATTCCTACTGGAACGGAAACTATGCAGGTGAAACCGAGGGAGTTAGTCTGCAATAAAAAAATACGAAATTAAATGTAATTATTAATATAATTATCGTATCGAATCACATATATTTATCACTCGCATATCTATTAGGATTTCTGCGTAAGCCTCAACCTTGGCGGCGAGCACTTATTCGGTCAAATCTTTTAAAATTCAAAACATGTCTTAATAGGCCACTTAGGTTATCATTTAAAACCCACTCCACGGATAGTTACCCACATTCGACACATACATGCAGTGACCTTCGACGTTTCCTATTTCCTGCATACGATAAATTATTTATAGTTAGCCTTCTGTTTTAGAGGTTTTTGCGTAAATAATTGAAGAAACATTGAGTGGGTGCTACTAAAAAAAAAATTACACAAACTAATATGCTACTAGTCTTACGGCTATACTAATCATGGTTATTTCATTTATATATTTATTTTATTGCTATTAGTAGCAAATCATCATCTCGGCTCAAATATGTCCCATTGCTCGAGCCTCCTCCACAATAGGAGGGAAATTGACCTTACTATACCATTCCGGTAAGACAAGTTGGTATAGGGTTTTGTTTCGTGTTTTCCTTCTCTTTTATAGATGTTATATACGTATTATATCCTTTAGTCGTCTTTTACGACATCCACAAGTGAAATAGGTAGTGAATTGTATTCATAATCCGTCACCGCACGGAAAAAAAGTAAAGCAAAAAGCACACCTCTTGTTAAATGATACTGCGACTCATAGCTCTATGCTATAAGCTACACTGAGAGCCGAGGCCGCGGGTGATCAGACCGGGGAAATGTCTGTCACACGCAGAGAGGCTGACCGCGCGACGGCGACCGACGTCCCAGGACGTCGAGAGGTGAGGGTACCCGAAAGGGTATTCCGTCGGGCCGACCACTGACGACAAGTCTCCCTGCTCCCGTGCTCAGCCCAGCAACGAGGTGACGTGGGTTTGGGTGGATTAAATTATTGGCCCGCGCACCGTCCTTTCATTGCCCCGGACGGAATGGACCGCGCCTGCGTCTATCATAGCCCTCCGATAAAAAAAATATCAGTATCATTTACCAGGCGATTTGCTAGGCCGTTGTTAATCATGAAGAAAGCAAAGGATGTATGAATGCGTGTAGTGAAGTTCGGCGATGATAAGGGCATCACTAAAACTACACGCAAACTCCCTCAGAGAGTTGGGCTTCCAATTCTCTTGCAAGGTAGTGCAGTAACAAATTGCTATTATTCAGACGTCAATTTTCTGGTCGGTGTGGTACTATCCCGGACGGATCGGCGTGCGGCTGTAGACAGACGACTGTCGGCGGTGTGGTCCTACTACTCGCTATCAACTATAAGGCGAATATCTTTCTTGTATCATTAAAAATTACGAATACAATTCATGATTTGTTTCTCGTGGATGTCTCGAAAATAAAGTGCAATTGCTAGTCAACAATATCCAGTAGAATAAAAGAAAGGAAGGCAAAACGGACCACTTAACAAAAAATAATCATAAAAACGAAAATTGTTGTTTTTATGAAACTTCTTCAAAATATTATTAATTGATGAGGAGATCCGCCGCCGGCGACTGGGGCGGCGTAGGCGCAACTATCTGCGCCTCATGCCGCCCTAGCCGAGGCCGCGGGTGACGTGACCGGGGATTAGTCCGTCACTCGCCGAGAGGTCGACCGCGTGAGGAAAGACCGACGTCCTCCCCGAGAGGGGGACGTCGGTTGATGGGAGGGTACCCCAATTAGGGGTATCCCATCGGGCCGACCACTGACGACAAGTTAACGCTGCTCCAGTGGTCGGCCCAACGACGAAGGCGACGTGGTTATTGGGTGGGTCGCGGGAGTTGCGTGCTTAAGCCCCGCTGTCGCCCCGGACGGAGTGGTGCGGAGGCGCGCCGACCGCGACACACCCACAAAAAAAAAAAAATTATTAATTAACATTCTTTACTCTACGTTACGTATTAATCAGAGTTTGATAAAATCACAGACCATGAAGATATTAGATGATTTCTAACACCTTCAATATGTCCGTTTTACCTTCATGTGTCCGGCAAAACGGACCACATATGAGAGCAAAACGGACTTACATAAAATTAATCAGCACATTTTTCACATAAAAATACTGTTGCATCATCTTCATCTTCTACTCCTATTCTATCTGCCATCTTTTTGCTTATATCAAAACTCTGTCTTATATTATTTCTCTCGGCTAGATCGTATGAAAACATCAGTAGATCTTACGTGGTTAATTCAAATAAACGACTTTCCATTTGTTTTACATAGGTAGCTAATTCAGTCTCTTGAACTTGCGTCAAAACTTGTTCAAATCTACTCAGTTTCTTACGTGCGACTGTATTAACATTTTGAGTAGACTTATATTTCTTCAACTTTCTCTTCAAAGTAGTCTTTGGTACCAGGAATTGAATAGAAGCCTTTTTAAGTAATTTCTCTAGCACCTACTTCCTCGATTGCATTTTCCATCCTTGTTTCACCCTAAGAATTTCGATTTGATTTTATTTTATAATTATTTACCATGTAAAACCATTGTCTCTATTTGCATTGCATTTACGTTACTTTATAAGAGATCCCTTTTACCTGGGTCCGTTTTGCCTTTTTTATACAACAACAAAAATTTAAAATTTAGAGGTCATAAATTGAGATATAGTCGGCATATTTCGTTATTAGTTTAATCATATATCAGGTTACATGCGGTTATTATTAGAGCACCCTATTACAAACCAAACCAAACTGTAGGCCAATTGAAAAATGCAAATTTTACATCAAAATCTAAAAAAAATAACTTGTCTTGCTAAATCAGTCAACGTGCGGCCGGTGGAATTAAGTACACTGGCCTGTAGTGGAAACATACCTGCTAACATTGTGACGTAAAAAAAATATAGATGACGTTACACGTTTCAAAATTATCAAGGTGGTTCCTTTAGCCCACAGGGTCCGTTTTGCCTTCCTTTCCCCTATCTATTCCTTATGAAAGTACACATACAGTATTCGCAATCCTAAAAAAGTTCTGCTTTTCCAATAAAAAAATATATTTATTAAGCAAATGTCAATCCGCACATTCATTCCATTATTCTATTTACGTTCACTATAGAATAAAAGACCTACTCAAGAGTAGATCATGCATAATTGCCACGTTTGAAAGGCGGGTTGGCGATCGGAATTCTCAGGAAGATGCTGTTCATTCTTCTGTTAATACCTAACAGACTGACTCTTAGAATTTTCGTAGGAAAAGAGATATAATTGTATTAAAAGTATGTTATCTCAATTTGGCAACAGTTTTTATATACTAACATTAATCTATAGAAATAAATGAGATTGAAATGTGAATGTCTAAATAATAGGTTCTTTCCATGTTCACATGGTTATGCCATATACCATCTCGACTCATATACGCCCCAACGCTGGGCTTGCGTCTATATCATGCTGGTCAGACGGGTAGGTATAGGGTTTTGTTTCAAGTTTTCCTTCTCTTGCATAGATGTTATACGCGTATTAGATCCTTCAGTCATCTTTTACGATATCTACAAGCAAGATAGGGTGAAACGTTTTTTTTTAATTTCTGATGGTAAGTGTTGCTGCCGCTCATGGACCTTTGCAAGGCCGCTGCCTACCGTGAAGAAAGTGAAGGGAGTGTGAATGCATGCAATGAGATTCGGTGATACTAAAGGCATCACCAAAATACAGCACCCTTAGAAAGTTGGGCTTCCGGCTCTCCCGCTCATCGAACGAAGTGCAGTAACAAATTCCTACTACTCGGACGTCGATATTCTGCGAGAGTTTGTTACTACCCTGGACGGACCGGCTCGCGGCTGTAGACAGACAACTGTCAACAGTGTGGTGCACTCCGATTGCATTCTTATTCCGTCACCACACCGCTCGCCATACCTCTGCCTAAAAGCCAGTTTAAATATTTTTTTCTGCCTGTCTGTTTGTTTCGGGTAATCTTCAAAACGGCTGCACCAATTTTCATAATATTTTATTCAATTCAAATTCAAATCATTTATTATGTATAAACCCCACGGGAGCAACTTACATATTGTCATTTTTATACATTTTTCTTAAAGTTATAATTACCGCCGGATCGGAACGCGACCGCACTGAGAAGATCCGGCAAGAAACTCAGCGGTATTGTCTATTTTTTATTTATATTTATTATTTCTTTTAAATAAAATTACATCTTACAACATGCTTATTAATAGTTTCAGTTTAATGTCATTCGAAATATTATATAATATAGTTCACAAATATAATAATAATCCCAAAAGTAATGAGAAAGCTATGGTTGGACCAGATAAGTATAATATATACGAGGGGTGATCCAAAAGTAATGATAATCAGTTATTTCTAGTGCACACAAAAATACAAAAAAATTTCAGTCACTTGCTCAGTTACCCACTAGTTCAGGAAAAAAAAATCATATAAATAGGCCACAATTCCCGGGAGCTACATTCATTTGAATACGGACTGTCAAGGAGTGAACATCAAAATGGAAAAACACGAAATCAGAGCTGTCATTAAATACCTCTGCTTGAAAAAAATGTCTACCAAAGACATACACAGCGACTTGGTGGAAACATTAGGGGACTCTTCTCCTCCATATTCCACAGTTGCACGCTGGGCTAAGGAGTTTAAGCTGGGAAGAACATCGACGGAAGACGAACACCGCGAAGGACGCCCATCGACGTCCCTCACTGAAGAAAATGTGAAAAAAGTTGAAGAAGTTGTATTGGAAGATCGAAGAGTGACTATCAGGCATGTAGCTGAGGTCACAGGGATCTCATATGGCAGCATTCAAAGAATCCTTGCGAACGAATTGCATATGAGAAAGGTCTCCGCGCGTTGGGTACCGAAAATGTTAAACGACGAGCAAAAGAAGAAACGAGTCGACATGTCAAGAGCAAATCTCGAAAAGTTCCAGGCAGACAAGGACAATTTTTTGTCACGTTTTGTGACCATGGACGAGACCTGGATCCACCATTTTGATCCTGAAACAAAACAACAATCGATGACATGGAAACGATCCGATGAACCGACGCCGAAGAAATTCAAAGTGTCAAGCTCAGCAGGGAAGGTTATGGCGTCTGTTTTTTGGGACGCTGAAGGAATAATCATGGTGGACTACTTGGAAAAGGGGGCCACTATTACAGGCTCCTACTATGCAGAACAAATAAGAAGATTGCGGGAGGCTATTAAGGAGAAAAGGCGAGGCAAACTGCGGGCTGGAGTGTTGTTCCATCAAGACAACGCACCTGTTCACAAAGCTGCAATTGCCATGGCTGGCATTCAGGAAGCGGGCTTTGAGTTGGTGGAACACCCCCCCTATTCACCAGATCTAGCCCCCAGTGACTTCTATCTCTTTCCACGACTCAAGGAACACCTCCGAGGCAAGAAATTTGATGATGATAGCGACGTGATGGCCGCGGTTGAGGACTTTTTTGAGAGTCAAGATAAAGATTTTTTTTGTAAGGGAATTTTAGGTTTAGAAAAGAGATGGACTAAATGTATAGACTTGCTAGGAGACTATGTTGAGAAATAAATATATTTTTTTATTTTATTCATTGTGTTTATTATTGATTATCATTACTTTTGGATCACCCCTCGTATAATATTGTCAGGTAGTCTGTATAAGGCGTAACTTAGGCTATATTTTAT
Organism: Lymantria dispar; assembly: GCA_032191425.1. NCBI lineage: Eukaryota > Metazoa > Arthropoda > Insecta > Lepidoptera > Erebidae > Lymantria > Lymantria dispar. The sequence goes on from CM063455.1 coordinate 29,693,313, forward strand.
CCCAGTATTCCTATAGAAACGCGAACTACACGGGTGAAACCGTGGTAATTTGCTGGTATGAAATATGATAGGTAATCGATAGATACTTATAATAGATAGGTATGACTTTAAGACATATTTAGCATCTAACTTCACTTAGCAAACATTTTCTTACTACAATTTATAGGTAAAAAAATAATAGCTGATTCAAAAGCGAGTAAAATTCAAACTTCTGTCTCACTCATGGCAGCTTGGATGTCAAATACTACATTATCACTGAAGGATCAGTAAGTATAAGTGGCTATAAACATCTCAGTAAACACTAAATGAAAATAATACTTGGAATTTCCCTGCTCCATTAGTTAAGAAGGGCTTGACAAATAAAGTAAAATGTACTTAGTCGTATAATTTGTATGTTCAAGGCAACTGCCCTTAGTATATTCAGGGCCATATGCCTTAGTGTAATGCACTCTATATGATATGTATGTTAAAAGCGGTAGCGATTTGAAATCGCTACTGCTATGAAGTTGTGGTATCAAAATATGAGTATGAGCGTATTGTTTTAAGTTATTTTTATCTATAATTGAAGTTTTCACTTTAGATGGTAATTAGCTAAACAGCTCTGAAATAAATTGAAATGCCGTTTCAAGGTCTTTTTATGATGATGGTGAAATATTTCTGTAACAGATATCATAAGTACTGTATTCATTACCATATGGTGGCCGTTACAAAAACTACCATTTCTTTCATTTCCTCTGGATGATGTAAAAAACGAAGAAGAAGAAAGAAGAAGCATTGATAATGTAAAAAAGAAGCAGCTTTACATTGATTTTGGCCAACTTCAATGTGGTCAGTAATTATATTTTCAAGAAGAGTTTCTCTCAGGCAGGCGGCTGATTGTAAAACTTTTGCAATGTATACTAAGTACTAGGGATAAGAATAGAAAGATGCTGATGGTAACATAAGATGTATTGTGTAAAACTCACCACCAAATCTATCACCAATGATACAAATAACAAACCATTGTTATTTATATCATCAGTTTTGAGTTTATCTATTATGTATACATGCACCAGCGCAACCCACGTAAGTCCCACTGTTGGGCCTCTTACACAATGAGAGGGAAATTAACTTACTGTACCGCGCTGGTCAGACGTGTTGATATAGGCTTTTTCGAGTTTTACGTTTCTTGCATAGATATTATCTACATTTCATATTCCTTATTCGTTTTTTACGACACCCACGGCTTAAAGAGGGGTGGTTAATTGTATTCTTATTCCGTCACCACACGGATAATAAATGCGTACTTCTTTGATAAAATTTCAAGATTTTTTTTAAATATAAAGCCGCAAATATCTTTTGCATCTTGTATAATACTAATTTTATACTCAAACGTAAAGCATTGCATTACTTTCAGGTGTTAATCTAATTATATCGACTCGTTACTGAAAAATACTTAAAAATAAATGAAAAGTAAATTTATTCAGAGTCAGGGGCAAACGTTTCAGTATGTTGCACTCCTGTCCTTGGAACAAGAGATGGGCGTCAGCGGGCAGAGAACTTTTTAACATAAAAATTCAAGCCGATGATGAATGAGATATAAATATATATACAGGTAACTGTATAACAAACAACTAACAATAACTAACAATTGCTGCAAAAGAAAGAAAATTTGAAATGGAACTAGTTAGATGGCAGGTCAAATTTTCATTCGCTGACAATGAGGACCGTGCCCAATATTAAAAATTCATTTAAAGAAATATAAATCAAAATAGCTAGGTAAATAAATAGCAATTCTATTCTTTGCCTGATGAGAGAAATACTAGACAATGTGTCTAATAACATAGTACTCTACTAACCTCATCCAACTTAGATCGGCAATATATTTTCCGATAGATGGCACATGTCTCTCGTAACAACGTGCGTGAATGAGTCACCACACGCTAGTCTAGTTGGTATGACGATTAAAAGGAATTCCCAGTAGGGGTAGGTAAATAAGTTTTTGAAGTATAAATATTCTATTACAGGTTTAGATGATTAGTAAATTTAGATTAGTCGCTATTGACGTGGTTACGTAGGTTACGTGACACAGGTGATGTAAGGTATGAGGGTATATTTATGTTTATTTCCTTATGTCTTTTTTTTTTCACGCTGTGGAAATGCATGTACGCACTATCCCCCGCCGGTTACAAACAGGGGAGTGTGTGTGGGACTCGCCTTTTGCTCTTTCCTTATATCTGTGTTGATAGATGTCAAGACCAAATAGATATAAAAAGATTATTTTTTTATATATTTAATTTAAGATCAAACAATTAAATTTAATATCCAAAAATAACGACGATTGACAGGTTTTTATAACGAGTATTTTTATAAATAATTTTACACAAAACAATTCTGTGTAGCACTTATGTATTTTCTATTGTTCACATTTTTTTTTGCAATACTTCAGGAACTTCTTTATTAAACGCTTGAGTAAACGCGCCCGCTTCCTTTTATCACTTGTTTCGTAAATAACAGAACGTGATAATTTTGGCCACCAACTGAAGGTGAGAGTGCGGTATTTATAAACACGTCGCGAGCATGTGTGAATCTGCTGCGCTTCCTGTTATATGTCTATTTGTTTGTTAGTACGAGGTGCTTTAGTTTATTATAGATAATAATTTAGGGAAATGCGTTGTTTGTGACTTAAATTAAGATAATATACATAATTTTGAAGTTAAATATCTTTATTAAATACTTCTTTTATAGATTCAGCGTTTGATATACTAAGATTTTCGTGTGATGACGGAGTAGGAATACTATTCACCACCCCCTATCTTGCACATGGGTGTCATAAAAGACGACTAAGGGATGTAATACGCAAGAAAATGAAATCTATGCAAGAAAAGGAAAATCTATATATATATATATATATATATATATATATATATATATATATATATATATAAAAGAAATTCGTGTTAGTTACACTATTTATTACTCAAGAACAGCTGTACCAATTTGGCTGCAAATTGGTGCGGATGTAGATTAGAACCAGGAGACGGACATGGGATATTTTTTATCTCGTATTTTTTTTAATGGTGTTTATAAGATTTCGCCAATAACTCTTTTATCCCGTTCTCCCCTTTATCCCCTCTTTTATCGCGTTCCCATGTGACGTGACATAAAATGGCAAAGAGAATACAAGTCACTATGAAAGGTAGTATAAAAAAACGCATTTGATATGTAATAACAAAATGCAAATGACAGCTAAACGTAATTTTGTCCATAGTGTTTAAGTATATTTGAAAATTTTGACAATTATAATTTTGTCAGAAATCAATAATGAGTAATTTGTGTTGTCTTTGAATCATCATTAACAATGCTGCGACAAAGACGATTGAAACTTTCCCGACAAAGCTGTAATGGTTCTTTTATTAGAGACTATATTTTCGGCAATTTTGAAAATATATTTACGAAATAAATTATGGTGGTACGAAGTTCGCCGGGTCAGTTAGTTCGATATAAAACCCTATATAAACCCGACTGATCAGCGTGGTACAGTAGGTCATTTTCACTTTTTTCCAGGAGGAGGCTAGTGCTCAATAATGATACGTATATGAGCTGAAATGCATTAGCTATCGTATAGGATAATTATAGGTAAAAGGTTTGAGTACTGTAGTTATAATTTTATCTCAGCTTATATAATTTCTGAGCTCGAGATTTGTTACTGCGCTTCATTCGGTGAGTGATAGAGTCGGAAGCCCAACTTTCTGAGGGTGTTTGCGTGTGGTGGGTTTTAATGATGCTTTTAGTCTCACCGAATCTCATTGCACGCTCACACTCCCTTCAATTTCTTCGCGGTAGGCAGCGGCCTTGTAAAGGTCCATGAGCGGCAGCAACATTTACCTTCCGGTGTACTGTTTGCCACCAATTGCTATAAAAAATCGGTTCTCTGTAAAGTCGGTTTACTAACGATAGTTGAACGTGACAACGTCATAAGTAAATACTGATGGAATGGTTTCATTTTTCAAAAGAAAATTTTAATTTTATTTGTTTGATAGATATTTTGTATGGATCAAGCCTTAAATGGAACGCCTCAGAGCGAGGTAACGCCGCATACGTCATGTTTTCTCGTGTGTGCAGCCGGCTCCATCGAGTTATAAGACGCTGTCACGTCAAAAAGATTCCTTCACAAAGAGAGGTATCTATTATACCACATATTTTTTTTTTTTTTTAATTTTGCGATGTTGTGCTATTGATAGATGTTATATGCATATTCAATCTATTAGTCGTCTTTTACGATATTTACGAGCAAGATTGGGGGTGGAGAATTATATTGTTACTCTGTTACTATCCGAAAACAAAATGTATAAGAAAACTAACAAAAAAAAATTAATAGTGTGTAAATATTACCAATAAATAGTTTACTAAAACGTTATCCTTAACGATGAAAATGTGAATAGAAAAACAATTTTCAAATGTAACTGCTATGGTAGAATAAATGAGGCGGCGGATCGCCTGCGCGAGGAGCGCAGCCTCGATGAGGCGATCCGCCGCCGGCGACTGGGGCGGCGTAGGCGCGAGTATTTGTGCCTCATGCCGCCCTAGCCGAGGCTGCGGGTGACGTGACCGGGGATTAGTCCGTCACCCGCCGAGAGGCCGACTGCATGAGGGAAGACCGACGTCCTCCCCGAGGGGGGCACGTCGATTGATGGGAGGGTACCCCAAGTAGGGGGTATTCCGTCGGGCCGACCATTGATGTCAAGTAACCCTGCTCCGGTGGTCAGCCCAACGACAAAGGTGACGTGCATCGTGGGTGGGTTGCGAGAGTTGCGTGCTTACGCCCCTCTGTCGTCCCGGACGGAGTGGTGCGAGGAGCGCGCCGACCACAACCCACCCCAAAAAAAAAATGGTAGAATAAATGATAAAACACTAAGAACTGGTTTCACGGTCTGGTCTGACTTGTGATTGGCTCATCAAATAAATTTCATTCGATAAAATATTATGTTCCGTGTGGTGACGGAGTAAGAATACAATTCACCACCTCCTCTCTTGTTCGTGGGTTTCGTAATATAGCGATATAATATGCATATAATATCTATGCAAGAGAAGAAAAACTTAACACGAGACCCTATTATACCAACGCGCCTGCCGAACGTGGTATAGTAGGTCAATTGCCCTCCGAGAGAGGCCCGAGCCCAACAGTTCAAATTCAAATTCAAATCATTTATTATGCATAAACCCCGAGAGGGCACTTACATATTGTTAGGTTTACAATTTCCAAAAAAAAAAAATATACTACCACCGTATCGGAATGCGACCGCTACTGAGACGATCCGGCAAGCAACTCAGCGGGCTTGTCTATTTTTTTTAATTATCAATTTTTTTCTTCTTACTAGATATATAATTGTGTACATGTTTTATAAGAACTAGCTCCAGTGTGATGCCCTTCGTACCGCAAGATATTTAATATAATTCAAACGATTATGGCTGGACCAGATCTCACAAGCGGTACACGATCACGAGTTAACTACTAGAGCAGCCATCACTGTGGGATGTGTATGGGCTAAGATCATGATAATGACGAATAAAATATTATTGAGATTCCATCTATCAGCCCATAGACGTCCACTGTTGTATATATGCCTTACCAAGAGAAAATCATTTAGAACGGTCACGTGCCACTTGCATCCAACGGTTCCCTGTGACTTTCACGATGTCGTCAGTTCATCTGCTGTCATCTGTCTTTCATCGTCATCATTAATATCATTTAGCCTATCACTGTTTACTGTTAGACGTAGGCCTCATGTTTCACCACAAACTGCGGTCCTGTACCGTCTGCATCCAATGATGCCTAGCAACTTTCACCAAGTTTTACAACATTCAAATTATACTTAGGCAATACTTACAAGTAATCTTCAAAGCCTATCGATCTACATAAAATAAAATCTCTAATCGGATTACAATGTTTCAAGTGCAATTTCAATCTATCCATGCCATATGCATACTGTAAATACTTTTTAAGTGAATTAAGAAGTCATAAACGCCATATTTATATTATTTAAGCGTGCAAGGTGAATATTTGATGAATTTTATCCGATACCGGCGGTTGTAAAATTATGAAAGGAATATAGGAGTTATTCTTTAGAAATGTATAGTACGGATGAGACAGAGTACGGGAGCCGGGCTCTTGTAGTATTTTAAACATATATTTTTGAAGCGAAGTTCCTTAACGAGGCTTATGGGTAGTGCGATTTAGTAGAAATCGTCACGTAACGAAATACCGTATGCTGTGTGTGCATGTGTGTGTGTATCGAGCTTACTATGCGTGAGTGAGTGCCGGGTGCGCAACTCTCTCTCTTTCTTTTTTAGTTCCTGTCTCTTTATCTTTTATATATATTTCTTCTACCTGTGTATGTCACTGAACTCCACCTAAACAGCTGGACTGAGCGGATTCGAGAATGGTTTAGATTCACAATTGGACCCAGCAGGTGGCGCTGCTATAAATTTCAAGTACCATTCCTTTTATTTTATTTGAACAGAACAACGTCTATTGGTCTAGTTAGTCCACCTTAATCCTCTCCTGTATTCCTTCTATTGTAGTGTGCGGTATATTGACTATGGTGGACAAATGGTGGGTCTCCCTTCCTTCCTTCCATTTCAGAATAAAGTCAATTTCCTTTTTATTATGGAGGAGGCTCGAGGCCAGCAGCATTATGTATTATGATAATTCACCACAGCCCAATTAATTCCTACTGATGGGCTCGGGTCTCCTCCATAATGGTAGGGAAATTGACCTACTATATTGCACCGGTTTGACTTGTTGGTGTAGGGTTATATATCGAGTTTTCCTTCTCTTGCATATATGTGTAGTTAACTCGTGATTGGGTGGCGCTTGTGGGATCTGGTCCAGCCATAATCGTTTGAATTATATTAAGTATCTTGTGGTTCGAAGGGCATCATACAGGAGCTAGTTCTTACAAAACTTGTTGTACACAATTTATATCTAGTGAGAAGAAAAAAAAAATTATATAAATCCTTATGTCGTTATCACACAGAAAACGCTATTAATCTTTGTCTAAGATTAAAAATATTTATAGGAACTTAGCAAAAGGTTTTCCCTTAAAACCTCTCTCTCGTTGAGTCAGTTCTCGTACTATTTTTGTCACATCTGCGTCCGGTTTATGTGCCATCAAAGCCGACGCAGCGATAATGGAGGGCCCAAGTGTGTCCCTCGTAAAAATATAGCGCTTTGAATTTCAGTTACGGCTGACGTGGTAAGCAGAAAACAAGTAGGGATTAATCGTTAAAACTTTGAAGGAATTGCAATTTTCATATCGTTGTTTATACGCGAACGCGTAATATCTAAGTCCGTTGGTTATTTTTTTAAAACGTTGATAATAAAATACCTCGTAGTTTGTAAACTTGCGCAAGAAAGCCATTACGAATTGTGTGGTCTCTTATTTAGGTATTGGGTCCTTTCATTTGGAATGGTACAGGTATTGAAGGGGCATGGTTGCTACACCAAGTATCAAGGTCAGGAGTAGGGAGAGTAAGGCGTTCTACCACCACTGATATTGTGACGAGGGCACGGCGCAGGACACGTTCGAGATGTGTGCCCTAATTTAATAGTGGTTGGACCATACTGTTGACAGTTGTCTGTATACACCCCGTCCGGGGTAGTAAACACTCTCGCAGAAAATCAATTTCCGAGTAGTAGTAATTTGTTACTGCGCTTCGTTCGGTGAGCGAGAGAGCTGGCAGCCCAACTTTCTGAGGGTGTTTGCGTGTGGTGGGTTTTAGTGATACCTTTAGTATCACCAAACTAGGGCTTCCAATCCCGCAGCTTGAATTCAATCTCGGTATTTGCGAGGTTACGAATTCTCAATCCCGTGGGATAACAAATACTGAATAAAAACAAATCAAAACAAAACAAATCTTCAAAAATACACAAATAAATTAAAAAATCAACCAAAAAATTAACCACACTTAAAAACTGTAAATTTATATAGGATATGTTACTATTTGAGTTTGAGAGTTTATTAAGTTTGAGGTTGCATGCACGCTTTTTTCAGTACCGCAAATCCCGCGCATCCCGCACCCGTAATCCCGCATCATGCGGGATTGGAAAATGGCGCGGGATTGGAAGCCCTACACCAAACCTCATTGCACGCATTCACACTTTCTTCATTTTCTTCGCGGTACGCAGTGGCCTTGCAAAAGTCCATGAATGACAGCAACGCTTACCATCAGGTGTATTGTTTACTCGTTTGTCACAGTGTTTGCTTTAAAAAAATTGCGCGAGCATTACACCGACATAGGTCAAGTCGCTCAGCGTGCTATGAAGCGGGCTATGCTCGGGATTTCTCTGCGAGATAGAATCCGGAATACGGAAATCCGCAGAAGAACGGGTGTAACCGACATAGCACGAAGAATTAGCACGCTGAAGTGGCAATGGGCAGGCCACATCGCTCGACGAACCGACAACCGCTGGGGAAGAAAGGTTCTCGAGTGGCGACCACGTATCGGACGACGCAGTGTAGGACGCCCTCCCACTAGGTGGACCGATGACCTAGTGAAAGTAGCTGGGCGTCGTTGGATGCAGGCGGCACAGGACCGCTCATTGTGGCGCAACATGAGGGAGGTCTACGTCCAGCAGTGGACGGCGATAGGCTGAAATGATGATGATGATGATGAGGTCATGATAGGCCGTATGCAGGCAATATATTATCAAACCGTGTTAAAGTGTAAAAGGGTAACAAACAAACAAACTCACTAGGATTTAAAGTCAAGCATTATACGTGCAATGATTTTTTAAATACAATTTCGAATTTACCACACTTGTAATATTGTGACATCTATCTGTGAGTGGTTACCTGATTTGCATACAAATAGCTTATAACTAATAATACTTTTTTTTTTGTATGTATCAACGTGTGCCCATACCCTGGCTTGAAGCCAACATGTTGAATATTAGTAATAAATAATTGACAGCTTCATAAAGATGTGAATAAATAACCACAGGGTATGGTGAGATTGCTGAAAATGGATGCGGTATTTTTAATTTTATTAATGATATAAATCTTTATATATAAATTTCTATACATGTCACTGAACCCCTCATAAACGGCTAGACCGATATCGATGAAATTTTACATGTGTATTCAAGGGGATTTGAGATTGGTTTAAAGTCACAATTGGACCCGGTAGGTGGCGCTGGAATCATTTTATTTTATTTGAACAGTGTTCTGTTGGTTTAGTTAACATTTAAATATTACAATAAAAATATATTTATTATTATTGTTAATTATTTTATTTCTGTTCGTTTTCTGTTTTTCTTATTATTTCCTCTTTCTGTATATTTTGAACAAAAGTTTTTTTGCATATCAGTAAACCGCTGAAAACCAGCCCTGCATAAAATCAATGTAATATAGCGCTGACCATTCCGATGTTGTCAACTTTAACCACCTAAATAAAAATTACTGTGAGATAATTGTTGTAATGTGACAATAAATGCTACTTTATACTAAATATATTTTGTATATTTTATTGACGAATTAATTTATGTGTATGTTGTTTAAAAACCCCTAGGCAATCAATATAAACTCTCCTTCGCTTACCAGATGAAGGTCGTATTTTATAAAAAAATATATTATATAAAAAATATTTTTTTGCAGCAGCAGCAGCTTTATTAGGATATGTTCAGAAATATCTTTTATTTCATATAATACTCACCCGGTACGCAGATTGGTGAACATCATTCTAAGGATTCTGTACTAATTGTAAGACACTCTTCATGCATACCTATGTAACTGAAAGAACTAAACATCATCCTTAGTTATCCATCGTTCAACATAGTCTACCTTTACAAGTCAGAGATTAATGGCGTAATTGCCTCGCTTAGCAGGCAGATTGATGATCGCAGTGAGTTTTATACATTTTGCACGGCAGAGCTGCTGCCCACTGTTCTGGTGAGAGTTATAATTTATTTTTACGACTACCAGAGGCAAGGAAGGGGTGGTGATAATTATGTTCTTTTCCCGTCACGACACGGACAATTTCATATAAGTATATTGTGCCCGAAAAATATATAAAAGAAAATGTGTGTGTATGCTTATGTGCGCACGTAAGAAGTTATACTACTTTGGCAAAGCATGATAAAAATCTTTTTAAAATTTTATCCTTTACGTTATCCAACGTTTTAGAAAAAACAACACTAATAATAGAGAAAAAGGTATTTAATACTTTTTTATTTTAACGTATTATCTAGTTGACATAAATGACGGTGTGCGCACACATCGTAAAAAATTATGAATAGCTAACTTTGTGGGTGTCGCTTTATCGTGACGTTGTGAGCGCGTACCGCAACTTTCACTTTTACTCTTATCATTTTTGCCTAATGTGCATAAAGAAAAATAACTTAAAAATGTATGCCACATCCAAAATTCATATCTCTCAAAATTTGTTATATGCAAAAGTCATCGGTTTTCACGTTGGCGACCGCAGGCTTCCCTTATCGCCTATTGTCTGTTTGTCCGTCTGTCGCTCAAGGTCTGCCGTGTGCGGTCTGGGGTCCTGTACCAATAACCAATATGGCAGACTTTGAAGTTCATTTAAAGTCTAAAAACGTTAAAAGAGAGTGAGTTATAGAGTTTAGTTGATTGATTATTCAAATCTGGTATTCGTTTATTGTTTGTAATAAATATAATATTTTAGTTCATAAGAAAACGCTATGGAGATGATTAAAAATACAATGGTCATATTTTTTTTGAATGGGCTATGGTTTATATATCCGTGTGTTTTTTTTTTGGCGTTGGGTTGCGGTCGGCGCGCTCTTCGCACCACTCCGTCCGGGGCGACAGAGGGGCGTAAGCACGCACACTCGCAACCCACCCACGTGCACGTCGCCTTCATCGTTGGGCCGACCACCGGAGCAGGGTTACTTGTTATCAGTGGTCGGCCTGACGGAATACCCCCTATTTGGGGTACCCTCCCATCGACCGACGATCGGGGAAGGACGTCGGTCTTTCCTCACGCGGTCGGCCTCTCGGCGGGTGACGGACTAATCCTCGGTCGCTTCACCCGCGGCCTCGGCTAGAGATATATCCGTGTGGTGACGGAGTAAGAGTTAAGATGATTTAAAGCGTTTAGACGTATTTTGTAATACCAAAGAGTAAAGTAAGGAAACACAAGGATGAGATTCATAATGTAAATTTTCTCAAAAATAAATGAATAAAAGAGTACATAATTATTTTGACAGGTACAGCCGTTTTTGTTGGTACGTTGTAATTTAAAGTTCACGCATGTTCCGCTCAGTGAACAAATTGTATGGAGTGTCCGTGTGTTTTGAGATATGGGGTTTTTTTTTTACTGAATGCAGACTGCATTGTTCTGTCAGAATATAAGAGCGCATTTACACAAGTTTTAGGGAGTATTTGACTGACCTTTACATCTTTTTTCCGTGAGGTGGCGAAGTAAGAATATATTTTTGTAGTGATGACTTCTTATGGGAGAGTTCGTAACGTAACGCGTAACGGCGCCAGTCTGTCTGGCTTCCTTTTTTCTCCCGCATACGGCAGCGATAGGTAGACTTATCCTCTCTCACTCTAACTCACAATACACTTATTTCGGACAGACGGTTCAATTTAAACGTTAATTTCATTTCTTTTGTTTTCTTTAATAATAAATAACCTCACCTTAAATTATCATATTGAAATACATAAAATTTTAATATTAACCTAAGCTTTTCTCATATTAAACAATTTGCCGACCACAGGGGACAAGGAACTTGGCACAAGTGATCGGCCCAACGACGAAAGCAGAGCGCTACGGGTGGTTTATGGGGCTGCGCACCACCCCTCTGTGACCCATAAGTGTAATATCGCTTAGATATTTTGTGATTTTCGTATAAACATGAAACTTTTTTCTTACTAACTGTGCGGGACGGGTCTCCAGAAAATGTGTTGTAGTTGGCTGAAGTCCCGGTTGGTCGCTGGTTTGGTGGTGAATGAGGACTGTATTTGTGGACTGTATCTTCAGGTTCGGTTCCCTACTTTAACGAAGAAATAAAACGATCGATTTGAAGTAACTTGCACATCGGACGAATATTACACCGTTGCTGCCTAGCCCCTGAACGTTAATGCTTGAAGTTCACTATTTCTTCATACTATGGCTTCAAGCATCCATCGCGCGCCGCCAGGTGTCTTCGGTAGTCTATCCTACGACACACTCATTCAATGGGTGGCTTAGGTACCTGGAGGTTATACCGTAACGTGAGCCGCGAGAATGCTAGTTTCAACAGTGGTCACATTCGCCCGATTTGTGATATAATTTTATTGAATATTTGCTTATAACTCTAAGATTATTACATATATGCTTACATTCTATACACTATTCTATTCGTCTAAAACATACCTATCTGTTACAGTAGTGGCCGCGACCCTAGGTAGTAAAATGGGCTTGATATAAGCACTAAAAACTGTTATTTCATACTATCGGCATTGTTTTTCTATCTTTATTACGCTATATCTCGAAAGTTATAATACTTAAGGTGTCGGTTCTTACTGCATTCGATAGGCCCTAATGTATATTTTAATAAAACACCAAAAATGTATATGTTTATTGCAAATTTGACACTGTAAATAACAAAAAATATAACGTAAATAAATACAATTAAGGTTTTACATAAGTTAGGTAAAACAAACAGTTATAAGCTATTTTAACATAATTTTTAGTACAATAAAACGTTTAATTAATCTACTTTAAGGTTCATCACTTATCGGGTTGTGAGCCCTCAGCGCTCACCCAACAGTCCGGGTAAAGTTGTCATAGCCATCTGAGGCTAACAACTAAGTCACACACAAAAAAAGAAACAAAAAAAGAAACGTTCATTGCTCATATTGTTTATTTTGCACTATTCACGTTATTCCACATTGGTCACGTCTCACAATTCTCGCGACGTTTTTGGATCGCTCTGATTGGTCGATATGCGTTACGTACTCTTGTCTGTTAATACACTTTGGTTAGTTAATTCGTACGGCACTCCTATCACTATACTTTTGATGTTTACAGTTTGTTTTTTAAGCACTGTCTCGGTGCTGTACACTTGCGAACACTAACCGCCTAAAAAATACTGTTTTAAGGATAATGGGCAGTTAGAAAATGTTAAGAATTGTACGTACATATTAACTTAGAATTTCATGAATTTGCTTTTGTTATTTGCTTGCATTTACATAGTATTGCTTGTTTTGTAATCTATCTTTGGAACCACTTACACACTTGGTACATTCTACCCATAAAAAATAATTGTACCTTTTATAGCTATATACTTTGACTTGATAACATATTTTGTTACGATATCACTAATAGATTTTAAGCTGAAATATTTTTTATATATATTATATAAAAATTCCACAGTATATAAAGTACTTTAGTACAAGTGAAGATGGACGAAAATTCGCACGGACGAGCGCGTGCCCGCGGCGCGTGACCAACGAATTCGCAAACGTGTTTTTGATAGTGATGCATCATGTACAGATGAATACTTAAGTGTTGCTTGCAATAAAAATACAATTTAACAATTCATCCATTATTTAGCTTATTGAGGTCCCCTATTGGACACAGCACGTTGAAATGGCGATGGGCAGGCCACATCGCTCGTCGAACTAACAACCGAGAAGAAAGGTTCTTGAGTGGCGATCACGAGTCGGACCACGCAGTGTAAGACGATCCCCCACTAGGTGGAATGACGACATTTTTAACTCGCAGGAAACCGTTGGATGCAAGTGATGTAGGAACGTTCTGAGTGGCATTCTCGTGGGAAGGCCTATGCCCAGCACTGGACGTCTGTAGGCTGATGAATGGATGGATGATTGGACATAGATTTCTCCAAGTGGAAATAATGCCACATTGGTTACTTATAGCCAATCGGTGGGTGATTTCAGTACACCCATTGTAGAGGAGGCTCGGGGCCCAGTGCTGAAATGCATTTGAGCTCTGGTATTGAAGACAGTTTTATGCCCTCTATCAAATCAAAAGTACATTACAAAAAATTATATATTTGGCTGAGGCAATACCAGGAAAATTAATATTAACTCTTTTGCAAAACTTATCAGCTGTGATCCTTAATTTATTTGATAAGGAAAATGATATTAATAAAATAATTATTGATATTATTTAACCCATTATAGACTAGTGGTACCATACGGGACCATTTTTAATTAAAAACATGTATTATAATTATTAGTTATTATGTGACAATAAATGCTATTCTATTCTATTCTATTCTATTCTATTCTATTCTATTCTATTCTATTCTATTCTATTCTATTCTATTCTATTCTATTCTATTCTATTCTATTCTATTCTATTCTATTCTATTCTATTCTATTCTATTCTATTCTATTCTATTCTATTCTATTCTATTCTATTCTATTCTATTCTATTCTATTCTATTCTATTCTATTCTATTCTATTCTATTCTATTCTATTCTATTATATTCCATTCCATTCCATTCCATTCCATTCCATTCTATTCCATTCCATTCCATTCTATTCTATTCTATTCTATATTGCTACAGTGTAGAATATTAAGTTCTAAGGTGACTAAGGCATTATCTTTTTATTAAGTTTATATCACATAGCTAATTTTGTAAAGCTAATGAATCCTTGCATCTAAAGAAATTTCACATTAAAATTTAAAAAATTATGAATTTAGATGTTTATCCAAGTATTACGCATAAATAAAACCATTTTACGGATTTTATCCCGTTTCTATTTGATTTTTATACCCGAACTTTCGAATACTTTACAGCGTTCATAGTCAAGGGTGGACTAAGATGTCTTACGTCCAAGCCATCGTTATTACAAAGATTAATATCTACTCGTTACAGAAAAATTTAAGAAAATCAGACGCTGAATTTCCTATAAATGAAAAATATTTTATAAAACTACAACTAAAATGCAACCTTTCTTAAAATCTAATTCAATTCAGCTACACTAGTAACTAGACGGCGTACATTTCTCAATGCGACTGAACTTAACATCGCTGCATTAGCATATTAAAAACCGACATTGTCAAATGAGTTCAGTAATAGTACTAGACGTTGGCAATTTTATTATCCGAATACTCTCAGCATTTTCCTCCCTATCTAAAGGTTGTATAGTCAAAGGTGTAGTCATCTATATTTTTATCCTAATATTACATATATTTACATTCTTCGTGTGGTGACGGAATAAGAATACATTTCACCATATCTTGCCCGTGGATGTCGTATAAGACGACCAAGGGATATAATACGCATATAACATCTATGCAAGAGAATAAAAAGTCGAAATGAAAGCCTATACCAACCTGTCTGACCAGCATGGTTATAGTACGGTCAATTTGCCTCCTATTGCGGAGGAGGCTAAAATCCAACAGTGAGACGTATTTGAGCTGAAAATATGATAATGATACATCAATCAGCTCAGTTCATATACTTCACAAGGTTTCTTTGCATGGACGCTATTTACTTTAGTCGTCTTTTACGACACCCTTGAGATAGAAAGGGTATAGTGAATTGTATTCTTACTCCATCACCACATGGCAAATGATAATGTGTGACTTTGTTTGTTATATTTTACGCCTAACTTAATGAACCAGTCATTATGAAATTTTGCATAAATCTGCCTATATATGTCTTACTATTTGGGTATAAACCAAGTACGCAGCGAAAGGGAAATTGATTTACAAAAACATTTTTTTTTTGGGTTTTTTTTTCTGGGGAGGCGGTTACGGTCGTGCACTCGTCGCTCCACTCCGTCCGGGGCGACAGAGGGGCGTAAGCTCGTACACCCGTATAGCACGTTCCTTGATTTCAGTGGTCGGCCCGACGGAATACCCCGAGGGAGTACCCTCTCCCAATTTACAAAACCATGCTCATCTGTTGGGTTTCCACACATATCGACGACCGTCCACTAGCTGGACTGATGACATTCTCAAAGTTGCAGGACCTTTGAACCTTTGGATGCAAGTGGCGCAAGACCGTTCTGAGTGGCATTCGCGCGGGGAAGCCTAAGTCTAGCAGTGGTCGTTTGTAGGCTGATGGATGGATGGATGGACTTTTTTTTAAAATACATCAAGTTCATACTGTTTTCTTTTTCTAAAATACATACGTTTATTATAGTATTTTTTGGAGATTTGGCCAGCCTTATCCCTATAGTGGCTAAATATGTATAAGAGGGCGAATAGATATAATACAGATTCAAAATTTATGCAAGAGGAGGATCTTGAAATAAAACAACAAACTCTTTAGCTTAAAAATATAAATAGGTATACATTGTTTTGTAAAATCATTTGTACGCGATAGTACCCCAAAAATTTGCTCGCAATCGTTAACATCTTCAGATAACTATGCAAATACAAGAACCGCATACTTATCGATACAGACAGTGATATTTTTATGGCCTATTAAAAAGTATTATTATCACCCTTTCTGTTTATAAGGTTTGTAATGTTTTAAAAATCCATGTGTTTGTTTAAACGTTCCATGTGTTAAAAGAGTAAAAATCCCACTTCCTCTCTCGCTCGTAAATGACGACTAAGGGATTAAATATGCATATAACATCTACGCAAGAGAAGGAAAACTCAAAATAAGACTCAATACCAACACGTGTGACCAACGTGGTGTACCACATAAATTTCCCTCCTATTCGTGGAGGAGGCTGGACCCCAGCAATGGAACTTGTTTGAGTTGAAATAGAAAATATTCTCAAAGATGTGTATAGTGGTAGGACCACACTGGCAGTGGTCTGTCTACAGTGTGGTCCTACCACTATTAAACTTCTTTTGCTCTTTTATAGATGTTATATGCGTATTAGTCTTCTTATACGAAATCCACAGGCAAGATAAAGAGTAGTGAATTTATTTATTTATTTAAGACAACACCCTGCACTAAGGAAATAATCCTTGTATTGCGGGGGACTTTACAAACATATAATTAACGGACACAAATTACATCCAGACTCAGAACAACAATTTGTGGATCGCACAAAGTGTTGTCCCGCGTGGGATTCGAACCCCAGACACTGGCGCTGTAGGTCGCTATCTTAACCACTGCGCCATCTGTGCAGTTTGTATTCTTTCAATTGTATTCTTATTTCGTCATAACACGGTAAGTACACATAATCTGGAGGCACGGCAGTGCCCTCGCCAAGTCGAGCAAAAAAAGTCGGGCAAAACGCAGCACTGCCGTAACATACTTTTCTCGAAGCAATTCAGGACATTTTTGACCCCCTATAACTTCGTTGTGATTAAAACCAGAAGCCTGATTTTACAACGCACTATATTTAGTACAATTTAATACAATATGTATTACTTGTGAAATACATTGTGTTTTCATGCGATTGCCGAGTCATTCTGTTTATTTAAAACATAAAAGATCTTTAATATAGATATAGTCACTATAAGAAGTTGTTAGGTTAGCTATTTACGTAGCTATTTACGTATAGGTTAGCTATTTACGTAATAACTTAAGAAGAAAGGTCCCTTAAGCAGGGACTGAATGAGTTAACCGACTTGGTATAACATGGATCTCACAACTTTTTATGGTAGAAGAACTCAGTTGCGAGGCTTGGCTTTTTTTTACAAGTTTTGTTTTCGATAGTATAACTTTTTTCAGTCTACCATAAGCAATTTAGCTATGTCATTGTGATAGTACTATAGTGATAGATAAACGATGATACTATGATGGCTGCTCTAGTACACCCAAGAGTTAACCACTCGTGATTGAGTGCCGTTTGCGGGATCTGGCCCAGCCATTCAGTCTTTTCATTATATTTGTTTTTATATCATATCCTATACCACTATTAATAAACACGTTGTTGCACGTAATTTTATTTAAATGAAATTTACAAATGAATTAAAAATTTACAATCCCACTGAGTTATCTTGCCGGATCTTATCAATGCGGTCGCGTTCCGATCCGGTGGCAATTTGAAAGAAAAATGTAAAAGAAAAATACAATATGTAAGTGCCCCCGCTGGGTTTATACATAATAAATAAATTCGAATTTATCATTTCACCTTGCAATTTAAAAGCACCCATTACCACCACAGCATTCAAACAAACTTTGCTAAAAGCTTAATATATTTTAGTTTCAATGTGTCCAATTAACAGATACAGGTTAGAGTCTCGTCTAAAGAACTTTGCCGACCAGTCCGTCTCGCCAAAGTTTTAGTTTATATAAGTGCTGTCCATAGTTGGACAAGTCGATAATTAATTAATTTAAAAGGATTTCTTGAAACATGGCTATATATTAGACTAAGTTGTAGTTTGCTGTATGATGGTTACGAACATTATCAACCCTCATTTTACTTGTAGGTACCGTAAAATATGACTGAGAGCTTTACTTCCACCTAGGATAACTCTTCTTCGTATGGTGACGGATAAAGAATACAATTCACCACTCTCTATCTTGCTCCTGGATGTCGTAAAAGACGACTAAAGGATGAAATATGCGTATAACATCAATGCCAGAGAAGCTAAACTCGAAATAATACCCTATACCAACACTTCTGACTAGCGTGGTGGTCCATTTCTCATCTATTGTGGAGGAGGCTCGAGCCCAGCAGCGGGACGTATATGAAATGAAGATGATAATAAGACTAACTTTGCTAGACGCCGTCTGGTCAAAGATTTTTTTTATTGCATATGGTGGCAAACGAGCAAACAGTTCACCTGATGGTAAGTGTTACTGCCGCTCATGGATCAGGCCGCTGCCTACCGCGAAGAAAGTGAAGGGAGTTCGAATGCGTGCAATGAGGTTCGGTGATACTAAAAGCATCACCACCGCTTGTGGGATCTGGTCCAGCCATAATTGATTGAATTATATTAAGTGTCTTGCGGTTCGAAGGACATCACACTGAAGCTAGCTCTTAGAAAACATGTACACATGTATATCTAGTAAGAAGAAAAAAAAAATCAAAAATAATAGACAAGCCCGCTGAGTTTCTTGGCGGATCTTCTCAGTAACGGTCGCGTTCCGATCCGGTGGTAGTATATTTTTTTTGGAAATTGTAAACCTGACAATATGTAAGTGCTCTCTCGGGGTTTAAGTATAATAAATTATTTGAATTTGAATCACTAAAACCCACCACACGCAAACACTCTCAGAATGTTAGGCTTCTGGCTCTCTTGTTCACCGAACGAAGCGTAGTAACAAATTGCTACTACTCGGACGTTGATTCCACACTGATGTGGTACTACCCCGGACAGACCAGCCCGCGGCTGTAGACAGACAACTGTCAACAGTATGCTCCTACTACTATGCAGTAGTATCACACTCTCGCAGAAAATCAACGTCTTAGTAGTAGAAATTTGTTTTTTTTTTTTTTATTTATTACCAAAAAGCAAAAAACTTGTACAGAATTAAAATATAGTGCCACTTAAACCTCTTGGGTTTGTGTGTGACACTTTACAATCCATTCACGGTATAAATGCCTACACACAATCAACATACACACACACACACATACATATATATATATATATATACACACACACACATGTTAATAATACTGCGTATGGGGGTAGGTAAAGAATTTATCAGTCGTGGTATTAGGTATGCGCTCGTCCGTTCGCCGTAATAATTACGTGCAGTAGTAGTAACAAATTTGTTCTGTGCGACTCGACGCGTATGTTACAGCACTTCGTTTGGTGAGCGAGAGAGCCGGAAGCCCAACTTTTTGAGAGTATTTGTGTATGGGGTTTGCCTTTAGTATCACCGAACCTCATTGCATGCTTCAACATTCCCTTCACTGTCTTCACGGTAGACAGCGGCCTAGCAAAGGTTCATGAGCGGCAGTATCTTTTACCATCAGGTGTGCTGTTTGCCACTAATATCAATAAAAAAAGAAAAAGATTTAAAAAGTAAGGTTTTTCTGAAGGCTGTTTAAGCCTTCTCGTTCGAAGCAACATAAGGATGTCATGTAATTTTTCTAGCCTATATTATTCACAGGAAAATTGAGTTCAATAACATTTAGTGGCAACAGCATGTACTTTAGATTGATATTTATGGTTATTTTGTCTATTTTGTTAAATTTAAGAACGATATATAGCTTAAAACACATAACATTAAGCAAATTGCAGATAAAAATGCATACATTGTGGATTTTATACGAAATTTTTGCTTATTTTTTAAATATTTTAAGAATAATGATCATTTTCTTTGTCTGAACTTTAATATGACAATATTGTTATAATAATAGCATGCTTTAGTTATACTATATTAGTAAATAGCAACTTCGCGCGGTTTTACGCCCTTAGTTCCCGTGGGAATACTTGGATGAAATATAGTCTAAGATACTCCTTATATAGACAGCTACCTGGATGTAAAATATTATCAAAAGCGGTTCAGATGTTTTGAAGATTATCCGAATCAAACAGACAGACAGACAGAAAATAACTGGTTTTCTGTAATATTTTTGTTGTCTTTTAATTATTTATTTTAATTTACTTATTATACTCGCCTTATTGCCGAGAGAGTAGCGGAGAATATGACTATATATAATCCAACGTTATTTAACCACACAATCTTTAGTTTCATCAAATTGAGAGTGGAAAGGAGTAATTCGGTGAAGATCTCTTCACAATTTTTCTAATTAATTCCATATAAGAATATTTAATCTTAATTTTATCAATTATAATATATAAAAGCTGTTATCTTCTTCCATAATGATTAAATCTAAACGAAGTTTACATTATTAAATCATAATCAACAAGAAAAAAGTACCACAATATCTTTTTCATTGTCCAACGTTCGGAATATTTAATTAATGTACATTTAACTGAAGTACACAATTAAACTTTATAGCTTTTGTGTCCGAAAATTTGGCTAAAATTACCATTACGTAATGTTAATAATGAAAATTAAACTTTAAGTAACACGAATACAATCGAAATTCGTAATTTTGTATGATATTAAGGTTTTCTTTTAAAATATAATCAGGGCATAATAAAAAATACAAATAAATCATTCCCTCTGTCCACTGGGCGTGGTCTCTGCCAAGTCCCTTTCGCAATAATTAATATTTAATTTGTATGAAATTTTTTATTTCGTTACAATTTTTTTTGTTACACATAGGACGTTGATTAATAATTCGTCCCGACGCAATGGATTCGTTCTTTAATTTGTTTTGAATGTTTGATTCAGCCTATTTAATTAAGCTTCCGAACAAATCATAAAGTCAAACTCGATATTTTTGACGAAAATTTAAATAATTTTCTTATACTGATTAAGGAAGGTTATAATAAAAATAAATTAAACTTTTCTTGGGATTCATATATGAGGTGGTCGTATAAAAATAGCTTAGAAATTAGTATAAATTTACATATTTTATTTTAAGACTAGCTGATCAAAAGGTTATACAGCACTTGTTTTATTTATGAAATTTTATCAACACAATTTTTCTATCCATCAAATCTGTGAAAAAATAAGAATTGTATTCACTCCTCCGTGGGTAGCGGAACAGACGGCTAAGAGCTTTATACCTACCTGAGCTAACGCCATGCCATCTCAATTAATTGTTGGTCAAACGACATCCGTCAATAATTACATTCCCCAGAAAGGCTCAGTGAGAAAAGCGTCATAAAACTATTATAAATAAAAATATTTTTACGGATTTTATCGCGTTTGTATTTGTTTTTGACCGCATGGTTATCCGCCATTGATCATGAGCGTTGAACAGTGCTCGAAACTTCGGACAATCAAAAATTAAATACAAACGTGATAAAATCCGTAAAAACAGTTTTATTCACAATCCGCTGACATAGTATAAACACGATTCATCACCCTCCCTCTCGCCCATGGGTGTTTTAAAACACGATTAAGGAATATATTACGCAGATAGCATCTATACATGGGAAGGAAAACGTGACACAAAACCCTACACCACGCGTTTGACCAGCGATAATAGATCAATTTCCCTCCCATTGTAAAGAAGGTCCGAGCCTAACGGACTTATATGGGTTGAGATGGTGATGATGATGGTATGATACTGACCAGCAGTACCAATGACTAATGGCTCGATTCCCATGCAGGTACAGAAATTGTTCCGCCGGTGACTGGACCGGGGAGTTAGTCCATCACCCGCCGAGAGGTCGATCGCGTGAGGAAAGAGGAGTACCTCTTGGGGTAATCCGTCGGGCCGACCACTGACGTCAAGTCACCTGTTCCGGTGGTCGGCCCAACGACGAAGGCTACGTGTCACGGTTGGGTTCCGGGTGTGCGTGCTTACGTCCCTTTGCCGCCCCGGACGGAGCCGGACGAGGAGTGCACCAACCGTAACCCTAAAAAAAAAGGTAATTGTTGTGCTAAGTCTGAATATAATTTGTATCCGTTATCTATATGGACACGGTATAGACAATCGGAAATCAGCTCAAAAACGTCTCAGTTTTGGGATTGAGTTTGCACTCAAATGGGGAAAAATTATTATTTTACTATTTATTATTGATGATTTTCTGTGTGGTGACCGAGTAAGAATACAATTCACCACCTTCTCTCATACCCGTGAGTGTCGCAAAACACGACTAAGGGATATATTATGCATATGACATCTATGCAAAAGATGGAAAACTCGAAACAAAACCCTATACTAACCTGTCTGACCAGCATAGTAAGGTCAATTTCCCTCCTGTTATACGGAGGCTCGAGCCCAGTAGAAGATGGTTAGTGATATTATTTTACTATTTATGGCCCACTACTAGACTGGTGCCGGGACTGATGACATCTTGAAAGTCATAGGGAACTGTTAGATGCATGGTACAGGACCGTTCCGAGTGGCATTCTCTAAGAGTAGATGGATGATGACCTATTATATTATGCTGGTCAGACGGGTCGGGAGGGGGGTTTTTATCGAGTTGCATTGACATTAATCCCTTAGTTGTCTTGTACGACATCCACGAGCAAGATAAGGATTTTTTTTTATTAAACAACGCCCGCAGTGCTAAAATAATCCTTGTATTAAAGGGGACTACTAACATATAATTAACGGATGCAAATTACATCCAGGCTCAGAACAAAAACAATAATTTGTGGATCGCACAAAGTGTTGTTCTGCGCGGGATTCGAACCCGCGACACAGGTATGGTAGGTCGTAATCTTAACCACTACGCCATCTGTGCAGTCAAAGGTATTTTTACTTCGTTACAGATTGATGAAGGATTATGTTTATAATCGTCATCGTCATCATGTCAGCCCATACATGTCCCGCTGTTGGACTCGGGCGGGCAATTAGCCTACTATACCATGCTGGTCAGATGGGTTTGTATAGGGCTTTACATTGTCTAGTTGTTAACTCGTGATCGGGTACCGCTTGTGGAATCTGGTCCAGCCGTAATCATTTGAATTATATTAAGAATCTTGCGGTTCGAAGGGCATCACACTGGAGCTAGTTCTTACAAAACATGTACAGCTTGACAATATGTAAGTGCTCTCTCGGGGTTTATGCATAATAAATGATTTGAATTGAGTTTTTTTTCTCTAGCATTGATATTATCTCCTTTTTTATATCCCTTAGTCCTCTTTCAGAACACACACTAGCAGGATAAGGGTTAAATTGTATTCTTACTTCGTCATAAATTGAAAGATAATGTTTATAAAAGTTCTATAAATAAAACAATAACTGAATAACCTCTTTTTGGTCAGCAAGTCTTAAAATAAAATATAAAATTCATAATCATTTCTAAGCTATTTTTATTCTAACCCTAATACATATAACACAGTATTACACGAGTACTAAGATATTACTTTTACTATCTAAAATATTACTGAAATTGCACAAAGGATTTCTCATACATTTTTATTATTTTCTATTAGAGCGACTCGCAAAGGCGGGCAGTATTGGATACTTTGACATTGTGAAGAACCTTCACACAAGGTCTTTAAGACCTTCAAATGTAATTTACAGTTTATATTTGTGAAAACTTAATGGAAATTTAATTTTTATCAATAATTGTATTGGTCCAAGAGTAAATTACGAAAATATGGATTATTTTTATTTTTTTATTAACAAGTTTAAGTCCAATTGCTGGGCTTGAACTGCTTTCATATTTCATCATAATGTGGTTATACTCTCATATATACCCCACTACTGGGCCCAAGCCTCCTCCAAAATGGGAGGGAATTTGACCTACTATACTATGCTGGTCAGACATGTTGGTATAAGGTTTCATTTCGAGTTTTCCTTCTTTAGCACAGATGTTATGTGCGTATTATATCCCATAGTCGTCTTTTACGATATCCACGGGCAAGACAGGAGTGGTGAATTGTATTCTTACTCCGTCACCACACAGAAAAATTAACCTGTCAAACCACTCTAATCAAACGAGTTGTTATAGGGTTTTGTTTTATTTTTGCACTAGCAACCCGCCCTCGCTTCGCTTCGGTTTCAGTCTTTCCTGCGTAGTTCCCGTGGTAATACCGGGATAAAATATAGCCTAGGTTACTCAATGATATTATAGCTTTCCATTGGTGTAAGAATTTTTTAAATCGGTCCAGCCGCTTTGAAGATTCCCCGGAACAAACAGACAGACAGACAGACAAAAAAAATATAAAGTGTATTTTAGGCATATGTATAGTGCAAATAACCGTGTGAGCAGGAAAAAAGTCTATTATTTTGACATTACAAATAGACACTCCAATGTTATTTATTGGTATAGATAGATATTATCTGTTTATTATAATACCTTAATCGTCTTTCACTATATCCACGGGGAAGAAATGGGGTGGTGTATCGTATTCCTACACCGTCACCATACGGATAACTTCCTCCACAACGAGAGGAAAATAGAACTCCTATGCTAGGCTAGTAAGAGTACTTAGTATTACGGTCTTAGAATAATAACGTATAGAAGGTAAGTGTGCGCACAAAAAGTGAAGCATTTCAATTGGAGCCTAATGGAGCTTACGCCGGAACCGTTCCGTAATATACAAGGTCAGTGTATTGCACATATGTACTCAACTCTTAAAAATAAATAGGTAATTATGACGGTTTGTGCATTCAAATGGTGTCATAACACATTTGAAATACTTAAAAAGGTTTTTAACATTACTTTTAAAAGTATTTCGACGATTTATGTTAATAAAAACAAAATTTGATTTCATAATTTGTATGTGTGTGTGTGTACGTGTGTAATCGTCCGTGCCATTAGTATTTTGAGATTCATGTTTCGAACGTTCGAAGTATTGACACTATCCTTCTACACGTTATTATTCTAAGATTACGGTATTATTTCGACTTTTCTTTCTCTATCTTCCAATCCAGCATCATACTACAAATACATATAATATTCATCATCATTTCAGCTCATATACGTCCCACTGTTGGGATCGAGCCCCCGCCACAATAGGAGGGAAATTGACTTTACTATACCAAGGTGGTCAGACAGGTTGGTATAAGGTTTTATTTCGAGTTTACCTTCTCTTGCATAGATGTTATATGGTGATTATATCCGTGTGATTGTAATTTTCCGTGTAGTGACAAAGTAAGAATACAAATCACCACTCCTTAGAATAATAACGTATAGAAGGATAGTGTCAATACTTCGAACTTTCAAAATTTGAATCTAAAAATACTAATGGCGCGCAGACGATTACACACATACACACGCACACCACTATACAAATTATGAAATCAAATTTTGTTTTTATTAACATAAATCGTCGAAATACTTTTAAAAGTAATGTTAAAAACCTTTTTAAGTTTTTCAAATGTGTTGTGACACCATTTGAATGCACAAACCGTCATAATTACCTATTTATTTTTTAAGAGTTGCGTACGTACGTGCAGTACAATGACTTGTACATTACGGAACGGTTCCGGCGTAAGCTCTATTAGGCTCCAATTGAAATGCCTCACTTTTTGAGCGTGAACTTAACTTCTATAGGTTATTATTCTAAGTCATCACTCATTATCTTGCCAGTGAATGTCGTAAAAGACGACTAAGGGATAAAATCGACATATAATATTATAAAAAATATTTTAATAAAATGTAAACAAAACACCCACCAAAATTGCACGTATTAAAACAATTCATTTCGACTGCATCTAGAAAATAATATCTGTTTCATAATCGGGGTTGCATCCTTATGGCGCGAAACTTGCAAACATAAATTTGCCGTCAAGGCAAGCTATATTAAACCTTATGTATTACATAATAGAAGTTGAAATATATTTCTTGTAATATAACAAGTGTTTAAAGGATCTGTTAGGGACGTGACGTGCGAGATGGTTTACGCGGGAAACATATTTTATTAAAATTTTCCATCTTCGTAGTTGTGCTCAAATGTGTTCAAAGATTATAATAACGAAGATATGAGCATCCATTCATCTCTATTTAGATAAAGAAGGGATAATGTCACAGTCACGTAGTTCGTGTGGTGACGAAGTAAGAATACAATTCACCACTCCCTATCTTCAGGCCCACATGAAGTACTTGGGCCTGGTGCTCGACGGGCATTTTTGGTTCCGGGAGCACTTCCATCGACTTGTTCCCCGGCTTGTCGGCGCGGCGTACGCCCTTTCGCGGCTGATGCCGAATGTGGGCGGACCCAGTGCTACGTGCCGACAGCTGTACGTGGGGGTGATCCGGTCGATGGCCCTGTATGGAGCACCGGTGTGGGCGGGGTCCCTGACCGTCCATCTTAGGGCCCTCCTGTGGCGACCACAGAGGGTCATGGCGATCAGGGCCATACGGGGTTACCGCACGGTGGCGACAGAGGCAGCATGCCTCCTGGCCGGAACTCCCCCGTGGGATCTGGAGGCGGAGATGCTCGCCGACATTTATCGGCGGGTGTCGGAGACGCGCGCCCAAGGCGGCATGGTCTCCATCAAAGAGATCACCGCCTGGCGGGTCGACGCCCGCCGAGAAGTCATTGCCCGTTGGGCAGTCCGGCTGGAGAGTCCTCAATACGGTGTCAGGACCGTCAAGGCTCTCCAGCCGGTGCTGATGGAGTGGTTGGAGCGGACGCACGGGGTGCTTTCCTTCCGACTGGTGCAGGTGCTGACGGGGCACGGTTGCTTCGGGAAGTACCTGCACAAGATTGTCAGGAGGGAGAGCACACCGTCCTGCCACCACTGCAGTTGCGACGAGGACACGGCGCAGCACACGCTCGAGGAGTGTGCTGCATGGGAGGGCGATCGCCGTGAACTCGTCGCAATTATCGGTGCCGACCTGGCGCTGCCGATCATCGCCAGGGAGATGCTCGTCAGCGTCAGAAACTGGGACGTAGTCGCCGTCTTCTGTGAGGCCGTTATCTCACGGAAGGAGGCGGCGGATCGTGTGAGAGTAGAGCTCCTATTCGGCGACACGTTCCGCCGCCGGTGACTCGGGCGGCGCAGGCGCGAATATCTGCGCCTAATGCTGCCCTAGCCGAGGCCGCGGGTGATCGGACCGGGGAATTGTCCGTCACCCGCGGAGAGGCTGACCGCGCGATGGCGACCGACGTCCCAGTACGTCGAGAGGTGAGAGGTTACCCGAAAGAGTGTTCAGTCGGGCCGACCACTGATGACAAGTCACATCTGCTCCGGTGGTCGGCCCAACAACGAGGTGACGTGGGTACGGCTGGGTTATGGGCCCGCGCGCCGTCCTTTCATCGCCCCGGACGGACAGGACCGCGCGTGCGCTTACCATAGCCCACCCATAAAAAAAAAAAAAAAACCACTCCCTATCTTGCCCGTTGATATCATAAAAGATGACTGTGGGATATAATATGCACATAAAATCTATGCAAGAGAAGGAAAACTCTAAATGAAACCCTATACCAACACATCTGACCAGCATGGTATACGTCAATTTCTCTGTCATTGTGGAGGAGGCTCAAGCCCAATAGTGGGACGTGTATGAGCTGCAATAATGACGTTTGAGTCACGCTTGGCAGGTGGGATAAGCAGCTGGTCTACCTAGACGTTTTCCAAGAAAGTGCTAATTGAAAGATTAGAGCCAAAAATAAACAAGAATTGCTGAGTTAGAAAATAATTTAATACACACAATTGAATACAGGTAGCACGTAAAGGCGTATCAAGGGAGTGAACGAGAGTGAACTGTATGTTAGAAAGAGAAACCTACAAATGCCAATATTAGGTGTCAATTTTAGAATAATAACATATAGAAGGTAAGTTCGCGCACAAATAGTGAAGCATTTCAATTGAAGCCTAATGGAGCTTACGCCGGAACCGTTCCGTAATGTACAAGTCATTGTAATGCACGTACGTACGCAACTCTTAAAAAATAAATAGGTAATTATGACGGTTTGTGCATTCAAATGGTGTCATAACACATTTGTAAAACTTAAAAAGGTTTTTAACGTCACTTTTAAAAGTATTTCGACTATTTATGTTAATAAAAACAAAATTTGATTTCATAATTTGTATAGTTGTGTGCGTGTGTACGTGTGTAATCGTCTGCGCGCCATTAGTATTTTTAGATTCAAATTTCGAACCTTCGAAGTATTGACACTATCCTTCTATACGTTATTATTCTAAGGAGGTGATCTTTATGAAATTGTAATATATGAAACCCAACTAAGCAACATGACTGAAAATTCAAAAGGCAACAACAAAATTTAATTCGTTAAATTTCTTAGAATTTAAGTTGCTTACTCTGTTAATCTAAATTGAGTTATTGGGGAAATTTAGTGAACACCATTAAAAAAAAAAGGATATGAAACTATACTTATTTATACAATTAATTCTCTCAGTGGAAGATCGAAATACCACATCGTAGAGGTCTTGATTCCCGATCTGGAGCCACCTTTATATCAGCAGTATATCCAAATTATTGATTTAAATTTAAAATATTTGGATTATTATAATATATTTATTATTTTTAACAACTTAAATAATGAGGTTCTCAACTCGTTGCAGTATTTTATTTTTTGTTTTATGTATGTTCACCGATTTATCCGAAGACGCTTGGACGGATTTGGAAAATTCTTTTTTGGGTCGATAAGATATACCTTCAGGTAGTACCATTATCATTAGGTCGGGATGTGATGATCTATAATTAAAAAGCAAAAAAGGAAATATTTTAAGTAAAAGAGAAAACCGCCTTCAAAAAGCACCGGGGAACTAAAAAGCAATAAGTTTTTTCACCTTTTGAAGTTGGCGCCTGCTATAAACCACTACCTAACTTATACATACTTCTACCTAAGGCACCGACAACAAAAGGTAATATTTTCAGCTTTTTAGTTTCTCGCTGTTTTTTGAGGGCGGCTTTAACTTATTTTTTTTTAACGAAAATAAACTGTTATTGCTTTAATTTATATGCAATACGATACGTAAAATATTTGAAAAAAATATCCTAACCTATTTTTTCGTGTGCTGACGGAGTAAGAATATAATTCACCATCCCCTATCTTAGACGCAGGTGTCGTAAAAGACGACTAAGGGATAAAATGCATATAACATCTATGCAAGAGAAGGAGAAATCGTAATGAAACCGATGCCAACATGTCTGACCAGCATGGTATAGTAGGTCAAATTCTCTCTCATTATGGAGGAGGCCCGAGCCCATCAGTGAAACATATGTTGGCTGCGTTAAATATATATATTTTTTTTTATTATTACTATTTATTTTATTGCAAACGGTGGCAAAGGAGCAATCAGAACACCTGCTGGTAAGTGTTGCTGTCGCTCATGGACTTTTGTTAGGCCGGTAGGCATACCGTAAAGGAAGTTAAGGAAGTGTGAATGCTTGCAATGAGATTCTGTGATACCAAAGGCATCACCAAAACCCACCACACGCAAACACCCTCAGAAAGTTGGGCGTTTGAGGAAATGTTTTGGAGGGAACGCGAAATAACAAAGCCCTATAGCAACACGTCATCGGGATGGCCACGGATGACAAAGAACTCGGTATTAGTGGTCGACCCAATGACGAAGGAGGTTGAATACGGTGGTTATTGGGCCCTACGCTGCCCTTTTGTCACCCTGGACGGAATAGACGGCGTGTGCCCTTACCATAGCCCACTCAAAAAAAATAGCAACACGTCGTGCCGAAATGATGATAACGATGATGATGGTAGCCTGTAGCCAACAGAGAGCCGTTTATAAATAACAATGTCGGTGTAGTGGTAGGACTACACTGTTAACAGCCGTCTGTCTATAGCCGCGGAACAGTCAGTCCGGGGTAGTACCACACTGAGCAGAAAATTGAGGTCCCAGTAGTAGCAATTTGTTACTGCGTTTTGTTCGGTGAGCGAGAGAGCCGGAAGCCTAACTTTCTAAGCGTGTTTGCAGACGATTACACACATACACACGCACACCACTATACAAATTATGAAATCAAATTTTGTTTTTATTAACATAAATCGTCGAAATACTTTTAAAAGTAATGTTAAAAACCTTTTTAAGTTTTTCAAATGTGTTGTGACACCATTTGAATGCACAAACCGTCATAATTACCTATTTATTTTTTAAGAGTTGCGTACGTACGTGCAGTACAATGACTTGTACATTACGGAACGGTTCCGGCGTAAGCTCTATTAGGCTCCAATTGAAATGCCTCACTTTTTGAGCGTGAACTTAACTTCTATAGGTTATTATTCTAAGTCATCACTCATTATCTTGCCAGTGAATGTCGTAAAAGACGACTAAGGGATAAAATCGACATATAATATTATAAAAAATATTTTAATAAAATGTAAACAAAACACCCACCAAAATTGCACGTATTAAAACAATTCATTTCGACTGCATCTAGAAAATAATATCTGTTTCATAATCGGGGTTGCATCCTTATGGCGCGAAACTTGCAAACATAAATTTGCCGTCAAGGCAAGCTATATTAAACCTTATGTATTACATAATAGAAGTTGAAATATATTTCTTGTAATATAACAAGTGTTTAAAGGATCTGTTAGGGACGTGACGTGCGAGATGGTTTACGCGGGAAACATATTTTATTAAAATTTTCCATCTTCGTAGTTGTGCTCAAATGTGTTCAAAGATTATAATAACGAAGATATGAGCATCCATTCATCTCTATTTAGATAAAGAAGGGATAATGTCACAGTCACGTAGTTCGTGTGGTGACGAAGTAAGAATACAATTCACCACTCCCTATCTTCAGGCCCACATGAAGTACTTGGGCCTGGTGCTCGACGGGCATTTTTGGTTCCGGGAGCACTTCCATCGACTTGTTCCCCGGCTTGTCGGCGCGGCGTACGCCCTTTCGCGGCTGATGCCGAATGTGGGCGGACCCAGTGCTACGTGCCGACAGCTGTACGTGGGGGTGATCCGGTCGATGGCCCTGTATGGAGCACCGGTGTGGGCGGGGTCCCTGACCGTCCATCTTAGGGCCCTCCTGTGGCGACCACAGAGGGTCATGGCGATCAGGGCCATACGGGGTTACCGCACGGTGGCGACAGAGGCAGCATGCCTCCTGGCCGGAACTCCCCCGTGGGATCTGGAGGCGGAGATGCTCGCCGACATTTATCGGCGGGTGTCGGAGACGCGCGCCCAAGGCGGCATGGTCTCCATCAAAGAGATCACCGCCTGGCGGGTCGACGCCCGCCGAGAAGTCATTGCCCGTTGGGCAGTCCGGCTGGAGAGTCCTCAATACGGTGTCAGGACCGTCAAGGCTCTCCAGCCGGTGCTGATGGAGTGGTTGGAGCGGACGCACGGGGTGCTTTCCTTCCGACTGGTGCAGGTGCTGACGGGGCACGGTTGCTTCGGGAAGTACCTGCACAAGATTGTCAGGAGGGAGAGCACACCGTCCTGCCACCACTGCAGTTGCGACGAGGACACGGCGCAGCACACGCTCGAGGAGTGTGCTGCATGGGAGGGCGATCGCCGTGAACTCGTCGCAATTATCGGTGCCGACCTGGCGCTGCCGATCATCGCCAGGGAGATGCTCGTCAGCGTCAGAAACTGGGACGTAGTCGCCGTCTTCTGTGAGGCCGTTATCTCACGGAAGGAGGCGGCGGATCGTGTGAGAGTAGAGCTCCTATTCGGCGACACGTTCCGCCGCCGGTGACTCGGGCGGCGCAGGCGCGAATATCTGCGCCTAATGCTGCCCTAGCCGAGGCCGCGGGTGATCGGACCGGGGAATTGTCCGTCACCCGCGGAGAGGCTGACCGCGCGATGGCGACCGACGTCCCAGTACGTCGAGAGGTGAGAGGTTACCCGAAAGAGTGTTCAGTCGGGCCGACCACTGATGACAAGTCACATCTGCTCCGGTGGTCGGCCCAACAACGAGGTGACGTGGGTACGGCTGGGTTATGGGCCCGCGCGCCGTCCTTTCATCGCCCCGGACGGACAGGACCGCGCGTGCACTTACCATAGCCCACCCATAAAAAAAAAAAAAAAACCACTCCCTATCTTGCCCGTTGATATCATAAAAGATGACTGTGGGATATAATATGCACATAAAATCTATGCAAGAGAAGGAAAACTCTAAATGAAACCCTATACCAACACATCTGACCAGCATGGTATACGTCAATTTCTCTGTCATTGTGGAGGAGGCTCAAGCCCAATAGTGGGACGTGTATGAGCTGCAATAATGACGTTTGAGTCACGCTTGGCAGGTGGGATAAGCAGCTGGTCTACCTAGACGTTTTCCAAGAAAGTGCTAATTGAAAGATTAGAGCCAAAAATAAACAAGAATTGCTGAGTTAGAAAATAATTTAATACACACAATTGAATACAGGTAGCACGTAAAGGCGTATCAAGGGAGTGAACGAGAGTGAACTGTATGTTAGAAAGAGAAACCTACAAATGCCAATATTAGGTGTCAATTTTAGAATAATAACATATAGAAGGTAAGTTCGCGCACAAATAGTGAAGCATTTCAATTGAAGCCTAATGGAGCTTACGCCGGAACCGTTCCGTAATGTACAAGTCATTGTAATGCACGTACGTACGCAACTCTTAAAAAATAAATAGGTAATTATGACGGTTTGTGCATTCAAATGGTGTCATAACACATTTGTAAAACTTAAAAAGGTTTTTAACGTCACTTTTAAAAGTATTTCGACTATTTATGTTAATAAAAACAAAATTTGATTTCATAATTTGTATAGTTGTGTGCGTGTGTACGTGTGTAATCGTCTGCGCGCCATTAGTATTTTTAGATTCAAATTTCGAACCTTCGAAGTATTGACACTATCCTTCTATACGTTATTATTCTAAGGAGGTGATCTTTATGAAATTGTAATATATGAAACCCAACTAAGCAACATGACTGAAAATTCAAAAGGCAACAACAAAATTTAATTCGTTAAATTTCTTAGAATTTAAGTTGCTTACTCTGTTAATCTAAATTGAGTTATTGGGGAAATTTAGTGAACACCATTAAAAAAAAAAGGATATGAAACTATACTTATTTATACAATTAATTCTCTCAGTGGAAGATCGAAATACCACATCGTAGAGGTCTTGATTCCCGATCTGGAGCCACCTTTATATCAGCAGTATATCCAAATTATTGATTTAAATTTAAAATATTTGGATTATTATAATATATTTATTATTTTTAACAACTTAAATAATGAGGTTCTCAACTCGTTGCAGTATTTTATTTTTTGTTTTATGTATGTTCACCGATTTATCCGAAGACGCTTGGACGGATTTGGAAAATTCTTTTTTGGGTCGATAAGATATACCTTCAGGTAGTACCATTATCATTAGGTCGGGATGTGATGATCTATAATTAAAAAGCAAAAAAGGAAATATTTTAAGTAAAAGAGAAAACCGCCTTCAAAAAGCACCGGGGAACTAAAAAGCAATAAGTTTTTTCACCTTTTGAAGTTGGCGCCTGCTATAAACCACTACCTAACTTATACATACTTCTACCTAAGGCACCGACAACAAAAGGTAATATTTTCAGCTTTTTAGTTTCTCGCTGTTTTTTGAGGGCGGCTTTAACTTATTTTTTTTTAACGAAAATAAACTGTTATTGCTTTAATTTATATGCAATACGATACGTAAAATATTTGAAAAAAATATCCTAACCTATTTTTTCGTGTGCTGACGGAGTAAGAATATAATTCACCATCCCCTATCTTAGACGCAGGTGTCGTAAAAGACGACTAAGGGATAAAATGCATATAACATCTATGCAAGAGAAGGAGAAATCGTAATGAAACCGATGCCAACATGTCTGACCAGCATGGTATAGTAGGTCAAATTCTCTCTCATTATGGAGGAGGCCCGAGCCCATCAGTGAAACATATGTTGGCTGCGTTAAATATATATATTTTTTTTTATTATTACTATTTATTTTATTGCAAACGGTGGCAAAGGAGCAATCAGAACACCTGCTGGTAAGTGTTGCTGTCGCTCATGGACTTTTGTTAGGCCGGTAGGCATACCGTAAAGGAAGTTAAGGAAGTGTGAATGCTTGCAATGAGATTCTGTGATACCAAAGGCATCACCAAAACCCACCACACGCAAACACCCTCAGAAAGTTGGGCGTTTGAGGAAATGTTTTGGAGGGAACGCGAAATAACAAAGCCCTATAGCAACACGTCATCGGGATGGCCACGGATGACAAAGAACTCGGTATTAGTGGTCGACCCAATGACGAAGGAGGTTGAATACGGTGGTTATTGGGCCCTACGCTGCCCTTTTGTCACCCTGGACGGAATAGACGGCGTGTGCCCTTACCATAGCCCACTCAAAAAAAATAGCAACACGTCGTGCCGAAATGATGATAACGATGATGATGGTAGCCTGTAGCCAACAGAGAGCCGTTATAAATAACAATGTCGGTGTAGTGGTAGGACTACACTGTTAACAGCCGTCTGTCTATAGCCGCGGAACAGTCAGTCCGGGGTAGTACCACACTGAGCAGAAAATTGAGGTCCCAGTAGTAGCAATTTGTTACTGCGTTTTGTTCGGTGAGATGAGTGTTCGAGAGAGCCGGAAGCCTAACTTTCTAAGCGTGTTTGCATGTGGGTTTTAGTGATGCCTTTAGTATCACCAAACCTCATTATACGCATTCACTCTTTTCACTTTCTTCGCGATAGGCAGCAGTCTTGCACAGGTCTACGAGCGGCAGCAATACTTTCCATCAGGTGTACTGTTTGCTCGTTTGCCACCGTTTGCAATAAAAAAATAAGCTAAAAAGAAGAAATATAAGAAATAAGAAGTCCATCTATCCGTGTAGGTAAAAAGTCCAGTGCATCCTCTACGTTTAATTCTATATCTCATAGCATCGTCGTCAGTCGGCAGGGAGTTAATGAGCGAGCTTTGTTACTATAACGCTGTGGATCGCCGACACCGGCAGACATCTGCCGGAAATAACATGGTCGGTATACAATACCGACCATGTTATTTTCGCGTGTTAATTATTTATCAATCATATTTATCGTGTGGTAATGGAGTAAAGATACAATTTGTCACCCCTTCTCTAACCTATGGTTGTCATAAAGGACGACTAAGTAATATAATAACAACTATGCAAGAGAAGTAAACCTGGAAATAAAATCCTATATCAGGCCGTTTGACCAGTGTGGTATAGTAGCAGCTGTTGGTCGCCGATGGCCTCCTTCTGTGAGGCTGTCATGACAAGGAAGGAGGGCGCGGAGTGGGCACGCGAGGCGCTTGCGTCCGCTGACTCGCTCCGCCGGCGGCGACCAGGGCGGAGGAGACGCCGTTATGCGCTTCTTCTCCCACCGCCCTGAATGATGACAAGACGTGGCCAGACGGCCAAGCGTTGCGGTGTCGGGTATAGAATGTCATCAGATGATCTCTCTGGCACCCCGTAAAAGCGCGGAAGGGGCCGCTGTGGTTTTAGTGGGTATTTCGGTGATATTTGTGGCCGGCGAGTCCCACACACACTCCCGTCTGTAACCGGCAGGGGAATAGCGAGTAAACGCATTACCACAGCGTGAACAAAAAAAAAGTGTGGTATAGTAGATTTATGTCTATTCTATTATGGAGAACGCTTGAGCCTCATAGTGGGACGTATATATGGGCGCATATCGCCCTCTATCGGCAATATTTGTAAATTGTTGATGTATGTGTTACCAATTATAGTTATAAACATGTTTGAAATATTTGCAACTAATATTTAAATAATTATTTGTAGTAACAACACTGCTATTTACCATGCTATGATATTTAAGACACTTTTTGAATGTATTTCTAGAAATCTTTGATTTAATTGTTTAAATATTTATATAATTGATCAAATTAAAATCGATTAGAATTAATGTAATTATTTGTAACCATATTTAGTTGTTTTTACATAATAAAGATTGTAATTTATTTCTAGTTAGAGCGCCATCTGTTGAACAATATATGAGAACAATATTTCCTTTAATTACATTAATGTAAATTGTGTAAAATTGACTATTTGGAATTATGTTAAATGCATTAGAATATTTATCATTATTATTTAGCTATATTCAGATAGTTAACAACATTGTTGTATTGGTTTGTTATAAAAAGTAATTGTAGTTACTAAGACTAGACCGTTTCATTGTAAAGCAGAGGTTATAAAAACATTGTAAGATTAGAATAGAGGACAGTTTTACTTCACTCACTTCTCCGGCAATAACTTGTAATAAATACAGTGATTACATACTCGGTATTTTACTATCATCGTCCAAATTCCTGGCGCAACGCCGACATATATGAGCTGTAACGATGTGATGAAGGCTCACGCCTAGCAGAGGGACGTTTATGAGAAGTGAAGACGAGGAGGATATCACGTAAATTATTTCGAATTTTACTTCTCTTGCCTTATACACGTTCCACTGCTTGGCCTCTTCCACAGTAAGAGAGAAATTGGCATTACTATGCCATGCTGGATAGACATGTTGGTATAAGATTTTATTTTGAGTTTTTCTTCGCTTCCATGGATGTTATATTTTATCCCTTGTCGTCTTTTACGAAATCTATGGGTAAGATGGATTATATTCTTACTCCGTCACCACTTCGAGAATTCGTTAGTATATAAATCAACAAAATTATTAATTGGCAAGACATTATAGAATTCTAAAATAGTTGCAGTGAAATATACGGCTACTATTGCTTACCCTTCAGGGATCAATGTGTAAGAATATAAATTTGAAATAAAGAAAGACTAAATGTAAAAAAAAACATCGTAAAATAAATTCGATAAAAATAATTAATTACAGTTGCAAACAATAGAGGGCATGACTTGGACGCCCTTCAAATTGTATTAAGTTAAATCATCGTTAAAATTAATCGATTCGGTAGCTTAACATTTAAATATCGATTAAGTTGTAATTGGTATCGCTTCCTTATGATGTTGTGTTTTAAGTTATTTGCTTATTTTAAAAATTTCACGTATGCTACAAACATTAGCGGTAACGAGTTTCCTATTCATACTTATAATCATCATTATCATCGCAATTCGTCCACTGCTGGGCTTAAACCTCCTCCACAGTGGAAAAGAAATTAATCTACTATACCACACTGGTCAGACATGTTGATATAGGGTTTTATTTTGAGTTTTCCATTTCTTGCATAGATGTTGTATATACATTATAATTCCTTAGTTGTCTTTTACGACACCCACGGGCAAGAAAGGGGATGCTGAATTGTATTTTTACTCTGTTACCACACAGAAAGCTTATAATAAAATAAGAATAAAATTCACTATTTTTTTCCGTGTGGCGTCACCAGACTAAGAATACAAATCACCACTCCCTATCTTTCTCGTGGATGTCGTAAAAGACGATTAAGGGGTAACACGCATATAATATCTATGCAAGAGAAGGAAAATTCGAAATGAGACCTTGTAACAACTTGTCTGACCAGTATGGTATAGTAAGGTCGATTTTCCCTCCTATTACGGAGGAGGCTCGAGCCCAACAGTGGGACGTGTATGAGCTGAAATGTTGATGATGATGAAAATAGTAAAAAATGGTTATAATAAAGTATACTTATAATAAAATTTAACAAACTGATCGATATATAACAATCATTGAAACAATACTGATGCAAAGCTTTTATATTTTTTTTATGTGGTAAAAAGCACATTGTCAGCAGTTGTCCGTCTACAGCCGCGGTCCGGTCCATTCGGGGTAGTTCTACACTCCCGCAGAAAATCAACGTCTAAGTAATAGCAATTAGTTACTGCACTTCATTTGGTGAGAGAGAAAGCCGGAAACCCTAATTCTCGAGGCTTGTGGCCACTTGTGGTGGCATTTAGTGATGCCTTTAGTATCACAGAACCTCATTGCTGACGGTAGGCAGCGGCAGCCTAGCAAAGGTAAGTTCAAAATATATTTGAACAAATAAGATTTGAAAACAAAAACATAAGCTACATAAAATAATAATAAAATAAAAAAGTGAGCCGTCGCTCAGGACGCCTGGCAGATGTGAAACGTCGATATTATTATGTACAAGTATAAAAGATAAATAAAAGATATATGCATAAAAGAACAGATTACGACAGGAATTAATATAGCATAAAGTATTAATAAAAATAATATTACGATTTGTTTTCCAGAAAATGATGATTTTATTCAATAAACATTTATTTTCATTACTATACATTATTACGATTTACTTAGAGCTCACTAGATGGCGTTGTATAAAATTTTAAATCGCACTATGGTTTCGTTACAAAAATGTTGATATATGTATCTGGATATTTATTTAATAGTTGTATACGTCCTATCATGACGTATGCAAGTGTAGTGTTTACACAAGCGAAGCCACGCAGGCTACATCGGCTACAGGCATTACAGAATAGGTTCATGCGCCGAGCGACGGGAGCACCGTGGTACATGCGCAATGTGGATCTTCACATAGATCTTGGCTTGCCGACCATCAGGCAATACATGAAACAGTGCTCCCGCCGCTACTTCGACTCTGCCGCGACACACCCGAACCCATTAGTGGTAAGGGCGGCTTCTTACATCCCCTCTAAAATGTCCGCGATTAAACAACCGCGACTAATACTCGACGAACCCGACGACACTATTACTCTCGCCCAGACTGAGGCATACACAGCCCGCGCGGCCTTGACAAATAGTAGTAAATATCCACGTTACCGCCCCCGCCGACGGGGAAGGAAGACGTGTCGCGTTAAAATCATAAACGTGGGAGTGCCCACTTTGCCAGCGACCGCCCGAGCCGAGGTCCGTACCCCACAGGGGGTGCCCTCGGGATGGGTCGCTTAACTTTAAGCGGGTTGAGAGCCCTCAGCGCTCACCCACCAGTCCGGGTAAAGTTGTCACAGCCATCTGAGGCTAACAACTAAGTCACACAAAAAAAAAAAAAAAAAAAAAAAAAAATTAATAGTTAAGAAGAAAAGAGCGCCTCAGTACCATTGTTTTTACCACGTTTACGTCGTTTAACAAAGTGTTCGGACTCCTCGGTCTGCCGTCTGCCGCTTCTTCGGTGTTTGTGTTGGCGTCTCGGCGTCAGCATAGGCATCGGAGCGGTTGCCGACGCGCAGCCAGCAACCATTAGTAGTCGCACGGTACTGACCGTATCGATTCCTCGCTATGCGTCCTCGGAGGGGCTACCCCACGCGGGGTATTCGCCGCACCAAGGAGCCATCAGCCGCCGGTTCATCGAGCGCCACGAGGGAGCGCCACCAGGCGTCCCCACGTTCGCCCTCGCCGCCGCAACCAGCACCGCCGCAGCCGCAGCGCGTGTCA
Organism: Lymantria dispar; assembly: GCA_032191425.1. Lineage (NCBI taxonomy): Eukaryota > Metazoa > Arthropoda > Insecta > Lepidoptera > Erebidae > Lymantria > Lymantria dispar. Next base: position 29,732,900 of record CM063455.1, read on the forward strand.
ACGCGCGCGCCGCGCAAATCGCCGCCTTCCGCGGATGTGAGCACGGGTGACCCCACCCTGCCGCCCCCCGCGCCAGCCGCCTTCACCTCTCCGCAGCCCTATGAGGAGGGCAGTCGCCGGTTCTCGCTGGTACGATCGTCATCGACTCGTTCGATGACGATTTACCGCAGCCGCGAGAACATCGCAACAGCCGCCACACCCACCATCAGCCCGCAGCAACCGATGTCGCGTGCGTCGTCGTTTTACGACCGCAGCGACGACTCCGACTCGTCTGACGCGCCAGTGTCGGATGACTCGCAAGAGGATCCTACTCCCCAAAGGGGGAAAAAGAAGACGAAGACGCCACTAACTCAAATGACGCCCGTCACCTCAGCGCCTGACCCCCTTGCGGGTGTTAGACGCCAGCGCAGCCCTGAAGACATCGACGACCCGGCGAAGCGCATATGCGCTGTCGGGCCCGCCTCGCCGCCTACGCACTCACGGTGTGAGAACCCGCAGGGCGCTTATGCGCCTGCGAAGGCCTCCACCCCGCCTGCAACCGCACCTATGGTGCCCTTTAGCGGCCAATCGCCGCGGCTAAGGCCGCGATCGCCAACGCCGACGCCTGCGCCGCGATCATACGCGAGCGCGGCCGCCGAGCACACGCAGAACACTGCTTCCGACGTGCCTATGCCGTCCACCAGCGCCAAGTCAGACGCCGTGCAGCCTGCAACCGCATCCCTGAAGCCCAAATATCCCCCCATAGTGGTAGAGGTCCTACCAAATTGGATCCACCACTTGGCGGCGATCAAGCAGCAGCTCGGGCGAACAGCGAATGCTCGCCCATTCGGCAAGGGCTTTCGTTTTACGCCCGTCGACGATGAAGAGTACCGTTTGCTGCAACGGTATTTTAGTATACTGGAGCAGACGGAGAGGGTCCCTTGGTACTCTTACTCGATGCCACAACATCAAGACTTCAAAATCGCCATCAGGGGTCTTCCCAGCGACTCCCCTCCTGAGCTGATCGCCCAAGAACTGGCATCATTAGGTTTCATAGCGACCTATGTTCGCCCTATTCGCACCAGGGGTGGTCCCCCTGGCTGCATTCACCATGCTATGTTACAGCGCAACCCGAACAATGAAGACGTCTATCAAGTGACGGAGCTGCTGGGCCTCACCGGTGTAGTGGTGCAGGGCTGGCGCGGTAAAGGGCGCCCTGCCCAATGCCACCGCTGCCAGCGCTTCCGTCATAGCAGTCACAACTGCCACCGCCCGCTAGCTTGCGTGCGATGTGGCGGTCCGCATCCCGCCAGAGACTGCAGCCGCCCCCGCGAGTCACCAGCGACGTGTGTGAACTGCGGCGGGCCCCACCCCGCCAACTATTCCGGCTGCCCCGTCTTACGACGAGAGGCCCGGAATCGTCGGGCGGGCACAGAAGCCCTTTCTGCACAACGCAGGCGCCCGCAAGCGCCTGAGCAGCCCAGCGTGGCCGCCGACCCGCAGGCGACTTGCCTGATGGCGCCGGCGAACCCCGCCCCGCAGCAACCGAAAAATAAAAAGAAGAAAAAGAAAAAGAAATCCGCCAGCGTCGCGACGCCCATAGTGAGCGTCGCGACGCCCATAGCTGCCGCCGCGACGCCCGTAGCGCCGGCCGCGACGATAGCGGAGCCGCTCACGCAGCCGCTCTCTGAGCGCCCTCTGCCGCCAACATCAAGATATGAAATTCATACACCAATATCAACTGTGATGTTGTTACAGAACATCCTCGCAGCACTAGACGCCGGCAAGCCCTACGAAGACATCGCAGACGTCGTCGCTAAGGGCTTGTCGGTAATAATGTCAAGATCGAAGCCCTGCCTTTAAGAAGAACAAGCCGCCGTGACGCAATCCCCCCGCTTAAACCAAACACTTCTGCATACTTCTCGTAAGTATACAGTTGTTGTTGGTGTCCGCGGGGCGGCGACACCGGCGGTGTATTAAACCACGCAAGATACTTTGACCAGCGTGGGACGGTGTTCGACGTGTCAGTCACCGTAGGGTCGCTGGTCGTTCGGAGCGGGGCCTCCTCCGGGGTAACCGGGGGTCTCACCCTGCTCGTTCTGACCGCCCCTATGGTGTGAAGATCGTCCACCGTCACCACCCAAACACCATCGTTTATCAAAAACACCCCAACGACACGGTATTCTTAAATACCGGCGCCAGCAATCACGGTCAGAGGGAGTATCCCTGGCACCGTTTCTCCCATCCCATACGAGGGTGGAGAGCATAGTCGATGTTAATAGTTAATAAAGAGTAAGCCGCGAAGCGTGGCGTTAAACGCCACGCGACGTTCGGGTTCACCCTCGCCTATAGATGTTTCACATCAATAATCAAAATCTATACATTTTTTTTTGTGATGGGTTACGGTCGGCGCACTCCTCGCACCACTCCGTCCGGGGCGACAGAGGGGCGTAAGCACGCACACCCATAACCCACCCGTGACACGTCGCCTTCGTCATTGGGCCGACCACCGGAGCAGGGTGACCACGTCAGTGGTCGGCCCGACGGAATACCCCCTTTTGGGGTACCCTCCCATCGACCAACGTCCCCCTCTCGGGGAGGACGTCGGTCTTTCCTCACGCGGTCGGCCTCGGCGGGTGTCAGATCAAAATCTATACATGTAAAATGCTTTGTCCTGATTGACGAAGTTTTGCTTCTATCGCAGTTATGTTATTTGCATCGCTTCCCTTTTACGTCGTAAAAGGGAATGGTGAATTATATTCATGTTCTTTAACTACGCCGAAAATATTATTTAATGCTATTTTAATAAAAAAATAGTGTCACAGACTACGATTAAGTAAATTTAACACAAGTTTCTTTCATAATAATTCCTCGCAAGCGAAACGCTGCAAATGATGGTTAGTGCAGTTATAATATAGCATGTAAATCCGTGTACGCGCTCTCGACACGCTAATATCCTTTAATAAAGGTAATGCAAGTTGAATTGCGACTGTACCCGGTTCTGGAATATGGTGGCCATGATTTTAGTTGGAAATTATAGATAAATATACTTATATTATTTTTGCGTGTGGTGACGGAGTAAGAATACAATTCACCACCCCCTCTCTTACCCGTGGGTATCATAAAAGACCGCTTTTTTTTTTTTTTTGTGGGTGGGCTGCGGTTGGCGCGCCTCCGCACCACTCCGTCCGGGGCGACAGAGGGGCTTAAGCACGCAACTCCCGCAACCCACCCGAAAACCACCTCGCCTTCGTCATTGGGCCGACCACCGGAGCAGGTTTACTTGTCGTCAGTGGTCGGCCCGACGGAATACCCCCTACGCGGGGTACCCTCCCATCGACCGACGTCCCCCCCTTGGGGAGGACGTCGGTCTTTCCTCACGCGGTCGGCCTCTCGGCGGGTGACGGACTAATCCCCGGTCACGTCACCCGCGGCCTCGGCTAGGGCGGCATGAGGCGCAGATAGTTGCGCCTACGCCGCCCCAGTCGCCGGCGGCGGATCTCCTCATCGAAATAAAAAAAAAAAAACAAAAAAAGACCGCTTAAGGATATATTACGCATGTGACTCTACGCAAGAGAAGGAAAACGTTTTTTTTTATTGCCAACGGTAGCAAATGAGCAAGCAGCACCTGATGGTAAGTGATACTTCCGCACATGGACCTTTGCAATAGCAGGGTCACAGCCAGGCCGTTTCCTACCGTGAAGAAATTACTCTTCTTAAACCTCGTTAAAAGAAGGATATGTCATAGCGCTCGGAAAACACAGTAGCACTTAGTTCAATCCAGAGCTTGCTTGTACGTAAGAGAAATGATCGCTGAAAATGTACAGTTGAAGACCATAACATTTCCATGTGAAATGGATGAACCCTGCTCCGATGTCGAGTGGTACGTTGGTAGAATGGTGAAACTCGAAGCAAAACTCTATACTAACCTGTCTGAGCATGGTATAGTAAGCCCAATTTCCCTTTTATTATGAAGAAGGCTGGAGATGAAGATACTTATATTTATTTTTTCCGGTATTTTTTTGTCTATGAAATTTCTACCTATCATTAATATTTTATTCGCCATTTTTAAGATAATTTGTCTTTCGAATTTTTGAATTGAAGGCTTCTTTTTGCACGTTGAACACTTTTTTGGTGAACAAAAATTATGCAACTCGCGTCATCGTCACCGAACGCCTGTCTTGAGAAATGATATATAGCTCATGTGCGTCTACTCTTTGCTTTCATAACCACAAACGCCATTTAAAATTTCTTAAAATATGTTTTTTATAATGTATTTTCTAATTATTATCTTATTGGGTACACGCTGTTATCAATAACAAACTTGGTTGATTAAATAAATAAATGAGCCATTAATAGTCATAAGTGTACTTAAAATTTAGTTATAACGGAGTAAGAATACGATTCGCCACTCCCCATATTGTCCGTGGGTGTCGTAAAAGATGACCAAGTGATATAATATGAATATAACATTTGTGCAAGAGAATTAAAACTCGAAATAAAACCCTATACTAACATGTCTGATTGACCAAATTAGACCAGCTTGGTGGCGACTGGCTTGTTTCGAGGCAACTGACCTCCGAGGTGACGTGGGTACGGGTGGGTTATGGGCCCGTGCGCCGTCCTTTCATCGCCCCGGATAGACTGGACCGCGCGTGCGCTTACCATAGCCCACCCATAAAAAAAGAAAAAAAAAATACTAACATGTCTGACCAGCATGGTAGAATAGTAGTATAGTATATCACATTCCCTCTTATTGGAGAGGGGGCTCAATCCCAGCAGTGGGACGCATATGAGTTGAATCGACGATTTACGACAAATAGCATGATTATTTCGTTTTCCAAATAACAGGACGGGCTGCAATTTTCACGACGCACAGTCACCCCACAAGTTTCGTTCTTAGGTGCTCACATTAGCATGCCATAGTGTCTCGAGAATAAAATTATCCATATTTCCTACTGCAAACATAACTATGGTTTTAAACGTCGCATTTGTTAGTTACTACGGAATCTTTGAATGCTTTAGTTCTGTATTATATCTCCGGGTTTCTGTAAGTTTCTTTGTGTGAATATATAAGGGAAATTGCTGGATGCATTATAATTCTTACTTATATGAAATTTTACAAAGGTACACAGGAAAAATAGTAATATAACAATAAACTTTAGATGTTAAATTACAGGGTGTATCAGGTTATGGGACAACTGTTCGAGTATGTTGTAGTTTAACGGTCATAGATCGTAATTAGAATGTACATTACACAAAAAACAATATAACATAAAAGTTATGGTGATTTCAAAAAATGTGTCTAAGAGTCTATTCAATTCAATTCAATTCTTTATGATGTAGACATGAATGCATCATGTGTACATTTTTGGTGTTACAGGTCAACATGAACCCTGATAGGGCACACCAATTTTATGAGTTTAAGATTACATGTTTTTTATATTACCTCTGTTACCTTTAAATACCCTCATTAATTTATGGTATTACGTTACTAAAATATAATGTCAATCAATATATGAATATAATATTATTAATATAATGTCTCGATATAAAACTAGACTAATGCAATTGTAATTTAGTTAGCAATTATATCAATGTCAATTTAATAAATAATTAAACTTTTATACATATGTCATTCTGTTAAAATTATTATTAATTATTTCATTAAATGTCTATATCCTTGTGGCTTATTGTATTAAAGTATTTTAGTTTCATTAATGTCCTCGAAGAATTCTCTTAGATTATAATAACATTTTTGATTGAGGTAGAGTTAAGTTATTTCTAAATAAATTAAAATTTGTCATGTGTTTTAGTATTCTTGGTATTTTATTGTATACTTTTATAGCCATAACATAAGGTCCTGAATGAAATAATGTTAAGCTTGAGGTAGGCATAGCAAGTCTATTTTTATTTCTTAGGTTACGGTCCCGTGTGTGGTGATCCTTAGTAAGGGGAAACAGCTCTGGGCGTTTTTTTACAAACAGGCATACTTCAAGAATATATAAACACGTCAAAGTCAATATATTTAATTTCTTGAAATGCTGTCTACAGCTTGTCATTCTATCGGTGTTTGTGAGTATTCTTATGCATTTTTTTTGAATAATAAATAATGTGTCTGCTTGAGTACTATTCCCCCATAGTAGTATGCCATATCGAAGCCAGGAGTGTGCATAGGCATAATAGGCATTCATAGCTGATTTTAAGTCTGTAGTTTTTTTCAACTCGTTTAGGGCATACGTAAAACTGGATAATTTCCCACTTATGACTTCTATATGGGACTTCCAGTTCAGATGGCTGTCTATATTCAGGCCCAAAAGTTTAGATGTGTTTATACATTCCAAATCTACATTATTGTATGAGCAGGCTATATTTAATGGTCGTTTTTGATAAGGATGGAATTGCATGACTTTTGTTTTTTGGAAATTTAATTTGAGATTGTGGGCCTTTAACCAATTTGTAATGTTATCGAGTATTTCATTTACATCTTTATTTAGAGTGAGCTCATTTTTACATGGCAAGACCACTGATATATCATCAGCAAACAGTATGCTAACGGCATTTATTATTTTAGGTAAATCGTTTATACATATTAAGAACAGCAGGCATCCAAGCACGCTTCCTTGGGGAATAGAGTTATTTATGGTAATTCCTTCTGATCTAATATTACTTATATTACCAGTTTCAGAGTTATAATATTCTACCTCTACAAATTGTGTGCGATTTTTTAGGTAGGATTCAAACCATTTATGAGGTAATCCTCGAACTCCGATACCATGCAGTTTATTTAATAAAATATTTGATGATACTCTATCGTACGCCTTACTCATGTCAAGGAGTAAACCTACAGCATATTGTCTTTTATTTAATATGTTTAAGATTTCCTGAATATATTGATAAACCGCGTACACAGTAGATCTATTCTTTCTAAATCCGTTTTGTCTTTCGTCAAAAATCTTATACTTTTCACAAAACGAATAAAGACGCTTTGACATAGCTGACTCCAAAACTTTAGAGAACGTAGGCAAGAGAGCTATGGGGCGATAATTTGTACATTCTGTCCGGTCGCCTTTTTTATGCACAGGTTTTATAATTGAACATTTTAACAAGCTAGGAACCAAACCCTCTGAGAAGGATTGGTTTATTAGAAATGTTAACGGTTTTATTAGCTCAATTGCACATTTTTTTATTAGGCTAGGTGGTAGCTCATCATGTCCAAAACTGTTTTTATTTTTCAAATTGTTAATAATATTATAAACTTCGCGAGAGTCTACTGGTGAGATAAATAAGGAGTTTTCCGCTTGTTTTATGACAGGATAACCATATTGTGTGCTAGGTTCCATAGGGTTGTCACTAATTTTATGTTTTGATTTTAATTTTATATTTAGCCTATTTTTAGTTGTAAGCTTCTTAGTACGCTCTTTTATAATATGCCACATAGTTTTAGTTGAGTTATTACTTTTTTTAATTTTCTGTATATAATATAGTTTCTTAGAATGTATAACTACTCTTTTTAAGACTTTTTCGTACTTTTTGTAATATGTTTTTAGCACCGGAGCGTGGTTTTGGGAGAGAAATCTTTTTAATTGCCTCTTATGTCTACAAGATTTTTTGAGTCCTGGTGTTAACCACGTCTTTTTGTTCATAGTTTTTATTTTAAGTCGCGTTTTTGGAATACATCTATTTAATATAATATTTATAGTAGAGTGGAATAAATTATAGTTTGTATTTACATCTTTTTGATCAGAGATAATCGTTTCCCATTTTATGTTTTTTAATTCTGACTTAAATGCATTAGTATTTTTATCCTTAAATAAACGTTTATTTATGTACCAGGTCTCTCGCTCTTTAGGCATATTCGGTAAGGTGATTAGTATTCCTTTATGATCCGATAGTCCGTAATCTTTTACTAAAGTAGTGAAGCCTTTCTGTTGGAAGTTTGTAAACACTAAGTCGATACAGGTGGCAGTTTTGGTGGTAACTCTAGTTGGGACTTTTATGTGTTGGTAGAAGTTAAAGCTTTTCATGAGATTTAATAGAATGGTTTTGCTACTTGAGTGCTCCAAGAGATTAATGTTGAAGTCACCTGCAATCAGTATGTCTTTTTTATTGTCTTTAGGGCTTTTGGTTAATCTTTGTAATACATTTTTAAGTGTATCATAGAATGTGTCTGGCTGTCTATTCTTATGGGGCCAGTACAAAACTAAGATAACTAGATTTTTTTTTTAACAATTTCTATAGCACAAATTTCAATTATATATTCTACAGACATTATTACTATATCTCGTTCTACGTTCCACAAATTCGATATTCTCCTTTAATAATATACACACGCCACCGCCTGAATAATTTTTCCTGTTATATATTGATGCAACACAATAGCCATCTAGTTGCAACAGATTTACTTGATATTGTGTGATCCATGTCTCAGTAAGGCATATTACTTTTATATTTTCTCTTTCTTCAACAATAGATTGCAATAGATAAAGTTTGTTCTTAATACTACAGATGTTTTGGTATAATATGTCATACGTGCTAGCGAAATGTACCTCTTGAGGGTTTAAGAGTCGTTTCAGTGTCATTTGAATGTTGTGTGTTAATAAATGTATTGGCCCTTAAGATACTTTGCTTGGGGGACTGAGTAGAAGCTACGTCAAAGTGATATTTAATTTTGTTGATTGAAATTGGCTGAAAATAGTACGGAATGGTCCCTTTTTTGTTCTTATTTTTATTTTGTGACAAGTCTATTTGATTTTTTTTAGACGTCTTGTAGGTAAGATATTTATCACAGTATTCGTCATAGTCCACGATATAATTAATTTTTTTACAGATTTTTTTTTTACAGATTTTTTTAATGTAAATGTGATGTAGATAATCTGGAAGGTTTATAAATTTACATCGTTCTGAGTTAGTGCATATGTTTTTTAAGAGGCTATTTATTTTGTGTTCATTTGTGTTTATTTGTGTTTTGTGTCTATGCCTTAAATGTTACGTATTATGTAGGCGTTTACAGACAAAATACATGTAGGCATGTATAGCTTCAACAGTATAATTTCATTCATTCATACCTAGAATTTCGCAAACGTGTCAATGAACGTAGGTAACAACGGCGAGCCGTCAACGGTCATCGGCCGATCAGCTGTTTTAAAGCGAAGTTTGTCTTGCTTATGCAAACGTAATCATTGATTTATTTAATTTCTAATGAACATTTAATAAAGTATAAATATGTTTCGTATTAAGTATCATTGACTTTATACATTTCAATCGGATTTACACGAAAAAGCGATGACAAAATTTAAAAGTTTACATGTCTCTAATTCCTTAACGATTCAATATTTTTCGTTCAAATTTTTTTTCATGGATTCCTACCACCATTGCCTAGCTCCCTTTTGACCAGTTGCTCCATAACCTGGTACACCCTGTATAGTTTCCACTGAAGTTAAGGAATGGATACCGATGGCCCGTCCATAGGTTGATAAAAAGATGGTTGGCAGATTATAGGGTTACACGTCGCCCTAAGCAGTTTGGGAAGGGTGTAACAAACATTTAGCCGAGACTGCGGGTGACTGGCCCGAGGATTAGTCCACCATCCGCAGAGAGGCTGACTTTGTGACGGCGATCGACGTCCCGGCGGTGATCGACGTCAGAAGGGGAGGGTACCTCACAGGATATTCCGCCAGACTAGCCACGGAGGACAAGGAATTCGGTACCAGTGGTGGGCCCAATGGCGAAGGAGAGGAGATACGGTGGGTCATGGGGCCGCGGGCCATCCTTTCGTCACTCTAGATGGAGCAAACGGCGTATGCACTGACGATGGCATATCTCAAAAAAAAAGAAAGAAACAAAAGTGTCATCATCATCATCAGCTCATATATGTCCTACTTTTGGGCTCGAACCTCCTCCACAATAGGAGGGAAATTGACCTTACTAAACCGTGCTGGTCAGACAGGTTGGTATAGGATTTTATTTCGGGTTTACCTTCTCTTGCATAGATGATATGTGCGTATTATATCCCTTAGTCGTCTTTTACGACATCCACGAGCAAAAGAGTGGTGAATTGTATTCTTACTCCGTCACCCCACGGACAAAAAAAAAGGTGGAACAAACAGATTTTAGGAAAATAGTACGTTTTTCTTTCCTCACCTCGTTTCAAATTAATTTCTGATAAGCCACAAGTCTCTTAAATTCCAAAAAAATTATTATTAATTGTATTAAACTCTATCGAAAATACTTTTTGAATAAAGTTAATTTAGATTTAGGTGGAAATTACGTCACATTCAATTATGTTACAGATCCAGATTAAATATTAAAGGCTTCTATTATAACGGCAAAGATATTTGAGTCTGTCAATTTTCATTACAACTCCGCCGCTTTTTTCCTAGTGGCAAATTTCGTCAGTCAATCATAATTTCAAGAATCTTTCACTGTATAGAATTGAGAGCTTAATTTAATAATAATTCGAGGAAACATCGTTTGCTTAAAAACAACTTTTTTGTAAGAAATTCTTGGAAACTATTTTCATCACGACACGAGCCTCCTACATAAAGGGAGGGAAATCGATCCACTATACCACGCTGGTCAGACGTGTTGGTATTGAATTTTATGCTAAGCTTTCCTTCATATGCGTCGATTATTCGTCTTTTAAGATACCCAAGGACAAGACACGGGAAATTTGTATTCTTACATATCACATAGAAATGAATATAGAAATTGTTTAAAACTATTTTATGTTTTAATAACAATAATCGTCCAATATGCCGCAGCGTCTGAGAATAAATGTTTATTACCAGTGTATCTACCAGCGGTGACTTACGGCACTGAAACGTGGTCTCTAAATGTCGGCCTCATATAAAAGCTTAAAGTTGCTCAACGGGCTATGGAGAGGGCTATGCTCGGTATTTTTTTACATGATAACGGAACACGGAAATGCTTAGAAGAACGGGTGTAACCGACATAGCCCGCAGAATTAGCACGTTGAAATGGCAATGGGCAGGCCACCTCGCTCGTCGAACCGATAAACATTGGGGAAGAAATGTTCTTGAGTGGCGACCACGTATCGGACGACGCAGCGTAGGACGACCCCCCACTAGGTGGACTGACGACATTCTCAAAGTCGCAGGAACCCGTTGGATGTACGTGGCGCAGGACCGTTCCGAGTGGCATTCTCGTGGGGAGGCCTATGTCCATCAGTGGACGTGTGTAGGCTGATAAATGGATGGATTAAGATTTAGTATATAATTTCTCCAGGTGGTGACAGAGTAAGAATACAGTTCATCACCGCCTTTCTTACCCATGGATGTCACAAAAGGCGGCTGAGGATCACCACATGGAAAATTTACTTGTGTCATGTGTATTAATTTAGGTATCACTTAGAATTTAGGGTACATTATTCCGTAATTCTGGGGGAGTAAAACAAATTGGCATATATGTATACTTACGTATGTTGCGATGCGTGTATCAGTACAAATTCCGGCTACGGTTTGCTGAACAGTAATTAGTGGATTCCGATGAGCTTTGATGTTGCCGCCCTTTGATCACGACGCGTAGTACATGTACAGGAAATTGATGACGTTATATAATAAAAATTATTTATTTATTAACAATATTTATGTATGTACTGTGTGGTCGTTACAGCTGATACACGTCCCACTGCTGGGCTCGAGTCTCCTCTACAATAGTATGGAAATTGACCTTACTATACCATGCTGGTCAAAAAGTTGGTATAGGGTTTTGTTTTGAGATTTCTTACTCTTAGATATTATACGCGTATCCCTTAGTCGTCTTTTATGACAAACACGGGTAGGATAGGGAGTGGTGATTTGTATTCTTACTCCGTCATCACACGAAAACTGATGATGTTTTAGACGTATAAAATACAATTATTTTTAAGGAAGATAGCGAACGTTTTTCGACGTTTTCTCATGAGTCCTCTCATAACATCCTCCCGGAGGGGGGGCCGTCTGTCGAGGAGAGGGTATTCTTCAGGGGGTTATCCGTCGGGCCGACCACTGACGACAAGTCGCCCTGCTCCGGTGATCGGCCCAATGATGAAGGCGACCTGTCACGGGTGGGTTACGGGTATGCGTGCTTACGCCTCTCTGTCGTCCCGGACGGAGTCGGGCGAGGAGTGCGCCGACCGCAAACCACGCTCAAAAAAAAAAAGAGTTCTCTTGTAACTATGAATGTTGAAAAGTGTTAGAAATGTGGTATAAGTAAAAGTCAAATACAAATTCGATAAAATCAGTACAAATAATTTTCTTTCATATCTGAAATATTTGCATCAGACATAATTTAATATTTACACATCCATGTTTTTCTTTAAAAATCAAAAAGAAAGAAATCCTGTTATTTTTCTGAACTATAGACGTAGAAGAAAAGGGGAACTCTTTTTCCCTTTTGACTGAAAAATCAGAATCGTTATTTATTTAACCTACTTCAACTTCTTAATAGTAGGTTTCTTCATACTCTAGTTACTGCTTTAGCTCTGGCATCGAGCATGAAAAAATGTTGACATATAAATAGGCATATGAACTAGTTTTAGCCAAAAATCGGTTAAAAATATTTTGTTTCTCTGTTTGTTTCGGGTAATGTTCAAAACAGCTGACTCGATATTGATAATATTTTACTACCAACTAACTGTTTATATAACAAATAACTTAAGGCCCATTTACATGATGCAAGTTTCTAGCCTGTTGCATTTTTTTTTTTTTTTATGGGTGGGCTATGGTAACCGCACGCGCGGTCCAGTCCGTCCGGGGCGATGAAAGGACGGCGCGCGGGTCCATAACCCACCCGTACCCACGTCACCTCGTTGTTGGGCCGACCACCGGAGCAGATGTGACTTGTCGTCAGTGGTCGGCCTGACGGAATACCCTTTCGGGTAACCTCACCTCTCGACGTCCTGGGACGTCGGTCGCCGTCGCGCGGTTAGCCTCTCCGCGGGTGACGGACAATTCCCCGGTCCGAACATACGCGGCCTCGGCTAGGGCGGCATTAGGCGCAGATACTCGCGCCTGCGCCGCCCGAGTCGCCGGCGGCGGAACGTGTCGCCGAATAGGAGCTCTACTCGCTAGCTCTGCTCTACTCTACTCTCTACTCTACTCGCTACTTCTAGCCTGTTGCATACCATTAAATTGAAACAATAAATGACTTATGTGGTCTAAACAACACGTAACATTATTGATTTGTTTATGAAAGTTTTGTTTCAAAACTTTTATCGGTGTATGCAGCACAGGCAATAATTTCTTAAACAATTCTTTTATTCAACTGAATTCTTACTCCATTTTCAAACACAAGTGCAGTGAATATATGTTAATCGTTACGTGCATTGCGATTCTTATAATTTTAACTGACCGAACAGACGTTTTTCTGCTTAAATCTAAAATATTGTGAAAGAAATTCTCCTTGAAATCAATTGCAGAGCTATCTACCGGTTCCAATTATTAATCTGAACCATTTTTATAACCATCGGATCAGTCACAAAAAATATCATTGCCCTTGTATGTACAAGAAAATGGCATCGTGTAAATGACACTTTAGACTTTGTTAGATCCTGGTATTACTACGGGAAAAGGAACTACGCTGGTGAAACTTACTAGTTCAAAATAAAAGTCTTACCTACGTAGTCGAACAAATGTTATTTACAATCGTTTCTCGTAACAAATTAATTAATCTTAACGATGTGAATAAATTATATATAATTTTTTGCGATAATTAAGTTGTTGCCTACCGGTTGTCAGTAATTGTGCAAGATTTGATTGCAATTAAGTTGAGCGTGTACGTGTATCTGTGTGAGCACGCACTTGAGAGTGTGGGTGCGTGTATGTGTGTGTGTATGTGTGTCTTTATGTACTATTGTATGTGTACGTGGAAGTGTATGGTTATAAGCAAGACAAAGATATTACAAATTCTGGTAATATTTATGGGTACTTACCCATATGTTTAAAGTGTAAAGAAGATAAAAAAGGGACCCGTCGCTCAGGACGCTTGGCAGATGTGAAACATCAAATAATTTTGTACACAGTATATATGAATAAAAGTACAGATTACGACAGGAACGAATATGGCATAAAGTATTAATAAAATATTACTTTTTTTTTTCAGAAAATGATGTTATTTATTCAATAAACATTTATTTTCATTAGTATACACAATAGGTATAAGTTTAGGTTAATAATATATATTGAGCTCACTAGATGGCGTTTTACGAAATTATAAAACAGGTTATGGTTTTGTTACACAAATGTACATAACCAAACGTGGCGTTAACGTCACGCCAACGATCAGGTTCACTCTCGCCTATAGATATTTTACATCAAAAAGTAAAACAGAAGATAATAATAATAATAATAATCTATTATCACTAATAGGACTATTGTGGCCAATAAGCCAGACATCGTGGTGATAGATCGGCTAGAGCGCCGTGCAATGATTGTTGATGTCACTATTCCGCATGACGGGAATCTCGTGAAGGCTGAGAAAGATAAACAAATAAAATATCAAGACTTAGCTCACGAGATTGTCGACATGTGGGATGTGGACACGGCAATCGTTGTACCGATAGTCATTTCGACCAATGGGATAATAGCCAAGAGCCTCGATCAACACCTAAAGAGGCTCGCGTTAGGTAGTTGGATTGCGGGTCTGATGCAGAAGGCGGTATTACTGAACACAGCGCGCATAGTGAGGAAGTTCCTCTCTTTGTAGCCCTAACCGCCGGCGGCTTGGTCCTTGTATTCACTACCGGTGGGTCAATACGCTTTTTATATGTTTAAATATTTTATTTTTTATATCATATTTAAAAATGTATTAGGTAGTTTTTAAGTTGAATAAATGTAATAATAATAATTTATTCAGTACTCTTACTTATATAACTAGCTTATGAAACATATTTTACTTTCTATACTAATTAACATTTTTCATAAGATTAGAATACTCTGATCTTAAACTAGACACGAGGCCTGTGCTATAAGTATCAGAGCACATACATAAGTTAAGTAATAATATACCTACTTTATTATTTATAAAGTGTGGTGACGGAGTCAGAATACAATCCACCACTACCTTTCTTACCCGTGAGTCTCGTAAAAGACGACTAAGGGATATAATACACATATGACATCTATGCAAGAGAAGAAAACTCGAAACAAAACCTATACCAACCTGTCAGTATGTTATAGTAAGATCAATTTCCCTCCTATTGTGGAGGAGGCTCGAGCCCAAGTAGTACGTATATGAGCCGAAATGATGAGTGATGACTATTTATAAAGAAGGTTGACTCACGGTTAGGATTTTTGAGTATATCGTACTCCGAGTCGAGAGAATAAATTTTTCAAACATATTTTCCAGATATTCATACATCTAAAACGAATTTTATAAATATTAATTCAAAAGAATTTTATAGACTTACTAGCTGACCCAACAGGCGTTGTTCTGTTCAAATCTACAATATGGGTAAAATAAATTCTTCTTGAAATCGATCGCAGCGCTACCAACCGGTTCCAATTATTAATCTAAACCATCCAGAAATGGATGCATATCCATCGGAACAACGATAAAAAATCAGCTTCAAAATCGATTCTGCCGCTTAGAAGGAGTTTAATTACAAACACAGCCCACAGAAGATTTTTATAAAGACTAGCAACTCACTAGACTAGCAACCCACCCTCGCTTCGCTTCAGTTCAGTTCTTAGTCGTGTAGTTCCCGTTCCCGTGGTAATATCAGGATAAAATATAGCCTATATTACTCCCTCATATTATAGCTTTCCATTGGTGAAATTATTTTTGAAATACGTTGCGTGGTTTAAGCGTGAAAGCGTAACAAACAAACAAACTTACTTTCGCATTTTTAATATTAGTAATTACTAACAACCCGCCCTCGCTTCGGTTTCAGTTGCCTTACCCGCGTGGTTCCCAATCCCGTAGGAATACCGGGATAAAATACAGCCTAGATTACTCCCTGATATTATAGTTTTCATCTGGTGAAAGAATTTTTGAAATCGGTCCAGCCGTTTTAAAGATTACCCGGAACAAACAGACAGATAGACAAAAAAATATAAAGTGATTTTTAGGCATATGTATAGTGCAAATAACCGTGTGAGCATGAAAAAGCCTATTATTTTGACATTACAAACAGACACCATAATTTTATTTATTGGTATAGATTACAATACTAGGTTAGTTTAGGTAAAGTTTTCTCTAAATTTGGCAAAGAGAACTCTTAATTTAATTTAATAACCAAATTTCAAAGTCACAGATTTGCTTCATTCAGAATATCTAACTATAATGTAATAAGCCTTCCAATGCTAAAACAAAGACTATTAAGGATTCGACAACAGTAATTTATAGACGTGCAAATACTGTATTCAAATTCTATTTATCCAATTCTAAATTCTTGTGAGATATTGCTGAGATGTTCCGACAGATTCCAGAATCACCTGAAGTCGAAACAAGCCTTTAATTAAACTCGTCGTTGTCAATATACTGTTAATTTTAACATTCCGTGAAACTTTATAGGTTTTAATTATGTATAAGTATAACATATTGTATTGCTATGGCTATGATATTGATAGATACTAGTAAGATTGAATGTAAGTTTCCGTGTTGTGACGGAGTAAGAATTCGGCTCTCCCATTTTTGTCTGTGGGTATCGTAAAAGGCAACTAAGGGATATCTTGTGGATATAACAACAATACAAAAGATGTAAAACTTGAAATAAAATCCTATACCAACCCGCGATGACCACTGACTACAAGTCATATCTGCTCCGGTGGTCGGCCCAACAAAGAGGTGACGTGGGTACGGGTGGGTTATGGGCCCGCGCGCCGTTCTTTCATCGCCCCGGACGGACTGGACCGCGCGTGCGCTTACCATAGCCCACCCATAAAAAAAAATACCAACCCGCGACGATGATGATTTTTAAATTAATGTGTTAATATTTTCTTACTATTTTATGTTTAAAGGCTCTTTCATCTAGACTTTATTTATTTTTTCGGAGTATCACTTTCCTTAATATTGACAGATCTTCAAAAAGACAAATCAATGTTTTTAACAACAGGGTGCAGCACAGGGCATATCCACTCTGTTAATGGTATCGTCTGGGCATTTTGGTGAAACACGAAAACGTATATAGCATCACTGTACTGTAGCACTTTTTCTGCATTATATAAGCATAAATTTATTAAAAATATATTAAAATATTGAACATAATATAAGTCACTATATATTATTTCGCGTTCCCTCCAAAACTTTCTTGAACGCCCAACTTTCTGAGGGTGTTTGCGTGTGGTGGGTTTTGGTGATGCCTTTTGGTATCACAAAATCTCATTGCAAGCATTCACACTTCCTTAACTTCCTTTACGGTATGTCTACCGGCCTAACAAAAGTCCATGAGCGACAGCAACACTTACCATCAGGTGTTCCGATTGCTCCTTTGCCACCGTTTGCAATAAAATAAATAGTAATAATAAAAAAAAATATTTAAATATTTATCGCAGCCAACATATGTCCCACTGATGGGCACAGGGCTCCTCCACAATGAGAGAGAATTTGACCTAATATACCATGCTGGTCAGACATGTTGGTATCGGGTTTCATTTCGAGTTTTCCTTTCTTGCATAGATGATATGTACATTTATATCCCTTAGTCGTCTTTTACGACATCCACGGGTAAAATTGAGAGTGGTGAATTGTATTCTTACTCCCTCACCACACGGAATTTAAATATATAAATGGAAAATATCTGTCATAAAAGCCGTTTTATTGAAACGAATAACCATTGCCTATAATATTTATAAAAATATACGTAATTAACACCAATCGGTGTAAAATGACAAAAAGCCGGCAGGACGAATTAAAATGGATGCCGGTAAACAAGGCTTTGACAGATAATAAAATACTCGTCTATGGCGCGAATGTTACACAATGAGGATTATTTAATTTTACCTTTGATTTGTCACTGGGATTTAAGAGGCGTAATGAATTTCAGCTTTTTGTTTTGTTGATAATTGTAACACAATTATAATTATATTAATATTCACATCGACAATTGTTGTGTATATTAAAAAAAGAGAAACAACATTCTAATAACCTTTAAACTATAAACTATGTAAACTAAACTATCCTTATTAATAATATAAAGGCGAAAGTAAGTTTGTTGTTAACAAACAAACACGCTTTCACGCTTAAACCATCAAACCGATTTCAAAAATTCTTACACTAATGGAAAGTTATATCAGGGAGTAACATAGGTTATACTGTATCACGGTATTCCCACGGGAACGGGAACCACGTGCGTAAGGCGAAACCAAAACAAAGCGACCGCGGTTTGCTAGTAATATATAAACTAAACTATAAAATCTTCTCCGTGTCGTATTGGAGTAAGAATACAAATTACCACTTTTTTTTTTATTCGGGGTGGGTCGCGTTCGGCGCACTCCTCGCACCACTCCGTCCGAGGCGACAGAGGGGCGTAAGCACGTACACCCGCAACCCACCCGAACACCACGTCGCCTTCGTTGTTGGACCGACCACCGGAGCAGGGTTACTTGTCGGCAGTGGTCGGCCCGACGGAATACCCCCTAGTGGGTTACCCTCCCATCGACTGACGTCCCCCCCCCCCTTCGGGCAGAACTAATTCCCCGGTCACGTCACCCGCGGCCTCGGCTAGGGCGGCATGAGGTGCGGGTAGTTGCGCCTACGCCGCCCCAATCACCGGCGGCGGGTCGCTTCGTCGAGGTTGCGTTCCTTGCGCGCGAGACCCGCCGCCTCCTTCCGGGAGACTACTACCTTGCAGAAGGCTGTGACCGTGTCCCAGTTTCTGATGCTGTCGAGCATCGCCCTGGCGATGGTCGGCAGCGTCAGGTCGGCACCGATGATTGCGACGAGATACAATTCACCACTTGAAGTCCCTTGAGAGAAGTCTAGTGGTTCAGTTAAGTAACTAGTTCTTCAGTTCAACTAACTAGTTCTTTAACTCTAGTTCCCTGTCTTGCCAGTCGATGTCGTAACAAACGACTAAGGGATACATTATGCAGATAACATCTATGCTAGAGAAGGAAATCTTGACATAAAACCCTATGCGAATAAGTCTGATCAGCGTGCTATTAAGTAGATCAATTTTGTACCCTTATGTAGGAGGCTTGAGCTTAATCAATTTTTCTCCCCTTATGGAGGAGCCTTGATTACAAGAGTGGGACTTATGTGACTTAGATGATGATGACGATGAAATAATCAAACATTAAAATTTAACATTTCAACGAAGTAAATGTTATTAAGTTTTAATCTATTGATAAAAATCACAACAAAATCTCTTAGGAGTTTTGAAGAACATCATACGCATATAAAATTATACAACAAACAATAAATTAAAAAAATGTGTTCTGCTGTTTTTATCGCTCATTCTCATTTTCGATAAATGTATTAAGTAAGCACTCGGTTTCTCTTGCTTTATTCTATGTATGGGTCATATTCCTCCATCCATCTGCCTGTAGACGTCTACTATTGATTAGCCTGTAGGCGATAACTGTTGGATGTATTTACTTAGAACAGTTCCGTATCGCTTGCATCTAACGATCCTCTGCGACTTAAGATTTCATTAAACCAACCTAATAAAGACTCATTCTATGATCTGTCATCCAATTTGTGAGTACCGCTCGAGAATCTTTCTTCCTCAACGTTTATCAGACCGATAAACGATATGGCCTGCGCATTTCTACTTCAACATATCAATTCTTTAGATTAAATCAAACTAACAGCAACCTGTGGTTTTACCTGCATAGTTCTCCTTCCCGTGGGAATATCGAGATAAATAGAATAGAATAGAAATAGATTTATTAAAGGAAAAATGCACATATATACAATTAATTGGTTACTTCTGCCAAACTGTATTACAGTTTGTTGGCAGATGAAGCTCCCTGGGTTTTAGCACAATTTTTATTATGAGATTACTATATTTGGTATTATTATTACTAAACTTAAATTAAAATTAAACTATAATTATAATAACATACACTGACATTTCATCCGATTACTTGTGAATAACAACAACTTACTATTAATCATATACAAATTATAGCCTATGTGTTATTCTGATATATAAGCTATATTATTGTGAAGATTCATCAAAATCCATTCATTACTTTTTGCGTGAAAGAGCAACAAACATCCTCAGAAACTCGCATACTCACAAACTTTCGCGTTTATAATATTAGTAAGATGTATGTGTGGTGACGGCGTAAAAATACAATTCAACAATCACTTTCTTATCCGTGGGTATCATAAAAGATAACTAAAGGATTATTTGCAGATAATATCTATGCAAGAGAAGAAATACACGAAATGAAACCTTATATCAACCCTTCTGACTAGCGTGGTATAGTAATTCAATTTCCCTCCCATTGTGGAGGAGGCGAGCTCAATAGTGAGACGTATATGAGCTGTGATGATGATGAAGATGATGATATTAAATACACCTGTTTTACAACATATATATAACCAGCAGCGCCCTGAGGTTTTACCCGCATAGTTCCCCTTCCCTTAGGAATATCGAGATTATTTATAGTCTATGTGTTATTACGATCTGTAAGCTATATTATTGTGAAATTTCATCAAAATCCGTTCAGTAGTTTTTGCGTGAAAGAGCAACAAAATACATACTACATGCTCACAAACGTTCGCGTTTTTAATATTACTAGCTGACTCAACAGACGTTGTTCTATTCAAATAAGCGCCACTCTCGAAATTCCTTGAACATGCACACAGTTTCATTAACATTGGACCAGCCGTTTAGGAGGAGTTCAGTGACACACGTACACAAGAAATTTATATTTAAAGATAGTAGGATACATTTCTCTCCATTGCACGCTGAGCGACTTTGAGCCTTATTATGAGGCCATAGATCACACATAGATAGATCTACATCGATTCCGTAAAATCCAATTACAGTAAGATAATTAAGTAATACTCATAAAACACAGCAACGGAATTGATTTAAAAACACCAAGTTGCTAAAGGAAATATAACAATGGTTAGTTACAATAAAACTTTGAGCTATATTTAAATATCAGGCAGAGTAATAAGTTTCCAATTAGGACGAGTACACGGTAGGCGTTTTTCAACGTTTCAAGTTGGCCACGGGCGACAAGGAATTCGGTGAGGGAATACGGGAATAAGAGTCGCCGCTCCGGA
The DNA here is from genome assembly GCA_032191425.1 of Lymantria dispar. Classification (NCBI taxonomy): domain Eukaryota; kingdom Metazoa; phylum Arthropoda; class Insecta; order Lepidoptera; family Erebidae; genus Lymantria; species Lymantria dispar. The sequence continues at coordinate 29,754,065 of CM063455.1, forward strand.
TGGAGTGGGCAGCGTGTGTATTGACCATAATATCCTAGAGAAAAAAAAAAGAGTTTCTCAATGTTTACCTTAAAAAAATTTACTGTGTGTGGTTATGAAACCACGTAAAAGTGATTTTTTTTTTGCATTACAAAAAAATAGCAACATTTACATTAAACACTAATAAAAACAAACAAATAACGTGGAGCACTAGCACAATTGAGTAATAGTCAACACACTTCACGGTCAGCTGATGCCAACGCCGCCACGGCTGCTCTGTCAAGCGCCTTTCACTTTACCACTACTCCGCGGCCGACCGTCACGCGACATGCAATAGATGGACGAAAAAATTTGAGGCGATGAAAGTTGAAAATATCATCCTAATTACTCAGGATCGAAACAATATGTACTCTTCTTCAATCAGACATATTGCAAAAATTTTTGGCAATAGTTTTATGATCGACCAGGCTGTTATCAACCATTCGTGGATATGTAATTGTTAACCATTCGGAGTTAGCCCTAGTCTATACAAAGTTATTAATTGTTATATACGACAACCACGAGTAATTTAAGAGATAATATTTATATACGCAGCCGCTAACATGAAGCATTTTGAAAAATATGTTATAAAAGCTAAAACGCCTTAGCGTTTTTTCAGGTATCTGAAATCTACCTGAATCTCCTTAGGTATTACATAAAAGTTGCACATATCCTAAATGTAAATCAAATGACTTATTTATATTAATAAAACTATTTTTACGGATATTGAAGTGAAACTTCTAATGCGACTTCTAACAAGATTGCGTTAAACGTTTAACGCTACGGGAATAGAAAAAGATAGAGCGAGAGTGAAGGCGTGGCACTCGAACGCATGCGCTTAGTATACCTACCTACCTACCTACGTTACAGGCCAGCGCGAGCGTTAGTGACGAGTATTTTTATGTTTATTGTTTTTTTAATATTGACATAAACACGTGGCACTATCCCCTATCGCGCCAAACATCGCGGCGCTCTCGAGTACCCCGCGCGCTTGGGTATATTGAAAAAAGTTCAGTGAATTTTATGATTTTACGTAAACTATTATTGCTGCTATATGACAAGGAAATATGAAATAAAATATATATTAATAGCTTTTGATTGGTTGATTTAAATACATGTACTAAAAGTAATTGTAGTATTAAAAAGTATTTTTTTGGGTCAAATGGTGTCCCAAAGGCGCTCTAGGGGCTATAAGAGTTTCACTTCTGTTCTGCAAAAAAAAAATTAATAATAATATTTTTTTTTATTAGAAAGACACCGCGCATTAAGGATATAATCCTTGTGTTGCGGGGGACTTTACAAATATATAATTACGACACACATTACATACGGAACTTGTAGATTGCAATAAAGTGTTATCCTGCGTGAGATCCGACGCTGGCACGGTAGGTCGGTATCTTAACCACTACGCCATCTGTGCAGTCAAAATTGCCCAACGTTTCGAATACTTTTTAGCGTCCATGGTCATGAATGGACTAAGATGCAAAACATCTTGTAAAAATCCAACAAGTCATTATTATTATAGAGATTGATACCTGCCTGCTACAGAATTATTTATTAAATTTTGACTCACAGCTTGACACAAACTTACAGCCAGTACAAAAAGTAAATTCAAAACACAATCCTATATCAACTTGTATGACCAATACAGTATAGTAGGTTTATTTCCCTTCTATTGTGGAGAAGCCCAGGCCACAATGCGAGCTGTATTGATGAGGTGATGTTTAACAAATTATGTTTTTAAGCATATAATATGCGGCGTAACTTCAGCCTGCTACAATTGCATCCTAAACCATTAAGCAATCATGTAATTATTTCTTAAGAATTTACGCACATAAATTTTATATTAAATAATAAAATATGGACATGAGTTAGGTTTTCCAACTGGTAGAACCTAGAATTCTATGCCTCAGTTATTTTTATTTTAATTAATACTGGGGTGCTTAAATTACAGATTATCAACTTGCAATACGGGAAGTAAGCATTGATCTAATTGCAACTATAAAATAAGTCTAGTGGTTCTACGTCATGAACTTTTATGCAATAGATTCGATTTCCATACGGCACAATTGTTTGTTTTAAGTATTAATAAGGCTTTTCTTCTTAATTAGTAAGGCTTATCTTACCCGTGAGTGATCGTACGAGACGACTAAGGGATATAAAACACATATAACATCTATGCGAGAGAAGGAAAACTGGAAATAAAACCTTATACCAACACGTCTGACCAGCGTGGTATAGTAGGTCAATTACCCTTCCATTATGGAGGAGACCCGAGTCCAACAGTGGGATGTATATGGGCTGAGATGATGAAGGCTTTTTTTATGGATGGACTATGGTCAACGCACACGCCGTCCATTCCGTCCGGGGCGACGAAAGGACGGCGCGTGGGCCCATAACCCACCCGAACCCACGTCGGCTTCGTCGTTGGGCCGAACACCAGTGCCAAGTTCCTCGTCCTCAGTGGTCGGCCCGACGGAATACCCTTTTTGGTACCCTCACCTCTCGACGTTCCTGTCCCGGGACGTCGGTCTTCATCGCGCGGTCAGCCTCTCCGCGGTTAACTGAATAATCCAAGGTTGATGGTATTATTTCAACGGTAATTGTTTGTTGGCAGCGTTGTGATCCGGTATTAGTATACTAGATTTATTAGGTTTAAATTAATAAATTGTCATAATAATTACTACAAATTTAATGTTTAATAATTGCTAACCATAAACAATATATATTTTTCATATAGAATCATTTTCTTCTTGTACTGGCAATAAATTTGTGGCAAATTGTCGATTAAAATTAAATAACTAATTTCTGTAGCGGGTTGATAATTATTAATCTCTGTAATAACGATGACTGAAAGTACTCCAAGAGGTTCATGATTACAGATAATTCTTGGCCTTAACTTAGGTATTATCTTTATCTCAGAGATAAATTCATAGTAGCGTATATACCTTGAAATCGGTGACGATCAAGCTGTACACCTGATGGTAAGTGTTGCTGCCGCTCATGGACCTTTGCAAGGTTACCGCCTATCGTGAAGAAAGTCTAAAGGCGTGCAATGAGGTTCGGTTATTCTAAAAAAAGAAAAACACGACTTAAACCCACCACACGCAAACACCCTCAGAAAGTTGGGCTTCCGGCTTTCTCGCTCACCGAATGAAGCGCAGTAACAAATTGCTACTACTCAGACGTCGATTTTCTGCTCAGTGTGGAACTACTCCGGATGGACAGGCCCGCGACTGTAGATAGACAACTGTCAACAGCGTGGTACTAACACTATATTTATTTAGCATCGTCTCGGCTCATATATGTCAAACTGCTGGTCTCGAGCGTCTACCTCAATGGGAAGGAAATTGACCTTACTTTATGCAGGTCAGATACTCATATACACAGGTCACAGCTCATATAAATCCACTGTTAGGCTCAATCCTCCTCCACAGTAGACGTAAATTAAACTATACCATGCTGGTTAAACGGGTTTTCGGGTTTGCTTGCTCTTGCATAGATGTTATTCTAAACTTCGAGAAATTTGAAAATTGTCGTAAAAGACGACTAAGGGAATAATACGCAAATAACAGCTTTGCAAGAAAAGACAACTCCAAATAAAACCCTATAATCAACCCGTCTGACTAGCGTGGTAGTGGTTACCCCCCTTTGTGGAGAAGGCTCAAGCCCAGCAGTCGAACTGACATGATGATGAGTACTCACGTAACCATCAGTAATCATAAATGAAATTCTTTCTAGAATGAAAAAAAGAATTCAGTTATATACGCTTGTATTTAATGAATTCATTACAAAGAAGTCTGTCACGAATAAAACCCTTTTATAAATCCTTATTATGTTTCACAATGAAATAACAAATATTCTAACGTTAAATTCGTTAATAAATTTGGAAATATTAGTTCTATGTCACGGAAATATTCGAAACATATACAGAGTGTTTTCTTTTTCTATTTACTGATCTTTTACGTCTAAAAAAATATTTAATTAAAAAATTAATTTCGACTTGGGAAAATTTACAAATCTATGTTATATAATATTTATGCAAAAAACTTTTAAATCTTAAAAATTAAGTTGCAGTTTTTATTGTGACTTAATTACTAGCTGCAGATGACTGTGCGAGCTTTACCCGGAGTGGTTGGGGGATTGCAGAAATTTTTGACTGTGTTACCTACACACACCTAGAACTAGCTAGACACACCCCCCTACTAACGGGTTGGGATGTGTGATGACAAAGACGAAGACAGCAGGGTCGGGAGCACTGTTGTATGTCTTACCTGATGGTCGGTAGGCCAAAATCTATATGAAGGTCCACATTGTGCATGTATTACGATGCTCTCGTCGCACAACGCATAAACTTATTCTGAAGTACATACTTGAAATTGGTGTAACCCGAAAAGTTTATGCCGCACATACAAGATGTATAATAGAAATTTAATAACGAGAGAGGGAAGCTATGTAACCATTTTAAGACTAAGACTGTGCATGCGAACTAGCCTTAACCAGTCGAACAAACATGATGCAATGAAAATCAGTCCACTGTCGAGAATCATACATAAAACGACGTTAAGCTTTAAAATAAGTTTTGAGGTTCTTTCTCAGAAAGAGTAATCAACATACTATATGTGGTATATAAAATGTTGATTACTCTTTGCTGGCCAGACAGTTTGATGTAGCATTTTTTCGTTTCCATGCAGAAATGTTATAAGCATATCATATCCCTTGTGATAAGACGCGATGAATTTTTACTCGCACAGAAAAAAAAGCAGCCTGTATACAAAAAATATCAGTCCCCAGGGCCAAGAAGATTTAATTGTTAACTTATATAACTGCGGTTAGTTACCAACGAGTGTTTTGCCAAGATTAACTATAGGGATTCCGGTCGGTCCCTCACTCACTCCTAATGCTAATTATAAACATTTAAAAATTCAATTAAATTATTCGAGCTTTTAAATGCCTTTTTAATTGGGTCGTATTTAGTTCTACTTTATTAATTTCTCAATTTAAGTAATAGGTATTATAATACTAACGTAAAAGATAACTGAGGGTTATAATATGCTGATAACATCGATTCAAGAGACGGAAAACTCGAATTAAACGCATTGGCATAGCGTTTAATTCGAGTTTTCCGTCTCTGCCTGACCAGCGTGGTATAGTAGGTTGAATTTCTTCCTGCAAAAAGGAGGCCCGAGCCCTACAGTGAGAGATATATGGCATGAAGTGATGATGATGTTAATACTATTTCTGAATAACAGTTTTTAATACCTCTTTTTCCGTGTGATAATAGAGTAAGAGTACAATAAGATGACAAGGGAATATAATGCCCATATAACATCGAGGAAGGAAAACTCGAAACAGAACCTTATACTAATACCTTTCACCAGCATGGTATAGCAGGTCAATTTCCCTCCTCTTTTGGGGAAGCTGGAGCTCAGCAGTGAGTACATGCATTTCAGCCTATCGCCGTCCACTGCTGGACGTAGACCTCTCTCTTGTTACGCCACGGAGTACGGTCCTGTGCCGCCTGCATCCGAATATTGCCAACCCTTAAATTGCTCATAGGTGTTATAAAAAAGGATTGAAAGCTCTACATCGACCTGGGCCAACTTTATCTTATGATGTCTGGTCAAAGATTACATGCCCAAGCGGCTTAACGCCAGGCAGAGAGTCGGCAATAAAACTATTGCCAAAACTTCTGCCATACTCTATATATTGCAACGATCTCAAGAAATTGGGGTATGAGTAGTATGATGATGATCTGGTGATCTGTGCTGTCGATTTTGATGATCCTTACGGTCAAGTAAGGGCCGTGATAATCGTCAATAATAGACAGAAGCTTGGCTGCTCTCCTGGTATTCTGAACTTCTTGACCAGCAGTGACTACTTATCGCTGGTTGGGCTCTGTTCTCGTTTACCATCAAAGCCTTCCATAGACTTCCGCTAATGGATATAGGCTCTTTACGAGACTTTCACGCATCCAGCTGTTCCCTGCGACTTTAGCTTCACAGTCGACCTAGTAGATGGTCATTCGGGTGCAAACAATATTTTCACATTTACTATCTTCCTGGCTGTAAAATCCATTTGAAACCACGGTGAAAGCTTGTATAGATATAAAGCTCAAACTCACTAAAACCATCGCTACACGCTTAGAAGGATCATAAAATAAATCATACGAGTTTATGACCCAACTATTCAGCCATTAAAATATGGTGAAACGCTTAGCAGAGCTCTAGGGGGGGTGAATGGTGAAACTGCAAGCAATGAATATTGTGGCTAAAGAATATAAGTCCAACGTTTTATATCTTAAACTAGACGATTATGAGTTATGAAGAAAATATTAATGTGGGAACTATGAATATAGAGGGGAGATGAATGCATTTGACTAAAGTAATTTATTTTGTGAGGATTTCAAATGCTGAAATTATAGATTCAATTTTATCTTTATTATAAAAGTAGCAATCTGCCTCGGTCCGCTTTGGTTTCGTGATTGGAGGTAGCATGTGGGATATAGTACAATCATATTTCTTATTTGTTTTTGTATTCTATATTGTGTGCTATTCCGTGTGGTGATGGAGTAAGAATACAATTCACTACTCCGTAAAAGACGACTAAGACTATTACAGATGACCAGAGAAGTAATACTCGTAATGAAATACTCCTATCCAACCCGTCTAACAAGCATGCTATAGTAGGTCGATTTTCTTCTCATTATCATAAAGGATCGAGCCTAGCAATGTAACATTTGTGAGCTGTGATGATACTGATGATTATATAGAGAAAAATTTATGTATTCTAATGCGAAGGCTATCACGCTGGGGCATGCTTAATAAACATGTTAAGTACATATAATTTCATTTAAAAGAAGTAATTTGCAAGGCTCTCGAGTGGCAACCACGTATTGGACGACGCAGTGTAGGATGCCCCCCCCCCACTAGGTGGACCGACGACCTGATGAAAATTGCTGGGCGTCGTTTTTTTTTTTTTTTATTGCAAGCAGTGGCAAACGGGCAAACAGTACACCTGATGGTAAGTGTTGCTGCTGCTCATGGACCTTTACAAGGCCGCTGCCTACCGTGCAGGGAATGAAGGGAGTGTGAATGCGTGCATTGAGGCTCGGTGATACCAAAGGTACCACCAACACCCTCCACACGCGAACACCCTCAGAAAGTTGGGCTTGGAAAGTCGTTGGATGCAGGCGGCACAGGACCGCACTTTGTGGCGTAACATGAGGGAGGCCTACGTCCAGCAGTGAACGGCGATAGGCGGAAATGATGATGATGATGATGAATTTGAAAAATGATGTGCTGGCGCAGTTTCTTGTCGGACCTTCTCAACTTTTCGCTGTATTTAGATCCTGTAGAAGATTATTAACTTAATTTCAAAGTAAATATAAAATTAACAATATGTATGTAGTTTGACATAACTAGCGGATCCTCGCAACTTCATTTACATAGTGAAAGAGAAAGAGAGGATTAGAGAGATAGGGTCGTAGGTACCTACATCCCTCAGCGCATTTAATGGAAACTCTTTAAAATTCTCCTTTTCTATGAAATAGCTCCATTTAAAAATTATGTATTATATAAAATATTAAAGATTTAATAATATTTGTTGTAAATATATTTATTATAATTATTTATTGATAAATTTAACTGTTGGCAAATGGCACAGGACCGTTGCGAGTGGCATTCTAGTGGGAAGGCCCTATGTCCAGCAGTGGACGTCTACAGGCTGATTGATGGATGGATGAAAAATTTATTTACCAACATTTATTTTCCGTGCAGTGACGGAGTAAGAATACAAATCAGCATACCCTATCTTGTCCGTGTATGTTGTAAAAGACGCGTATAGGATATAATATGCACATAATATCTGCGCAAGAGAAGGAAAACTCGAAGTGGAACCTTATACCAAAATGTCTGATCAGCATGGTATAGTAGGTCCAATACTCTCCTATTGTGGAGGAAACTCGAGCCCAACAGTGGGACGTATGTGGGCTGCGATGATGAGCAACATTTACTATTGCAATGGTAGTTATATCATCATCATCATTTCAGCCTATCGCCGTCCACTGCTGGACGTAGGCCTCCCTCATGTTGCGCCACAATGAGTGGTCCTGTGCCGCCTGCATCCAACGATGCCCAGCCACCTTCACTAGGTCATCGGTCCACCTAGTGGGGGGGCGTCCTACACTGCGTCGTCCGATACGTGGTCGCCACTCGAGAACCTTTCTTCCACAGCGGTTGTCGGTTCGTCGAGCGATGTGGCCTGCCCATTGCCACTTCAGCGTGCTAATTCTTCGTGCACGCTGAAGTGCATGGTAGTTATAGCAATGTTTTAAATGTTAATTATCCAATAGCAATGGTTACAATAACGAGGGCTACCAAGCCATAGAATCATTTATGATAAGTATAAAATAATAATATTTTGCACATGATTTTCGTAGAATATTTTCTTAGAACACATCTACGTTGCGTCTACGTTACTATGGCAAATTTGACGTAAGACAGCCCTATGGTTTCAGAGATTGATTAATAAGTGAGTAGTATATCCTTACTAATATTATAAAAGCGAAAGTAAATTTGTTTGTTGGTTACGCTTTCACGTATAAACAACCGAACCAATTTTAAAAATATCTTTTACTAATGAAAGGCTATAATATCAGGGAGTATATAGGCTATATTTTATCCTGGCTGAAACCGAAGCGAAGCGAGGGCGGATTGATCTTGTGTACGTATGTATGTCACTGAACTCTTCCTAAATGGCTGTTTGGATGTTGATGAATTTTTTTGTGTGTATTCAAGGGGATTCGAGAATGGTTTGGATTCACAATTCGACCCGGTAGGTGGCGTTATTTTCTTTGAACAGAACCACGTCTGTTGGGTCAGCTATTATATTATGCTTTCGTATTTATTAGTAAGGATAAATGATTTGAATCCGTTTGATTCGATTTTCCTATTCCCCTGGTGCTCCTTTAGAAGATTTTTATAGGTGATACATTGCATCCACTTTAATATATGAACTAAGAATTTTATCAGATGGAATGCAATTCTTATTTGTTCTCACCCCACGTCTCCACCTGACAGAAAAATCACAGTGCAACTCTCTGATGATAAGATCTACCTTAACAGATTTTAATATTAAAAAAACACATTTAAAATATCAACTCGGGTGAGAAAAAGGACAATTGCGTTCAAAAACCGGAATAAAACTCGTATAATGTAAGTTGGAGTGCGTTCAAAATGTTAAAATGTTTTCAAATACATCATAATAGGCCATAATCTTGGGCAGTTAAGGTATCAACAGGCAAATAAAAACTTCGCATTTTGATATAGTGTTAAAGAGGCAAGTTATAAATTTATTGTTCACGATAAACCGTAAATTCGTATATGTGGAATTTGAAAGGGGGCGTATAGGGTTATGGGTGAACTCGTCGAAATTATCGAGAGACTTTATAAGTGTTATTTGGAAGAGCTTTTTTATTGACTATAAGGTAGGCGTTGGCAACATAAAAGCTTTGGATTGTTGCTTAACTTTTGTTAATTGGTTATATTTAACTAATAGCTGAAATTATAAAACCATCATCATTAACAGTTTCATAGTTGAGTATATTACTATCATTTAAGACGCATATATCTGCGAGATAGAATCAGGAATACGGAAATCCGCAGAAGAACCGGTATAACCGACATAGCACGAAGAATTAGCACGCTGAAGTGGCAATGGGCAGGCCACATCGCTCGACGAACCGACAACCGCTGGGGAAGAAAGGTTCTCGAGTGACGACCACGTATTGGACGACGCAGTGTAGGACGACAACTAGGTGGACCAACGACCTAGTGAAAGTGGCTGGGCATCGTTGGATGCAGGCGGCACAGGACCGCTCATTGTGGCGCAACATGAGGGAGGCCTATGTCCAGTAGTGGATGACAACAGGCTGAAATGATGATGATGATGATGACGCATAAAACAGACATAGTAATGTAGTCGAGATGAACCATATACGCATTATTCCGTGTGGTGATGAAGTAAAAATACAAATCACCAGTCCCTATCTTGCCCGTGTATGTCGTAAAAGACGACTAAGCGATATAATACGAATATAAAATCTATTTAAGACAAAGAAAACTCGAAATAAAACCCTATACCAACCTGTCTGATCATCATGGTATAGTAAGGTTGATTTCTCTCCTATTGTGGAAGAGGCTTGAGCCCATCTGTGGGTATATCAGCTGAAATGATGATGATGAAATAAAGTTTCGAATAAGTCGATGCTTTATGGTACAAAAACGTGGTCTCTAAATGACAGCTTCTTAAAAAGGCTGGAAGACGCTCCACGTGCTAGGAAACGAGCTATACTGGATATTTTTCTTCATTATAAAATACGTTATTTGGATATCCGTAGAAGAATGGGTGTAACCCAAGGATTAATACGTTGAAATAGCAATAGGCCGTTGGGATTGAAGGTTCTCGAGTGGCGTCCACGAATATGACGAAGTAACGACATTTTAAAAATGATAGGGACTCGTTAAATGCACTGGCATAAGAACGTTTTGATTGACAGTCTCGTGGGACGTTTATATCCATTAGTGATCTATGGGCTGATGGATAGAAATTAAATTTATATAACGGTAGAATATAATTTTTTATTGTGGTAAGACCATACTGTTGACAGTGGTCTGTCTACAGCCGCGGGCCTATCTGTCCGGGGTAGTACCACACTCTCACAGAAAATGGACGTCCGAGTAGTAGCAATTTGTTACTGCGCTTCGTTCGGTGAGCGAAAGAGCCGGAAGCCTAACTTTCTGAGGGTGTTTGCGTGCGGAGAATTTTAGTGATTTATTATATCACCGAGCCTCAATGCACGCATTCACATCCCATCACTTTCTTCACGGTAAGCAGCGGCCTTGCAAAGGTCCATGAGCGGCAGCAATACCTACCATCAGGTGTACTGTTTGCTCGGTTGGTAACGTTTACAATAAAAAAAAAATGGGAGCGTGTACATAAGTACGCGCGTGAGACGTTATACTTCTTTGGCATCATTAAAAAATAGTTTTTAATTGCATGCAAATAATTAATTACAATAAAATAATAGAAGGATTGGAAAAGGATAATCAACAAAGTTCAGTTTAATAGTCATCAAATTTAAACTAAAAGAATCTTAGATTGATCTTAGATATCAATAATTAATATTAAAAATTGAAAATTAATATATTTATATAATAATATATTTAATATATATATTTCAAATATATATATTTAATATAAATTTATATAATATATAATTAATATATATATATATATATATATATATAATTATTAAAAACAAAATTTAGAGAATAATAAATATATAAGACATAATTTGTACTAAATATTATAAGATTCTTAATTTTAAATGTTTATTATTGATTATTTAATATTTTAAAAATAAATTTAATAATAAATTCAAAAATTGAATTTAAGGTTAAGCAGACAGCTTCATACTGTTAATTTTGTGTCACAGATGCGCGCGCATCTTAAAATTTCACTCAATGAGCGGTTAAGCAGACAACTTCATACTGTTAATTTTGTGTCACAGATGCGCGTGCATCTTAAAATTTCACTCAATGAGCGGTTAAGCAGACAACTTCATACTGTTAATTTTGTGTCACAGATGCGCGCGCATCTTAAAATTTCACTCTCATCATTTTTTCATAACGCGCCTAAAGAAGTATAACTTCAAAAAGATAATTCAATGACTACGACTTACAACTTTTTGTTATATCCTTACTAATATTATAAATGTGAAATTAAGGATGTTTGTTTGTTTGTTTGCTTGTTTGTTATGCTTTCACGCTTAAACCACCGAACCGATTTCAAAAATTCTTTCACCAATGGATAGCTATAATATCGGGGAGTAACATAGGCTATATTTTATCTCGGTATTCCCATGGGAACGGGAACTACGCCGCGGGTAAAGCGACTGAAACCGAAGCGAAGCGAAGGCGGGTTGCTAGTAAATTTATATATAACAATTATTTTTCGTATGGTGACGGAGTAAAAATATAATTCACCACTCTCTTACCCGTGGGTATCGTAAAAGACAATTAAGGGATATAATATGCATATAACATCTATGCAAGAGATGGAAAACTCGAAATAAAGCCCTACACCAAAACGTCTGACCAGTGTGGTATAGTAGATCAATGGATCAAATGGAGGAGCCCCAAGTCCAACAGTGGGACGTGTATGGGCTGAGATGATGATAACATATTTAGCAAGTACCAGACTTTTTTTTTTGGGGTGGGCTGCGGTCGGCGCACTCCTCGCACCACTCCGTCCGGGGCGACAGAGGGGCGTAAGCACTCACACCCGCAACGCACCCGAACACCACGTCGCCTTTGTCGTTGGGCCGACTACCGGAGCAGGGTTACTTGTCATCAGTGGTCGGCCTGATGGAATACCCCCTAGTGGGATACCCTCCCATCGACCGACGTCCCCCTCTCGGGCAAAACGTCGGTTTTTCCTCACGTCGGTCGGCCTCTCGACGGGTGACGGACTAACTCCCCGGTCACGTCACTCGCGGCCTCGGCTAGGGCGGTATGACGCGCAGGTAGTCGCGCCTTCGCCGCCCCAGTCGCTGGCGGCGGGTCGCTTCGTCGAGGCTGCGCTCCTCGCGCGCGCTTCCCGCCGCAAGTACCAGCCCTAGCATGATGCCCTTCAAACTACAAGATACGTAATATATGTAATTCTCAATTGCAATGCCAACCCTATTATTTTGCTGATGATAATAATAATGGAAAAATACATATCCTTAAACCTTACACACGTGGTACTCCGTATTCTTCTATATTAATCAATATTACGTCAGAAACATCTGCCAGTTCAAAGTTGATCATTAACAAATTAATTATTAACATTAATTACTATAAATAAATCATATTGATAACGCTTGTTAGTGATTACAAAAGTATATCCGTGGTATGAACATCTGTATCTTATACTTAAAAAAAATATTTCTTATGTACGTCAGTCGTCTCATTTCATAACAGCACATATAATTTTTATTGTTAGGTTCAAGCCTCCTCCACAATGTAAGAGAAATTGACCTACTGTGCTACGATAATTAGACTTGATAAAGGGTTTTATCTTAGAACTAGCAACCCGCCCTCGCTTCGCTTCGGTTTTAGTCGTTTTACCCGTGTAGTTCCCGTTCCCTTATGAATACCGGGATAAAATATAGCCTAGTTTACTCCCTGATATTATAGCTTTCCATTGGTGAAAGAATTTTTAAAATCGGTCTAGCCGTTTTGAAGATTACCTGGAACAAACAGACAGACAAAAATTTTGTAATCTGTATTTTAGGCATAGGTGTCGTGCAAATAACTGTGTGAGCATGAAAAAGTCTATTATTTTGACATTACAAACAGACACTTCAATTTTATTTATTGGTATAGATAATAACGTATAGAAGGATAGTGTCGATACTTCGAACGTTCGAAACATGAATCTAAAAATACTACATACGCATCGACGATTACACACGCACACTACTATACAAATTATGAAATCAAATTTTGTTTTTATGAACATAAATCGTCGAAATACTTTTAAAAGTAATGTTAAAAACCTTTTTAAGCTTTTCAAATGTGTTGTGACACCATTTGAATGCACAAATCGTCATAACTACCTATTTATTTTTTAAGAGTTGCCAACGTACGTGCAGCATAGTGACCTTGTACATTACGAAATGGTTCCGGCGTAAGCTCCATTAGGCTCCAATTGAAATGCTTCACTTTTTGTGTGCGAACTCACCTTCTATGCGTTATTATTCTAAGGGTTTTATGTTTTTTAACTAAAATAATTATATATAATGAATATGAATAAAAAATAATATAATTATATATATAAAATGTTTTTTAACTAATATAATTTAATTAAAATAACAAATAAACAGAAATAAAAGTATTTACAGTAATTAGGTAAATAATACTATTATTATGGCATAAAATGAATATTACATTTAGAATTTCTTTTCCTCCATGAATTCTTTTACACTATAAAATGCTTTTTGATACAGTATAGTATTTAATTTATTTTTAAATACACGTGGATCATTGATTTTACATAATTCCGTTGGTAGTTTATTGTATATTTTCGATGTCATACAAAATATGCTATTGTTTAAAAGTGATGTTTTGTTGCTTATTATTTTGATTTTGTGTTGTTGTCGTCTACAACGTAAATTTTCGTACAGATGAATATTCTTTTTCACATAGTTAGCAACTTCGGAAATATAGGAGGGAAAATGACCTACTATACCATGCTGGTCAGTTTAAGTTTTTCTTCTCATGCAATATATGTTAATGCTGATTCAATCCGTATACTACGCTGGTTAGACGTGTTGGTATAGGGTTTCATTTAATTGTTCCTTTTTTGCAATAGATGTTCTATGCATATTTAATCCCTTAGTCGTCTTTTACGACATCCACAAGCAAAAAAGGGGATGGTGAATTATATTCTTACTCTGTCACCACACGGAATATTGGAGGAATGTAAATATCAACATTTCGAAGCAGCGTAGCGAAGTATCTGCCATATTATCACATAACTAATTAGTCTAGCAACTAATACATGTACTTTTCAACACGCTTTTATTAGTTTCACCTGTATGTATGTATGTATCTATGTATTCTTTGAACGTCATTTTAACCCACTTTGAACGAATAGATTTTATTTAAATTTTGTACTCGTCAAAGGCCCATGACAATGCAATAATTCGATCAAAATAACCGAATATCCTGATTAGATTTGCTAGGATTTATAAATTTCTAATCGTATCCTTTGCATAAGAGCGAGAGAGATAGAGATAGTGTGCGAACTACGTCTGCTTGAAATTCAAAACCTCTATGATTCGTGCTCTCAGGATGTAAGCGTATTTTTTAGTTTTTAAACTATAATTTTCTATTATATTCGCTAGATTTATCATGCAGTCAAATTGTTGACGTTATTCAATCGTATGATAATGTTATAATTAAAACAAGAAGTTTTTAGACCATTTATTACTTGTGTATTTAAGTTCCTAAGAAATAAAAAAAAATTAAAATTAAAAAAAAAAAAAAAAAAAACAGGTAGTATGTTAGTAATATCAGAGTGTTAACATTATCTTTGTTTACACTTACCGTCATTTTGTTTTAATTAATAGTAATTTATTATAGTAGTATTTTATATTACGTATTGATATGGTAAGACACTGTCAATAGTTTTCATTTTTTGTCTACAGCTACGGGCTATTCCGTTCAGGGTAGTACCAGTCACCGAAAATAGATGTCTGTGTAGTAGCAATTTGTTACTATACTTTGTTTGGTGAGCGAGAGAGTCTGAAGAGCAATTTTCTGAGACCATGCTACCACGGGCGCGCGTCTCCGACACCCGCCGATAAATGTCGGCGAGCATCTCCGCCTCCAGGTCCTACGGGGGAGTTCCGGCCAGGAGGCACGCTGCCTCCGTCGCCACCGTGCGGTAACCCCGTATGGCCCTGATCGCCATGACCTTCTGTGGTCGCCACAGGAGGGCCCTAAGACGGACGGTCAGGGACCCCGCCCACACCGGTGCGCCATACAGGGCCATCAACCGAATCACCCCCACGTACAGCTGTCGACACGTAGCACTGGGTCCGCCCACATTCGGCATTAGCCGCGAAAGGGGGGACGCCGCGCCGACAAGCCGGGGAACAAGTCGATGGAGATGCTCCCGGAACCAAAAATGCCCGTCGAGCACCAGGCCCAAGTACTTCATGTGGGCCTGGATGCTGATTGTGACGGACTTCACGGTGATCGAAGCGCCTCCGGGAGGCCCGGCGATATGGAGGCCATGGAACAAAAGGGCCTCCGTCTTTTCCAGGGCTACTGAGGGTGTCTGCTTGTGGTGGGTTTTGGTAATGCCTTTAATATCAGAACCTCATTGCATGCATTCACACTTCCTTCACACCTTCATGGGCAAGAGGGTATTGAATTAAATTCTCATTCCGTCACCTCACTCATAAACTTACATTAAGTTACTTACTTTTTTTACTTACTTACTTTCATAAGCATTTTCATAGAAAACTACTATTGATATTATAAACAAACAAATCGAGTTTATTTTGTTCATATAGGTTCCTCTTTTTTTCTCGCAAACGATGGCCAACGAGCAAACAGTACACCTGATGGTAAGTTTTGCTCCCGCTCATGGACCTTTGCTAGGCCGCTGCTTACCGTGAAGAAAGTGAAGGGAGTGTGAATGCGTGCAATGAGGTTCGGTGATACTAAACGTATCACCAAAACCGATCACATGCAAGCACCTTTAGAAAGTTGGGCTTCTGGATTTCTCGCTCACCGAACGAAGCGCAGTAACAAATTGCTACTACTCAGACGTCGATTTTCTGCTCAGTATGGTACTATCCAGGACAGATCGGCCAGCGGCTGTAGACATACAACTGTCGACAGTGTGGTCTTTCCACTATTGTGATCCTATTACTATAATCCACCAGATCGTAGATATCCTCTGGAGATAGGCCTCTCCAAGAGAATAACACTCAGAACGAACATGTGCTACTCGCATCAAACACCTATTTATAAGTTTTAAGATATCAGATGATATTCGTGTGATTACTTTCTTTACCTTACTTTTTTGATTACCTTCTTTCTTGCCCGTGGGTATCGTAAAAGAAGACTAAGGGATATTATTTGCAGGTAACATTTATGCCAGAGAAGAAGGACTCATAAAACACATAACTCACAAAATAAAAACAAAATAACGTGAAATTACAAACAAACATAACATTCTATGCCGACATGCTTAGAATAATAACGTATAGAAGGTAAGTTCGCGCACAAAAAGTGAAGGATTTCAATTGGAGCCTAATAGACTTACGCCGGAACCGTTCGGTAATGTACAAGGTCACTATACTGCACGTACGTACGCAAGTCTTAAAAAATAAATAGGTAGTTATGACGGTTTGTGCATTCAAATGGTGTCACAACACATTTGAAAAACTTAAAATGGTTTTTAACATTACTTTTAAAATTATTTCGACGATTTATATTAATAAAAACAAAATTTGATTTCATAATTTGTATGATGGTGTGCGTGTGTATGTGTGTAATCGTCTGCGCGCATGTAGTATTTTTAGATTCATGTTTCGAACGTTCGAAGTAGCGACACTATCCTTCTATACGTTATTATTCTATGCCAACATGTCCGATCACCGTGGTATAGTAGGTCAATTTCCCTACCACAATGGAGGCGACCTGAACCCAATAGTGAGACGAGTTGAGAGCTATAGGAGCTGAGATGACGATGATGATGATGAAGATATCATTAGTCCTACTACTGGGGGACGACCCCCCCACTTGCACTGCACCATCCGTTTCTTGGTCGCCACTCGAGAACTTTCCTTCCCCATTGATTGTCGCTTTTACCCTCAATTTAACCTACCTATTGTTACTTCAGTTCTAATTTGTTTTTAAAAACAACATCTTGCGCTTAGGAAGTAATCCTTGTGTTGCGGGGGACTTTACAAACATAAAATTAACGGATTTTTTTTAATTTTTTTTTGTTTTGGGGGTGGGTTGCGGTCGGCACGCTCCTCGCACCACTCCGTCCGGGGCGACAGAGGGGCGTAAGCACTCACACCCGCAACGCACCCCATGTGCACGTCGCCTTCATCGTTGGGCCGACCACCGGAGCTAGGTTACTTGTCATCAGTGGTCGGCCCGACGGAATACCCCTTATTTGGGGTACCCTCCCATCGACTGACGTCCCTCCCCTCGCGGAGAACGTCTGTCTTTCCTCACGCGGTCGGCCTCTCAGCGGGTGACGGACAAATTCCCCGATCACGTCACCCGCGGCCTCGGCTAGGGCGGCATGAGGCGCAAGTACTCGCGACTAGGCCACCCCAGTCGCCGGCGGCGGATCGCTTCATCGAGGCTGCGCTCCTCGCGCAGGCGATCCGCCGCCTCATAAAATTAACGGATACAAATTACATCTAGGCACAGAACAACAATTTGTGGATCGCACAAAATGCCGGATGGGATTTATACCCACGGCACTGATACTGTAGATATCTGTATCTTAACCATTACGCCATCTAGTTTACTTCGGTCAGTCAAATTCTTCGGACTATGTCGGTTACTCTCGTTGTTTTACGGATATCCGTATTCCGACTTTTATCACGTAAAGAATTACCATGCATAACCCTCTCCATAGCATGAGTGACATTTCGCTGAGCGAGTCTGCGAGCGTATCTGAACAGTTAAAGTGGTAGGAAAATATGATGGCTTTATCACAAAAGGACAATAAAAAACCTAAACATTGATTAAAATGTTTACAATAACATTCGATATTATTAAAAGAAGCCGCCAACAGTCATAGCAAAAAAAAGAGGTTAAATAGTAACCTCTTTCCATTATTTTTAATTATCACCTTTGACAGCGAAACGGTCTGACCTGAGATAAAAAATATAAGTAATATAATATTTAACTAAACCAAGCTAAGTTATTATAATTATTAATTAATATAAATTATTAAAAGTGAAAATTGATAAGGCGTTCGTGCGTTGCAAGCGGCAGCCATGACAGATTTTATGCAATAAATAGCCAAGTAACATATTCAAAATTAAATAAATAATAATTTACTTTGAGCTGCTGATACATAAAGGTATTTAAAACAAAAGTAATTAATTACAGCATGAAGACTTGATGATAGATTAAACATGGCACCAACCATATTTTATTACATAATTATTATTGGCAAAATGTTCAGAGGGTGGCACTACCAGTTGACTGTCCGTTAACTGATTAGTGTCGCTACGGGCACGCGATCCCGGACTGCTCCAGCTGCTTCTGTCATACTCCTATCCCATATCTAAGGGCAGTAGTGTCCCCTAACCCAGTTTCCACCATATACATCCGCCATATCCCCGTCCCTTTCCCATTAATGAAAATTCCTGAGGAGGGTTGACGTCAGGAGGGCGGCCGGTCATAAAACAAATAGCCGAAACTGTAGACAACATGAACTTAAGAAAGGTAAGTTCATGTTGTGCCGACCCCACTTAGCGTGGGATGAGGGCAGGCAAATGATGAATTATTATTGGCAAAATAAAAAAAGAAACCGCCTTCAGTAATGTACACAATGTAGATAAAATTTTGGATTTTTGTTAATTTTTGAAAAATCGCTTGTCCGATTCCAATAAAATTTAATGGGACCATTTGTAAAAGACCCTTTCTAACAAAAATCATCAAAATCGGTTCATAAACGACGAAGTTATCCGCGAACAAACATAAAATTGAAAAACCTCCTCCTTTTTAGAAGTCTGTTAAAAATTATTCATTGGTTTTCAATGTTGCGCGGAGTGCGAATGATATGACCCATAAATAAATAAAAGACAAATGTACATATTTAATTGTATTAGATACTCATTTAGAAGAACTTAAGCAGTTTTCAATAACAAAATTTTTTGAATCTATTATAATATCGTTTCTATAACATTATCTAACTAAAAAATAAATTATATGGTTCTTATTTACTACCTTATAAAAGTTAAAAAGCAAAAGATGAAAGCAATAAACCTTATAAAAAATTCTGGATAGTGCGAATTATAATATGTGCGATAGTTTGTTGAACACGTCACGAGGTCTAAGATATTGTGAGAAAATATTAAACCCGCACATAAACAATTTCAAAAGCTATAAACTATTAAAGATCCTAAAAAAGGGGTAACTTCGGAAATAACTCAAAAACCATTAATGCTAGAGAAATTAAAAGAAAGGTTTTGATTTTCTATAAGGCACTGTAGGACCAATATTTGTGAGAGGGAACTCCTTAGGGAGAATTACGTCGGGCCAACCACTGACGACAAGTCACCCTACTCCAGTGGTCAGCCCAACGACGAAGGCGACATGTCACGGGTGGGTTACGGGTGTGCATGCTTACGTCCTTCTGTCGCGCCAGACGGAGTGGAGCGAGGAGTGTGCCGACCGTAAAAAAAAAAACAATATTTGTAATTTTCCCACAGGAGTGAATATATATCGGCAAACGTAAACTCTTTTGTTTAAAAATGCGAAAGCTTAGATTTGCATAACATCAAAATTCGAAATTTGAAACTTGCGCATGTAATTTCCTACACACGTTACAGTACTTTATGCAAGTTTTAACTTGTTCAAGTAAATCGCTCCGTGTATTAACTTTACATTAAATAACTAAATTTAAGTAAATAATTTTTCGATACGGTAGCGTATACGTAGCAACCCTTCTTTTCTTTTGTGTGTCATAAAAGGCGACTAAGGGAGACAGGCAAGCCTATAATTTCAATGCCAGAAAAAGAAAACTTGAGGCAAAACCCATATGCAAAACTTTTAGTACCTCAATCGTAGAAAAAACCAGGCAGTAATGGAAAAAATATGAGCTGAGAAGTAATAGAAACAAGTCAATCACTTTGTATTATTTTATGAAAAAAAAAAATGAATATTATTGTATAAAACTATCCGTTTATCTCGTATCGTTAGAACCAACATACGATAACGAATTACTGCGTAATAGTCGATAAGTAACGACTTAACCTATTTAGTTTACTTAATATAACCAATAGCATAATAAATAGGTCATTTAGTGTACGTCTTCCGCATAGTGACGGAGCTAGAATACAATTCACCAACCATTTTCTTGCCCATGAGTATCTTATAAGGCGACTAAAGGATTATACTATAAAAGAGAAAGAAATTTAAAAATAAATTTCTGTACCCACTAGTTTAAGTAGCGTGTATTTAAAATATTTTTCATGTGGTAAAAGCAGTGATGAGCAAGATTTCAAATCCGGTGGGGATTCCTTTATTTTATGACACCCACAGTCAAAAAATCATTCATTTATTATTTATTTCTGTCTATAAAAGCCTACTGTTGAGCTCCAGCTTCCTCTGCATTGGGAGGGGAATTGACTCATTCCACACTAGCCAGACATGTTGGAATAGAGTTTGGATCGAGTTTTCCGTCTTTTGCATAAATCTTACCTGCATATATCCCTCAGTCATCTTTTACGATACCCACGGGCAAGAGAAGATGTGATTAATTGTATTCTTACTTCATAGCCACACGGATAATGCGTATCTAAGAAATGAAAGTAATGGCAAAAGAAAACCAAAATTAGATCCTTTTTTTTTGCGGTCGGCGCGCTCCTCTCACCTCTCCGGAGGACGTCCGGGAGGACGTCGGTCTTTCCTCACGCGGTCGGCCTCTCAGCGGGTGACGGACTAATTCCCGGCCACGTCACCCGCGGCCTCGGCTAGGGCGGCATATGGCGCAGGTATTCGCGCCAACCAAAATTAGATCTTGTGGGTTACCTTTACAGTATGGTATATATAATAATTTCTTAACAATACAGAAAATACTCCAGCGAAATAGTGAGGCATATAAGAGCTGAAATGAAGAATATTGCTAAAGTATTTTAGAAGCAATCCGTTGATGTAGGGGTAAGAATACAATTCACCACGCCCTTTCTTGCCTGTGGGTATTGTAAAAGATGACTGAGGGGTATAATATGTACACAAAACATATGCAAGAGAAATAAAACTCGAAATGAAACCCTGTACCAACACATCTAACCAGCGTGGTATAATAGGTCGATTGCCCTTCCATAGCGGAGGAGGCCAGAGTTCAAATAAGGTCTAAGTCAAATAATTATCGCATATCTATCTATATCTATAAAAGAGAAAGTGTGTGGGTATGTTCCATATAGGCTCCAAAACGGCTAGACCAATTACAATAAAACTTTCAGGGAATCTCCAGATTGACCTGGCGAGTAATCCTGTAAAGTTTGGTGACGATCGGAGCACTCCTCTTTTTTAACTGTCAAATACAGCTTTTATTTACTAATGAATGCGGAGAGAAATGAATAATTTAATATATTGTGAGAGTTAAATATTGAATGATGTAAGTTTATTGTTTAAATAAAATAAAGCAAAATCTAGCCCGGCAAAGCGGGCTGGGTACGCTAGTGTAATATATAATAGTAAACATCATATAGTTCAACAATTCCTATATGAATACGATACGATGCATTTATGTCATTAGTCAATTAAATCATAAATACTAAACTAGTTCACTCGACGTATAATCAGTTCCAGCCGCATTCTATACATATAACTTGTCAGTATGGCTTACCGAAATGGTAATTCAATTATAGAGTTCCGTAATACAGTTATAAACCGTAATAGACTAGGAGCTCATATCTCTCAGATTAACTTTGTTGAATTGAGAACTTCTTTAGGCGCGTTGAGTTCTTTTGTGGGTGAAAAAAATCAAGATACTCGCGTCATCGTCATTGAACACCTGTCTTGAGAAATTATATAGAGCGCATGTGTGCCTGCTCTTTGCTTTCAAATCTACAAATAAACAAGCGCATTTGAAATGTTATTCAACTTTTGTTGAAGATATTGCACTAAATATTTTCTAATATATTATTTGCTACCTATTAATTTAGATTATTATTTTCGAATTATTTTTGGTTTATAAAGAGCTGTTGATCAAGGATTAAAGTTTAAATTGGTCATTAACACTTTTTTAAAAATCATAAATAATTCAAAAATAGTAATCTAATAACTGTATGACACAATTCACAAGTTACTTAATTATCAGTTCTATTGGCAATCTCCAAAGACTCCCCGTCTTTTTTTTTTCTAAAAATATTTCAATTAGTGTGCATGGAAAGTCAGTATATAGGAAAGGCTGAGGAAGGTATGTAATGATATAAGAAATTTATCATATATTCTGTATAAATTCAAGAGTATAAATACAATTCAACATCCCCTATCATACCTGTGGATGTCGTAAAAGACGACTAACGATATTATGCATATAACAACTGCGCAAGAGAAGGAAAATTTGAAATGAATCCCAATACCTACGTGTCTATCCAGTGTGGTGTTGAAGGTAAATTTTTCTCCTATTGTAGAGGAGGTTGGAGTCCAACAGCGGCACATAGACCTACAAGCCCAGCTGAAACGAATACATAAAGTATAAAATGTGTGTATTTCGCAACTGTTCTTAAATGATCTCATTCAGCATTTCCCAGACAGCACTCCGGTACTGGTTTTCAACTAAACCCTGATATGACTCACAGATGTTAGACCACTTAATTTATATTAAAGTTTAATGTGCAAATTAAATCATTTAGCTGTCTTTTAACAAACCCACGGAAAAGAAAGGGGGTAGTGAATTGTATTCTTACTCCGTCACCACACGGAAAATATTATGTATGAATTAATTCATCATGAATGACGATTCATTGATGTATTAATTATTTTCATTTATTTTTTTTAATGTTAGCTAAAAAGATATTCTTTTATTGCTTTAGTATCAATTTATTTATACCTACCATGCGTGTTTCCTGACTTTCGTCGTTAAATAAAATTCAATGTCGTCTTGATAATACGAATGTCAATGGAAATTAAAAATAAATGGGTTTTGTATAGATTGTGTTGAAATAAGTCTAGAGAATTTCAAGCCGGTTTTACATAATGATTTCTGATGTTTACGCGAGAATTACATATTGTAAATAAAGCTATTAAGGGATTTTATCGCGTTTGTATTTGATTTTTGATTGCCCGACGTTTGGAACACTTTGCAGCGTTCATGGTCACGGGTGGACTGTTTTATTAAATATGACTCAAGAAGAAGGCTCCTTGAAATTCGTCTTCCGCGATATTAATATTAATAATCAATATCCCACAGGAAGTACTATTTTGTTGATTTACCAAAGTCTAAATAATTCGAGATATTACGTATACAAAAGAAATGGTATATTTTTCGATTTACTGAAGATTACATCTTACGAGGTTCGAGTTATAGAGACCATCTTTTCCATATCATTTAGTCTTGCTTTCTTTATATTACAAGTTATTTAAATAACTCATCACAATTAACTCTTCAAGCTCTTGATATTAAAATTATCTACTGTAACACTCGCGCCAAAACTAAATATAATGACTATAAAACTTAAAAATGCGGAACTCCTAATATGAAAATAATTTTATTCTTGGCAACATTTCTTAGTAAATGATATACAAATATGGCGACTACCTTTGACAGACAGCAAGGCGACCGTGAATAACTTATAAGGTGATATAATGAGCTGTTTGTGAGAAAAAATAACTTATTTGATTAGTTTCTCATTTATATATGATTGTAATACATCATCATCCTTTGCCACCACGCAGGTGTGATATAAGACGATTTTATACATACATCAGCACGATGATCATTATTGGCAATAGGTATTCTCAAATAAATAAAGTAATAAAGTGATTTTTTTTTTCCATTCGGTCCAAGCGTATTCGAGTAAAAAAAAAAGAGAGAACATCCTTTGTTGAATATGGGTAATATAGTTTGTTAGTAGTAGTAGTAGTTAATATTAAGTAGAATCGCAAGTTTTGGGTGTAAAGAAAAAAGGAATTATACATATATGTTTAGAAAAGCAAAGAAGATATTTATATTTTTACTCCTGGGAATGGCGATGACGACTTGACTTGTTCTGTAATTTAAAGTGACATAATTTATTGCAATAAATCTTGATATGAGTTTGAAATTGACAAGTTACAAGTATACATGTATTTTAGAGCCGAGATAGCACGACAATATTCTTTTTTAAATGATTTTTTTAACACTTATAAAACGTGTCATGATAGGAAACTTAAGATACACAATTAAAGGAGAAAACTCACTTAACATAGAAAAAATAACCATTACTATGAAAAAATATTTCTGAACGGCGGCCATGATGTAGTATACAATGACCTCCATGATAAGTTGGTCAGATTTCCACGGAATACGCTTGGCGACCAAATTTGATGTTATAAGATTGTCCAGGATAAAGTTGCTGTCAATTCTGTTGGTAATTCCTGCGCCGGTTTTCTCGACTCCCACGAAAAATTAAAAATCTTCTCAATCCACCACAGGAGAAATTAGAAATACTATTTACAAAAACAATCGTAATATTATGATTCTAACTTATGTATGTAGTAAAACAGTATTAGGGTATATTTATATCTAAAAGGGGGGCCTCATAAGTGCGTCATACCATTACCGAGGCAGAAGCCATTAAACAGAGATGTTATCTATGTACAGAATGCGATAATTTCATCGACATTAGTCCCTTCACGCGTAACGTGAATAATATATGTTTTGCAAAGTTTTAACACACGTTGTAATATGCAAAATAATCTATGAAAAGCACTTAAGCTAATATAAATAGCAGTTAATTAGCAGGTCATGAGCCCTGGAGGTTTGTGCTTCGTTTGTTCCAGGTGTGACTATAAAAATGCCTAAACATAATTATGTTAATTATTAATTTTAAATTGGACTTTTATTTAATTATATTCAGGTGATTAAGTTATCAAACAAGAATTGGTTTCTTGTTTGTATATTTTATAAGTTACTTGACTACCAAGTTAAAGTTAAGTTTTTTGCGTTTATCTTGTATAAGTATGTACTTATGCGTGTGCGTGCGTGAGTGTATGTAAGTGTGCGTTATAAGTTTAAACCTAATAAAGAACAATTTGAATGGACGAAATTTAGAATAGCCAGTATTGATTTCTTCCTAAGAACGTCCCGGGATATTCATCATTTCATCATTCATTATTTCAGCCTATTGGCGTCCACTGCTGAACGTAGGCCTCCCTCATGTTACGGCACAATGTGCGGTCCTGTGCGGCCTGCATCCAACGACGCCCAGCAACTTTCACTAGGTCATCAGTCCACCTAGTGGGGGGGCGTCCTACACTGCGTCGTCCGATACGTAGTCGCCACTCGAGAACCTTTCTTCCCCAGCGGTTGTCGGTTCGTCGAGCGATGTGGCCTGCCCATTGCCGCTTCAGCGTGCTAATTTTTCGTGCTATGTCAGTTACACCCGTTCTTCTGCGGATTTTCGTATTCCGGATTCTATCTCGCAGAGAAATCCTGAGCATAGCCCGCTCCATAGCACGCTGAGAGACTTTGAGCATTGTTATGAGGCCTACATTTAGGGACCACGTTTCCGTGCCGTAAGTCGTCACTGGTAACACACACTGGTCGTAGACCTGTGTTTTCAGACACTGGGGTATGTTGGACGAGAAGATCCTCTTAAGTTTCCCGAATGCTGCCCAACCGAGTTGGATTCGTCGGCTGATCTCTTTCTCGAAATTGGATCTACCTAACTGGACTGTTTGTCCTAGGTAAACATAATGATCGACAACTTCGAGAATCGCATTGCCACCTAGGACCGGTACAGAAATGACATGATGATTTTCGTCTTGTCCATGTACACTCGTAAACCCACTAGTTAAGATACCCTGCTGAGATCATTGAGCATTGTGCCAAGGTTTTCCATGGATTCTGCCATAACGACGATATCGTCTGCAAATCGAAGGTGAGTGATGTATTCGCCGTTAATGTTGATGCCGAGTCCAGTCTAAGAGCTTGCAGACATCTTCCAGTGCAGTGGTAAATAGTTTCGGAGAGATGACATCTTCCCTGTAGTATAGTAAGAGTAAATATATGCATTTTGTTCCGTTTGTATTTGATTTTCAATTTTCTGAAGTCTCGAACAGTTTTCAGCGTGAACGCTTTTCAGGGAAATGGCCTTCTAGCCGACGTCGCGGGTGACTGGACCGGGAATTTAGTACGTCATTCACTGAGAGGCCGACCGCGCGACGGTGATTGACGTCCCCTAGGGGGGACGTCGAGAGGGGAGGTTACTCCGCGACCGGGGTATTCCGTCGGGCCAACCACTGAAGACAAGGAACTCTGCACCGGTGGCCAGCCCAACGACGAAGGCGACTTGCCACGGGTGGGTCATGCGGTCGTGGGGCACCCCTCTGTCGCCCTGGACGGTGAGTAAGCTGACCATGGCCTACACCCAAAAAAAAAGAAGAGGGAATAGCCTCCCAGGTGGCGTCCTTTCGTCGCCCCGGACGTATTGGACAGCGTGTGCGCTTACCATAGCCAATCAAAAAAAAAGACAAGATGGCCTCTGATCACGAATGCTGAAAAATATAATAAAATCCGTAAAAGTAGTGTTATTTCAAACATGTAATATTAATGTAAACATCAGAAAACACCAAGTATATAATTAAATAAATAAAGCCCGACAGTTTAGAAATAATATACTAAAACTCCTTGTGATGACGGAATAAAAATACAAATTAACATCCTGTTTCTTGCCCAAGGGTGTTGTAGAAGACGACTAAGAGATGATATGTTGATGACATCTATACAAGAGACGGAAAACGTGAAATAAAGCCTTACGGCAACACATCTGACTCGCGCGGTATAATAGCTTAATCGCGGAGAAGGCCTGATCCCAACTGGGACTTCCCTTCTATTTTGGACGAAATTCAAGCCCAGCAGTAGGATGAATAGGTTATTTATTAACCGACTTCCAAAAAAGGAGGAGGTTCTCAATTCGTCGGAATATTTTTTTTTATGTATGTTCACCGATTACTCAAAGACGCCTGGACCGATTTGCAAAATTCTTTTTTTGTTTGATAGGGTATACTTCCCAAGTGGTTCCATAGTCATCAGGTCAGGATCTGATGATGGTATCCTTGAGAAATTGGTGGAATTCTTAAAATTTTATTAGTTTACTGTTTGAAGTCTTTTATTTTGTTAAAAAATATAGATTATTTTGAAATAAATGCTCGAACAATACATAAACATTGATTGAACAGACGAAAGAACAACTAGAACACAAATTGTACACACAGTCGATATCGTAATAGAAACATTTCAATATTTGAACAAAGTTTACTAATTAATCAAAGTTCAATAGTCATCATAACTAAAGTTAAAGGCTAAAGTTATCAATATTAATATCTGTACATATATTCCTTTAGTACTGCTGTAGAAATAAAAAAATTTTTTGATGTTAAACATCTATAGGCGAGGATGAACCTGATCGATGGCGTGGCGTTAAGGCCACGCTTGGATATGTATATACATTTACGTAACGAAACCATAACCTGTTTTAGAATTTTGTACAACGTCAGCTAGTGAGCTCAAAATAAATTATTAAATTAAGCACATACCTACTGAAAAAAGTATATTAATGCAAAAAAGTCGTCATTTTCTGGAAAAAATGGTCGTAATATTTTATTAATACTTTATGCTATATTAGTTTTTGCCGTAATCTCTTCTTTTATGGATATATATTTGTACAAAATAATTTCGATGTTTCACATCTGCCAGGCGTCTTGAGCGACGGCTTCGTTTTTTTAAAAACAACACCCTGCAATAAGGAAGGAGTGGTAGGACCACACTGTCGACAGTTATCTGTCTACAGCCACGGGTCCGTCCGGGGCAGTACCACGCTCTCGCAGAAAATCGACGTCTGAGTAGTAGCAATTTGTTACTGCGCTTCGTTCGGTGAGCGAGAGAGCCGGAAGCCCAACTTTCTGAGGGTGTTGCGTGTGGAGGGTTTTGATGGTGCCTTTAGTATCACCGAGCCTCAATGCACGCATTCACACTCCCTTCACTTTCTTCGCGGTAGGCAGCGGCCTTGTAAAGGTCCATGAGCGGCAGCAACACTTATCCTCAGGTGTACTGTTTGCTCGTTTGCCACTGTTTGCAATAAAAAAAAAAAAAGGAAATATTCCTTGTATTGTGGGGGACTTTACAAACATATAACTAATGGACGCAAATTACATCCAAAGTAAGAACAATAAATTATGAATCGCACAAAGTGTAGTCCTGCGTGGGATATGAACCCCCGACACTAGCACTGTAGGTCGGTAACTTAACCAATACGCCATCTGTGCACTCTGTCTGGATTTGTGTTTGGATAATCATCATCATTTCAGCTCATATACGTCCCACCATTGGGCTCGAGCCTCCATAACAGGTGGGAAATTAACATTACTGTACCATGCTGGTCAGACAGGTTCAGAATGAAAATAGGGTTTATTTCAAGTGTTTCTCCTCTTGCATAGATATTATATGCATATTATATTCCCTTTTACGACCCCCACGGACAAAAAATGAGGTGGTAAATTCTTACTCCGTTACCAGACGGAATTAAGTTCATCAACATTATTATATTTGTCATCTCAGCCCATTTACATCCCACTGTTGGGCTCGGGCCTCTACCAAAATAGAAAGGAAACTGAACTAAAGATTTTTTTCTCTTGTATAGTTGTTATCTGCATAGTATTCCTTTAATCGTCTATAGCGACATCTACGGGCAATAAATGGAATGATGAATTGTATCCTTACTTTACGTATTTTATCGCGTTTGTATTTGCGTGTTTTGCCAAACGAATTTGTTATTTGTCCTATATTTTATGTTTCTGGCAAATGGTCATGCTCACTGAAGGGTCTGCTTGCGGTAGCTACGATGAGCGGGTCACTCTCTTCCCTCCATTGTGGTTGAGGGGAGTGATGGCTGCTCTTGCCGCTTGCGGGTTCTGGTCCAGCCATGGTAATTTTTCATTATATTTAACAACTATACCATGGTTCTAAAGGTATCACACTGGAGCTATTAATAGGCATGTTGTTGTATGTAATTTTATTTAAAAAACTAGTAAATGAATTTAAAAAAACAATCCCACTGAGTTTCTTGCCGGAACTTCTCAGTGCGGTCGCGTTCCGATCCGGTAGTAATTTAAGTTAAAATGTAAAAAAAAATGTCAATATGTAAGTGCCCCCGTGGGATTTATACACAATAAATGATTTAAATTTGAATTTCATTTTTAATTGCCCGACGTTTCAAACACCCCACCCCCACCAGACTAAAATATCTCACGTCCAAACAAGTCATCGTTATTACAGATATTTATAATTATCTACCGGCATTTTTTTTTTCTTTTGGGTTGGGTTGCGGTCGGCGCGCTCCTCTCACCACTCCGTCCGGGGCGACAGGGGCGTAAGCACGCACACCCGCAACCCACCCGCGATGCACGTTGCCTTCGTCGTTGGGCCGACCACCGGAGCAGGGTTACTTGTCATCAGTGGTCGGCCCGACGGAATACCCCCTACTTGGGGTACCCTTCCATCGACCGACGTCCTCCCCGAGGGGAAGACGTCGGTCTTTCCTCACGCGGTCGGCCTCTCGGCGGGTGACGGACTAATTCCCCGGTCACGTCACCCGCGGCCTCGGCTAGGGCGGCATGACGCGCAGGTATTCGCGCCTACGCCGCCCCAGTCGCCAATTATCTACCCGCTACAGAAATTTGTTATTAGATTTTGACAATCAAAAATGAAATACAAATGCGATAAAATCTGTAAAGTACTTTTATTTACAATGCTTTATTTACTCGCGTAAAAATCAGAAATCATTATGTATCCTTACTCCTTCACCACACGGAAACTATGTTCACATTAAAACATGATCGTTACCAATAATTAATAACGATTCAGCGTCTATATGCATATTGCAACAAATAGTTACTCTGTAAACCAACCATATTGAAATTGTAAATAGCTGCCGGCTAGCTAATACAAAGCCTATTGAAACAGGACATTGGAACATTGTACAATTCAATTTGAACTGTTTGCGGTGCAAAAACGGCTCGGCAGTGCTAGTTTTGCTTTATTTAAAACTGACTGCTTATAGAAAATGTATAAAAGCGTAATGTTTTTTATTTAATACAGAATTATCATGCCTCTTTGGTCATGATAACAGTGGAGTAACATGAGAACTCGTAATACTTCCACTTTCCGTCGTTAGAGCGTACTACTGAATAAAAATACAATAATATTAGCAATGTACCACTCGACACCGCAGCAGGGTTCATCTATTTCACTTGGAAACGATATGGTCTTCAATTGTACGTTTCCAACGATCATTTCTCCCACGTACGTCCAGGCTCTGGAATGAACTACCTACTGCTGTGTTTCCCGAACGCTATGACCTGTCTTTCTTTGAACGAGATTTAAGAAGAGGATTTCCTTCACGGTAGGCAACGGCCTAGCTATGCCCTTGGTATTATTCATAGTTTGTGGTTCATTGTCCATGTGCGGTAGAATCACTTACCATCAGATGTGCTGCTTGCTCGTTTACCATCATCAACAATAAAAAAAAAAATATAAATGTATAAACATTTTACTCGTCCATTTTTAAAGTTCTTCTTTTGGCATCTAAGAGAGAAATGACACGAGTATATTTTTACGATGCGCGCATACTTTGTCACGAAAAACCGACACCCTGAAATTAGTTAACATTTTTTACGATGTATACGCACACCGTCACAAATATCAATTAGATAATGAGTTATAATACAACTTTCAATGTATTAAATACCTTTTTTTTTCTATTATTAGTGTCGCTTTTTCTACAAACGTAGGATAATGCGAAGGATAACATTTTTAGAGAGAATTTTATAAAGATTTTTTTTTATGCCAAAAAAGTATTACCTACCTGCGTACATAAGTACATACACACTTTTTTTTAATATGTTATTTTAACAGTGTCTTATAATTAATACGCTCACTGTTGGGCTCGAGCCTCCTTCACAATGAGAGTGAAATTAAGCTGTCCTGCATGGGATACGAACCCCGACACTGGCACTGTACGTCAGTATTTTAGCCACGCTACGCTTTTCACGCTATTTAGACGAGTTGATATAGGATTTTATTTTGAGATTTTCTTCTCTTTCATAGATGTTATGTGCATATTATATCTCTTAGTTACAACAATCGTTAGGAGAAAATTGTATTCTTATTTCGTTACCACTAAAAAGACCAGGGAGTAAGAATATAATGAGTTAGTAATGCCTGTAAGCCAGAATCCACAATGTTCTCCGTATAAGAGATCGAAGTTTGACCCTCAGAAAGTCCCGGGTAACACTTTTAATTGTCTTGGGAACTGCAACAAATTTTATTAGAAAAGACAAACAGGAGGAGTTGAAAAGATTCCAGTTCCCTCCTATGCAAAGCGGAAAATGAAAAAGGATGTGAATAAAGGATAAAAGAAAATTGAAAATAAAACTATAACTAGCAATATCCTCTCCTCCAATTGGCCGTGACTCCGGCTCGAATTTCTTGAGTTCGGTGGCTTGCTGGTAGGTTTTGAAAGTCTAGATATATATACTACTCTGATAAAAATAGGTATATAAAATAAAACGCAATTCATGTATCGGTTAATGAAACATAGGATTAAATATTTTAAATGTATAAGAGTCAGCGCACACTGTAGATTTGTAGGAAATTTTCTATTACGTAATTATTTGGTCGCATTGATATTATGAGTCTGTGTGATACTATGATACAAAAATGAGTCCTTGTTACTTAAATAAATGAAATTATTATTATTATTATTACTATTACTTGCGTGTGGTGACGAAATTGGAATATAATTCACGTTCCGCACTCTTACATGAGGATGTCGTAATAGACGACTAAGCGATATGATATGCAGATAGCGTCTATGCATGAAAAAGAAAACTCTAACATAAAACTCTATGTAAATCTGATCAGCGGGTTATTGTTGATTTATTTCCCCTCTATCGCGGAGGAGGTCCGAGCCCAACAGTAGGACATATGTAGGCTAAAATATTTTTTATTATTTTAATTGATATTAAAAAATTAAGGTCAATTAGATGTAATATATATATATATATATATATATATATATATATCGTATCCCTTAGTCGACTTTTACAACACCCACAGGCAAGATGGGGGACGTTGAACTGTATTCTTACTAAGTCACCACACCTAAAAGTCACCACAAGCTACAGCAGGGCTGTCGAAACTACATACCAATTTAATTAACTACAAAAGTCGAAGGACCGCAGAAAAAAAAACAACGTAATTAGTTATACTTTGACTGGTTCTTGAATCATTTATCTTTGACAATGATATCGATGTCAACATCAACATTAGTTGTTGCTTGACGCATTACATGAAAAAGTGAGTTATCTGACAATGAAGATCTATATTTATATTTCATAATTTAGGTAATTTTCTGAATAGTATGTGTATGTCATCTATTGTGCACAAAATTAACAAATACGGATGGGATGGACGCTAACAGATACTCACTCACAAACTTCTGTTTTAAAGAAAATACATACTTCCAGGGGATTTCCCCAGTAGGTACTTAGCAGTAAAAAAATATTTTATTGGCTTTGAAACAATTTCTTTTAGTACAAGGTCATTTCACCTTTAAATGATGTTACAAGAATAAATAAATTATATCAAGTTTTGATTATAGTTATATTATAGTTATATATAGAATATTTTTGTCTAATTTAATTAGATATATATTAATAAAAAATAAATAATGAAAATTATATAAAAAAACACAAAAAGATAATAATAATAACACCGAGATTCGAACCGACGCTGTTTGATGCCACATAACCCAAAATTAAAACCGGCCGTCTCCCCCACTGAGCTATCGTAACTCATGACGTTGATAACGAAATTTGAATTTATATTCTTTTAAAATTTAATGTCATTATATTGTTTTACTAAAAACACGGACAAAACAACATTTTCTATAACTAAAACCTAGCTACATCGATTTTTTAGACCCGAATCCTCTAGTATGCCAAGTTTCAATAAAATCGTTGGAGCCGTTTCCGAGATCTTGAATATATATATATACAAGAATTGCTTGTTTAAAGATATAAGATTAAACTATTTGAAAAAATCATGCGTCGCAGGCCGTACAAAGGCAAGGCGCGGACCGCTTGCAGCCGGCGGACTGGTGTTTGGGCAGCTCTGAGCTACAGTTCTAATATTATATTTATACAGTTTATATGAAATAGTACGCAGTGAAATATTATTAATCGTGAAATGTGCGTTTTCTCTTATATTAAGCTTAAAACGAAAAATCCATAACTGAGTTTCGCAAAATATTTGCATGGGTATTGGGCTTTTATTTTAATTAAAATTTTAGTTACCATCGTAACTATTCGGTTTTAATTACGTATGTCTGGAATTTTACAATATAACAGTACGTCGTCCATTTTTGAAACCTAATATTCCAAGTATGTGTCAATAAAGATTTATGGGATTTTGTATACTTGTTCTTAAAATTATCGAGATTTAAAATTTGATATAGGCTATTTACAAAAACTTATTTGCCAGTAAAAATTATTACCACGTGTGGGTTTTGAGCCCGCGTCGATTGGAAATCGGTTCCAATCGTTTTTCAGCGCATATATACAAATTTTGTATACACTGAACTGTGTAATTAAATAATGATTTCTGATGTTTACCCGAGTATTAAGGATTATAAATAAAACTATTTTACGGATTTTATCGCATTTGTACAAATAAACTTATTAAACGAATGAAGTACAAAACACGATAAAATCCATAAAAATTATTTTATCAATAATGCGTAATTGAACTTTGCATTTCACATAAATTTAACATAATTAAATCAGCACATTAGCATGTGAAATATTGAGCAATTTAAATTAGTTTCCAATAAAGATGGTGATACTATTTAGTTAGCATACGTTACATCCACAATTGCCTAATTGGTATGGCAATTGGAACAGATTTCCAATAGGTATAGATTCAAGTCCCACATATGATACCGACTTTTCGCTAACAAAGAAGTTTTTATTATTACTAGAATTTTATTATTACTAGAATTTTATTATTACTAGAATTTTATTATTACTAGAATTTTATTATTACTAGAATTTTATTATTATTTAAATATTATTTATTAATAGAACAGATTCTATTTATCCAAGTCTATTGACATCTATCGTCTTGACTAAGTGGGGAAAATGGAAACTGTTTTCATACTCACCACAAATGTGACGAGTATAAGAACAGTTCAAGTAGGATGGCGATCGCAAGAAGGTGTTACATATTTGCATGGTTATCCTTTAGCTGATTGTTATGACTCCTGAGAATAAATAAGGGCGACTCCCCTTCCCCCTTCCACTGTATCATTATCCCATCGCTACGCGGGGTAAAATTCCATTAAAATGCTGTTACTGAATGTGGCTATAGCTGAATATGTTTTTATCAATACTAAGGGGTACAGGCGACACATTATTTTCTTAAACTTTTATTTTCTTTCTTTTATTTTCTTAAAAAATCACC
Organism: Lymantria dispar; assembly: GCA_032191425.1. Taxonomy (NCBI): domain Eukaryota; kingdom Metazoa; phylum Arthropoda; class Insecta; order Lepidoptera; family Erebidae; genus Lymantria; species Lymantria dispar. Next base: position 29,789,132 of record CM063455.1, read on the forward strand.
CAAGTTTCCACACGATTGTTAACAAAAGTGTCGTTGAAGTATCAATGAAAACTTTTACAGGGACTTCTCAAGTCATCCAATATAATCTTAGCTGTTAGATAACAAAGTATATTCAATATTATGGCAATGCCTGGTGGGAATAACGTGGGCAACCTTAACGATGGCATTGTATTAGTGCTAGTAAAGATAAAACCAATGTGGATATGTAGACAACACTGGCAACACTTATTCTACAAGATATGTTTTATTTTTAGCTAGCTTTGTTTGTAATGACAGTAATATTGAACTGAGGTTTAAATTATTGTATTTTTATATTTTTAGTCCTATTTTTGGTATCGGGCCTTATATTCGGGATCTAATATTCTTCGTGAGTCAGATAAGTTTGTTATAGGGTTTCATGTAGAGCTTTTTTTTGTATTCTATGTTATTTCAATATCATATCTATTAGTCGCCTTTTAGAAGAAGCGTAGGCAACCCAAATAGAGATGGATGGGTTATATGAATAAGGAAATGCGTAGGAAAGCAGCGAGTGCAGATATGATGGCTGATAAGAGGTTATGGAAGGTAAAAATATATTGTGCCGACTACACTTAGCGTAGGATAAGGTCTTTTACGTTACTCAAGAAAGGGTGCATGAAATTATATTCTTACTCCAATCACAGGGCAGTTACACGAAAGAAACACATGGTCATCATCATTTCAGTTCATATATGTCCCACTGTTGGGCTCGGGCTTCCTCCATTATGGGAGAACAATTGATCTACTATACCACGCTGATCAAACGTATTGCTGTACGATTTCGTTTAAGTTTTCCTTCTCTGGCATATATATTGTATACATATTACGTCCCTTAGTCGTCTTTTACGACGGGTAAGAGACTCCTCTCTTACCCGTGGTCACACCATCCCCGTGGCGCATTGTATTCTTACTTCGTCACCACACGGAAAGACATGATCATCTCACAGAAACTTTACAATTACAATTAAATGATGCCGACTCAATTAAACTTTTATGAATTGCACAATAAATTGTATTGTGGGAGAATCAAACGCACAGACATTCATAGTATTGACCTCATACGCAGTCAAAGAAGTTATAATTCTGTGGGAATGCGCAAGAGACATAACATGCTAACATAAGTGCAAAAGAGGGAAAACTCGAAATAAACCCTTATGCAAACACGGGCAAAACTACTATCGTATCTTAGAGCCCCATGGTCAAACATTTATAAGTGAAGATGATCATGACGCTACAACACTCTAACATCACATAAAGAAACAGAATATTATTGCCATACAAAAAGGTCGTCTACCTGCAAAATAAGTTGATATAATATTGTACGAGTAACATAAATATCCCTTTATTTCCAAGATCTTATCTCCTTAGTATCTCCATGGCATCTCCCTGGTGTTTAGATGTAGAATAACGTTCAATAAAGAGGGTTTAACTGTATGCAATGGCGTATACTCCTGCAAATTGTCTTAAGAGAGCAAAGACGTTCCGTTCTAGACGACGACTTGCTATTAACTATTAGGTATGGGAACAACATTATAAATATTTTATCGATATGCAATTTCTGGATATTATAATAAAATAAAACGTTTGATTCTCACAAAGGAAGATACCTTGAGGGGTCGACTGAGTTTAGTCCGGCCACTCGAGGAGAGGCCACCGCATCAAATCGATGCGCCGTTGGCGAGTCGCCTGGGCCTCGGCACGAGAAGGTACTCGCAAAGATAGCCCGCTGGATGGTCCACTGATGACAAGGACGGGTACCGGTGGTCCACCTACATGTCGTATGATAAGTACTGTCTACGGCCAGTTATAGGCTCGTGCGCCGTCTCTTCTATCACCCTGGACGAGCTGATCATACCATAGCATGTAAGGGCGACGCTCCGACAACATCGTTGGTTGCTACTGAGGCGATATGTCTAGAACATAGCCTTTAACAAAAAATAAAACTAGTTTAAGCAATCCACAGATATAGTCCAGAGAATAAGTGTAATTTATGTCTATTAAATCTAAGTTCGAAAAGTTCCCTATCGTAAAAGGATTAATGCAAGATCTGCCGAAACAAAAGAACTAATATTAATCATATTGAACTTATTAATCCATCACCATCATCATCTTTTATACCTCTCATTGTTAAAATCGAACCTCGTCCACAATAATTAACATACTATATCACACTTAGCCAACGGGCTGATATATGATTTTATATCAAGCTTTACAGGCATTTATTTAGTACCATTTATTGCCTTTGAAAATATCGACATCTAAATTTATCGACCTGTCCCATCCCTAACACGTATCGCTACGTCTCGAACTTAACGCATTACCAGAATTGCATTCAAGAGAAGTTGCCGTTACCTTGCACCTTACCTTACATATAATTGCTCACTAAATATACGCGGATTAAGTACTTCACTTAATTGATGTCGATAAATGTACTGAAAGGCAGTACATCATTATTATAGAATTAATTCTTTTACGGTCTTATTTTAAGTGTAACTATTAATATATTTTTTTTTTTCTGCTGTTGGTGACAAATGAGCAAATACCTGATGGTAATTGATACTTTTCTATGTGGTGACGGAGTAGGAATACAATTCACCACTCCCTTACGTCTGTGCAAGAGAAGGAAAACTCGAAATAAAACCCTATACCAACCCATCTGCCCAGCATGGTATAGTAGATCAATAGCCCTCCTATTAAGGAGGCTCGAGCCCATCAGTGGGACGTGTATGAGCCGAAATGATGATGAATGAAGTGATATTGGCCGCTCATAGGCCGCTTTGCTAGGGCGACTAAATAAAGTGAAGAGCTTAGAATAATAACGTATAGAAGGTAAGTTCGCGCACAAAAAGTGAAGCATTTCAATTGGAGCCTAATGGAGCTTACGCCGGAACCGTTCCGTAATGTACAAGTCATTGTACTGCACGTACGTACGCAACTCTTAAAAAATAAATAGGTAATTATGGCGGTTTGTGCATTCAAATGGTGTCATAACACATTTGAAAAACTTAAAAAGGTTTTTAACATTACTTTTAAAAGTATTTCGACGATTTATGTTAATAAAAACAAAATTTGATTTCATAATTTGTATAGTGGTATGCGTGTGTACGGGTGTAATCGTCTGCGCGCCATTAGTATTTTTAGATTCATGTTTCGAACTTTCGAAGTATTGACACTATCCGTCTATACGTTATTATTCTAAGGTGAAGAGACTATGACTGTGTGTACTTAGGTTCGGTGATGCTAGACATTACAAAAATTCACTACACGCAAACACCCTCAAAAAGTTGTGCTTGTGCTGAATCGATATTTTTCGTTCAAATTTTTTTCATGGTGTCCTACCACCATTGCCTAGCTCCCTTTTGACCAGTTGCTCCATAACTTATAATACACCCTGTATTTAATATCCTACTGCTAGGCTTGAACCTCCCTGTTAGAGGGAAATTGAAATACTTTATCACGCTAGTTACACGGATTGATATAGGCTTATATTTCGGGTATTCCTTCTCTGGCATATTGACTGCTTATTACTCTTACTCATTTATTTCTTAAAACCAATTTACATGTCAATTCTATAGATGAAATTACATTATAATTATTAAATTACTACTATTCCATTATTATGATTACATTATTCTATTATACATTAGGTATTTATTATTATCAATTATTAGATACCTTAGTCGACGAGTCTTTGTAGTGGTAAGTCAAATTTGTAATGATAGGACCAATTTGTTGGCAGTTGCCTATCTACAACCGCGGGTCGGTCCGTCCGGGGTAGTACCACACTCCTTTTTTTTTTTTTTTTTTTGGGGTGGGCTGCGGTTGCCGCGCCTCCGCACCACTCCGTCCGGGGCGACAGAGGGGCTTAAGCACGTAGTACCACACTCTCGCAGAAAATCAAAGTCCTAGTAGTAGCAATTTGTTACTGCGCTTCGTTCGGTGAGTGATATAGCCGGAATCCCAACATTCTAAGAGTGTTTGCGTATGGTGGGTTTTATTGATATTTGATGCCTTTAGTATCACCGAATCTCATTGCACGCATCCACAATCCCTTCTTCGCGGTAAAGGTCCATGAGCGGCAGCAACACTTATCATCAAGTGTACTATTTGCTCGTTTGCCACCATTTTTTTTTCATTGCCGTTGGTGGCAAACGAGCAAGCAGCACACCTGATGGTAAGTGATACTGCTTCACATGGACCTTTGTAATACCAGAGGCACAGCCAGGCCGTTGCCTACCGTGAAGAAAAAGCTCTTCTTAAACCTCGTTTGAAGAAGGACATGTCATAGCGCTCGGGAAACACAGCAGCAGGTAGTTCATTCCAGAGCCTGCATATACGTGGGAGAAATGATCGCTGAAAGAGTACAATTGAAGACCATAGCGCTTGGGAAACACTGCAGCAGGTAGTTCATTCCAGAGCTTGCACGTACGTGGGAGAACTGATCGCTGGAAACGTACAGTTGAAGACCATAACGTTTCCAGGTGAAATGGATGAACCCTGCTGCGGTGTCGAGTGGTATATTGGTAAAACGGTGACGGTATTTGCAATAAAAAAAACTTTTATGATTCCCACAGCCAAGATTATGGAGTCACGAATTATATTCTTATTCTGTCACCACACGCAATTAATACAACACACAACTTTAACCAAGTTACCACACGCAATTAAATACTTAGCTTAAAATAAACATAAGTTTAAAACACACAGTTTCTTTAATTGGCGTTTACTCACGTTAAGCTCTAAATAGAGCTTTAACTTAAAGCTCTAAGTTGCTTGTGTAATGTAACTTACACGAATTAAACTTGAACTAACAACATGCGATCTGTAGAGACATGATTTTTATTTTGTAAGATGCCAAGCAGATTATGCCTCTATGCTTTAATCAGCTCATTTATTAATGAGCTATTTACCCTGCAGTGGGGATTTACCCCTATTTTGCCCATAGGTGTCGTAAAAGTTGACTAATATACAAAATCCTATACTAACACATTTGACTAGCGCGGTATAGTTGGTTAATTACCCTCCTATGGTAGAGGAGGCTCGAGCCCAATAGTGGGACTCATGTGAGCTGAGATGATAAATGATATATTGAGCAGCGCGCCGCGGCACAGCCATGAGGGGTGCAGGGGAAGTGTTTGCGTCTTGATCGTCTTCAGCGCTTAACTCCGGTTGTGAAGTTTTGTCCGACGATTCAAATCGTCGGACGAAACTTGGCTGTGTCGCGGTGCGCTGCTCGATATGCGTCGCGCAGTGCAAGCCGGGGCCTCGCAGACGCCGCTGCGCACTCGCCCTCATGATGAGCATCGGATATGCTCGAAACCCGGGTCGACGTAATCGATCTCAGCACGTGAGTGTTTTTGCCGTTATAGATATTATAATATGGATCAGTCTCACGATAATTTCAATAATAACTATAGTCCTTAAAAGACGTTTTAGTGTATATTATTTTCTGAAACGGGACTTTTCTTCCCCAACGGTTGTTGGTTCGACGAGCGATGTGGCCTGCCCATTGCCACTTCAACATGCTAATTCTGCAGGCTATATCGGTAACATCCGTTCCTTACATAAAGATTTACGTTTAATCAATAATAAAAAGGAAATTGATGTACTATACTTAGCTGGTTAGACGGATTGATAGGTCTAGGCTTTTATTTTGAATATCTTGAATAGATGTCAACAGTATCCCTTCATCTTTTAAAATGGTCAAAAAATGGAATGGTGAAAAGTATTTTCACACGAATAGTATAAAGAAATATCTCGTTCCACCCTATTTATATTGGTTGTGAACGTCGCAATATTTCAAATAAACGTCATAGAAAAATGGGACACGGTTCAATCTAGTTGCGAGAATATTCGAAGCATTCGTTATTTGCTCTGCTAATGGTTTGGTGAAAGATCGTGTGCACAAAATGCAATGTAACGCGACATTCTCGTACCGTGCATTAGTGATCTGATAAACGAGTACATTGATGTATTAGATTTCTGAACTTATGTCGGGCAAACATTAATGGAACATATTTCTATAGCTGTGAATTTTAGATAGTAAATATATTCTTTTCTTTTCTGTCTTCTGTTCTACTCTATCTTGCCTGTGAATGTCGTAAAATACGACTAAAGGATATAATGTGCACATATCATCTGTGCAAGAGAAGGAAAAGTTCGAAATGAAACCCTATACCAACATGTCTTACGGACAGATTGGAGTCGCTGGAGCAGCGGAGAGACTTTGGGTCACTCTGTGTACTCTACCGACTCTTTCACGGGGAGTGCTCCGAGGAACTGTTTGACTTGGTACCACCGTCACCATTCTACCAACGTACCACTCGACATCGTAGCAGGGTTCATCCATTTCACCTGGAAACGTTATGGTCTTCAACTGTACGTTTCCAGCGATCATTTCTCCCACGTACGTGCAAGCTCTGGAATGAACTACCTGCTGCTGTGTTTCCCGAGCGCTATGACATGTCCTTCTTTAAACGAGGTTTGAGAAGAGCATTTCCTTCACGGTAGGCAGCGGCCTAGCTGTGCCCCTGGTATTGCAAAGGTCCATGTGCAGCAGTTTCACTTACCATCAGGTGTGCTGCTTGCACGTTTGCCACCGTTGGCAATAAAAAAAAAATGTCTGTCCAGCATGGTCAAATCCCCTCCCATTGTGGAGGTGCCCCGAGCCTAATAGTGGGACGTATACGGGCTGTGAGGAGGACACACATTCAAACTGAACTGGGATCTCCTTTTCCGTGTGGGGATGGAGTAAGAGTAAAATAAACCTCTTTTGATCATGAAGATAACCATGGAAAAAATTCGACATAAAACCCTAAATCATCATGTCCGACCGGCAAGTTATAAATATTAGGTCAATTGCCATCTCATTGTTACTTCGTCTCAGATCATACACGTTCCACTGTGGGGCTCGAGCCGACTCCGCAACAGGAGAAAAATGGACCTACTATATCGTGCTGGTTAGACATGTTCGTAGGGGGTTTTATTTCGAGGTTTCTCCTCTCTTGTATAGATATTATATGCATATTACATCTCTTTGCCATTTTTCACGACATCCACAGGCATGATAAACAAATTGTATTTTTTTTTACTTCGTCACTACACGAAAAGATACTCCAATTGTTACTTAAGTGGACTGAAATGTTACATAACAAAAATTGCATTGTTACTTTATCGGGCTGAAATGTTACATTACAACAATTACATTGTTACTTAAACGGGCTGAAATCATACATTACAAAAATTACATTGTTACATAAACGAGCTGAAATGATACACTACAAAAATTACGTTGTTACGTAAACGAGCTGAAATGTTACATAACAAAAATTACATTGTTACTTAAATGGGCTGAAATGTTACATTACAAAAATTACATTGTTACTTAAATGGGCTGAAATGTTACATTACAATAATTACATTGTTACTTAAAAGGGCTGAAATGTTACATTACAAAAATTACATTGTTACTTAAACGGGCTGGAATGGTGATGAATGAATGACACTTAAGATTGATACCCAGGAAGTGCCGGGCAACGCATTCAATTGTCTTAGAATTCATAAATTTAGGAGAAATAAGTAGTGAGAATCAGAGAATGTACTTTTCTCCTGCACAAAATGGGTACTTTGAAGAGAAATTGCCTAATTAGCCAATAGATAAGAGAATTTAGAGACACCATAAATGCAGCAATCCAACACTGCGCATAGGACAGAGCTTAACGGACCAATGTGTGGGCCTCGAGATTGATTGCTATTATGGCGTTATGGCATATAGTTATAGTTATAGTTATATGTGGCTATATATTTATTATGGCAGACACGCTTCACGACTTTCTGCCATAACTACTCACAGCAATTTTCTTGAGTTGTTATTTGATCCGTACAATATACTACTCCAAACGTGACTGCAGGCTGTCTTACATAAGGTCGCTGTCATTACGCCAGAGACTGCAATCCCAAGGGATATATTTTGAATTATATATTTACTTATTCCATAATATATCTTATTTACAACTATGTATTATTCTCGTCAAACGTAATTGTTTAAAAGCAAGATACATTTATTACTATTAATTTTCATTTACAGCATAGGGTTTCAATTCGAGTTTTCCTTTCTATTATTAAAGTACAGATCTAAAATAGAAATACTCTTTTTATGGTATCAAAAATCTTTCCTTTCGTGTGGACATGGAGTAAAATTACAATTAAGCACTCGCTATCTTACCAGTGGGTATCGTAAAAGATGACTAAGGATCTAATATGCATATAGCATCTATGCTGGAAAAGGTAAGTTCTAATTAAAGCTTTATACCATTTCGTTTGATTAGCGTGGTATAAGTTGGTCAATTTCTCTCCCATTATGGAGCAAGCTCAGGAATAGCATGATATATATGAGTTGTTGATGGTGTTTTGAAAAGGAAAAAGAATAACAATCTATAGTTAATAACAGAAGGAATTGCACCAACAAATATACTTGAAAAAGTCAGGACACATATTTATAAATTACTACAAATAATTGATTGAATCAGGCGATACAAGGCGGAAATCCATTATTATTCAAAAATGGAAGAAAGGAAGGGAGACCCACCACTTAGCCCATGGTAATCAATATACCGCACACCACAATAGAAGGAATACGGGGTAGGATTAAGGTGGATTAAGAAATAAGGAAATCTTACTCTCATGTGATGAGCACCTTCCAAAACATCAGCTTGCAATTTTCCATAGGACTTCGAATATTTAGTCGACACGTGTTTCGCATCTAAACAAGGTATCCTCAGGGCAGTTTAGCTTCAATGCAAAAGTGGTGGGTCTCCCTTCCTTCCTTCCATTTCAGAATAATTACTACAAATGTGGTTGTTAAATGTATAGAGAAAATTCCTGAAACTGAGAGTCATTCAAGGTTTTACATGTTTACATCGACGATATGAATGAATTTGCATTGATTTTCTTGAACAAAAACATAGATGTATGGTAGAATTATGGAAATAATTACACGGAATGCATAGTCTAAGAAAGGTCATCATGCTAGGATATTTAATTCATCATCATCATAGCTCATATACGTCCCACTGCTGGGCTCGAGTCTCCTTTACAATTGGAGAGAAATTTAGTTACTATACCACGTTGATCAGATGTGTGACCTCGAAATTAAACTGTATAGTTTAATTTCGTCAGCTCGAAATTAAACTGTATAGTTTAATTTCGAGTTTTTCTTCTCTTTGCATATATGTTATTTAAATATTGTATCCCTTAGTCGTCTTTTACGACATCTACGGGCGAGATAAAGGGTGGTCTATGCATCTTACTCCGTCACCGATAAATCACCACACGGGCAAATAATCATCATCCTTTTCTTATCCATACTTGGGGTCCTATTCTTTCCTTCCATACAAAATTATTAGACGTCATGTCTGTGATTACTCCCTGTCCATCTGTGGCGCGGTTAGCAGTCCATCCATTTTTTCTTTGGTCGTCCCTTATCTCTAACGCCTTCAATAATTATTAAGACTTATCTCACAACATTACTTACATTCTTTCTCACTTCACTGGCGCAAATTTCAAACTATTACTTAAAAGTTAACTTTTTCGGCGCGTCAGGGAAAAATGATGAGTAAATTTTTACAATGCGCGCGCACACCGTCACAAATGTCAACTAGATAATGTCTTATAATAAAACTTTCATGTATCAATACTTTTTTCATTATTAGTATCGTTTTTACTACAAACGTAGCATAACGCTATCGACAGCTTTTTATAAAAATTTCTATACTGTTACGCCAAAGAAGTGTAACTTCTTACGTGCACACATAAGGTACACGCAGTTTCTTTTACTTCTCAACTTAAGTGTTTAAGTAAATTTATGTATATGAATGTATTCTATATTTAACTGTTTACATTTTGTTCCAAAAATGTACAATTTACACTTAAGCCCAGAACACTTATATGCAGATGACACAAATGTCTGTCCCAAATTTAGTTTGTACCTTTAACTTTGTGAGGAAATTAGGTCGAGTTTAGTTTAGTTCAACTAACTCACATAAACTCGCCCTAATTACGACAATTACACCGTTCATATAGAAACTATTCTGACAACAAATTTACCATCATTAAAATGATAATTTAATCTAAAACCATTACCATCCAGTAGCCCATTGGTGCCCAGTGTTGGATATTATCTGTGAATTATTATTAAGTTACTAGCTTTTTTTTTGGGGGGTGGGTTGCAGTCGGCGTGCTCCTCGCACCATTCCGTATGGGGCGACAGAGGGGTGTAAGCACGCATGCCCGCAAGTCGCCTTCGTCGTTGGGCCGACCACCGGAGCAGGGTTACTTGTCATCAGTGGTCAGCCCGACGGAATACCCCCTATTTGGGGTACCCTTCCATCGACCAACGTCCCCTCGGGTAAGACGTTGGTCTTTCCTCATGCGGTCGGCCTCTCGGCGGGTGACGGACAAATCCCCGGTCACATCACCCGCGGCCTCGGCTAGGGCGGCATGAGGCGCAAGTACTCGCGCCTACGCCGCCCCAGTCGCCGGCGGCAAATCGCCTCATTGAGGCTTCGCTCCTCGCGCAGGCGACCCGCCGCCTCATTAAGTTACTAGCTGACCCAAAAAACGTTGTACTGTTCAAATCCCAAAAATAGTAAAAAGAATTCGCCTTGAAATCGATCGTAGCGCCACGCACTGGTTCCAATTATTAATCTAAATCATTCTCATAACCATCGAAACAGCCACAAGAAACGTTCAACTTTAGGAGAAGTTCAATTACAAAAACACAAACAGAAGATTTATATATATACTAGCTGACCCAACAGACGTTATTCTGTTAAAAAAAAAAAAATAGCGCCACCTACCGGGTCCAATTGTAAATCTAAACCATCTCCGAACGCTATATCATGTCTTTCTTTAAACTAAATATAAAAAGTGCATTTCTCCGTTCAAGTTCTGTTATTGCTCATATCTAAAATAGCAGTAACACCAATAAGTGCGCTGATTACTAGTTTGCTATCATAGTCAATAAAGAAAAAAAAATGAGGTCTTGAGGCCTCCAGCAAAATGGGAGGGAGATTGACCTCCTACACCACGCTTGTCACGCTCTTGCATACTTAAACCTTGCATAATTAATCCTTTAATCGTCTTTTACAACACCCACGGACAAGAAAAGGGGGAGAGGGGGGGGGAGTTGGGGCGGACAATTGTATTCTTATTCCGTCACCACACGGATAATACCAATCATAATCAGAAAAAAAAGTAATTCGGTAAAAATAAAACGAAATTTTCATCCACGGTGTTCGGTGTTCATTATAAAGTGGGGGGGGGTGAAAACGGTGAAAAGTCGCTTTTTCTTCTCATATAGCGCCGTCAAAAGCATTTGGAAGCATTGACCTATTATTTTTTATTACGCTATTACGGACTCACGAATCCCGACAAAATAGTATTAAACTGTTTAATATTGTTATTTATCTTTGAAGCTCGTTTTCTTAAATACCTCTTAGTTTTATCTTGTTTAATTATCTGAATCTGAGAGTATTATGAAGCTGTTTGTTCGAGATTTTTGCTGTTTTGTCTTATTTTATGATCTACTTCGAGTTTATTCACCGTTTTCTTATCAAGTAACAAAATGTTTTAAGGCACTTCCACAATAAAATTTTCGGCCCGTACTTGAATTAATGCTTGGCTGTTTATGTAAATTGTATGTTAAAATTCGAAAATGCTGGACAGTTTTATTTTGCAATAATATACTTGGATGAGTTATATTAAAACTGTGGGTGGTTATTATATGTGAAAAAAATCTAAGACTGTATCTTAGCTTTTTTAACATCACCTAATTACTATACGTAAAACTTAGCCGAAATTTTGGTAGAATTATACTATTGTCTGTCTTTCTTCATTTTGTAGTGGAAATAAACAAGATGACTTTATGTATGGACATATATTGGCCTTAAAAAGAAATTACACACCTGTAAAATTGGTTTACGGATCATAACCCTAGGTGATGATGCCATAAGAAAACTTTAATGGAAACTTGTATACTATTATGTATTTAATTCATCATCGTCATCATCGCAGCCCACATACGTTCCACTGTTAGGCTTGGGCCTCCTCCACAATGGGAGGGAATTTGACCTACTATACCATGCTGGTCAGACATGTTGGTATAGGGTTTCATTTCGAGTTTTCCTTCTCTTGCACAGATCTTATGTGCATATTATATCCCTTAGTCGTCTTGTACGACATCCACGGGCAAGATAGGGAGTGGTGAATTGTATTCTTACGCCGTCACCACATGGATAATGTATTTAATTATTATCACCGAATTATCATTATTTTGTATAATGCAAAGGGGTTAATTTTTTTTTCTAATAAATGAACATTTATTTGCACTGGTTGTTTTTTTTTGCAATATATTACCGAACGTTTAGGCCAATCGAGCCTGTCTGTCACTTTTATGATACCCACGGGCAAGATAGGGGCTGGTGAATTGAATTCTTACTTCCACAATAATCAGAGATTATAAACTAAAGAATATAAAGTTGACGAGTCGTAAGCTTTTGTTATAATAATTAATTCAAAAATATGCAATATTTTGTATTTTTTGCGCAATACCGTCTCAAATAAAATATGCATTCAACTGCAATTATACGGGCTAACGTTAATTTAACATTCTTAAGCCAAATTTGTTCGTGTCAGAGAACTTCCGGCCCACCTGTGTGTTTTTTTGATCAAAGATACGATTCGCATATGGTTTTACTTGTTATTTATCGTCAATATTCCTTATTTATAGTCAACATTAAAGCAATGCGTGGCTATGCAGCAAATATTGGGGTGCGTGGCCGGGGCACCTCCACGTGGTGCACCCTGGAAACGTCCATTTGGACGGCCAAGATTCCGGCGGGAGGGGGGGTCACCGCGTGCCGACTCTGAAGGCAGAGCGCACGGCGGATTTGGCCCGGGGTCAATGGGGCGCATGTGTCTCATGGCACTCCGTCGCCAGGGACGGTTGCGTCACGGCCCGGGGGCGTGACGGGTCGGTCGCTCGCGAGCGGCCAGACCCGGAAGGCCCAAACCATAATCCTGAGTAGGGGGGGGTCAGGACCGGGGGTCTGCGGACTGCGGGGAAGAAAACCCCTATAAAAAATCACCCCAATTTCAAGTTTTGCTACTCGGCGAGGAGATGTATGGCTGGTGGGTTAAGAAGCGCGCGCGAAAAAAAAAGCGTTCAGTCGTTAGAGTAGTAATCAAGGAGGACTTAAACTTCCAAATCGTCATAGCAGAGGTTAACAAACGTATAACTTCACCAGAGGGTCCCGGCTAGGCCGGGGAGTCCCTTGCTGTGCCGGTGCTTGCGCGCGACGAGGAGTCGCGCCCAAGTTCGGGCACAGTCAGCTCCCAATCGTATGGGTGGGGAGCAACTTCTGCTGCAGCTGTGAGCCAGGCGAAACAAGAATCGGCTCTAGGGAGACCAAAAAGGAGGAGAAAGAAGGGGAAGCTGGATACGCGACACATGCGTAGGACGCGTAGGAGGAGGATGGCGGAGCGGCAGGTACTAGGAGATGCCGCCGCTGCCGCGAGCGACGAGAGCGGTGCGACCGCAGCCACCGCAGGGCCGTCGCGGAACGTGGACGCCGGTGCTGCCCGGCCGTCGAAGAAAAAAGAGGAGAGCGACGAGGGCGGATCAGCCGCAGGGCCGTCGCGGGACGAGGGCGGGAAAGCCGCAGAGCTTCCCGAAAGAAGCGTGGGAGATGCGACAGCTCGACGGGGCTGTCCAGTGACGAGGGCGGCACCGCCGCAGAGCCGTCAAAGGACGAGGATGGCGGTGCTGCAGTGCCGTCCAAGAACGACAGCTCGACGGGGCTGTCCGAGGAATCGGAGACCGACGTGGCCTACGAGCTGTCCACGGATGAGGGCGTCAGTGCCGCAGGGCCATCTGTGAACGCCAAGTCAGTCTTGGAGATGTCGGCGGACGAGGGTGGTACCAAAGAGCCGTCCGCCGAGGAGATCAGTGGGCCGCAAGTCGGCCAAGGTGGGATCGAGGGCGGCGAAAGCGCTACGGAGCCGTTTGGGCCGTCTGGGGTGACTGGAGGTAGGTCGTCCGGAATGGCCATCGATAGGGTCTGCAGTGTGGTGTTGGATAGGGGGGCTGCCGAGAAAACTGAGCTGCATCCTGCGGCGAGGGCTTTCACGGCGGCCCTAAATGTTAGGAGGGAGAGGGAGGAGGCCCGCTCCCCTCCGAGGGATCGGAAGCGCCCCCTGCATAAGGGTGGCAGCTCCGCATCGGACTCGGAGGGTAGTGATGCTATCAGGCCTCCCCCCAAGGTCGCGACCGCGCGCCGGGGGCGCAGGGGTCGGGGAGGTGCGGTGGCGGCGAGACCGGCGACGCCGGGTCTGGCCAACCGGGAAGGCGAGGTGGCGGCCCTCCAGGCCGCGAACGCCCGCCTCAGTAGGGAGGTCTCCGGCTTGCGGGAACGCAACCGCAAGCTGGAGACAGAGCTAGAGGCAGTACGGAGGGAGAACCGCGGGTTGGCCAAAGACATGGCTGACCTGCGGTCTCAATTCATGCGCCTGGTGCCGGCTGCGCCGTCGGCGCCGGCCCCGCCGTCGAGGCGGGCCGCGCCGGTGAGGGCGGGCCCATCGTCTGCGCCTGTGGCGCCGGCTGCGCCCGTGGCGCGGGCTGCGCCCGTGGCGTCGGCTGCGCCCGTCGCGGCTTCGCCGTTGCCTCCCCTCGTCGTGGTCCCTCCGCCGGCTCGTGGCCGCGGGAGACCTCGGAAGGGGGAGGAGCCGCCGTCCGACGAGGTGCATGGCATGTCGGAGTCGGCGATACGCGTCATCCTAGCGCGAGTAGGGCTAATGATGGATGCGCGTATTGAGGCCGTAGCGGCCAGGCTTCCGCCTGAGCCGCCCCTCCGACCGCCGCTCGCCGCGGACCGGACGAGGCGGCCGTAAGCGTCTGCTCCCACCCCGCTGCCCTGTCAGGGTGGCCGCGTGGTGAGCTACGCTGCGGCCGCGGCGGGACCCAAGGGGTCCAAGAAGGCCGGCAAGATGCTGGCTCCCGCCAAAGCCGGGCGGCGGCCGGCGCCAGCGATTGCGCCGCAAGCGCCGGCCGGTGAACTCGCGACTGCGCCTGCTGCGCTCAGCGCTGCTGCCAGGCTCCAACAGGGCTGGCAGGTGGCTGAGCGTAGCAGGAAGGCACGCGGCCAAAAGCGGAGAGCGGCGGCCAAGAGTGCCGCTGTGGCCGCCGCTCCCCAGGCGGGAGTAGGCAGAAAGGAGGAAAAAAAGGTCGCGTAGGGGCCTCAAGTCGCCGAAGACGGCTGCGGTGGTAATCACCGTACTGCCTGAGGCGGCTGAGAGGGGCCTGAACTATGAGGCCGTCCTAAGACGCGCCCGGCGGGAGCTGGACGTCTCCGACATCGGGGGCGTCGAGGCGAGGACCCGCAAGGCCCAGACAGGGGCTCGAATACTCGAGTTCCCTGGGGCCGAGGGTGCTAAGACGGCCGATAGTTTGGCCACGATGCTGAGGGAGCTGTTCGGGCCGGAGGATGGAGTCCGAATCGCCAGGCCCGTCAAGTGCGCAGATATGCGCCTCACGGGTCTGGACGACTCCGTGGCGGTGGAGGACATCTGGGAGGCCATTATGGCGCGTACCTGGTGTGCCTCGGACACCGTCCGGATTGGCACCATCCGCCCTGGTCCGGGCGGCGTCGGTGCTGTCTGGGTGCAGTGCCCAGTGGAGTCGGTCAAGCAATTGGCCGACTCAGGCAGGCTCCTCGTGGGCTGGAGTTCGGCGCGGGTAACCGTGCTGGAGCCCCGGCCCGCGAGGTGTTATAAGTGCATGGCGGTCGGGCATACCCGACCGACATGCAGGAACTGCTTTGACTGCAGCGGGCTATGTTTCCGTTGCGGTCAAACTGGACACCAGGCGGCACCGTGCTCTGCGATGCCCCACTGCCCCGCGTGTGCGGCGGGCAATAAGTCTGCCAAGCACCGCATGGGCTCTGGAGACTGCAGCCCCCGGCATCGGCCCCAAAGGGGCGGGGCGGCCCATCGACCGGGCCAGTCCCCGCTCCGAGCGCGGCCTGATCGCCCGTTAGCGCGGAGGAGGTGACGATGGATACGGACCGTTAATGGACCCCGTATCCATTCGTCTCCTCCAGGCCAATCTCAACCACTCCGCCGGTGCGCAGGACGTGTTCCTGCAAGCCATGGCGGAGTGGTTGATAGGAGTAGCCGTAGTCGCGGAGCCGTACGTGGTGCCCGACCGGATTAACTGGTTGGGTAGCACCGATGGCACCGTGGCAATCGTCGCCTCCACGTCGTGGCCTTCGTCGTCTCTGACCCTTAGGGACAGGGGTGTCGGATACGTCGCGGCGGACTGGGGGAGATTACGCTCTTCGGAGTTTATCTCACCCCTAACTGGAGTGTGACCGATTTCGAGGCCTTCCTCACCATAATGGAGGCCTCGTTACGGCGACTGGCATCACGCCAGGTCTTCGTCCTGGGGGACTTTAACGCCAAGTCCGTGGCGTGGGGGTCCCCTAGGACGAATGACCGAGGACGGGCAATCGAGGAATGGGCGGCGGCACTGGGCCTCTGTTTGCTGAACAGGGGCTCGGTGCATACGTGCGTGCGACAACGGGGCGGGTCGATAGTGGACCTTTCATTCGCTAGCCCCGAGGTCGCCGCACGCGTGGGGAGCTGGCGCGTCGTGGAGGAGGTGGAGACCTTGTCGGACCACCGGTATATCCGAATGGAGGTCTCCCCTGCAATCCCGACGCCCAGCAGGGGTCACGGGACGGATGGTCGTCCTGCATTCCCGCGATGGGCTGTGGGTCGCTTAGACCGGGACCAGCTGGCGAAGACAGCCATCGTATACTCGTGGCTGTCCTCTGCCCACCAGTCGGACGGGGTGGACGCCGAGGCTGGCCGCATCCGCAGTGCGTTGACGCAGATCTGCGATGCGGCCATGTCCCGGGTACGGCGTCTGCCCCCGAGGAGGGGGGTCCACTGGTGGTCCCGGGAGCTGGCGGATCTCCGGGCCGCGTGTATCCGCGCCCGAAGGGTCTACACCCGCAGCCGGCGGCGCCATCGCGATGCGGAGCGGGAGGCCGTGCTTTACGAGGGCTACCGCAATGCGCGGTCGGCCTTCAGGCTGGCCGTCCGCTCCGCCAAGGACTTCAGTCGGCAGGAGATGCTGGACGGTCTCAACCGTGACCCCTGGGGACGCCCCTATCGCGCGGTGCTGAATAGGCTACGCGCGCGGGGCCCTCCCCTCACCGAGACTCTCCAGCCCGGCCTTCTCACCCGGGTCATCGAGGACCTGTTCCCGCGGCGGGCGGAACACACGCCAGACACTGACCGGGAGGCCGACGACGACAGTGTTCCGCCCATCACGGAACCCGAGATGGGGGTGGCGGTGAAGCGCATGCGCGCAAAGTCTACCGCCCCCGGGCCCGACGGTGTTCCTAACCGTGTGCTGACCCTGGTCCTCGAACACCTGGGACCCCGCCTCAGGGGGCTGTTCGACGCGTGTTTAGCGTCCGGACGGTTCCCTGGGTGCTGGAAGGAGGGAAGGCTGGTGCTCCTGCCGAAGCCGGGACGGTCTCCGGAGTCGCCTTCGGCCTACAGGCCTATCGTGCTGCTCGATGACACGGGCAAGCTACTGGAGAGGGTGGTAGCTGCCCGCATCGAGCGGCACCTCGTCGGCACGGGGCCCGATCTGTCGGACGCCCAGTTTGGGTTTAGGAGGGGTCGTTCGACGATCGCGGCTCTGTTGCGCCTGAGGGCCGTGGCGACTGAGGCCGTCACCGGCGGGGGAGTGCTGTTGGTGGTGTCCCTAGACATCGCCAACGCATTCAATAGTCTGCCATTCAGCTGCATCAGGGAGGCGCTCCGATATCACGGGGTGCCAGTTTACCTGAGGCGGCTAGTGGCAGACTATTTGGAGGGGCGCAGCGTCCTCTGCACCGACCGAGCAGGGGACGTCGTGCGAACGCCCATGACGTGCGGTGTCCCACAGGGGTCGGTCCTCGGACCCACCCTGTGGAACATCGGCTACGACTGGGCGTTGAGGGGGAGCCTCCCGCCCGGGCTGGGTGTGATTTGTTACGCCGACGACACGCTCGTCACAGCCCGCGGTGGGACGCTAGAAGAGGCGGTAAGCCTGGCGACCTCGGGTACCGAGGAGGTCGTCAGGCGGATCGAGGCGCTGGGGTTGAGGGTCGCCCTGGACAAGACGGAGGCCCTCTTGTTCCATGGGCGCACTATGAGCCCTCCCATCGGCGTCTCGATCACCGTCCACTCGGTCGACATCAGCATCCGGGCCCATATGAGGTACTTGGGCCTGGTGCTCGACGGGTGATGGTGGTTCCGGGAGCATTTCCGCAGGCTCGCTCCGCGGCTCGTCGCTGCGGCGTCCGCCCTCATCATCATCTTGCTCTTATCCCAATTACTTGGGGTCGACGCAATATGTCATCTGTTTTGACATATTGCAAAAAGTTTCGGCAATGACTTTTATGACCGGCCGCCTGCCTGACGTCAACCCTCCTTGGGAATGTAATCGTTGACCCAAATGGTACCAGATGGAGTTGGTCCGGGTCAATCTAGGGCTCTTAGTCGTCTTTTACGACACCCACGAGCAAAGCAAGGGTTGGTAGTATTCGAAGCCGCTACCACACAGCAAGCGGCGTCCGCCCTATCGGGGCTTATGCCGAACGTGGGCGGACCGAGCGCTGCGTGCCGACGGCTGTACGCGGGGGTCATCCGGTCGATGGCCCTGTACGGCGCACCGGTGTGGGCGGGGTCCATGACCGCCCGACTTAGGGCCCTTCTGTGGCGACCACAGAGGGTCACGGCGGTCAGGGCCATCCACGGATACCGCACGGTGGCGACGGAGGCAGCGTGCCTATTGGCCGGAACTCCCCCGTGGGACCTGGATGCGGAGATGCTCGCCGGACTATATCGGCGGGTGACGGGGGTGCGAGCGGAGGGCGGTGTGGTCTCGTTAAGGGATCTCACCGCCTGGCGCGTCGACGCCCGCCGAGACGTCATTGCCCAGTTGGGCAGTCCGGCTGGAGAGGCCTCGGTTCGGGGTGCGAACCGTGGAGGCCTTCCGGCCGGTGCTGATGCAGTGGTTGGAGAGGCGGCACGGGGTGCTCTCCTTCCGATTGGTGCAGGTTTTGACGGGGCATGGGTGCTTCGCCAAATACCTGCACAAGGTCGTTAGGAGGGAGAGTACACCGTCCTGCCACCACTGCGATTGCGACGAGGACACGGCGCGCCATACGCTTGAGGCCTGCGGGGCTTGGGCAGTGCAGCGCTGTGAATTCGTCGCAATCATCGGTACGGACCTGACGCTGCCGGCTATCGCTAGGGCGATGGTCGACAGCGTCGGGAATTGGGACGCGGTCGCAGCCTTCTGCGAGACAGTTATCTCGCGGAAGGAGGCAGCGGATCGCCTGCGTGAGGAGCGCAGCCTCGATGAGGAGATCCGCCGCCGGCGACTGGGGCGGCGCAGACGCAACTATCTGCGCCTCATGCCGCCCCTTTTTTTTTTTTTCACGCTGTGGAAATGCATTTGCGCACTATTCCCCCGCCGGTTACAGACAGGGGAGTGTGTGTGGGACTCGCCGGCCACTGAAGTGACCGAAATACCCACTAAAACCACAGCGGCCCCTTCCTCGCTTTTACGGGAGAGATTGTCTGATAACATTCTATCCCCGACACCCCAACGCTTGGCCGTCTGGCCACGTCCTGTCGTCATTCAGAGTGGTGGGTGGAGGAGCGCATAACGGCGTTTCCTCCTCCCTGGTCGTCGCCGGCGGAGCGAGTCAGCGGACGCAAGCGCCTCGCGTGCCCGCTCCGCGGCCTCCTTCCTTGTCATGACAGCCTCACAGAAGGAGGCCATCGACGACCAACAGCTGTCGCTTCCGAGCATCTCAGAGATGATGGTCGGCAACGACAGGTCTGTTGTTACCATGTCCGTTGACAGGACGTGGCGCTGAGGCCCCCAGGCGGGGCATACTTCCAGTGTGGCCTCATGCCGCCCTAGCCGAGCCCGCGGGTGACGTGACCGGGGATTAGTCCGTCACCCGCCGAGAGGCCCACCGCGTGAGGAAAGACCGACGTCCTCCCCGAGGGAGGGACGTCGGTCGATGGGAGGGTACCCCATAGGGGATATTCCGTCGGGCAGACCACTGACGACAAGTTAACGCTGCTCCAGTGGGCGGCCCAACGACGAAGGCGACGTGGTTTTCGGGTGGGTTGCGGGAGTTGCGTGCTTAAGCCCCTCTGTCGCCCCGGACGGAGTGGTGCGGAGGCGCGCCGACCGCGATTAACCCACAAAAAAAAAAAAAATGCAGCAAATATTTTGTCTAATCTTGAGCATCAGTAACCAGACAATTGCTTATCCCTAAAAAGAAAAGATTTACAACAATAATTAATGAATCGCACAAAAAAATCTCTTTCTTTTTTTTACAGTCTAGAAATACTCCAACCAATTCATCCACGGCCGCGGAAGAGCGGCGCTCTGTCTCATAACCTACGGAAGTAGTTCCCAAACCTATTTAATAAAATTCCGAAGTATTACTAAGATTTTATATATATTAAGATATATATATTAAGATATATATATATATATAGAGAGAGGGAGAGAGAGAGAGAAAGAGAGAGGGAGGGAGAATGGTTAATTGGTCCCGGTAGGTGGCGCTTTCCTTTTAGTTTCTTTGAACAGAATCTGTTGGGGCAACTAGTATTGAAAATAATTATGTGGATAATATACTAAATGCTAATAAATAATTAGTTGGGTAGCTTTCAGCGCACCACTGTCCTCGTCATTCTAGGGCATTGGTCAGATGGACAATAAATCTTAGGGTTTATCGTAACCTAAATAAAAATCAATTATAATGATGTAATTGGTTAATTTTATATGAAAATTTCACGCTTCCATGTTTTTTTATTCTGTTCAATGCTCTAGGTCCACGAGACTAATGTTGTGTCCACTGATACCTAAGATGAATTTTATTATTTATCAATGTTTAGTACATTATTCGCATAGTTATTCTCAATAAAAACATTTATCTTAAAATTTTATTTTTAATAACATTAAACTCGAAATAAAACGCTTTAACAACCCGTCTCAACAGCGTAGTATGTCAATTTCCCTCCCATTGTGAACGAGGCTCAAGCCCTGCAGTGGGATGTATGTAAACTGTGATGATGATGATGATGAATAATTTAATTTATGTCTTTATATCACCGCGAAATTAGGAATGTGAGAGATTCATTTCCTCAGAAATTCCACTAGTCTTTTGCCATCATAAGATTATTTGATTTATATAAATAGGAAAACTTCGTGTAGTGACAGATAAAGAATACAATTCACCATCCCCTCTCTCGCCCGTGAATGTAGGAAAAAACGACTATGGGATATATTATACATCCTTACTGATATTATAAATGCGAAAGTAAGGATGTTTGTTTGTTTGTTACGCTTTCACGCTTAAACCACAGAACCAATTTCAAAAAATCTTTCACCAATGGAAAGCTATAATATCAGGGAGTAACATAGGCTATATTTTATTCCGGTATTCCCACGAGAACGGGAACTATGCCGCGGGTAAGGCGACTGTAACCGAACCGAAGCGAGGGCGGGTTGCTAGTATAATATCTATGTAAGAGAAGAAAAACTCGAAACAAAACATACCACGTCTGACCAGCGTGTTATAGATCAATTTCCCTCCTATAGTGGAGGAGGCTCGAGCCCAACAGTGGGACGCGTATAGACTGAGATGATGATGAAACATTTCAAAAAGAGTTTTTCTTTAAAAAATAACTCGTATATGTAGAACAAACATACAATCTTATTCTTACAACAATAGGAAATAAAACAAAGAAAATTCAGACCTTTGTTCTTAAGCTTTCATTTGAGCATACGTTCGCTGTTCAACTTTTATTGTTTTTAATATTAATTTATTCCTGTAAGCATTTGAATTATTATGAATTTACCGTTTTCTCGTCGTGTCCAAATATTTTTTATTTCATTATCCTAATGAATTATATATGTATTATTTGACGGAACAATGAAATGGAGTAATTGTTTTACATAAATTAATAAGATTTAGCGTTAAAATGGCCAACGTTAAAAGTGGATTATGCAAGGTAACAAGACGTTTTTATTGTATTCTAATTAAACCTTAATTAGAGGCAGTCGTCATGGGTACCTTACGTTTTGTACATTAATTGTTATTTAAGAAATAATTCGAGTTAATCATTATAATTGTTTGAAGAATATTAGCATTATATTGTTCGATTTTCTATACCATATAGCTGGATCGCTTACATTTTTTTTGGGGTAGGCTACGGTCATTGCACCCGCCCGGCTCTGTCCGAAGCGACGAAGGGACGGCGCGCGGCCGCTTAACCCACCCGATAGCACGTCGCCTTCGTCGTTGGGCCACCGTTGCAGAGTTTCTTGACTTCAGTAGTCGGCCCTACGGAATACTCTAAGGGGGTACTCTCTCCCATCGACGTCCCCTTCCCGCGACGCCGGTCGCCGTCGAGAGGTAAATCATTTACATATAGCAAAGCTTCTCAAATTCTCAATCTGACTTCACAGAAGTTACGGTTTTGAGCAATATGTATGGTTATAATCAATGCATATTAGTATATATTATATATAGTAATATGATCAATGTTTATTTGATCCTTCATTACTTTTAAACTACTTATCTTATCTTGATTATTAAGATATGGTTAAATATCTGTGAGTGTTAATACTGGTTATAGGATCATGTCGCAATAATTCAAAATGGCGCCCTCTAGATGACGTAAAATACTGAATAAAAATAAATATACAGTGCCATATTAGGTAGGCGCTAAATTAGCAAATTCTAAATATACATATTAATATACTAGATGCTGCTCGCTGCTTTATTTATTTTTCTTTGCTAATTGTAAGCGTAAAATGCTGTTATGGGCTAAATTAACTGCAGGAGTTTCAGCGTTTCCCCTCTCTAAATAAGAGCATGCTAGTTTACCAAATTGTAAACGTGACGGTAGGGTTATAGTTACCTAAGACTCATCGGAGACAGAGGCCGTAAAAGCTGAAGATAAGACAAGATCGTCCTCCAGAAATAGAAAAAGGGCAGAAGATACCTACAGAAAATACCCTAAATCTAAATTTAGCTACTCAGCAAAAGCAAACAGAAGACCAATCTCGAATGCAATAATTAAGATACAGCAGACGAGCTAGTTTAATGCCTCTAGGGGTTCTTACATACATCACATCAGGAGTCATAAAAAAGTGATGTCGGAACATGAAACACATATATAAATCTACTTACAGATGCTTTGGTATTTCTTTACGGATCAGAAACAAACAGTAGAAAATGATATCTGATGTTTACGCGAGCACTACACATTGAAAATAAAACTACTTTTACGGATTATATCGCGTTTGTATTTGATTTATGATTGCCCGACGTTTCGTTCATTTAATAAGTAAATAATAGTAATAAGTAAATAAAAGTAAATGTCTGTAATAACGATTACTTGTTGGACGTGACCATGAATGCTGCAAAGTGTTCGAAACGTCGGGCAATCATAAATCAAATACAAACGCGATATAATCCGTAAAAGTAGTTTTATTTACAAACAGTAGAAAAATTCAACACGCTCAACCATAAAATGAAAAAAGGCTAAGGCCGGTGCCGGTTGTATTGTGATAATGCGGCACCAAGAAACTCATGGGATCGGTGATAATCAATGTATTTGACTGCACAGATGGCCTAGTGGTTCAGATAGCGACTTACAACGCCAGTGTCGGGGGTTCGAATCCCACGCGGGACAACAATTTGTGTGATCCACAATTTGTTGTTCTGAGTCTGGATGTAATTTGTGTCCGTTAATTATATGTTTGTAAAGTTCCCAGCAATACAAGGATTATTTCCTTAGTGCATGGAGTTGTCTTAAAATTATTATAAATTATTATTATTATTATTATTATTACATTTTATTTTAAGAATACTCGGTTATTAGCCGGTTTTAGAATGCCAGTTACGGGTCAGGACCAAGTAACCGACATTTTGTGGATAAAATTAGTGTCTTAATCTAATCGCTAATACTTAAGGTTGTTTCGTCAATCTGCATAAATTTTCTCACTATACGACATGTATTTAAGATTGCTGCTTTTTGTATGTTTATAAATGTATGTTGTGGTAGATTCAAAAGTTTCAGGCTATGGTGTAAATATTTAGGGATAACGCCAGTTGTAGAGATGACTATAGGTACTATATATGCTTTATTCAGACCCCACATCCTTATTATTTCTTCCTTTAGTTCTGTATATTTATTGATTTTTTCTGTTATAGTCTTTAATAGATTATGAGTATTTGGTACCGCTATATCAACAATGTATGCTATTTTGTCCTCTTTATTAAATAATGTTATGTCGGGTCTATTAAAATGTATTGTTTTATCTGTGAGTATAGCACGATCATAATATATTTTCCACTTATTATTTTCTAAAACTGGGTTAGGGGTGTATTTGTAGTATGGCGTGTATGTATCTGAGTCGAGATTATATTTCATAGCTAGTTTTTTGTGTATAATGTTAACTATTTGATTGTGTCGGTGTGTATAGTCTGTTTGTGTAAGAGTTGAGCATGCTCCAGTAATATGTTGAATAGTTTCTGACTGTCTGTGACATTTGCGACATTTATCATCAGCTGCTTTGGGATCTTTTATTATATACTTCTTGTAATTTTTTGTATTAATGACCTGGTCCTGAATCGCTATCATGAATCCCTCGGTTTCAGGGAATAGATAACCACTTGTAAGCCATCTGTTCGAAGCTTGTGAGTCTATGTGTGTTTGATCTAAGTCATGTGGGTGACGTCCATGTAATATTTTACTTTTCCATTTGTTGATTTTTTCTTTAAGAAAATGTATTGTGTTATTATTATTCTGACCGATACTAAGTGATTCTGATAAATTTAATGGGGTAAATTTACTATCATTGACAATAATAGCTTGGTGTATATTACTGGTCTTTGCTTTATTTTGGAAAAAGTCTCTTAAGTTATATAGCTGTTTTTTCCATAGGTTACTTAAATTTATAAGTCCTCTACCTCCACTGATTCTTTTAATACATATCCTTTCTATTGCTGATTTTGGGTGCAAATACTTGTTTTTAGTTAATACTGTGCGTGTTTTAATTTCGAGGCTATGTAAATCCGTTTTAGTCCACTTAACTATTCCAAATGAATAGGTCAGTATAGGAATGGCGTATGTACTTATGGCTTTTATTAACCTTTTCGATGTTAGTTGGGTTTTGCATATTGTGTTAAGTCTGTTTTTATATTCTTCGCAAAGAGTTTTCTTTAAAGTTGAGTGTTCTAGTTGTTTTGACTGCTGGTATCCTAAATATTTGTATACCTCATCTGACTCCATGGCGGATATACTTTCTCCGGTTTGTAACATACAATCTCCATTTTGGATTTTACCTTTTTTAATATTTAAAATTCTGCATTTTTCTAAACCAAATGTCATATTAATATCTCTACTAAAATTATGTGTAGTATCTATGAGAACTTTCATGTCTTTTGCGGTTGTTGTATAAAGTTTTATATCATCCATGTATATCAAATGGGCTATTTTTGTTTCAGTGTTGTTGTGCTTTAAGCGGTATCCAACTTTATGCTTATTTATTATATGTGATAATGGGTTAAGAGCTAGGCAAAACCATAAAGGGCTCAAGGAGTCCCCTTGATAGATACCTTTCTTTATGTAGATATCTCTGGACATAACTGTAGTATCGGTATGGCGTAAAAATAAATTAGTTTGCCAGAATGACATGATATTTTTCAAAAAATTTATGAGGCACGGGTTAATTTTATATATTTTCAGAACTCTTAGTAGCCAAGTGTGTGGCACACTGTCAAATGCTTTACGGTAATCTATATATGTACAATGCAAATTTCGTTTCATTTTATTGGCATGCTTGTGTATTGTAGAGTCTATTATTAATTGCTCTTTACACCCCATGTGGTTTCGTCTGCAGCCCTTTTGTTCTTCGGATATTATATTATGTGTTTCTATGTGTAAATTAATTTTGTTTGTGATAATTGCTGTTAAGATTTTACAGATTGTTGGTAGGCATGTGATGGGGCGATATTGAGACGGATCGTTGCTTTGTTTACCTTTTGGGATCATGTATGTGATTCCTTTAGCTATGAATAGAGGAATTGGCTGTTTTTTTGTTATAATATCTGTAAAAGATTTAGCTAAAGGTTTGTGTAAGGTGTGTAGTTGCTTATACCAGAAGTTATGCACTTTGTCAATGCCCGGTGTTTTCCAGTTATGAAGTTTAGTGACTATAGTTTTTATGTCGTTAGCATCTACTCGGTGAAATTCCATTTCATTTATCTCTTTCCATTTGTCCTCTTCTTCTCTAATCCATGGCGCTTCTTCATTATGTGTAGTTTCATTTTCCCATATATGTGACCAAAATTCTTCGAGCTGTGTTTTCGATATGCTTTCTGCGCCACTATAATTTTTATCTATGCCTAACTTCATTTGTCTGTAGAAAATTTTTTCATTGGTACAAAATAATCTATTCTGTTGTTTTCTTTGTAGTGATTTTTTGTATCTAGCTAACCTGTGTGATTTTAGTGTCAATTTTTGCTTTAGTGTAGATACACTAAAGCAGGCTACAAATAGGTGTTCCTCTGGTTTTTTATTGTTTTGTTCATGTACAGTGTGTATTTTGTTATTTTTAAATATACGTCCTACATTTCTTATCACTTTATTTGATCTATTACCGCTAATGTATTGTGTGAGCCTACCTATGTCTGCTCTTAATTTAGATATATCTTGTTGCAATCTTATCTGCCAGAAAGGTTCTTTTTGTATTTGTTTTGTGGTATTACAATTTTCTTTATATATTTTATATCCTAATTCTTCCGAAATAACTGTTGCAGTGCAGTATATTAAAGTATGTATATCACAAAGAAGTATATCTTTAGTTAGAAATCGGTCCAGTATGTTATCATTAAATATGTTTATAAAATCTGTAAGCCGTTTACTATAGTTTAGTTTCGGTAATTTTGGTCTCATGACCGGTTCCATAGCTGCGTAAAATAATATTTTTGTTTTTAATTTATCCTCTATCTTGCTGATTAGTATGTCTTCGTGTATCTCATAATCTCCTACTTGTACTTCTGATTCTAGGATAATGTCATATGTGTTAGATGTTTGAGTGTGAGAGGTTGAAATGGATTGATTGAGTACGTTATTTGTTGGCGTAAAACGTGTATTTGTTTCATTATGAGATAATGTGTGTTGGATATTTTCTTCGCATGGGTTTGTCATTGCCTGTCTAACTTCTTCTTTAATGTGGTTTAACATATTCTCGGTAAGATACCTCTTTTTCTCTATCATTCGTCTTTGATCTGAAACTCTTTGCTCTGTTACATTAATGTTCGGGTATTGTTGAGTAAATAATGCATGCAGTGTTTTTCTGTAGCAAGTCATATCAGTTTCTAATTTTGTGATGAAGTAGTAAGTACGCATTATAAAAATATTAACATCTTGTGACCATTTCATGCGTACTCTAGGTTTTCCTAACTTAGTGGACGCAGGTAAAAAGGAATTTACCTCCTGCGCAACACTTAAAGTAGGAGTAACTATTTCTCTTGAGATGACAGACGACGGCGATGTAGGTATATATGAGGCTGTCGATGGGCTAAAAGGTTCTGTTATTGAGGATGATTCGTGATGTTGATGATGGTCTGCAACAGCTTGGAGCTGGGCAGAAGTTGATGTTTGCGATACGGCGTCCCCCCCAGAATACGTGGGACAGCTCAAGCTTGGGAGCTCGAGACGGGATTCTCCATCGTGGTTCACTCCGGTACCCGCCTGGGGTAGTTGATATCCGCTTCTTAGTAGCATCGCATTGTGTTTACTATAGCTTCGTTGGTCTTTAGTAAGTAACTAGCTAAAAGCTGCTAAAGTCCGCCCCCCACGTGGCCACAGATGTTCGGACCGGACGTGAAGTTAGATTTATGAGGGGCTTATTATTATTATTATTATTATTATTATTATTATTTAATAGCGATAGCACTGCGGACAGCGCTATTGGACACACACTGCATTGTGAGGTATCAAGTCCAACGTGGAGTCCATTAGTGGCGTTTCCTGCTGGAATTCATAGAAAGTACCAAAATATAGCCCGAGAAGAGTGGATTATGACACTGAGTAATAGGAATGCCTCCCTCCTCTCAAAGGGATAGAGGCGGCAGATAGCAAGGTCAATTTATACCAAATTCGGAGGTAATGTTTCGCAAACAATTACCAAATCTTTAGGTCAGGTGATCGTCATTAAGATGGCAACCGTATTAATGCATTTTTAATTGACATAGAGGTTCGTTGCAAGAGGAAGACCAGACCCTACTTTTCTGGATCAAATTGGTGATGTACTGGTGAAAGGTCATGTTAAAAGTACGCCTAACCGTGGAGAATGCATGAAGACTTTGATGAGTGTAAGTGAAGCGATGGAAATATGTCAGGATTGCGGCTTGTGGCAATCCGTAGACTCTGCCTATCCCTCTGGGAAGCAAGTGGTATTTTGGGGTGGGGTGCGGTCGGCGCGCTCCTCGCACCACTCCGTCCAAGGCGACAGAGGGGCGTAAGCACGCAACACCCGCAACCCACCCGAACACCACGTCGCCTTCGTCGTTGGGCCGACCACCGAAGCAGGTGTGAGGCTATGTATGTATGCATTTTTAATTGACATTATGTCAATTGCTAACATGTTTTAAATACTTTGCCTCTGAAACATTGACAAAATAAAAATAAATTAAAAAATATCTATAAAAATAAATAAAATTGAGGTGTCTGTTTGTAATGTCAAAATACTGGGCTTTTTTCATGTTCACACAGTTATTTGCACGACATCTATACAGTTTAAAAATTTTTTGTCTGTCTGTTTGTCTGTTTGTTTTAGGTAATCTTCAAAACGGCTGGACCAATTTTGATAATATTTTACAACCAAGTAGCTGTTTATATAAGGAATAACTTAGGCTATATTTTATCCCGGTATTCCCACGGGAACGAGAACTATGTGGGTAAGGCGACTGAAACCGAAGCGAAGCGAGGACGGATTACTAGCAGTAAATAAAACTTACTCCATAATGTTTTTAATATTTTGAATTAATGTTTTTTTTACGCTATCAGACAGTTTTGCTTCAATTAAGGCTTCGATGATAAAGTATATATATATCTTATCACAGCGCACCCCTTCAAAACTGATCCTGCAAATTAATTTCGAAGAAATATTAAATTAATTCTGACAAAACTTTTTAAAAGCCCTTTGATGGCCATCCCTTCATATTTTTTCGGTGCCTTAGCTTAGAGAGGTAGGTTTAATTAATTGCTCATTATAACCTTTACAGCGGTTACCATAGCAATGGAGGATTAGCCTTAAAAGGGTATAAACGAAACCTACCCTTATTTATATCACGCTGAATAATAAATATAGGTTAATATTCTGAGCTGAAAATTGGGTAATTTCCATATTACTATGTAAATATTTTGATGTAAAAACTGAACAAATGGATATCTTAAAATGTACTGGTTCCGATATTCATACTTTATTATTTAAATTTAAAAACGAATGTTCTTAGTTTGAATCCATTATGAAAATTCCATGTATGGTGATGATTAAGAATATTCGTTATTTATAAAGTTATTAATATCTGGTTGACCGAGCTTCGCTCGGTATATTTTTGTTGTATTTTTATCGAATTTCTTTAGATATATATTAATGTGGTAGTTCCGGGAGCATTTCCGCAGGCTCGTTCCACGGCTCGTCGGTGCGGCGTCCGCCCTATCGTGGCTTATGCCAAACGTGAGCGCACCGAGCGCTACGTGCCGACGGCTGTACGCAGGGGTCATCCGGTCGATGGCCCTGTACGGCGCATCGGTGTGGGCGGGGTCCATGACCATCCGACTTAGGGCCCTTCTATGGCGACCACAGAGGGTCATAGCGGTCAGGACCATCCACGGATACCGCACGATGGCTACGGAGGCAGCATGCCTATTGGCCGGGACTCCCCCGTGGGACCTGGAGGCGGAGATGCTCGCCGGACTGTATCGGCGGGTGACGGGGGTGCGAGCGGGGGGCGGTGTGGTCTCGTTAAGGGATCTCACCGCCTGGCGCGTCGATGCCCGCCGAGACGTCATTGCCCGTTGGGCAGTCCGGCTGGAGAGGCCTCGATTCGGGGTGCGAACCATGGAGGCCTTCCGGCCGGTGCTGATGCAGTGGTTGGAAAGGCGGCACGGGGTGCTCTCCTTCCGACTGGTGCAGGTTTTGACAGGGCATGGCTGCTTCGCCAAATACCTGCACAAGGTCGTTGGGAGGGAGAGTACACCGTCCTGCCACCACTGCGATTGCGACGAGGACACGGCGCGCCATACGCTCGAGGCCTGCGCGGCTTGGGCAGTGCAGCACTGTGAACTCGTCGCAATCATCGGTGCAGACCTGACGCTGCCGGCTATCGCTAGGGCGATGGTCGACAGCGTCGGGAATTGGGACGCGGTCACAGCCTTCTGCGAGACAGTGATCTCGCGGAAGGAGGCGGCGGATCGCCTGCTCGAGGAGCGCAGCCTCGATGAGGAGATCCGCCGCCGGCGACTGGGGCGGCGTAGGCGCAAATACCTGCGCCTCATGCCGCCCTAGCCGAGGCCGCGGGTGACGTGACCGGGGATTAGTCCGTCACCCGCCGAGTGGTCGACCGCGTGAGGAAAGACCGACGTCCTCCCCGATGGGGGGACGTCGGTCGATGGGAGGGTACCCCAATAGGGGGTATTCCGTCGGGCCGACCACTGATGTCAAGTAACCCTGCTCCGGTGGTCGGCCCAACGACGAAGGCGACGTGGTTTTCGGGTGGGTTGCGGGAGTTGCGTGCTTAAGCCCCTCTGTCGCCCCGGATGGAGTGGTGCGGAGGCGCGCCGACCGCAGCCCACCCACAAAAAAAAAAAAAGATATATATTAATAAAAAATAAAATTAAATAATGAAAAAAATAACAAAAATTACAAAAAGAGAATAATAATAACACCGAGATTCGATCCCACGCTGTTTGAATGCCAAAACAAAACAAAAAACTGGACGACTTTCTAAATGAGCTATCGTCACTCATGATGTCAACAGCGAAATTTGAATCCATATTCTATTGGCATTTTATGTTATTGTATTGATTAGCTAAAAACACCGACAAAACAACATTTTCTATAAATAAAACCTAACTAGATCGATTTTTTTGCCCCGAAACCAGGGTCTAGTATGCCAAGTTTCATCAAAATCGTTGGAGCTGTATCCGAGATCCTGAAAATAAATATATATATATATATATATATAGCTCGTTTAAAGATATAAGATAAAGTAATATTCATTATTTTTACCTCCCAAAATTCGTAAACACGGGCTAAAGGATCACCAGATGAATTGGTAAAAGCAATATCCTGAGAAATATTTAACACCAGTTACGATCGCCTAATCACCTGCCAAGGATGGTGATTATGTTATTACGCTTTTTTTTTGTGTGTGTACAGCTGTTGGCCGCAGATGGCCTTGACAGCTTGACGCGGACTATGGAGGAGCGCTGAGGACTCTCAACCCGAAGAAATGTATGCTAAGCGACATCGCCCAAGGGCTCCCCCTGTGGGGAACATAATAAAAATAAGTTAATTATTTCTAGAGAATTTTTAAATAGATTTAAATAGCCACTTCTACTTTTTTTATCAATCATCAAACTTGCCTTAGTCACATAGGAGGTGTTCAGTCACATATACACGTACAGAAGAATTATATATATAAAGATATTGGAAAAGTTTTGGCAATAGTTTATTTGACAGATCTTTCAATTGACCTCAACCATACTTGGGAACATAACAACATATATATATAGCTTCCGACGTAGTTAGCCCAAATTTATGTAAAGCAACGTTGCTCGTAAAGAGGCGACTACGGTATGTCACCGGTGCGGCTATGAGGAGGAGCCATGACGCTCTGGAATCACTCCATAAAGAGGTGGGACTGCGACAGTTATTTCTATCGACAGTAGGAACAGATCTATCCTCACCGACAGTCTTAAAAAAGATGGTCGGTACCGAACGGTCGTGTCAGGTAATGTTTACGTTCTGCGAAGTCATGGTAGAGAGAGGGGAGGCTGATTCGCTGAAGAGAGAAGCAGATCCCCACGCTTTCCCTTCCCGGAGAGCGCGGAGACGAGATCGAATCTATCTGGCAGGTTCCTTAACTCTGTGAGTAGGATCTGAGTCACCGGCTTTGGTGGCGGCCGGTGTCTCACATTAGGTATAAAGCCCCAAAGAGGAGTACATGGCTATGTTACCGGGTATTACTTCAGATAGTAAGAAGAGAGTGGAGGGAGTAGTACCTTCCCGAGGTGAGTCCGTGAACAGTAGATGTGTCGGGCGGAGTTGTGGTGCAGTGCTGACCCATGACCTCACCATAACCGAGGGACAAGAACAGGATGTGGTTTTGATACAGGTGGAATTGATAGTAGCTGATGCTAAATCGACGCTGAGCCCTGAGCTGAGGCGAGCATACGTAAAGATCGTATTTTCCCACTCTAAATAAAAAAAAAAAAATATGTAAAGCTCTTAGTCACACTTTACGACACCCTCTTGTAATATAAGAGTCGGTGGTAGTCGTAGCTGCTACTGTTACTGCAGTAATATATCCGTTATTATGATGAACATATACTACCGCCTATCCACCCGAGAATATCCACCTGTGTGAACCAGGATTTGAACATGAGGTTTTTAATAGTCTTATGCTGACGCTACTCACCAAAGAATTCGAAATTCCTGTAAATATACTTGAAATAAACTATTTTATTGTTATGCATATGGGTTTTATAGGCATTTTATAGCCTGAATACGAGGATTCTTAAGTCAAGTCTTCATTTATCAATCAACATTTTATTTATAGTCAATATCTGTCTGAAAATAAAGCTCGTAATATAGTCGAAAGAGGGTTGCACTTCATCTTTGCCCACATATGTCCCACTGTTGAGCTCGGGGTCTCCTTTTTTTAAAAGACGGAATTTGACTTACTATATCACGCTTGTCAGATAATACGTTGCAATATGGTTTTATTTCATGATTTCCTTCTCTTGCATTATTGTTATTTGCATATTACGTTCCTTAATCATCTTTTATGACATCTACGGGCAAGAGAAGGAGATGAATTGTATTTTTACTTCGTCACCACACAGAAAGAGGTTGAGCTATTCACCTCATCATTAACCTTTCTTATGGAATAATAGCAAAACGGATATTAACAGAATAGTGGGCAATAAATGTTTCCGGAGCAATGTATAACTTTTAATTTCATAAATATTACTTGCATACACTTTTTGGAAATAAAATTTAGCATATAGATTGTGTTTCAATTAGTATATATTCATTATCGTATTATAGCTGTCATATTAACCGTCCATAGATTGCCCCGATCAGAGGCACAGATACAGCTTTTGGCAATAGTTTTATGACCGGTCCGCATCTGATGGAGTTCGTTCAGGTCGATTGACGTAAAACTCTTAGTCATCTTTTACGACAGCTGCGATCAGGTTTTGTAATATTCATATTCGCCACCAAACAGAAAAAAAAAAACACGTGTCTAATTAATATTCCAATTTCTACGGCCAATAGTAAGTTTTAAAATTCTGAAGAATACTAACAATAGCAATATCGGACATAATTACAAGTGCAAACAACCATACATTAAATTCAAAATAGCTTTGCCAAAAAACTTATAAATTATGCAGAAGAGATTCATCTCGCTGTAATAAATTTATAAGGAGCCCGTTAAAATCTGGTAGGAGAGCGTTATCAATTTCATGGAAACTTTAATACTTTATAGCGTCTTTGCAAACTTTATGCTAATAGCGGATAGCTGAAGTTTAAGTTAACCCCGGCTTAAGTAAAACAAAGTGCTTTTGACTCGGAAACTTTGGATAGCGGGAAAAAAAATTGCAATGTATACGGTTGTCTAGCATCAAGAATGGGATTCCTCTTTCAGAATATAAAAAGGAAATTAAAATTTTAAGATGCTTTCAGACGGATGAATTTCTGATATACATTTTTTCATGTTTAATTCTTCAACACGTTGACAGCTTCTATAAGATCTAGGCGTTTTCTAGTATTTTCTTTACAATTCATCACCAATCTGGATATCATATCGCTGGTTTGCGACAGTATCGACGTAATTCAAAATGATGTCAAATTGAATATTGTATGCCAAATGATCCTTGATATCTAAAATCCCTGATATTTTTTCGTGAACAGATAAATTCTTCTTTAACCAGTACAGTCACACCCTTGATAAATCATTTAAATATTATGCTATAATAATACATTTGTAAAAAAAAAAATAATTAAAAACGCCCTTCTATAAAATCAATATTTTTAATTTGTGTCGCTATTCTGGCAAATCAGCGATGTGTAGAAACATTTATGCAAGAAAATTTCGCAATATCTGATAACAAGGGCTTATAGCCAGTATGTGTTTCCAGTGATGACATATGGCACTGCAAAATGGTCTCCAAATATCAGTCTTATAAAAAGGTTCCAAGTCGCTCAACATGCTATGGAGAGGGCTATGCTTGATATTTCTCCATATCCGTGAATCCGGCATAGGAAAATCCGTAGAAGAATAGGTGTAACCGATATAGCGCACAAAGTTAGCATATTGATCTGGCAATGGGCAGACCACATCGCTCGTCGAACTGATAACCGTTGTGGAAAATGTGGGTGTCGTAAAAGACGACTAAGGGATATCCTGTGCAGGTAAAAATTATGCAAGATAAGGAAAACTGGAAATAAAACCATATACCAACCCGCCTGACCAGCGTGGTATAGTTGATCAATTTCTCTCCATTATGAAGGAGACTCGAGCCCAGCAGTGGGATGTATATAAGTTGTGATGATGATGATGAATCCACTAATGGTAATTCTAAATTTAGGATTTAAAGTAAACATTAATAGTATGGCACTTTACAACCATAGTTGTAAAATGCCACTTTTTACCTTAGAAAAAGTGTTCCCGTTTTAAGATACGAAATACACTTCACGACCCCTCTCTGGCCCGTGAGTGTCATAAAAGATGACTAAGGAATACGATGTGCAGATAGCATCTATACAAAAGAAGGAAAACTCGAAATAAAAGCCTATACCAACACGTCTGACCAGCGGATTTACCTCCAATTGTGGAGGAGGCCCAAGTCCAACAGTGGGACTTATGTGGGCTGAGATAATGATGATAATGACAAGATAATAAGCGGTGATTATATTATATTCTTAATTTATCAATACTCAGAAAAATATAATAACTTATTAAACGTTATATCTATGAAGTCTACAAAAAAAAAGATACATGCATTTCTGAACGCCTATATAAATAAGCCAATGTCTCAATTTCTTGTATGGAATAAGAATAGGAACACTATAAAAGTCCAGTTTATTTAGTTTCGCATTGTTCCGTCGAAAACAAAATAAAATGGACGTAAGAAAGTAGCGCAATGCCCAAGGGAGGTACGAGTTCTGGGTTCGATTCCTGACCGAAGCGAGCGTCGGAGCTTAGTTCGCGATGTTTCAACGCCCTAGGGACTTTGTACGTCTGTGTACGTTCGAAACTGACAAGTTGAACGCTGTTGTGGATTTTGAGAAATCTTTCAATACGCTTTTATTTCTAGCAATATTTTATATTTGAAAGAGAATTTTATGATTTTTAATAGCAGCTATTCGTATTGTTTTTGGCTGAATTAATAATATTTTTTTTTGTTGCCGATGGTGGCAAACGAGCAAGCAGCACACCTGATGGTAAATGATACTGCCGCACATGGAACTTTACAATGCTAAAAGCACAGCCAGGCCGTTGCTTACTATGAAGAAAATTCTCTTTATAACATCGTTTAAAGAAGGATATATAATTGCGCACGGAAAACACAGCAGCAAACAGTTCATTCCAGAGCCGTAACATTTCCAGGTGAAATGAATGAACCCTGCCACGGTGTCGAATGGTGCATTGGTAAAACGGCGATGCCCAATTGAGCTTCTTATTTTGGCTTTGTGCAACCATTATTGGCCCTCTTGTATTGCTGTTGATGACAAGCGAGGAAACAGCACACCTGGTGGTAAGTGATGCTGCCACTCCTAGAGCTTTGCTAGGCCACTGCCTCCCCTGAAGAAAGTAAAGGGAGTGTGAATGCGTGCAGTAAAATATTACCAAACTTCATTGCACTTCAGGCATTCCACATGCATTTAGCATACGTGTGTAGAACAATGTCTTTCTGGTCAACTAGTTAAATATTAATTTATTTTCGTTTATACAGTCATTGCAATTTACAAGTCTGCCTTTAAAAATCACCCTTGCAATTAATGACGCCAGACAATAAAGGAAGAAAAAATTTTTAGCTCCTAACACATTACGGAGAAGAAACGAGAAAGCAAATAAACAAAAACAAGTATAATAAAAAAAAAAACAACGACAAAAAAAGGCGGAAGCTCAGTCTCGGAAACCGGTATTGTGCTGTACTCATATTCAAGAAAATATGACACCAGTTCCGTCGCATCCATTGTAAGGTTTTCAGTATACAAGTGGCTCACTTTGATAATAACACACACAGAGAAAGGCCAAGAAGTAAAATGGTAAAGGAAATTTGTTCGTATTCAAGAGAAATAACGCACACAAACATTACACCAATACATGTACATTTGTGTTAACGCCTTGGTCTCACAAGTTGTGAGTGTTTGAATGAGTTGAAAATTTTGCGCGCATTGAAATGCGTCCTTATCTGGTAATGTGCATTGAAAGAAAAGCGTTTATTTTTATTGCACTTGGCTACTGCCATAGATGTAACACCTAAACGTGACTCATGGCTAACTTTTACACTATCAATTTGAATTGGAGAGTTTGAGTTTTAATGTTTATTGATATTTTATGACTTATCGATAAAAGAAAATGGCTTCGTTCGGTTCGCAAGTAATGGACTTATGTAGCTTGCAGAAATGAAGTGAAATAAAAACATAATATAATTTTATTTTTATATCTCTATATCTCTGTATTGCTGTGTGGTAGCGGCTTCGAATACTACCAACCCTTGCTTTGCTCGTGGGTGTCGTAGAAGACGACTAAGAGCCCTAGATTGACCCGGACCAACTCCATCTGGTACCATTTGGGTCAACGATTACATTCCCAAGGAGGGTTGACGTCAGGCAGGCGGCCGGTCATAAAAGTCATTGCCGAAACTTTTTGCAATATGTCAAAACAGATGACATATTGCGTCGACCCCAAGTAATTGGGATAAGAGCAAGATGATGATGATCTCTATATCTCTGTATCTGTCCGTATGATGACGAAGTAATAATACAATTCACCATCCCATTTCTTGCCCGTGGGCACTAAAAAGACTACTAAGGGATATAAGTGGTAGAACCACACTGTTGATAGTCTGTCTATAGCCGCGGGCCGGTCTGTCCGAAGTAGTACCACATTGAGCAGAAAATCGACGTCCGAATAGTAGCAATTTGTTACTGCACTTCGTTTGGTGAGCGAGAGTGCTGGAAGCCCAATTTTCTGAGGGTGTTTGCGTGTGGTGGGTTCAGTGATGCCTTTAGTATCATCGAACCTCATTGCACGCATTCACACTCCCTTCACTTTCTTCGAGGTAGGCAGCGGCCTTACAAAGGTTCATGAACGGCAGCAATACTTACCATCAGGTGTACCGTTTGCTCGTTTGCAATAAAAAAATAAGCACATAACATCTGAGCAAGAAAAAGGAAACTTGAAAAACTCACCAATACAAATACCAATATGTCTGATCAGCATGATATAGTTTCCCTTCCATTGTGGGGAGGTTTGAGCCAATTAATGAGACGTATATGAGCCAAGATTATTAAAAAATAAATTGTGTGGTTTTATGAATCCACGGTAAATGTGAAATTCTTTTTCGCATTACAAAAAATAGCAACATTTACATTAAACATTGATAAAAACAAACAAATAGTGTGGAGTACTGGCACAAATGAGTAATAGTCTATATATTTCACGGTCAGCTGATGTGAACCATAGGCGCCGTCATATTGGCCTCGGCTGCTCTGTCGCCTTTCACTTTACCCCTACTACGCGGCCAACCGTCACGCGACATGCAATAGATGGACGAAAAAGTTTGAGGCGATGTAATAAAAGTTTCACTTTATAATATATAGATCTATTGATAAAAGTTGCATATATATCCAAATGCCTATCAAATTGTACAATGTCACAGATAGG